>BSBN01000366.1:0-2400000 GCA_027924645.1 Cunninghamia lanceolata | reverse complement strand
TTATGTCTAAACCTACAATTGCATATAGAGTCCCTCCACAATAACCTCTCTTATTTTTTTAAATATTCAATCCATTTGATCATGGTGACAATATTTCAAAAGTTGCAAAAAGTGTCAGTTGTGTTTAATGAAAAGTTGTCTCAGCATACATTTTGTTTCATGTGTCATGGGGCCAAACTGAAAACACCAACATGTCTAGGTGGGAAAGTGAATGCTAGGGAAGGTCCTATTTTGCACCTCATTTATCCCGATCATTCCCTACTACACTATGCCGACGCTTTCTCTTAAGAGCCCTAAATGCCAAAAATTGCCAAACTTTGACGGATTGTTTCTCAAAATTTGTGGCACCTACAAACATTTTGTCTAGACCTATAGGGTCATGTAGGGTCCCTCCACAATAACCTCTCTCAGTTTTTTAAATTTTCATTCCATTGGTCATGGTGACAATATTTCAAAAGTTGCAAAAAGCGTCATTTGTGTTCAATGAACAGTTGTCGACGAGCATAAATTTTGTTTCTTGCATCATGGGGCAAAAATTTTTGTGTGGGTAGTGAATTCTAGGGGAGACCTCATTTCGTTCCATAGGTCTCTTGATCCTTCCGAGCTACGCTATTCCGACAAAGTCTCTTAAGAGACATAAGTGCAAAAAATTGTCAAACTATGACGGACTGGTACTTGAAATTCGTGGCACCTAAGACTATTTTGTCTAAACCTACAATTGCATGTAGAGTCCCTCTACAATAATCTCTCTCAATTTTTGAAATGTTCACTCCATTTGGTCATGGAAACAATATTTCAAAGTTGCAAAAAGTGTCATTTGTGTTCAATGAAAAGTTGTCAGCGAGCATAAATTTCATTTCATGCATCATGGGGCCAAACTGAAAGTTCCAACACATTTGTGTGGGTAGGCGAATGCTAGGGTACACCTTGGTTTGTTCAACAGGTCTCCCAATCCTTCTGAGCTACACTATTCTGACAAAGTCTCTTAAGAGACCTAAGTGCAAAAAATTGTCAAACTATGACAAAGTGGTACTCGAAATCCGTGGCACCTATGATTGTTCTGTATGAACCTACAACTACATGTAGAGTACCTCCACAATAACTTCTCTCAGTTTTTATTATCTCCAAACCATTTGATGGTGGCGATGATGTATGAAATGTTGCAAAAAGTGTCATTAGCATTCAATAGAAACTTGCTAGGAGCCATATTTTCCATTCTTTGTCTCATGGGGCTGAACCGACTACGCCAAAATGTTTAGGTGGGAAAGTGAATGTTAGGGGAGGCCTTGGTTTGTTTCCCATGTCTCTTGATTGTTCTAGGCTACATTGCACCAGGAATCTCTAGAGAGCCCAAAGAGAAAAAAGTTGAAAAAATTTTGCCTGCCTTTTATCTCGATCTATGGTACCTACGAATGTTCTGTTTGGACCTACAGGTGGACGTCAATTCCTTCTATAATACTCTATCTTAGTTTTGGTCAACTCCAAACCATTTGATCATGCCAACAATGTATGCATTCTTGCAAAATGTGTCATTTGAGAGCAACAAAAAGGTGCCAACAAGCATATTTTCTTCTTCCCACCTCATGGGGCCGAACTGACTACACCAACACATCAAGGTGGGTGGTTCGATGCTACTAGAGGTCATTACCTACTTGGCCATTACCTTTCACTAATGTTATGAGATCACTAATGGGCCCCACATTGGTAACTATATGATAAATTTATGAATTACGAGTGAATTCAAGGATGCATATCATGTTTTCTTGCCAAATTCCACAACCTTAGCCAACATCCTCCTTGCCTCTACCAAAATAGGATCTTGGGAATAGGGTGTGGACATCCATCAAAGCATAAAGGATATGGGATTTTCATCTGATGTTGTAGTTGCAACTACCCTATGAGACATGTATGCAAAGTGTGGTAACATAGACAAGGCATGTGAACTATTTGACATGATGGCTCAAAGAAATGTTGTCCCATGGAGTGCAATGACTATAAGATATGCACAAAATGGATTTTTTTATAAGGCTTTAGAAACTTTCAAGCAATTGCAATTGGCAGGTGTAAAGCCAAATTCCACAACCTTAGTCAACATCCTCCTTGTCTATGCCCAAATGGGATCTTCATAATAGGGTATGGACATACATCAAAACATAAAGGATATAGGAATTTCATCAGATGTTGTAGTTTCAACTGCCCTATGAGACATGTATGCAAAGTGTGGAAGCATAGACAAGGCACGTGAACTATTTGACATGATGGCTCAAAGAAATGTTGTCTTATGGAATGCAATAATTGCAAGATATGCACAAAATAGATTTTTTGATAAGGCTTTAGAAACTTTCAAGCAAATGTAATTGGCGGGTGTAAAGACAAATTCCACAACCTTAGCTAGCATCCTCCTTGTCTGTACCCAAATGGGATCTTTGGAACAGGGTATGGACATCCATCAAAGCATAAAGGATATGGGAATTTCATCAGATGTTGTAGTTGCAACTGCCCTATGAGACATGTATGCAAAGTGTGGAAGCATAGACAAGGCACGTGAACTATTTGACATGATGGCTCAAAGAAATGTTGTCTCATGGAATGTAATGATTGCAAGATATGCACAAAATGGATGTTTTGATAAGGCTTTAGAAACTTTCAAGCAAATGCAATTTGCAGGTGTAAATCCAAATTCCACAACCTTAGCTAGCATCCTCCTTGTTTGTTCCCAAATGGTATATTTGGAACAGGGTATGGGCATCCATCAAAGCATAAAGGATATGGGAATTTCGTCAGATGTTGTAGTTGCAACTACCCTATGAGACATGTATGCAAAGTGAGGAAGCATAGAAAAGGCATGTGAACTATTTGACATGATGCCTCAAATAAATGTTGTCTCATGGAATGCAATGATTGCAAGATATGAACAAAATGGTCTTTTATATCACTTAATAAATGGTCTTTTATATCACTTAATGAACAAAATGAACATCCTCACACATATATCACTTAATAGATACATCACCACTTTTATTTTTAATCAATCTATTCATTTATATCTTTAACTTATTCTCATATTTATATTTACTACATATTTTTAATCAATTTTTAAATTTACCTCACATATTTTATGCATTCTACATCGCTATATCTTAAATTCACTCTCATAACTCATTCATTTTTTTTTACTATACTATTCATTTCAGATCTGCACGTTTTTAGGATCGCCCAAAGTGGATTTTAGACAAGGCATATCAACTTTTTAACAAAATCCCTCAAAGTAGTGTGACCTCATAGACTGCAACGATTTCAGGATATGCACAAAATGAGTTTGTTGGTAAGGCATTAAAAACTATCAAGCAAATGCAATTGTCAGCTGTAAATCTAAATTCCACAACCTCTGCCAGCGTCCTCTCTACCAGTGCTAGCGTGGGAGCTTTGGAACAGGGCACAAACATCCATCAAATCACAGTGGAAGGGGGAATTTTGTCACTATTGTAATAAAAACTGACCTAGCAGACATACGTGGAAAACAGGGAAGTATAGACAATGCATTCAAACTATTTGACAAAATGCCACAAGAATACAATCGCATGGAATGTCATGATAGAAAGATATATTCAAAATGGGTTTCCTGAATAGACAAAATTTTCAATCATATGCAATGGTAGGCGTAAAGCCAAATTCTTAAACCTTTGCCAATGTCTTCCCTGCCTGTGCGCAAAATGGGAGCTTTAGTGTAGGGTAATCTGTCATAGCATAAAGGTAAGGGGGAAAAAAAGTTGCCAAATATTTTGATTGGAAATGCTCTGATAGACATATATGCCAAAAGTGGAAGTATAGACTAGGCATGTGAACTGTTTGATAAAATGCCTCAAAGAGATGTTGTCTTAGGATTGCAACGTCTGCAGCACTAAATCGATTCATTGAAATGGCTTCAAAAATTTTCAAGCAAAAGCAATTGGCAAGTGTAAAACCAGACGCAGTAGCCTTTGCCAACACCTTCCAGTTTGTGTGGAGCGTTGGAATAGGGAGTAGACCTCCATTAAGATATAATGGAAGGTGGAATTTTTGTCAGAGATTATAGTTGGAAATACTCTGATGGACATGTATGCAAAACATGGAACAGGTTATGAACATCCATCAAAGCATATATGTGTGTGTTTTCAAGTAAATTCAATTGGCAAATTTAAAGCAAAATTCTACAACCTTTACCGAGATCCTGCCCACCCACACCAATATGGGAGCTTTGGAACAGGGTATAGTTCTATAGACATTCGTGTTTGTGTGTTTTCAAGCAAATGCATTTGACAAGTGTAAATCTAAATACTAAAACCATGGCTACTTCTAATACTTTCATAAAAAACTTCCAAACGTAACATCAACATGAATTTTAACTAAAATTTATTAACAAAATGTATGAACTGAACTTGTAAGGGAAACAAAATAAAATGTAGAAGAGGAGAATTCTTACAAATTTCTCCAGCATTCCCAAACCAGAGATCAGTGTCCTTCTTCCTCATAATTGTAGGCAATTTATAGAAAATTACAACCTTTAATGCATCCTCCACTCTTGTTTTTTTTTTTTAAATGATAATGCATCCTACACTTTTGTTTTTTTAATGATAATGCATCCTCCACTCTTGTTTTTTAATGATAATGCATCTTCCACTCTTTTATTTTAATGATAATGCATCCTCCACTTTTTAGTGGATTTGCAAATCTTATCCTCGATTGTTTATTATTTGTATTTTTAAATGAATATACATTTTATGTTTAGTTTTCAAATTTAGAATTCAAAAATTGAGTTGTGACAGGTAACTCCAGAACTTACCGGTGTAGGAACTCCATAATTACCATGGAAAGTAAATAATTTTTACCATTGTCGGTGAAACTATTACATTCCTTATGGGTAATTACAAATAATAAATGGAATAATACAATAATGGGATTTGCAAGGTTAATGGCACCTTATTGCAACATGACTTAGCTAAAAACTCTATTGGAGTAACTACATCAGCCTGATACGACTGGTCATGTTGATATACTGGGTTGATGCAGTCAAGAGTCTGATCATTTTTCTCTAGATAATCAGATTGTGGTTTAGAAATGTCAACTGAAATAACTTCCTACATACCTGTCAATGATTTTTCGTCATCTGAGTAACTGACTTCTTGTTCTTGCACATATCTGGACTAATCAAACTGTTGTTCACACTTAGAACTATCAACCACCTAAAATGAAGTGTTCTTCTCCACCTCTGTAGCAACAAATTTAGGCTTAGAACTTGATATCTATGAAGCATTTGATTGCTAATTTGGATCCTCAACATGGGGTGCTGCCACAATAATGGATTACACTTTCTGGGACATCCCGATTTTTGCTAAAATCACATATTTTTAGAAAATATAATGATTTAAGCCTTGAAAGGTTCCATTTAAAGTATTTTAATTAAAGAGGGTTTGATCAAACCCCCTTAGATTCAAACCCCCTTGGATAGAACCCCGCTAGTTTTAAACCATACCTATAATGGAGTCTCATCTATACCTATCAAAATGCTGATAAAAAACCACTTTTGATTTACCTTTTGGGGGATCAAATGAATTCATTTAAAATTTAGGTTTTTTAAGTATGTAGTCCTTATTATAAGCTTCCCAAAAAGTATAATTTTAAATATATTTAATTTGATTAAATTATATTTATTTTTTATTTCTTTTGAATGTAAGTTTTTTACCGAACATCAAGTTCTTTGTTCTACACACATGGATAATTAGTAAATTAGTGAAAAAAATTCTAAAAAATATTTATGCCCTAGGTATTGATGTCCTTGTTTCAACAAAAGAGAAAAAATTGAATTTCGATACATACAAAAAAAGTTATGTTTTATGGAATATGCCTATGTCTAAATTATAATTGGTTTGACTTCAAAAATTTAATTAAAAAAATTCAACAAAATATTATAAAACCAAATGCATGCCATATATATTGGTGTTACCAATCTAAATTCAAAAGAATTAGAATTTTATCATTTGTAGAAAAAAAGTTATGTGCTACGGAATACACATCACTTTAAAAAAATGTTGTTTACTATTAAATACTAGTTATCAAAGGAGACGCAAAAATTTTACAATTTAACTCTAATTTTTTAAAAATATATATATATTTAAAATCTACAAACAAAATCTCACAAATCACTAGTTCACGTTATCCTCAAATTCCTAACGGTTTAGCATCTATAGGTGTCAGAAAGTGAATATTTAGTTCAAAATGTTGATTTCAATGTCAAGTTTAGCCAAAAAGTGTAACCCATTATTATGGGATGACCCCATGACTGTTCATAAAATCTGATTTATCATCTGCCTTGCCTACATCTTCAATAGCAAAAATATGACTGTGTATTGCTCTATTTATTGTCCTACAACTAAAAATTGGGTTTTAACCAAGCTGGGACTATCTTGTCAAAGTCTAGTGATTGAAAACTAGGTTTTAACCAGTCAGGGACTATATAGTCCTTAGTTGGGTGACCTTTTTTACTGTGATCAATCATGAATGGTAGATTTATAGCTCCTACAGCCTCAACTCTTTGGGTGCTCTCCACTGAGACATAATCACATGCATATGCATCCATCCGTACTGTAGCTCCTTGCATGGTCTTGCTCTAAATATGTTTGTCATGAATATATCCCACTTCAAGCTTGTATACTTCAAAAATAGGAAGAAATCCTTTTAAATGCAAGTCCAATTTCTGGAGAAAAGTTAAACAGTCAATTTTGTCATGCAGTTCTCTAAGATGTACAATGTAGGCTTGAGGTGAACTAAAATCAAGTAGTGTTAATGGAGGATACTTCACTCTAATCTGCCTATTTAACACTTCTTTGAATAGTGGAATATCTACTCTAAAGTTCTCTTCATGATACGATTGTTGTGATAGTCGTCTAAAGAATGAAGGGATCTCTCATGATTGAAACCCTTAGGCATATCCATTGGAGGTGAATCTCCAGAATAGTCAATTCATTCCAGCCTGTGGAATAAACCACCAAAAATGAAAGCTTGCATCCAAACCTCCGTTCAAGCCCTCCTACTGCCAATTCTGTTGATGGTGGTTTTAACACACAACAACACAGATGAAATACAAGGTATCTCACCTCTCTTGAAAAGGTATCCTATCCTAGATAGGACTACCCCAAAGTTTATACAGCTAGGTTTTAGCTTGTAGGAATAACTTCAGTGAAATGTATTAGTTGTACCAATAAAGGGGACATAAATGTAATAATAGGATTTGATGAAACTATGATAGCAAAGTGTGCAAAACCCTATAATATTCTCAGCAGATTTGTAAATGTGATTGCCGCTTACGACCTAATCTAATAAATCTTGGTTAAATAAAATGCAAAAAGGTAAAGGGTTGGGAGAGCATGTGAAATCCTAAGTGACAATTACAATGAAAAGAGATGCTATAGATAGACAAATGCTTTCAATGAAACCACCTCCTACTTTACCAAGTTGTAGAAACTACAATGCTATAAGAGATGATGCAATCTTCAATAGAAACTAATGATTTCCAAATTATATTCATTCAATAAACACCCAACTTATAGCACAATTTAATTTGTGAAATGCAATCGAACTGATTTCAACAAGGCCCAGGCTAACTATACACAACAATTTACAATCAACAAGCACTGATAGTATGGACCAAAGCATTCATCAAATATCTTTAGCATTCATCCAACATTGCAAAAGCACATTTAACTAACTCCAGATTGATGTGAACCATGAAAAGCAAAAGAGATAACACAATAGACAAATTTCCAGCAATCCCACAAAATCTGTTTGTGCAAGACTTTGGCAGAGTCTCAGCAATTCACTATCAAAAATATGTTATAATGAGAGAAAAGGATAGCCCTTTTATAGAGAAGGCACCATACTGAGTTTTTCATGAACGGTGGAGATTAACTCAACACCAATGGTCCAAATTTACATCACATTTAATGAAGTATAGTAGTTTGTTACATTCTCATATTTGTTTTGGTCTTGACAGAAAAAGATAAAATACAGCTTGCAAGTACATTGAATCTAGACAAAATGAATACCCATTTGATTGTACATGATAAAGAGTCAATTTTCAGGACAAAAGAAAGTCAATATGAAGTGTTTTGACCCTTGTAAATTGGAGTTGGTGTGGAATGACAAGATTTCACATGCCATCCGAGTCATTTCACTACCCATCACCATCTAAGTTGACTTTGTCTTTCTCTGCTTCTCTGTTGCTGTATATTGCGAACACCTCCAAATCTAGATTAAAGATTTTAATGACTGAATGTCTTGGACAAACATAGTTGAGACTGCACTCAAAACGTTGTATAGTCTTTGCAATATCCAACAACAATTGGATCTTCTTGATTTTTTGCATGAAATCACTAGATTCAAGATCTTGGGAGGCTTCAATTGGTCCCTTGATGTTGAACATGTCAGATTCCTGTCACATCTTCTACACACTACATCGTCTAGTTGCCTGGCCTTATCTGCAAGAAAAGAAGACACATAATGAATAATCTTCTATGAAATGTGATTCATTCAAGCATATAAGGTCATATTTCAAATAAGATTTATCATTTTAATCATAATGATGTTCAAACCACATATTTGAGCCAATCTAAACTCTTCAGTATTAAGTTATACTTCCCTTTCATCAATTTTCAGGGGCATGATTGTCTCTAACTACACCAGCCCTCTTCATTCTTTAATTGGTTTCATGAACCTCATGTGCAGTCTCTACATAAGGCTAACCTCAATCTCCATCCGGTATTTGATTGCATAGATTAGTGCACCTCTACATTATGCATTTCATCTTTGTAGGGTTCTGACCTTAAACCACACAGGCTCCCTAGGTTTGTGTATGTCATATTCATCTGGTGACAATCTAAGATGATCATTATGTCCTTTATATGACAGTAATTCTTCATAATCTTATCCTTGATATGACAATCCTTCCTATGATCTACATGGCTGCCCACGGTTTAATATGTATATTGGAGTTTCCTAATTTTAACCATTTTTGCCTTCCACTTTACATTCTAGTGATCTTGTCGCCTCATTTTGAAAATTGGAGTTTGCGGGAAATTATGCCCCTACTACATATGCGGAGTTCTGATAGCTCATTGTATGTATCAGCTTATAGCCTATTTTCCTACAACAAAGCAAGCAGAACATCTGATGATTCTCCATTCTAGATGCATTAATAATCATTTACAAAAGAGGTAAGTCTATTTTCATTGACATCATGCATATATTTTTAAACAGTTTATTGACCATACTTATGCCTTTGTATTCTTCCATGACCTGGCTCATTATTGCGGGAGTATTCACCATTACCAGACACGCGGGGAATCGGAGGGTACTGGACATATCCGGTAAGGGATAAAATCCCCGCATCTGATTAGGAGATATATTTCCGCTGACCGGATTGCATTTCGAATCATGATCTTTAGTTCATAAAAAAACTTATCCCTATCTATCTCAGCGTTGTCACTGATGCCATCGCATTCAATCACCTTGTTGAGGTACTTCGCCTAGCAGTGCACATGCCTCGTGCATGCTTCCACATTATGCATTCATGTTAATAAACATCCTTGACTCTTCCATGGTGCAAATGCTATATATATGCCACTCCTCACATGTGATTTTTTTTTCTTTTTCCTTTTGCTTTTGTTTCCTTTGTTTAAATTCCCAAGTTACCAGAGCTTTGCAGAGAACTTGTCGTTGACGGGACTTGTAGAGAAATCTGAGATCACAAGATATTGCGGATAAAATAGAGGTAACCACATATATCAGGTTGAGTAAGAAAACCTCGCATTCAGTCACACATGAAGAGGCCGCAAAATATGAAAGTACAATATGATATGTTACCATATTTTGCACATAAGCTTTTATAGAACTACTTTCAATCTTGCCCTGGTGGATGTCCACGTCTTATCAAAAAAATTACAGAGAAAATTTACCTAACCGGACCTGCAGGGATTTAGTGTGTTAATGGATATGTCCGGTTAAGGGGGAAATCTCTGCATCCAATGAGTGCAATAGGTGCCGCATTTTCCATATACACCACTTATTAATTGCACCTTAGCCTCAAAGGAAGACTAAGATCTTTGATCGATGGAGTAAGCTTGCAATCCTTATTCGAAATGACTGTTGGCCTTGATAAACTGCTGCAAGCCGATAAAATGGAGTAATAATCCCATTTTCTAGAAATCTTATTACAAGAGGCCTAACATATTCTTGAGGATGAGGTACGATTTTACTCGCTTTTAATAAGAATTCTTGCAGACTGAGTCATTTCTTATGGCCAACGAATGCAAGAATTACCCACCGTCCGCGGCCTTCCCACGCCTCACAACCATAATTTCTTATAAGGTTACTATGAGTCACATGCCTTATAGTCAGTTTTCCTTTATTGCCTTTATGATAACATCCTTTCTATCGTCACTCGATAGTTTTGAAAATGCAGTGCAGGGAGTTGACGGTACGTTAGATCTTGCAGAGATTTTCACACCAAGTGGACATTGCGAAGACTCGAGGCTCCACCAGACATATGCAATGAGGACAAAAATTCCTGCGTTATCCCTTTACCCATAAAGTCTCTCTTTCCATTTGACTGCTTTCCTGTTGACTGCACTATGCGTGGGTATTTAGCCGATTTATATATGAGCATTTATGGTTTGCGAAGATGCCTTATGATGTCAGATGATAAGAAATCATGCATCAGCATTACCAATTGCACATATATACATATCAACTGTCGTGTTATCAGTTGGTTGACTTTCATATGTAAGCATCGGCTCTTGGAATTGTTTAATACCACAACATGTGCAGGTGTTTTAAAAAGAATAAAGCCGAATTTTGATTGGTGATGACGCCTACACAGTATGAGAGCTCTCCAAAGGCCCACCTCAATTGTGTGTCATAAGATTTTGAAGACTTTCTAAACTTCTTGGTACTTCTTTTCATTACTGCACTAGCTACCATTGTCGTATTACAGTGTTGTTCATACACCTAGCTGAGCATCATTAACAATACCATAGTCGCGCCTGAACTATTTGTATTCAACCATTAATTGGATCATGTTATAGGATTGTAATTCTTCAAGATGGTAGGCATTTAGATGTGAAGAATACTTGTCGGTTGCTTATATTTTTATCATTGCTGCAGTCAGTCGAACGTAGCCACCAAATGCTTTTTGTAATGTAGCTCACGCAGGAATCATGCGAATAATGATTGTCATTTTGGTTATAACCCTTCGGGTTGCATCGACTACTTAAAAGTCTGTAAAGTCTTTCATGAATTTATTTTCTCACCCCCACGGTGGTCTAAGGCATGCATCATGTGAATAGTTGCAATGACCAATCTCACTATAACTCTGCATTTGATATGAGGGAATTCAACGATAAGTTTCATTTGCGGGAGAATTGCATGTCACGGGAGTTTGCGGGAGAAAATAGTCTTAGAGGATATATCCGATGGTGGATAAAACCCTGCAATATGCAATGAAAAGAAAAATCTCGCTTGGCTTAAGAGCACATAACTAGTCTGCTCCTTGTGACGTTATGTATTGCTGGAGCCATGGTACGTAGATCATGTTTTGTCTATGCTTCCAAATAATGCACACATGTCACGGCCATTACAATGATAATATCAATTGTGTTAAGGATTAAGATTGTCTAGAAAATGATAGAATGTTTCTAGAGCCTTCCACAAGCTAGAACATTCCTGGAACTGTTCTAGAAAAGAATATTCTAAGATATGTTCTAGAAAAGAACATTCCAGGTTTAAGAGTTTTCTAGAAAGCTAGAAACTTTTAGGTTTCAAAGGTTCTATAGCTATATATATGTCATTGTAGAGAGCTGCCAGACAGAGCCTCTGGATGGCTGCTAGATACAGCATTCAGATTGCTATTAGATATAGCATTTGGATAGCTGCTGTACACGGCATTCGTGATGTAATGAATGTTAGATGAATATAATTTGCCGGGTTATTCAACTATGTTTTGCCCTGCCTCTTTTCTGTTTGTTGCTATTATGTTTTGCCCTGTCTTTTGGTGTTTATTGGGCCTGTTTTTACATGGTATCAAAGCCAAGCATGTTCTCACATGGTATCAGAGCCAGCATGTTCTAACATGGTATTAGAGCGGGGTTATGGGTTCGAATCCCCTTGGGTAACGCTGAGGGGATTGTTGGCAAAAAAAGATTCAATTAGAGGATCAGCCCAAGTTCAGCGAGAGTTTCAACCAGGTTCAACTAGAATGTTTCAACCAGGTTCAGCTAGAATGTTTTCCTGGTTTAGCTAGAATGTTTTCCAGGTTCAGCTAGAGGACCATCAAGAGGTTCAACTAGAATGTTTTCCGATTCAGCTAGAGGTTCAGTTAGAAGTGTATTGCTGGAGTGATTTGTTTGCAGGGCAGAGATATTGCTGGAGTGATTTGTTTGCAGGGCTGATATATTGCTAGAGTGATTTTTGTTTGCAGGGCTATTGCTGGAAATGTAAGTTGGAACAAGCTAGAGGTATTGTTGGTAGTGATGATGAAGAAGATGACTTTTCAACTAGCCAAAAGATAATGAGTATTGAAGGCTTAAAGTTTCAATCTCATATGAGCAAGCTAGAGGAAAGAAAGAATAGGAGAAAGCCATGAAAGAGGAATATGATCAAATAATGCTTGGTATACTAGAGCTGAACATTAAGGGGGGATAGTAATATAATGTTCCCCTTTCATTTGTATTTTTTCTGTATTATTCTAGCCAATCTTAAGGGGGGATGTTAAGGATTAAGATTGTCTAGAAAATGATAGAATGTTTCTAGAGCCTTCCACAAGCTAGAACATTCTTGGAGCTGTTCTAGAAAAGAATATTCTAAGATATGTTCTAGAAAAGAACATTCCAGGTTTAAAAGTTTTCTAGAAAGCTAGAAACTTCCAGGTTTCAAAGGTTCTATAGCTATATATATGTGATTGTAGAGAGCTGTCAGACAGAGCCTCTGGATGGCTGCTGGATACAGCATTCAGATTGCTATTAGATATAGCATCTGGATAGCTGCTGTACACGGCATTTGTGATGTAATGAATGTTAGATGAATATAATTGCCGGGTTATTCAACTATGTTTTGCCCTGCCTCTTTTCTGTTTGTTGCTGTTATGTTTTGCCCTATTTTTTGGTGTTTATTGGGCCTGTTTTTACAAATTGAATATCTTGTTATACTTTACGTTTTGATACCATCTAAGATGAATCTTGCTGTAGTTCATTGTCTTATGCCATATTCATGCCGATGCAGCTATAACATCTGGGCTCTATTGGTGTCGAGTTCAAGATCCGTATCATGCATAGCCTTCGTAAATTGTGAGTTCTTGAGAGTACAGATCCACAATAATTGAATGTATGTAGGAGAGACTCCAAGGGGGAAGCCGTGTGGAGTAGTCAGAATGTTCGACATTTCTTTTAATGGGTCCTCTCTACATGATGTCTGTACATGCTTCCATAGACATGCATAGCGGCCGAGGCTCTTTTAGCTGGTCAATTTTATATGTGAGTATTACAGCATTCGGAATTATCTCTCGCTACAAAGAAAATCTCCATTGAGAGATTTTCCAAACTCGTCGGTTGCTCTTTAATAATGGCATACCCTTAGAACCTTCCACTATGCAAGTGCAATCATATGCTTTAAAGCTGGTCACCATACCATCCCGAGGCATTTTGTATAACAGTTCACATGCTTGTCGATAATATACCCATATTGCTACTTCACAAGAATATAGATTACACTCCGTGGGATGGTCCTTAGTTGCCCACCGAACTCATATGCAAACAAGCTTAAAATAGAATTGCAGGAGAATTACATGTAGGTGGATCTGCGGGGATTTAGAGAGAGACAGGATATTGCGGGGATATGGAGCATGATGGGATGCAGAAAAATATGATGTTACGGGATATTGTGGTAATAATCATTACACGAGACATATCCCATTGGGAATAAAACCTCTGCAAAGCCACTTATCCAAAAATGTCATGCCTTTAGAAACGTCCCCCGGAACTATTTCCTGACCACTTGTGTTTTTCTGCGTTAGGCACATATAGGATGAAATTCTTATATTTTTATAAACCTCAATTCACCGTATTCTTGTACTCTTCGGATGTTCTCATTGACATATTTCATGAACTCGCAAGCATTCACTACTATGTCTTCAACCTGAGGCATTTCGTTTCACAGCCATAAGCTTAGCTGATGCATTCAAATTTGCATACCCGTCGACCATGGCCGTTTCCATACTGTGCATATGCTGCAATCATCGAATTCGATGACTACCTTTCTTGAAGCATCTTGTCAAATGGCACACGTGTCTTATCTGCACCGCCACATACTGCAAGTATTATTGTTATCATTTTTTAACCTTGCGGGGAAATCATGCTCGACTAGATTTGTAGAGTTTGAGAGGGGTGCCGGATATATCCGGTAAATGCACCTTTTAGCGCATATCCGCCCAGCTTCAATTTTAGCGCTAGGTCTCAACGGAGGTCTATAGCGGAACTTTCACCTTATACTAGAAGGCGGGGATTTTACCAACAACTAGACATATCCAGTGAAAACTGAATTCAGCGCAAGTCATGTGTTAGCGAGTTTTAGCGCAGGCTTATACAAAGGGACTTAGCGTTAATATCCAATGGTCAGGGATATTAGGACAAGTGCAGTGAAATGCATTTTAGAGCAGAATAATTTCAAGGGCTTAAAGTTTTGACTCGGCACATTCATGGACTTGACTTAAAAGGAAAACCAATGAGGTCATCACACCAAATTAATGCAATTAGACTCATAATGCGCAAATTGGACCTGTCAATCAAGACATCAAGACATCATCTCTCCCAAGCAACTTATTGAGACCAGATCAATACCGAAAAAATGAAGCAAAAGAAAGGGGGTCTCCATTTGGTAAAATGGGGCATGTTTGCAAGGCACAACAACTGTCAATGGCTCACTACTAGATTAGAAAGAAGAAATAAGAAGATTGTTACAGAGAGAACTCTATCTCAAAGTAATAGGAGAATCCACCACAACAACTCTACACCATCTACAACCTTCAGCTCACTGCCTCCAGTAACTTCAGTTACACTGAAATGTAGACACCTTCTGCTAACTACTTCCAGTAGCCTTAATCGTTAAAGCTTGCACTCAGATCACAACACTTGATTACATTTTACACCACAGCACACCACACATCTTCTCCAACAATTCACTTTGTATTTATACCATCCACAACCTAAAAAACATCTTCAAGTCAGCTACAATGAAATGTATGCGCACCTCAAACATGTAAACACCAAGTAGGTCAGCACCAAACACCTTCGTAGTGGAAAGAAGTGAAAGCGGACCACACCAAGGGTTAACCAGGACCCAAATCTACACTGACATGCTATACCACACTTCCACAAGAATTGAAGCACATCCGCAATTAGCGCTAACACCCTAGGTTGGCCGAACCTACATTGACGCCCTTAAGCAATTAATTTCATGCTTCACCAAGTCTAGAAACAACTCGCGGACCACATAGCAACATCACACAACATTTTGGAATATTCCAACACTAACATAATATCCAACAACATTGCCGCAACCACATAAAACTAAAGAACACAACCATCCTGTGTAACCAGTCAAACTGCCATAGACAACAACTCATGAATCCAACATTGTGGAACATCTTAACATGAACTACTCCAAGGGAAGATAGATAGAGACAATATTAGCACGTTCCCAAGTCTGCAAGACAAGAAACTTCAATGTGGAGAAATGTGGAGCAATTCCATTTCTCCCATACAACCTAATTCACAGTCTACACATTGGTGAACACAAATTCTTCTGCCGCATGATCTAGAACTTGAAACTCTGGATATAGCACCTCTGAACACCTCTAACCAACATATCCAAACCACACAAGCATAACTTCAATACTGAAGAAATGTGGAGCACAATATAGGACACCCATCTATCACACTTCTCAGCATCTCAACCATACTATATGTTGTCATCCACAAGCACTTACTCATCATAACTACACTAGAGGTTGACATCAATGACAACACTAATGACAACATAGTGCAACACTTACCAACACAAATATGATGACAAGCAAGCATCCTATACTACTTGCAATCATTACTCGCAAGGGCTCAAGTGCAACAACACAACACATAAGGTCCTTAATATAGATCCACACATTGATTGACTCACACATACATAATGACCAACTAGTAATAGGAAGTGGATGCAACCTACTACATGTATCGTCCCATTACCTAGTCCACTAACAAATAAGCTCATATTACCTCCTTATAAGGAAAAGGAATGTTAGTGCTTCTCATGCTAAATTATGAATCCTATCCTTTCTCCCAATTCACAACTAACCATGATGTCAAGCAAGCATCCCATACTACTTGTTGTCATCATTGGCTAAGGAGTAAGTATAACAACATACATCACATGTGTCCATCAATAATATCTCCACAACTCATTGAACCATTCGAGTCAATGGATCTTGACATCTATCACCTTCATGTCACTAGAGAAATTTGGTCCAACCTGGTATCAAGTAGCTCTTAGCATCTATCACTTGCATGGTACTAGTGAAATCTAGCTAGGCCATGTATCATACCATTGGGTAACTCCTAGAGTCTATCACATGCGTGAAGTACTAGTGATAATAAGATAAATCACACCTATATCATAACATGGATAGCTCTTGGCATCTGTCATCTCCGTGCTACTGACAACAACTAGCTAATCCTAAGATATGATGGATAGCATCTAGCATCCGTCACCTGCAGTATATTGGTGATCATCGACTATCTACACCTATACCAGACTCAATTCTGACATGTGGAGTCATCTTCTAGCCAAGTGAAACATAATCATGATATCAAAAGGATTCACCAACACTGGTCAAGTTGACTTCGTTACATGGCACATAGAGGTCCATAAACCAATACACATGGTCTTATATGTCCAACGGTCTAAATTATGGCTCAACACTCAATAAATATATTAGACCCACATGAGATGGATTCTATCTAGTCTCATATGCATAAACATATACAAACTCATTGAGTAATATCAATGGCCATTCCGTACATTTAGTTGTCACTTGGAAACATAGTATGCATTATACATAAGTCAAACCCACAATAGTAGTATTAGACAATCTTATATTTCCAAGTGCCTATCATTTGCATAACACCAATCACAAATCTTAGCATACGATTGGCCACCAAACAGGTGTTAAGGAAAAACAACATACATAGCAATTCTCACCATTAATTGCCCATAGTGTTAAATACAAAAAACTCTGATCATTGTAGTCCAGACAAGTCCAAAGTCACCTTCATACATTCACATTAGAGACAAACTATGAAGGTGGTGATTCTAAAAGTTCATCCAAGATTGAGTAGATTCAAAGTGCCTTTTTCTGGCTCAAGCATATATAGTGGGAACTTATTAATTTCAAGGTGAGTTCATACCCATTTGATGTAGTTTCAACCTCAAGCTGAAACATACCAAAGAGGAAAGGTTGATCAAGTTTAGGAGCACCACATACCTTGAAGTCATTCCCTAAACCCCTCCCCTATGGACTTGAGGTCTAGGGGCGTCCTTCACCCAAGAACTGCCTACATACCCACTTCCAAATGGGATCGAAGTCACATGTAGTTCTCACTTAATATCTCAAGGGTTTTATACATGGGTTCCCACCCACAAGGTTTCACAACCACTCAAGTAACTTCCTCATGGAAAAGGAAATATAGAGAATATAGAAGGAAAACCATAGAAATGATTAAATCTAAAAAATGTAACATACCACCATTTATCAATACCCATTCTAAAACAAGGCCATAGGGGCATGTGCAAGAAGATGGGGGACCAAACCACTTTTTGGTCCTAGGAAGATGAAATGTGGTTGTGTTTTTTACCATTAAAGATATAAAAAATAGACCCATGAGTGGGTCATTTTCATTTGGATCCATGAGAACATTGATAGAATTATTCTACAAACTCTTATTGAGGAAATTAAGGGAGAAAACACTCTAGGATGATGTTGTGGCACCATTCCCATCATGCACAAGCTCAATAGGCTCCACAACCTGAACCAAGAAGGGTTTGCATCTCTTTTCTAAATTTGAAAATGAATTGAATTTGTTTTTCATTATTTTGGTTGAATTTCTATTTTGAATTTTCAGCTAATACACCTAAAAACCCTAATCCAACAGATGAGATTCTAGTTTAAGAGGAGGCTCAAAACCCTCCTTAAATCCTACCTTCACTTCCTCACCATCCTCATGACACACAACAAAATAAGTCAAAATTAGAACTCAACACAATGTTAGTAGGAGTAATTATCAAGCCAGTTGAAGATGTGGAATGGATTAGTCTCATGGTTGTACAACATAAGAAAACATGAGAAATAAGGATTTTTCATATGATTTGTAGTTGAATGAAGAAGACTCATTGCAATAGAGATTGATTTATTTGAAGAAATTAGATGAAAAATAGTTTCTAGTAGTGTACAACCAAAGTTAGGAAAAGAGACACCAAAAAGAATGGCATGATAGAAATTTGAGATGCAAGTCATTCTAGGTTAATGACGTGGTGTTGTATTAGAGTAAGTTTTAAAAACTAGGAAAATTAAAAATGCAATGGCTTGGACCATAGAATTGAGGAGATCACATCATTAGGGGTGGTGAAATTGAAAACTTTACAAGATGTCATATTAACAAGATATGTAAATGGAGCCAAACTAAAGCATTATCACATACGAGACTAGCAATAGAAGTTTGGAAATTTGTATCATAGTGTATAATATTGTACAATAGTAGCAAAGAAATAAAGTGCAATCATTTCTAAAAGGGAACTGAAGACCATATATCAAATTATAATTGTCAAAATGGAGGGAAAAGAGTTGTAGTTGGATGCATTAAAGACAAATTTTGTTGTTGCTAACTTATACAAGCACACCACAAAGCAAAGACTTCATTTATAGAAAAATTCTTAAATGTGCATACAAAGTATAGATATGAGCTGCATAAGCTATAAATGCTAGCAAGATACAAGTTGTGTGTGAACAACTTGGTGGAGCAGAAACTCAGATAGAAGGAAAAGAAGAGCAGTGAGCTAGGGTTGGTTCATTGGTTAGTTGTTTGGTGGATTAGAGAAGAAGAACAAAGGAAGAAAAGATGTCAACCCTAATTCTTGTGGATGCTCAACACAACCTGCACCCTAAGTAAAATAAATACATGTTCAAAGCAATGGAGGTAGACTTTGACAAATCTTTCTCTAATGTAACTGCATACATCTTATATGTAGAGGATGTATGTAAATATATTCATACAATGTTGATCTGGAGATTGATTATATAACATTTGATCCACTTAGAAGATAACTCCTAAAAGTAGGGAAATAAGAGTATTTTGCACCATATAGTTAGATTGGTGATTTTAATCTCAACATATAGAAGGATTTCCTAATTTTTGTATAGAGGAGGGTTAGATAAGAATAATTTCCAGTCACATCTATGATGACTATATGTACCTAGACCAACCATACTAAATCACAAATGAGGCTATCCATGCATTCACATGATTATGGAATAAAGGTGACCTTCCTTCCAAGATGAATGTAAGCAATAAAAAGGTCACAGAGTTGACATGAGCTACATTGGATGGAAGAAATCTAGTAGTGGACAAAATCACAAATCATGTGGTAAGATATGCCACTCTAGGAATCATGTATAAGATCTACTACACAAACAAAGAGGACTCTACCACTGGCATGTCAATGTTCATCGCATACCAAACAAGAGTGCAAAGGAAGGAGATTGACCTATGTGAGGTCTTGTGGGAGCAACTCTTGGAGAACATCAAATGAACAAAGGGGAGTGATTGATATCAATTTAGCTCAAATCAATGAGCATGTTAAACATTTCAAGGATGCCATATCCTACAATGAGGTTTATTGGTGATTCTTTAAGAGCTTCCAAGACTAGATAGAAGGTAGAGACAAGATTTCATATAGCATTGTAAGAATATATGCCAATGATATTATGCTTATGGTAGACAAAGACCACATCTTCATGGAGGTAGTAGAACCACATACATCCTTGTTGCCACAACTACCCTATGAGGTTGATGATGAGCTACTAAACGCCAATGTAAGCACACTCTTGGCCCTCCTAAAGGACCCTCAAGGAGAACAATTTGGAACATACCAAGAATTTGATGGACAAATAGAGAAAACAAAAAGTGATAGTACATGTGGATAAAAATAAGGAAAAATCACATAAGAAATGGGGGATTGCACAAGACTCTATATTACCCATAGTCACAGAGATCTCCAATTCCCCACTTTTAATGGAATTAGGCTAGCCACAAGTGCGGCACTCTGAGTGCCTTAAACTAGAATCCCCAGGGTCTAAAATATGGGACTCTAAGACACATGACGCTTTGGGCAAAGAAGAATTAGAAAAGAGGTTGTCATAGGTTCCTACAAGGATAAAACTGGCAACTACACCACTGCATAATGTCAAATCAGAGGAAGGAATCCAAATATCATCAGTTAGGGAGGCAACATAGGCACTCCTCCAAATGATCTTAGATAAAAATAAAGGGGAAACATCCTAGTCCAAGAAAAAAACAAAAAGCAAAGAGGAAATGCATTCCTATGGTTGTAGAAGAAATAAAAATAGGATGAGAAGCTAAGAAAGGAGAAGAAGCTAGTAAGGAAGGCCCCCCATAGCCTAAGAAAATGAAAATTTCCAAACAAAAGCAACCACAAGTTGAGCTCACGTTACAGGGCCCTGAACAAAAGGAGAAAGAAGAAATCATGGATGTCGATAGGCTATACAGGTCATTATTTACACATGGAATACCTTTGAAGGAAATGTAGATGTATTCATTGGTCTGTGAATAAAACAAGAGGGTAATTAAGAAGGTAATGTTGGACTATATTTCTAATACCACTCACATATTGATAGAGATAATTGAGGGGCTTTTAGAAGAATTAGTCATAATAATTAAACAAAAAAGAGAGGATGTAGTGAAAATAGAAGAGACTTTGAAAATAGAGGCCCTACAAATAATTGCAATAGATTTATCCCTTGAAAGGAGAGCTAGATTGAAACAATTATAGACATGGAGCTTTAGTCCAAATAAAGAGTTGATACCCTCCTCTCGTAAGGTCAAAAATATAGGGAAAAAGTCAAGGAAGAAACTTTGGAGGCAATGTAGAGGGCTTATAACACTATGTTGAAAGAAGAAAAGAAACAAATAGAAAGCTAACAGGAGATGAGGGTAGAATAAGATCCGCTTGATACATTGGTAGATAATACAACAGGGGAAGCAGAAAGATCAAAGGATACACAAGGGGACCACTTGTAAAGAGAAAAGGAGACTTCAGAGGGAAAAGGGAAGTAAATAAATACTGGGGAAATAACTCCCACAAAGTAGATTCTCACGGTCCCATCAATTTTTTCTCCAATGGATCCTATGCAAAAGATTAAGGAATTTTTGGCACAATAGAATAAAATTTGACCAATGGTCCCATTGCTACTACTTCCCCTCTCTCCCTCAAGATCTTAGCTATATGTCACATAAATTTTGCCTCTTCAAAAATTTCAACTCAAAAATCTACTACATACAACTACCAGAGAGGACATTCTAAAACAACATATGAACATTAAAGACAATATTGAGTATTCCATCACTGACATCCACACATAAATACTACATATCAGTAGACACACCTTAGCTCTATTGGGCTAATAGTTAAGAAAACTAACAAATAGGACGTCGATTGAAATTTAAAATGAGGAATAGGCTATCAAACAAAAACTATTAGCAGAAGTGGAGAAGAAATAGATTGAGTAAATAAGGAATAAAAAAGTTTCTGCATGTACCAAACTAAAGGTTGAGGTACAAAACATGCAAACAATTATAAATAATATCAACACTCTACCATTATTGTCTAGGATGATCAACCTTCACCAAAGCCCTCAAAATTTAGATGAAGAACATTGAGAATTAGATCATATAGACATCTACAATGTATGATGCAATGAGATATCTAGATGGGAATGTACGAGTATAGCTCGAAACTCTCCAAAAGCAATACCAAGTGCATGATCAATGAGAAGGATTGTAGGCACAAATCAAACCATTGACATAAGTGGTTATCTTATAGTTGGTGCATGTGATAGGATTATTGACAGAGGCTATGAAAGCAACAAATTCTAGTTAGATCCCAATAGATATTGTAGGAGAGACCACTCTATTCACCATCACTAGATAAATTCATTTACTACAACAAGAAATACAATAATGGGACAATACCTATGTACACCTAAAGGAGATATACAAGAATATCTTGCCATAAGAAAGAGGAGCCATCACAATTTTGACTGTTGTGACAAGAATTTTTGTAGGATTGACTTCATACTTCATGATTTATTATCCTTTTGGTAGATGGAGTCAGGATATCTTGAGGACAAGACATGATTCCAAAGGGGGGATGATGTTGGTTGGACAAAGCTTCCTATGAAGAATAGAATGAGTTGAACCTACAACAAGTGAAATGTGGCACATAGAGGCAACCTACAGTACATACAAAAGGCATAACAAAGACAAGGGACGCATTACCCTACAATTGTATACAAATAGAAGTAGAAGATAGGATAGAATATGAGGCAAGAACAAAATAAGTGAGAAGTAAGAAAGCAAGTAAGAGAGAATATGCGTGGAAGATAAGATAAAATAAAGATTCTAACTGGATATTGTATCACACTCACACACACACACACACAATATATATATATATATATAATGAATAAAATACACTGATAAGGGCGTGGTTCGGTGGTCAAATCGCATGGTTGTTGTGGAAACCACCAAGGTTCAAACCCCCACTGGGCCAAAGAGCTTGCAGGCCTTGTGCCTTCGTTGGGCTAACATACTCGTAGGATATGTGTCTTTGTTGGGTTGTCGTGCTCGCAAGACGTGGGCCTTCACAGGGCCAACGAGCTTGCGGGTTTAAACTTGGAGATAATGCCTTAGGGGCTGGGACCCCCTAGAAGTGGTCTCTAGTGATAAAGCCATGGAAAGAGATCCCCCGGAAGGGTCTCCCTAGCCTCGGCCCAAGCTAAAAATGAGTTACTCCAATCAAAAAATCTTGAATAAAAGACTATTATATATACTGCACAATGAGGTGTTGAGTATTTGATGAAGTATGAATGATGTTATGTATGTAATTGTGTGTATTAATTTAATTTTTCTTGTCTTATCCTGGTGCATCTTTTTGTAATCTACCGCATGAGCTCCAAACCTTCTCTTACCACTCTTATTGGGATATAAATACAACTTTCAAGAGACTAAAGCTCAGATCTTCGACTTTTACCCAGTTCTTTCTAACACCATGAACCATATCTCAACCCAATCATATTTTTTCCTTAGAAAAATCACAAAAATATTGGTCAAGCAAGAAATCCTAGATACAATAAAGGCCCAACACACCCTTAGGATATTTTATAAAACTCAACATGTCATAGGATTTCAACAAATGCAATTGAAAATTTGTCATGCAAATGTTTGAGGATCTAGGATTTGGTAAACAACAACAAGATAGTATGCAATTGTATCACAAATCTAACCTTCACCATCACGATGAACAAGAACTTGGAAAACCTCTTGCCTCCACCTAAGGTTTTATGGAAATCCCTTGAGTCCCTAGTCTTCAATTTAATGGGAGAACATTTAAGAGGTTATTAGTGGAAGTAGAAAACTACATGAAAAAATGATTTAAACAGCACAAGGAAAATTTAAAATTATATGTTACATTGTTTCTCCCCACTCTATTGTACCAAAACTTAAGAAAAATTTAAGTGTTGGTAGTCATATGATTGATCAATGTGAGGATTATGTAAATTTTGTTAAGCGTGAAAAATTTAGTGATGTAGGCCACATATTGTGTAGGGTCATGGAGATTTCAAGATCAACTTAGATGAGTGAAAGAAACCCACAATCTAAAATGGCTTTTATGTCCCTAATTTGACTAAGAATTTGATGTTTATTAGTAAGCTTACTAGATATTGGAACTTTGAGGTTATATTTCTTGATGATAAGTACCATTTTAAGGAGAAGAGTAGTTGCAAAGTCCTTTCCAAGGGTATGAGTATATTCTTTATAGATTTTAGGTTGTTAACACATTATAAAGTTATGCTTTTATTATGTCTAATTTTGTGTTTGGTACATTTTCAAAGTGACATTAATTATATCTATTCTTATTTCATTTCATTGTATATCTGTTAGTAGATTTCATTACCTACTCTAACATCCAATTAAATTGAACACTATAATATAAAATTATAACTAGAATCATTTTGATATAGAAAGTACTCTTTTAGTTTGATGAAATATATAATTCATGTCAAAAACGCTCATTATACACTTGATAAACACCCATGAGTCTCATCAAAAATCAAACCATTTTGTAGTTTTAAGTTTAGGGTTATAGTATTTCATTTTCATTATTAAATAAAATCTAATTTTAGTAACCATATTGAAATTTAGAAGGCATCAATATTACTTATATATGCTTTATATATATTTGAACACATATATTGATTGATTTCATCTTACTATCTTCACATTCACAAATCTTTTGAACTTAGTTTTTCAACTATATTTTTAGAAATTCCTTTATTGAAAACATTAAACATCTAAGGCGAGAAGGATTTCTTTCATGCAAATTCCCTATTAGGAATCATTGTATTTATTCCTTTATGACATGCTTTATAAACATTAGATGATAGAAGGTTGGTTAAACACATGTACATATTTCTTATATTGACTGATATGCACACCAGCCCTAAAATTGTAATGTCCCCATTTCCGGAGTGATCACCGATCGAGAATGGAGTTAGCCTATCTTCATTTCCGTAGAGTAGTTCATCAACTCAAAGGAATATTTTAGCAGTGATAGATGAAATTAATGCACTCGCATTAATTTATTCAATTCTAAGCAATAAAATTATACTACTTTATTATTATTAATGGAGAAAACAATAAATTAAATAATATTATTTTAATATTATTTAATTAAAAGCCAAATTGACAAAATAGGTCTGGACCTATTTGAACGGCCACCTTGAAGGTTGTAAAAGGACAATAAAACAATAATATAGATCCTCTCATTGAAATTTGAAATAAAATATTGGTTCTTGTTGCAACAATGGAACATGTAATTCAAATATTGGTTCCAGCATTGGATCATGCGCCATCATGGAAGGAAATTTTGCAATTCAAATCTTTAATTTGAATTGGCTATAAAAGAAGAAGAGGTGCTTCATTTTCGACCATCCTGATTATCTTGCAATTTGGTATGCTTTGGCTATAAAAGAAGAGGTGCTTCATTTTCGACCACCCTGATTATCTTGCAATTTGGTATGCTTTGGCTATAAAAGAAGAAGAGGTGCTTTATTTTCGACCATCCGGATTATCTTGCAATTTGGTATGCTTTGACTATAAAAGAAGAAGAAGTGCTTCATTTTCAACCATCCAGATTATCTTGCAATTTGGTATGCTTGCCATTTGTTGTCATTCATTTTGGCAAATTGGACGAAAACCTAATTTTCCTCATTATGGCGAATTCATGCTGGATTCGCATCGTGCTCTAACGAATCTTGTTTGATTGTTTGTCAGAGATCTGAAGACAATTTGAAGTCCATTGAATATCCTTCGCAGATAGCACATAAGCGCCGATTCTTATTATTGAAGATTCTCATTCGCTCGAAGAACGAATCATCATCTAACATAGAACTGAATGTTTGAATATCTTTCGGCTATAGCTTGAGCGCCAAGGCAGTGTTTGAATATTACCTTGAAGACTGACGAAAAGGTTCAATTGCTATGAGCGCCGAGTTGAGAAAAGGCTCATGTGCTGAACGCCATCACTGGAAGAATCGATATCCCTGTACAACTGTAGATCATCCTCTCATCTCTGATTAGGCATTGTTGATGTTATTGATTGCCATGGAAGTAGTCATGATTGATGGCATCCGAAGACTCAGTGACAATATAGCGTCTCATCTTTGAAGACCGAAGATATTTTCCTAAGCGTCGATTTGAAATCTTGAAGGCATTGTGACTGGTTATCTCTGGTGACAGATACCAGGCACTTACTTCCTAAGCGTCGTTCTACAGATTACATATCATTGAGAAGTTGTTGTTTGGCACTCTCAGTAGAAGGTGACGATTTCAACATAGAGGGAGTCGCAGCATTGTTTTGGAGGATCTGCTCATCACACAATATCTCAGTATCCAGCATCAGATCGGAGGACCTTTTATATCAGGGCATCACTCTACTATCCATCTTGATCATTGGAGGAGCAGCGACCAGCTTAGGTGGCAGCCTTGAGTATCGTAGCCGAGTTTAGCAACTTCAATTTTGTAAGCCTGTGCATATCGAATCTGAGGCATCGTATTGTAATTGGTATGCTACATTTATCCTTTGCATATGCTTTGTAACAGTTGTCTTGCTTAAATCTTTGACTATAATAGAGTCTTGAATGGCTGATGAAATTTGAAGTCTAAATTGTGGCCACCGGCTCTGAATAAAATTGTAATAGGCAGATCTCAATCATTTGTGCTATCATGGTAATCAGGAAGTTTATTTGAAATACATCTTGAAGGCTGCCTATATCCATACATTATGTCATAGATTTGTTTTGAAGTTCATAGATTATAGTTATTTGTGTCGGAGACGGTTTGTGAATGCATAAGATCTATCAAATTTTCATTCTATAATTGAAGAAAACGTAAAATATCACACCAAACACAAAACACAAAAACGACACATTACAAAACATATTAGGGTATGTGCATGGAAATGGGAGACTAAAAGGGGTCAAAAGTGGCCACTTTTTTTTCTAATACCAATAAAAATTGATCTTCGAGGAGAAATTGAAGATAGTCACGTTCAAAATTAGAAGATGTGATAAGAACAAGATTTGTAGTGCTCATAATCTAGTTTCTAAACTACTATTTTTTTCTAAAATAGTGGAGATTAAGAGGTTCAAATAAAGGGAGCACACAAAGTGCTCATGTTTTTGTCAAAAAAAATATAACATAGCATCTAGTGTGCTCCCTCTGAAAATGTTGACTTTTTTTAAGTATTTCACAAATCACTTTGGTAGAAAATTAGCTAACATCATATAGTTTATGCCTATTTTTTCTATTAATTTTTTAATGAATATATGATTTTTTATGAATTTTCAAAGTGGAGACATCCTGAAAAATAAAAATTTGAGTGCACTCCCCCCCTAATTTTTTTGAAAATTAATCAAAAAAAAAATTTCAATGTGTATATAATAGAGTCTAGAATCTAAAAATGTATTTTTTTAAAATTATGATAAACGCGTAAAAAATGACACTAAAAATACTAGACATAGGTTTTATGATATAAAAGAACACATTAGCAAAAGAAATTCAAGATGGAAACCTTAATGTTATCATATTTTTGAAAAAATACATGGTTAGAAAGCTAATAAAAAAATTGAAGTCATCGTGGCATTTTCTCATATTGACATTGAAAAACGTGTAAACCTAATGGAGAGCATGCTTGAGATTTGGTTAATTTTCTAAGGTTTGTTGAAAACATGTCCTTGGCATCCAAAAGATAGGTCCAACCCTAAGGGTTGGATGCCCAACCTGATGGAGAGCACACTCAGGATTTGGTTGATTTCCTAATTTTTGTTGAAAACACATCCTTGGCATCCAAAAGGTAGGTCCAACCTATTGAAAAATGGTGTGCATACACAAATTTACATCATTACATTTGCACAGTAATAAACATAAAACATAGAATACTATATTATTGTCTTCGGATGATTTTCACATTGCATTACATTGGCTTTATAAAAGCCTCTTCCCTTTAACTCTTTGATAACTACCTACATAACCTCCATACATGAATGTAACTCCCACAAACAAACAAACTAACTATTGCTTTATTTACTAACATTTATTTAATATGTATAAACTAACCTATAAATACAAATTTAACAATGTAATACAATTGTTACTATGACTATTATGCCAACACTCCCCCCCTTATTACATTGTTCTTGCAATAGTACCAAGGGACCCCCTTGAATGCTAATATACTTAACAAAGCTAATTACATAATATGAATATATATTTTATAGAAGATCTTCTCCTAAAAGAACAAATCCTGAACCAAGCGGGGCTCCATCAAGTTGTCTCTTGACCCTCAGAAGGGTGTAGCTTTGAGCTATGTTCTTGAGCTCTCAGTCTCGAACTCTCAATCACAGTCTTGAATTATTCGACAACAATCCCTAAGAGATACGACGGATCTCTATCATTGTCTAGTGACCGCTAAAGGGTATAATTCTTGATCATATACTCTGAAGCTCGCTTGACAACAATCCATATTGAGCTCAACACCAAATCCCAAACCTGTCTCCAGAACATAATCTTCACAAAACATGCATTCGTCAAATCTGTCGGCACCAACAAGAAAAAGTAAAAAATTAAAACCAAAAACGCTTCTCATGCAAAGCATCATCTCAAAGCAAGAAGCTAACTTGAGATGATGAAAATTCTTCCATCCTCCAATGCCACCAGCCTCCAATATAATATGCTTACACTCTATCCATTTTCTTTAGACTCTTCAATAGCACAAGCATGCAAGTCTCTCAAATTTCTATCAATGATAGAATGGATGGCATCGGAACCACAAACATAATGTGTTTCCATTTTCAAATGTTAAAAATAATGATGTCAATTTTGATCAATGATGGACTCATATACATCCAAACCTTATTTTCCTTATCAAAATACACATTCACAATAATTTTAACTCTGAATTACATATATATGCTCTTTACACTCACCAGGAAATGCCTTCACCGGTAATTTATTATTCTGCTTAATACATATCACAGCTTCACATAGACTTCCTCCACACAAATTTATTTTCATGCCTTTCTATTGCTTGGAAACTGTACCTTACATGGTTGGTAAGAGGAGGTTCAAACAAATAATTTATTCACTAATAATAGCACCAACATCTACAAGAATAGCACTTTGTTTTACTAGATTTCAACACTCATCTCCTATCTCTCAAACATCAAACATCAAATCTTAACACATCAAATCTTTCAATGGTATATCAAATTTTAAATGGATTTCGGTGATTATCTTTCAAACATCAATCTATAGCCACTAAGCAACTGCGGTGGGAGAACTTTACACCTTCTATTGTTGCATTACAGAGAAATAATTTATCATTCACTCACTAGACCTCAACAAATCTGTGGCTTCTTCACCCACATGACCTTTAAACAATAACTAACTTTAATAAATTTCTTCAAAACAAGTTATTTGCTTGAGGCCATGAATCAACAAAGATGCAACCTGCTGAAACAATTCATCAAACTGAAATTTGTTTATCCTTACCTACGCTGCACATCTCAAGTGATTCAGGAAGATTGAATTTCCACACTAGATGGATATTGTCAAGACAACCACATTTAGGGAACTTGCACCCTATGATTATGCTACTTCTATAGGCTTCACCAGCGAACCATTTCTATTATATGCTCCATGGTGACAATGGATTTTTGTACAATCATTCTCCTTCCATCACGGTTAACTGCTCTGATACCATATTGAAAAATGGTGTGCATACACAGATTTACATCATTGCACTTGCACAGTAATAAACATAAAACATAGAATAATATATTATTGTCTTCATATGATTTTCACATTGCATTACATTGGCTTTATAAAAGCCTCTTCCCTTTAACTATTTGATAGCTACCTACATAACCTCCATACGGGAATGTAACTCCCACAAACTAACAAACTAACTATTGCTTTATTTACTAACATTTATTTAATATGCATAAACTAACCTATAAATGCAAATTTAACAATGTAATACCATTATTACTATGACTATTTTGCCAACACAACCCTTTGGGTTGGATGCCCAAGGCATATCCAACCCTTAGGATTGGAATTTCCCAAAGAAGGAAAATTGTGTCCAGGTTATAATATGAGCACGCTATAACGTGAGTGCGCTCTAACGCGGTTGCATTTTGGATCAATTAAAATCCTTTGGATGATTAGTTAAAATGCTTTATAAAATTGATGTCACCCCTCCATCTTCTTTCACTTTAGAGTAGCCTCATGTCTAGGAAGAGACAACTGTTATATTGTTAGGTGATGAGGAGGAGGAATCTCTCTCTCTCTCTCTCTCTCTCTCTCTCTCTCTACCTCTTACCCTCTACCTACCCTCTCTACCTCCTACCCTCTCTCTCTCACCTCTCTACCTCCCTCCCCTCCTCTCTCACCTATCTACCTCCCTCCCCTCTCTACCTCCTACCCCCTCTCTCTCTGGTTGAGTGTATAGGGTTGAGGGTCAAGCATATAGGGTTTATGGCATAGGGCTTAGGGTCTAATGTATATGCTTTAAGGCATAGGGTTTAGCATTGAGGGTATTGGTTATAGGGTATTTAGTAATTTAGACAACACTTAAAACTTTCCATGCATGACAAAACATGCCCACGTTATAACACGAGTGTGTTTTAAGGAACCAAAAAAAGAACAAAAATTATGTGCAATATGTGAATCAGACCCACATGCTCTATTATTCTCTTCATTTTATGCATTATCAGACCAAAAAAATGTTTTTCATGGTGTTGACATTTAGACAATTATTGTTTACTTAATCTACCACCTTTTTTTGGTTCTTCAATGTAGAAGAAGTAAATTGGATTTTTTTAGATAGAATTTGATTATTTGAACTAATATTAAATTCATGTTTCATATTGTCTAAATGCTAATTTTCATGTATTTAGATTGAATTCAATGATATAGATTTGTTCATTTCATAAGTTTGACTAATCCTATTAGAGTTATATACAATTCAACATTGAATATAAAGGAACTTGCTAAAAAGCTCAAATTTTTGAGGATTTTAAAGCCAGATTTTTGAGGATTGGACGACTCAAATCTCAAAATCTAAGGTATGTTCTTTATGTATTTGTTTAGTTCATTTTATGATTATGTTAGCATGAAATCATGTTATAGGACAGTCACGAAGGAAGTGAGAGGATTATCATTTTGACAAGTTATTATCATGACAAAGTAAAAATTTATATTTATTTCAGATAACAATCAATGACAACAAGCCATATCACCATGGGAAGGAAATCATCAACATAGTATTGGTATATATTTATGAAGGGAGTCTTATCAACATTCAAGGATAATCCTAAACTAGAGCAAGGTCATGGAAACACTTTAATTGTGGAGTAGATGTGCAATCATGTTGCTATTATCCTGATTCAAACACTAACCTAAACAATTAGAAGGATACTGAGGGAAATCATGTTAGTCAAGGAATTATCATCATGCTAAAATAAAGGTAAGGATTTTCACTTGAGCATACTCACTTGCAATAACTGTCATATCAGCCTAAAGACTATTATACCGCAATAGCATCATGCAACCCTAGAAATAACTATGACCTCTCACCCATGGGTAGGATAGAAACTTATACACAAGGTGACAAGCAAGACTAAATGATAATTCAATTAATCTCAAATCCATGAATAAATGTATCCATGATACTATGAAACATAGAGGTAGTCTTGAAAGGATATTCATATGGTAGGGAAGATTTTCATGGACACTAGATGGCCAAATAGGTCAACTAAAAGATAACCATACATGTCATTGGCATAGTTATTAGGACAATTATAATCACACTGAGGTTGTCTTGAATAGATAGTGACTTGTCAAGGAGTTATTAGATAGTTAAGGAAGATAGAGTATTTATATTGTTGGGTGCATAGCCTTTTCATGAAATAAAAGAGTTGTGCATCATGAAGTAGCAATCAAGATTGCAAGAAGGACACCAAATTTGGTGAAGTTGCAAAAAGAAACTAAATTTGACACTTGATTATAATTTTACAACCAATTTGACTAGGAATGGGAGAAGCATTAGAGAAGGGATTTGTCCTAAATAGGAATGAATATTTTGCATCCTTAATCTAACTTGTCATGTTTTTAAATCTTTCATTGATCTTGATTAAAATCTTTGTGTTTAATTTTTCATTTATCTCAAATTTTTGCTAACTAGTAGGAGGTAGTTTGTGGTCCTTTAAAAGAGTTTGATACTTTGTCTTGTGGTTGCAAGAGAAAGGTGGATAATCAAGAAAAATTGTTGATCTAGACACATGATTTGTTACTCTACATACACTATTTTAACAAGAATATTATAGAGGAAGAAAGTACTAAAAGAGAACCTAAGACAAGATCAAGCAAAATGTTGGCTAAGAGAATGAGATGAACAAAGGAGAAATTATTGATTTGATGACTTGATTTGTTGTTGTTCTCAAAAAAATAAGCTCCATACAATTTTATCTATAAATATGAGAATAAAAGAGGGTAAAAAAGGTAGCAAATTATTCTATTTCTATAAGGAAGTTTCCTTTCTATTGAAGATTTATGATAAAAGAAGGAATACTACATGATTTTAAGATCCTTATAGAACAATTTATGCTTGTCAACTAAAGTTGTTACCTTAGAAATGGCATTCCCAATTCACCTAGGTGAAGGAGACAAGTGTGTTTGAGACGATATGTTAAGAAAATGTGAAAATAACCTAGAGATTATGCTTACCACCATTTGTAAATGTTGACCATATCCTAAGAGATCCTTATTCCAACGATGGAGAACTCTTGTAGCCAAAATGAAATGAGTTTGACTTGAGATCGTAGGACTAAATCTAATCCTTAGGATCAAATTAATCTTGGGAATTGATGTAATGCTAAAAACTTAGCATGGAAAAGTTGATTTTTATATGTATATAGAGATAAAAGACATTGTAAGTGTTGGAAAAGTTCATTTGTATTGCTATGATACATTCTTAAATATTGAATCTGAATGATGAATGTTAGTTACTCCATGAAGAAACAATGGTATGATATGTCATCTTGACTTGTTATCCTAGCTTAATCTTGATTTGTAAAAGATTTCTAGTATATGACATGTGTGCAATCTCTATGTTTCAGGTTGGACCACCCTAGGAAACTATAAATTTTTAGATTTATAATCATTTATTCACTTTAATTATATGATTATTTTGAGATTTTTGTATGAGATTACTTTACTCTATTGTACCATGATGAACTAATTTATCTATGTCTTATTCATGATGCATATAGAAATCATCATCATGCCAATGAAATGAGCAAAGACTCTAACACCAGAAGAGAGTGAAGCTAAGAATGCAAAGAAAAGAAAAGGAATGAGGCAACTTCGTGAAAGTAGGAAATTATCAACCATAGAAGAAGACATACCACCGTTGCCAATTCAAGAGGAACATGAATCATCTAATCAAGCTAAGAGAGAGAGAGATGGGATTGGCAGCACAAAGGCATGAATGCAAAACCTCATTCAATGAGGAAATTGAATCTTGAAGTTGGAGGCACTCCATCTTTCACAGGTCAAGTTGAAGGTACATCATCATTCTCTTCTCAAGTTGGAGGCACTCCATCTTTCACCAATCAAGTTGAAGGTACAACATCATTCTCTTCTCAAGTTGGAGGCACACCATCGTTCACATGTCAAGTTGAAGGTACACCATCTTCTCCATCTCAACTTCAAGGATTTTCATCTTTTCCATCTCCAATTGAAGGTACGCCATCTATCCTTTTTTTATTGATAAGCTAGTTTCCCAAGAAAACATGTATTTTGCATGCTTTTCCTGTTGTCCCCTTCACGCCTTAGGACTTAGTTTATATTTTATTGATTCTCGACAGCTGTTGGACCTACCAAATTTATATTACAGAGGTACATACCTTCACTTACCGATATATACTTACCTTGGCCTGGTATCTTGCTTGCCACTCCTAGTATCCTGCTCAACAACACCACTCTTGTCTGATAGTACAATGACCTCCAGCCCCTGCCATGTGCTTATGTTGTTTCCTTGTATAATATCCTCAGGCTATTTAATCCCTTGATTGGCTAGTAGGTCAACTACTTTATTAGCCTCCCATTAGATATATTTTACTGATTGGACATTTACTTCTTGCATTAGTTCTTTTATACAGGATACCTTAGATTGTAAGCGCCAATCTCCAATGCTACCATTGATTAGTGCATTTATGCAAACTGTTGAGTCACATTCTATCTCTATATTCTCCATGCCCTTTGCTTTGCACATTTCTAGCCCTTTGATTATTCCTTCTATCTCTATTGTGTTGTTTGTGGAGATTGGCAATTTGAGAGATAATGTTGCTACCATCTATTGCCTTCCTCATTGCGTATTATGGATCCTGCACCTGACTTTCCTAGATTTCCACATGATGTCCCATATGTGTTTAGTTTCAATCTACCTTTTGGGGGAGGGCCCATTTAGCCCTAGCCCTTTTTGCTTTAGAGCCTTTTGCGAACTAGAAGAAAGGTGGAACTTTTAATGTTTTCCATCTTTTCATAATTTCATCATCCCAATTTGTAAACTTTGCTTTTCTTTGCATCTTTATATGCACAATCATACATTCTATTATACCATTCTCTATTATTTGAAGCACTTCTTTTGTTGTTTTTGATTTGTTTTGGAAAATTCTTCTATTGCGCTCTTTCCATAGCTTCTAGATTAGGAGTGATGGAATAGTTTGCCATATTTGTCCCCAAAAAGCCTCTTTTTTAAAAGAAGGCCAGCTATTAAATAAGTTCCTTAAATTACTACTCCTTGGTGTTATCCACCCCAATTTTTCTTGTAGCCAGTCCCATCCTTGAGCTGCATAGGGACAGTTTAGGAGAAGATGATCTACGTTTTCTTCACTTTTGTTGCACAACATGCACCAGTTAGCACCTTCAATCCCAATAGTTTTGAATCATTCCCCCGTGAGAATTCTTCCATGTAGAGTAGTCAAAGAATTCTTCTTGCCTTAGGTAGAATCCATTTTCCCCAACATAGTTTATTTGGCCAATTTTTTCTTCTTGTTGTTTTTCTTGTATTAGATAACCCAATTTTGCAGTGTAATATCCTGATTTTGCACCACACCATATTATTTTGTCTATCTCTTTATTCAAACTTACTTGTCTTTCCTATAATATTACACTTAGTATTACTTTCCTTGCCTCCTCTATGGGGTGGCCTTCCAAGTTCAACCAATTGCTTTGCCCCTTATCACATGTTCTTACATAATCTCTGACCTTGTTTCCACATATATTACTAATAATTGAGATATAGGGGGTTAGCTCAGGGTATTCCACTAAAGGTTTGTATTCCCCTCAAGATTCATTCCAAAAATCTACTTTGCTACCATCGTTGACCTACCATGTCAGATGATCTCTTATTATATGTCTACATCTTAACATAAAGTTCCATACATGAGAGCCATTCTGAGTATTTGCTATTGTTAGGACTCTTTTTCGATTCAAATTATCCAAATAATTCCTTTGCATTACTTTACACCATAGTAGGTTTGGTTTTTGATACATTTTCCAAATTAGTTTCACACCTAATGCCTTATTTTGCTCTCTTAAATTCCTTATTCCTGCCCCACCTCCTGCTTGAGTTCTATAGACTTTGCCCCAATGAAGAAATGGAATTCTCTGCTCTTCATTTGAGCCTTCCCGTGAGAAGCACTTTAGGATGCTTTCCAATCTAGATGTAGCTTTAGATGTTAGTTCCATGCAGGACATTGCATAGGTAGGTATGGCTGATAGGACCGCTTTGATCATCGTTATCCTTCCATCCAAGGATAACCACTTCCCTTTCTAGCTTTGAGCTCTTATGCTACACTTTTCTATGATTTCTTCCCATAGGCTTGTCCTTATGATTCCCTTGAAAAGGGGAACCCCCAATTACTTACAAGGTATTGCATCTATTGTGTATCCCAATAAGCCTGCTATCCTTTTCTGCATTATTTTCTTTGTATAGAAAAAAATAAATTTTTGATTTATCTTTGTTTATACGTTGCCCTGATGCATTTATATATTCTTCCATGCATTGCCTTATATATTATGTTTCTTTTAAGGTTTCTCCCCCGTATAATATTATATTGTCTACAAATTGTTGGTGGGTGATTGCTTCTACACCTTGTACAATCTGAATCCCTTTCCATAGCCCTTGGTTTTGATATGATACTATATGTTTGCTGAGGGTTTCTGCCATTATGACAAAGAGAAATGGGGATATAGGATCCCCTTGTCTTAAACCATTTGTACTCTTGAAGAAGCCACATGGGGAGCTGTTAATGAGGATTGAATATCTTATTGTCAAAATGCTATACCATATTATTTGAATCCATTCTTTACAAAATCCAAACTTGTCCAAGACACTTGATAGGAATCACCATCTGACTTTATCATATGCTTTACTTACATCCAACTTGATCAACATACTTGGGATTCTCTCTTTATTGATAGTGTGAACTGTTTCATTTGCTAGTATTATGTTGTCCACAATATCTCTTCCTAGTGTAAAGCCGCTTTGATTTGGAGAGATTATCTTATCTAATACTTTATGTAGCCTATTGGCCAAAGCTTTTGATATGATTTTTTATAAAGTATTACAAAGTGATATTAGTCTGTATTCCCCGAAATTGGTACAACTCTCTTTTTTTGGAACGAGGACTATCATTGTATTGTTCAGATCTTTGACAAATTTCTTTTTTTTCCTGAAGTCCTCACAAACTCCCCAAATCTCTTCCTCTAAAAAGTGCCAGCATTTTTGGTAGAATAAAACCAGAAACCCATCTGGTCCAAGAGATTTATCTGGATGTAGTTGAAATGTTGCTTTCTTTATTTCATCCTTTGTGAATGGTTCAGTCAACATCAGATTATCTTCTTTTGTTATTAATTTTAAGATGTTTAAATTCCAATCTCTATCATTGTTGCTTTCTGATGCTAGAATCAATTTGAAGAATCTAATAGCTTCTTTTATTTCCTCTAGATTCTTTGTTTTTCTACTATCAGGTAGTTCAATTGTTGCTATCCTCTTGCAAGCTTTCTTGATTTTTGTTGTGTTATGGAAGAATTTAGTATTAACATCTCCTTCATTCAACCATAACTCTCTTGACTTTGATTTCCAGTATTCCTCTTCCCTAGCCAGTAGTTCATTATATTCTATTACAATATTTTTCTCTTTTTTATTGTCTTCTTGAAACATTCCACGTTTCATTACCCTACTATTCAATGCTTCTAGTTTAGCTTCCAGTCTTTCTTTTTCCATGAAGATATTTTTGAAAACTGTTTGATTCCATTCTTGCAATTTATTTTGTATATGTTTCATCTTTTTTGTGGAGATGAAGCTTTTGGTTCCATTAAATTTGGGGGATTCTTTCCACCATTTTTCTATTAGCACCACTAAATCTTCTTTCCTGAACCACATTTTTTCCATTTTGAAGTATGATTTTGTTGTTTTATTCCCTTCATCAATTAACAGTTTAACTGGTAGATGATCTGATCCAACCCATGGTAGGATTGATGCTTCCATATTCAGATTTGTGGATAGATAATCTTGAGAGCATAGGAATCTATCCAACTTTTCTTTTATGCGGTCCTCTCCATGTCGCTTATTTGACAAAGTATAAACTCTGTTCTTTGTCTAAGAGTCTAATAGATTATTCTGACTTAAGAATGGACCGAAAGCTTCCATTGAGGCTGAAATATTATTGTTGCCTCCAAATTTCTCTTCTTTCCTAAGGACAACATTAAAATCTCCCCCCAGTACTATTATTTCCCTTCCGATTGCTAACATTTTTTGGCTTACTGTATTCCATAATATTTCCTTGTCTGAGTTTCTAACCAAACCATATATATTGAAGAGGTGAAATTTAATATTACTATTTAGGCACTTCACCTCACCTAGCATCCAATTGGCTTCGGCTATTATGATTTGTATAGAAACTGATCTGGACTTCCAGATAATGCCTAGTCCACTTGTTGTACTGGTTGATTTAGAATAAGCTTCCTCCCATCCACCTAAGTGAAAATTTCTTCTATTCACCTCTTCTATTTTGGTTTCCTGTAGCATTATAATATCCATCTATGATTTTTTAATTTGACAATTTATCAAGTGCCTTTTATTAGGGGCATTCAGACCCCTCACATTCCATGTGATAAGTTTCATGGTTCTTCTTGTTGGGAGTGCTTTCCTCCCTTGTTCTCTTTTAGAAAGTTTTTGATACTTCTAAGACCTCTTTCTTGTGCTAATTCTTCCTTTTTCTATTTGTTTGATTTTCTTCCTTTCTTTTTCTTTATTTGCTTGATTGGTTCAAGGAATTGGGCCATTGTTTGTGAAATGCATCTATTTTCGATGACATCCAATTCATCAAAGTCTTCATTCTCACTTTCTGATATGTTATCTTCTACAACTGCTTCTTCCACCATTTCTATTCCTTCTCTAGGGCCAGGCAATGTTTTTTTTGGACTACTCACTTTTTCCTTTTCTGTACTTTTTTCATCCTGGTTATTTTCGATGATGGGTTCCATTGTAATAAGTTGTTGGCCTTGATTTATGGGACTTTTGGAAATTAATTCTAGGTTCTCTTTGCATTTGCCTTTACTTTCTATCTTCCTCCATATTTGAATGGGCTTTGAATTTACCTTGCATTCCTCTGCTTTATGATCCCTTTGATTGCATTTCGAGCAGTATACCTTATTTTCCTAAATTTCCACTTCTTGCACCCAAGATCCTGATTTAGATTTCAATAATATTTCCTTAGGAATTGTCTTTGATGGTTTTATCTATAGTCATGCATATAAATATGAATTTTCTTTCAGGAGTGGCACATCTATCTTCATTATTGTCCCTAGGGTTTTACCAATTTTTTCCAAACAATCCTCAGACCAATATTCTAATGGCAAGTTATATAGCCTAATCCAATTTGCATTGATTTGGGGTTCATGATTCCTTGGATTAAAATTGGTTTCCCATTTCTGCATATATATAGGTCTTCCTTCGATTTCCTAACCATCTTTATTCAAAATTGAATTTCTATCTTCTTTGGATAGAAAAAAAACTATGAAATAGCCATTAGGCATAACTTTGATTACATGGTTCCAGTTGATTTTCTCCCTTTCCCAAGCTTTGATTGATTTCCTATCCCTTTTGATGCCTATTAATTTGCAGATGATTCCCACATCTTCTAATATTTTGATGTCTTCTTCTGTTTCTTCACAAACGTCAATTTCTATCAATTTTGACTTGTTTTCAGATCGTATCTTCGTCTTGCCAGATTGTTCTTTTGTTTCTATTCTATCATATCTTCCTTTTTAATCCTTCTCCTTCTTATTATTTGTCAAGAATTTGTATATGGGTTTCCTTTGTGACTGATCTGTTTGAGCATTTATTCTGCTACTTTCCTTATCAGTAGTCTCTTTCCTTATTGGCTTTGCTTCCTTTTGAATATCTTTCTCTTCCTTGTTTTCTCACCTCTTTTTGGGGTTTATTTCTATGTTTTTCAGCCATGTTATATAGTGTGGCACTCTGAAATCTATTAGTGATCTTTGTCTCCCTTTTGGTCTCATTTTATCCTGTTGATTTTTTTTAGAATTGTAGGATCTTGTTCTTGATGTTGATGTTCGCTCTGTCTTCTTGGACAGGATTTCATTGATCTGCTATTTTGTTTTTTTGTTTATCTGAAGGCTAATTCACATCCTTTGTATACTCCAGTCTCGCCTTTTTTAAACCTGCATAAAACCATTAGAATTTTTAAGAAATTAAGAGTGTAGACTTACCTGAACAAAATGTATTCTGATGTGTTCGGCTCTATTTCTTGTCTCCACTTTATTTGGTTGATTTATCATTCCCTTCCTTGCAAAGTTTTGGGATGGAGTTATGGAAAGATCGATGTGATTCGTGCTATAAAAATATTGGTTAATCCTATGTTTCCTATATTTGTAGTGTGAATTTGTAGTTTTATCCGTAGTTTTCTTCGTAATTTTATTCGCAATATTATTCACACTTTGCAAGGCAGAGCTATTTTTTACACCAAATACTATATATTTATAATACACCATCTATCCTATCTCAAGTAAGTATTGAATAAATTCTTAATACTGAGTCAACTTTACCATTGAAAACATCTCCTAGAATTTTGCATAGAAAGCCTAAGTTTCTAATTGATATTGATAAGAATGTTTTGAAGCCCATGCAAGATAAGATTCCCAAGCGTACTTGCTGAAGACATGCCAATAAGCTATGGAAATTATTTTTTGAGAACTTAAATGAAACTGGAAGATGTCAACTATTTGTTGAATTGATGAGAAATCTAAAATTTAGGCCTATTATGAAGATTCTTGGCCTAAGAACATTGAATGCTTCAAGTGAAAAATCATTTGTAAAAAATCTAATGAGTGTATATGAGAGTGTGTGTTCGACCTCATGCACCAAGGATAGTAATGTCACAAGACGTGTCAGTACGTCGACAATTTATTAAGCCATCAAACAAAGAAAGCTTGCCTCATTAGAAAGACAAGAGAAGCATTGAAAATAAGTATAAAAACTCTAATGAGATCCATTGGAAGGTGTGAAAGAGTTGAGGACCCAAATAGCAATGAATTGTGGGCATTCTCTGAGAGACTCCCATGGAAAGATAAAGTTGTTGTTGAAGCCTTGAGATCCCTCATTGAAGAATTTTGGGAAAATAACACAAGGTTATCTCCTAATGCAATAGATGTTGTAAGAAAGAGAATTGGTTGTTGAAACCATGAGCCATGTCCAAAGCATTTTTTCGATGTGACTCAAACACAGTTTTTCAAAAAATTTCAAGAGATGTATCCTCAAATTGTCAAAGGTATTTTTAAATGGTAAATCCTTTTTATGTCAAAATAAATCACACACACACAACTTGTTGTTGTAGAGTACATATTGAGTGTTCTAATCATTATGATGTTTATAGCTATATATGTGTAGATTTGCATACTAACAATGTTTTGCAGGAGTGTAATATAAAATGTCCACCTAGATCTTCAAGAGATTTCATACCAAGCATCTTATGTCAAAGAGTGGATGGTCAATTATTCCACAAGAACTTATGCTTGGATGACACATGTGATCATTGTGGTGGGTTGCAACATTTTCCAATTTGTGAACATATGGAGAACACACATGAAATTGGAAATGAACTCATAAGTTTTAAAAAATATAAGACAGTGGCATATAGTCTAAAATGGTAAAGAAGCAAAAAGGTATGAATTGGTCATTGAAAAGATTCTAGTGTATCAGTTTATCTCTATTTTCTGAGAGAATATAGTTTACAAATATGTAAGGCATACCCATAGAGCTTGATGGTTAGACTTGAAATTCAAGTTATGAAAGGACATGTTTCCACTTGATACCATCATTACATTTGTTGACTTTGCAGAGAACTACACACTACAACCGCAAAATGAAGTGTAATCACAGTATTACAACTCTAAGTAGGTTACTATATTTGTGCATATATCATTCATTCATGCAGATGACAATACAGAGGATGATAGGAAGATCTTAAGGGAGTATCATTTTTATATTAGTGATGATCGCACATTATATAGAGTTCATGCAAGGTTGCTTTCAGATGTTCAATCGTGATTTGGCTAGTAGGAGCATATAATTTGGTCAACATATCATATGGTCAAATAATCAAGTGCATCACAATTCAAGAAATCATGAATGTTCTATTGGTTGAGCAAGATGCATAGGGTGAATGGTGTTCAACATATGTGGAATTTCTCTAGGTTTAGGCATGGAAAGGGGGAGCATGATGGTGCAGGAGCATGTATCAAAAGAGCATTAGCACGAGAAGATTCGAAGTACAAAGATAATGCAAGGTTGATAAATGCGAGATCTATTGTCGAATGGTGTAACACTACAATGGGTCTACGTAATGAAGGTAAGTCTATAGTTCATAGATTGTTTTGGTTGGTTGATGATACTAACATTGCAAAATATGAGTATTGTTGTACATTGACAGGATCGAGTGAGCTACACTCTTTTAGAAGCTCTAATGCATGTTTGTGGAGCATTCATATGTGGCAGATGGTATGCTTTTGTTCTTCAAGTACAGATCACGCTTGGTATGAATGTGAGCCAAAGGAGTGGGTTGATGAATGGTGTACAAGAAGTCTAAGCCTAATTGACACATATCGACTCCCGACAGCACTACAACTCATAGAGATTGAATCATCAATTGAGTTTGACCATGTTTTAGATCTAGTTCAACTAGGTATTATCAACATTCAAATTTAATAAAATTCAATATTCCATCTTATTTTGTATTTTTTGTATTGTTGACTATATTCATCGAACTGAATGCACATATCAATGAAGGGTATGTTTATGTTGTTATTGCAACTAAAGACAATGAAGAAGGAACAAATTGTTGTGTTGAGACAAAAAATAAATTAGATGCCCCTGTTATAGATGGAGAAAACATCAAGTACCCTACAGGATCTGTGGTTGTTACTGGAACATGGCTTAAAAGGTACCCAATGAAGAAGTCTGATGTGTGGTTGTTTGAGGACTTTGAAACACGTAGGAAGATTCTTCATTATTCTAACCTTGTTGTGGCATTAAATGTTCATTTGATCAAATATGGGGGTAGACCATTGAACAAGACCTTGTGGAAGGTTTGTGAGTCTAACCACGAGAAAATACTCGACACAATAAAGAGTAGAGCAAACCCGGATGGTTCACTGCATTGATTGTAAATGAAAAACTTTGTAATTTCATGCTCATTTGTAAATATATATATATATAGCTGATTTGTATATTTGTATAAGTAAAATTTTGTTCCTTCTCTACAATCATGTCTCTAATATCATGTCTCTTATCAAATACGTATGTGCAATAGTCTTGTTTATGTGTATGATTATGTACACTTTCTCATGTTGTTTATATGTATAGCTGATTTATATTTGTATGTGTATGATCATGTCTCTAATTAAGTTCTATTGATGCCCTCTAATTTCATTTCTATTGATGTCCTCTAGTGTGTCCTCTATTGATGTTCTCTAAGGTCATGTAGGGTCCCTCCACAATAATCTCTCTCAGTTTTTGAAATGTTCATTCCATATGGTCGTGGAGACAATATTTCAAAAGTTGCAAAAGTGTCAGTTGTATTCAATGAAAAGTTGTCTCATAGCATAAATTTCATTTTGTACATCATGGGACCAAACTAATAGTGCCAACACATCCTAGTGAGTGGGTGAATGCTAGGTAAGGTCATGTTTTGCACCTCAACTATCTCGATCATTCCTTGATGCACTATGTTGACACTTTCTCTTAAAAGCCCCAGGTGCCAAAAACTACCAAAGTTTGACACACTACTTCTTAGAATTTGTGGCACCTAGGAACATTTCATCTAGACCTATAGGATCATGTAGGGTCCCTCCATGATAATCTCTTTTAGTTTTTGAAATGTTCATTCCATTTGGTTGTGGCGACAATATTTCAAAAGTTGCAAAAAGTGTCAGTTATGTTCAATGAAAAGTTGTCTCAGCATAGATTTTGTTTCATGCATCATGGGGCCAAGACAATAGCACAAACACGTCCATGTGGGTGGATGAACACTAGGAAAGGTCCTATTTCCCACCTCAACTATCTCAATCATTCCCTGTTGCACTGTGCCGACACTTTCTTTTAAGAGCCTTAAGTGCCAAAAATTACCAAACTTTAACGAACTGTTTCTCAAAATTTGTGGCACATAGGAACATTTAATTTGGACCTACAAGGTCATGGAGGGTCCCTCCAAAATAACCTCTCTTTTTTTTGAAATTTTCATTCCATTTGGTTGTGGTGACAATATTTCAAAAGCTACAAAAAGCGTCAATTGTGTTCAATGAAAAGTTGTCTCATAGCATAAATTTTGTTTCATGCATTATGGGGCCAAATCGATAGTGCCAACATGTCTGAGTGGGTAGGTGAATGGTAGGCAAGGTTTTGTTTTGCATCTCAACTATCCCAATCATTCCCTGATGCACTGTGCTAGTGCTTTCTCTTAAAAGCCCTAAGTGCCAAAAATTGCCAAACTTCAACGGACTGCTTATCAAAATTTGTGGCACCTAGAAACATTCCATCTAGACCTATAGGGTCATAGAAGGTCCCTCCATAATAAACTCTCTTAGTTTTTGAAATGTTCATTCCATTTGGTTATGGCGACAATATTTCAAAAGTTGCAAAAAGCGTCATTTGTGTTCAATGAATAGTTTTTGGCGAGCATAAATTTCATTTTGTGCATTGTGGGGCCAAAATAACAGGGCCAACACATCCATGTGGGTAGGTGAATGCTAAGGGAGGACTCATTTTATTCTACAGGTCTTCTGATCCTTCTGAGATACACTATTTTGACAAAGTCTCTTAAGAGACCTAAGTGCAAAAAACTGCCAAACTATGATGGACTGGTACTCAAAATCCATGGAACCTACGACTATTATGTCTAAACCTACAATTGCATATAGAGTCCCTCCACAATAACCTCTCTTATTTTTTTAAATATTCAATCCATTTGATCATGGTGACAATATTTCAAAAGTTGCAAAAAGTGTCAGTTGTGTTTAATGAAAAGTTGTCTCAGCATACATTTTGTTTCATGTGTCATGGGGCCAAACTGAAAACACCAACATGTCTAGGTGGGAAAGTGAATGCTAGGGAAGGTCCTATTTTGCACCTCATTTATCCCGATCATTCCCTACTACACTATGCCGACGCTTTCTCTTAAGAGCCCTAAATGCCAAAAATTGCCAAACTTTGACGGATTGTTTCTCAAAATTTGTGGCACCTACAAACATTTTGTCTAGACCTATAGGGTCATGTAGGGTCCCTCCACAATAACCTCTCTCAGTTTTTTAAATTTTCATTCCATTGGTCATGGTGACAATATTTCAAAAGTTGCAAAAAGCGTCATTTGTGTTCAATGAACAGTTGTCGACGAGCATAAATTTTGTTTCTTGCATCATGGGGCAAAAATTTTTGTGTGGGTAGTGAATTCTAGGGGAGACCTCATTTCATTCCATAGGTCTCTTGATCCTTCCGAGCTACGCTATTCCGACAAAGTCTCTTAAGAGACATAAGTGCAAAAAATTGTCAAACTATGACGGACTGGTACTTGAAATTCGTGGCACCTAAGACTATTTTGTCTAAACCTACAATTGCATGTAGAGTCCCTCTACAATAATCTCTCTCAATTTTTGAAATGTTCACTCCATTTGGTCATGGAAACAATATTTCAAAGTTGCAAAAAGTGTCATTTGTGTTCAATGAAAAGTTGTCAGCGAGCATAAATTTCATTTCATGCATCATGGGGCCAAACTGAAAGTTCCAACACATTTGTGTGGGTAGGCGAATGCTAGGGTACACCTTGGTTTGTTCAACAGGTCTCCCAATCCTTCTGAGCTACACTATTCTGACAAAGTCTCTTAAGAGACCTAAGTGCAAAAAATTGTCAAACTATGACAAAGTGGTACTCGAAATCCGTGGCACCTATGATTGTTCTGTATGAACCTACAACTACATGTAGAGTACCTCCACAATAACTTCTCTCAGTTTTTATTATCTCCAAACCATTTGATGGTGGCGATGATGTATGAAATGTTGCAAAAAGTGTCATTAGCATTCAATAGAAACTTGCTAGGAGCCATATTTTCCATTCTTTGTCTCATGGGGCTGAACCGACTACGCCAAAATGTTTAGGTGGGAAAGTGAATGTTAGGGGAGGCCTTGGTTTGTTTCCCATGTCTCTTGATTGTTCTAGGCTACATTGCACCAGGAATCTCTAGAGAGCCCAAAGAGAAAAAAGTTGAAAAAATTTTGCCTGCCTTTTATCTCGATCTATGGTACCTACGAATGTTCTGTTTGGACCTACAGGTGGACGTCAATTCCTTCTATAATACTCTATCTTAGTTTTGGTCAACTCCAAACCATTTGATCATGCCAACAATGTATGCATTCTTGCAAAATGTGTCATTTGAGAGCAACAAAAAGGTGCCAACAAGCATATTTTCTTCTTCCCACCTCATGGGGCCGAACTGACTACACCAACACATCAAGGTGGGTGGTTCGATGCTACTAGAGGTCATTACCTACTTGGCCATTACCTTTCACTAATGTTATGAGATCACTAATGGGCCCCACATTGGTAACTATATGATAAATTTATGAATTACGAGTGAATTCAAGGATGCATATCATGTTTTCTTGCCAAATTCCACAACCTTAGCCAACATCCTCCTTGCCTCTACCAAAATAGGATCTTGGGAATAGGGTGTGGACATCCATCAAAGCATAAAGGATATGGGATTTTCATCTGATGTTGTAGTTGCAACTACCCTATGAGACATGTATGCAAAGTGTGGTAACATAGACAAGGCATGTGAACTATTTGACATGATGGCTCAAAGAAATGTTGTCCCATGGAGTGCAATGACTATAAGATATGCACAAAATGGATTTTTTTATAAGGCTTTAGAAACTTTCAAGCAATTGCAATTGGCAGGTGTAAAGCCAAATTCCACAACCTTAGTCAACATCCTCCTTGTCTATGCCCAAATGGGATCTTCATAATAGGGTATGGACATACATCAAAACATAAAGGATATAGGAATTTCATCAGATGTTGTAGTTTCAACTGCCCTATGAGACATGTATGCAAAGTGTGGAAGCATAGACAAGGCACGTGAACTATTTGACATGATGGCTCAAAGAAATGTTGTCTTATGGAATGCAATAATTGCAAGATATGCACAAAATAGATTTTTTGATAAGGCTTTAGAAACTTTCAAGCAAATGTAATTGGCGGGTGTAAAGACAAATTCCACAACCTTAGCTAGCATCCTCCTTGTCTGTACCCAAATGGGATCTTTGGAACAGGGTATGGACATCCATCAAAGCATAAAGGATATGGGAATTTCATCAGATGTTGTAGTTGCAACTGCCCTATGAGACATGTATGCAAAGTGTGGAAGCATAGACAAGGCACGTGAACTATTTGACATGATGGCTCAAAGAAATGTTGTCTCATGGAATGTAATGATTGCAAGATATGCACAAAATGGATGTTTTGATAAGGCTTTAGAAACTTTCAAGCAAATGCAATTTGCAGGTGTAAATCCAAATTCCACAACCTTAGCTAGCATCCTCCTTGTTTGTTCCCAAATGGTATATTTGGAACAGGGTATGGGCATCCATCAAAGCATAAAGGATATGGGAATTTCGTCAGATGTTGTAGTTGCAACTACCCTATGAGACATGTATGCAAAGTGAGGAAGCATAGAAAAGGCATGTGAACTATTTGACATGATGCCTCAAATAAATGTTGTCTCATGGAATGCAATGATTGCAAGATATGAACAAAATGGTCTTTTATATCACTTAATAAATGGTCTTTTATATCACTTAATGAACAAAATGAACATCCTCACACATATATCACTTAATAAATACATCACCACTTTTATTTTTAATCAATCTATTCATTTATATCTTTAACTTATTCTCATATTTATATTTACTACATATTTTTAATCAATTTTTAAATTTACCTCACATATTTTATGCATTCTACATCGCTATATCTTAAATTCACTCTCATAACTCATTCATTTTTTTTTACTATACTATTCATTTTAGATCTGCACGTTTTTAGGATCGCCCAAAGTGGATTTTAGACAAGGCATATCAACTTTTTAACAAAATCCCTCAAAGTAGTGTGACCTCATAGACTGCAACGATTTCAGGATATGCACAAAATGAGTTTGTTGGTAAGGCATTAAAAACTATCAAGCAAATGCAATTGTCAGCTGTAAATCTAAATTCCACAACCTCTGCCAGCGTCCTCTCTACCAGTGCTAGCGTGGGAGCTTTGGAACAGGGCACAAACATCCATCAAATCACAGTGGAAGGGGGAATTTTGTCACTATTGTAATAAAAACTGACCTAGCAGACATACGTGGAAAACAGGGAAGTATAGACAATGCATTCAAACTATTTGACAAAATGCCACAAGAATACAATCGCATGGAATGTCATGATAGAAAGATATATTCAAAATGGGTTTCCTGAATAGACAAAATTTTCAATCATATGCAATGGTAGGCGTAAAGCCAAATTCTTAAACCTTTGCCAATGTCTTCCCTGCCTGTGCGCAAAATGGGAGCTTTAGTGTAGGGTAATCTGTCATAGCATAAAGGTAAGGGGGAAAAAAAGTTGCCAGATATTTTGATTGGAAATGCTCTGATAGACATATATGCCAAAAGTGGAAGTATAGACTAGGCATGTGAACTGTTTGATAAAATGCCTCAAAGAGATGTTGTCTTAGGATTGCAACGTCTGCAGCACTAAATCGATTCATTGAAATGGCTTCAAAAATTTTCAAGCAAAAGCAATTGGCAAGTGTAAAACCAGACGCAGTAGCCTTTGCCAACACCTTCCAGTTTGTGTGGAGCGTTGGAATAGGGAGTAGACCTCCATTAAGATATAATGGAAGGTGGAATTTTTGTCAGAGATTATAGTTGGAAATACTCTGATGGACATGTATGCAAAACATGGAACAGGTTATGAACATCCATCAAAGCATATATGTGTGTGTTTTCAAGTAAATTCAATTGGCAAATTTAAAGCAAAATTCTACAACCTTTACCGAGATCCTGCCCACCCACACCAATATGGGAGCTTTGGAACAGGGTATAGTTCTATAGACATTCGTGTTTGTGTGTTTTCAAGCAAATGCATTTGACAAGTGTAAATCTAAATACTAAAACCATGGCTACTTCTAATACTTTCATAAAAAACTTCCAAACGTAACATCAACATGAATTTTAACTAAAATTTATTAACAAAATGTATGAACTGAACTTGTAAGGGAAACAAAATAAAATGTAGAAGAGGAGAATTCTTACAAATTTCTCCAGCATTCCCAAACCAGAGATCAGTGTCCTTCTTCCTCATAATTGTAGGCAATTTATAGAAAATTACAACCTTTAATGCATCCTCCACTCTTGTTTTTTTTTTTTTAATGATAATGCATCCTACACTTTTGTTTTTTTAATGATAATGCATCCTCCACTCTTGTTTTTTAATGATAATGCATCTTCCACTCTTTTATTTTAATGATAATGCATCCTCCACTTTTTAGTGGATTTGCAAATCTTATCCTCGATTGTTTATTATTTGTATTTTTAAATGAATATACATTTTATGTTTAGTTTTCAAATTTAGAATTCAAAAATTAAGTTGTGACAGGTAACTCCAGAACTTACCGGTGTAGGAACTCCATAATTACCATGGAAAGTAAATAATTTTTACCATTGTCGGTGAAACTATTACATTCCTTATGGGTAATTACAAATAATAAATGGAATAATACAATAATGGGATTTGCAAGGTTAATGGCACCTTATTGCAACATGACTTAGCTAAAAACTCTATTGGAGTAACTACATCAGCCTGATACGACTGGTCATGTTGATATACTGGGTTGATGCAGTCAAGAGTCTGATCATTTTTCTCTAGATAATCAGATTGTGGTTTAGAAATGTCAACTGAAATAACTTCCTACATACCTGTCAATGATTTTTCGTCATCTGAGTAACTGACTTCTTGTTCTTGCACATATCTGGACTAATCAAACTGTTGTTCACACTTAGAACTATCAACCACCTAAAATGAAGTGTTCTTCTCCACCTCTGTAGCAACAAATTTAGGCTTAGAACTTGATATCTATGAAGCATTTGATTGCTAATTTGGATCCTCAACATGGGGTGCTGCCACAATAATGGATTACACTTTCTGGGACATCCCGATTTTTGCTAAAATCACATATTTTTAGAAAATATAATGATTTAAGCCTTGAAAGGTTCCATTTAAAGTATTTTAATTAAAGAGGGTTTGATCAAACCCCCTTAGATTCAAACCCCCTTGGATAGAACCCCGCTAGTTTTAAACCATACCTATAATGGAGTCTCATCTATACCTATCAAAATGCTGATAAAAAACCACTTTTGATTTACCTTTTGGGGGATCAAATGAATTCATTTAAAATTTAGGTTTTTTAAGTATGTAGTCCTTATTATAAGCTTCCCAAAAAGTATAATTTTAAATATATTTAATTTGATTAAATTATATTTATTTTTTATTTCTTTTGAATGTAAGTTTTTTACCGAACATCAAGTTCTTTGTTCTACACACATGGATAATTAGTAAATTAGTGAAAAAAATTCTAAAAAATATTTATGCCCTAGGTATTGATGTCCTTGTTTCAACAAAAGAGAAAAAATTGAATTTCGATACATACAAAAAAAGTTATGTTTTATGGAATATGCCTATGTCTAAATTATAATTGGTTTGACTTCAAAAATTTAATTAAAAAAATTCAACAAAATATTATAAAACCAAATGCATGCCATATATATTGGTGTTACCAATCTAAATTCAAAAGAATTAGAATTTTATCATTTGTAGAAAAAAAGTTATGTGCTACGGAATACACATCACTTTAAAAAAATGTTGTTTACTATTAAATACTAGTTATCAAAGGAGACGCAAAAATTTTACAATTTAACTCTAATTTTTTAAAAATATATATATATTTAAAATCTACAAACAAAATCTCACAAATCACTAGTTCACGTTATCCTCAAATTCCTAACGGTTTAGCATCTATAGGTGTCAGAAAGTGAATATTTAGTTCAAAATGTTGATTTCAATGTCAAGTTTAGCCAAAAAGTGTAACCCATTATTATGGGATGACCCCATGACTGTTCATAAAATCTGATTTATCATCTGCCTTGCCTACATCTTCAATAGCAAAAATATGACTGTGTATTGCTCTATTTATTGTCCTACAACTAAAAATTGGGTTTTAACCAAGCTGGGACTATCTTGTCAAAGTCTAGTGATTGAAAACTAGGTTTTAACCAGTCAGGGACTATATAGTCCTTAGTTGGGTGACCTTTTTTACTGTGATCAATCATGAATGGTAGATTTATAGCTCCTACAGCCTCAACTCTTTGGGTGCTCTCCACTGAGACATAATCACATGCATATGCATCCATCCGTACTGTAGCTCCTTGCATGGTCTTGCTCTAAATATGTTTGTCATGAATATATCCCACTTCAAGCTTGTATACTTCAAAAATAGGAAGAAATCCTTTTAAATGCAAGTCCAATTTCTGGAGAAAAGTTAAACAGTCAATTTTGTCATGCAGTTCTCTAAGATGTACAATGTAGGCTTGAGGTGAACTAAAATCAAGTAGTGTTAATGGAGGATACTTCACTCTAATCTGCCTATTTAACACTTCTTTGAATAGTGGAATATCTACTCTAAAGTTCTCTTCATGATACGATTGTTGTGATAGTCGTCTAAAGAATGAAGGGATCTCTCATGATTGAAACCCTTAGGCATATCCATTGGAGGTGAATCTCCAGAATAGTCAATTCATTCCAGCCTGTGGAATAAACCACCAAAAATGAAAGCTTGCATCCAAACCTCCGTTCAAGCCCTCCTACTGCCAATTCTGTTGATGGTGGTTTTAACACACAACAACACAGATGAAATACAAGGTATCTCACCTCTCTTGAAAAGGTATCCTATCCTAGATAGGACTACCCCAAAGTTTATACAGCTAGGTTTTAGCTTGTAGGAATAACTTCAGTGAAATGTATTAGTTGTACCAATAAAGGGGACATAAATGTAATAATAGGATTTGATGAAACTATGATAGCAAAGTGTGCAAAACCCTATAATATTCTCAGCAGATTTGTAAATGTGATTGCCGCTTACGACCTAATCTAATAAATCTTGGTTAAATAAAATGCAAAAAGGTAAAGGGTTGGGAGAGCATGTGAAATCCTAAGTGACAATTACAATGAAAAGAGATGCTATAGATAGACAAATGCTTTCAATGAAACCACCTCCTACTTTACCAAGTTGTAGAAACTACAATGCTATAAGAGATGATGCAATCTTCAATAGAAACTAATGATTTCCAAATTATATTCATTCAATAAACACCCAACTTATAGCACAATTTAATTTGTGAAATGCAATCGAACTGATTTCAACAAGGCCCAGGCTAACTATACACAACAATTTACAATCAACAAGCACTGATAGTATGGACCAAAGCATTCATCAAATATCTTTAGCATTCATCCAACATTGCAAAAGCACATTTAACTAACTCCAGATTGATGTGAACCATGAAAAGCAAAAGAGATAACACAATAGACAAATTTCCAGCAATCCCACAAAATCTGTTTGTGCAAGACTTTGGCAGAGTCTCAGCAATTCACTATCAAAAATATGTTATAATGAGAGAAAAGGATAGCCCTTTTATAGAGAAGGCACCATACTGAGTTTTTCATGAACGGTGGAGATTAACTCAACACCAATGGTCCAAATTTACATCACATTTAATGAAGTATAGTAGTTTGTTACATTCTCATATTTGTTTTGGTCTTGACAGAAAAAGATAAAATACAGCTTGCAAGTACATTGAATCTAGACAAAATGAATACCCATTTGATTGTACATGATAAAGAGTCAATTTTCAGGACAAAAGAAAGTCAATATGAAGTGTTTTGACCCTTGTAAATTGGAGTTGGTGTGGAATGACAAGATTTCACATGCCATCCGAGTCATTTCACTACCCATCACCATCTAAGTTGACTTTGTCTTTCTCTGCTTCTCTGTTGCTGTATATTGCGAACACCTCCAAATCTAGATTAAAGATTTTAATGACTGAATGTCTTGGACAAACATAGTTGAGACTGCACTCAAAACGTTGTATAGTCTTTGCAATATCCAACAACAATTGGATCTTCTTGATTTTTTGCATGAAATCACTAGATTCAAGATCTTGGGAGGCTTCAATTGGTCCCTTGATGTTGAACATGTCAGATTCCTGTCACATCTTCTACACACTACATCGTCTAGTTGCCTGGCCTTATCTGCAAGAAAAGAAGACACATAATGAATAATCTTCTATGAAATGTGATTCATTCAAGCATATAAGGTCATATTTCAAATAAGATTTATCATTTTAATCATAATGATGTTCAAACCACATATTTGAGCCAATCTAAACTCTTCAGTATTAAGTTATACTTCCCTTTCATCAATTTTCAGGGGCATGATTGTCTCTAACTACACCAGCCCTCTTCATTCTTTAATTGGTTTCATGAACCTCATGTGCAGTCTCTACATAAGGCTAACCTCAATCTCCATCCGGTATTTGATTGCATAGATTAGTGCACCTCTACATTATGCATTTCATCTTTGTAGGGTTCTGACCTTAAACCACACAGGCTCCCTAGGTTTGTGTATGTCATATTCATCTGGTGACAATCTAAGATGATCATTATGTCCTTTATATGACAGTAATTCTTCATAATCTTATCCTTGATATGACAATCCTTCCTATGATCTACATGGCTGCCCACGGTTTAATATGTATATTGGAGTTTCCTAATTTTAACCATTTTTGCCTTCCACTTTACATTCTAGTGATCTTGTCGCCTCATTTTGAAAATTGGAGTTTGCGGGAAATTATGCCCCTACTACATATGCGGAGTTCTGATAGCTCATTGTATGTATCAGCTTATAGCCTATTTTCCTACAACAAAGCAAGCAGAACATCTGATGATTCTCCATTCTAGATGCATTAATAATCATTTACAAAAGAGGTAAGTCTATTTTCATTGACATCATGCATATATTTTTAAACAGTTTATTGACCATACTTATGCCTTTGTATTCTTCCATGACCTGGCTCATTATTGCGGGAGTATTCACCATTACCAGACACGCGGGGAATCGGAGGGTACTGGACATATCCGGTAAGGGATAAAATCCCCGCATCTGATTAGGAGATATATTTCCGCTGACCGGATTGCATTTCGAATCATGATCTTTAGTTCATAAAAAAACTTATCCCTATCTATCTCAGCGTTGTCACTGATGCCATCGCATTCAATCACCTTGTTGAGGTACTTCGCCTAGCAGTGCACATGCCTCGTGCATGCTTCCACATTATGCATTCATGTTAATAAACATCCTTGACTCTTCCATGGTGCAAATGCTATATATATGCCACTCCTCACATGTGATTTTTTTTTCTTTTTCCTTTTGCTTTTGTTTCCTTTGTTTAAATTCCCAAGTTACCAGAGCTTTGCAGAGAACTTGTCGTTGACGGGACTTGTAGAGAAATCTGAGATCACAAGATATTGCGGATAAAATAGAGGTAACCACATATATCAGGTTGAGTAAGAAAACCTCGCATTCAGTCACACATGAAGAGGCCGCAAAATATGAAAGTACAATATGATATGTTACCATATTTTGCACATAAGCTTTTATAGAACTACTTTCAATCTTGCCCTGGTGGATGTCCACGTCTTATCAAAAAAATTACAGAGAAAATTTACCTAACCGGACCTGCAGGGATTTAGTGTGTTAATGGATATGTCCGGTTAAGGGGGAAATCTCTGCATCCAATGAGTGCAATAGGTGCCGCATTTTCCATATACACCACTTATTAATTGCACCTTAGCCTCAAAGGAAGACTAAGATCTTTGATCGATGGAGTAAGCTTGCAATCCTTATTCGAAATGACTGTTGGCCTTGATAAACTGCTGCAAGCCGATAAAATGGAGTAATAATCCCATTTTCTAGAAATCTTATTACAAGAGGCCTAACATATTCTTGAGGATGAGGTACGATTTTACTCGCTTTTAATAAGAATTCTTGCAGACTGAGTCATTTCTTATGGCCAACGAATGCAAGAATTACCCACCGTCCGCGGCCTTCCCACGCCTCACAACCATAATTTCTTATAAGGTTACTATGAGTCACATGCCTTATAGTCAGTTTTCCTTTATTGCCTTTATGATAACATCCTTTCTATCGTCACTCGATAGTTTTGAAAATGCAGTGCAGGGAGTTGACGGTACGTTAGATCTTGCAGAGATTTTCACACCAAGTGGACATTGCGAAGACTCGAGGCTCCACCAGACATATGCAATGAGGACAAAAATTCCTGCGTTATCCCTTTACCCATAAAGTCTCTCTTTCCATTTGACTGCTTTCCTGTTGACTGCACTATGCGTGGGTATTTAGCCGATTTATATATGAGCATTTATGGTTTGCGAAGATGCCTTATGATGTCAGATGATAAGAAATCATGCATCAGCATTACCAATTGCACATATATACATATCAACTGTCGTGTTATCAGTTGGTTGACTTTCATATGTAAGCATCGGCTCTTGGAATTGTTTAATACCACAACATGTGCAGGTGTTTTAAAAAGAATAAAGCCGAATTTTGATTGGTGATGACGCCTACACAGTATGAGAGCTCTCCAAAGGCCCACCTCAATTGTGTGTCATAAGATTTTGAAGACTTTCTAAACTTCTTGGTACTTCTTTTCATTACTGCACTAGCTACCATTGTCGTATTACAGTGTTGTTCATACACCTAGCTGAGCATCATTAACAATACCATAGTCGCGCCTGAACTATTTGTATTCAACCATTAATTGGATCATGTTATAGGATTGTAATTCTTCAAGATGGTAGGCATTTAGATGTGAAGAATACTTGTCGGTTGCTTATATTTTTATCATTGCTGCAGTCAGTCGAACGTAGCCACCAAATGCTTTTTGTAATGTAGCTCACGCAGGAATCATGCGAATAATGATTGTCATTTTGGTTATAACCCTTCGGGTTGCATCGACTACTTAAAAGTCTGTAAAGTCTTTCATGAATTTATTTTCTCACCCCCACGGTGGTCTAAGGCATGCATCATGTGAATAGTTGCAATGACCAATCTCACTATAACTCTGCATTTGATATGAGGGAATTCAACGATAAGTTTCATTTGCGGGAGAATTGCATGTCACGGGAGTTTGCGGGAGAAAATAGTCTTAGAGGATATATCCGATGGTGGATAAAACCCTGCAATATGCAATGAAAAGAAAAATCTCGCTTGGCTTAAGAGCACATAACTAGTCTGCTCCTTGTGACGTTATGTATTGCTGGAGCCATGGTACGTAGATCATGTTTTGTCTATGCTTCCAAATAATGCACACATGTCACGGCCATTACAATGATAATATCAATTGTGTTAAGGATTAAGATTGTCTAGAAAATGATAGAATGTTTCTAGAGCCTTCCACAAGCTAGAACATTCCTGGAACTGTTCTAGAAAAGAATATTCTAAGATATGTTCTAGAAAAGAACATTCCAGGTTTAAGAGTTTTCTAGAAAGCTAGAAACTTTTAGGTTTCAAAGGTTCTATAGCTATATATATGTCATTGTAGAGAGCTGCCAGACAGAGCCTCTGGATGGCTGCTAGATACAGCATTCAGATTGCTATTAGATATAGCATTTGGATAGCTGCTGTACACGGCATTCGTGATGTAATGAATGTTAGATGAATATAATTTGCCGGGTTATTCAACTATGTTTTGCCCTGCCTCTTTTCTGTTTGTTGCTATTATGTTTTGCCCTGTCTTTTGGTGTTTATTGGGCCTGTTTTTACATGGTATCAAAGCCAAGCATGTTCTCACATGGTATCAGAGCCAGCATGTTCTAACATGGTATTAGAGCGGGGTTATGGGTTCGAATCCCCTTGGGTAACGCTGAGGGGATTGTTGGCAAAAAAAGATTCAATTAGAGGATCAGCCCAAGTTCAGCGAGAGTTTCAACCAGGTTCAACTAGAATGTTTCAACCAGGTTCAGCTAGAATGTTTTCCTGGTTTAGCTAGAATGTTTTCCAGGTTCAGCTAGAGGACCATCAAGAGGTTCAACTAGAATGTTTTCCGATTCAGCTAGAGGTTCAGTTAGAAGTGTATTGCTGGAGTGATTTGTTTGCAGGGCAGAGATATTGCTGGAGTGATTTGTTTGCAGGGCTGATATATTGCTAGAGTGATTTTTGTTTGCAGGGCTATTGCTGGAAATGTAAGTTGGAACAAGCTAGAGGTATTGTTGGTAGTGATGATGAAGAAGATGACTTTTCAACTAGCCAAAAGATAATGAGTATTGAAGGCTTAAAGTTTCAATCTCATATGAGCAAGCTAGAGGAAAGAAAGAATAGGAGAAAGCCATGAAAGAGGAATATGATCAAATAATGCTTGGTATACTAGAGCTGAACATTAAGGGGGGATAGTAATATAATGTTCCCCTTTCATTTGTATTTTTTCTGTATTATTCTAGCCAATCTTAAGGGGGGATGTTAAGGATTAAGATTGTCTAGAAAATGATAGAATGTTTCTAGAGCCTTCCACAAGCTAGAACATTCTTGGAGCTGTTCTAGAAAAGAATATTCTAAGATATATTCTAGAAAAGAACATTCCAGGTTTAAAAGTTTTCTAGAAAGCAAGAAACTTCCAGGTTTCAAAGGTTCTATAGCTATATATATGTGATTGTAGAGAGCTGTCAGACAGAGCCTCTGGATGGCTGCTGGATACAGCATTCAGATTGCTATTAGATATAGCATCTGGATAGCTGCTGTACACGGCATTTGTGATGTAATGAATGTTAGATGAATATAATTGCCGGGTTATTCAACTATGTTTTGCCCTGCCTCTTTTCTGTTTGTTGCTGTTATGTTTTGCCCTATTTTTTGGTGTTTATTGGGCCTGTTTTTACAAATTGAATATCTTGTTATACTTTACGTTTTGATACCATCTAAGATGAATCTTGCTGTAGTTCATTGTCTTATGCCGTATTCATGCCGATGCAGCTATAACATCTGGGCTCTATTGGTGTCGAGTTCAAGATCCGTATCATGCATAGCCTTCGTAAATTGTGAGTTCTTGAGAGTACAGATCCACAATAATTGAATGTATGTAGGAGAGACTCCAAGGGGGAAGCCGTGTGGAGTAGTCAGAATGTTCGACATTTCTTTTAATGGGTCCTCTCTACATGATGTCTGTACATGCTTCCATAGACATGCATAGCGGCCGAGGCTCTTTTAGCTGGTCAATTTTATATGTGAGTATTACAGCATTCGGAATTATCTCTCGCTACAAAGAAAATCTCCATTGAGAGATTTTCCAAACTCGTCGGTTGCTCTTTAATAATGGCATACCCTTAGAACCTTCCACTATGCAAGTGCAATCATATGCTTTAAAGCTGGTCACCATACCATCCCGAGGCATTTTGTATAACAGTTCACATGCTTGTCGATAATATACCCATATTGCTACTTCACAAGAATATAGATTACACTCCGTGGGATGGTCCTTAGTTGCCCACCGAACTCATATGCAAACAAGCTTAAAATAGAATTGCAGGAGAATTACATGTAGGTGGATCTGCGGGGATTTAGAGAGAGACAGGATATTGCGGGGATATGGAGCATGATGGGATGCAGAAAAATATGATGTTACGGGATATTGTGGTAATAATCATTACACGAGACATATCCCATTGGGAATAAAACCTCTGCAAAGCCACTTATCCAAAAATGTCATGCCTTTAGAAACGTCCCCCGGAACTATTTCCTGACCACTTGTGTTTTTCTGCGTTAGGCACATATAGGATGAAATTCTTATATTTTTATAAACCTCAATTCACCGTATTCTTGTACTCTTCGGATGTTCTCATTGACATATTTCATGAACTCGCAAGCATTCACTACTATGTCTTCAACCTGAGGCATTTCGTTTCACAGCCATAAGCTTAGCTGATGCATTCAAATTTGCATACCCGTCGACCATGGCCGTTTCCATACTGTGCATATGCTGCAATCATCGAATTCGATGACTACCTTTCTTGAAGCATCTTGTCAAATGGCACACGTGTCTTATCTGCACCGCCACATACTGCAAGTATTATTGTTATCATTTTTTAACCTTGCGGGGAAATCATGCTCGACTAGATTTGTAGAGTTTGAGAGGGGTGCCGGATATATCCGGTAAATGCACCTTTTAGCGCATATCCGCCCAGCTTCAATTTTAGCGCTAGGTCTCAACGGAGGTCTATAGCGGAACTTTCACCTTATACTAGAAGGCGGGGATTTTACCAACAACTAGACATATCCAGTGAAAACTGAATTCAGCGCAAGTCATGTGTTAGCGAGTTTTAGCGCAGGCTTATACAAAGGGACTTAGCGTTAATATCCAATGGTCAGGGATATTAGGACAAGTGCAGTGAAATGCATTTTAGAGCAGAATAATTTCAAGGGCTTAAAGTTTTGACTCGGCACATTCATGGACTTGACTTAAAAGGAAAACCAATGAGGTCATCACACCAAATTAATGCAATTAGACTCATAATGCGCAAATTGGACCTGTCAATCAAGACATCAAGACATCATCTCTCCCAAGCAACTTATTGAGACCAGATCAATACCGAAAAAATGAAGCAAAAGAAAGGGGGTCTCCATTTGGTAAAATGGGGCATGTTTGCAAGGCACAACAACTGTCAATGGCTCACTACTAGATTAGAAAGAAGAAATAAGAAGATTGTTACAGAGAGAACTCTATCTCAAAGTAATAGGAGAATCCACCACAACAACTCTACACCATCTACAACCTTCAGCTCACTGCCTCCAGTAACTTCAGTTACACTGAAATGTAGACACCTTCTGCTAACTACTTCCAGTAGCCTTAATCGTTAAAGCTTGCACTCAGATCACAACACTTGATTACATTTTACACCACAGCACACCACACATCTTCTCCAACAATTCACTTTGTATTTATACCATCCACAACCTAAAAAACATCTTCAAGTCAGCTACAATGAAATGTATGCGCACCTCAAACATGTAAACACCAAGTAGGTCAGCACCAAACACCTTCGTAGTGGAAAGAAGTGAAAGCGGACCACACCAAGGGTTAACCAGGACCCAAATCTACACTGACATGCTATACCACACTTCCACAAGAATTGAAGCACATCCGCAATTAGCGCTAACACCCTAGGTTGGCCGAACCTACATTGACGCCCTTAAGCAATTAATTTCATGCTTCACCAAGTCTAGAAACAACTCGCGGACCACATAGCAACATCACACAACATTTTGGAATATTCCAACACTAACATAATATCCAACAACATTGCCGCAACCACATAAAACTAAAGAACACAACCATCCTGTGTAACCAGTCAAACTGCCATAGACAACAACTCATGAATCCAACATTGTGGAACATCTTAACATGAACTACTCCAAGGGAAGATAGATAGAGACAATATTAGCACGTTCCCAAGTCTGCAAGACAAGAAACTTCAATGTGGAGAAATGTGGAGCAATTCCATTTCTCCCATACAACCTAATTCACAGTCTACACATTGGTGAACACAAATTCTTCTGCCGCATGATCTAGAACTTGAAACTCTGGATATAGCACCTCTGAACACCTCTAACCAACATATCCAAACCACACAAGCATAACTTCAATACTGAAGAAATGTGGAGCACAATATAGGACACCCATCTATCACACTTCTCAGCATCTCAACCATACTATATGTTGTCATCCACAAGCACTTACTCATCATAACTACACTAGAGGTTGACATCAATGACAACACTAATGACAACATAGTGCAACACTTACCAACACAAATATGATGACAAGCAAGCATCCTATACTACTTGCAATCATTACTCGCAAGGGCTCAAGTGCAACAACACAACACATAAGGTCCTTAATATAGATCCACACATTGATTGACTCACACATACATAATGACCAACTAGTAATAGGAAGTGGATGCAACCTACTACATGTATCGTCCCATTACCTAGTCCACTAACAAATAAGCTCATATTACCTCCTTATAAGGAAAAGGAATGTTAGTGCTTCTCATGCTAAATTATGAATCCTATCCTTTCTCCCAATTCACAACTAACCATGATGTCAAGCAAGCATCCCATACTACTTGTTGTCATCATTGGCTAAGGAGTAAGTATAACAACATACATCACATGTGTCCATCAATAATATCTCCACAACTCATTGAACCATTCGAGTCAATGGATCTTGACATCTATCACCTTCATGTCACTAGAGAAATTTGGTCCAACCTGGTATCAAGTAGCTCTTAGCATCTATCACTTGCATGGTACTAGTGAAATCTAGCTAGGCCATGTATCATACCATTGGGTAACTCCTAGAGTCTATCACATGCGTGAAGTACTAGTGATAATAAGATAAATCACACCTATATCATAACATGGATAGCTCTTGGCATCTGTCATCTCCGTGCTACTGACAACAACTAGCTAATCCTAAGATATGATGGATAGCATCTAGCATCCGTCACCTGCAGTATATTGGTGATCATCGACTATCTACACCTATACCAGACTCAATTCTGACATGTGGAGTCATCTTCTAGCCAAGTGAAACATAATCATGATATCAAAAGGATTCACCAACACTGGTCAAGTTGACTTCGTTACATGGCACATAGAGGTCCATAAACCAATACACATGGTCTTATATGTCCAACGGTCTAAATTATGGCTCAACACTCAATAAATATATTAGACCCACATGAGATGGATTCTATCTAGTCTCATATGCATAAACATATACAAACTCATTGAGTAATATCAATGGCCATTCCGTACATTTAGTTGTCACTTGGAAACATAGTATGCATTATACATAAGTCAAACCCACAATAGTAGTATTAGACAATCTTATATTTCCAAGTGCCTATCATTTGCATAACACCAATCACAAATCTTAGCATACGATTGGCCACCAAACAGGTGTTAAGGAAAAACAACATACATAGCAATTCTCACCATTAATTGCCCATAGTGTTAAATACAAAAAACTCTGATCATTGTAGTCCAGACAAGTCCAAAGTCACCTTCATACATTCACATTAGAGACAAACTATGAAGGTGGTGATTCTAAAAGTTCATCCAAGATTGAGTAGATTCAAAGTGCCTTTTTCTGGCTCAAGCATATATAGTGGGAACTTATTAATTTCAAGGTGAGTTCATACCCATTTGATGTAGTTTCAACCTCAAGCTGAAACATACCAAAGAGGAAAGGTTGATCAAGTTTAGGAGCACCACATACCTTGAAGTCATTCCCTAAACCCCTCCCCTATGGACTTGAGGTCTAGGGGCGTCCTTCACCCAAGAACTGCCTACATACCCACTTCCAAATGGGATCGAAGTCACATGTAGTTCTCACTTAATATCTCAAGGGTTTTATACATGGGTTCCCACCCACAAGGTTTCACAACCACTCAAGTAACTTCCTCATGGAAAAGGAAATATAGAGAATATAGAAGGAAAACCATAGAAATGATTAAATCTAAAAAATGTAACATACCACCATTTATCAATACCCATTCTAAAACAAGGCCATAGGGGCATGTGCAAGAAGATGGGGGACCAAACCACTTTTTGGTCCTAGGAAGATGAAATGTGGTTGTGTTTTTTACCATTAAAGATATAAAAAATAGACCCATGAGTGGGTCATTTTCATTTGGATCCATGAGAACATTGATAGAATTATTCTACAAACTCTTATTGAGGAAATTAAGGGAGAAAACACTCTAGGATGATGTTGTGGCACCATTCCCATCATGCACAAGCTCAATAGGCTCCACAACCTGAACCAAGAAGGGTTTGCATCTCTTTTCTAAATTTGAAAATGAATTGAATTTGTTTTTCATTATTTTGGTTGAATTTCTATTTTGAATTTTCAGCTAATACACCTAAAAACCCTAATCCAACAGATGAGATTCTAGTTTAAGAGGAGGCTCAAAACCCTCCTTAAATCCTACCTTCACTTCCTCACCATCCTCATGACACACAACAAAATAAGTCAAAATTAGAACTCAACACAATGTTAGTAGGAGTAATTATCAAGCCAGTTGAAGATGTGGAATGGATTAGTCTCATGGTTGTACAACATAAGAAAACATGAGAAATAAGGATTTTTCATATGATTTGTAGTTGAATGAAGAAGACTCATTGCAATAGAGATTGATTTATTTGAAGAAATTAGATGAAAAATAGTTTCTAGTAGTGTACAACCAAAGTTAGGAAAAGAGACACCAAAAAGAATGGCATGATAGAAATTTGAGATGCAAGTCATTCTAGGTTAATGACGTGGTGTTGTATTAGAGTAAGTTTTAAAAACTAGGAAAATTAAAAATGCAATGGCTTGGACCATAGAATTGAGGAGATCACATCATTAGGGGTGGTGAAATTGAAAACTTTACAAGATGTCATATTAACAAGATATGTAAATGGAGCCAAACTAAAGCATTATCACATACGAGACTAGCAATAGAAGTTTGGAAATTTGTATCATAGTGTATAATATTGTACAATAGTAGCAAAGAAATAAAGTGCAATCATTTCTAAAAGGGAACTGAAGACCATATATCAAATTATAATTGTCAAAATGGAGGGAAAAGAGTTGTAGTTGGATGCATTAAAGACAAATTTTGTTGTTGCTAACTTATACAAGCACACCACAAAGCAAAGACTTCATTTATAGAAAAATTCTTAAATGTGCATACAAAGTATAGATATGAGCTGCATAAGCTATAAATGCTAGCAAGATACAAGTTGTGTGTGAACAACTTGGTGGAGCAGAAACTCAGATAGAAGGAAAAGAAGAGCAGTGAGCTAGGGTTGGTTCATTGGTTAGTTGTTTGGTGGATTAGAGAAGAAGAACAAAGGAAGAAAAGATGTCAACCCTAATTCTTGTGGATGCTCAACACAACCTGCACCCTAAGTAAAATAAATACATGTTCAAAGCAATGGAGGTAGACTTTGACAAATCTTTCTCTAATGTAACTGCATACATCTTATATGTAGAGGATGTATGTAAATATATTCATACAATGTTGATCTGGAGATTGATTATATAACATTTGATCCACTTAGAAGATAACTCCTAAAAGTAGGGAAATAAGAGTATTTTGCACCATATAGTTAGATTGGTGATTTTAATCTCAACATATAGAAGGATTTCCTAATTTTTGTATAGAGGAGGGTTAGATAAGAATAATTTCCAGTCACATCTATGATGACTATATGTACCTAGACCAACCATACTAAATCACAAATGAGGCTATCCATGCATTCACATGATTATGGAATAAAGGTGACCTTCCTTCCAAGATGAATGTAAGCAATAAAAAGGTCACAGAGTTGACATGAGCTACATTGGATGGAAGAAATCTAGTAGTGGACAAAATCACAAATCATGTGGTAAGATATGCCACTCTAGGAATCATGTATAAGATCTACTACACAAACAAAGAGGACTCTACCACTGGCATGTCAATGTTCATCGCATACCAAACAAGAGTGCAAAGGAAGGAGATTGACCTATGTGAGGTCTTGTGGGAGCAACTCTTGGAGAACATCAAATGAACAAAGGGGAGTGATTGATATCAATTTAGCTCAAATCAATGAGCATGTTAAACATTTCAAGGATGCCATATCCTACAATGAGGTTTATTGGTGATTCTTTAAGAGCTTCCAAGACTAGATAGAAGGTAGAGACAAGATTTCATATAGCATTGTAAGAATATATGCCAATGATATTATGCTTATGGTAGACAAAGACCACATCTTCATGGAGGTAGTAGAACCACATACATCCTTGTTGCCACAACTACCCTATGAGGTTGATGATGAGCTACTAAACGCCAATGTAAGCACACTCTTGGCCCTCCTAAAGGACCCTCAAGGAGAACAATTTGGAACATACCAAGAATTTGATGGACAAATAGAGAAAACAAAAAGTGATAGTACATGTGGATAAAAATAAGGAAAAATCACATAAGAAATGGGGGATTGCACAAGACTCTATATTACCCATAGTCACAGAGATCTCCAATTCCCCACTTTTAATGGAATTAGGCTAGCCACAAGTGCGGCACTCTGAGTGCCTTAAACTAGAATCCCCAGGGTCTAAAATATGGGACTCTAAGACACATGACACTTTGGGCAAAGAAGAATTAGAAAAGAGGTTGTCATAGGTTCCTACAAGGATAAAACTGGCAACTACACCACTGCATAATGTCAAATCAGAGGAAGGAATCCAAATATCATCAGTTAGGGAGGCAACATAGGCACTCCTCCAAATGATCTTAGATAAAAATAAAGGGGAAACATCCTAGTCCAAGAAAAAAACAAAAAGCAAAGAGGAAATGCATTCCTATGGTTGTAGAAGAAATAAAAATAGGATGAGAAGCTAAGAAAGGAGAAGAAGCTAGTAAGGAAGGCCCCCCATAGCCTAAGAAAATGAAAATTTCCAAACAAAAGCAACCACAAGTTGAGCTCACGTTACAGGGCCCTGAACAAAAGGAGAAAGAAGAAATCATGGATGTCGATAGGCTATACAGGTCATTATTTACACATGGAATACCTTTGAAGGAAATGTAGATGTATTCATTGGTCTGTGAATAAAACAAGAGGGTAATTAAGAAGGTAATGTTGGACTATATTTCTAATACCACTCACATATTGATAGAGATAATTGAGGGGCTTTTAGAAGAATTAGTCATAATAATTAAACAAAAAAGAGAGGATGTAGTGAAAATAGAAGAGACTTTGAAAATAGAGGCCCTACAAATAATTGCAATAGATTTATCCCTTGAAAGGAGAGCTAGATTGAAACAATTATAGACATGGAGCTTTAGTCCAAATAAAGAGTTGATACCCTCCTCTCGTAAGGTCAAAAATATAGGGAAAAAGTCAAGGAAGAAACTTTGGAGGCAATGTAGAGGGCTTATAACACTATGTTGAAAGAAGAAAAGAAACAAATAGAAAGCTAACAGGAGATGAGGGTAGAATAAGATCCGCTTGATACATTGGTAGATAATACAACAGGGGAAGCAGAAAGATCAAAGGATACACAAGGGGACCACTTGTAAAGAGAAAAGGAGACTTCAGAGGGAAAAGGGAAGTAAATAAATACTGGGGAAATAACTCCCACAAAGTAGATTCTCACGGTCCCATCAATTTTTTCTCCAATGGATCCTATGCAAAAGATTAAGGAATTTTTGGCACAATAGAATAAAATTTGACCAATGGTCCCATTGCTACTACTTCCCCTCTCTCCCTCAAGATCTTAGCTATATGTCACATAAATTTTGCCTCTTCAAAAATTTCAACTCAAAAATCTACTACATACAACTACCAGAGAGGACATTCTAAAACAACATATGAACATTAAAGACAATATTGAGTATTCCATCACTGACATCCACACATAAATACTACATATCAGTAGACACACCTTAGCTCTATTGGGCTAATAGTTAAGAAAACTAACAAATAGGACGTCGATTGAAATTTAAAATGAGGAATAGGCTATCAAACAAAAACTATTAGCAGAAGTGGAGAAGAAATAGATTGAGTAAATAAGGAATAAAAAAGTTTCTGCATGTACCAAACTAAAGGTTGAGGTACAAAACATGCAAACAATTATAAATAATATCAACACTCTACCATTATTGTCTAGGATGATCAACCTTCACCAAAGCCCTCAAAATTTAGATGAAGAACATTGAGAATTAGATCATATAGACATCTACAATGTATGATGCAATGAGATATCTAGATGGGAATGTACGAGTATAGCTCGAAACTCTCCAAAAGCAATACCAAGTGCATGATCAATGAGAAGGATTGTAGGCACAAATCAAACCATTGACATAAGTGGTTATCTTATAGTTGGTGCATGTGATAGGATTATTGACAGAGGCTATGAAAGCAACAAATTCTAGTTAGATCCCAATAGATATTGTAGGAGAGACCACTCTATTCACCATCACTAGATAAATTCATTTACTACAACAAGAAATACAATAATGGGACAATACCTATGTACACCTAAAGGAGATATACAAGAATATCTTGCCATAAGAAAGAGGAGCCATCACAATTTTGACTGTTGTGACAAGAATTTTTGTAGGATTGACTTCATACTTCATGATTTATTATCCTTTTGGTAGATGGAGTCAGGATATCTTGAGGACAAGACATGATTCCAAAGGGGGGATGATGTTGGTTGGACAAAGCTTCCTATGAAGAATAGAATGAGTTGAACCTACAACAAGTGAAATGTGGCACATAGAGGCAACCTACAGTACATACAAAAGGCATAACAAAGACAAGGGACGCATTACCCTACAATTGTATACAAATAGAAGTAGAAGATAGGATAGAATATGAGGCAAGAACAAAATAAGTGAGAAGTAAGAAAGCAAGTAAGAGAGAATATGCGTGGAAGATAAGATAAAATAAAGATTCTAACTGGATATTGTATCACACTCACACACACACACACAATATATATATATATATATATATATAATGAATAAAATACACTGATAAGGGCGTGGTTCGGTGGTCAAATCGCATGGTTGTTGTGGAAACCACCAAGGTTCAAACCCCCACTGGGCCAAAGAGCTTGCAGGCCTTGTGCCTTCGTTGGGCTAACATACTCGTAGGATATGTGTCTTTGTTGGGTTGTCGTGCTCGCAAGACGTGGGCCTTCACAGGGCCAACGAGCTTGCGGGTTTAAACTTGGAGATAATGCCTTAGGGGCTGGGACCCCCTAGAAGTGGTCTCTAGTGATAAAGCCATGGAAAGAGATCCCCCGGAAGGGTCTCCCTAGCCTCGGCCCAAGCTAAAAATGAGTTACTCCAATCAAAAAATCTTGAATAAAAGACTATTATATATACTGCACAATGAGGTGTTGAGTATTTGATGAAGTATGAATGATGTTATGTATGTAATTGTGTGTATTAATTTAATTTTTCTTGTCTTATCCTGGTGCATCTTTTTGTAATCTACCGCATGAGCTCCAAACCTTCTCTTACCACTCTTATTGGGATATAAATACAACTTTCAAGAGACTAAAGCTCAGATCTTCGACTTTTACCCAGTTCTTTCTAACACCATGAACCATATCTCAACCCAATCATATTTTTTCCTTAGAAAAATCACAAAAATATTGGTCAAGCAAGAAATCCTAGATACAATAAAGGCCCAACACACCCTTAGGATATTTTATAAAACTCAACATGTCATAGGATTTCAACAAATGCAATTGAAAATTTGTCATGCAAATGTTTGAGGATCTAGGATTTGGTAAACAACAACAAGATAGTATGCAATTGTATCACAAATCTAACCTTCACCATCACGATGAACAAGAACTTGGAAAACCTCTTGCCTCCACCTAAGGTTTTATGGAAATCCCTTGAGTCCCTAGTCTTCAATTTAATGGGAGAACATTTAAGAGGTTATTAGTGGAAGTAGAAAACTACATGAAAAAATGATTTAAACAGCACAAGGAAAATTTAAAATTATATGTTACATTGTTTCTCCCCACTCTATTGTACCAAAACTTAAGAAAAATTTAAGTGTTGGTAGTCATATGATTGATCAATGTGAGGATTATGTAAATTTTGTTAAGCGTGAAAAATTTAGTGATGTAGGCCACATATTGTGTAGGGTCATGGAGATTTCAAGATCAACTTAGATGAGTGAAAGAAACCCACAATCTAAAATGGCTTTTATGTCCCTAATTTGACTAAGAATTTGATGTTTATTAGTAAGCTTACTAGATATTGGAACTTTGAGGTTATATTTCTTGATGATAAGTACCATTTTAAGGAGAAGAGTAGTTGCAAAGTCCTTTCCAAGGGTATGAGTATATTCTTTATAGATTTTAGGTTGTTAACACATTATAAAGTTATGCTTTTATTATGTCTAATTTTGTGTTTGGTACATTTTCAAAGTGACATTAATTATATCTATTCTTATTTCATTTCATTGTATATCTGTTAGTAGATTTCATTACCTACTCTAACATCCAATTAAATTGAACACTATAATATAAAATTATAACTAGAATCATTTTGATATAGAAAGTACTCTTTTAGTTTGATGAAATATATAATTCATGTCAAAAACGCTCATTATACACTTGATAAACACCCATGAGTCTCATCAAAAATCAAACCATTTTGTAGTTTTAAGTTTAGGGTTATAGTATTTCATTTTCATTATTAAATAAAATCTAATTTTAGTAACCATATTGAAATTTAGAAGGCATCAATATTACTTATATATGCTTTATATATATTTGAACACATATATTGATTGATTTCATCTTACTATCTTCACATTCACAAATCTTTTGAACTTAGTTTTTCAACTATATTTTTAGAAATTCCTTTATTGAAAACATTAAACATCTAAGGCGAGAAGGATTTCTTTCATGCAAATTCCCTATTAGGAATCATTGTATTTATTCCTTTATGACATGCTTTATAAACATTAGATGATAGAAGGTTGGTTAAACACATGTACATATTTCTTATATTGACTGATATGCACACCAGCCCTAAAATTGTAATGTCCCCATTTCCGGAGTGATCACCGATCGAGAATGGAGTTAGCCTATCTTCATTTCCGTAGAGTAGTTCATCAACTCAAAGGAATATTTTAGCAGTGATAGATGAAATTAATGCACTCACATTAATTTATTCAATTCTAAGCAATAAAATTATACTACTTTATTATTATTAATGGAGAAAACAATAAATTAAATAATATTATTTTAATATTATTTAATTAAAAGCCAAATTGACAAAATAGGTCTGGACCTATTTGAACGGCCACCTTGAAGGTTGTAAAAGGACAATAAAACAATAATATAGATCCTCTCATTGAAATTTGAAATAAAATATTGGTTCTTGTTGCAACAATGGAACATGTAATTCAAATATTGGTTCCAGCATTGGATCATGCGCCATCATGGAAGGAAATTTTGCAATTCAAATCTTTAATTTGAATTGGCTATAAAAGAAGAAGAGGTGCTTCATTTTCGACCATCCTGATTATCTTGCAATTTGGTATGCTTTGGCTATAAAAGAAGAGGTGCTTCATTTTCGACCACCCTGATTATCTTGCAATTTGGTATGCTTTGGCTATAAAAGAAGAAGAGGTGCTTTATTTTCGACCATCCGGATTATCTTGCAATTTGGTATGCTTTGACTATAAAAGAAGAAGAAGTGCTTCATTTTCAACCATCCAGATTATCTTGCAATTTGGTATGCTTGCCATTTGTTGTCATTCATTTTGGCAAATTGGACGAAAACCTAATTTTCCTCATTATGGCGAATTCATGCTGGATTCGCATCGTGCTCTAACGAATCTTGTTTGATTGTTTGTCAGAGATCTGAAGACAATTTGAAGTCCATTGAATATCCTTCGCAGATAGCACATAAGCGCCGATTCTTATTATTGAAGATTCTCATTCGCTCGAAGAACGAATCATCATCTAACATAGAACTGAATGTTTGAATATCTTTCGGCTATAGCTTGAGCGCCAAGGCAGTGTTTGAATATTACCTTGAAGACTGACGAAAAGGTTCAATTGCTATGAGCGCCGAGTTGAGAAAAGGCTCATGTGCTGAACGCCATCACTGGAAGAATCGATATCCCTGTACAACTGTAGATCATCCTCTCATCTCTGATTAGGCATTGTTGATGTTATTGATTGCCATGGAAGTAGTCATGATTGATGGCATCCGAAGACTCAGTGACAATATAGCGTCTCATCTTTGAAGACCGAAGATATTTTCCTAAGCGTCGATTTGAAATCTTGAAGGCATTGTGACTGGTTATCTCTGGTGACAGATACCAGGCACTTACTTCCTAAGCGTCGTTCTGCAGATTACATATCATTGAGAAGTTGTTGTTTGGCACTCTCAGTAGAAGGTGACGATTTCAACATAGAGGGAGTCGCAGCATTGTTTTGGAGGATCTGCTCATCACACAATATCTCAGTATCCAGCATCAGATCGGAGGACCTTTTATATCAGGGCATCACTCTACTATCCATCTTGATCATTGGAGGAGCAGCGACCAGCTTAGGTGGCAGCCTTGAGTATCGTAGCCGAGTTTAGCAACTTCAATTTTGTAAGCCTGTGCATATCGAATCTGAGGCATCGTATTGTAATTGGTATGCTACATTTATCCTTTGCATATGCTTTGTAACAGTTGTCTTGCTTAAATCTTTGACTATAATAGAGTCTTGAATGGCTGATGAAATTTGAAGTCTAAATTGTGGCCACCGGCTCTGAATAAAATTGTAATAGGCAGATCTCAATCATTTGTGCTATCATGGTAATCAGGAAGTTTATTTGAAATACATCTTGAAGGCTGCCTATATCCATACATTATGTCATAGATTTGTTTTGAAGTTCATAGATTATAGTTATTTGTGTCGGAGACGGTTTGTGAATGCATAAGATCTATCAAATTTTCATTCTATAATTGAAGAAAACGTAAAATATCACACCAAACACAAAACACAAAAACGACACATTACAAAACATATTAGGGTATGTGCATGGAAATGGGAGACTAAAAGGGGTCAAAAGTGGCCACTTTTTTTTCTAATACCAGTAAAAATTGATCTTCGAGGAGAAATTGAAGATAGTCACGTTCAAAATTAGAAGATGTGATAAGAACAAGATTTGTAGTGCTCATAATCTAGTTTCTAAACTACTATTTTTTTCTAAAAATAGTGGAGATTAAGAGGTTCAAATAAAGGGAGCACACAAAGTGCTCATGTTTTTGTCAAAAAAAATATAACATAGCATCTAGTGTGCTCCCTCTGAAAATGTTGACTTTTTTTAAGTATTTCACAAATCACTTTGGTAGAAAATTAGCTAACATCATATAGTTTATGCCTATTTTTTCTATTAATTTTTTAATGAATATATGATTTTTTATGAATTTTCAAAGTGGAGACATCCTGAAAAATAAAAATTTGAGTGCACTCCCCCCCTAATTTTTTTGAAAATTAATCAAAAAAAAAATTTCAATGTGTATATAATAGAGTCTAGAATCTAAAAATGTATTTTTTTCAAATTATGATAAACGCGTAAAAAATGACACTAAAAATACTAGACATAGGTTTTATGATATAAAAGAACACATTAGCAAAAGAAATTCAAGATGGAAACCTTAATGTTATCATATTTTTGAAAAAATACATGGTTAGAAAGCTAATAAAAAAATTGAAGTCATCGTGGCATTTTCTCATATTGACATTGAAAAACGTGTAAACCTAATGGAGAGCATGCTTGAGATTTGGTTAATTTTCTAAGGTTTGTTGAAAACATGTCCTTGGCATCCAAAAGATAGGTCCAACCCTAAGGGTTGGATGCCCAACCTGATGGAGAGCACACTCAGGATTTGGTTGATTTCCTAATTTTTGTTGAAAACACATCCTTGGCATCCAAAAGGTAGGTCCAACCTATTGAAAAATGGTGTGCATACACAAATTTACATCATTACATTTGCACAGTAATAAACATAAAACATAGAATACTATATTATTGTCTTCGGATGATTTTCACATTGCATTACATTGGCTTTATAAAAGCCTCTTCCCTTTAACTCTTTGATAACTACCTACATAACCTCCATACATGAATGTAACTCCCACAAACTAACAAACTAACTATTGCTTTATTTACTAACATTTATTTAATATGTATAAACTAACCTATAAATACAAATTTAACAATGTAATACAATTGTTACTATGACTATTATGCCAACACTCCCCCCCTTATTACATTGTTCTTGCAATAGTACCAAGGGACCCCCTTGAATGCTAATATACTTAACAAAGCTAATTACATAATATGAATATATATTTTATAGAAGATCTTCTCCTAAAAGAACAAATCCTGAACCAAGCGGGGCTCCATCAAGTTGTCTCTTGACCCTCAGAAGGGTGTAGCTTTGAGCTATGTTCTTGAGCTCTCAGTCTCGAACTCTCAATCACAGTCTTGAATTATTCGACAACAATCCCTAAGAGATACGACGGATCTCTATCATTGTCTAGTGACCGCTAAAGGGTATAATTCTTGATCATATACTCTGAAGCTCGCTTGACAACAATCCATATTGAGCTCAACACCAAATCCCAAACCTGTCTCCAGAACATAATCTTCACAAAACATGCATTCGTCAAATCTGTCGGCACCAACAAGAAAAAGTAAAAAATTAAAACCAAAAACGCTTCTCATGCAAAGCATCATCTCAAAGCAAGAAGCTAACTTGAGATGATGAAAATTCTTCCATCCTCCAATGCCACCAGCCTCCAATATAATATGCTTACACTCTATCCATTTTCTTTAGACTCTTCAATAGCACAAGCATGCAAGTCTCTCAAATTTCTATCAATGATAGAATGGATGGCATCGGAACCACAAACATAATGTGTTTCCATTTTCAAATGTTAAAAATAATGATGTCAATTTTGATCAATGATGGACTCATATACATCCAAACCTTATTTTCCTTATCAAAATACACATTCACAATAATTTTAACTCTGAATTACATATATATGCTCTTTACACTCACCAGGAAATGCCTTCACCGGTAATTTATTATTCTGCTTAATACATATCACAGCTTCACATAGACTTCCTCCACACAAATTTATTTTCATGCCTTTCTATTGCTTGGAAACTGTACCTTACATGGTTGGTAAGAGGAGGTTCAAACAAATAATTTATTCACTAATAATAACACCAACATCTACAAGAATAGCACTTTGTTTTACTAGATTTCAACACTCATCTCCTATCTCTCAAACATCAAACATCAAATCTTAACACATCAAATCTTTCAATGGTATATCAAATTTTAAATGGATTTCGGTGATTATCTTTCAAACATCAATCTATAGCCACTAAGCAACTGCGGTGGGAGAACTTTACACCTTCTATTGTTGCATTACAGAGAAATAATTTATCATTCACTCACTAGACCTCAACAAATCTGTGGCTTCTTCACCCACATGACCTTTAAACAATAACTAACTTTAATAAATTTCTTCAAAACAAGTTATTTGCTTGAGGCCATGAATCAACAAAGATGCAACCTGCTGAAACAATTCATCAAACTGAAATTTGTTTATCCTTACCTACGCTGCACATCTCAAGTGATTCAGGAAGATTGAATTTCCACACTAGATGGATATTGTCAAGACAACCACATTTAGGGAACTTGCACCCTATGATTATGCTACTTCTATAGGCTTCACCAGCGAACCATTTCTATTATATGCTCCATGGTGACAATGGATTTTTGTACAATCATTCTCCTTCCATCACGGTTAACTGCTCTGATACCATATTGAAAAATGGTGTGCATACACAGATTTACATCATTGCACTTGCACAGTAATAAACATAAAACATAGAATAATATATTATTGTCTTCATATGATTTTCACATTGCATTACATTGGCTTTATAAAAGCCTCTTCCCTTTAACTATTTGATAGCTACCTACATAACCTCCATACGGGAATGTAACTCCCACAAACTAACAAACTAACTATTGCTTTATTTACTAACATTTATTTAATATGCATAAACTAACCTATAAATGCAAATTTAACAATGTAATACCATTATTACTATGACTATTTTGCCAACACAACCCTTTGGGTTGGATGCCCAAGGCATATCCAACCCTTAGGATTGGAATTTCCCAAAGAAGGAAAATTGTGTCCAGGTTATAATATGAGCACGCTATAACGTGAGTGCGCTCTAACGCGGTTGCATTTTGGATCAATTAAAATCCTTTGGATGATTAGTTAAAATGCTTTATAAAATTGATGTCACCCCTCCATCTTCTTTCACTTTAGAGTAGCCTCATGTCTAGGAAGAGACAACTGTTATATTGTTAGGTGATGAGGAGGAGGAATCTCTCTCTCTCTCTCTCTCTCTCTCTCTCTCTCTCTCTCTCTCTCTCTACCTCTTACCCTCTACCTACCCTCTCTACCTCCTACCCTCTCTCTCTCACCTCTCTACCTCCCTCCCCTCCTCTCTCACCTATCTACCTCCCTCCCCTCTCTACCTCCTACCCCCTCTCTCTCTGGTTGAGTGTATAGGGTTGAGGGTCAAGCATATAGGGTTTATGGCATAGGGCTTAGGGTCTAATGTATATGCTTTAAGGCATAGGGTTTAGCATTGAGGGTATTGGTTATAGGGTATTTAGTAATTTAGACAACACTTAAAACTTTCCATGCATGACAAAACATGCCCACGTTATAACACGAGTGTGTTTTAAGGAACCAAAAAAAGAACAAAAATTATGTGCAATATGTGAATCAGACCCACATGCTCTATTATTCTCTTCATTTTATGCATTATCAGACCAAAAAAATGTTTTTCATGGTGTTGACATTTAGACAATTATTGTTTACTTAATCTACCACCTTTTTTTGGTTCTTCAATGTAGAAGAAGTAAATTGGATTTTTTTAGATAGAATTTGATTATTTGAACTAATATTAAATTCATGTTTCATATTGTCTAAATGCTAATTTTCATGTATTTAGATTGAATTCAATGATATAGATTTGTTCATTTCATAAGTTTGACTAATCCTATTAGAGTTATATACAATTCAACATTGAATATAAAGGAACTTGCTAAAAAGCTCAAATTTTTGAGGATTTTAAAGCCAGATTTTTGAGGATTGGACGACTCAAATCTCAAAATCTAAGGTATGTTCTTTATGTATTTGTTTAGTTCATTTTATGATTATGTTAGCATGAAATCATGTTATAGGACAGTCACGAAGGAAGTGAGAGGATTATCATTTTGACAAGTTATTATCATGACAAAGTAAAAATTTATATTTATTTCAGATAACAATCAATGACAACAAGCCATATCACCATGGGAAGGAAATCATCAACATAGTATTGGTATATATTTATGAAGGGAGTCTTATCAACATTCAAGGATAATCCTAAACTAGAGCAAGGTCATGGAAACACTTTAATTGTGGAGTAGATGTGCAATCATGTTGCTATTATCCTGATTCAAACACTAACCTAAACAATTAGAAGGATACTGAGGGAAATCATGTTAGTCAAGGAATTATCATCATGCTAAAATAAAGGTAAGGATTTTCACTTGAGCATACTCACTTGCAATAACTGTCATATCAGCCTAAAGACTATTATACCGCAATAGCATCATGCAACCCTAGAAATAACTATGACCTCTCACCCATGGGTAGGATAGAAACTTATACACAAGGTGACAAGCAAGACTAAATGATAATTCAATTAATCTCAAATCCATGAATAAATGTATCCATGATACTATGAAACATAGAGGTAGTCTTGAAAGGATATTCATATGGTAGGGAAGATTTTCATGGACACTAGATGGCCAAATAGGTCAACTAAAAGATAACCATACATGTCATTGGCATAGTTATTAGGACAATTATAATCACACTGAGGTTGTCTTGAATAGATAGTGACTTGTCAAGGAGTTATTAGATAGTTAAGGAAGATAGAGTATTTATATTGTTGGGTGCATAGCCTTTTCATGAAATAAAAGAGTTGTGCATCATGAAGTAGCAATCAAGATTGCAAGAAGGACACCAAATTTGGTGAAGTTGCAAAAAGAAACTAAATTTGACACTTGATTATAATTTTACAACCAATTTGACTAGGAATGGGAGAAGCATTAGAGAAGGGATTTGTCCTAAATAGGAATGAATATTTTGCATCCTTAATCTAACTTGTCATGTTTTTAAATCTTTCATTGATCTTGATTAAAATCTTTGTGTTTAATTTTTCATTTATCTCAAATTTTTGCTAACTAGTAGGAGGTAGTTTGTGGTCCTTTAAAAGAGTTTGATACTTTGTCTTGTGGTTGCAAGAGAAAGGTGGATAATCAAGAAAAATTGTTGATCTAGACACATGATTTGTTACTCTACATACACTATTTTAACAAGAATATTATAGAGGAAGAAAGTACTAAAAGAGAACCTAAGACAAGATCAAGCAAAATGTTGGCTAAGAGAATGAGATGAACAAAGGAGAAATTATTGATTTGATGACTTGATTTGTTGTTGTTCTCAAAAAAATAAGCTCCATACAATTTTATCTATAAATATGAGAATAAAAGAGGGTAAAAAAGGTAGCAAATTATTCTATTTCTATAAGGAAGTTTCCTTTCTATTGAAGATTTATGATAAAAGAAGGAATACTACATGATTTTAAGATCCTTATAGAACAATTTATGCTTGTCAACTAAAGTTGTTACCTTAGAAATGGCATTCCCAATTCACCTAGGTGAAGGAGACAAGTGTGTTTGAGACGATATGTTAAGAAAATGTGAAAATAACCTAGAGATTATGCTTACCACCATTTGTAAATGTTGACCATATCCTAAGAGATCCTTATTCCAACGATGGAGAACTCTTGTAGCCAAAATGAAATGAGTTTGACTTGAGATCGTAGGACTAAATCTAATCCTTAGGATCAAATTAATCTTGGGAATTGATGTAATGCTAAAAACTTAGCATGGAAAAGTTGATTTTTATATGTATATAGAGATAAAAGACATTGTAAGTGTTGGAAAAGTTCATTTGTATTGCTATGATACATTCTTAAATATTGAATCTGAATGATGAATGTTAGTTACTCCATGAAGAAACAATGGTATGATATGTCATCTTGACTTGTTATCCTAGCTTAATCTTGATTTGTAAAAGATTTCTAGTATATGACATGTGTGCAATCTCTATGTTTCAGGTTGGACCACCCTAGGAAACTATAAATTTTTAGATTTATAATCATTTATTCACTTTAATTATATGATTATTTTGAGATTTTTGTATGAGATTACTTTACTCTATTGTACCATGATGAACTAATTTATCTATGTCTTATTCATGATGCATATAGAAATCATCATCATGCCAATGAAATGAGCAAAGACTCTAACACCAGAAGAGAGTGAAGCTAAGAATGCAAAGAAAAGAAAAGGAATGAGGCAACTTCGTGAAAGTAGGAAATTATCAACCATAGAAGAAGACATACCACCGTTGCCAATTCAAGAGGAACATGAATCATCTAATCAAGCTAAGAGAGAGAGAGATGGGATTGGCAGCACAAAGGCATGAATGCAAAACCTCATTCAATGAGGAAATTGAATCTTGAAGTTGGAGGCACTCCATCTTTCACAGGTCAAGTTGAAGGTACATCATCATTCTCTTCTCAAGTTGGAGGCACTCCATCTTTCACCAATCAAGTTGAAGGTACAACATCATTCTCTTCTCAAGTTGGAGGCACACCATCGTTCACATGTCAAGTTGAAGGTACACCATCTTCTCCATCTCAACTTCAAGGATTTTCATCTTTTCCATCTCCAATTGAAGGTACGCCATCTATCCTTTTTTTATTGATAAGCTAGTTTCCCAAGAAAACATGTATTTTGCATGCTTTTCCTGTTGTCCCCTTCACGCCTTAGGACTTAGTTTATATTTTATTGATTCTCGACAGCTGTTGGACCTACCAAATTTATATTACAGAGGTACATACCTTCACTTACCGATATATACTTACCTTGGCCTGGTATCTTGCTTGCCACTCCTAGTATCCTGCTCAACAACACCACTCTTGTCTGATAGTACAATGACCTCCAGCCCCTGCCATGTGCTTATGTTGTTTCCTTGTATAATATCCTCAGGCTATTTAATCCCTTGATTGGCTAGTAGGTCAACTACTTTATTAGCCTCCCATTAGATATATTTTACTGATTGGACATTTACTTCTTGCATTAGTTCTTTTATACAGGATACCTTAGATTGTAAGCGCCAATCTCCAATGCTACCATTGATTAGTGCATTTATGCAAACTGTTGAGTCACATTCTATCTCTATATTCTCCATGCCCTTTGCTTTGCACATTTCTAGCCCTTTGATTATTCCTTCTATCTCTATTGTGTTGTTTGTGGAGATTGGCAATTTGAGAGATAATGTTGCTACCATCTATTGCCTTCCTCATTGCGTATTATGGATCCTGCACCTGACTTTCCTAGATTTCCACATGATGTCCCATATGTGTTTAGTTTCAATCTACCTTTTGGGGGAGGGCCCATTTAGCCCTAGCCCTTTTTGCTTTAGAGCCTTTTGCGAACTAGAAGAAAGGTGGAACTTTTAATGTTTTCCATCTTTTCATAATTTCATCATCCCAATTTGTAAACTTTGCTTTTCTTTGCATCTTTATATGCACAATCATACATTCTATTATACCATTCTCTATTATTTGAAGCACTTCTTTTGTTGTTTTTGATTTGTTTTGGAAAATTCTTCTATTGCGCTCTTTCCATAGCTTCTAGATTAGGAGTGATGGAATAGTTTGCCATATTTGTCCCCAAAAAGCCTCTTTTTTAAAAGAAGGCCAGCTATTAAATAAGTTCCTTAAATTACTACTCCTTGGTGTTATCCACCCCAATTTTTCTTGTAGCCAGTCCCATCCTTGAGCTGCATAGGGACAGTTTAGGAGAAGATGATCTACGTTTTCTTCACTTTTGTTGCACAACATGCACCAGTTAGCACCTTCAATCCCAATAGTTTTGAATCATTCCCCCGTGAGAATTCTTCCATGTAGAGTAGTCAAAGAATTCTTCTTGCCTTAGGTAGAATCCATTTTCCCCAACATAGTTTATTTGGCCAATTTTTTCTTCTTGTTGTTTTTCTTGTATTAGATAACCCAATTTTGCAGTGTAATATCCTGATTTTGCACCACACCATATTATTTTGTCTATCTCTTTATTCAAACTTACTTGTCTTTCCTATAATATTACACTTAGTATTACTTTCCTTGCCTCCTCTATGGGGTGGCCTTCCAAGTTCAACCAATTGCTTTGCCCCTTATCACATGTTCTTACATAATCTCTGACCTTGTTTCCACATATATTACTAATAATTGAGATATAGGGGGTTAGCTCAGGGTATTCCACTAAAGGTTTGTATTCCCCTCAAGATTCATTCCAAAAATCTACTTTGCTACCATCGTTGACCTACCATGTCAGATGATCTCTTATTATATGTCTACATCTTAACATAAAGTTCCATACATGAGAGCCATTCTGAGTATTTGCTATTGTTAGGACTCTTTTTCGATTCAAATTATCCAAATAATTCCTTTGCATTACTTTACACCATAGTAGGTTTGGTTTTTGATACATTTTCCAAATTAGTTTCACACCTAATGCCTTATTTTGCTCTCTTAAATTCCTTATTCCTGCCCCACCTCCTGCTTGAGTTCTATAGACTTTGCCCCAATGAAGAAATGGAATTCTCTGCTCTTCATTTGAGCCTTCCCGTGAGAAGCACTTTAGGATGCTTTCCAATCTAGATGTAGCTTTAGATGTTAGTTCCATGCAGGACATTGCATAGGTAGGTATGGCTGATAGGACCGCTTTGATCATCGTTATCCTTCCATCCAAGGATAACCACTTCCCTTTCTAGCTTTGAGCTCTTATGCTACACTTTTCTATGATTTCTTCCCATAGGCTTGTCCTTATGATTCCCTTGAAAAGGGGAACCCCCAATTACTTACAAGGTATTGCATCTATTGTGTATCCCAATAAGCCTGCTATCCTTTTCTGCATTATTTTCTTTGTATAGAAAAAAATAAATTTTTGATTTATCTTTGTTTATACGTTGCCCTGATGCATTTATATATTCTTCCATGCATTGCCTTATATATTATGTTTCTTTTAAGGTTTCTCCCCCGTATAATATTATATTGTCTACAAATTGTTGGTGGGTGATTGCTTCTACACCTTGTACAATCTGAATCCCTTTCCATAGCCCTTGGTTTTGATATGATACTATATGTTTGCTGAGGGTTTCTGCCATTATGACAAAGAGAAATGGGGATATAGGATCCCCTTGTCTTAAACCATTTGTACTCTTGAAGAAGCCACATGGGGAGCTGTTAATGAGGATTGAATATCTTATTGTCAAAATGCTATACCATATTATTTGAATCCATTCTTTACAAAATCCAAACTTGTCCAAGACACTTGATAGGAATCACCATCTGACTTTATCATATGCTTTACTTACATCCAACTTGATCAACATACTTGGGATTCTCTCTTTATTGATAGTGTGAACTGTTTCATTTGCTAGTATTATGTTGTCCACAATATCTCTTCCTAGTGTAAAGCCGCTTTGATTTGGAGAGATTATCTTATCTAATACTTTATGTAGCCTATTGGCCAAAGCTTTTGATATGATTTTTTATAAAGTATTACAAAGTGATATTAGTCTGTATTCCCCGAAATTGGTACAACTCTCTTTTTTTGGAACGAGGACTATCATTGTATTGTTCAGATCTTTGACAAATTTCTTTTTTTTCCTGAAGTCCTCACAAACTCCCCAAATCTCTTCCTCTAAAAAGTGCCAGCATTTTTGGTAGAATAAAACCAGAAACCCATCTGGTCCAAGAGATTTATCTGGATGTAGTTGAAATGTTGCTTTCTTTATTTCATCCTTTGTGAATGGTTCAGTCAACATCAGATTATCTTCTTTTGTTATTAATTTTAAGATGTTTAAATTCCAATCTCTATCATTGTTGCTTTCTGATGCTAGAATCAATTTGAAGAATCTAATAGCTTCTTTTATTTCCTCTAGATTCTTTGTTTTTCTACTATCAGGTAGTTCAATTGTTGCTATCCTCTTGCAAGCTTTCTTGATTTTTGTTGTGTTATGGAAGAATTTAGTATTAACATCTCCTTCATTCAACCATAACTCTCTTGACTTTGATTTCCAGTATTCCTCTTCCCTAGCCAGTAGTTCATTATATTCTATTACAATATTTTTCTCTTTTTTATTGTCTTCTTGAAACATTCCACGTTTCATTACCCTACTATTCAATGCTTCTAGTTTAGCTTCCAGTCTTTCTTTTTCCATGAAGATATTTTTGAAAACTGTTTGATTCCATTCTTGCAATTTATTTTGTATATGTTTCATCTTTTTTGTGGAGATGAAGCTTTTGGTTCCATTAAATTTGGGGGATTCTTTCCACCATTTTTCTATTAGCACCACTAAATCTTCTTTCCTGAACCACATTTTTTCCATTTTGAAGTATGATTTTGTTGTTTTATTCCCTTCATCAATTAACAGTTTAACTGGTAGATGATCTGATCCAACCCATGGTAGGATTGATGCTTCCATATTCAGATTTGTGGATAGATAATCTTGAGAGCATAGGAATCTATCCAACTTTTCTTTTATGCGGTCCTCTCCATGTCGCTTATTTGACAAAGTATAAACTCTGTTCTTTGTCTAAGAGTCTAATAGATTATTCTGACTTAAGAATGGACCGAAAGCTTCCATTGAGGCTGAAATATTATTGTTGCCTCCAAATTTCTCTTCTTTCCTAAGGACAACATTAAAATCTCCCCCCAGTACTATTATTTCCCTTCCGATTGCTAACATTTTTTGGCTTACTGTATTCCATAATATTTCCTTGTCTGAGTTTCTAACCAAACCATATATATTGAAGAGGTGAAATTTAATATTACTATTTAGGCACTTCACCTCACCTAGCATCCAATTGGCTTCGGCTATTATGATTTGTATAGAAACTGATCTGGACTTCCAGATAATGCCTAGTCCACTTGTTGTACTGGTTGATTTAGAATAAGCTTCCTCCCATCCACCTAAGTGAAAATTTCTTCTATTCACCTCTTCTATTTTGGTTTCCTGTAGCATTATAATATCCATCTATGATTTTTTAATTTGACAATTTATCAAGTGCCTTTTATTAGGGGCATTCAGACCCCTCACATTCCATGTGATAAGTTTCATGGTTCTTCTTGTTGGGAGTGCTTTCCTCCCTTGTTCTCTTTTAGAAAGTTTTTGATACTTCTAAGACCTCTTTCTTGTGCTAATTCTTCCTTTTTCTATTTGTTTGATTTTCTTCCTTTCTTTTTCTTTATTTGCTTGATTGGTTCAAGGAATTGGGCCATTGTTTGTGAAATGCATCTATTTTCGATGACATCCAATTCATCAAAGTCTTCATTCTCACTTTCTGATATGTTATCTTCTACAACTGCTTCTTCCACCATTTCTATTCCTTCTCTAGGGCCAGGCAATGTTTTTTTTGGACTACTCACTTTTTCCTTTTCTGTGCTTTTTTCATCCTGGTTATTTTCGATGATGGGTTCCATTGTAATAAGTTGTTGGCCTTGATTTATGGGACTTTTGGAAATTAATTCTAGGTTCTCTTTGCATTTGCCTTTACTTTCTATCTTCCTCCATATTTGAATGGGCTTTGAATTTACCTTGCATTCCTCTGCTTTATGATCCCTTTGATTGCATTTCGAGCAGTATACCTTATTTTCCTAAATTTCCACTTCTTGCACCCAAGATCCTGATTTAGATTTCAATAATATTTCCTTAGGAATTGTCTTTGATGGTTTTATCTATAGTCATGCATATAAATATGAATTTTCTTTCAAGAGTGGCACATCTATCTTCATTATTGTCCCTAGGGTTTTACCAATTTTTTCCAAACAATCCTCAGACCAATATTCTAATGGCAAGTTATATAGCCTAATCCAATTTGCATTGATTTGGGGTTCATGATTCCTTGGATTAAAATTGGTTTCCCATTTCTGCATATATATAGGTCTTCCTTCGATTTCCTAACCATCTTTATTCAAAATTGAATTTCTATCTTCTTTGGATAGAAAAAAAACTATGAAATAGCCATTAGGCATAACTTTGATTACATGGTTCCAGTTGATTTTCTCCCTTTCCCAAGCTTTGATTGATTTCCTATCCCTTTTGATGCCTATTAATTTGCAGATGATTCCCACATCTTCTAATATTTTGATGTCTTCTTCTGTTTCTTCACAAACGTCAATTTCTATCAATTTTGACTTGTTTTCAGATCGTATCTTCGTCTTGCCAGATTGTTCTTTTGTTTCTATTCTATCATATCTTCCTTTTTAATCCTTCTCCTTCTTATTATTTGTCAAGAATTTGTATATGGGTTTCCTTTGTGACTGATCTGTTTGAGCATTTATTCTGCTACTTTCCTTATCAGTAGTCTCTTTCCTTATTGGCTTTGCTTCCTTTTGAATATCTTTCTCTTCCTTGTTTTATCACCTCTTTTTGGGGTTTATTTCTATGTTTTTCAGCCATGTTATATAGTGTGGCACTCTGAAATCTATTAGTGATCTTTGTCTCCCTTTTGGTCTCATTTTATCCTGTTGATTTTTTTTAGAATTGTAGGATCTTGTTCTTGATGTTGATGTTCGCTCTGTCTTCTTGGACAGGATTTCATTGATCTGCTATTTTGTTTTTTTGTTTATCTGAAGGCTAATTCACATCCTTTGTATACTCCAGTCTCGCCTTTTTTAAACCTGCATAAAACCATTAGAATTTTTAAGAAATTAAGAGTGTAGACTTACCTGAACAAAATGTATTCTGATGTGTTCGGCTCTATTTCTTGTCTCCACTTTATTTGGTTGATTTATCATTCCCTTCCTTGCAAAGTTTTGGGATGGAGTTATGGAAAGATCGATGTGATTCGTGCTATAAAAATATTGGTTAATCCTATGTTTCCTATATTTGTAGTGTGAATTTGTAGTTTTATCCGTAGTTTTCTTCGTAATTTTATTCGCAATATTATTCACACTTTGCAAGGCAGAGCTATTTTTTACACCAAATACTATATATTTATAATACACCATCTATCCTATCTCAAGTAAATATTGAATAAATTCTTAATACTGAGTCAACTTTACCATTGAAAACATCTCCTAGAATTTTGCATAGAAAGCCTAAGTTTCTAATTGATATTGATAAGAATGTTTTGAAGCCCATGCAAGATAAGATTCCCAAGCGTACTTGCTGAAGACATGCCAATAAGCTATGGAAATTATTTTTTGAGAACTTAAATGAAACTGGAAGATGTCAACTATTTGTTGAATTGATGAGAAATCTAAAATTTAGGCCTATTATGAAGATTCTTGGCCTAAGAACATTGAATGCTTCAAGTGAAAAATCATTTGTAAAAAATCTAATGAGTGTATATGAGAGTGTGTGTTCGACCTCATGCACCAAGGATAGTAATGTCACAAGACGTGTCAGTACGTCGACAATTTATTAAGCCATCAAACAAAGAAAGCTTGCCTCATTAGAAAGACAAGAGAAGCATTGAAAATAAGTATAAAAACTCTAATGAGATCCATTGGAAGGTGTGAAAGAGTTGAGGACCCAAATAGCAATGAATTGTGGGCATTCTCTGAGAGACTCCCATGGAAAGATAAAGTTGTTGTTGAAGCCTTGAGATCCCTCATTGAAGAATTTTGGGAAAATAACACAAGGTTATCTCCTAATGCAATAGATGTTGTAAGAAAGAGAATTGGTTGTTGAAACCATGAGCCATGTCCAAAGCATTTTTTCGATGTGACTCAAACACAGTTTTTCAAAAAATTTCAAGAGATGTATCCTCAAATTGTCAAAGGTATTTTTAAATGGTAAATCCTTTTTATGTCAAAATAAATCACACACACACAACTTGTTGTTGTAGAGTACATATTGAGTGTTCTAATCATTATGATGTTTATAGCTATATATGTGTAGATTTGCATACTAACAATGTTTTGCAGGAGTGTAATATAAAATGTCCACCTAGATCTTCAAGAGATTTCATACCAAGCATCTTATGTCAAAGAGTGGATGGTCAATTATTCCACAAGAACTTATGCTTGGATGACACATGTGATCATTGTGGTGGGTTGCAACATTTTCCAATTTGTGAACATATGGAGAACACACATGAAATTGGAAATGAACTCATAAGTTTTAAAAAATATAAGACAGTGGCATATAGTCTAAAATGGTAAAGAAGCAAAAAGGTATGAATTGGTCATTGAAAAGATTCTAGTGTATCAGTTTATCTCTATTTTCTGAGAGAATATAGTTTACAAATATGTAAGGCATACCCATAGAGCTTGATGGTTAGACTTGAAATTCAAGTTATGAAAGGACATGTTTCCACTTGATACCATCATTACATTTGTTGACTTTGCAGAGAACTACACACTACAACCACAAAATGAAGTGTAATCACAGTATTACAACTCTAAGTAGGTTACTATATTTGTGCATATATCATTCATTCATGCAGATGACAATACAGAGGATGATAGGAAGATCTTAAGGGAGTATCATTTTTATATTAGTGATGATCGCACATTATATAGAGTTCATGCAAGGTTGCTTTCAGATGTTCAATCGTGATTTGGCTAGTAGGAGCATATAATTTGGTCAACATATCATATGGTCAAATAATCAAGTGCATCACAATTCAAGAAATCATGAATGTTCTATTGGTTGAGCAAGATGCATAGGGTGAATGGTGTTCAACATATGTGGAATTTCTCTAGGTTTAGGCATGGAAAGGGGGAGCATGATGGTGCAGGAGCATGTATCAAAAGAGCATTAGCACGAGAAGATTCGAAGTACAAAGATAATGCAAGGTTGATAAATGCGAGATCTATTGTCGAATGGTGTAACACTACAATGGGTCTACGTAATGAAGGTAAGTCTATAGTTCATAGATTGTTTTGGTTGGTTGATGATACTAACATTGCAAAATATGAGTATTGTTGTACATTGACAGGATCGAGTGAGCTACACTCTTTTAGAAGCTCTAATGCATGTTTGTGGAGCATTCATATGTGGCAGATGGTATGCTTTTGTTCTTCAAGTACAGATCACGCTTGGTATGAATGTGAGCCAAAGGAGTGGGTTGATGAATGGTGTACAAGAAGTCTAAGCCTAATTGACACATATCGACTCCCGACAGCACTACAACTCATAGAGATTGAATCATCAATTGAGTTTGACCATGTTTTAGATCTAGTTCAACTAGGTATTATCAACATTCAAATTTAATAAAATTCAATATTCCATCTTATTTTGTATTTTTTGTATTGTTGACTATATTCATCGAACTGAATGCACATATCAATGAAGGGTATGTTTATGTTGTTATTGCAACTAAAGACAATGAAGAAGGAACAAATTGTTGTGTTGAGACAAAAAATAAATTAGATGCCCCTGTTATAGATGGAGAAAACATCAAGTACCCTACAGGATCTGTGGTTGTTACTGGAACATGGCTTAAAAGGTACCCAATGAAGAAGTCTGATGTGTGGTTGTTTGAGGACTTTGAAACACGTAGGAAGATTCTTCATTATTCTAACCTTGTTGTGGCATTAAATGTTCATTTGATCAAATATGGGGGTAGACCATTGAACAAGACCTTGTGGAAGGTTTGTGAGTCTAACCACGAGAAAATACTCGACACAATAAAGAGTAGAGCAAACCCGGATGGTTCACTGCATTGATTGTAAATGAAAAACTTTGTAATTTCATGCTCATTTGTAAATATATATATATATATATAGCTGATTTGTATATTTGTATAAGTAAAATTTTGTTCCTTCTCTACAATCATGTCTCTAATATCATGTCTCTTATCAAATACGTATGTGCAATAGTCTTGTTTATGTGTATGATTATGTACACTTTCTCATGTTGTTTATATGTATAGCTGATTTATATTTGTATGTGTATGATCATGTCTCTAATTAAGTTCTATTGATGCCCTCTAATTTCATTTCTATTGATGTCCTCTAGTGTGTCCTCTATTGATGTTCTCTAAGGTCATGTAGGGTCCCTCCACAATAATCTCTCTCAGTTTTTGAAATGTTCATTCCATATGGTCGTGGAGACAATATTTCAAAAGTTGCAAAAGTGTCAGTTGTATTCAATGAAAAGTTGTCTCATAGCATAAATTTCATTTTGTACATCATGGGGCCAAACTAATAGTGCCAACACATCCTAGTGAGTGGGTGAATGCTAGGTAAGGTCATGTTTTGCACCTCAACTATCTCGATCATTCCTTGATGCACTATGTTGACACTTTCTCTTAAAAGCCCCAGGTGCCAAAAACTACCAAAGTTTGACACACTACTTCTTAGAATTTGTGGCACCTAGGAACATTTCATCTAGACCTATAGGATCATGTAGGGTCCCTCCATGATAATCTCTTTTAGTTTTTGAAATGTTCATTCCATTTGGTTGTGGCGACAATATTTCAAAAGTTGCAAAAAGTGTCAGTTATGTTCAATGAAAAGTTGTCTCAGCATAGATTTTGTTTCATGCATCATGGGGCCAAGACAATAGCACAAACACGTCCATGTGGGTGGATGAACACTAGGAAAGGTCCTATTTCCCACCTCAACTATCTCAATCATTCCCTGTTGCACTGTGCCGACACTTTCTTTTAAGAGCCTTAAGTGCCAAAAATTACCAAACTTTAACGAACTGTTTCTCAAAATTTGTGGCACATAGGAACATTTAATTTGGACCTACAAGGTCATGGAGGGTCCCTCCAAAATAACCTCTCTTTTTTTTGAAATTTTCATTCCATTTGGTTGTGGTGACAATATTTCAAAAGCTACAAAAAGCGTCAATTGTGTTCAATGAAAAGTTGTCTCATAGCATAAATTTTGTTTCATGCATTATGGGGCCAAATCGATAGTGCCAACATGTCTGAGTGGGTAGGTGAATGGTAGGCAAGGTTTTGTTTTGCATCTCAACTATCCCAATCATTCCCTGATGCACTGTGCTAGTGCTTTCTCTTAAAAGCCCTAAGTGCCAAAAATTGCCAAACTTCAACGGACTGCTTATCAAAATTTGTGGCACCTAGAAACATTCCATCTAGACCTATAGGGTCATAGAAGGTCCCTCCATAATAAACTCTCTTAGTTTTTGAAATGTTCATTCCATTTGGTTATGGCGACAATATTTCAAAAGTTGCAAAAAGCGTCATTTGTGTTCAATGAATAGTTTTCGGCGAGCATAAATTTCATTTTGTGCATTGTGGGGCCAAAATAACAGGGCCAACACATCCATGTGGGTAGGTGAATGCTAAGGGAGGACTCATTTTATTCTACAGGTCTTCTGATCCTTCTGAGATACACTATTTTGACAAAGTCTCTTAAGAGACCTAAGTGCAAAAAACTGCCAAACTATGATGGACTGGTACTCAAAATCCATGGAACCTACGACTATTATGTCTAAACCTACAATTGCATATAGAGTCCCTCCACAATAACCTCTCTTATTTTTTTAAATATTCAATCCATTTGATCATGGTGACAATATTTCAAAAGTTGCAAAAAGTGTCAGTTGTGTTTAATGAAAAGTTGTCTCAGCATACATTTTGTTTCATGTGTCATGGGGCCAAACTGAAAACACCAACATGTCTAGGTGGGAAAGTGAATGCTAGGGAAGGTCCTATTTTGCACCTCATTTATCCCGATCATTCCCTACTACACTATGCCGACGCTTTCTCTTAAGAGCCCTAAATGCCAAAAATTGCCAAACTTTGACGGATTGTTTCTCAAAATTTGTGGCACCTACAAACATTTTGTCTAGACCTATAGGGTCATGTAGGGTCCCTCCACAATAACCTCTCTCAGTTTTTTAAATTTTCATTCCATTGGTCATGGTGACAATATTTCAAAAGTTGCAAAAAGCGTCATTTGTGTTCAATGAACAGTTGTCGACGAGCATAAATTTTGTTTCTTGCATCATGGGGCAAAAATTTTTGTGTGGGTAGTGAATTCTAGGGGAGACCTCATTTCGTTCCATAGGTCTCTTGATCCTTCCGAGCTACGCTATTCCGACAAAGTCTCTTAAGAGACATAAGTGCAAAAAATTGTCAAACTATGACGGACTGGTACTTGAAATTCGTGGCACCTAAGACTATTTTGTCTAAACCTACAATTGCATGTAGAGTCCCTCTACAATAATCTCTCTCAATTTTTGAAATGTTCACTCCATTTGGTCATGGAAACAATATTTCAAAGTTGCAAAAAGTGTCATTTGTGTTCAATGAAAAGTTGTCAGCGAGCATAAATTTCATTTCATGCATCATGGGGCCAAACTGAAAGTTCCAACACATTTGTGTGGGTAGGCGAATGCTAGGGTACACCTTGGTTTGTTCAACAGGTCTCCCAATCCTTCTGAGCTACACTATTCTGACAAAGTCTCTTAAGAGACCTAAGTGCAAAAAATTGTCAAACTATGACAAAGTGGTACTCGAAATCCGTGGCACCTATGATTGTTCTGTATGAACCTACAACTACATGTAGAGTACCTCCACAATAACTTCTCTCAGTTTTTATTATCTCCAAACCATTTGATGGTGGCGATGATGTATGAAATGTTGCAAAAAGTGTCATTAGCATTCAATAGAAACTTGCTAGGAGCCATATTTTCCATTCTTTGTCTCATGGGGCTGAACCGACTACGCCAAAATGTTTAGGTGGGAAAGTGAATGTTAGGGGAGGCCTTGGTTTGTTTCCCATGTCTCTTGATTGTTCTAGGCTACATTGCACCAGGAATCTCTAGAGAGCCCAAAGAGAAAAAAGTTGAAAAAATTTTGCCTGCCTTTTATCTCGATCTATGGTACCTACGAATGTTCTGTTTGGACCTACAGGTGGACGTCAATTCCTTCTATAATACTCTATCTTAGTTTTGGTCAACTCCAAACCATTTGATCATGCCAACAATGTATGCATTCTTGCAAAATGTGTCATTTGAGAGCAACAAAAAGGTGCCAACAAGCATATTTTCTTCTTCCCACCTCATGGGGCCGAACTGACTACACCAACACATCAAGGTGGGTGGTTCGATGCTACTAGAGGTCATTACCTACTTGGCCATTACCTTTCACTAATGTTATGAGATCACTAATGGGCCCCACATTGGTAACTATATGATAAATTTATGAATTACGAGTGAATTCAAGGATGCATATCATGTTTTCTTGCCAAATTCCACAACCTTAGCCAACATCCTCCTTGCCTCTACCAAAATAGGATCTTGGGAATAGGGTGTGGACATCCATCAAAGCATAAAGGATATGGGATTTTCATCTGATGTTGTAGTTGCAACTACCCTATGAGACATGTATGCAAAGTGTGGTAACATAGACAAGGCATGTGAACTATTTGACATGATGGCTCAAAGAAATGTTGTCCCATGGAGTGCAATGACTATAAGATATGCACAAAATGGATTTTTTTATAAGGCTTTAGAAACTTTCAAGCAATTGCAATTGGCAGGTGTAAAGCCAAATTCCACAACCTTAGTCAACATCCTCCTTGTCTATGCCCAAATGGGATCTTCATAATAGGGTATGGACATACATCAAAACATAAAGGATATAGGAATTTCATCAGATGTTGTAGTTTCAACTGCCCTATGAGACATGTATGCAAAGTGTGGAAGCATAGACAAGGCACGTGAACTATTTGACATGATGGCTCAAAGAAATGTTGTCTTATGGAATGCAATAATTGCAAGATATGCACAAAATAGATTTTTTGATAAGGCTTTAGAAACTTTCAAGCAAATGTAATTGGCGGGTGTAAAGACAAATTCCACAACCTTAGCTAGCATCCTCCTTGTCTGTACCCAAATGGGATCTTTGGAACAGGGTATGGACATCCATCAAAGCATAAAGGATATGGGAATTTCATCAGATGTTGTAGTTGCAACTGCCCTATGAGACATGTATGCAAAGTGTGGAAGCATAGACAAGGCACGTGAACTATTTGACATGATGGCTCAAAGAAATGTTGTCTCATGGAATGTAATGATTGCAAGATATGCACAAAATGGATGTTTTGATAAGGCTTTAGAAACTTTCAAGCAAATGCAATTTGCAGGTGTAAATCCAAATTCCACAACCTTAGCTAGCATCCTCCTTGTTTGTTCCCAAATGGTATATTTGGAACAGGGTATGGGCATCCATCAAAGCATAAAGGATATGGGAATTTCGTCAGATGTTGTAGTTGCAACTACCCTATGAGACATGTATGCAAAGTGAGGAAGCATAGAAAAGGCATGTGAACTATTTGACATGATGCCTCAAATAAATGTTGTCTCATGGAATGCAATGATTGCAAGATATGAACAAAATGGTCTTTTATATCACTTAATAAATGGTCTTTTATATCACTTAATGAACAAAATGAACATCCTCACACATATATCACTTAATAGATACATCACCACTTTTATTTTTAATCAATCTATTCATTTATATCTTTAACTTATTCTCATATTTATATTTACTACATATTTTTAATCAATTTTTAAATTTACCTCACATATTTTATGCATTCTACATCGCTATATCTTAAATTCACTCTCATAACTCATTCATTTTTTTTTACTATACTATTCATTTCAGATCTGCACGTTTTTAGGATCGCCCAAAGTGGATTTTAGACAAGGCATATCAACTTTTTAACAAAATCCCTCAAAGTAGTGTGACCTCATAGACTGCAACGATTTCAGGATATGCACAAAATGAGTTTGTTGGTAAGGCATTAAAAACTATCAAGCAAATGCAATTGTCAGCTGTAAATCTAAATTCCACAACCTCTGCCAGCGTCCTCTCTACCAGTGCTAGCGTGGGAGCTTTGGAACAGGGCACAAACATCCATCAAATCACAGTGGAAGGGGGAATTTTGTCACTATTGTAATAAAAACTGACCTAGCAGACATACGTGGAAAACAGGGAAGTATAGACAATGCATTCAAACTATTTGACAAAATGCCACAAGAATACAATCGCATGGAATGTCATGATAGAAAGATATATTCAAAATGGGTTTCCTGAATAGACAAAATTTTCAATCATATGCAATGGTAGGCGTAAAGCCAAATTCTTAAACCTTTGCCAATGTCTTCCCTGCCTGTGCGCAAAATGGGAGCTTTAGTGTAGGGTAATCTGTCATAGCATAAAGGTAAGGGGGAAAAAAAGTTGCCAGATATTTTGATTGGAAATGCTCTGATAGACATATATGCCAAAAGTGGAAGTATAGACTAGGCATGTGAACTGTTTGATAAAATGCCTCAAAGAGATGTTGTCTTAGGATTGCAACGTCTGCAGCACTAAATCGATTCATTGAAATGGCTTCAAAAATTTTCAAGCAAAAGCAATTGGCAAGTGTAAAACCAGACGCAGTAGCCTTTGCCAACACCTTCCAGTTTGTGTGGAGCGTTGGAATAGGGAGTAGACCTCCATTAAGATATAATGGAAGGTGGAATTTTTGTCAGAGATTATAGTTGGAAATACTCTGATGGACATGTATGCAAAACATGGAACAGGTTATGAACATCCATCAAAGCATATATGTGTGTGTTTTCAAGTAAATTCAATTGGCAAATTTAAAGCAAAATTCTACAACCTTTACCGAGATCCTGCCCACCCACACCAATATGGGAGCTTTGGAACAGGGTATAGTTCTATAGACATTCGTGTTTGTGTGTTTTCAAGCAAATGCATTTGACAAGTGTAAATCTAAATACTAAAACCATGGCTACTTCTAATACTTTCATAAAAAACTTCCAAACGTAACATCAACATGAATTTTAACTAAAATTTATTAACAAAATGTATGAACTGAACTTGTAAGGGAAACAAAATAAAATGTAGAAGAGGAGAATTCTTACAAATTTCTCCAGCATTCCCAAACCAGAGATCAGTGTCCTTCTTCCTCATAATTGTAGGCAATTTATAGAAAATTACAACCTTTAATGCATCCTCCACTCTTGTTTTTTTTTTTTTAATGATAATGCATCCTACACTTTTGTTTTTTTAATGATAATGCATCCTCCACTCTTGTTTTTTAATGATAATGCATCTTCCACTCTTTTATTTTAATGATAATGCATCCTCCACTTTTTAGTGGATTTGCAAATCTTATCCTCGATTGTTTATTATTTGTATTTTTAAATGAATATACATTTTATGTTTAGTTTTCAAATTTAGAATTCAAAAATTGAGTTGTGACAGGTAACTCCAGAACTTACCGGTGTAGGAACTCCATAATTACCATGGAAAGTAAATAATTTTTACCATTGTCGGTGAAACTATTACATTCCTTATGGGTAATTACAAATAATAAATGGAATAATACAATAATGGGATTTGCAAGGTTAATGGCACCTTATTGCAACATGACTTAGCTAAAAACTCTATTGGAGTAACTACATCAGCCTGATACGACTGGTCATGTTGATATACTGGGTTGATGCAGTCAAGAGTCTGATCATTTTTCTCTAGATAATCAGATTGTGGTTTAGAAATGTCAACTGAAATAACTTCCTACATACCTGTCAATGATTTTTCGTCATCTGAGTAACTGACTTCTTGTTCTTGCACATATCTGGACTAATCAAACTGTTGTTCACACTTAGAACTATCAACCACCTAAAATGAAGTGTTCTTCTCCACCTCTGTAGCAACAAATTTAGGCTTAGAACTTGATATCTATGAAGCATTTGATTGCTAATTTGGATCCTCAACATGGGGTGCTGCCACAATAATGGATTACACTTTCTGGGACATCCCGATTTTTGCTAAAATCACATATTTTTAGAAAATATAATGATTTAAGCCTTGAAAGGTTCCATTTAAAGTATTTTAATTAAAGAGGGTTTGATCAAACCCCCTTAGATTCAAACCCCCTTGGATAGAACCCCGCTAGTTTTAAACCATACCTATAATGGAGTCTCATCTATACCTATCAAAATGCTGATAAAAAACCACTTTTGATTTACCTTTTGGGGGATCAAATGAATTCATTTAAAATTTAGGTTTTTTAAGTATGTAGTCCTTATTATAAGCTTCCCAAAAAGTATAATTTTAAATATATTTAATTTGATTAAATTATATTTATTTTTTATTTCTTTTGAATGTAAGTTTTTTACCGAACATCAAGTTCTTTGTTCTACACACATGGATAATTAGTAAATTAGTGAAAAAAATTCTAAAAAATATTTATGCCCTAGGTATTGATGTCCTTGTTTCAACAAAAGAGAAAAAATTGAATTTCGATACATACAAAAAAAGTTATGTTTTATGGAATATGCCTATGTCTAAATTATAATTGGTTTGACTTCAAAAATTTAATTAAAAAAATTCAACAAAATATTATAAAACCAAATGCATGCCATATATATTGGTGTTACCAATCTAAATTCAAAAGAATTAGAATTTTATCATTTGTAGAAAAAAAGTTATGTGCTACGGAATACACATCACTTTAAAAAAATGTTGTTTACTATTAAATACTAGTTATCAAAGGAGACGCAAAAATTTTACAATTTAACTCTAATTTTTTAAAAATATATATATATTTAAAATCTACAAACAAAATCTCACAAATCACTAGTTCACGTTATCCTCAAATTCCTAACGGTTTAGCATCTATAGGTGTCAGAAAGTGAATATTTAGTTCAAAATGTTGATTTCAATGTCAAGTTTAGCCAAAAAGTGTAACCCATTATTATGGGATGACCCCATGACTGTTCATAAAATCTGATTTATCATCTGCCTTGCCTACATCTTCAATAGCAAAAATATGACTGTGTATTGCTCTATTTATTGTCCTACAACTAAAAATTGGGTTTTAACCAAGCTGGGACTATCTTGTCAAAGTCTAGTGATTGAAAACTAGGTTTTAACCAGTCAGGGACTATATAGTCCTTAGTTGGGTGACCTTTTTTACTGTGATCAATCATGAATGGTAGATTTATAGCTCCTACAGCCTCAACTCTTTGGGTGCTCTCCACTGAGACATAATCACATGCATATGCATCCATCCGTACTGTAGCTCCTTGCATGGTCTTGCTCTAAATATGTTTGTCATGAATATATCCCACTTCAAGCTTGTATACTTCAAAAATAGGAAGAAATCCTTTTAAATGCAAGTCCAATTTCTGGAGAAAAGTTAAACAGTCAATTTTGTCATGCAGTTCTCTAAGATGTACAATGTAGGCTTGAGGTGAACTAAAATCAAGTAGTGTTAATGGAGGATACTTCACTCTAATCTGCCTATTTAACACTTCTTTGAATAGTGGAATATCTACTCTAAAGTTCTCTTCATGATACGATTGTTGTGATAGTCGTCTAAAGAATGAAGGGATCTCTCATGATTGAAACCCTTAGGCATATCCATTGGAGGTGAATCTCCAGAATAGTCAATTCATTCCAGCCTGTGGAATAAACCACCAAAAATGAAAGCTTGCATCCAAACCTCCGTTCAAGCCCTCCTACTGCCAATTCTGTTGATGGTGGTTTTAACACACAACAACACAGATGAAATACAAGGTATCTCACCTCTCTTGAAAAGGTATCCTATCCTAGATAGGACTACCCCAAAGTTTATACAGCTAGGTTTTAGCTTGTAGGAATAACTTCAGTGAAATGTATTAGTTGTACCAATAAAGGGGACATAAATGTAATAATAGGATTTGATGAAACTATGATAGCAAAGTGTGCAAAACCCTATAATATTCTCAGCAGATTTGTAAATGTGATTGCCGCTTACGACCTAATCTAATAAATCTTGGTTAAATAAAATGCAAAAAGGTAAAGGGTTGGGAGAGCATGTGAAATCCTAAGTGACAATTACAATGAAAAGAGATGCTATAGATAGACAAATGCTTTCAATGAAACCACCTCCTACTTTACCAAGTTGTAGAAACTACAATGCTATAAGAGATGATGCAATCTTCAATAGAAACTAATGATTTCCAAATTATATTCATTCAATAAACACCCAACTTATAGCACAATTTAATTTGTGAAATGCAATCGAACTGATTTCAACAAGGCCCAGGCTAACTATACACAACAATTTACAATCAACAAGCACTGATAGTATGGACCAAAGCATTCATCAAATATCTTTAGCATTCATCCAACATTGCAAAAGCACATTTAACTAACTCCAGATTGATGTGAACCATGAAAAGCAAAAGAGATAACACAATAGACAAATTTCCAGCAATCCCACAAAATCTGTTTGTGCAAGACTTTGGCAGAGTCTCAGCAATTCACTATCAAAAATATGTTATAATGAGAGAAAAGGATAGCCCTTTTATAGAGAAGGCACCATACTGAGTTTTTCATGAACGGTGGAGATTAACTCAACACCAATGGTCCAAATTTACATCACATTTAATGAAGTATAGTAGTTTGTTACATTCTCATATTTGTTTTGGTCTTGACAGAAAAAGATAAAATACAGCTTGCAAGTACATTGAATCTAGACAAAATGAATACCCATTTGATTGTACATGATAAAGAGTCAATTTTCAGGACAAAAGAAAGTCAATATGAAGTGTTTTGACCCTTGTAAATTGGAGTTGGTGTGGAATGACAAGATTTCACATGCCATCCGAGTCATTTCACTACCCATCACCATCTAAGTTGACTTTGTCTTTCTCTGCTTCTCTGTTGCTGTATATTGCGAACACCTCCAAATCTAGATTAAAGATTTTAATGACTGAATGTCTTGGACAAACATAGTTGAGACTGCACTCAAAACGTTGTATAGTCTTTGCAATATCCAACAACAATTGGATCTTCTTGATTTTTTGCATGAAATCACTAGATTCAAGATCTTGGGAGGCTTCAATTGGTCCCTTGATGTTGAACATGTCAGATTCCTGTCACATCTTCTACACACTACATCGTCTAGTTGCCTGGCCTTATCTGCAAGAAAAGAAGACACATAATGAATAATCTTCTATGAAATGTGATTCATTCAAGCATATAAGGTCATATTTCAAATAAGATTTATCATTTTAATCATAATGATGTTCAAACCACATATTTGAGCCAATCTAAACTCTTCAGTATTAAGTTATACTTCCCTTTCATCAATTTTCAGGGGCATGATTGTCTCTAACTACACCAGCCCTCTTCATTCTTTAATTGGTTTCATGAACCTCATGTGCAGTCTCTACATAAGGCTAACCTCAATCTCCATCCGGTATTTGATTGCATAGATTAGTGCACCTCTACATTATGCATTTCATCTTTGTAGGGTTCTGACCTTAAACCACACAGGCTCCCTAGGTTTGTGTATGTCATATTCATCTGGTGACAATCTAAGATGATCATTATGTCCTTTATATGACAGTAATTCTTCATAATCTTATCCTTGATATGACAATCCTTCCTATGATCTACATGGCTGCCCACGGTTTAATATGTATATTGGAGTTTCCTAATTTTAACCATTTTTGCCTTCCACTTTACATTCTAGTGATCTTGTCGCCTCATTTTGAAAATTGGAGTTTGCGGGAAATTATGCCCCTACTACATATGCGGAGTTCTGATAGCTCATTGTATGTATCAGCTTATAGCCTATTTTCCTACAACAAAGCAAGCAGAACATCTGATGATTCTCCATTCTAGATGCATTAATAATCATTTACAAAAGAGGTAAGTCTATTTTCATTGACATCATGCATATATTTTTAAACAGTTTATTGACCATACTTATGCCTTTGTATTCTTCCATGACCTGGCTCATTATTGCGGGAGTATTCACCATTACCAGACACGCGGGGAATCGGAGGGTACTGGACATATCCGGTAAGGGATAAAATCCCCGCATCTGATTAGGAGATATATTTCCGCTGACCGGATTGCATTTCGAATCATGATCTTTAGTTCATAAAAAAACTTATCCCTATCTATCTCAGCGTTGTCACTGATGCCATCGCATTCAATCACCTTGTTGAGGTACTTCGCCTAGCAGTGCACATGCCTCGTGCATGCTTCCACATTATGCATTCATGTTAATAAACATCCTTGACTCTTCCATGGTGCAAATGCTATATATATGCCACTCCTCACATGTGATTTTTTTTTCTTTTTCCTTTTGCTTTTGTTTCCTTTGTTTAAATTCCCAAGTTACCAGAGCTTTGCAGAGAACTTGTCGTTGACGGGACTTGTAGAGAAATCTGAGATCACAAGATATTGCGGATAAAATAGAGGTAACCACATATATCAGGTTGAGTAAGAAAACCTCGCATTCAGTCACACATGAAGAGGCCGCAAAATATGAAAGTACAATATGATATGTTACCATATTTTGCACATAAGCTTTTATAGAACTACTTTCAATCTTGCCCTGGTGGATGTCCACGTCTTATCAAAAAAATTACAGAGAAAATTTACCTAACCGGACCTGCAGGGATTTAGTGTGTTAATGGATATGTCCGGTTAAGGGGGAAATCTCTGCATCCAATGAGTGCAATAGGTGCCGCATTTTCCATATACACCACTTATTAATTGCACCTTAGCCTCAAAGGAAGACTAAGATCTTTGATCGATGGAGTAAGCTTGCAATCCTTATTCGAAATGACTGTTGGCCTTGATAAACTGCTGCAAGCCGATAAAATGGAGTAATAATCCCATTTTCTAGAAATCTTATTACAAGAGGCCTAACATATTCTTGAGGATGAGGTACGATTTTACTCGCTTTTAATAAGAATTCTTGCAGACTGAGTCATTTCTTATGGCCAACGAATGCAAGAATTACCCACCGTCCGCGGCCTTCCCACGCCTCACAACCATAATTTCTTATAAGGTTACTATGAGTCACATGCCTTATAGTCAGTTTTCCTTTATTGCCTTTATGATAACATCCTTTCTATCGTCACTCGATAGTTTTGAAAATGCAGTGCAGGGAGTTGACGGTACGTTAGATCTTGCAGAGATTTTCACACCAAGTGGACATTGCGAAGACTCGAGGCTCCACCAGACATATGCAATGAGGACAAAAATTCCTGCGTTATCCCTTTACCCATAAAGTCTCTCTTTCCATTTGACTGCTTTCCTGTTGACTGCACTATGCGTGGGTATTTAGCCGATTTATATATGAGCATTTATGGTTTGCGAAGATGCCTTATGATGTCAGATGATAAGAAATCATGCATCAGCATTACCAATTGCACATATATACATATCAACTGTCGTGTTATCAGTTGGTTGACTTTCATATGTAAGCATCGGCTCTTGGAATTGTTTAATACCACAACATGTGCAGGTGTTTTAAAAAGAATAAAGCCGAATTTTGATTGGTGATGACGCCTACACAGTATGAGAGCTCTCCAAAGGCCCACCTCAATTGTGTGTCATAAGATTTTGAAGACTTTCTAAACTTCTTGGTACTTCTTTTCATTACTGCACTAGCTACCATTGTCGTATTACAGTGTTGTTCATACACCTAGCTGAGCATCATTAACAATACCATAGTCGCGCCTGAACTATTTGTATTCAACCATTAATTGGATCATGTTATAGGATTGTAATTCTTCAAGATGGTAGGCATTTAGATGTGAAGAATACTTGTCGGTTGCTTATATTTTTATCATTGCTGCAGTCAGTCGAACGTAGCCACCAAATGCTTTTTGTAATGTAGCTCACGCAGGAATCATGCGAATAATGATTGTCATTTTGGTTATAACCCTTCGGGTTGCATCGACTACTTAAAAGTCTGTAAAGTCTTTCATGAATTTATTTTCTCACCCCCACGGTGGTCTAAGGCATGCATCATGTGAATAGTTGCAATGACCAATCTCACTATAACTCTGCATTTGATATGAGGGAATTCAACGATAAGTTTCATTTGCGGGAGAATTGCATGTCACGGGAGTTTGCGGGAGAAAATAGTCTTAGAGGATATATCCGATGGTGGATAAAACCCTGCAATATGCAATGAAAAGAAAAATCTCGCTTGGCTTAAGAGCACATAACTAGTCTGCTCCTTGTGACGTTATGTATTGCTGGAGCCATGGTACGTAGATCATGTTTTGTCTATGCTTCCAAATAATGCACACATGTCACGGCCATTACAATGATAATATCAATTGTGTTAAGGATTAAGATTGTCTAGAAAATGATAGAATGTTTCTAGAGCCTTCCACAAGCTAGAACATTCCTGGAACTGTTCTAGAAAAGAATATTCTAAGATATGTTCTAGAAAAGAACATTCCAGGTTTAAGAGTTTTCTAGAAAGCTAGAAACTTTTAGGTTTCAAAGGTTCTATAGCTATATATATGTCATTGTAGAGAGCTGCCAGACAGAGCCTCTGGATGGCTGCTAGATACAGCATTCAGATTGCTATTAGATATAGCATTTGGATAGCTGCTGTACACGGCATTCGTGATGTAATGAATGTTAGATGAATATAATTTGCCGGGTTATTCAACTATGTTTTGCCCTGCCTCTTTTCTGTTTGTTGCTATTATGTTTTGCCCTGTCTTTTGGTGTTTATTGGGCCTGTTTTTACATGGTATCAAAGCCAAGCATGTTCTCACATGGTATCAGAGCCAGCATGTTCTAACATGGTATTAGAGCGGGGTTATGGGTTCGAATCCCCTTGGGTAACGCTGAGGGGATTGTTGGCAAAAAAAGATTCAATTAGAGGATCAGCCCAAGTTCAGCGAGAGTTTCAACCAGGTTCAACTAGAATGTTTCAACCAGGTTCAGCTAGAATGTTTTCCAGGTTCAGCTAGAATGTTTTCCAGGTTCAGCTAGAGGACCATCAAGAGGTTCAACTAGAATGTTTTCCGATTCAGCTAGAGGTTCAGTTAGAAGTGTATTGCTGGAGTGATTTGTTTGCAGGGCAGAGATATTGCTGGAGTGATTTGTTTGCAGGGCTGATATATTGCTAGAGTGATTTTTGTTTGCAGGGCTATTGCTGGAAATGTAAGTTGGAACAAGCTAGAGGTATTGTTGGTAGTGATGATGAAGAAGATGACTTTTCAACTAGCCAAAAGATAATGAGTATTGAAGGCTTAAAGTTTCAATCTCATATGAGCAAGCTAGAGGAAAGAAAGAATAGGAGAAAGCCATGAAAGAGGAATATGATCAAATAATGCTTGGTATACTAGAGCTGAACATTAAGGGGGGATAGTAATATAATGTTCCCCTTTCATTTGTATTTTTTCTGTATTATTCTAGCCAATCTTAAGGGGGGATGTTAAGGATTAAGATTGTCTAGAAAATGATAGAATGTTTCTAGAGCCTTCCACAAGCTAGAACATTCTTGGAGTTGTTCTAGAAAAGAATATTCTAAGATATGTTCTAGAAAAGAACATTCCAGGTTTAAAAGTTTTCTAGAAAGCTAGAAACTTCCAGGTTTCAAAGGTTCTATAGCTATATATATGTGATTGTAGAGAGCTGTCAGACAGAGCCTCTGGATGGCTGCTGGATACAGCATTCAGATTGCTATTAGATATAGCATCTGGATAGCTGCTGTACACGGCATTTGTGATGTAATGAATGTTAGATGAATATAATTGCCGGGTTATTCAACTATGTTTTGCCCTGCCTCTTTTCTGTTTGTTGCTGTTATGTTTTGCCCTATTTTTTGGTGTTTATTGGGCCTGTTTTTACAAATTGAATATCTTGTTATACTTTACGTTTTGATACCATCTAAGATGAATCTTGCTGTAGTTCATTGTCTTATGCCATATTCATGCCGATGCAGCTATAACATCTGGGCTCTATTGGTGTCGAGTTCAAGATCCGTATCATGCATAGCCTTCGTAAATTGTGAGTTCTTGAGAGTACAGATCCACAATAATTGAATGTATGTAGGAGAGACTCCAAGGGGGAAGCCGTGTGGAGTAGTCAGAATGTTCGACATTTCTTTTAATGGGTCCTCTCTACATGATGTCTGTACATGCTTCCATAGACATGCATAGCGGCCGAGGCTCTTTTAGCTGGTCAATTTTATATGTGAGTATTACAGCATTCGGAATTATCTCTCGCTACAAAGAAAATCTCCATTGAGAGATTTTCCAAACTCGTCGGTTGCTCTTTAATAATGGCATACCCTTAGAACCTTCCACTATGCAAGTGCAATCATATGCTTTAAAGCTGGTCACCATACCATCCCGAGGCATTTTGTATAACAGTTCACATGCTTGTCGATAATATACCCATATTGCTACTTCACAAGAATATAGATTACACTCCGTGGGATGGTCCTTAGTTGCCCACCGAACTCATATGCAAACAAGCTTAAAATAGAATTGCAGGAGAATTACATGTAGGTGGATCTGCGGGGATTTAGAGAGAGACAGGATATTGCGGGGATATGGAGCATGATGGGATGCAGAAAAATATGATGTTACGGGATATTGTGGTAATAATCATTACACGAGACATATCCCATTGGGAATAAAACCTCTGCAAAGCCACTTATCCAAAAATGTCATGCCTTTAGAAACGTCCCCCGGAACTATTTCCTGACCACTTGTGTTTTTCTGCGTTAGGCACATATAGGATGAAATTCTTATATTTTTATAAACCTCAATTCACCGTATTCTTGTACTCTTCGGATGTTCTCATTGACATATTTCATGAACTCGCAAGCATTCACTACTATGTCTTCAACCTGAGGCATTTCGTTTCACAGCCATAAGCTTAGCTGATGCATTCAAATTTGCATACCCGTCGACCATGGCCGTTTCCATACTGTGCATATGCTGCAATCATCGAATTCGATGACTACCTTTCTTGAAGCATCTTGTCAAATGGCACACGTGTCTTATCTGCACCGCCACATACTGCAAGTATTATTGTTATCATTTTTTAACCTTGCGGGGAAATCATGCTCGACTAGATTTGTAGAGTTTGAGAGGGGTGCCGGATATATCCGGTAAATGCACCTTTTAGCGCATATCCGCCCAGCTTCAATTTTAGCGCTAGGTCTCAACGGAGGTCTATAGCGGAACTTTCACCTTATACTAGAAGGCGGGGATTTTACCAACAACTAGACATATCCAGTGAAAACTGAATTCAGCGCAAGTCATGTGTTAGCGAGTTTTAGCGCAGGCTTATACAAAGGGACTTAGCGTTAATATCCAATGGTCAGGGATATTAGGACAAGTGCAGTGAAATGCATTTTAGAGCAGAATAATTTCAAGGGCTTAAAGTTTTGACTCGGCACATTCATGGACTTGACTTAAAAGGAAAACCAATGAGGTCATCACACCAAATTAATGCAATTAGACTCATAATGCGCAAATTGGACCTGTCAATCAAGACATCAAGACATCATCTCTCCCAAGCAACTTATTGAGACCAGATCAATACCGAAAAAATGAAGCAAAAGAAAGGGGGTCTCCATTTGGTAAAATGGGGCATGTTTGCAAGGCACAACAACTGTCAATGGCTCACTACTAGATTAGAAAGAAGAAATAAGAAGATTGTTACAGAGAGAACTCTATCTCAAAGTAATAGGAGAATCCACCACAACAACTCTACACCATCTACAACCTTCAGCTCACTGCCTCCAGTAACTTCAGTTACACTGAAATGTAGACACCTTCTGCTAACTACTTCTAGTAGCCTTAATCGTTAAAGCTTGCACTCAGATCACAACACTTGATTACATTTTACACCACAGCACACCACACATCTTCTCCAACAATTCACTTTGTATTTATACCATCCACAACCTAAAAAACATCTTCAAGTCAGCTACAATGAAATGTATGCGCACCTCAAACATGTAAACACCAAGTAGGTCAGCACCAAACACCTTCGTAGTGGAAAGAAGTGAAAGCGGACCACACCAAGGGTTAACCAGGACCCAAATCTACACTGACATGCTATACCACACTTCCACAAGAATTGAAGCACATCCGCAATTAGCGCTAACACCCTAGGTTGGCCGAACCTACATTGACGCCCTTAAGCAATTAATTTCATGCTTCACCAAGTCTAGAAACAACTCGCGGACCACATAGCAACATCACACAACATTTTGGAATATTCCAACACTAACATAATATCCAACAACATTGCCGCAACCACATAAAACTAAAGAACACAACCATCCTGTGTAACCAGTCAAACTGCCATAGACAACAACTCATGAATCCAACATTGTGGAACATCTTAACATGAACTACTCCAAGGGAAGATAGATAGAGACAATATTAGCACGTTCCCAAGTCTGCAAGACAAGAAACTTCAATGTGGAGAAATGTGGAGCAATTCCATTTCTCCCATACAACCTAATTCATAGTCTACACATTGGTGAACACAAATTCTTCTGCCGCATGATCTAGAACTTGAAACTCTGGATATAGCACCTCTGAACACCTCTAACCAACATATCCAAACCACACAAGCATAACTTCAATACTGAAGAAATGTGGAGCACAATATAGGACACCCATCTATCACACTTCTCAGCATCTCAACCATACTATATGTTGTCATCCACAAGCACTTACTCATCATAACTACACTAGAGGTTGACATCAATGACAACACTAATGACAACATAGTGCAACACTTACCAACACAAATATGATGACAAGCAAGCATCCTATACTACTTGCAATCATTACTCGCAAGGGCTCAAGTGCAACAACACAACACATAAGGTCCTTAATATAGATCCACACATTGATTGACTCACACATACATAATGACCAACTAGTAATAGGAAGTGGATGCAACCTACTACATGTATCGTCCCATTACCTAGTCCACTAACAAATAAGCTCATATTACCTCCTTATAAGGAAAAGGAATGTTAGTGCTTCTCATGCTAAATTATGAATCCTATCCTTTCTCCCAATTCACAACTAACCATGATGTCAAGCAAGCATCCCATACTACTTGTTGTCATCATTGGCTAAGGAGTAAGTATAACAACATACATCACATGTGTCCATCAATAATATCTCCACAACTCATTGAACCATTCGAGTCAATGGATCTTGACATCTATCACCTTCATGTCACTAGAGAAATTTGGTCCAACCTGGTATCAAGTAGCTCTTAGCATCTATCACTTGCATGGTACTAGTGAAATCTAGCTAGGCCATGTATCATACCATTGGGTAACTCCTAGAGTCTATCACATGCGTGAAGTACTAGTGATAATAAGATAAATCACACCTATATCATAACATGGATAGCTCTTGGCATCTGTCATCTCCGTGCTACTGACAACAACTAGCTAATCCTAAGATATGATGGATAGCATCTAGCATCCGTCACCTGCAGTATATTGGTGATCATCGACTATCTACACCTATACCAGACTCAATTCTGACATGTGGAGTCATCTTCTAGCCAAGTGAAACATAATCATGATATCAAAAGGATTCACCAACACTGGTCAAGTTGACTTCGTTACATGGCACATAGAGGTCCATAAACCAATACACATGGTCTTATATGTCCAACGGTCTAAATTATGGCTCAACACTCAATAAATATATTAGACCCACATGAGATGGATTCTATCTAGTCTCATATGCATAAACATATACAAACTCATTGAGTAATATCAATGGCCATTCCGTACATTTAGTTGTCACTTGGAAACATAGTATGCATTATACATAAGTCAAACCCACAATAGTAGTATTAGACAATCTTATATTTCCAAGTGCCTATCATTTGCATAACACCAATCACAAATCTTAGCATACGATTGGCCACCAAACAGGTGTTAAGGAAAAACAACATACATAGCAATTCTCACCATTAATTGCCCATAGTGTTAAATACAAAAAACTCTGATCATTGTAGTCCAGACAAGTCCAAAGTCACCTTCATACATTCACATTAGAGACAAACTATGAAGGTGGTGATTCTAAAAGTTCATCCAAGATTGAGTAGATTCAAAGTGCCTTTTTCTGGCTCAAGCATATATAGTGGGAACTTATTAATTTCAAGGTGAGTTCATACCCATTTGATGTAGTTTCAACCTCAAGCTGAAACATACCAAAGAGGAAAGGTTGATCAAGTTTAGGAGCACCACATACCTTGAAGTCATTCCCTAAACCCCTCCCCTATGGACTTGAGGTCTAGGGGCGTCCTTCACCCAAGAACTGCCTACATACCCACTTCCAAATGGGATCGAAGTCACATGTAGTTCTCACTTAATATCTCAAGGGTTTTATACATGGGTTCCCACCCACAAGGTTTCACAACCACTCAAGTAACTTCCTCATGGAAAAGGAAATATAGAGAATATAGAAGGAAAACCATAGAAATGATTAAATCTAAAAAATGTAACATACCACCATTTATCAATACCCATTCTAAAACAAGGCCATAGGGGCATGTGCAAGAAGATGGGGGACCAAACCACTTTTTGGTCCTAGGAAGATGAAATGTGGTTGTGTTTTTTACCATTAAAGATATAAAAAATAGACCCATGAGTGGGTCATTTTCATTTGGATCCATGAGAACATTGATAGAATTATTCTACAAACTCTTATTGAGGAAATTAAGGGAGAAAACACTCTAGGATGATGTTGTGGCACCATTCCCATCATGCACAAGCTCAATAGGCTCCACAACCTGAACCAAGAAGGGTTTGCATCTCTTTTCTAAATTTGAAAATGAATTGAATTTGTTTTTCATTATTTTGGTTGAATTTCTATTTTGAATTTTCAGCTAATACACCTAAAAACCCTAATCCAACAGATGAGATTCTAGTTTAAGAGGAGGCTCAAAACCCTCCTTAAATCCTACCTTCACTTCCTCACCATCCTCATGACACACAACAAAATAAGTCAAAATTAGAACTCAACACAATGTTAGTAGGAGTAATTATCAAGCCAGTTGAAGATGTGGAATGGATTAGTCTCATGGTTGTACAACATAAGAAAACATGAGAAATAAGGATTTTTCATATGATTTGTAGTTGAATGAAGAAGACTCATTGCAATAGAGATTGATTTATTTGAAGAAATTAGATGAAAAATAGTTTCTAGTAGTGTACAACCAAAGTTAGGAAAAGAGACACCAAAAAGAATGGCATGATAGAAATTTGAGATGCAAGTCATTCTAGGTTAATGACGTGGTGTTGTATTAGAGTAAGTTTTAAAAACTAGGAAAATTAAAAATGCAATGGCTTGGACCATAGAATTGAGGAGATCACATCATTAGGGGTGGTGAAATTGAAAACTTTACAAGATGTCATATTAACAAGATATGTAAATGGAGCCAAACTAAAGCATTATCACATACGAGACTAGCAATAGAAGTTTGGAAATTTGTATCATAGTGTATAATATTGTACAATAGTAGCAAAGAAATAAAGTGCAATCATTTCTAAAAGGGAACTGAAGACCATATATCAAATTATAATTGTCAAAATGGAGGGAAAAGAGTTGTAGTTGGATGCATTAAAGACAAATTTTGTTGTTGCTAACTTATACAAGCACACCACAAAGCAAAGACTTCATTTATAGAAAAATTCTTAAATGTGCATACAAAGTATAGATATGAGCTGCATAAGCTATAAATGCTAGCAAGATACAAGTTGTGTGTGAACAACTTGGTGGAGCAGAAACTCAGATAGAAGGAAAAGAAGAGCAGTGAGCTAGGGTTGGTTCATTGGTTAGTTGTTTGGTGGATTAGAGAAGAAGAACAAAGGAAGAAAAGATGTCAACCCTAATTCTTGTGGATGCTCAACACAACCTGCACCCTAAGTAAAATAAATACATGTTCAAAGCAATGGAGGTAGACTTTGACAAATCTTTCTCTAATGTAACTGCATACATCTTATATGTAGAGGATGTATGTAAATATATTCATACAATGTTGATCTGGAGATTGATTATATAACATTTGATCCACTTAGAAGATAACTCCTAAAAGTAGGGAAATAAGAGTATTTTGCACCATATAGTTAGATTGGTGATTTTAATCTCAACATATAGAAGGATTTCCTAATTTTTGTATAGAGGAGGGTTAGATAAGAATAATTTCCAGTCACATCTATGATGACTATATGTACCTAGACCAACCATACTAAATCACAAATGAGGCTATCCATGCATTCACATGATTATGGAATAAAGGTGACCTTCCTTCCAAGATGAATGTAAGCAATAAAAAGGTCACAGAGTTGACATGAGCTACATTGGATGGAAGAAATCTAGTAGTGGACAAAATCACAAATCATGTGGTAAGATATGCCACTCTAGGAATCATGTATAAGATCTACTACACAAACAAAGAGGACTCTACCACTGGCATGTCAATGTTCATCGCATACCAAACAAGAGTGCAAAGGAAGGAGATTGACCTATGTGAGGTCTTGTGGGAGCAACTCTTGGAGAACATCAAATGAACAAAGGGGAGTGATTGATATCAATTTAGCTCAAATCAATGAGCATGTTAAACATTTCAAGGATGCCATATCCTACAATGAGGTTTATTGGTGATTCTTTAAGAGCTTCCAAGACTAGATAGAAGGTAGAGACAAGATTTCATATAGCATTGTAAGAATATATGCCAATGATATTATGCTTATGGTAGACAAAGACCACATCTTCATGGAGGTAGTAGAACCACATACATCCTTGTTGCCACAACTACCCTATGAGGTTGATGATGAGCTACTAAACGCCAATGTAAGCACACTCTTGGCCCTCCTAAAGGACCCTCAAGGAGAACAATTTGGAACATACCAAGAATTTGATGGACAAATAGAGAAAACAAAAAGTGATAGTACATGTGGATAAAAATAAGGAAAAATCACATAAGAAATGGGGGATTGCACAAGACTCTATATTACCCATAGTCACAGAGATCTCCAATTCCCCACTTTTAATGGAATTAGGCTAGCCACAAGTGCGGCACTCTGAGTACCTTAAACTAGAATCCCCAGGGTCTAAAATATGGGACTCTAAGACACATGACGCTTTGGGCAAAGAAGAATTAGAAAAGAGGTTGTCATAGGTTCCTACAAGGATAAAACTGGCAACTACACCACTGCATAATGTCAAATCAGAGGAAGGAATCCAAATATCATCAGTTAGGGAGGCAACATAGGCACTCCTCCAAATGATCTTAGATAAAAATAAAGGGGAAACATCCTAGTCCAAGAAAAAAACAAAAAGCAAAGAGGAAATGCATTCCTATGGTTGTAGAAGAAATAAAAATAGGATGAGAAGCTAAGAAAGGAGAAGAAGCTAGTAAGGAAGGCCCCCCATAGCCTAAGAAAATGAAAATTTCCAAACAAAAGCAACCACAAGTTGAGCTCACGTTACAGGGCCCTGAACAAAAGGAGAAAGAAGAAATCATGGATGTCGATAGGCTATACAGGTCATTATTTACACATGGAATACCTTTGAAGGAAATGTAGATGTATTCATTGGTCTGTGAATAAAACAAGAGGGTAATTAAGAAGGTAATGTTGGACTATATTTCTAATACCACTCACATATTGATAGAGATAATTGAGGGGCTTTTAGAAGAATTAGTCATAATAATTAAACAAAAAAGAGAGGATGTAGTGAAAATAGAAGAGACTTTGAAAATAGAGGCCCTACAAATAATTGCAATAGATTTATCCCTTGAAAGGAGAGCTAGATTGAAACAATTATAGACATGGAGCTTTAGTCCAAATAAAGAGTTGATACCCTCCTCTCGTAAGGTCAAAAATATAGGGAAAAAGTCAAGGAAGAAACTTTGGAGGCAATGTAGAGGGCTTATAACACTATGTTGAAAGAAGAAAAGAAACAAATAGAAAGCTAACATGAGATGAGGGTAGAATAAGATCCGCTTGATACATTGGTAGATAATACAACAGGGGAAGCAGAAAGATCAAAGGATACACAAGGGGACCACTTGTAAAGAGAAAAGGAGACTTCAGAGGGAAAAGGGAAGTAAATAAATACTGGGGAAATAACTCCCACAAAGTAGATTCTCACGGTCCCATCAATTTTTTCTCCAATGGATCCTATGCAAAAGATTAAGGAATTTTTGGCACAATAGAATAAAATTTGACCAATGGTCCCATTGCTACTACTTCCCCTCTCTCCCTCAAGATCTTAGCTATATGTCACATAAATTTTGCCTCTTCAAAAATTTCAACTCAAAAATCTACTACATACAACTACCAGAGAGGACATTCTAAAACAACATATGAACATTAAAGACAATATTGAGTATTCCATCACTGACATCCACACATAAATACTACATATCAGTAGACACACCTTAGCTCTATTGGGCTAATAGTTAAGAAAACTAACAAATAGGACGTCGATTGAAATTTAAAATGAGGAATAGGCTATCAAACAAAAACTATTAGCAGAAGTGGAGAAGAAATAGATTGAGTAAATAAGGAATAAAAAAGTTTCTGCATGTACCAAACTAAAGGTTGAGGTACAAAACATGCAAACAATTATAAATAATATCAACACTCTACCATTATTGTCTAGGATGATCAACCTTCACCAAAGCCCTCAAAATTTAGATGAAGAACATTGAGAATTAGATCATATAGACATCTACAATGTATGATGCAATGAGATATCTAGATGGGAATGTACGAGTATAGCTCGAAACTCTCCAAAAGCAATACCAAGTGCATGATCAATGAGAAGGATTGTAGGCACAAATCAAACCATTGACATAAGTGGTTATCTTATAGTTGGTGCATGTGATAGGATTATTGACAGAGGCTATGAAAGCAACAAATTCTAGTTAGATCCCAATAGATATTGTAGGAGAGACCACTCTATTCACCATCACTAGATAAATTCATTTACTACAACAAGAAATACAATAATGGGACAATACCTATGTACACCTAAAGGAGATATACAAGAATATCTTGCCATAAGAAAGAGGAGCCATCACAATTTTGACTGTTGTGACAAGAATTTTTGTAGGATTGACTTCATACTTCATGATTTATTATCCTTTTGGTAGATGGAGTCAGGATATCTTGAGGACAAGACATGATTCCAAAGGGGGGATGATGTTGGTTGGACAAAGCTTCCTATGAAGAATAGAATGAGTTGAACCTACAACAAGTGAAATGTGGCACATAGAGGCAACCTACAGTACATACAAAAGGCATAACAAAGACAAGGGACGCATTACCCTACAATTGTATACAAATAGAAGTAGAAGATAGGATAGAATATGAGGCAAGAACAAAATAAGTGAGAAGTAAGAAAGCAAGTAAGAGAGAATATGCGTGGAAGATAAGATAAAATAAAGATTCTAACTGGATATTGTATCACACTCACACACACACACACACAATATATATATATATATAATGAATAAAATACACTGATAAGGGCGTGGTTCGGTGGTCAAATCGCATGGTTGTTGTGGAAACCACCAAGGTTCAAACCCCCACTGGGCCAAAGAGCTTGCAGGCCTTGTGCCTTCGTTGGGCTAACATACTCGTAGGATATGTGTCTTTGTTGGGTTGTCGTGCTCGCAAGACGTGGGCCTTCACAGGGCCAACGAGCTTGCGGGTTTAAACTTGGAGATAATGCCTTAGGGGCTGGGACCCCCTAGAAGTGGTCTCTAGTGATAAAGCCATGGAAAGAGATCCCCCGGAAGGGTCTCCCTAGCCTCGGCCCAAGCTAAAAATGAGTTACTCCAATCAAAAAATCTTGAATAAAAGACTATTATATATACTGCACAATGAGGTGTTGAGTATTTGATGAAGTATGAATGATGTTATGTATGTAATTGTGTGTATTAATTTAATTTTTCTTGTCTTATCCTGGTGCATCTTTTTGTAATCTACCGCATGAGCTCCAAACCTTCTCTTACCACTCTTATTGGGATATAAATACAACTTTCAAGAGACTAAAGCTCAGATCTTCGACTTTTACCCAGTTCTTTCTAACACCATGAACCATATCTCAACCCAATCATATTTTTTCCTTAGAAAAATCACAAAAATATTGGTCAAGCAAGAAATCCTAGATACAATAAAGGCCCAACACACCCTTAGGATATTTTATAAAACTCAACATGTCATAGGATTTCAACAAATGCAATTGAAAATTTGTCATGCAAATGTTTGAGGATCTAGGATTTGGTAAACAACAACAAGATAGTATGCAATTGTATCACAAATCTAACCTTCACCATCACGATGAACAAGAACTTGGAAAACCTCTTGCCTCCACCTAAGGTTTTATGGAAATCCCTTGAGTCCCTAGTCTTCAATTTAATGGGAGAACATTTAAGAGGTTATTAGTGGAAGTAGAAAACTACATGAAAAAATGATTTAAACAGCACAAGGAAAATTTAAAATTATATGTTACATTGTTTCTCCCCACTCTATTGTACCAAAACTTAAGAAAAATTTAAGTGTTGGTAGTCATATGATTGATCAATGTGAGGATTATGTAAATTTTGTTAAGCGTGAAAAATTTAGTGATGTAGGCCACATATTGTGTAGGGTCATGGAGATTTCAAGATCAACTTAGATGAGTGAAAGAAACCCACAATCTAAAATGGCTTTTATGTCCCTAATTTGACTAAGAATTTGATGTTTATTAGTAAGCTTACTAGATATTGGAACTTTGAGGTTATATTTCTTGATGATAAGTACCATTTTAAGGAGAAGAGTAGTTGCAAAGTCCTTTCCAAGGGTATGAGTATATTCTTTATAGATTTTAGGTTGTTAACACATTATAAAGTTATGCTTTTATTATGTCTAATTTTGTGTTTGGTACATTTTCAAAGTGACATTAATTATATCTATTCTTATTTCATTTCATTGTATATCTGTTAGTAGATTTCATTACCTACTCTAACATCCAATTAAATTGAACACTATAATATAAAATTATAACTAGAATCATTTTGATATAGAAAGTACTCTTTTAGTTTGATGAAATATATAATTCATGTCAAAAACGCTCATTATACACTTGATAAACACCCATGAGTCTCATCAAAAATCAAACCATTTTGTAGTTTTAAGTTTAGGGTTATAGTATTTCATTTTCATTATTAAATAAAATCTAATTTTAGTAACCATATTGAAATTTAGAAGGCATCAATATTACTTATATATGCTTTATATATATTTGAACACATATATTGATTGATTTCATCTTACTATCTTCACATTCACAAATCTTTTGAACTTAGTTTTTCAACTATATTTTTAGAAATTCCTTTATTGAAAACATTAAACATCTAAGGCGAGAAGGATTTCTTTCATGCAAATTCCCTATTAGGAATCATTGTATTTATTCCTTTATGACATGCTTTATAAACATTAGATGATAGAAGGTTGGTTAAACACATGTACATATTTCTTATATTGACTGATATGCACACCAGCCCTAAAATTGTAATGTCCCCATTTCCGGAGTGATCACCGATCGAGAATGGAGTTAGCCTATCTTCATTTCCGTAGAGTAGTTCATCAACTCAAAGGAATATTTTAGCAGTGATAGATGAAATTAATGCACTCGCATTAATTTATTCAATTCTAAGCAATAAAATTATACTACTTTATTATTATTAATGGAGAAAACAATAAATTAAATAATATTATTTTAATATTATTTAATTAAAAGCCAAATTGACAAAATAGGTCTGGACCTATTTGAACGGCCACCTTGAAGGTTGTAAAAGGACAATAAAACAATAATATAGATCCTCTCATTGAAATTTGAAATAAAATATTGGTTCTTGTTGCAACAATGGAACATGTAATTCAAATATTGGTTCCAGCATTGGATCATGCACCATCATGGAAGGAAATTTTGCAATTCAAATCTTTAATTTGAATTGGCTATAAAAGAAGAAGAGGTGCTTCATTTTCGACCATCCTGATTATCTTGCAATTTGGTATGCTTTGGCTATAAAAGAAGAGGTGCTTCATTTTCGACCACCCTGATTATCTTGCAATTTGGTATGCTTTGGCTATAAAAGAAGAAGAGGTGCTTTATTTTCGACCATCCGGATTATCTTGCAATTTGGTATGCTTTGACTATAAAAGAAGAAGAAGTGCTTCATTTTCAACCATCCAGATTATCTTGCAATTTGGTATGCTTGCCATTTGTTGTCATTCATTTTGGCAAATTGGACGAAAACCTAATTTTCCTCATTATGGCGAATTCATGCTGGATTCGCATCGTGCTCTAACGAATCTTGTTTGATTGTTTGTCAGAGATCTGAAGACAATTTGAAGTCCATTGAATATCCTTCGCAGATAGCACATAAGCGCCGATTCTTATTATTGAAGATTCTCATTCGCTCGAAGAACGAATCATCATCTAACATAGAACTGAATGTTTGAATATCTTTCGGCTATAGCTTGAGCGCCAAGGCAGTGTTTGAATATTACCTTGAAGACTGACGAAAAGGTTCAATTGCTATGAGCGCCGAGTTGAGAAAAGGCTCATGTGCTGAACGCCATCACTGGAAGAATCGATATCCCTGTACAACTGTAGATCATCCTCTCATCTCTGATTAGGCATTGTTGATGTTATTGATTGCCATGGAAGTAGTCATGATTGATGGCATCCGAAGACTCAGTGACAATATAGCGTCTCATCTTTGAAGACCGAAGATATTTTCCTAAGCGTCGATTTGAAATCTTGAAGGCATTGTGACTGGTTATCTCTGGTGACAGATACCAGGCACTTACTTCCTAAGCGTCGTTCTGAAGATTACATATCATTGAGAAGTTGTTGTTTGGCACTCTCAGTAGAAGGTGACGATTTCAACATAGAGGGAGTCGCAGCATTGTTTTGGAGGATCTGCTCATCACACAATATCTCAGTATCCAGCATCAGATCGGAGGACCTTTTATATCAGGGCATCACTCTACTATCCATCTTGATCATTGGAGGAGCAGCGACCAGCTTAGGTGGCAGCCTTGAGTATCGTAGCCGAGTTTAGCTACTTCAATTTTGTAAGCCTGTGCATATCGAATCTGAGGCATCGTATTGTAATTGGTATGCTACATTTATCATTTGCATATGCTTTGTAACAGTTGTCTTGCTTAAATCTTTGACTATCATAGAGTCTTGAATGGCTGATGAAATTTAAAGTCTAAATTGTGGCCACCGGCTCTGAATAAAATTGTAGTAGGCAGATCTGAATCATTTGTGCTATCATGGTAATCAGGAAGTTTATTTGAAATACGTCCTGAAGGCTGCCTATATCCATACATTATGTCATAGATTTGTTTTGAAGTTCATAGATTATAGTTATTTGAGACGGTTTGTGAATGCATAAGATCTATCAAATTTTCATTCTATAATTGAAGAAAACGTAAAATATCACACCAAACACAAGAACGACACATTACAAAACATATTAGGGTATGTGCATGGAAATGGGAGATTAAAAGGGGTCAAAAGTTGCCCATTTTTTTTTCTAATACCAGTAAAAATTGATCTTCGAGGAGAAATTGAAGATAGTCACGTTCAAAATTAGAAGATGTGATAAGAACAAGATTTGTAGTGCTCATAATCTAGTTTCTAAACTACTTTTTTTTCTAAAAATGGTGGAGATTAAGAGGTTCAAATAGGGGGAGCACACAAAGTGCTCATGTTTTTGTCAAAAAAAATATAACATAGCATCTAGTGTGCTCCCTCTAAAATGTTGACTTTTTTTAAGTATTTCACAAATCACTTTGGTAAAAAATTAGCTAACATCATGTAGTTTATGCCTATTTTTTCTATTAATTTTTTAATAAATATATGATTTGTTATGAATTTTCAAAGTGGAGACATCCTGAAAAATAAAAATTTGAGCGCACTCCCCCCCTAATTTTTTTGAAAATTAATCCAAAAAAAAAAATTTCAATGTGTATATAATAGAGTCTAGAATCTAAAAATGTATTTTTTAAAATTACGATAAACACGTAAAAAATGACACCAAAAATACTAGACATAGGTTTTATGATATAAAAGAACACATTAGCAAAAAAAATTCAAGATGGAAACCTTAATGTTATCATATTTTTGAAAAAATACATGGTTAGAAAGCTAATAAAAAAATTGAAGTCATTGTGGCATTTTCTCATATTGACATTGAAAATCGTATAAACCTAATGGAGAGCATGCTTGGGATTTGGTTAATTTTCTAAGTTTTGTTGAAAACATGTCCTTGGCATCCAAAAGGTAGGTCCAACCCTAAGGGTTGGATGCCCAACCTAATGGAGAGCACACTCAGGATTTGGTTGATTTCCTAATTTTTGTTGAAAACACATCCTTGGCATCCAAAAGGTAGGTCCAACCTATTGAAAAATGGTGTGCATACACAGATTTATATCATTACACTTGCACAGTAATATGTAGGAATACACACAACACTGAGAGGGGGGGGTAAATCAGTGTAGTTAACAATTTTAACACTTTTCAAACCTTTTAATAAACTTGATTTCACAATTATACAATTTTCAGATAGATATGTAAAAATGTAGAGCATCAACACAAAAATTTTGACACAAAAAATTTTTCGAGTGGAAAACCCTCCTGGGGTATAAAAACCACTCAAATTACCTCACTAGCTTAAAAGAAAACTTTCAGATTTACAACTGTCTCACTGACATATACAATTCTACCTCATTGGCATATTGTTCTTCTCTGCAAGTCTCACTGACTTTCAATATCAAAAATTTCAATGAAAAGGACAACTCAGGGGGTTTCCCTGTTTCAATAAGAACAATACCTTATTTCTCCCTTTTAAAAAGAATCAAACAAATGTATATTTTCTCTGCAACACAATTCCAAAATCAATTCACAATATCATAAAATTTCTCACTGCAAAATTGAAAAATTAACCTTCTCTGAAAATAATTATCTTTCAAATCTTCAATCTTCTCTGAGAAACTTCAACCTTGATTGCACCATCCCACCAACAAGAATTATTATTCTGCTCTTTGATCATAAAAAACCTTTCAATCTAGATTGCACCATCACACCTGCAAAAATTCATCTCACAACAAACTCTCCCATCCTCTGAAAAATCTCTCTCATTCTCAAAAACTCTCTACAAAACTCAAAAACTCAAATACACTTCATCTCACCTTAAAAAGCATTGTATATTTTAATTTCTATATTAAAAGTTTCCATTTTCAATATCTCCTCGTTGATTCACATGCCACAATGAAAATAAATATCTTTTAGGAGACTTTCCATCTCAAAAACCTTCTAACTTTTCAACTTCTACCTTCGCTGTCACTGAAGATAGAAACAAGTATACTTTTCTGCTTTTTCATAGCACAGAGGCCGTCAAATTTTACACTATACAAACTGTGGCACCATTTTAAACGCAACCATCAGATGTGACAATCCCGCCAACTGTCATTTAAATGAGGAGCGTTGATCTGCACTTCCCGCCAGTCTTAAGTGTTCATAACTTGGTGACTGGGCACCCTAGGCATCGGGGCCGGTAAGAACTACAACAATGCGACCCTTAAGTTGTCACTTAAGTGACACTAACCATCCTAGCCGATCAACCGACAGTTAAAACAAAAAGTGTATGATGTTTATTTTAAGAGCTCTTAGGATATGACTTGTGATCTTCTATTTAGAGATGTGTGAGCTCATACAAGAATATTTTGCCCCAAGTATGAACCAGATATACACTTTCTGATCAAGACATATAAATTGCACTAATATAAATTAACATAGAAAGCATGACTTGAACTGTGATCAAGACTCCTTGAAGCACCCTTCTGATATGTCATATGATCATTAATTTACATGTAGGTTCTTGAAATCCTTATGCATTTTAAGCAACACTTCAAATCAAAACATCTGATCCAACAAGATGAATTCTCTGTAACTGATCCAAATTCATTAAAAGGCAACTCCACAACACTGCATAACCAAACATGATATGTACCTCTACACTGCATAACCAAGTATGATATGTACCTGCCAACCATATTGAAGATCAATACTGTGTCTTGTCATGACCAACATATGATGAGAATGAATTCTCATGAACAACATAACCTCCACTGAAGTAAATATCAATTATGAAGATAATATCCTTGCTTGAACAAGCATCTTGTGAAAACAACATCCTGATACATGATCAACTGTGATCAACTATGAAATGCAAGATCAAATGTCCCTGATATTCTGAAATATCACTACCATTATTACCAATGACATTTTGACATCAATGAAAAGACAATATGCTCAATATAAAAGTGCTACATAATAATCATAAAACATAGAATAATATATTATTGTCTTCGGATGATTTTCACATTGCATTACATTGGCTTTATAAAAGCCTCTTCCCTTTAACTATTTGATAATTACCTACATAACCTCCATACATGAATGTAAGTCCCACAAACTAACAAACTAACTATTGCTTTGTTTACTAACATTTATTTAATATGCATAAACTAACCTATAAATACAAATTTAACAATGTAATACAATTGTTACTATGACTATTATGCCAACACTCCCCCCCTTATTACATTGTTCCTGCAATAGTACCAAGGGACCCCCCATGAATGCTAATATACTTAACAAAGCTAATTACATAATATGAATATATATTTTATAGAAGATCTTCTCCTAAAAGAACAAATCCTAAACCAAGCGGGGCTCCATCAAGTTGTCTCTTGACCCTTGGAAAGGTGTAGCTTTGAGCTATGTTCTTGAGCTCTCAGTCTCAAACTCTCAAATCATGGTATTGAATTATTCGACAACAATCCCTAAGAGATACAACGGATCTCTATCATTGTCTAATGACCGCTAAAGGGTATAATTCTTGATCATTACTCTGAAGCTCGCTTGACAATAATCCATATTGAGCTCAACACCAAATCCCAAACCTGTCTCCAGAACATAATCTTTACAAAACATGCATTCTTCAAATCTGTCACCACCAACAAGAAAAAGCAAAAAACTAAAACCAAAAACGCTTCTCATGCAAAGCATCATCTCAAAGCGAGAAGCTAACTTGAAATGATAAAAATTCTTCCATCCTCCAATGCCACCAGCCTCCAATATAATATGCTTACACTCTATCCATTTTTTTTAGACTCTTCAATAGCACAAGCATGCAAGTCTCTCAAATTTCTATCAATGATAGAATGGATGGCATCGGAACCACAAACATAATGTGTTTCCATTTTCAAATGTTAAAAACAATGATGTCAATTTTGATCAATGATGGACTCATATACATCCAAAATACACATTCACAATAATTTTAACTCTGAATTACATATATATGCTCTTTACACTCACTAGGAAATGCCTTCACCAGTAATTTATTATTCTGCTTAATACATATCATAGCTTCACATAGACTTCCTCCACACAAATTTGTTTTCATGCCTTTCTATTGCTTGGAAACTATACCTTACATGGTTGGTAAGAGGAGCTTCAAACAAATAATTTATTCACTAATAATAGGACCAACATCTGCAAGAATAGCACTTTGTTTTACTAGATTTCAACACTCATCTCCTATCTCTCAAACATCAAACATCAAATCTTAACACAAAATCTTTCAATGGTATATCAAATGTTAAATGGATTTCGGTGATTATCTTTCAAACATCAATCTATAGCCACTAAGCAACTGCAGTGGGAGAAATTTACAGCTTCTATTGTTGCATTATAGAGAAATAATTTATCATTCACTCACTAGACCTCAACAGATTTGTGGCTTCTTCACCCACATGACCTTTAAACAATAACTAACTTTAATAAATTTCTTCAAAACAAGTTATTTTCTTGAGGCCGTGAATCAGCAAAGATGCATCATGCTGAAATAATTCATCAAAGTAAAATCTATTTATCCTTACCTACGCTGCACATTCAAGTGATTCAGGAAGATTGAATTTCCACACTGGATGGATATTGTCAAGACAACCACATTTAGGGAACTTGCACCCTATGATTACACTGCTTCTATAGGCTTCACCAGCAAACCATTTCTATTATATGCTCCATGGTGACAATGGATTTTTGTACAATCATTCTCCTTCCATCACGGTTAACTACTCTGATACCATATTGAAAAATGGTGTGCATACACAGATTTACATCATTGCACTTGCACAGTAATAAACATAAAACATAGAATAATATATTATTGTCTTCGGATGATTTTCACATTGCATTACATTGGCTTTATAAAAGCCTCTTCCCTTTAACTATTTGATAACTACCTACATAACCTCCATATGGGAATGTAACTCCCACAAACTAACAAACTAACTATTGCTTTTTTTACTAACATTTATTTAATATGCATAAACTAACCTATAAATGCAAATTTAAGAATGTAATACCATTATTACTATGACTATTTTGCCAACACAACCCTTTGGGTTGGATGCCCAAGGCATATCCAACCCTTAGGATTGGAATTTCCCAAAGAAGGGAAATCGTGTCTAGGTTATAATATGAGCACGCTATAACGTGAGTGTGCTATAACGCAGTCACATTTTGGATCAATTAAAATCCTTTGGATGATTAGTTAAAATGCTTTATAAAATTGATGTCACCCCTCCATCTTCTTTCACTTTAGAGTAGCCTCATGTCTAGGAAGAGACAATTGTTATATTGTTAGGTGATGAGGAGGAGGAATCTCTCTCTCTCTCTCTCTCTCTCTCTCTCTCTCTCTCTCTCTCTCTCTCTCTACCTCTCTCCCCTCCTCTCTCACCTATCTACCTCCCTCCCCTCTCTACCTCCTACCCCCTCTCTCTCTGGTTGAGTGTATAGGGTTGAGGGTCTAGCATATAGGTTTTATGGCATAGGGCTTAGGGTCTAATGTATATGCTTTAAGGCATAGGGTTTAGCATTGAGGGTATTGGTTATAGGGTATTTAGTAATTTAGACAACACTTAAAACTTTCCATGCATGACAAAACATGCCCACGTTATAACACGAGTGTGTTTTGAGGAACCAAAAAAAGAACAAAAATTATGTGCAATATGTGAATCAAACCCACATGCTCTATTATTCTCTTCTTTTTATGCATTATCAGACAAAAAAAATGTTTTTCATGGTGTTGACATTTAGACAATTATTGTTTACTTAATCTACCACCTTTTTTTGGTTCTTCAATGTAGAAGAAGTAAATTGGATGTTTTTAGATAGAATTTGATTATTTGAACTAATATTAAATTCATGTTTCATATTGTCTAAATGCTAATTTTCATGTATTTAGATTGAATTCGATGGTATAGATTTGTTTATTTCATAAGTTTGACTAATCCTATTAGAGTTATATACAATTCAACATTGAATATAAAGGAACTTGCTAAAAAGCTCAAATTTTTGAGGATTTTAAAGCTAGATTTTTGAGGATTGGACGACTCAAATCTCAAAATCTAAGGTATGTTCTTTATGTATTTGTTTAGTTCACTTTATGATTATGTTAGCATGAACTCATGTTATAGGACAGTCATGAGGGAAGTGAGAGGATTATCATTTTGACAAGTTATTATCATGACAAAGTAAAAATTTATATTTATTTCAGATAACAATCAATGACAACAAGCCATAGCACCATGGGAAGGAAATCATCAACATAGTATTGGTATATATTTATGAAGGGAGTCTTATCAACATTCAAGGATAATCCTAAACTAGAGCAAGGTCATGGAAACACTTTAATTGTGGAGTAGATGTGCAATCATGTTGCTATTATCCTGATTCAAACACTAACCTAAACAATTAGAAGGATACTAAGGGAAATCATGTTAGTCAAGGAATTATCATCATGCTAAAATAAAGATAAGGATTTTCACTTGAGCATACTCACTTGCAATAACTGTCATATCAGCCTAAAGACTATTATACCGCAATAGCATCATGTAACCCTAGAAATAACTATGACCTCTCACCCATGGGTAGGATAGAAACTGATACACAAGGTGACAATCAAGATTAAATGATAATTCAATTAATCTCAAATCCATGCACAAATGTATCCATGATACTATGAACCATAGAGATAGTCTTGAAAGGATATTCATATGGTAGGGAAGATTTTCATGGACACTAGATGGCCAAATAGGTCAACTAAAAGATAACCATACATGTCATTGGCATAGTTATTAGGACAATTATAATCACACTGAGGTTGTCTTGAATAGATAGTGACTTGTCAAGGAGTTATTAGATAGTTAAGGAAGATAGAGTATTTATATTGTTGGGTGCATAGCCTTTTCATGAAATGAAAGAGTCATGCATCATGAAGTAGCAATCAAGATCGCAAGAAGGACACCAAATTTGGTGAAGTTGCAAAAAGAAACTAAATTTGACACTTGATTATAATTTCACAACCAATTTGACTAGGAATGGGAGAAGGATTAGAGAAGGGATTTGTCCTAAATAGGAATGAATATTTTGCATCCTTAATCTAACTTGTCATGTTTTCAAATCTTTCATTGATCTTGATTAAAATCTTTGTGTTTAATTTTTCATTCTGGACAGGCGCACTTCGCAACATTCTGCAGTAGAAAGATATTTCCGAACCAGAATCTTCAAAATTCTCTTCTTCAAAAATTTGTTCTGCTGAAAGCTTATTCAGCTTGGCAGAAACTGCTTCTTCTTCAGCAGACTGATACTCTTCTTCTTCTGATGATGATTCAGATTCTGAGCTTAAAACTATGTCTTCAGAGTCTGAAGGATAGTCATCTATATATATGTAATCAGGTTCGGTGATGCCGTGAGCTTGCATGCTACGCATCTTTCCACGTCCTTTCTTTTTCTTCCTTTCAGGACACTTATTAGCAAAATGATTCCCTTTACAGATATAACAGGTTGGCTTCCATTTATTTTTGCCTTTACTTTGCTCCTGGGGCTTCAAACTAATTTGCCAATAACCTTTGGTAAGATCAAACTTGGAATATATGTGACTACCTTGGATAATTTGCCAGATATGATCTTTACTGGGCAATGGATGACGGTGATCAACAAGACACTCATTTAAAGGCTTATAATTGACAACTAACCTTTTCTCAGGCAATTCATTTCCTTCTTCATCGACTTTTGGAACGTACATGGCATGACAAGAAAATGGAGACTCAGAGACCTGGATAAGGTTCTGTTCTAAGAGGCTAGCTATTTCTTTTGCACATGTTTCTGTTTCTAAAGGAGACATGAGAAAGTAGTTGGCCTTACCTTTTGGAAGCATTTCTTGATTATTTGCATCGCGCTTCAAGACAAGATCACAAGTGATCCTGCGCTGATGTTTTGTGAGGTCTTTTGTGAAAACAGCATCCTTGAACTCCTTTTTCATTTCAGCAATGTCTTGCTGAGTTTCTGCGAACTGCTGGATCAGGTAGGCATGACTGACCGGCTTTGCTTTCGGTCTTCCTGGCTTCTGGATTTTGTGAGTGAAAGACAGAGGCTGATATACTCTGGGAATCTGATAGAAATTTCTGAATGTCAGAAATTCTGAATCAATAATAAATGGTTCCCAATCTCTCAAGGCATTGCTGCCGAGTATGCCATCGTAGTCTTCAACTTCATACTGCACAAACAGAACTTGAGTGGGATTATCTTCTGTTCCCAATCTACCAGGAGCTACACAGTATGCATCACTGCCTTCTTTATCCTGATTAGCAAAAGTAATCGTGGTATTTCCCTTTTTCCATGCATCTTCAGGGAAACAATTCTTCCGTGCAAGATTTAAATCTGCACCGGTATCAACTAGGAAGGAAAGAGGATAGGCCTGGATTCCTCTGAAATGGATAGTAAGTATGACTGCTGGACAGATAGAAGCAATTTTAGCGCTTCTGACATACTTATGATCCTTGAGCATGTTGACATGATAATCAGAATCAAGATTTACAACTTCTATTGGCCTAGGTCCTTCAAAAGCTTCATCATTTAAAACAGACAAGGGATCTTCCTCAAGTTCAGGCTTAGGAATTACTGGTAAAGATTTGGGAGCAGGTCTCTGATTAGGCCTTAAAGACAATGCATTCTCTACTGGGCCATACACAGATATTGGACCATATGCAGGGGCTTTCAGAGACTGGCTAGTTTCTACTGACTGTTGGAGAATAGGACTGAAGGATGGTTCTGAACATTTAAGATCTAGAGATACCTCCTTCTGAGTATTAATCCTATTTATAAACTTTTCTAAGTCAGGAGATTTTTGCAATTCCTCATGAAGATTAAAATTCTCTTCCTCGTCTAATTCATCAATTTCATTCTTAGCTTGAGCTATTACCTTTTGAAGGTATTCCTTCCGATGTCGACGCCATATGCGCCAAGCCATACTTCCTGGTGCAGGAGCTTCAATAAGTCCTCTTTGACCCAAAGGAAGGGTAGATGCCAAACTTACTTGACTTGGACTTGGTGGAGGAGAAACTTGCTTTCTCTGCCAAGGAGCTGGATGGTAGCCGTGACTCTCATGAAGAGTCTGACCAGTAGGAACTTGAAACGGTCTTCTGATTTCTTTTGGCTGTAACAGATACAGCTTCCTTGCTTTCAATTGCTCCAATTGAGACTTTAACTTGTTCCAAGTCTCTGGACCCATGTCCATCTTACTGAGGCGAACCTCAATATCCATAATTTGCTCCACAATGGAGTTCAATTCATTCTGGACAGGCGCACTTCGCAACATTCTGCAGTAGAAAGATATTTCCGAACCAGAATCTTCAAAATTCTCTTCTTCAAAAATTTGTTCTGCTGAAAGCTTATTCAGCTTGGCAGAAACGGCTTCTTCTTCAGCAGACTGATACTCTTCTTCTTCTGATGATGATTCAGATTCTGAGCTTAAAACTATGTCTTCAGAGTCTGAAGGATAGTCATCTATATATATGTAATCAGGTTCGGTGATGCCGTGAGCTTGCATGCTACGCATCTTTCCACGTCCTTTCTTTTTCTTCCTTTCAGGACACTTATTAGCAAAATGATTCCCTTTACAGATATAACAGGTTGGCTTCCATTTATTTTTGCCTTTACTTTGCTTGTCCTTCTTTCTGAAGAAACCTTTTTTCTGTCGTTTCTTTACTTTGTGATCCTTTACGCCAAGGCCTTTGAATCTTTTACGAAACTTTCTGTCATACTTATCTGGCTTTTCCTTTCGGCAGCCAGCACATGCGTCTCCCTTTTCATCATCAAGACGATGACAAATAGTGCTTGACAGAATAGGCTGTACCTTTTTTACTTCTTTCTTCATCTTGGCTTCATCACAAATATCTGAGTTAATTTGCTCTAAAAACTGGATTAGTTGCGGAAAAGTTATTTCTTTCATTTCAAGTCCATCAGAGACCATATTTTCTAATACTTTCTTATGATAGAAATCCCCTATAGGATTACTAAAACTTTTCAAGAAAGTAGTATACATTAAATCATGCTTTTGCTCATGGCCTGATAAATAAAAATGTTCATACTGTTTCTTACAGTAAGACTTGAAATCTCGCAAATCCTTACATTTTCCTTTTATGAATTTATTATATTCCAGTTTTTCCATCACATCTCTTTTACCAACAAACATTCTGAGAAGTTGTGCACATACCTGATCTGTTCCTTTATCCAACAGATTTTCTCTGTAATCATTTGGCAACCTTTCCCAAACATGCTTAGCTGTACCAGTCATAGCATTCAAAGCCTGTTTAATTACTTCCTTTTCATCTACATCAGGGTTAGTAGATGTATAATTTGTTATCCATGACCTCATTGCATCAATGGCTCTAGTATTTTCTAGAACTTCTAGCTTATCAAAATTGACTAGAGGAGGTGTGTCGGCTTTGTATGTTTGGATATTTTTAAATGGATCTTCTTTTGGAGAACCACCATTTCCCCCCTGGGCCATTTGAACTTGACCATGGGACGGAGGCTGCTCATATTGACCAGTCAAAGGATTATAAACTGTAGTGCCTTTGAATGTAAGAGACGGACCTTCATACTGGGCTTCCAGAAAACCCTTAGAATCATTGGGAAAATTCTTAGTTTTGGACTTTGTTTGAATAGTAACAAATTGGTTCTTTACAGTGGACTGGATATTTCCAGATTCTGTAGTAACCAGATTATTCAATTCTGTATTCTGCTGTTTCATCAGAGTACAATCTTCTTGCACTTCTACTAGTCTTTGACCATTATGCTTAACATGCAAATCTATAGTACTGATCTGAGAACTTATCACATCAGTATCATGTCTAATGGCTTCAACTTGTGCCTTATACTGTTCATACTGAGCCCTTAATTCAGCAATTTCCTTATGGACTTTTTCGGTCCATTCATCAGATAATCTTTTTTCCAATTTTTCTAGGAGCTGAACTACAGTATGAAAATTCTGCTGATGACTGAGATGGGCCTTCTGACTTCTAACAGATTCTATTTCTGCCCATTTCTTTCTATCCTCAAGGATAAGCATAGTTTTCCTCATACATATATTTGTCCAGTTTAACAAATTACTTTGACTAGAAGCACTGGCTCCTATTGGGAAAACATGAACCGGCCAACACTGAATTTTATAATGACCTTTAGGTTCTATGACCATAAAATCCTTGAAAGGAGGTAAACGACCTGGCACTGTACAAGATCCACCTGGGGTATCTAAAATCTTAACTTCCTCATTTGCTATTTCTTGTTCTGGGAACTCAAAAACTGTTTGAGACATCATCATTCGGACATGACCAGAACTTGGAGGAAAGACAAAAGAACAATCTTCACATTTGAATAAACCATTTTCCAATTCGGAATATTTCTGATGATTACATCTAACCATTGTCTGAACTGGTGGTGGTTGAGTTTCAACACTCCTAAAAGATTTAGAGTGAACTGGTGCTTTTGGAATTCTGAACAAACTTTCAAAACCTTGGTTGGGCTGGATTCTAATAGACTGAGTATGTGGTAAAACAGAGGGTTGATGTCTAAAGGAAGTTTCTCTACTAACAGCAGGGGTAGACCGACTGCTAGAGGCATGACTTGAAGTTTGACTTCCTGTTAGATTAACATCTCCAAACTTGATCACAGCTTGATCTTCTAATTCTTCAATGGAGATTCCTCTTAATCTATTCTTCGTTGCACCACAGTCTACTTCTTGAGCTGATGAATCCCAAAGCTCAACTGCCCATTCTTCCAGCATTTTGATATCCTTATGCTGGACTATCTTAGGTGCTGTCAACTGAGTACTATCACTACTAGAGGTCCATATGGTAGACATTCCTTCTAATCCCTGAGTTCTACGGGGATTGATCATCAATGGTATGACTTTGTTATACAAACGGTAATGGACTAGGAATACAAGAGAGTGATCAACTGAATCTTGTTTCATGAAAAGATTCATAGTTTTAAATTTGTATTCAAGCACATCCCTTAAATTCTCGTCTTTTAAACTTACAGGAAAGTCTAACAAGCAATCCACAAAAATGGGACCTTTAGCCATAGAATCACATCCTGCTCCAAGCAGAGAGTGAGACAGCTTTAAGAACCTAGCGTCCTTAAGCATCATTAACACTACTATGGGTAAACCTTTACGGTAATGACCACAAATTCCAATTCTTACATATGAAAGATGCATAAACTGAGGATTTGACTTACTTTCATATGCCTTCTTTCTGAATTTCTTAATCAGGTCATCTGAAAAGATATTTAACTTACCCTGATTTCCACCTTTTACTACGTGTGACAGTTCCGCAACATGACAATTCTGAGATGACTTATAACCAAACCAATCACGCAATCCTACATCCTTATTATTTATCATATCTATAATACCCTTTGGAACATCTCTATAAATATCATGAGCAGGTATTTTAGGAACCTTAAAAGGCTTTTCTGGTTCTATACCTACAGCAGAGACTTGATCCAAAGCATTACTACTTATTTCACCATCTGTGAACATAGATTCATTATTTGCATAAAAGTCAGTAAACCTGACCTCTGAGTTTCGATCTGCTGTGAGATCGATGCCACCAATGAACTGAGAACTTGAAGAAGAAGATGAATATGCCATCTGCGCTCGATCTGCGCTCGGAACCTGCGCTCGAAAGATCTGATAACCGCCCAAACTGCCCTTTTGCCTTCACTTCGGCTTCAGCGGGTCTTACTCCTGGGTCTTACGACAGTAACTGGCGATCTGAGACAATACAGGGAGCACTACAGAGAGCTATACAGATTAGAGATTATAATGGAGTTATCGTTTGGCGACAACGGTAACACTCAGCAATAATATCGTCACTAAAAGGAGAGGCTCTGATACCAAATATTAGCTGCCATAGACAAACATAAGGTGCACCATAATCTGGAATAACAATATTACGAACACGCAGATTAAGTATGCTATTATTAAGAAACAGGAAGCTTACAAAGTAGTTCATCTAATACAAGGCGCGCTATATAGCCTCAGAACAGACATATAGAAGCTTGTGGACTTCAAGCTTTTACAACACTTTAAAGCCGGACTAGGCTTGTAAGAACACTGGACTGGACTGGACTCTATCTTACGAGACTCTTATCTCAGAAGAGTTCTTGTTCGGAACTTTGTGATTCACTTGGAATCGCTTGAATCGCTTGTGAAATGCAGGCGGCCCTGACTTCCTTTTATAGGCGGTAGAGGGCAGATCTTTTTACCCCGATCACTTGATTCATTGAATTCCGGTTTGAAATCCGACCACAAGAAACTGACACGAACACACCTTATCCGAAGAGCATCCCAAAAGGTGGGACCCAATTGCTCGTGAACAAGATAAGGTCGACCGACACTTCCTTTTACAAACGAGTGGAATAACTCGTACACGCACTAAGGCGACGTGTTAACCCCTTTAGCACATGGTGGGGTCCATGTCTTTCGTTGGATTCACGAGGTGAAAGATTCCCTCGATGAGTGACATGCCCACTCATTAGCCTTATCGCGAGCCCGTACTATTTGATGGAGTGCTGTCGCCATCCCATGGGCTCCATGCGATACATTCTTCACACACTTGTCCTTCTGGATGAGTGCAGACAGGTGACCGATAGAAACCTTGAGTGTCATACTGGGGCACTCTTGGATCATCTAGAGAATAGTCATGACAGTTGGCGCAATCTTGATTTGAGGCGTGTGGAATGCAGCCTGGCAAACTGTCGTCTTCTCGCCAAATTATGCTCATCACTTTAATCTTATGCGGGTGTGCAAGAATGGCATTACTGGTGTAGGGCAGACCTCGAGCAACTCTGTAGGTCTTTGTATGCAACCATATGGGCGTCTGATGTTGAACAAAGTAATGGAGACGATTCCCAATGGTCCAGTTGTTGTATCTGGAGGTAGGTCCACCGGGGCCATACATCTGGATCATATGTCGGCTGATAGCATTTTCTGTAGGTGAGGTAAACTGCAGACGGAAAATGCATCCTGTATAAGCAGTTGTTCCATTGAACTGCAATTCTGCTGCTTGAGGGTATGGACCTGAAAACATCTTACGAATAGTTGTTACACCAAATTCATTATGCAGCCATTGAAATGGATTTCCAATTTCTGGGTTAAGGAAATTAACCGGGAGAACAAAGTCTCCACACCAATTCTGAAGAGCATGACCAACATCTGGATCTATAGGTTCTGCTTCTGCTGAAAACTGAAAGAATGGACTTTCTGACCATAATCCAGGAGTGGTTAGCTTTAACTTTGACACAAGCATTTCATGTCTATCACTTAAGAAATCAGCAGCCATTTGATGGTTGTGAAGATCCCTATGAGGAAAGGGATTACAACTCCACTGTTCTACACTTGGTTCTGACCAACGCTGTTCTCTGATTCTTATGACATTAACCTTACCAGAAATAGTTCTTACCTTGGCCTTTTCTTCTTTTTCGGCTTTAGCGGCAATCTTTTCTTTAATCACAAAACCTTCTCTTGATTCAAAATCTGCAAAAATATTATCAACACCAGGTAAGTGTATGAAATCAAACACATAGGTGTTGAGCTGATGTGCCCATCTGAGGAGATGTCCTCGAGTAATCTTATTCCTAGATTCTTTTTTAAAGAATCCCTTCAAATGCTGCAAATCACTCTTTAGTAAAAACCTTTTGTCAGCAATAAACATTTGAAAAGCTGAAAATGTGTTTACTACTGCTAAGATTTCTTTATGAGTACTGTGATAATCTTTCTCAGCATTCTTAAAGGCACCGGACACTGTTCTGACAATTTCACCCTTATCCTTGGGATCATACACAGGAGTTTTCTGTTCTCTTAGGATTCCTGACCATGCAAACTCACTTGCATCGGTTTCTACAATCTTAAATCCTGGACCTGGTAGTTTCAAGGGTGGTAACTTTGCACATTTGTCCTTAATATTCTGAATCAACTTATCATGGTAACTAGTCCATGGTGGAGGTTTCTTGCCTAACAACTTATTTAGATCAACACGATCTTCTGCAAGCTTATGATAAAAACCAGCAATGTAATTGACCAAACCTAAGAATCTCTGCAACTCTTTCACATTGGTAACAGGTAAATGGGCAATTTTGTTTAAAATATGCGGTTGTGCCTCCATTCTCCCCCCTGGAAGAAGTTTGATCCCGATAAAAACAATGGAAGTCTGAGCAAAGACTGATTTAGAGGGATTAACTGCGAGACCATGGTGTTTACAAACATCCAAAAACTGACGCAAATGCTGCAGATGAGTTTTCATTTCAGGACTGAAAACTAAGATATCATCAATATATGGCTGAATGAACTTAGCATAGGGTCGGAACAAAGCATCCATTCTCTGTTGGAAAATAGAGGGAGCAGTTTTTATACCGAATGGAAGGACTTTCCATTCATACAGACCCTGTGGTACTGAAAAAGCCGTTTTGTAGTAGTCCTGGGGCTTCAAACTAATTTGCCAGTAACCTTTGGTAAGATCAAACTTGGAATATATGTGACTACCTTGGATAATTTGCCAGATATGATCTTTACTGGGCAATGGATGACGGTGATCAACAAGACACTCATTTAAAGGCTTATAATTGACAACTAACCTTTTCTCAGGCAATTCATTTCCTTCTTCATCGACTTTTGGAACGTACATGGCATGACAAGAAAATGGAGACTCAGAGACCTGGATAAGGTTCTGTTCTAAGAGGCTAGCTATTTCTTTTGCACATGTTTTTGTTTCTAAAGGAGACATGAGAAAGTAGTTGGCCTTACCTTTTGGAAGCATTTCTTGATTATTTGCATCGCGCTTCAAGACAAGATCACAAGTGATCCTGCAGTGATGCATACTGTGTAGCTCCTGTTAGATTGGGAACAGAAGATAATCCCACTCAAGTTCTGTTTGTGCAGTATGAAGTTGAAGACTACGATGGCATACTCGGCAGCAATGCCTTGAGAGATTGGGAACCATTTATTATTGATTCAGAATTTCTGACATTCAGAAATTTCTATCAGATTCCCAGAGTATATCAGCCTCTGTCTTTCACTCACAAAATCCAGAAGCCAGGAAGACCGAAAGCAAAGCCGGTCAGTCATGCCTACCTGATCCAGCAGTTCGCAGAAACTCAGCAAGACATTGCTGAAATGAAAAAGGAGTTCGAGGATGCTGTTTTCACAAAAGACCTTTAAAAGAGTTTGATACTTTGTCTTGTGGTTGCAAGAGAAAGGTGGATAATCAAGAAAAATTGTTGATCTAGACACATGATTTGTTACTCTACATACACTATTTTAACAAGAATATAATAGAGGAAGAAAGTACTAAAAGAGAACCTAAGACAAGATCAAGCAAAATGTTGGCTAAGAGAATGAGATGAACAAAGGAGAAATTATTGATTTGATGACCTGATTTGTTGTTGTTCTCAAAAAATAAGCTCCATACAATTTTATCTGTAAATATGAGAATAAAAGAGGGTAAAAAAGGTAGCAAATTATTCTATTTCTATAAGGAAGTTGCCTTTCTATTGAAGATTTATGATAAAAGAAGGAATACTACATGATTTGAAGATCCTAATAGAACAATTTATGCTTGTCAACTAAAGTTGTTACCTTGGAAATTGCATTCCCAATTCACCTAGGTGAAGGAGACAAGTGTGTTTGAGAAGATATGTTAAGAAAATGTGAAAATAACCTAGAGATTATGCCTACCACCATTTGTAAATGTTGACCATATCCTAAGAGATCCTTATTCCAACGATGGAGAACTATTGTAGCCAAAATGAAATGAGTTTGACTTGAGATCATAGGACTAAATCTAAGCCTTAGGATCAAATTAATCTTGGGAATTGATGTAATGCTAAAAACTTAGCATGGAAAAGTTGATTTTTATATGTATATAGAGATAAAAAACATTGTAAGTGTTGGAAAAGTTCCTTTGTATTGCTATGATACGTTCTTAAATATTGAATCTGAATGATGAATGTTAGTTACTCCATGAAGAAACAATGGTATGATATGTCATCTTGACTTGTTATCCTAGCTTAATCTTGATTTGTAAAAGATTTCTAGTATATGACATGTGTGTGATCTCTATGTTTCAGGTTGGACCACCCTAGGAAGCTATAAATTTTTTAATTTATAATCATTTATTCACTTTAATTATATGATTATTTTGAGATTTTTGTATGAGATTACTTTACTCTATTGTACCATGATGGACTAATTTATCTATGTCTTATTCATGATGCATATAGAAATCATCATCATGCCAATGAAATGAGCAAAGACTCTAACACCAGAAGAGAGTGAAGCTAAGAATGTGAAGAAAATAAAAGGAATGAGGCAACTTTGCGAAAGTAGGAAATTATCAACCATAGAAGAAGACATACCACCGTTGCCAATTCAAGAGGAACATGAATCATCTAATCAAGCTAAGAGAGAGAGAGAGATGGGATTGGCAGCACAAAGGCATGAATGCAAAACCTCATTCAATGAGGAAATTGAATCTTGAAGTTGGAGGCACTCCATCTTTCACAGGTCAAGTTGAAGGTACATCATCATTCTCTTCTCAAGTTGGAGGCACTCCATCTTTCACCGGTCAAGTTGAAGGTACAACATCATTCTCTTCTCAAGTTGGAGGCACACCATCGTTCACATGTCAAGTTGAAGGTACACCATCTTCTCCATCTCAACTTCAAGGATTTTCATCTTTTCCATCTCCAATTGAAGGTACGCCATCTATCCTTTTTTTATTGATAAGCTAGTTTCCCAAGGAAACATGTATTTTGCATGCTTTTCCTATCGTCCCCTTCACACCTTAGGACTTAGTTTATATTTTATTGATTCTCGACAGCTGTTGGACCTACCAGATTTATATTACAAAGGTACATACCTTCACTTACCGATATATACTTACCTTGGCCTGGTATCTTGCTTGCCACTCCTAGTATCCTGCTCAATAGCACCACTCTTGTCTGATAGTACAATGACCTCCAGCCCCCTGCCATGTGCTTATGTTGTTTCCTTGTATAATATCCTCAAGCTATTTAATCCCTTGATTGGCTAGTTGGTTAACTACTTTATTAGCCTCCCAATAGATATATTTTACTGATTGGACATTTACTTCTTGCATTAGTTCTTTTATACAGGATACCTTAGATTGTAAGTGCCAATCTCCAATGCTACCATTGATTAGTGCATTTATGCAAACTGTTGAGTCACATTCTATCTCTATATTCTCCATGCCTTTTGCTTTGCACATTTCTAGCCCTTTGAGTATTCCTTCTATCTCTATTGTGTTGTTTGTGGAGATTGGCAATTTGAGAGATAATGTTGCTACCATCTATTGCCTTCCTCATTGCATATTATGGATCCTGCACCTGACTTTCCTAGATTTCCACATGATGCCCCATATGTGTTTAGTTTCAATCTACCTTTTGGGGGAGGGTCCCATTTAGCCCTAGCCCTTTTTGCTTTAGAGCCTTCTGTGAACTAGAAGAAAGGTGGAACTTTTAATGTTTTCCATCTTTTCATAATTTCATCATCCCAATTTGTAAAATTTGCTTTTCTTTGCATCTTTATATGCACAATCATCCATTCTATTATACCATTCTCTATTATTTGAAGCACTTCTTTTGTTGTTTTTGATTTGTTTTGGAAAATTCTTCTATTACGCTCTTTCCATAGCTTCTAGATTAGGAGTGATGGAGTAGTTTGCCATATTTGTCCCCAAAAAGCCTCTTTTTTAAAAGAAGGCCAGCTATTAAATAAGTTCCTTAAATTACTACTCCTTGGTGTTATCCACCCCAATTTTTCTTGTAGCCAGTCCCATCCTTGAGCTGCATAGGGATAGTTTAGGAGCAGATGATCTACGTTTTCTTCACTTTTGTTGCACAACATGCACCAGCTAGGGCCTTCAATCCCAATAGTTTTGAATCATTCCCCCATGAGAATTCTTCCATGTAGAGTAGTCCAAGAATTCTTCTTGCCTTAGGTAGAATCCATTTTCCCCAACATAGTTTATTTGGCCAATTTTTTCTTCTTGTTGTTTTTCTTGTATTAGATAACCCAATTTTGCAATGTAATATCTTGATTTTGCACCACACTATATTATTTTGTCTATCTCTTTATTCAAACTTACTTATTTGTCCTATAATATTACACTTAGTATTACTTTCCTTGCCTCCTCTATGGGGTGGCCTTCCAAGTTCAACCAATTGCTTTGCCCCTTATCACATGTTCGTACATAATCTCTGACCTTATTTCCACATATATTACTAATAATTGAGATATAGGGGGTTAGCTCAGGGTATTCCACTAAAGGTTTGTATTCCCCCCAAGATTCATTCCAAAAATCTGCTTTGCTACCATCGTTGACCTACCATGTCAGATGATTTGTTATTATATGTCTACATCTTAACATAAAGTTCCATACATGAGAGCCATTCTGAGTATTTTCTATTGTTAGGATTCTGTTTAGATTCAAATTATCCAAATACTTCCTTTGCATTACTTTACACCATAGTAGGTTTGGTTTTTGATACATTTTCCAAATTAGTTTTGCACCTAATGCCTTATTTTGCTCTCTTAAATTCCTTATTCCTGCCCCACCTCCTGCTTGAGTTCTATAGACTTTGTCCCAATGAAACAATGGAATTCTCTGCTCTTCATTTGAGCCTTCCCGTGAGAAGCACTTTAGGATGTTTTCCAATCTAGATGTAGCTTTAGATGTTAGTTCCATGCAGGACATTGAATAGGTAGGTATGGCTGATAGGACCGCTTTGATCATCGTTATCCTTCCAGCCAAGGATAACCACTTCCCTTTCTAGCTTTGAGCTCTTATGCTACACTTTTCTATGATTTCTTCCCATAGGCTTGTCCTTATGATTCCCTTGAAAAGGGGAACCCCCAATTACTTACAAGGTATTGCATCTATTCGTATCCCAATAAGCCTGCTATCCTTTTCTGCATTATTTTCTTTGTATAGAAGAAATAAACTTTTGATTTGTCTTTGTTTATATGTTGCCCTGATGCATTTATATATTCTTCCATGCATTTCCTTATATATTCTATTTCTTTTAAGGTTTCTCCCCCGTATAATATTATATCGTCTACAAATTGTTGGTGGGTGATTGTTTCTACACCTTGTACAATCTGAATCCCTTACCATAGCCCTTGGTTTTGATATGATACTATATGTTTGCTGAGGGTTTCTACCATTATGACAAAGAGAAATGGGGATAAAGGATCCCCTTGTCTTAAACCATTCGTACTCTTGAAGAAGCCACATGGGGAGCTATTAATGAGGATTGAGTATCTTATTGTCAAAATGCTATACCATATTATTTGAATCCATTCTTTACAAAATCCAAACTTGTCCAAGACACTTGATAGGAATCGCCATCTGACTTTATCATATGCTTTACTTACATCCAACTTAATCAACATACTTGGGATTCTCTCTTTATTGATAGTGTGAACTGTTTTATTTGCTAGTATTATGTTGTCCACAATATCTCTTCCTAGTGTAAAGCTGCTTTGATTTGGAGAGATTATCTTATCTAATACTTTATGTAGCCTATTGGCCAAAGCTTTTGATATGATATTTTATAAAGTATTACAAAGTGATATTAGTATGTATTCCCCAAAATTGGTACAACTCTCTTTTTTTGGAATGAGGACTATCATTGTATTGTTCAGATCTTTGACAAATTTCTTTTTTTTTCTTGAAGTCCTCACGAACTCCCCAAATCTCTTCCTCTAAAAAGTGCCAGCATTTTTGGTAGAATAAAACCAGAAACCCATCTGGTCCAGGAGATTTATTTGGATGTAGTTGAAATATTGCTTTCTTTATTTCATCCTTCGTGAATGGTTCAGTCAACATCAGATTATCTTCTTTTGTTATTAATTTTAAGATGTTTGATAAGATGTTTAAATCCCAATCTCTATCATTGTTGCTTTCTGATGCTAGAAGCAATTTGAAGAATCTAATAGCTTCTTTTATTTCCTCTAGATTCTTTATTTTTCTACCATCAAGTAGTTCAATTGTTGCTATCCTCTTGCAAGCTTTCTTGATTTTTGTTGTGTTATGGAAGAATTTACTGTTAACATCTCCTTCATTCAACCATAACTCTCTTGACGTTGATTTCCAATATTCCTCTTCCCTAGCCAGTAGTTCATTATATTCTATAACAATATTTTTCTCTTTTTTATTGTCTTCTTGAAACATTCCATGTTTCATTACCCTACTATTCAATGCTTCTAGTTTAGCTTCCAGTTTTTCTTTTTCCATGAAGATATTTTTGAAAACTGTTTGATTCCATTCTTGCAATTTATTTTGTATATGTTTCATCTTTTTTGTGAAGATGAAGCTTTTGGTTCCATTAAATTTGGGGGATTCTTTCCACCATTTTTCTATTAGCACCACTAAATCTTCTTTCCTGAACCACATTTTTTCCATTTTGAAGTATTATTTTGTTGTTTTATTCCCTTCATCAATTGACAGTTTAACTGGTAGATGATCTGATCCAACCCATGGTAGGATTGATGCTTCCATATTCAGATTTGTGGATAGACAATCTTGAGAGTATAGGAATCTATCCAACTTTTCTTTTATGCAGTCCTCTCCATGTTGCTTATTTGACAAAGTATAAACTCTGTTCTTTGTCTAAGAGTCTAATAGATTGTTCTGACTTAAGAATGGACCGAAAGCTTCCATTGAGGCTGAAATGTTATTGTTGCCTCCAAATTTCTCTTCTTTCCTAAGGACAACATTAAAATCTCCCCCCAGTACCTATTATTTCCCTTCCGATTGCTAACCTTTTTTGGCTTAATGTATTCCATAATATTTCCTTGTCTAAGTTTCTAACCAAACCATATATATTGAAGAGGTGAAATTTAATATTACTATTTAGGCACTTCACCTCACCTAGCATCCAATTGGCTTCGGCTATTATGATTTGTATAGAAACTGATCTGGACTTCCAGATAATGCCTAGTCCACCTGCTGTACTGGTTGATTTAGAATAAGCTTCCTCCCATCCACCTAAGTGAAAATTTCTTCTATTTTGGTTTCCTGTAGCATTATAATATCCATATGTGATTTTTTAATTTGACGCTTTATCAAGTGCCTTTTATTAGGGGCATTTAGACCCCTCACATTCCATGTGATAAGTTTCATGGTTCTTCTTGTTGGGAGTGCTTTCCTCCCTTGTTCTCTTTTAGAAAGTTTGTGATACTTCTAAGACCTCTTTGTTGTGCTAATTCTTCCCTTTTCTATTTGTTTGATTTTCTTCCTTTCTTTTTCTTTATTTGCTTGATTGGTTCAAGGAATTGGGCTGCTGTTTGTGAAATGCATCTATTTTCGATGTCATCCAATTCATCAAAGTCTTCATTCTCACTTTCTGATATGTTATCTTCTACAACTGCTTCTTCCACCATTTATATTCCTTCTCTAGGGCCAAGCAATGTTTTTTTTGGACTACTCACTTTTTCCTTTTCTATGCTTTTTTCATCCTGGTTATTTTCGATGATGGGTTCCATTGTAATAAGTTGTTGGCCTTGATTTCTGGGACTTTTGGAAATTAATTCTAGGTTCTCTTTGCATTTGCCTTTACTTTCTATCTTCCTCCATATTTGAATGGGCTTTGAATTTACCTTGCATTCCTCTACTTTATGATCCCTCTGATTGCATTTCAAGCAGTATACCTTATTTTCCTAAATTTCCACTTCTTGCACCCAAGATCCTGATTTAGATTTCAATAATATTTCCTTAGGAATTGTCTTTGATGGTTTTATCTGTAGTCGTGCATATAAATATGAATTTTCTTTCAGGAGTGGCACATCTATCTTCATTATTGTCCCTAGGGTTTTACCAATTTTTTCCATACAATCCTCAGACCAATATTCTAATGGCAAGTTATATAGCCTAATCCAATTTGCATTGATTTGGGGTTCATGATTCCTTGGATTAAAATTGGTTTCCCATTTCTGCATATATATAGGTCTTCCTTTGATTTCCCAGCCATCTTTATTTAGAATTGAATTTCTATCTTCTTTGGATATAAAAAAAACTATGAAATAGCCATTAGGCATAACTTTGATTACATGGTTCCAGTTGATTTTCTCCCTTTCCCAAGCTTCGATTGATTTCCTATCCCTTTTGATGCTTATTAATTTGCAGATGATTCCCACATCTAATATTTTGATGTCTTCTTCTATTTCTTCGCAGATGTCAATTTCTATCAGTTTTGACTTGTTTTCTGATCATATCTTCATCTTGCCAGATTGTTCTTTTGTTTCTATTCTATCATATCTTCCTTTTTGATCCTTCTCCTTCTTATTCTTTGTCAGGAATTTGTATATGGGTTGCCTTTGTGACTGATCTGTTTGAGCATTTATTCTGCTAATTTTCTTTATCGGCAGCCTCTTTCCTTATTGGCTTTGCTTCCTTTCGAATATCTTTCTCTTCCTTGTTTTCTCACCTCATTTTGGGGTTTATTTCTATGTTTTTCAACCATGTTATATAGTGTGGCACTCTAAAATCTATTAGTGATCTTTGTCTCCCTTTTGGTCTCATTTTATTCTGTTGAAATTTTTCAGAATTGTAGGATCTTGTTCTTGGTGTTGATGTTCGCTCTATCTTCTTGGACAGGATTTTGTTGATCTGCTATTTTGTTTTTTGTTTATCTGAAGGCTAATTCACATCCTTTGTATACTCCAGTCTTGCCTTTTTTAAACCTACATAAAACCATTAGTATTTTTAATAAATTAAGAGTGTAGGCTTACCTAAACAAAATGTATTCTGATGTGTTCGGCTCTATTTCTTGTCTCCACTTTATTTGGTTGATTTATCATTCCCTTCTTTGTAGAGTTTTGGGATGGAGCTATGGAAAGATGGCTATGATTCATGCTATAAAAATATTGGTTAATCCTATGTTTCCTATATTTGTAGTGTGAATTTGTAGTTTTATCCGTAGTTTTCTTCACAATATTATTCACGCTTTGCAAGGCAGAGCTATTTTTTACACCAAATACTAATATATTTATAATACGCCATCTATCCTATCTCAAGTAAATATTGAATAAATTCTTAATACTGAGTCAACTTTACCATTGAAAACATCTCCTAGAATTTTGCATAGAAAGCCTAAGTTTCTAATTGATATTGATAAGAATGTTTTGAAGCCCATGCAAGATAAGATTCCCAAACGTACTTGCTGAAGATATGCCAATAAGATATGGAAATTATTTTTTGAGAAATTAAATGAAACTAGAAGATGTCAACTATTTGTTGAATTGATGAGAAATCTAAAATTTAGGCCTATTATGAAGATTCTTGGCCTAAGAACATTGAATGCTTCAAGTGAAAAATCATTTGTAAAAAATCTAATGAGTGCATATGAGAGTGTGTGTTCGACCTCATGCACCAAGGATAGTAATGTCGCAAGACGTGTCATTACGTCGACAATTTATTAAGCCATCAAACAAAGAAAGCTTGCCTCATTAGAAAGACAAGAGAAGCATTGAAAATAAGTAGAAAAACTCTAATGAGATCCATTGGAAGGTGTGAAAGAGTTGAGGACCCAAATAGCAATGAATTGTGGGCATTCTCTGAGAGACTCCCATGGAAAGATAAAGTTGTTGTTGAAGCCTTGAGATCCCTCATTGAAGAATTTTGGGAAAATAACACAAGGTTATCTCCTAATGCAATAGATGTTGTAAGAAAGAGAATTGGTTTTTGAAACCATGAGCCACATCCAAAGCATTTTTTCGATGTGACTCAAACATAGTTTTTCAAAAAAATTCAAGAGATGTATCCTCAAATTGTCAAAGGTATTTTTAAATGGTAAATCATTTTTATGTCAAAATAAATCACACACACACAACTTGTTGTTGTAGAGTACATATTGAGTGTTCTAATTATTATGATGTTTATAGCTATATATGTGTAGATTTGCATACTAACAATGTTTTGCAGGAGTGTAATGTAAAATGTCCACCTAGATCTTCAAGAGATTTCATACCAAGCATCTTATGTCAAAGAGTGGATGGTCAATTATTCCAAAAGAACTTATGCTTGGATGGCACATGTGATCATTGTGGTGGGTTGCAACATTTTCCAATTTGTGAACATATGGAGAACACACATGAAATTAGAAATGAACTAGTAAGTTTTAGAAAATATAAGACAGTGGCATATAGTCTAAAATGGTAAAGAAGCAAAAAGGTATGAATTGGTCATTGAAAAGATTCCAGTGTATCAGTTTATCTCTATTTTCTGAGAGAATATAGTTTACAAATATGTAAGGCATAGCCATAGAGCTCGATGGTTGGACTTGAAATTCAATTTATGAAAGGATATGTTTCCACTTGATACCATCATTTTATTTGTTGACTTTGTAGAGAACTACACACTACAGCCACAAAATGAAGTGTAATCACAGTATTACAACTCTAAGTAGGTTACTATATTTGTGCATATATCATTCATTCATGCAGATGACAATACAGACGATGACAGGAAGATCTTAAGGGAGTATCATTTTTATATTAGTGATGATCGCACATTATATAGAGTTCATGCAAGGCTGCTTTCAGATGTTCAATCGTGATTTGGCTAGTAGGAGCATATAATTTGGTCAGCATATCATATGGTCAAATAATCAAGTGCATCACAATTCAAGAACTCATGAATGTTCTATTGGTTGAGCAGGATGCATAGGGTGAATGGTGTTCAACATATGTGGAATTTCTCTGGGGTTAGGCATGGAAAGGGGGAACATGATGGTGCAGGAGCATGTATCAAAAGAGCATTAGCACGAAAAGAGTTGAAGTACAAAGATAATGCAAGGTTGACAAATGCGAGATCTATTGTTGAATGGTGTAACACTACAATGGGTCTACGTAATGAAGGTAAGTCTATAGTTCGTAGATTGTTTTGGTTGGTTGATGATACTAACATTGCAAAATATGAGTATTGTTGTACATTGACAGGATCGAGTGAGCTACACTCTTTTAGAAGCTCTAATGCATGTTCGTGGAGCATTCATATGTGGCAGATGGTATGCTTTTGTTCTTCATGTACAGATCACGCTTGGTATGAATGTGAGTCAAAGGAGTGGGTTGATGAATGGTGTACAAGAAGTCTAAGCCCGATAGACACATATCGACTCCTGACAGCACTACAACTCACAGAGATTGAATCATCAATGGAGTTTGACCATGTTTTAGATCTAGTTTAACTAGGTATTATCAACATTCAAATTTAATAAAATTCAATATTCCATCTTATTTTGTATTTTTTGTATTGTTGACTATATTCATCGAACTGAATGCACATATCAATAAAGGGTATGTTTATGTAGTTATTGTAACTAAAGACAATGAAGAAGGAACAAATTGTTGTGTTGAGGCAAAAAAGAAATTAGATGCCCCTGTTATAGATGGAGAAAACATCGAGTACCCTATAGGATCTGTGGTTGTTACTAGAACATGGCTTAAAAGGTACCCAATGAAGAAGTCTGATGTGTGGTTGTTTGAGGACTTTGAAACACGTAGGAAGATTCTTCATTATTCTATCCTTGTTGTGGCATCAAATGTTCATTTGATCAAATATGGGGCTAGACCATTGAACAGGACCTTGTGGAAGGTTCGTGAGTCTAACCACGAGACAATACTTGACACAATAAAGAGTAGAGCAGACCCGGATGGTTCACTGGATTGATTGTAAATGAAAAACTTTGTAATTTCATGCTCATTTGTAAATATATATAGCTGATTTGTATATTTGTATAAGTAAAATTTTGTTATTTCTCTACAATCATGTCTCTAATATCATGTCTCTTATCAAATACGTATGTGCAATACTCTTGTTTATGTGTATGATTATGTACACTTTCTCATGTTGTTTATATGTATAGCTGATTTATATTTGTATATGTGTATGATCATGTCTCTAATTAAGTTCTATTGATGCCCTCTAATTTCATTTCTATTGATGTCCTTTAGTGTGTCCTCTATTGATGTTCTCTAAGGTCATGTAGGGTCCCTCCACAATAATCTCTCTCAGTTTTTGAAATGTTCATTCCATATGGTCGTGGAGACAATATTTCAAAAGTTGCAAAAATGTCAGTTGTATTTAATGAAAAGTTGTCTCATAGCATAAATTTCATTTTGTACATCATGGGGCCAAACTGATAGTTCCAACACATCCTAGTGAGTGGGTGAATGCTAGGTAAGGTCATGTTTTGCACCTCAACTATCTCAATCATTCCTTGACGCACTATGTCGACACTTTCTCTTAAAAGCCCCAAGTGCCAAAAACTGCCAAAGTTTGACACACTGCTTCTTAGAATTTGTTGCACCTAGGAACGTTTCATCTAGACCTATAGGATCATGTAGGGTCCCTCCATGATAACCTCTCTTATTTTTTGAAATGTTCATTCCATTTGGTTGTGGCGACAATATTTCAAAAGTTGCAAAAAGTGTCAGTTATGTTCAATGAAAAGTTGTCTCAGCATAGATTTTGTTTCATGCATCATGGGGCCAAGCCGACAGCACCAACACATCTGTGTGGGTGGATGAACACTAGGAAAGGTCCTATTTCCCACCTCAACTATCTCAATCATTCCCTGTTGCATTGTGCCGACACTTTCTCTTAAGAGCCTTAAGTGCCAAAATTTACCAAACTTTAACAGACTGTTTCTCAAAATTTGTGGCACCTAGGAACATTTAATTTGGACCTACAAGGTCATGGAGGGTCCCTCCAAAATAACCTGTCTTATTTTTTGAAATTTTCATTCCATTTGGTTGTGGTGACAATATTTCAAAAGCTGCAAAAAGCATTAATTGTGTTCAATGAAAAGTTGTCTCATAGCATAAATTTTGTTTCATGCATTGTGGGGCCAAATCGATAGTGCCAACACATTTGAGTGGGTAGGTGAATGGTAGGCAAGGTTTTGTTTTGCATCTCAACTATCCCAATCATTCCCTGATGCACTGTGCTAGTGCTTTCTCTTAAAAGCCCTAAGTGCCAAAAATTGCCAAACTTCAACGGACTGCTTATCAGAATTTGTGGCACCTAGGAACATTCCATCTAGACCTATAGGGTCACAGAAGGTCCCTCCATAATAAACTCTCTTAGTTTTTGAAATGTTCATTCCATTTGGTCATGGCGACAATATTTCAAAAGTTGCAAAAAGCGTCATTTGTGTTCAATGAAAAGTTTTCAGTGAGCATAAATTTCGTTTTGTGCATTGTGGGGCCAAAATAACAGGGCCAACACATCCATGTGGGTAGGTGAATGCTAAGGGAGGACTCAGTTTATTCCACAGGTCTTCTGATCCTTCTGAGATACACTATTCTGACAAAGTCTCTTAAGAGACCTAAATGCAAAATACTACCAAACTATGATGGACTGGTACTCAAAATCCATGGAACCTACGTCTATTATTTCTAAACCTACACTTGCATATAGAGTCCCTCCACAATAACCTCTCTTATTTTTTTAAATATTCAATCCATTTGATCATGGTGACAATATTTCAAAAGTTGCAAAAAGTGTCAGTTGTGTTCAATGAAAAGTTGTCTCAGCATACATTTTGTTTCATGTGTCATGGGGCCAAACTGAAAACACCAACATGTCTAGGTGGGAAAGTGAATGCTAGGGAAGGTCTTATTTTGCACCTCATTTATCCCGATCATTCCCTACTACACTATGCCGACGCTTTGTCTTAAGAGCCCTAAATGCCAAAAATTGCCAAACTTTGACAGATTGTTTCTCAAAATTTGTGGCACCTACAAACATTTTGTCTAGACCTATAGGGTCATGTAGGGTCCCTCCACAATAACCTCTCTCATTTTTTAAAATTTTCATTCCATTGGTCGTGGTGACAATATTTCAAACATTGCAAAAAGCGTCATTTGTGTTCAATGAAAAGTTGTCGACGAGCATAAATTTTGTTTCTTGCATCGTGGGGCCAAAATGACTGCGCCAAAATTTTTGTGTGGCTAGTGAATTCTAGGGGAGACCTCATTTTGTTCCACAAGTCTCTTGATCCTTCTGAGCTACGCTATTCCGACAAAGTCTCTTAAGAGACATAAGTGCAAAAAATTGTCAAACTATGACGGACTGGTACTTGAAATTCATGGCACCTAAGACTATTTTGTCTAAACCTACAATTGCATGTAGAGTCGCTCTACAATAATCTCTCTCAATTTTTGAAATGGTCATTCCATTTGGTCATGGAAACAATATTTCAAAGTTGCAAAAAGTGTCATTTGTGTTCAATGAAAAATTGTCAGCGAGCATAAATTTCATTTCATGCATCATGGGGCCAAACTGAAAGTTCCAACACATTCGTGTGGGTAGGTGAATGCTAGGGTACACCTTGGTTTGTTCAACAAGTCTCCCAATCCTTCTGAGCTACACTATTCTGACAAAGTCTCTTAAGAGACCTAAGTGCAAAAACTTGTCAAACTATGACAAAGTGGTACTCGAAATCCGTGGCACCGATGATTGTTCCGTATGAACCTACAACTACATGTAGAGTCCCTCCACAATAACCTCTCTCAATTTTTATTATCTCCAAACCATTTGACGGTGGCAATGATGTATGAAGTGTTGCAAAAAGTGTCATTAGCGTTCAACAGAAACTTGCTAGGAGCCATATTTTCCATTCTTTGTCTCATGGAGCTGAACCGACTACGCCAAAATGTTTAGGTGGGAAAGTGAATGCTAGGGGAGGCCTTGGTTTGTTTCCCATGTCTCTTGATTGTTCTAGGCTACATTGCACCAGGAATCTCTAGAGAGCCCAAAGAGAAAAAAGTTGAAAAACTTTTGCCTACCTTTTATCTCAATCTATGGTACCTACGAATGTTCTGTTTGGACCTATAGGTGGACATCAATTCCTTCTATAGTACTCTATCTTAGTTTTGGTCAACTCCAAACCATTTGATCATGCCAACAATGTATGCATTCTTGCAAAATGTGTCATTTGAGAGCAACGAAAAGGTGCCAACAAGCATATTTTCTTCTTCCCACCTCATGGGGCCGAACTAACTGCACCAACACATCAAGGTGGGTGGTTTGATGCTACTGGAGGCCATTAGCTACTTGGCCATTACCCTTCACTAATGTTATGAGATCACTAATGGGGCCCACATTGGTAACTATATGATAAATTTATGAATTATGAGTGAATTCAAGGATGCATATCATGTTTTCTTGCCAAATTCCACAACCTTAGCCAAAATCCTCCTTGCCTCTACCAAAATGGGATCTTTGGAATAGGGTGTAGACATCCATCAAAGCATAAAGGATATGGGAGTTTCATCTGATGTTGTAGTTGTAACTACCCTATGAGACATGTATGCAAAGTGTGGTAACATAGACAAGGCATGTGAACTATTTGACATGATGGCTCAAAGAAATGTTGTCCCATGGAGTGCAATGACTATAAGATATGCACAAAATGGATTTTTTTATAAGGCTTTAGAAACTTTCAAGCAATTGCAATTGGCAGGTGTAAAGCCAAATTCCACAACCTTAGTCAACATCCTCCTTGTCTATGCCCAAATAGGATCTTTAGAATAGGGTATGGACATACATCAAAACATAAAGGATATAGGAATTTCATCAGATGTTGTAGTTTCAACTGCCCTATGAGACATGTATGCAAAGTGTGGAAGCATAGACAAGGCACGTGAACTATTTGACATGATGGCTCAAAGAAATGTTGTCTTATGGAATGCAATAATTGCAAGATATGCACAAAATGGATTTTTTTATAAGGCTTTAGAAACTTTCAAGCAAATGTAATTGCCGGGTGTAAAGCCAAATTCCACAACCTTAGCCAGCATCCTCCTTGTCTGTACCCAAATGGGATCTTTGGAACAGGGTATGGACATCCATCAAAGCATAAAGGATATGGGAATTTCATCAGATGTTGTAGTTGCAACTGCCCTATGAGACATGTATGCAAAGTGTGGAAGCATAGACAAGGCATGTGAACTGTTTGACATGATGGCTCAAAGAAATGTTGTCTCATGGAATGTAATGATTGCAAGATATGCACAAAATGGATTTTTTGATAAGGCTTTAGAAACTTTCAAGAAAATGCAATTGGTGGGTGTAAATCTAAATTCTACAACCTTAGCCAACATCCTCCTTGTCTATGCCCAAATGGGATCTTCACAACAGGGTGTGGACATCCATCAAAGCATAAAGAATATGGGAATTTTAACAGATGTTGTAGTTATAACTACCCTAGGAGACATGTATGCAAAGTGTGGAAGCATAGACAAGGCATGTGAATTGTTTGACATGATGCTTCAAAGAAATGTTGTCTCATGGAATACAATGATTGCAAGATATGCACAAATTGGATTGTTTGATAAGTCTATAAAGAAACTTTCAAGAAAATTCAATTGGTAGGTGTCAAGACAAATTCTACAACCTTATCCAACATCCTTCTTGCCTATGCCAAAATGGAATCTTCGGAAGAGGGTGTGGACAACCATCAAAGCATAAAGGGTATAGGAATTTTATCACATGTTGTATTTGCAATTGCCCTTGTAGACATGTATGCAAAGTGTGGAAGCATAGACAAGGCACGTAAACTATTTGACATGATGCCTCAAAGAAATGCAGTCTCATGGAATACAATGATTGAAAGATATGCACAAAATATATTTTGCAAGGATGCTATCAAAATATTTGAATTAATTAAACCATACTTGACACATATTGAACTATAATTGAACATAATATCATTTCATGGAAACATTGAAGAACACATACGCAATATCAAAACTTTTAAGGATGATATAATATTTATCGTGTAACAATAATTGATCATGTTATATTTAATGTAAAAAGTCATATACATAATGTCATGAAAATAACATATAGTGTATAAATAAATCCATATAGGCATGTACAAACAAAGCCATACATGCATATACAAATATATACATCGGTAAAATACAAAACTATGTATACAAAGCCATCTAGGCATACAAAAAAAGTCCAAAAATCAAATTTCCTATGAACTACTATCAAATAATTGATGACCCTTGCTTGGTCGTGAAGATGGAGAGTTAACCAGTGGCTTAAACTCTCCCTCTCTCTCATTGACTAGACCTCCTCGATAGAGATTTTTGAAGCTCCACCTATTAATACAATCAAACAATATCCACATTAATATAAAAACATGAAATCTATAACATGGCATATGTAATCAATCACTTACTGCTAGTTGGTGATCCCTCTCGATCATTTTTTGTCTCTCTTCATCTGTAGCTAGACAGGTTGGATTTTTGACCTCTTGTGAGAAGCACAAAGAAGAAAAATTTAGTAAACATGAATATCATTTATGTACATTAAATGACATGAGATAAAACAAGAAATACAAAATGACATTTACATGTTACTAGCTCATACCTCGGTCAAAGGATTTACAGACAAAGTAGCTACAACAATGCCCACCTCCACTGACTGACAAAAATGAGGAGGGGTCTCCATATTCAACATCTGAAAATAGAGTTCAAGGTTATTTGACCAAAATAGATACATAACATTATTTAAATGCATGATGATTACAAATGGTAAAATTTATCTCAGTGAAATTGCTTCTGCATGTAGGGGACCAAGGAAATTGTGGTGGTGGTGGTGAAGCTCCATGTTCATAATCAAATTTTCATTAAATAAGATTATCATTGATATATATTACATTTATGATCTTGTGATAAATTACATACATGTTGACTCAACCTACTCTCATAACCCTGCACTGGGCGGCTAACAGATGCAGGATGAATACTTTGACCCTGGAATTTCATAGTGCAGACAATTACATACATTAATTTTGACTTATAATATAGATACTCATATAATTAATTAGAAATTTCAAATACAAATATATTAAATCAAGATAAACCTTGTAAAAAATTACCTTGGAGTCAATACCAAATGTTTCCTATAAGACAACATTTGTGAGGGCAATATCGTCCTATATTTCTTCATTAAACTTGCCTATAAAAGGTAATAAATCTAAAATACAATTTCTAGGGTCATATGCATGCTTATTACAGCAATATGGATTGTCTTACAATAGAAATATCTGACTTACAGAGCTTTCTGATATCTATTTGACCTCCTGATTCGCATGAACAGGACTTGCCAATCACTTCCTCTGACCATTGACCCCTAGAACTATCCCAAGATAGGCTTTAAATACATGTCAAAACTAGTTAGTGTAATTTCCCCAATGCCAACTTGCTTTGAAATGTGTAGCTCCCATTTGGGCACCAAAATGAACCCAATTGCCCTTTTCCTGCCCATGAAAGAATTTTCAAATCTTAAAATTTGGTAGCACAACTTCTGAGAACCATAACTTTTGATCCGGGTGTTCAATTGATGAACCATTTGAAGCGTTGGAAAGCCCATGAAGTGAACTATGATGCCAAAAATCTGTAAACATAGTTTCGTAAACTTTTTGAGGCATTATGGGACATATAAGTACCTCAAATCTAATTTCAAAACTTTTTCGAGGACCTCACAAAATTAAAACTTTAATATCTTGAAATCCAAACATGATCTTGAGCTTAAATTTACCAAGAATGCTTATTTGACTATTTCAAAGCTTTGGGGAAAATTTTGGGCTCAACCACTTATCAAATGTAGGGTTACTAAAAGTAGTAAGTTCTGGTATTCTTGGCCCTATTGGAAACTTTGAAGGTTTTGAATCATTATTCAAGAAAATGGGTATCTGAAAACACAAAAATTGAAAACACCAGAAAACAAATCATCATTTTTTTGGGTGATGCAAGATTTCCCTTACACCACTAGATGCTCCCGCATCAGATACCCAGGGTAATTTGAGAAGTGACCTTATCACATCTCACGTGTTTGAGGGAAACCCAAACGGTCAACCGTTTCCTTAGACAACCAGGAAGAATCTTCAATACACCTTCCTTTCCACTTCACCAGATATTCTTCATTTTGCCTATTCCAAGTACTCCTTCCCCATGACTATACAAGATCTCTTCTATCTCCTCTTTTGAAGTAGATGCCGAAATATCCCACTATTCTTCTGTTGGTCCATCCTTTGTTTCACCTTCATGATATTCTGTTAAATTAGCATTGTTGAACATAGGGGAAATGGTGATCCCACTCAATAGCTCTACCTCATATGCATTTTCTGAATCATGCTTCTTCAAAATTCTGCATGGTCCAAATTTCTTCATTTTCAACTTATTATATGTTCTAACTAGAAACCTCTCTTTTCTCAAGTGAACCATGACTTCATCTCCTACTTGAAATTCCTTATATCTCCTCTTTTGATCTACCTTAGCCTTGTACTGAATATTCATTTTATTAATATGCTTTCTCACCTCTTCATCCAAATTCCTTAGGTGTTCTATAAAGTCTTCGGCTTCAGAACTTATCTTTTCTCCCTTGTCCATATTCCTTAACCCTGAAGCAATTCTTGGACTACTCCCATATATAATTCAGAATGGTGATTTACCTATAGTCCTATTGATAAAATTGTTGTAAGCAAATTCTGCCTGTGGTAAAATCAAATCCCATCCCTTGGGCTTTTCTCCTACTAAGCATCGTAGCAGGTTCCCCAAACTCCTATTCACCACTTATGTTTGTCCATAAGTCTGTGGATGGTGTGTAGAATTGAACTTCAAATCTATCTTCAACTTCTTCCACAATGTCCTCCATAAATAACCAACAAACTTGGTATCTCGATCTGAAACTATGCTCTTAGTTAGACTGTGCAGTCTCACCACTTCTCTGAAAAATAACTCTGCAATATGAATAGCATCATTAGTCTTTTTACAAGGAATAAAATGTGCCATCTTCAAGAATCTATCCACCACCACAAAAATGGAATCATGTCCTCTCTGTGTCCTTGGTAAACTAAGAACAAAATCCATACTAATATCATCCCATGGCCTCTCTGGTATAGGTAATGGCTGATATAGCCCTGTATGTTGACTTGTTCCTTTTCCCGTCTAACACACTCTGCAACTCTACATAAATTTCCTCACATTTTTCTATAATTGTGACCAATAATAATGTTCATTAACAATAGAAATGGTCTTATCTTGACCAAAATGTCCAGCTAATCCCTGTTGGCCTCATTCTCAAGCTACCAAATTTTAAACTTTTGCATCAAAGTTACTATGTTGAGTCATCCCTAGTCACTAATTCTCTTTGAGTGTTAAGTTGCTTTCCAACTTAAAGGAGGAATTTTTCACCTGTTTCAATTGAAGTGTTGGAAGAGGTTCTATGCGGCAAAATTAGAAAAATAATTAAATCTAAAGATTTTAAGCAACTGAGAGAAAATCCTCTTACAGGGGTGTTGTTATGTCTATTTTGCCAAATGTGGTAAAGTTTCAGAGCCGTATGCTTCACGGTTTGCGAGATTTTAAAAGTTCAATTTTTCCACACATGGATTACGAAAACAATTAAAATGAAAATTCTGTTGAAATCCAAGAGGAATGCTTTTGTCCACAGCCTTGTATCACCTTCACAAACAAATGGCCAAAATTTCATAAAGATTTGATATTCCAATCAAAAGTTATGCAAGTTTCACCATTTTTTGTGCTTACACGGTTGGCTAAGTTGATATTTGTGTGATGGAGTTTATTAAAAATGATATAATATTTCATTTTGATCATGTGAAGGAAGATATTCTTTTTTTTTTACATGCGTGAAGGCAAGTTGAAATGGCTTATAATTACTTTGCTTAAAAGCCTAATAATAGAAGTTGGCATCCACTTTCAATTTTGGCTAAGCAAATGTCTACTTTCACTTTTCAAGAAATAGGGGTCTACTTTCACTTTTTGCTAACTTGATACAAGTTAGAGGTTGTGAAAAGTTATAACTTGCAAATTGGTGGTTATTTCATGAAGGTTCATCAAAAGTGCAACCCATAAGTTGTTTATTAGTTGTGAAGAGCCTTCAAAAGGTCAATAACTAGGTAGTTATTATAACTACCAAGACTATTATAACTACCAAGACTTTCAATGCAAACAGTTGGCATTGGTCCCTGTTCTATACATCCTCCCAGCCAAGGCACAAAGGGAAGTATCAATTATGAAATGGGAGCTTCAGCCAGATATTATTTTTGGAAATACTCTGAAAGAGGTATAGCTACAAACTAAAGAAGCATACAAAAGTACGCGCACTGTTGGATAGAATGTAGTCTCATGAAATGCAATTAGCATAGGATATTCACAAAATGGTGGAAGCTTTCAACGAGATGTGATTTGCAGGTATAGAACCAGACTCTACGGCTTTTACCATCATCCTCCTAGCACACAGCCTATATTGGAGGAGGCATCGACTTCCATCAAAGCATAATGGAATGCGGATTCTTTGATGCAAAAAGTGAAAGTATAGATAGCGCACACGAAGTGTTTCATGGAATGCCCCAAATAAATATGGCCTCATGGAATGTGTGGATAGCAAGAAATAATGGGTGTGTTTAAAAGACTTTATAGACTTTTGAGTATTTGAAAGTTGCAGGTGTGGGAGCCAAACTCCAATACCTTTGTAAGCATCTGGCTACAATGAACAGAGTATGGGGTGTTCACCAAATATAATGGAATAAGATTTTCATCAGAAATTTTAGTCACTGCTACTCTGGTAGATGCTAAGCATGTGAACGGTTTGACAAACTGCCTTAAAGAAATAGAGTCCCACAGAATCCAGCGACTTCAGGATATACGCTAAATGATTTTGTTAAAATGGCATTGGGAACTCTCGAGAGGGTGCAGTTTGTAGGTTTACAACCAAACTCCACAACCTTCACTAGCATCTTTTGAGCCTATGAAAGATGGGCACAATATTATATTTGTTGAAAAGGTTTTAGAAACTTTAAAACAATTACCTTTGGCAGTGTAAAACCAAAGCCTTCACAGATAGAGGAGCTTTGAATTTTAGTATGGAAATCCGTCAAAGCATAATGGAAAGAGGAATTTAGGTTAGATATTATTGTTCCAAATGCATAGGCAAAAACATATGCAAGATTTGGGAGCATGGAATAGCACATGGGCATTCATCAAAACATTGGAGGATCGTTGTTCTGGCCGTAATGAATTCAAAATGTGGAAGCGTAGACATTGGATATGAACTATTTGACAGTTGCTGATGTCGTCTCATGGAATGCACATGGTTTAAAAACTTTCAGAATGAATGCAACTTGCTAGTGCAGATCTAGACTTGCCAAATGCCGATACCCTCCTTACAATGGATAGTGATCAGATATTATGGCTAGAAATGTGCCATTAGACATGTATGCATAATGCCAAAGCATTGACAAGGCAAGTGAATTGTCTGACAAAATGCTTTAAAAAACAATGTCGTCTCTTGGAATGAAAAGATTATGGGATATGTACAGTAGCATATGGACAACCGACAGAGCATAATGAAATGAGGATTGGTAATTTTTGTCAGATATTATATTTGGAAATACTTTGGTAGAGGTGTATACCGAAAGGAAACATATACAAGGCACGCAAACTATATAACAGTCAACCTCAAATAAATCCCATACAATGTGATAACGGCAAGATAATAAGAAAATAGGTTTGTTGAAAAGACTTTAGAAACTCTCAAACAAATGTAATTTTCAAACGTGAAGATCAAGTTCTACAACCTTTGTCGACTTCTCCCGTGATCCACCAAGGCCATCTATATGCATGACAAGCAATAATGCAGTGCTTGAATATAGAGTGTAAAATATTAGATAATGATGCAATGCGTGAGGTCATGGAATTTTTGGACCACTGGAGTTTGATAAATTTTTGGCCTTTACTCAGCTACCAACAAGATGATCCTATTGCCAGAGAAGATTTAGATTCTTCTACGGTGAATGTTAAAGATGAAATTGAGGCAAAGTTGCATCAACAGCTTCAGTAATAAAAAATGTATTTGTTTTAAAAAGGTCAATACCAGGTCTCGAAAGAAGCCTTATGTAGCTACTGCTTCTGTGTCATTACCAACTCCTATTCTTACTGAAGTTACAATTCTAGATGTTTTGGTTGGACTTCAATGGCCTGCAGTTGAATATCATTGCAATTCTTGTCAAGCCGATTGCTCCACAAAACGTTACCATTGCCAGAAGTAGGCAGATTTTGATTTATCTTCAGAGCGTTTCAATGCTGAGAAGTTAGGAGCAGGCATGACATCAATGGATTTTATACTTATGGAACCCATGATAGAAAGAGCAGGTGTTAATGGTGGTAGTTGAATAGACTAAGAGACTTTACTTCTTTTTGAATCTTTAGAACTTTGTGGTGACAACTAGAATGAGATTGTTGAACATGAGGCTAGAAAATCCAAAGCTCAGTGTATATTACATTTTATAAGGCTTCCAATTGAAGATCCATTTTTGGAGGATAAAGACATGCCCGACACAATCATCCAGGGCAGCCTAGAAATAGTTTCAGGAAATAGGGATTTAACAATTGTTGCTCCTCATAGCACTTCAAAAAACCACATTGCTAAAAGTTCTAGTAGTGAGGAGCTACCTGGGGTCTCTAAGAATGATGATGCTAAGTCAAAATAGGTAGATGAAGGTTAACCTTCTGAAAAGGTAGTTGAAAATGATGCAATTAAAGCAGTGATAGCTTCTTTCTAGGCTGTTTGTATATTATCTGGAGCTGAGAAGTCACTGTCATTCGCAGAAGTTGAAAACCCTATTATGACATTGGTGGTATTTCTTGCTATAGCTACCATGCAGCTTGCTGCAAAGCATTGTTTTAGGCTAGAAGATCTTTTTGTTGATAGTAGGGATGAGAACACAAATTCAAGGTGAAGGAGTTGAAATTATGGCAGAGTTCTTAACGCCGTTGACAGGCAGGGCACATGAACTGTTTTACAAACTACCTCAAAGTGATGCGGCCTCACATGTCATGCAATGATTGCATAATATACATAAAATGGGTTTACTATAGGCCTTCAAAACTTTCAAACAAATACAATTTGCATGTGTGAAACCATAGCCCCATGGCCTACCAAATCGTGTCGTCTACAAAGTATATGGACATCCATCAAAGAATATTCAGAAGAGAGTTTTGTCTAAAATTAAATAGTTTTAAATACTCTTGAAATGTCATCTCATGGTTTGCAATGATAGCAACATGCACACAAAATGGATGTATTGACAAGTTTTTAAGATTTCAAGCATATACAATGAGGTGGTCAAAAGTCGATTTGTAGAGATCACTATAAGATTTGAGCCTATTGAAAGTTGGCAGTGGCTATGAATTTAAGAGTACAATTTAAGGTGGAGTTGTATCTAAGAAGCATATACTAGGTGTAATGAAGAGATAAGAAAAGTGTATGGGCAATGGTGTTCTGACAGGGTTCCCTATTGTTAATAGGTAGACTATCCCTACAGATGGATCATATCAAATGATGAGATACATAAGGTATATCCACTTTGCAATGGTAATGTTTGTAATGTTGGCTTAATAAATCACATTAGAGTTCCAAGATGTCCAATACAAGGTTTATTTAAAACCAATCAAATACCCATACTTGTTGATATTATGCAATCAAAAGGAGATTGAGAACAAGAATATCTATTACTAGGCAGGTATTTCTTCTATGAAACCATATCCACAAACACAAGAAATCAATGCAACTTTGGAGAAATTATCTTGTGAGATGGTGGTAATGGCATCTTATGGTTGGAGTGAGGAAATATGCAACATTATTCAATCTATGTAAAGGACAAGCTATTTCAACAGTTCATAATCTCTAGCGCAAACATAGGAATCTAAGATTCAAATATCAAGAGGAGTTGCCAACATGAAGCAGATGGAGATGGAAAGGACTCAGCGAAATGCACAACTTGAAATTCGCAAGTTCTAATTACCTTTTTGTAAACGTGACTTATGTCACTTGTTGTCACTAAAGTTAGAAAACGAACCTTGTTTCTAGAAAAGTGATGTAAAAAGTAACTAAAAATAAGGTTTATTATTTTTCTAAAATGGTAGTTATGAAGTAGTTGTTAGGTAGTTACAAAGTAGTTACAAGGTAGTTATTGAGAACAAGCCTATAAATACAAGGCTTTTTCATATGTAAAAGGAGGGGGGGACTCTTTAGAGAGAACTTTTGCAGGGGGGAACTTATGAATAAACTTCTTGGAACATTTTTGGTTCTACACATTGTATAGTCTACTTTTGGAATTATATAATTTTGAAAAGATAATGAAGAATGCATCTTCAGTTCGTATATTCTTGATGTATTTCTGAGTTATGATTACTAGTTTCTCGTATGTCAAATTGGTGATCTTTCTATGTATTTGTGTGAATCGAAGTTATCCATTAAAGCATGTAATTGGGGTGATAAAGCACAATCATGTCTTGGTATCCTGATTTGAAAGTGTTTAAATAAATTATCTCTTCGTATGTTGAGTTTTGCCATCTTTCTTCGTCGTTGTTGCATATATGTCATGAGATCCATCATAGAGTTTAGGAAAGTGGTTTCTAGCTTTGTGGTGAAACCCCCTCGTACTTTTCAATATGATTGTGAAACTCCTATTGGTTTTTGTACATCTACCACGAGGGTTTCTACATGCCCATTTATCCTATTATTTTCTTTTTCTTCCTTTTTGTACTTTTAGGATAAAAGTACACAAAAACCACAAATACCCCTATCATACGAGGGAGCTGCCCCTCTCAAACGCAGAGGAAATTTGTTAGTCCAATAACAACTTCTCTAACTATTGGGACTATTTAGTCACCACTCTAAGGGCAATGAGTCATTTTCAAAGGTTATTTCGCGGTGACAAATCTGTTTACCAACAATCCCCCACTATGCTTCTCCCTAATCAGATTCTCTCTCATGGAACTCCTCAGGATGCACAACTCGCTTCCTCTAAACAACATGCCATCTTGGATTATGAAATCCAACCATTTTGTCCTATCCAAAGTAACAGGTTTCAAACAATCTTTCCAAGCCTCTGTAAAATCTAGATCTTCAGGATACAAACTTTTGAGCTCATCGAACCCAACAACCTTTATCTTCATTTCTATCAACAAAGTTTGCCTTCTTCTTAAGGCATCTACAACTCTATTGGAATTCCCACTCCCGTACTTCAAAAAAAAGGTATAACCCTGCAAAAACTCAACCCATTTTAAGTGCCTTTGATTTAAATTTCCTTGACTATTAAGATATTGTAAAGCCTGATGATCAATATATAAAACAAACTCTTTCGGCAACAAATAATGTCTCCATTTCTTCAAAGCTTGAACTATAGCATAAAATTATTGATCATAAACAGAATATTTTTTCTTGGCATCATTAAGCTTCTCATTGAAATAGGTAACATTTATTAACTTCTTGACTCAAAACAGCTCTTATAGCACTGCCACTAGTATCACAATCTACTTGAAATACCTTGTTGAAATCTGGAAGTGTCAAAACAGGATGCTCTATGACTTTTTACTTCAATGTATCAAAACTCTTGGTTGCTCCTGTAATCCATTTAAACTCCTTTCTATCCCCTCTCATTGTCTCCATTAGGGGTGCACAAATGCTACTGAAGTTCCTCATAAATGTTTTATAAAAACTTACCAAACCATGAAAAGATCATACCTCTATAGCACTCCTTGGAGTAGGCCATTCAATGATAGCCCTCACCTTCTCTAGGTCCATTTTAAGACCCTCTGCTGAAATAACAAATCCTAGGTACACCAACTCCTTCACAAAACTACATTTCTTCAAATTGATCAACAACTTTTCTTCCCTCATTTTCTCAAAAACTTTTCAAACATGCACGAGGTGCTCCTCCAAAGTCTTACTGAAAATCAAAATATCATCTAAATAAACAATGACAAATCTACCCAAAAACTTTTAGTACCTCATTAATGAACCGCATAAAGGTATTCGATGCATCGATTAGCCCAAATGGTATGACTAACCATTCCTATAGGCCCTCCTTAGCTTTGAAGTTTGTCTTCCATTCATCTCCTTCTCTTAGTTGGATCTGGTGATATCCACTCTTCAGATCAATCTTCATAAAGTACTTGGCTCCACTCAATAAATCCATAATATCATCCATCCTTGTTAATGGAAATCTATACTTGATTGTAATTTTGTTGATGGCTCAGGAATCTGTGCACATTCTCCACTCCCCATCTTTCTTTGGTGCTAGTATTGCAAGTACTACACATGGACTTAGGCTCTCTTTTATCAGTCCTTTCCCTAACATCTCATGAACTTGTCTATTCATCTCTTCATTCTCTGTAGGAGTCATTCTATGGGCTGCCTTATTTGGCAAACTAGCTCCTGGTATCAAATCTATTTGGTGACTTATCTTCCTCACCGGTGGTAAGCCTTCTAGTACATTATCAGAGACAATGTTCTAAAATTCTTCCAACAGATCTAAGACTTCTGTTGGTACACCTTCACATTTCTCCTGGTTGATCTTAGGATTCAACACAAAGCAATGACGCTCATGTCTCATTCCCCCCAAAAAATTCCTATCATCTACCAAGCAAATTATGGCAGTATTGCATACCTTTTCTTCCATCTCCTTCAAGAGTTTCAAGTTATGACGAACTCCATCCTTTGTTAGGGAATAGGTTTTAGCATGACCATCATGGACATCACACCTATCATACTGTCACTACCTTCCCAATAGCATATGGCATGCATCCATCAATATGATGTCACACAATACCTCATCATGGTAGTCTCCAATCTTGAACTTGACTAAACACTGCTCATTGACCAAAGCTCTATGGTCCTTCTGCAACCATGCAATCCGATATGGATGTGGATGCCTTCTTCTCATCAACTTCAACTTGTTAATCATCAACTCTGAAACAAGATTGTCAGTGTTTCCACTATCAATAATATCACAACACTTACCTTCACACTTGCACCTTGTGCAGAATAAACCCTTCCTCTAATCTAGTTCTTTCTCCTCATTCAACAAGGTTATTTTGACAACTAGGGTTTCTCCCCTTTCAGCATTTTCAGAATGCTCAGACTGCGCATCTTCATCTACATGTGCAACTCGTGCATTACCTTCAAGTCTTTTATTTATCCTTCCTTGATGTTGCAGACACTCATATGTTCAATGTCCTTCTCCACATTGGAAACAGATTCCTCTGAAACCTCCTCTTCCAAGTCCTTGCCTAGTCCAACCTCTTCCTATTTTCTCACCATTATTTTGGTCATGAAGGTGGTAGACATTATCTCCTCTCTAATTTTGACCGGTTCCAGCTTCTTCGCTTTTCTTTTGATCTTCATTTTGGCCTCCATAGGATCTTCCACCAATCCTTCCACCTTGACCACTTCCTCTTTGCTTGCTTTTGATTCTTTTATTCAACTTCTCTTCCACCTTCAGAAAAACTGGTACGCATCTTCTATGGTGGTGATTCTAACCAGGCTCAGGTCCTCTTGAATACTTGGCCTCAACCCATTAATGTAATGGGCTACCTTCTCCTTGTTGGCCTCTACATGGCATGTCCTGATAGTAATCTTATAAAACTCTTTTATATACTCCTTGACAGACTTGTTACCTTGCTTCAATCCTTGCAGCATCCTTAACAACTCCAACTCGTAGTCCACAAGAATGAACTGCTTCTTTCGTTTGTCCACCATTCGATCCCATATGGTAATCTTTCCTTTTCCTCTTCTATTTCTCTCCAACTAGACCTCCTTCCACCAAATATTGGCATGGACCTTCAACTTTGTTTTTGTGAACTTGACCCGTTCTCGATCCTCCACATCTTCATACTTGAAATATTCTTCCATATCATTGATCCAATCAATAAGCTCTTCTAGATTCAGATCTCCAAAATAGGTAGAAACTTCAATCCTATGCCTCTTTCCTATCTTTGAAATGGCCCTCAACAACCTAACTTCTGCAGGATCTCCTGCACCATTTTGTTCTTCCTTAGAGAACTCTTCTTTTTCAGCTTCATCTTTTCTTTCTTCTCTTATTATTGGCTCAAACCCTCTTTGTAGCTAATCTTGCAATGCATCAATTTGCCTCTGTAGGGCTCTAAAACCCTCTTCTGTCAAAGCATTTCTCTCACCATGATTTCTTTGTGGAGGCATTTTGATCTCTACACCAAACCCACAACCTCGGGTCCTGTTCCAAACTCCCTCACGGTCGGGATTTGTATACACACTCAGGAACCCTTGCTCTGATACCACTTGATGAGGGTGGACTCCACCCAAAACACATACAACAATAATTTGTAGATCTCAAATAGACAAGAACAAGATCTCAAGAAAGATTAGTTAAACAATCTGTAAACTAATTTAGAATTTCTTCATTAAACTTGCATGTAAAGGCTACAAATTTGAAATACAATTTCCAGGGTCATATGCCCACTTATTACAGAAATATGGACTATCTTACAATAGAAATATTTGACTAGTAGATCCTTTTGATATCTATTTGACCTCTTGATTCACATGAATAGGACTTGCCAATCACTTCCTCCGACCACTGCCCCCCGGAACTATCCCAAGATAGGCTTTAAATACACGTTGAAACTAGTTAGTATAATTTCTCCAATGTTGGCTTGCTTTGAAATATGTAGCTCCCATTTGGGCACCAAAATGAACCCAACTGCCCTTTTTCTCACCCATGAAAGAATTTTCAAATTTTAAAATTTGGTAGCACAACTTCTGGGAACCATAACTTTTGATCTGGGTGTCCAATTGACGAACCATTTGAAGTGTTTGAAAGCTCATGAAGTGAACTATGATGCCAAAATTCATAAACAGATTTTCATAAATATTTTGGGGTGTTATGGGACGTTTAAGTACCCCAAATCTGATTTCAAAACTTTTCTAGGGACCTCACAAAATTGAAACTTTAATATCTTGAAGTCCAAACATGATCTTGGGCTGAAATTTGCCAAGAATGCTTATTTGACTATTCCAAAGCTTTGGGGAAAACTTTGGGCTCAACCGCTTCTCTAATGTAGGGTTACTAAAAATAGTAAGTTCTGGTATTCTTAGCCCTATTGGAAACTTTGACGGTTCTAAATCATTATTCAAGCAAATGGGTATCTAAAAACACAAAAATTGAAAAGAACAAAAAACAAATCATCGTTTTTAAGGATGATGCAAGATTTCCCTTACACCACTAGATGCTCCCGCATCAGGATGTGTCCATCACTGGTTTCACCCGTGTCGTAACGTCCTGACACTCTACAACATCATCTAGATTGCCTAAATGGCGAGAGTCATGGGTCCCGTAATCGCACAAGTTCCCATATGAACTGCAAAGATCTGGGGACCAATGATGCCTACTGCTCTCACCCTCATTGACCTAGGTAAGATCATCACCATGTTGTGCTAGAGACTAGGTGAGAGAACTCAATGAATGCAGTGTCTCCACCTCAACACTCTCCTTCAAAGCCAAAGGGAGTGAGATATGTGTTGGCCTCATGAGGGGTCTCAGTATGCAGTTCTAGTCTCGATGTACCCCATGTTTATCTTAGGCAGAGCCACCACCTCTACCTTGGAACTCTTGAATGTCAAAGTGATTAGGAATTTGGTTGAGGACGAACTCACAATAGAGTTTCCTCAAGAAATATTGTGGCACCTCATTGTTATTACAAGGACGCTCATCAAAGACCATGTACCATCTATCCCAAAAATTTTGGGATATACCATCGTGCACACACCAATGAGTCGAGAACCATTTGCAAGTCTCTTCTAGTGTTTGGTTAGTTTTAGGACTGATAAAATGTGAACATAATTGAGATTTTATAATTTTTTTGTCCTTAACTTGTTTGTAAGACAATTTATTAGCATAGTATTGCTGACTCCTCTCCCTATAGTCATTCTATTTAGTGATTTGGTTTGTCACTGATTCAATATGAGAAACAATGACCTCTAATGACTAGGCAAGGGCTCTCCTACAATCGGTGCTTGCATTTGGAGTATTTAATGACTCAATTAGGGTTTCAAGATTTTTTTTTATTTTTTTCAATTCAGCCTAAATACTTTTATTGTGTCTCTTTCATGGTGAGGATGTGAAGGTGGGGGGTTTTGAGGGTTCTCCTCAGTTTGAGGGGGGTTGTTTTGAGCCTCCTCTACTAGATTAGGGTTCATTAGCTGAAAATTTATGATAAAAATCCAATCAAAACATTGCAAAATTAAAAAATTCTTTTCAAATTCACAACAAAACAATCAAACCCTACCTTGTTCAACTGCTACACCCTCTACACCTCATGCACGATGTCCTTAGGAGCAAGATTGGTGAGATGGAATAGTGAAATTATTAATTTCCCTTTGAAATTGTTGTTTCTATGTCTCCTATAATGTGCTCACAATAGCAGAAGTGAAACCTACAGCCAATTTTTACAAATGAACCATGGATTTCACTTTTTACTACTTTTGTTTTGTTTTTACAAACCTAAAATGCGAGCGTGTTATAACACGCTTGCATTTTAGGCTCGTTAATACCAATCCATTAATGCAAGTGCGTTATAACGCGCTCACATTACAGCTCATATGGGACCAAAAAGTGGTTGTGGCCACTTTTTGGTCCCTCATCTTTGTGCATTGACCCACAAGGCACGTGAACTGTTTGACAAAAAACCTCAAAGAGATGCCATCTCATGGAATGCAATAATTGCAAGATATGCACAAAATGGATTTGTTGATAAGTCTTTAGAAACTTTCAAGAAAATGCAATTGGCAAGTGTAAAGCCAAACTCCACAACCTTAGCCAACATCCTCCCTGCCTATGCCAAAATGAGATCTTTGGAACATAGTATGGACATCCATCAAAGCAAAAAGGATATGGGAATTTTGTCAGATTTGTTGTAGTTGCAACTTCCCTAGTAGACATGTATGCAAAGTGTGGAAGCATAGACAAGGCATGTGAAATGTTTGATAGAACACCTCAAAGAGATGTCATCTCATGGAATGCAATAATTGCAAGATATGCACAAAATGGATTTGTTGATAAGGCTTTAGAAACTTTCAAGCAAAAGTAATTGGCAGGTGTAAATCCAAATTCCACAACCTTAGCCAACATCCTCCCTACCTATGCCAAAATAGGATCTTTGAAACATAGTATGGACATCCATCAAAGCATAAAGGATATGGGAATTTTATCAGATCTTTTGTAGTTGCAACTAGCCTAGTAGACATGTATTAAAAGTGCGGAAGCATAGATAAGGCACGTGAACTGTTGGACAAACCACCTCAAAGAGATGTCATCTCATGGAATGCAATAATTGCAAGTTATGCACAAAATGGATTTGTTGATAAGTCTTTAGAAACTTTCAAGAAAATGTAATTCGAGGTGTAAAGCCAAATTCCACAACCTTAGCCAACATCCTCCTGACCTATGCCAAAATGGGATCTTAATTGGAATAGGGTATGGACATCCATCAAAGCATAAAGGATATGGGAATTTTGTTGAAAATCTTTTGTAGTTGAAACTTCCCTAGTAGACATGTATGCAAAGTGTGGAAGAATAGACAAGGCACGTGAACTATTTGACAGAATATCCCAAAGAAATGCCATCTCATGGAATGCAATAATTTCAAGATATGCACAAAATGGATTTGTTGATAAGGCTTTAGAAACTTTCAAGCAAATGCAATTGGCAGGTGTAAATCCAAATTCCACAACCTTAGCCAACATCCTCCTTGGTTATGCCAAAATGAGATCTTTGGAGCACGATATGGACATCCATCAAAGTATAAAGGATATGGAAATTTTTTTTAGATGTTGTAGTTGCAACTGCCCTAGTAGACATGTATGCAAAGTGTGGAAGTATAGACAAGGTACATGAACTATTTGACACGATGCCTCAAATAAATATCATCTCATGGAATGAATGATTGCAAGATATGCACAAAATGGATTTTTTGATAAGGATTTAGAAACTTTCAAGAAAATGCAATTGGCAGGTGTAAAGACAAATTCCACAACCTTAGCCAACATCCTCCTTGAATATGCCAAAATGGGATCTTTGGAACATGGTATGGACATCCATCAAAGCATAAAGGATATGGGAATTTTTTCAGATATTGTAGTTGCAACCGCCCTAGGAGACATTATGTGAAGTGTGGAAGCATAAACAAGGCACATGAACTGTTTGACATGATGCCTCAAAGAATTTCGTCTCATGGAATGCAATGATTGCAAGATATGCAAAAAAAATGGATTTTTTGATAAGGCTTTAGAAACTTTAAAGAAAATGTAATTGGCGGGTATAAAGACAAATTCCACAACCTTAGCCAACCTCCTACTTGCCTATGCCAAAATGGGATCTTTGGAACATGGTATGGACATCCATCAAAGCATAAAGGATTTGGGAATTTTGTCAGATGTTGTAGTTGCAACTACCTTGGGAGACATGTATACAAAGTGTGGAAGCATAGACAAGGCATGTGAACTGTTTGACATGATGCCTCAAAGAAATGTAGTCTCATGGATTGCAATTATTGTAAGATATGCACAAAATGTATTTTTTGATAAGGCTTTAGAAACTATCAAGAAAATGCAATTAGCAGGTGTAAAGACAAATTCCATAACCTTATCCAATATCCTCCTTACCTATGCCAAAATGGGATCTTTGGAATAGGGTATGGACATCCATCAAAGCATAAAGGATATGGGAATTTTGTCAGATCTTGTAGTTGCAACTGCCCTAGGAGACATTTATGCAAAATGTGAAGCATAGACAAGGTCCGTGAACTGTTTGACATGATGCCTCAAAGAAATGTAGTCTTATGGAATGCCATAATTGTCTAGGATATGCATAAAATGTATTTTGCAAGGATGTTCTCAAAATATTTGAATTAATCTAACACTCTAGAACATATATTGAACCATAATTGAACATAACATCATTTCATGGAAAAATTGAAGAACACGTATGCAATATCAAAACTTTTAAGCATGATACATTATCTATCCTATAACCATAATTGATCATCATATATATAATGTAAAATCTCATATACATAATGTCATGAAAATAACATATAGTGTATATATAAAGCTATGTAGGCATGTACAAACAAATCCATATAGACATATACAATGATATACATTGGTAAAATAGAAAAATATTTTTACAAATCCATATAGGCATACAACAAAATGTCCCAAAATCAAATTTCCTATGGAGTGATATCAAATAATCGACACCCTTGCTTAGCTGTGAAGATGGAGAATTAGTCAACGACTCATGCGCTCTCGTCCATCGACTAGACATCCTTGATAGAGATTTTTGAAGCTCCACCTATTAATACAATTAAACAATATCCACATTAATATAAAAAAATGAAATATATAGGATGACGTAAGTAATCAATCACTTACTACAATCTGGTGATCCCTCTCGACCATTTGTTGTCACTCTTCATCTATAGTTGGATGGGTCAATGTTGTGACCTCCTGTGAGAAACATGAAGAAGAAAAATTGAGTAAACATGAATATCATCTATGGGAATTAAATGACATGAGATAAAACAAGAAATACATAATGACATTTACATGTTACTAGTTCATACATCAGTCAAAGAATTTGCAGACAAAATAGTTGTAGCAATGCCCACGTCTGCTGACTGACGAACATGATGAGTCTAAATTTGTCATCAACTGAAAATAGAGTTCAAGGTTGTTTCACCAAAATAGATACATATTAACATTATTTAAATGCATAATGATTAGAAATGGTAAAATTTGCCTCAGTGAAACTGCCTCTATGACCAGCCCAATCAACTCCCAACATCCGCATGTTCATCAGATCAAAGTGATACTAAATAAGATTACCATTGATATATGACAAAAAGTTTACATGTACTATATTTACTATCTTGTGACAAATTACATACCTATCGACTCAACCTCCTATCATAGCCTTGCAGTGGACGACTAACATATGCAGGATAGGTACTTTGGCCCTAGAATTTCATAATGCATACAATTACCTACATTAATTTTGACTTATAATAGCTATTAATAAAATTAATTAGAGATTTCAAATAAAATATAATAAATTGTAGAACCTTTTTAAAATTACCTTTGAATCAATGTCAAAGGTCATATCCAACAATTCATCTATCAATACAATATCATCCAATATGGATGTGTCCTATGCCTGCTCTTGCGCCTACCCCTATGTGGCATACTCCTGAAACTGTGGAGCATCCTCTCCAATATTTATATTATGAGTATTGTCGGACCTGTAATAACATAAGGCTCCACATGATCGGCAAAGATGCAAGGATTGACACCTACTACTCTAACCCTCACCAGCCTGGGAAAGATCACTACCATGTTGTACTAAAGATTTGGTGAGGGAACTGAGAGAATGTAGGGTCTCCACCTCAACTCTCTCCTTCAAAGTTGAAGGGAGTGAGATATGTTGTGGCCTCCCTAGTTGTCTAGCTAGATGGTTCTAGTCATAGTGTGCCCTCTGTCTATCATATGCAGAGGCACCACCTCTGCCTTGGAAATCTCACATATCAAAGTAGTTTGAAATATTTTTGAGGATGAACTCGCAATAGAGTTTCCTCAAAAAATATTGTTGGACCTCTCCATTATTACATGGTAGATCGTTGAAGACCATCCACCACCTATCTCAAAAGTTTTGGGATATTTCCTCGTGCACACACGAATGAATTGGGAATCTTTTACAACTCTCATGTAATGGCTGATTTGTTCTAGGATCGACAAAAAGCTTATATAGATTGTATTTCACTATTTTCTCATTTCAAACCTATTTGTATGATAATTTATCTGCATAAAATTCATGGAATCTCTCCCTATACTTTTCCCATTTGTTGATTTGGTTTGTGATTAAATCAACATGAGAAATAATGGACTCCAAGGAAGTGCAAGGGATCTCTGATGATCATTGCTTCCATTTGCATTTTTTAATTTTTCAACTAAACTTTGAAGTTGTTTTTTTATTATCTTCAATTTGTTGGGTTTATCCTATATGGTCTTTTCCTTTGTTCTTTTTCTCATTTTAGTTGTATTTCATTATGCCCACTTCTTCTTTGATACCATTTAAGTTAGTAAATGTCTAGGGGAACAAATCTTTGTATTCTCTAAGCATAATTTATGCTACTTGCATGACTTGTCTTTGCTCCTAGTAATCACCAATCTTGGCTATTTTAGGGTTTCCCTCTACCTATATATCCTATTATTTTACCTTCAATGGTTGGTGATAGTATTCAAATTTTGTTGTTTTAGTTAGTAATATCTCCCATTCTCCTTCTTTTACTTCTACTTCTAAATTTTGGGGGCCTTCTTCATCATCATCTTGCTCATCCCTTCTCTTTATGTTATCAAAAACTCTTTGTAATTGTTCTCTATGAAATGAAGCAAGGTACGTCAAAATGCTTCCTACACTAATTTTAGAGGAGAGTATTATGCAAAATTTTCAATCTTTACAATTATAGAAAGTAGAAACACATATGAACATGAATTAAACAATATACAATAACATAAGTGTATGTGGGGAAAACCCTTTTGAGAGAAGAGTCCCATGCCAAAGCAGCCCAATGTATTATTTAGTAATCTTAAACAAGGTTACAATACACTTGAAAATCAAGCCTTTATAGGAGTATCACCAACATTCGCTTCTGGAGTGATTTTGGCGGCATTTTGGTACCTACAAATTACACCATACAAACAATAATTCCAAGAACCAATTTATAGGCAAGAATTCAAACTAGAAACCATAAATGGTTTAGGAAAATCATTAGCAAAACCACAAGAAGTATGGCATCCAAATTTGGATCCAAATTTCAACTCCACCTTCTTGGTCTTCGTCCTCCTGACTATTTTAAGCATATTCCTTACACAACTTACAATGTCATATTAACCTATCATATTTGACCACCCAACTTGGGTGCCCTAATTTTTCCTCATTCAACATATTCAAAGATGTTGCATGAAAATTGTCTATTCCTATCATAATGTTGGTCAATATTCCAATGTAACTCCTTCTTACATGCTCTTATACACACCACAAGATGCTAACGCATGGAAAAACTATGCCAAGTCAAAATGGGATGCCTATATCCCCATGTGAGGACAAAATCCACTAAAGACAAAATCCATGTCACCTCCAAGTGGGATGCCAACTCTCCCCAAAGAAGATAAAATACAAAAAAGATGAAATAGTGAATGCATACAAAATATATTAAAATGAATATTAGGAATGCAAGGTTGAGACGTCTTTGAATCCCAACATTCCCCCACTTTTTGAACACCTTGCAAGAGAAAAGAGAAACACACCAACACTAGAATCTAACTTCTAAGGGCCATAAGGCCCACTAACTCACTACACCACCTAAATTTATCTGTGCTTAGGGGCTTGGTCACTGAACTACAACATTCATCAAAGTTTCAACCTTCTCCAACATCACCCTTCCATCCTCTATTGTATCACAAAAAAATGGTACTGGACATTAACATGCTTTGTCCTCACATGGAAAGTGAGGTTCTTTGCTAAACATATGGCACTCTAACTATCACATAAAATTGCAATAACTCTTGCATTTAGCTCAACATCAAAACACAATCTCTTAAACCAAATGGGTTATTTACAAGCATGAGTAGTTGCCTTTTACTCTGCTTCTATACTAGTGTACAAAGTGACCACAACCTATTGCTTCCTAATCCAACTAATAGCACCACCAAACATCATGAAAAAATATCTGTTGGTGGATCTCCTACTATTAATATCTCTAGCCCAATCTAAATCTACATATCCACAAATACACGTTGAATTTATGGCCCCTGTAGGATAACCATGATAACAAATCAAATAATTGGAAGTACCCCATAATATCTGAAGACCTTTCTCACTACATCCCAATGTACTCATCTAAGATTATCCATAAAGCGACTAAGGAATCCCACCACTTGGGCAATTTCTAATCTTGTACAAACCATAGCATACATCAAACTCCCAAAAACACTAGCATAAGGTACTCTACTCATATCCTTCATCTCACTAGGAGATTTTGGACACTTCTCAACTAATAACTTTGTCTCCATCATAACAAGAACACATAATGGCCTACAAGATAACATGTTGAATATATCCAACACTGAGTTCACATACTTACTCTAGCTAAACCAAAGTTTTATGTTAGATCTATCTCTTTTGATCTCCATCCCCAAGATGTACCTGGCTACCCCTAAGTCTTTCATCTCAAACTATGTTGAAAGATGAGACTTCAATACACAAATAAAACCCTTCCCATTACTGAAAAATAACATATCATCAATATATAATGCAATAATGAAAATAAAATCACCATCCATCTTATAGTAGATGCAATGATCCAATTTGGATCTCAAAAAACTCAAACTTAACACAATTGAATCAAACTTTTGGTACCACGTCCTAGAAGATTGCTCAAGACCATATAAAAATTTCTTCAACTTACAAACCAAATGATTTTTATGTTTCTCAATATAGTTCTTTGGCTATGACATATAAATATTTTCCTCCAAATCATCATGAAGGAAAGTTGTCTTCACATGCATCTACTCAACCATACACTATACCAATAGATGATAGAAACTGAATGGATGTTAGCTTAGTGACTAGAGAGAAAATCTCACCATAATCAATTACCTCAACCTAGAAATAACCTTTCATAACCAAACTCACCTTGTACTTATCAACGCTACCAGTTTTCTTCTTGAACACCCATTTGCGTCCAATGAGTTTACATCCATTAGGCAAAGGTACTAGATACCATGTGTCATTCTTCTTTAACATAGCCATCTCTTCTTCCATGGCCACTTTCTAGGAATCTACATTATCCATACCCATAGCCTCATTTATAGTCCTAAGCTCATCAGTGTTAGTAATCAAAGAAAAAATGCATCTCCAATCAGGAGGAGTATACCTTTCTGATTGTTGTCTTTGTTGAGTCAACCTCTTCAAAAGTTAAGGTGGAGGATCTGTCTCTTCTTATAAACTATCAAATCTCTCCTCATCTTTAGGTCCTTCATGGGCTTTGGGTTCAACTTGCTTGGGTGTAGGGGAAGCTAAACCACATCTTTCTTTTGTTTTTATTTTGGTTGTAATACAATAGAAGAAGGCTTAACTTCTCTAAAGATAACACTTTTTTCTATACAAAACTCTTTCATACATAGAACACCAAAGCTTGTACCCTTTCGCACCAATAGCATAACCACTTAAGATACATTTAACAACATTTTTCTCCAACTTTGACCTCTTCTCCCTAGGCACATGTGCATATGCCTCACAACTAAAGACTAAGATGTCCTAATGAGGGATTTTTGCTTGATCACACCTCCATAGGTGTCTTATCAACAAAATTTGATATAGGAGACCTATTAACCAAGTAATAAACCATAGCAACCACTTCAATCCAAAACCTCTATTCCAATCCAGCCCCACTAAGCATACTCCTAGCCCTCTCCATCAATGTCATGTTCATTCTTTCTACAACTCCATTTTGTTGAGGGGTGTGTGGAGTTATCTTATTTCTTTCTATTCCATGATCAAAACCTATCGAGATATACAAAATAAAACTCACAACCATTACCAATTCTCAAAGATTTAATAATTTTACTAGTCTAATTTTCAACAAAAGCCTTAAACTCATTAAACCAACCAAAGACTCCAAATTTACTTCTAAAGAAATATGCCCTTGTCTATCTACTATAGTCATCAATAAAAGATACATAATAAATAGATTTTGAAATGGAAGGAACACTAACAAGACAAAAAACATTAGAATGTATCAAGTCCAATATCCCAAAAGATTTATGAGAACTAGAAAAAAATTGAACATGGTTTTATTTTCCATAAACAAAATGTTTGCAAAAATCAAACTCAAGTACAATCATTCATCCCCTCAACAAGGTTTTTTATTTTTCATGGTCCATATACCATTCTCACCTATGTGGCCAAGCCTCTAGTGACATAACATTGTCTTCTATGTTGATAGTATTGTCTCCAAAGTATGAGCACCCTTAGGTACCCAAAAAGCATGACCATCAGAAGTGGATGCGACACACCTCTTTATTGTCTGTTCCAATGGTGAAGATAAAGACTCTATGGATCTCTTCATTGCAATAATAGAAGAACTATTACACTAAATCGTGCATACATCAAGTTGAAATAGAGTGCCAATACGAACACTCTTAGCAAGCACCATAGCTTCTCCAACCATGTTACACCCTCCATTCAATAAAATAACCTACATACCTACATCATTCAATTTACTTATAGATAGTAGGTTTTGTGTCAAACCAAGGATTTGTAGCACACCATTTATCCCCTTCACTCGTTCATCAAGAAATTATATCAAGACTCTTCCACAACCAACAATCTTGAGATGGGAATCATCTCCAAGGTGCACCTTCCCACTATCATATTATTCATATTTCATAAACCAATCCTAATGTGAGGTCATGTGAAAGGATGCAACTGAGTCAATAAGCGACACACCTTCCAATGCATGGGTAGTAATAAAGGCATCACCATCATCCTAGGAGGATCTCTGAAACTTTTCATCAAAATCAATCTTCTTCTTCTTCTTCTCCTCCTCCTCCTTACAATCCTTTTGGAAATAACCAAGCTTGTCACAGTTCCAACATTTCACTTTGAACTTACTAGAAGACTTAGATCTCCCATGGGATTTGGATCTTGACTTATTTTTCTCACCATCTTTTTTCTTGTCTTTTTCTTTGGATCTTCCGCAAACCATTAAGCCCTTCTTAGCCAACTCAAAATTTTCCCTTCACATCTCTTCAAAAAGAAACGATGCAACCACCTCATCCATCTTAAACTTGGTGGTAGTGCTTCTAATGACCATAACAAGGTGGTCCCATGAATCTAGAAAAGAACATAGAAAAGTCATACAATGATCCTCCTACTCCATTTTGACTCCCACAGAGTTCAGCTAGGGAACTAACGTATTGAAGACATCCAAATGATTGGCTATGGATCCACCATCCTCCATTTTGAGAGAGTATAGTTTCTTAGGAATGACGTATTCACTAGGAATTCATCCCTATAAATGTATCCACGATTTTCAATACATATAAATTACACCATACAAACTACAACTCCAAGCACCTATCTATAGGCAAGAATTCAAACTAGAAACCATAAACGATTTAGGAAAACCATTAGTTAAACCATAAGAAGTATGGCACCTTAACTTGGGTCTAAATTTTGATTCCACCTTCTTGGTCTTGGTTTTCTTGGCTATTTTTAACATATTTCTTACACAACTTACAATGTCATAACATGGCATATTTGACGACCCGACTTGGCTGCCCCAATTTGTCCATATTCAACCTATTCAAAGATGCTCCATGACAAGTGTACATTCCTATCATAATGTTGGTCAAGATTCTAATGTAACTCCCTCCTACATGCTCTTACACACACCACAATATGCTAACACATGGAAAATCTATGCCAAGTCAAAATGGGATGCCTACCTCCTCATGTGAGGACAAAATCCACTAAAGATGAAATCCATGTCACCTCCAAGTGGGATGCCAACTCTCCCACAAGAAGAAAAAATACAGAAAAGATGAAATAGTGAATGCATACAAAATATATTAAAATAAAAATTAGGAATGCAAGGTTGAGACACATTTTCCCAACACTCTACCTTATCCATCCATTCAATTAGCTTCCATATTCCTTTATCTTTCTGTGGTTCTAATGTCTCCCCTTTATCCCCAAACATCTCCCTGAATTCTTTTGCTGGTAATAGTATTACTTCCTTCATTCTTTGGAGTGCATCATTTATGGGTCTACAAGGATCATAGAATGAGAGTGTTTTGTAAAACTCTTCTTAGAGTGTCTTCCAATCTCTAGTTTCTACCCTTTTCTCCTTATTAATGTACCACATTTTAGCTACGGGAGGTAAGGTCCAATAAAACAATTGCACATTGAGCCACTTGTCATATTCTCTCATTCTATCCCTCTCTAATACAATTTGTTAAGTGAATTTTTGGATCGATGGTACCACAATATTCTAGGGTGTGTTGTCAATCCCCTTCTTCTGGAAAATATCTTGTTTCGATTATATCATGAAAGCTTTCCAAGTTGGGATATTGGGTTTATTGGTGAACCACCACCTTGCCACATTACATATTAATATGGCATGTAGGTCTTCTCCTTAGATTTTCCCTTTTAAAGGTTCTCTCCATATTTTCTATGTAGCCTAATAGATCACCTACCCCTAAATAATGAGGTAACTTGATGTGTGACATGCCTCTAGATAGGTGATGAATTTTAAACATAATTGGTGTATCTTCTGTACATGTACCATCCCCTTTTGTTTCTTTGATCTATGGTGCCTTTTCTTCTTTTGTGGTGCATTTTGTTGTTATTTTATCATTTTTTCTCAGACTATAGACCCTTCTAGCCCTAATACTCTCTTGAATCTTCTTTCTAGTTCTCCCCAAAGCCAGGCTTCTATAACCTCTTAACTCTTTGTGTTACAACTATTGTTATCTATAAAAATCTTCTCTTATGAGTTTGGATCTTCCTCACTTTCCTTTGTGGGAATTTTTCCTAGAGAATATAATGCTCTATTATCTTCCTTCTCACTCAAAAGATCCTCTTTCGCTACCTCCTCAATATATAGAGGGGAATGTGTACTAATCTATCCACATCAAAAATGACAATTCTTCCTTCTAGGAGTCAAATAGTTTGTTCCAATTGACAACCCACTCCAAGTTCAACAAAATGTTGAATGTGTCAAAGGGTTCTTTCATCTCAATAACTTTGAAGTCTATTCTCTTCCTTATTCCCAACAAGTTGACTTCAATATTTCACCATGTATCGATGGTATTTATGACAATTCCATCCGCCAATGCAATATTATATGGAGTATAATACAATGTGGGTTCTACCTAATTCTTCCCATACCCTTTTAGACATGATATTGAGATCTGTGTGAAGATCTACTAATACATTATTAAACCATTTGTTGTGAACAATCATGATAGGTTTATTCTTCCATTTCTTCGATGTTTTTACCAAATTTCTAATTTGAGGCCTTAAATTGTTGGTTTTATTCTTACTCTAGTATTTTACAAACTATTTTAGCTTTTCCAATATGTTTTCCTCTTTTGCAATAGTGGTCAGACCCTTTAGTAGTTGAGCCTCCTTTTCAAAAAAAATACTCTATGATAATCTTCCTTTTTTCTTCTATAATTATTTTCTTAGCTTCTTCTACTACTAGGTCATGTTTCTATTTTCTCGGGAAGTATTCTCCTTTATCCTCTTCTGAATATTTTGCAATTGTTTTCCCTTCAACAATGTTTATTCCTTCATTGGTGATTACCGCAATATTGTTCTTTCTCCCATATTCAATGAAAGCCTTACTTATAAGCCTCTCCTTCCTCTCTAGATATTTTCTCTCCAACTGTTTTTCCTCTATTAAAGAGGATTGTCCTTTTTCCTTGCCATCATCCAATTTTGATTTTGAACACCACATAGCGCCATGGGGGATTCTCTTTGGTATTCTCATCATTAATTTTGCCCCTCATAATTCATGTGGTCCAAATAGCTCTTCACTCTTTCTTAGTGCAGATGCATTTTTATAATATTGCTTTGCCCTTGGGTAGTTGAAAGAGTCATGACTAGGGTCACTACAAAATCCACATACCTATTATTTTCTTCTCTATACTCATTTGCGTAGTGGCACATTTCTCCATAATTGTATCAAGTCACCCCTTCTCTTCTCCTTTGTCTTCATCCTTAGCCTCTACTGTGTCCTCCCCTATAGTCATTCTGATAACCACAATTTTCATTATGAGGATAATTGGTAGGTGGGATTCCACTCATGATTTGAGATGCCACATTTTGTACTATATTGATATTGAATTGGTTTCTCCATTGAGGCTACCTATAACCATAGTCATGTGTATAAAATTCTCTTCTAACCCTTTAGCTCTCACAATCCCCTTGTGCATAGGTTCATTATCTTCACACATGTTATTACACCAGGGCTCGTGGTCATCATCTTTCCTTAGACAGAATAGAAGGGATGGGTAATCATTTGTTTCATGGTCATCCCATTCATCATAAATTCCACAATACACACTCTTCAATCTCCAAGGTGTTGGTGTCATATCTAGTCTTAGTCTCACCGCCCTTTTCTCTCCTTTCAGTACTGGACACTCATTTCTTAGATGTCCCTTATTAGAATAATATATGCACCAAATGTTCATCCTCATTACTAGTTACGGTTCTTGGTGGCACTCTACTTTAGCTAAGATTTCTTATTTGATCTTCAATTGTCCAAGTTCTAACTTTAATCTATCTATTTCCTAGTTTTCTCCTTATTTATCTTTTCTTTTGTAGGATTGTACCTCTATTCTACACACCATTTCCACTGCATTAAAGTATTTTTCAAAGACTCTTTCATATTAATAGGCTCTTAGTTCTAGCAATAATCTAAAGATAAAACATTCTACCCTTTATTTTTTTATAAGTGGTTCCTCCAACTTCTGCACTATTGCTCTAAATCTCTTATAAAACTCCTTAATGGTTTCTCCTTTCTTCTGAATCATCTCTCACATCTTACACTTTCTAAAGGATCCTCTAGGGATTCAAAGTTGTAGAGAAAGTCATCTTTTACATCATGCCATTTTTTGTCATATTTCAGGCATTTCTTCATATACCATTTTAAGGCATCGTCTCTAAGGGTTCCAATTGTTAGTGTGAAAAGTGTTCTATCCTCACTAGTTCACATCTACCTAGTTGGTCCTATTCACACTACACTTAATCTCAGTTAGAGAAACTTTTCTACTTGTGTCTCACCTCATGTGTGTATGTGTCCTCACACTTATTTCAAGTGAGCCCACATGATTCATACGTTTGGAGGGGTAGTCAAACTTTTAGTCCTACCTTCTCACCCCCTCATCCTTGCCTTTATATAGAAGGATTCTATTGTAATTTTGTAAGATTCATATTTGGTTCATTGTATGATAGTTGTTTGTCTTGTCATTGTGCAATTCATCTTTGTAGAAGTTCTTAGATTTTGCAAGTTAATCTTGATTGCTCTAATATGGTATCAGAGTGATCTTGCAAGTCCCTTCCCAATTTGATTTGAATCCACACTTATCCCGATCATCAGTCTATCATGGAGCCAAATGGATCACTGTTGAGTCTAGAAGGCATCAAAAGTTAAAATTGCCTATCGTTTTGTTAATCTTGACATAGACAATTTTTTTAATTTTTGGAGTGCATATACCTTCACCGTACGATACTATATGGATTTTATGCGATTGTTACTTGTTCGGATTTATCTATGCAAAAAAAAAAAAAAAAATTGCTATCGCAAGTTTCTCTGGTCTGTTATTTCATCAAAAAAAAAATCTATTTTTGGGTTTGATCTTGTTTTTTGGTGTTTCGATCTCTGGTTCGTGGCGGATTTTGGTTTTTTGAATGCAATTCATGGTGTATGGCTTGACTTCTAGATTTCTCATTTATTGTCTGAGAGGTTTCCATAGTCTTTGGTGGCCACATCTCTATTTTTTAAATCTCTGGTTTCCATTCAAGAGTTTTGATTTGTCTTTGGAGGCAATCGAATATTCTCTCTGGCACTGTCAAAGGATTTGGGCACTCCGCCACCACCATTTTTTTCTTTTTTGCAACCCTTATTTCGAACCAAAGTTTTATTCGAGTTAGGCATTCTTCGGGGATTGTTTTGTTTCTAGGGGTTTAGCGCAATCATCGGGCGCCACCACCGACAACACGCAAACCATCCAAGTCTCGAAGCCAGTAGCTTGTTTGTCATTGTTTTGTTCCCTTAAAAATTTGTAAATATTTTGTAAACATTGTTTTAAACAATAGTTTGTAAATATATTTCATTGTTTGTAAAAAAAATTCACCTAGAATCTCCACCACCTGAGCGGACTACACTAGCAGTCGTCAAGGATTTATGTGCACTAACTGCCACCAGGACTATTCATTGCCACTGCATCAAGTGTTTTTGTTTTGTTTTAAAATGTTTGTAAACCATTTAAATATTTGCAAAAGTTTGTAAAGAATTTAATGTTGTTTATAAAGCTTAAATCGTCGACTCCTTCCAATGATGCCACCAGCTCCTAGATGTTTAGACAACCATTAGGTTGCACCGCCATGGCACCACTCCGCCCAGGCAACACTCTACCCCTCCACTACCCTCGCACCGCCAATGGTGCCACTTCCGCCCACCAGCCACTAGAGGAGCCATCACTGTGGCCACCAAGGGCCACCATACCTCTTTTGTACTCTTAAAGGAGGTTCGTTTTATTTTTGCTATAATTTGCACTCAAGGAGTCCAATTTTTAACTTCTTATAGGCAACAAAAAAATGTGAATTTGTCTACTTTTTCATGGTTAAATTTGTTTTTCCTTGACTTGCTTTATTTTTTCCCTAGATTTACCTCCAAATAGCTATTTTGCACATTTTTTTGACAAGGCATAACTTTAGCCTAAGATGTCAAAATTTAGCAAACTTTTTTTAAAATCTATCAAAAAAAATGCAAGGAATGTAATGGCACATGTAATTTTTACTTTGGATAACTTATTTTCTTGAAAATTTATAAAATCGTCATGTGTTATAAATGGCTAATTTAGGCTTCCAATTGCACAAAATGTATTGAAAACTTGTTATTTTTTTGTAGGGGGGCATCTTGTACAACATTATTTATTTTGTGAGGCTTTACTTGTCATTTTTTGTTATTTTATAAGGTTTGTAAGGCTTGTATGCAAATTTCTTCTTATGGTCACCTCATGACATAAACTAAACTTGTCCTTTTTTGGACAACTTGTAAGAACTCTACACTAGAAAATTTGTTTGCAAACGCACTGATATAAAGTGGCATATCTAATTTGTGTCCCTTTGGGCAAGAATTCTTGCACATCATAGTGTGCCTCTTTTGTACTCACACTATCTATAAAGTGTCATGAGAGGTTTGTGCACCTTGCTTTTGCAATCACAACCCCGTCTACCTTCATGTGAGTATGTCTTGCTTTTGCACACCATTTTTCAGTTGCTTGTACATTATATAATTTGGATGTGATGTTGCATCCCTTTGCACACATATGTGCCAAATTTCAATTGATATGTCGATACCTCTCCCTTGTCAATATTATAGGGGGTATTATCACATGGTTATGCTACTAATGCTTCCTTGGTTTCCTTTTGGAGTAAGCTATGTATCTAGTTTTTGTTTCTATGTACTAGGTGAATGTAGCAGCGGGTTACCAAGAAATTCAATGAGATGGAACACATACCATATAAACACTCTTGCATCCATGTTTATGGAGGCTACCTTCTACCTTATTTAGTTGATCAATATTTGTGAGACTTTGGTCTAGTACTTTGTAGAGCACCACTTGCACATTTTAGTAGTATCAATGGGGTCACTCTGTAATGTTTATTTTTGCCTCTTTGATCATTATACCATTTGCATTTTCAACTTCATAGATTGTGTTGCCTTTTGTGCCATCTTTGTATATATGCTTGAGTTTTCCCCTCCACAAATTATTTTTGCCTTCATACCATCTATGCATATATGCTTGAATTTTTCCCTCCACAGATTGTTTTGCCTTTATCTCTTCTCCCATTCCCTCCCATCTTTACTTATAAATACTTCTCTTCTCTTCATTATTTTTCATGCTCAAACCTTCGAATCCTCTTCACATTTCAAAGTCACATCACAAGTTTCTTGGAAGCTTCTATACAAGCATTGAGCCTTTTTCTTTACTGCATTTAATCTTAATTATTCTTTAAGCTTCTTAGCTTCTTTACAAGCCTTCAACATTTTGAGGAAGTAGATTTGCATTTCTTCATACTTTGAAAAAGAAAGTTTTCTTAGTGTAGGGAAAAGATTGTTTCTTCATTTCTTCTTGCGTTCATAGATTAGTTGTTTTTCTCCTTTTGTTTAAAATCACTGTGATATCAACATCGAAAATACAAAAACAGTTAAAATTGCATCTAGGCAGAATCATTTAGTATGCACACATCTTTTTTTTGTGGTAATTAGATACTATTGAAAACCTAGAAAAAGAACAAAATGAATTGCATGCATGCATATAGTTTAGTTTTCATTTAGAAAATCCATATTCAACCATGCATAACTTTCACATTTAAGCATTTAAGCCCTCATTTTCATCATGAGGAAATCAACTTAAAAAAACATAGGCAACTTAAGCCCTTGCTTTCGTCACGAGGCAATCAACTTAAAAAAACATAGGCAACTTAAGCCCTCGCTTTCATCACGAGGCATAGAAAGACACATCACATAACATGAACTCTTGAGCACTCATATTGTCTCTGCTAAGATCCTGATGTGCCCTAATGTGAGAGAGAATTGGATTGAACAAGTGATGGAGGAGATTAGAGAAAAACTCCCAAAAAAAATCAATAATCCAATTAACAGAGAATACAGAAGAAGAAAACACTCTAGACTAAAATATTGAACAAAAATTAAAATCCTATGACAAATTAGACGTAATACAATAGTAATGCAAATCAACCAAGTCTTTGAAATCTAGGATCAAATCTTTGATATATTATATCAAGAAGTTGTACAAGAGTTACAATTTTTGAGAGAAGAAGATAGAGAATATATAGACATAATATGAGAACTAACTCTTAAACTACATGAATTAACACAACAATCACAACAAAAATAGGAAGAAAGACAAGAAGAAACCAATGACAACAATTGCAGCGAGGGTGACATAGATACCTCGTAGACAGGTGCGATTGCCACAACCAAGGCCCACAAATTCTGACTCCAAAGGTAGAAGGATAGCCCCTCAATACTGTCACCCCTTCACTAAATACTACCATTGGAAAAGGGTTCCTAGTCCCCCATGTGTCACCTTGGGGCCCAACTCATTCGTGTCATGCTTGGGTCTAGTTATGAATCTCACATATTTTGGTGAACTTGATGTGAACAACAAAAGATTTTGCTAGAGTTGTTTATGTCCTTGCTGCTTAGATCTTGTTTCACTTTTTCATTTGCTTCCATCCGCCTTTTTACTTCATCTCACCTTCTCATCAGTCTTTCGCATCCACTCCATTTATTCTTAGGTGTTTCATAACACCCTCAAATATGACAGATTTGGATAGACCTTAGGGGAATGTCCCCTCAAGTGACCTGATCACTCCCTCCTTTGAAAGATCATACCTACTAATCCTATGGCACCCATAACAAATTGTTTTGACTATGAGGACCTGGACTATGAAGGTTATCTCCAAGAGCCACAAAGATTGTTGACCTTTAGCAATCCAACTTGGGACCAAGATTGTTCCAATCAAAATCAACCACATCAATTAAGCTCAGAAGTTCATCTAGATGGTTGTCTTGTTCAAACATACAGAGAAACTGCCATGCAAATTGACAATGAAGTTGGTCAACTAGAGAAGAACTTGCAAGAAGCATGTGAGGCACAAGAAGCCCTCCACATGCCTTATCAAGAAGAAAGATTTGTGGCATGACAAGTTTTGGTAGATCATGAAACAAATAGGGCTCCTCGAAACTAAATTCAAGAAGAGGTATTACAAAGTAGTATAAATCACAAAATAGAAAGAGCCACTCTTGCTGACATCATAGATACATTGGTTCCAAGAATTGGGACACTAGAAGCAGGAGTTGCCAAACAGTCACAACTAGAAAGACTGAAAATACAAAGAAATATGTTCACATAACAAGCCATGGGTAATTCAACTTCCCTCGTATTATAAATTTTAGGCGTGAAACACCAGAAATGAGGATTTCATGCTGCTCCAAAATCATAACAACCAATTAAGTGGTGTCAATGCAACACAAAACTTTAAGATACTACCAAATTTTTAACCTACCCATCAACAAAATCAAACCTCTACTCCCATAAGGCTAATGTTTGTTGGTATGAACACAACATTTCAAAATCAATTCATTGGAAAGTAACTCAAATATCTCAAAGAGCCTTTGGACTATAACATTCATAATGTCTTATTACCTCATCCTCTCCTAGAATTGCCCAAATTCAAAGGAAAAGAGGACCCAAATTCTCACATAAAAGTGTATACTAAAGTAATAAGAGAACTCCTCTTGTGGGACGGAATTGCTACAAGGATATTCCCAAAAATGCTCAAAGCAATGGCTCTTGATTGGTATTATCACCTCCCTAAGGCATCCATTGATTTTTTCAGACAACTTGTTGGGGAATTTGTAGCAGCATTCGATATGAATAAATTAGTCAAGACTGGAATCAGAGAGTTTTTAAATATGAAACAAGAAAACGATGAGTTCGTAGCTCGCTTTGTAACAAGATGGAGGCAAGTCCTCTATTCTTCAACTAGCACACCAAACATGGATCACAGGGAACTTTGGAACCTCTTCTTGCATACCCTTAATAGGGACACTAAGGAAGAAGTCCAAAAGCTACCCTACAATTCATACAAAGAAGCCTTGGAAATCACCTTAAGGATAAATCAAGTTGCCATGGACAGTGGGAAAAAGACTTATGGAGCAAATGGAAGACTTGTAGTGTCAAACAAAAATGGTGGGAACAACCAACTCGCTATCAAGATTTTGAAAAATTATAGAAGTGCCACAACTAATAGGGTGACTAATCAACCCCCTGTAAGGAGCAAGGTAAAAGATGACTATAATGGAAGAGATTATTACCCTCATAATGTTAACACTATAGAATACCCTTGAAGTAACAATAGTTACCCTCAAATCAATAATCAACAATTAGGTAACAAAAATGAAAACATATATGAACCTTATTGTCGACCATTCAACCCAAATCATTTCCATGAATTTCACAAAGTAAAAGGGCATAATATAGAAACATGTAGGGAATACAATAGATTCATTACAAGGTTACCTAAGGAACAACAACACATGTTCCTAAAAATATTCCTAAACCTACAAGAAGTGGCACCCAAAAATTGGAACAATTGTAGACAGATACCTATTGCTCCCCAAAATGCAAACATGTGAGGATTTTTCAAAATCCTTTTCCTCCACACCAAATTGATAAGGCAAGTGTGCCAATGCACATAAACACGAATACAAAAGAACTTGTAACGTCATCCCAACTAGGCCACAAAGGTGAAACGAAAATGTTGGGTGTGGTGAAGATTATCTACGATGAATTCGAAATAGAAAATTACGTGGTCCAAGAGATAGACTATTATGAAAGGGCCATATCAATAGTGGATCCCACCCCACCGCCGATTGGACCATATGATTTGATTGAGGATATCAAAATGACTTATGCTAAGATCCCTTTTATAGACCTCCTAATAAATTCACCTTCACATCATGTAGCACTTATATAAGCCATTGGTTTAAAGCATCGTGACAAGATCACTCTACCTCCAAATGAACAAGTAAACCAAGTGGACTTCGACATAGATTCTCCTAACGCTAAATTACAAGATCCTAGGTTCTTTGATCTCATGCAAATGCCAACAGAGGTAGAGCTAGCAAAGAAGAGGGATTCAACCTTGGGTCATCCCACAATAATGGGTTACACTTTTTGGCCAAACTTGACATTGAAATCAACATTTTGAACTAAATCTTCACTTTCTAACACCTATAGCTGTTAAACCGTTAGGAATTTGAAGATGATGCAAACTAGTGATTTGTGAGATTTTGTCTGTATATTTTTTTTTTTTTTTAAATTAAAAAATTGGAGTTAAATTGTAATTTTTTTTGCGTCTCCTTTGATAACTAGTTTTTAATAACAAACAACATTTTTTTAAAGTAATGTGTACTCCATAACACAACTTTTTTCTACAAAGGATAAAATTCTGATTCTTTTGAATTTAGATTGGTAACACCGATATCTAGGACATGCATTTAGTTTCATAATGTTTTGTTGAATATTTTTTTTTAACTAAGTTTTGAAGTCAAACCAATTATAATTTAGACATAGGCGTATTCCATAAAACATAACTTTTTCTGTATATATCGAAATTCAATTTTTTTTGTTGAAACAAGGACATCAATACCTAGGGCATACATATTTTTCAGAATTTTTTTTCACTAATTTACTATTTTTCCATGTTTGTAGAACAGAGAACTTGATGTTTGGTGAAAAACCTATGTTTAGTAAAACTAAAAAAAAACAATCATAATAAAATCAAAATATATCAAAACTATACTCGTTGGAAAGCTCATTTTGAGGACTGTAATCCTCCAATTTGGTTCGGCAAAGGTGAATCCATTTGGACCTTCAACCGAGCTTCAAAAGCCAAAATTTTGTAGAAGAAAGGGGAAGTGAAGGAGGGAAGGTGTCTAGTGGGGGTCTTCGTGCGAAGACCCCTACGATCGAAGGTTGCTGACGTCCTTTGTTCGAAGTAAAGTGTCCTTCAAATGAAGGCCCAAACATGGCGTGTAAATCTGCAAAACGACATCCTTCGCTCGAAGGTCCCTTACATTAAAAAAATATTATCTTTTTTAACGGTTGACCTTCGTTCGAAGGCATGCCGCCTTGTATCTACAAGTATGGATCTATGACACATGCATCAAGAGAACTTTGGTTGACGATAGTGCAACTGTCAATATAGTGCCATTCTCCCTCCCTGAAAGAACAGGATATGGACATACAAATATCACAGCCTATCGAGACACGTTAAGGGGTTATAACAATTTGAAAGTTGCCACAATTGGAAAGATTACCCTTTTGATTTCTCTAGGTCCCAAGACAATTATGAAAGTGTTCTACGTTACTGACAAGGACACTGAATACAACTTGCTTCTTGGAAGATCTTAGACTTGTAGAATTAAGGAAATCCCTTCCACATTGTTCCAAGAAGTACATTTTCTCCATCTCAAAAAATATATGTTACAAAGGGAGATCCTACGTCATTCAACATGCTTAAAATAGACCAAAGCAAAAATAAAATCAGTATCCCAATCAACTATGAGTTATCAACAAATAAGATCATGATACCAAAGCCAATGCCACAAGTCCTACTAGTAAAACAAGATAACAACCCAAGAAAAAAAATGAATATGGAAAACAAGAACATTGAGAAAGGGGAACTGTTGAGACAAAAATCAATAGTCTCCAAAGAAACAATGACTAAAGTCATGGAAATGCTTGAAAAAGATAGTCCTTTACAATTGCCCCTTGATATCTTCACAATTGGAATAACAAACGAAGAAAAAGGAGCAACAACCAAGACATATGAGTCATTCAAGAGAAACTCCTCTTATTCAATTTGAAATAATAGATTTAACAAGGATCGGCCACAATGCTTTCATTGACACCAATGAAAACATGACAAAAGGGTACATCCCTTTTAACGCTACCAAGGGAAAAAATGTTGAGCAAGTCCTACAACCCTTTGGAACCTCAAGACTCATATACACCTCTCACACCCCTGAGTGAGTCTTACACCCTCTGACTCTACCAATGCAACTAAATTTGGAAGATCATCTCTATATGAGTTCAATGATAATGAATCGTCTAATGATCTGGAGGTTTCATCAAGAGCTTTTAGAGCTCCTAATAATCAACCCTCATCAATTGCCTCAATACAATCCAACAATGCTTGGCAACCACCCTAGGTCTAAATAGAATTGGTTTAAAAATTACAAGATGAAGATGAAGTGAGGGAAGATTCAAGAAAGAGAAGAAATTGTGGGTAATTATTGGAGAAGAGCATCCTACAATTCTTGAATTACCCAAGACATATATTGGGTACTCACAGATTTAAGACTAGAACCCAATGGAAGGAGAACTCTAACCTTTGTCCCTCCCGAAGCACATAGGGAGAATAAAACTATCTCTGATTTATTTCAGTTTCTACAATGGATTCAAGAAAGATCTGAAGTAAGAATTTATATGCAAGATGAATTTTATCTCCTGACTGAGTTATTATGAAATGATGGAACCCTATATTGGAATCTATCTCATCATTAGTCATACCAATGCCTATCTCACCTGATAATAGCTTAGCTTACACAAGAGGATATTGTTGTAGCACAACAAGAATCGGCAGGTCCTTTTAGAATCAGAGAACTAGTGCTCATAAGAGGAAGCATTAAGAGTAGGAGACATACGAAAAAGAGACTTTTAAAAGGACTGGAAAGGTCCATATGTAATCAAGAAGATGTTGGAGACAATACTTACCTTCTTAGCACTATGGAAGGGAAAGACTTTGGTGAAACAGTTAACGTCTTTCACCTTAAAAGTATTACATTTAGAAAAATTCATAAAAATCACAAAATCATAAAAATCCAAAAAAAAGCAAAACATGAAAATTGAAATCAAGCATTTTCATTTTGTCCATCATATATCTTTCTTTGTGACATGCTCTTGTCCAATTTTTCTCTTAGAAAGGAGTCTTAAAGTCTTCTAGTATAGGTTGTTCCTTATAAACTTTAGGGATCCCCTTAAAACCATAATATCCATATCCCTTTTACATTCCCAACAAATTAAAGCAAAGTTGGATTTTTAGATTTACACTAATCTCAGTCTTAACAAATCATACTATCAAGTCTTAAGCATAGAAAGTACATAATCCTACAGTACCCAATAGAAGCTTGCAAGTAGACCTTCCCTAATCCTCCCGAGTAAAGGGGAAGTCCTATGAGATAACGAGAACTCTTAGTGGCGACCAGTCTCTTATCTTTCCTAGCCAAAAACATCTGAAGAATCATAACTCCACAAAGCAATAAAAAAACAAGGAGTCAAAAAAATCAAAAGAAAAAAAAAGGTACAAAAGAAAGAGAAAAATTATTACAAAAAAATCAAGAAAAATAAGAAAGCAAAAAAAAAGAATTACAAAAATTTTGAAAAAGAGAAAAGAAAAAGGAAAAAATTAAAAGAGAGGATTGCTAATGTTTGTACACTCTAGTGGAGATAAATCTAAGCTCAAAGCTACAAGGGTGGCATCTATTGAAGAAAAGAAAAAAGAGAGGTACAAAGAACACACACACACACACACACACACTGGTTGGACAAAGAAAAAAGTTTAGCTATCTTCTAGAACCATTCAGAGCCTTGGAGTCTTTCCTTTACCCCATGTCTATATTGTTAGTCATCTCTGATCTAAGTCTAGAATGTACCCACAAAGTTTGTTACTCATCTAAGTGGAAAACTAGTCAAATTATTTTGTCTAGATAAGGATTAGTGTTTAGCCTTCTACAAAACCAAAATTTGAAGTTATTTCATCTCCTTCCCAAATCCCACTTGATTCCCTTATCCTATCTCAAACAATTTAGTAGGTAGTCCCATACTAGGTCAATTCACAATCCCCTCAGTCAAAAATTCTACTTAAAAGCATTCACAAAGTTTGTTCCATTTTGCATACATACCATAAAACATGTCATTTCATCATGGCATTCATAAGCATCAATTCGAACATAGTACTTTTCATTTTTCATATATGTGAATCGCATCTATACACATTGCATACATCATAAATAGAAAAAATAACAAAAACAATATCACTTGCATTATCATATGTGATCATCATAGGTTTCCATAGACATATAAACATTTAAATCATACATAAATAAAAGTCTTGTCCAACCATGTGCACCAAGAAGGAAGCAAAGTAGATAATGTCAACTAAGACAACATATAGATCAATACAGTTTTAGTCTAGCAAGTTAAGAAGTTTCAAGTACAATTTGCTCCATCAGGGGGTCTCAAAAAGGAATAACAATTGTGCACACATGAGTGTTAATATTCCCCATGCAAGGGGGCAACTATCTCAAAAATGAAGCAATAAGGAAGGTCCCTCAAGGACATCTCTAACTAACAGAGTCATCGAGACTTCTACTCCGATGACATTTCCTGACATCTATAGCATCTGAAGGTCTAGAATCCCTATGAGTGTGACCTAGTGAACGAAAGTGACTGCATATCCATGAACTTGGTGATCCTGCAAAAGTAGGGGCTTGATAAACTAAAGAATGTCTCTAAACATCAAGACATGCCATTTGTCGAAGCAAGGCATTCTCAACCTCCAAAGTACCAACTCTATTGTGCTGAGAAGCTAAGTCCTATCCTACATTATAAGGAGTGAAAGTGTCAGTGTGACGGACTACCTAAGATGGCATCCCAATATCAACTAGAAGTGTCTCTTGAGTGTGTCCATTGGCAGGGATTGCAATGTCTAAGAAAGTAAATCTAACAAGTCCCTCCAATCGTCAACAGTGCCTGCAAAGAAAAAGGAAAAGAAAGAAGTCAGTCCATGTTAGAGTGAAAGTACCAAAAGGAAGTGCTAAGAGTAGACTAGTTAGTACTCACGAGGATTTCCAGGATGCCATGATGGACCTCCAATCCTCATCTCCTCCTCTATTAGCTCTACAAAAGGGATCATCCAATGTCTAGGAGCAACACCTGTTGTCGTTGCCTCCTCATCCTTGCGACCCAAATCCTCTAATGTTATCTCATATATCTCCTCCCTATGTGTGTAATCCTTGTCGGACTCATCCTTAGGGTCCTCAACTACCTTATCCTATCTATCTCCTCACTATCTCGATAGTGGTCGTGAGATCAAAACCTCTAGTATAAGTGTGACCCACTAAAGTGTCCCACGCTAAAAATCAATTGTCTTCTAAATAAACTATAACAAGGGGGCACTAGAGGGGAGTTAGATGAAATCTCTCCATCAAACTATTGAGGCACTCATGTTGTAGGATGGTCCTCGATCATGTCATTCCAATTTGTTAGGTGGACAACACCTCAACAATAGATCTGAGTAGCTCTATCACCTAGCCACAATCCATGCATTTCTCTGCAAGGATCTACAATGAAGGATCTATTCTACCCCATCGCATAGCACTACGAAGTGTCGAATCCAAACGAGGCATCTCACACTAAAATGGAATGATGTGCTCATAAATCCATGACATGATAAGAGAAGGATGGTTGAAAGCTAAGGCTCCTCATCACACTATCTAATATAAGTCTAAATAGACCAAGGCTAGTATGTCAATGCCCCATGCAAAGATTGTGCTTGACTCTAAGCGTTGTATGATTGGTGCCTAGCACCACCAAAGCATAGGTGTCTTCTTGCCTATCAAGACCTTCCGCAGCACCAACACCAATGAGCATGAAGCAATTAGACCTATAAAGACCTTCTGCAAGGGTGGAATGTCAAGTCTAGGAACAAAAGTAAGTTGAACTCCATGACGATCTCTAGAATGGGCCACTCCCATCATCGCAGCCGAAGTGCACCTCTCTCACTCTGACTCACCCTCAAGAAGCACAAGTGTTGCCCTCTAACAAGAACCCCAAGGATGAGGTAAACATCATTTAGAGTGATGGTCCACTCTCCAACAACCAAAGGAAATGAAAAGTATTTCGATCTACATCCCAATACATAAGAACATTTGTTGCAATAGACACACGAAGAAGGATGAACAATTAGAATGTGAGCAATCTTGGCATAGTCAGTAGCAACTAGATCCTCTAGAGCCCTCTGAAACCAAGCCTACTCATGTGTAGTGTTCCATTAGATATAAGTGTCTCGCCGAAGAAAAAATGTCAAGTCAAACCTTCGTAAACCAAAAAAACCTAAAAATCATAAAACTTTCAAAAAACTCCTAAAAATTAGACACAGTCTTAGAAAACATGCAATAAGTAAAAAGTTAGAATCAAAGAAATGACTAACCCAGGTGGTTAAAAATTTAACTTTTTCCTTCAATTCTACCTCGGAAAACTCTAGCAAGGTCGCTCAGGTGACCTACTCTGTTCTCTTAGGTGACCTACCCTGGAAAAAGGGGAGACCCTGGGCAACACCCTAGAAAACCCCAATTGGTCCAAAAACCCAGAAATTTGTTAGAAAATGGAAAAAACAAAAGCATGCAAACAATAGAAACTAAAAACCTAGCTAAAAGCTTCCAACAATTTTATATTTATTGGACAAATTCAAGAAAAAACATCAAAACAAGATCTAGGGTTTAGAGGGTAGTTTTTCTTGTTTTTTGTACCTAGGGATCCATCCAAAGCTGTGTGACAACCACAATCATGATCTCCTCGTCACAGGCTTTTTGTTGACTACCCCCGCACCAAGTCTCGCCTCTATTTCGTTACTTTCTCACTTTTCTTCTTTCCTCTCATCTCTTTTCTCTAGCTTAGCTTGCATTTATGACTATGATTTGGTAGTTTAGTTGCTTTTATGTATTGTTTTGTCCTTGTTTTATGTGCCTTTCATCATGACTGTAGGTTGATGCGACAAGACAAATCGACACAGGTAAACTTGAAATCTTACACTACAGGTATGCCCTTTTGTCTTTTCATGTACTATTTTAAATCAATTGTATATTAGATTAACACTTGAACCAAGGGTAAGTAAAAGAAGTTGGGTTCACTTTTAGTGGAACACTCAAGGAAAAATATTTTCAAAAGGGATGGATTTTGGCAATATGGCTAACAAAAAAAAATTTAGAATTTTTGGATGAAATTAAAACTCATTTCAGATGACAATGTCTAGTTTTAAAACATCTAATTGCTTTTAGTGTTGAACATATTTTTCTATTTATTATTTATTTTTTAAACAAAAAGCCTCAAAAATTTTGGAAGGAATGGACTTTAGCAATATAGTTGACGACTTTTTTTAAGAATTTTTAGATGAAATTAAAACCCATTACAGATGACAATGTCTTATTTTCAAATATGTAATTTTTTAATGTTGAACATATTTTTCTATTTATTAATTATTTTTTAAATAAAAACGTCAAAATTGAAATGACATTAATTACTATTTTTTAATAACTTTTGACTTTAAATTTTTTTGAAAAAAATTGTCTTACCAATCTAGACATCATTCTATACATGATGAAAAAATAAAATTTCATATTAAGATTAGTTTCACTCAAATTATGTTGGTCGTATACGAAGGGTTTTAAAAAACATAAATTAGGGTTAATAAAAATTATAAAAAATCTATTTATCAAAAAATTACAAAAAAATATCCTAACCAAAATTTAGCATCGTATGCATATTTCCACAAAAGGAATTAGAAAACTACATTCATTTAGGTCAAATTATGTTGGTTGTACACGTGCTTGTTTTGTCCCCAACATTACTTTTAAAAAGCTACTTTTGCACATCCTATACAAAACCAACTTTGATCATTTGGGTATTAGCATAAATTACATATTTAAAAATTAGAAACAAAATCTTACATTTCATATTTTTACATCATATTAATATTCCATGTGTAACTGCTTCAAATTTTTACTCCAACTATGATAAAATTTAATTTTCAGGAAAAAGACTTCCACTTCTTACCCAAAAAATGGACCCAACTTCTTGCACTTACCCACAATTTGTATATCAAGTCCAGATGCGGGACAACAACAACAAGACCATTCTTTGGAATGATACCTACCTTTCATGTAGATTATCATCCCCGAGTGAGCAAATATGTAGGAACTAAAATTGTGTCAAGCCAATATGGTCATCTTATGATAAGATAGCGATCACAACTCATGACCCTCGAAGGCATGATTTTATCTCTCTCAACAGTTTCATGTCTTGATGACTTCTCCTTTTGTTTTGTTGTCTTTTGTCTCTCTTATTTTGCCTTTTGTTTGACCTTTTTCACATTTTGTGTTGCCTAGCTGACCCCTCCTTTTTTCTTGTTTAGGGTCGCCCTTGGTGTTCCTAGGTCACCCCTTAGGGTTGCCCCTAGTGTTTCTCGATCGCCCAAGCGACCTTTGACTGGCAAAAGGGGCAACCCTATCATTTTTAAATCTATGCATCATTTTATCTTGTTGGCTTTTCAACTTGATTGTTAGCTCGTTTTAACTCGCATTTTTTCATGCCAACTCATTTCTTTTCTCACTTTCTTTTTATTATGAACTTATGGTTGAATTTTATCTCTTTCATTTGTCTTAATCATCTCTTCAATTTTCTTATTTATCTCTTCAACTATTCATGGATTATTTCTATTTTCTTCTTGAGTTGCACTTTCTTTTTTATCTTTTCTATTCTCTCATTCCCTCCCATTTTTACATATAAATACTTCTCTTCTCTTTATTATTTTTCATGCTCAAACCTTCAAATCCTCTTCTCATTTCAAAGTCGCATCACAAACTTCTTGCAAGATTACACAGGACTTGAGCCTTTTTCTTTATTGCATTTAGTCTTAGTTATTCCTTACTCTTCTAAGCTTCTTTACAGACCTTTGGCCTTTTGCTTTATTGTTTTACATGCTTACTTGCTTGGATATCCTCACTTGTGCTCTCACAAAAGCTTCTCAAGCTTCTATACAAGTCTTGAGCCTTTTGCTTGTATATTTTAGATTAGATATCTTTAGGACAAATATCTCTAGAAGCCTTAGCTCAACCAAGCTTCTCATACAAGCCTCAAGCCTCTTTCACTTTTCAACCTCTTTCATTTCATAGCCATACAAGCCATGGAGTTTCCTTTGTTTTGATTTCCCATACAAGCCATAGAGCTTCTTTCATTTTGATTTATTTGCATCCTATTTCCTCTTCCTGTCATCAAGTGGAGTTCCCTACTATTAAGGAGAAGAATACTGCAATAAAGTTGGACCTCTGAGGACTATTTTCCTAGCATTGGCGGGATCAAGTACATGTTCATTTTATTATTCTATTAGTATTAGTAATTAGAAAAATAATCTTCATTTGGGGAAGTAAATTTCTGTTTCTTCACAATTTGAAAAAGAAGATTTTCTTAGTGTAAAGAAAAGATTGCTTCTTCATTTATTTTTGCATTCATAGATTAGTTACATTAATCGTTTTGCCTTTTGAGGAAATAGATCTTCATTTCTTCGTAATTTGAAAAAGAAAGTTTTCTTAGTGTAGGGAAAAGATTGCTTCTTCATTTCTTCTTGCATTCATAGATTAGTTGTTTCACTCTTTTGTTTAAAATCACTATGATATCAACATCGAAAATACAAAAAACATAGTTAAAATTGCATCTAGGAAGAATCATTTAGTTTGCATACATATTTTTTCATAGTAATTAGATAATAATGAAAATCTAGAAATGGAATAAAAAGAATTGCATGCATGCATATAGTTTAGTTTGCATTTAGAATTAACTTTATATTCAACCATGCATAACTTTCACATTTAAGCATTTAAGCACTCATTTTCATCACAAGGCAATCAACTTAAGAAAAAACACAGGAAACTTAAGCCTTTGCTTTCACCATGAGGCATAGAAAAACACATCACATAACATAAACTCTCAAACACTCATATTCTCTCTGCTTAGTGTGAGACAAATTTGGGTTGAATAAGTGCTAGAGGAGATTAGAGAAAATCTCCCTAAAGAATTCATCAATCCAATAGACATAGAGAAACCAAAGAAGTAAACACTCTAGAGGAAGTCATTGAACAACAAATTGAAATCCTAGGAAAAATTAGATGTGATATAATAGTAATGCAAATCAACTAAGTCTTTGAAATCCAGGATCAAATCTTTGATAGATTCTATCAAGAAGCTACACAAGAGTTACTACTTTTGAGAGAAGAAGACATAGAAGATCTAAACATAATACACAAACTAACTCTTGAACTATGTGAGTTAACGCAACAACAGGAAGAAGAAGAAGAAACCAATGATAGCAATCACAGCAAGGGTGACGTAGATGCCTCGCAAACAGGCACGATTTCCACAACCAAGGCCCACGAAGTCCTGCTCATGAGGGAGACAGACAACCCCTTAGTGTCACCGTCGCTTCACTGGATACTACCGTCAGAGCGAGATTGACTAGAATGTAACCTCTGCAAGAGTTCCTAATCCCCCATGTGTCGCCTTGGGGCCTCAACTCATCCACATCGTGCTTGGGTCCAATTCTGAACATCACAGTGCCATGTGTGCATATATGGTTGAGTAGTGCCATTCAGAGCACTCGTGCAGAGTTTTGTGCCTCACTTGTCCTAATCTACATTCATTGGAGGGTTATTTAGTTCTAGTAGACACCAGTTCTTCATTGACAGAGTTTATAGCTTCTACATGCTTTAGAAGTTCTTCATGTTCCTATCTTTTAGGGACAACTTTCGAGGTCTACTTGTCCTTCTCATTCTCTCTTTTGAAGAGAAGTTTTATTTCCCATTGGATTTTCTCTTTTCTCTATTTGCAAGAGATCTTTTGTACATGGGTACCTCATCAAGCCATGTTGTCAGGACCCATCCGTGCATCTTTGTGTTTTCAATGTTTAGCTTTCTCCCTAAGTATCACTTAAGGGGGGTATTGGTGTGCAAAGTATTTTATCCTAACTAGTTCACATATACCTAGTTGGTTCTATTCACACTACACTTAGGCTCACTTAGAGAGACATTTTTACATTTGTCTTGCCTCATGAGTGTGCATGTGTCCTCATACTTGTCTCAAGTGAGCCCACATGTGTCACACCTTTGGAGTGGTAGTTGGACTTGTTCTACCATCTCACCTCCTCATCCTTGTCTATATATACAAGGCCTCTATTGTACTTTTGTAATCTTCACATTTGGTTCATTGTATGATAGTTATTTGGCTTGTTGTTGTACAATTCATCTTTGTGGAAGTTCTTGGATATTGCAAGTTGTCCATGCATCTTCACATTTTTAAGTGTTTAGCTTTCTCCCTAATTATCACTTAATGGGGGCGTTAATGTGAAAAGTATTTTATCCTAACCAGTTCGCAAATGTCTAGTTGGTTCTATTCACACTACACATAAACTCACTTAGAGAGACATTTTCACATCTGTCTTACCTCATGAATGTACAACATGTGTCCTTACACTTGTTTCAAGTGAGCCCACATGTGTCACACATTTGGAGGGGTAGTTAAATTTTTCTATCTTACCTTCTCACCCTGTCATCCTTGCCTTTATATGCAAGGCTTCTAGTGTACTTTTGTTAGTTTCACATTTGGTTCATTGTATGATAGTTGTTTAGCTTTTCATTGTGCAATTCATCTTTATGGAATCTCTTGGATCTTATAAGTTGATCTTGGTAGCTCCAACACTAACGAAGTCATAAGCTTGGCATGATTTGATCTTGTACCATTTATTCGTCAAGTGAATTCCAAGACAAAAATATGCTCAAAAAGATTCCTTAGGGACCTTGCCAAAAATTGGCAGTTTAATCATGTTTTGATCCATAGTATGAGTAATATGTACTTCGGATTTGTCACTATTATTAGAGGTTTCTCCTTCGTTGATTGATGGACTTCCTTCTTTTGTGTTTAGATTCATAGGTTTATTTTCCTTAGACACTTTATCAATCTTATTGCACTTCTATTGTTTTGTCAATTTCTTGCTTCTGCACTTATCTCCTGATAATTGAATCTCAAAAAAATCATTTCCCAAGATCTCACAAACACTCACAAATTTGTTTTGTTTTATTTCTTCCCTTTTTCATAATGACTCACTAAATATATTTTCTATAGTCACACTCAGCTTAGGTGGCACCAGAGATGGTTACCTCTTCAAGTTGTCTCTTCATCTTAGGAGATGTAGCATTTGGTAATTTTTCATTAGATAGAGACACATCATTAGATAATAGAGATCTATCTCTTTCTTCTCGAAAAGTATTTACTATATTCGTGGCTAATCCATTGAGCATGGTATCTTCATCCTCTTTTTTTCACTTTTTCCTAGTATCCTTCTTCCTTCACTGACCTTACACTCCAACTGACTACATCATCCAAATAATCTTTACCGAAATCTAGAGGCTTTAGTTTCGATATTAAGGTTATTAAACCCTCATACCCTTCGTTTATGATAACCTTAATGTTTGATAGATTGATTCTAGGAAATGGTTGTGGAGTCAAAATTCTACTAGCAAAGCACTCCTACTTCTACACCCTGACTAAGCATTATAGCTGCCACATCCTTCCTTTGCTAACTCCTTGAACATGTCATAACCCTTTAATCACTCTACCATCCCAATTAGGTTTTTTTATCTTTTCTTATTATGCTAATTAAGCTCTATGATGTATCATCATATGTCAGTAGTAATATTTCCAACTGTGGATGCTCTAAACTTTCTGCAATAGCCCTCCTGGTGCACTCCAACGAGGCCTCTTTATCTCTCTCAATTCTCTTTCTATACCTTTCCTCTATTTCCTAAATTTGTTTCAATCTCTTCTCCTTGATGCTTATTTCAATTGCTATCATAATTTGCTCGAAAATATCTCTCTTGTTGCTTCCTTTGGCCATGGGTGTTTTTGATTTAGTGTTACATTGATATTTTTTATCCATCCCTAATGGCTCAAACTAGACCTATCTCAACGGTTGCATATGCTCAAGATCCTTTTTCAAGATCCCCCCCTTTCCATTTTTCATACCCTAGGTGCCTAACCCCCTTTCACGAGGCGACAACCTAGAGGATCATGTTACAAACCATAAAAATGTGTTCCTTCTTAACTATAATATTTTCTCCTTGAATTCTTTATTGTTGCAAAAGATTTATTCTTTGTTTTGTCCTTTCCTTACTATTCTATGAGGGTCTCGGCAACGAAACCAAATGTTGGCAAGAACAAGGTGCAGACCAAAGATCTAAGCTTTAGTCTCTTGAAACTTGTATTTATACCCCAGTAAGATTGGTAAAGATAAGGTTTAGGGATCGTGTGGTAGATTACAGAAGCATGCGACAAGATAAAACAAGTAAAATTAAATGAATACACACATTTACATACATAACATCATTCATACTTCATCAAATACTCAACATCACATTATGCAATTTATATGACAATCCTTCATATCTTATCTTCCACACATCTTCTCTCTTACTTGCTTTTGTACTTCTCACTTGCTTATTTTCTTCTTGCCTCCTATTTTATTCTATCTTCTACTTCTATATGTATATAGATGTAGGGGAACATGTCCCTTGTCTTTGTTATGCCTTTTGGATATGTTACAACTTAGCTCTATGTGTTGCATTTCACTTGCAGTAGGTTTAGCTCATTCTATTCTTCACGGTCAACTTTGTCCTACCAACACATGGTAAAAGTTGGTTTAAATCTTCTTACTATTACAAAATCATATTAGTTTAGAGTGAGAGCATAAAGATGTTTCTCACTTGTGAGTCATATAGAAATCGACAAAAAGGCTTCCGAAAAAAAAAACACCACCTTTGATCTAAGGAGGCTTTGATCTAAGATCCCCTTTGTTCTAACCCCCTTTTCTATACATAAAAAATGCCCAAATAGCCTCTACCAACCTATGATTTTCTTACACATGGCAAAGGCTTCAATCTGAGCCCCCCTTATATTGCAATCCCTTACATGGCACTTGTGTGGCATTTCTTCCCTCTAAACCACATGGAAACATTTCATTGGACAAAACCTTAGATTGTATTTTTGGGGGTCAAATGAAGTAAATAAAACACAATATTTTACAAGTATGTAGCCCTCTATATAAGTTTTCTAAAAAATATAACTTTTATTATGTTTTTTATATTATAGTTTTTTCTTGATTTTCTAATCAACATAGGTTTGTTACAAAAAAATGACTTCAATTTAACACACTAGGAAAAATAGCAAACGATGACAAAAAAAATCTCAAAATTTAAATAACTCTCTATATTGATGTCCTTGTATATATATATATACAAAGAGTAACACATTACAACAAAATATATGTCTAATTACAATTAAAAAGTTGATAATAAAAATATTCAACAAAAATGACCAAAAATATGTAAGCCCAAAATATCAATATCAATGATCTATGTTTCAAAAAGAAGGAAAGATGTTATTTGTAACTTAAGTTTTGTAAACTATACTCATTAAAAATATATAATAAACATTTTATTAAAAACTAACTAAATATGATAGAAATTATTTCATAATTTTAATAAAAAATTATAAATAAGATCTACATAGAAAATGTCATAGATCATTATTTACATCTTTAAATTCTTGTCAATTAACAAGATGTGATGGATTTGAAATATTTGATTTTTGTGCCCCTAAAGCCAAAAATGTGAGACACTATTGTGGTAAGACCTTTCATATTGATCAATTTTTAAAGATGTTACAACTTTGTGGATAAGAACTTACCTAGTGGAATTTATCTTTTTAAGTAATGTCATCTTACTTCAAGATTCTTCTATGACTTCTAGTTGTTCCCATTTCATTATATTTCAAAACTTCTGGGAGAATTATGTTAGGAATCTATTTTGTTGGGAGCTTTGTTTATTTGGAAAGAAAAGGCTACCTTTGAGTTTATCAATTGTCCGCATTCGATATTGGCATGGACATATTTTTCACAAAGTTTTCCACCATTTTCTCTACTCTTTTGCTCTCATTCTTTATTTTAGGAGACATGGCTTGCCCATGAACCTAAACATTTCATGCCCCATGATGTTTCCAACTTCATCCCACCAAATTTGTAATGTTTTCCTTAAAAATTAGATACATCATCTATAATTTCAAACTAGAATTGGGGTTATAAGGCCCTTGATCGCAGATGGTTATTTAAGTTATGTTAATCAAACATTTGATAGATTGCATAACACATCTTTAATGAGATATTTTTAGTATTTGTTAACTAATCCTTTTAGATGAGAATTCCATTCGAGCTTTCTATTACATAGTTTAACCCTTTTCTTTTATTCCTTAAAGTGAAGAAGAATTGGGCATATTCCATATCTATCAATTCATTATTAGTGATAAACTCTGGTAGGGTGGTTGTTTTAGAATTGAAACCATGCCCCGACTTTTTCACTTTCAAAGTTTGTATAGTGTTGAAGTCCACTATAATAATGGGTTATGTGTTTTTTTAGTTTAAATTAACAATTGTTCTATTTGTGGGGTTTTAATATCAACAAAAGGAGGAGTATATATGTATTTTCCTAAATTTAAAAAAATAAATTAAAAATAAATAAATTAAAAAAAACATTTTTCTTGGTATTCATGAGTAATAGATTATTTCCATTCCCCAACAAAGGGATCGGTGTGAAATTACTACATATCTAAAGCAATCCTATATGCTTATTATATTTCTATAAATGTAGAGAATGTTCAATTTGTATTGCCCCATTTCAAATTGTTTGATTTGTGAGATTGAGTTGCAAAAGAAGACATTTAAATTTACAACTTGGATTTCTTTTACAACACGAATTCCAAAGTTCTATGATTGAGAACCTCAAAAGGAGGCAACAATCTCCCTTGAGGGGAGGTTGGATGTCTTTTCTCAACCTAGGTGTGTTGCAAGAGCTAATTTGTAATGTATCTAAATGGTGAATTTATCAAGAATAAACGAGGGATAAAACAAGGAGAGAGGACTATTAGATTATTACCAACATAACTTATTAGAATAGATGCTAAAAATGCACTTTATATGATAAGTTAATACCTCTGACAACTATATGTTCTTAAAGCAACAAGCCAGTATTTCATTTTTTAAAGAAAAAACATACTACACATCCCAATCCCTTTTAGTGGTGGCAACTATATTATTTATAGCAAGTAAATTTTGAAAAACAACAAATTGTCTCACCTTTAACAAGGCTAGAGTGCCACCATACAAAAATTAGTACAAGTTCTACTAAAACCCCTCTTGAAATTGCTTTAAATGCTTACAAAATTCTTCCATTTTTATTGAGAACTATTTGTTGTACCCTTAATTTCAACTTGGACTATTCTTGGAGTTCTAACAATTCTCTTCATGATTTACAGCAAAACAATATAATTATTTTTTATAGAGAATTGGAGTTCTAACAGTTCTCTTCTGAAGTTCATATGTAACTTCATGCTAAGTATGTGCTTTCAATATCTTTGGTATGTTATGTCATGGAGGCTATGCTAGGTAAATTATGTTATATTTGGATGAGATGAAGACATGTGACTTGGCACTAGAGAAAGACTATTGCAATAGTTTGAAGAAATCTGGCTAAGTAAAGTTCAAGTCAAGAAAGGTGTCACAGGTGTAGGAAAATGTATCGCATTATGTTGCATTCGAAGATATGACCCTATGGATTGAAAAGTAGCTAGATATTGTTCTTAGGTATCTCTGGTTCAAGTTTGAGTTCACAAAGTCTACCACAAAGAGAGTTGGAGTCAAAAGAGTGAAGGCAGTAGTGAAAAAGGGTAAGTGCAATCACAGAGAAGTAGGAGAATGCTCTGCGCTTCTCTGCATATGAAAATATAATGTTGCAGTTTGGAGGACAGGTAGATATAAGTATCAGGTATACGCATTTCAAGTTTCAAGTAATAATATGCACCACAGAAGTATCTCCGGAATCAACTCTATGAGATAAGTCTTGTTGACAGTTATGGCAAATAGAGGGAGACAGTAGATGCCATTGCAGTTCACCGCATACTGATATTTGGCCTTGTTGATTGAATGCTAAGCTCATATGACTGGTTGGTATGCTTAGTTCAAGTTTCAAACGTTTCCATTCACCACAAATATGATTTTCATTGCTTTACATCAAGATTATGTAAGCAAAGTATGTTAAGGACACCGGCATCAGAGTTCAAATGTTTGCGCTAGCATGAAATATTATAAAATGATAAAAGAAGTGTACAAGGATGTTTTGCAAGTCATATAATGTTCTTTGTGTGGTCTGCATGATGTAATTTTGTTTCCTCCGGTACCGTTTTAGGTCTAGAGCTAAATGCAAGGAAGGATAAGCGTTTGCGGACCCAATTGGGTGTATGATGAAGATATTGTCGTGTGCTTGGAGTGTTCGCCATCTTGGAAGAACGTGCTAAGGTAAAATAGGACCTAATTATATCTTGTTCTTGAACCGCATTGGATTTCTACTTACCGCATATGATTGGGAGCCGACTGTTGTGGTCATTGCAAGTTTCATGTTACACATTTCATCTTGGCCAACCAAGGTGAAAGATTTTGAAGCTTGCGGAGGATATATATGTAAGTTCAAAGGTGTTGAATGAGGTATGGTTGTGTGTTATGAGAAACCATTGATAATGTGCGAATAAACTTACCGCAAAAGCATATATAATGATGAAATGTGGAAAGGATCAATTCAGGTGAAATAATACTGTTGCGGAGGTGATTGTAGAAGTTGTAATGACTGAGAAGAGTTTTTAAAGTTGTTTTGATGTTGCGGAGGTTGGTATTGTAGTTGTGTAGAGGTGAGATAGTTGTGCAGAGGTTGAAGAGGTCAGCAGAACGTTGAAGCTATCAATGTTTGTGAAAGGAATCGCTGAGTGAGATAAGTATTGTGTTGCAGAGGTTGAAGATTCATTGTGTAAAAGTTGTAACTATTGTATTTGTTTAGGGAGATTCAGCTTCCTTTGGGTTGTAGTCATAAATGATAATGTAATCTTGTTTATTTGTGAGTCAAGATTTAGACAATAGATCCAAGCAGCTTGCTCATCGTGGTTTTTCCTTTCTAAGGTTTTCCACGTAAATCTAGTGTTATGGTTGCATGTTTCTATGTTCTTGTGTTTATCATGCTTTAATTGCTTACATTAGTTTAAATGTTGTTGGAAGAAAAGAATTTGATTAAGTACCGATTCACCGCCCCTCTCCATACTTCTATGTGTTCAACAGATAGGATGCACTCAAGGCACCAAATTTGTAATGTTTTCCTTAAATTTTAGGTACATCATCTATAATTTCAAACTAGAATTGGTGTTATAAGGCCCTTGATCATAGATGATTATTTAAGTTATGTTAATCATTTGATAGGTTGCATAACACATCTTTAATGAGATATTTTTAGTATTTGTTAACCAATCCTTTTAGGTGAGAATTCCACCCGAGCTTCCTATTACATAGTGTAACCCTTTTCTTTTATTCCTTAAAGTGAAGAAGAATTGGGCATATTCCATATTTATCAATTCATTATTAGTGATAAACTTTGGTAGGGTGGTTGTTTTAAAGTCATGCCCCGACTTTTTCACTTTCTATAAATGTAGAGAATGTTCAATTTGTATTGCCCCATTTCAAATTGTTTGATTTGTGAGATTGAGTTGCAAAAGAAGACGTTTAGATTTACAACTTGGACTTCTTTTGCAACACGAATTCCAAAGTTCTATGATTGAGAACCTCAAAAGGAGGCAACAACCTCCCTTGAGGGGAGGTTGGATGTCTTTGCTCAACCTAGGTGTGTTGCAAGAGCTAATTTGTAATGTATCTAAATGGTAATTTTATCAAGAATAAATGAGGGATAAAACAAGGAGAGAGGACTATTAGATTATTACCAACATAGCTTATTAGAATAGATGCTAAAAATGTACTTTATATGATAAATTAATACCTCTGACAAGTATATGTTCTTAAAGAAACAAGCCAGTATTTCATTTTTTTAAGAAAAAACATACTACACATCCCAATCCCTTTTAGTGGTGGCAACTATATTATTTATAACAAGTAAAATTTGAAAAACAACAAACTATCTCACCCTTGACAAGGCTAGAGTGCCACCATAGAAAAATTAGTACAAGTTCTACTAAAACCCCTCTTGAAATTGCTTTGAATGCTTACAAAATTCTTCCATTTTTATTGAGAACTATTTTGTACCCTTAATTTCAACTTAGACTATTCTTGGAGTTCTAACAATTCTCTTCATGATTTACAATAAACAAATATAATTATTTTTTTATAGAGAATTAGTAAATAAATAAGATACTAGCCCCATAGATCACTTAATCGCTCAAAGTAATGCCGAATGGCCTAATCATAGAATATCACATTTTAGGCCTTGGAATATCATTACTTAAGATGAAACATTAAGTGATTACACACATTATTGTATTAGATCTTATATATCCATTTAAAACTTAAAACTTATAAAAGTCTTCATTTTAAGAAATGTGGCATACTTCGTGTAATTTCAAAATTTTGAACTTTTCAATAGATTGAATTGATAGTGAACTTTCAATGGCATGTAATTCACTTAGTATTAGAATGGTAATAAATTAGTAATGTAATATCTATCCTTATTTATTCAATTTGTGTTGATTTTAAGTTAATTTCCATTACTCATATATGAATAATAGTGGTTCACAAGGATCTTTTTTATGAAAATGAAAGTTCACTTGATATGGATTGTATTTAATCGATTTCATGGCCTATGTTTTAATAGTAGCGGTTCACAAGAATAAATGATATATTTAGTACTCATTACATTTAATTGATGTCACGTGTGAGAAACATTGTGACTTCATAAGATGTCACTAATCCTCTTACAAGCTTAACCATGCTTAACTATGTAGTAAACCATTCTATTCATGAGAGATTTGTTCTTGTGACTAGATGGGTGATTGTGATTTTGGGAATTTTGGATGGGTTTCTGAGCAACCTTGAGAGTTCTTGCATGTTGTAGGGCAAATTGTGCATGTTATTTTTCAGCCTTGCATGTGTCATTTTTGTCTTTGCAGGTTTAATTTTCTCCTTTTTTTTTCGTCTTTTTAGGGGGTTTCATGGCTAACCCACATGAGTCTATGGGTCCCTCTAAGATTTATTTCAAACAAGTCATGCTTGTTCATTGTGTTAATCATTCCATGCAAGAAGCTAGTGCAACAAGAGTTCTTACAGATCTAGCTCAAAGACAACAATGTTCTTCGAAAAACGAAAAAGCTAATGATTTTAAAATCAATGGATGCCTTCCTCAAAGTAAGGAAATTCCAACAATTATTTTTAATCCCAACTGTGGCTGAAGATTTAGTTTTTTCCAGAGACATGTCATCATCTGTAAATTTATGGGGGTTAGATTAAATTCAAGGCTGCTAAAGAATTGGGGATGCAAAGCTTGGCTAATCGAAGAAGACATGGAGATTACCGTAGTTTCCAATGGATTTTGTTTTTGTTTTCCTTTAATAATGTTTTTTATTGTGTTTGAATTTTTGAAGAACCTTATTTCTTCAAGCATGATGGTCTTTTCATGAAACCCTAGCATCTAGATTTTATCTCAATAGTGGAACTCCCTTCCAAGGTTCTAGTTTGGATCTATTTATTTCCTATGCCCTTAATTTTCCAAAATGATGAATGCCTAAAAGTTTTGGGTGATTCATTGGGTGCCTATTTGGGTACCTCTTAGATTATCAGGGAGAAAAAAGTTTATAGTTATGGATGAATTTGTGTTGAACTATATTTAAATAATCCCTTGCCAGAGGCTCTTAATATTAGGTGAGATTTTGTTTGGCATCAAACCCTCACTTATGAAGTTGTTCCTTTCAGATGTAGGGAATGTTATCGTTATGGACATCTATTTCAAGATTGTCACCAGCTTAAATCATGACTCTTCTGAGAAAGTGCCACAAGAAGATAAAAAGGGTAAACAACAAATTTAACAAGATAATCAAAGGTCTATTGCTGGTCCTAATGTTGATGGTTTTACCATGGCTCATAGGAAAGGTAAAGCTCGACCTTCTCCAAACCCTAGAGGAACTAAAGTTGCTACTCAAAAATAAAAATAAGTTTGATATTCTAGGAGAAATAGCTACCAGATTTTAGGATGATCAAGATGAAAATTAGGAAAGGATGGTAGCAAATTAGGCGAATGATGAAATAATGCAAGATCAAGAAAATCATGGTAAAATGTAGGGTGCAAACTTTTACAATGAGAAGCAAGATTGTATAGCACAAGATCTTCAACTTTGGGGGGAGTTTCCAGATATGTTTGTTGCCATTACTAATGTCCACCATGCTCCTTTGGTGTTGAGTAAGTCTATTGTTTCTGCCCAAAACCCTCTTTTTATTCCTAATAATTCTCAAACTCTTAAAGTTCAAGAGTCTCTTCTTACCTTTGATAAACTTGAACATGTGCCAATACCCCTTTAATGGACTTTGATGAACAAGAAAATCATTCTACTTTTCATCTAGAAGATAACTTGAAATCAAAATCTTTCAAAGAAAATAAGAAAAAAGATCCTTCAACTTGAGCTTTCAGTATTAAATAGAGTTAAAAGAAAAAATAAGGGAGATAGTGTTGCACATGTGTTGTCATTGATGTCAACTGAGTGGCAATGTGGAAAGCAAAGGAAAATGTGAATACACTAAGCTGAGCAGTCAGAGGAACAATAATGATGAGAGAAAAAGGATTAGTATCATCTGTACACAGTCATACCGTATCTTATGAAGTTCATATGTAAGTGCATGCTAAGTATATGCTTTCAATATCTTTGGTATGTTATGTCATGGATGCTATGCTGGGTAAATTATGTTATATTTGGATGAGATGAAGACATGTGACTTGGCACTAGAGAAAGAATGTTGCAATAGTTTGAAGAAATCTAGCCAAGTTCAAGTTAGGAAAGGTGTCAGGTGCAGGAAAATGTACTGCATTATGCTGCATTCAAAGATATGAGCCTACGAATTGAAAAGTAGCTAGATATTGTTCTCAAGTATCTCCGGTTCAAGTTTGAGTTCACAAAGTCTACCGCAAAGAGAGCTAGAGTCAAAAGAGTGAACGCAGTAGTGAAATAGGGTAAGTGCAGTCACAGAGAAATAGGAGAATGCTCCGCACTTCTCCACAGATGAAGATATGATGTTGCGGTTTGGAGGACAGGTAGATATAAGTATCAAGTATACACATTTCAAGTGTCAAGTAATAATATGCAATGCAGAAGTATCTCCGGAATCAACTATATGAGGATAAGTCTTGTTGACAGTTACGGCAACTAGAGGGAGATAGTAGATACCACCGCAGTTCACCGCATACTAATATTTGGCCCTGTTGATTGAATGATAAGCTCATATGACTGGTCGGTATGCTTAGTTCAAGTTTCAAACGTTTCCATTCATCGCAAATATGATTTGCATTGCTTTACATCAAGACTATGTAAGCAGAGTATGTTAAGGACACCGGCATCAGAGTCCAAATGTTTGGGCCAGCATGAAATATTCTGAAATGATAAAAGAAGTGTACAAGGATGTTTTGCAAGTCATATAATGTTCTTTGTGTGGTCCACATGATGTAATTTTGTTTCCTCTGGTACCGTTTTAGCTCTAGAGATAAATGCAAGGAAGGATAAGCATTTGTGAAGCCAACTAGGTGTATGATGGAGATTTTGCCGTGTGTTTGGAGTGTGCGCCAGCTTGGAAGAACGTGCTAAGGTAAAATAGGACCTAATTATATCTTATTCTTGAACCGCATTGGATTTCTACTTACCACATATGATTGGGAGCCGAGTATTGTGGCCATTGCAAGTTTCATGTTACACATTTCATCTTGGTTGACCAAGGTGAAAGATTTTGAAGCTTGCAGAGGATATATATGTAAGATCAAACAAAGGTGTTGAATGAGGTATGGTTGTGTGTTATGAGAAACCATTGATAATGTGCGAATAAACTTACCGCAAAACCAGATATAATGATGAAATGTCGAAAGGATCATTTGAGGTGAAGTAATACTGTTGTGGAGGTAATTGTAGAAGTTATAATGACTAAGAAGAGTTTCTAAAGTTGTTTTGATGTTGCGGAGGTTGGTATTGTAGTTGTGTAGAGGTGAGATAATTGTGCAGAGGTTGAAGAGGTCAGCAAAAGGTTGGAGCAGTCAGTGTTTGTGAAAGGAGTAAGTGAGTCAGATAAGTATTGTGTTGCAAAGGGTGAAGATTCATTGTGTAAAAGTTGTAACTGTTGTATCTGTTAACGGAGTTGCAGCTTCCTTTGGGTTGTAGCCATAAATGATAATGTAATCTTGTTTTATTTGTGAGGTTGGATTTGTACAATAGATCCAAGCAGCTTGCTCACCGTGGTCTTTCCCTTCTAGGGTTTTCCACGTAAATCTAGTGTTATGGTTGTGTGCTTCTGTGTTCTTGTGTTTGTCATGCTTTAATTGCTTACATTAGTTTGAAAGTTGTTGGAAGAAAAGAATTTGATTAAGGACTGATTCACCCCCCTCTCGGTACTTCTATGTGTTCAACAGATAGGATGCACTCAAGGCAGGTTATAAGATTGACCATGATAAATCCAAACATCTAATAGAACCCCTGTTGGCTTTAGGTCTTCTAATTCAAGTGGATCCATCCCTCCCTCATCCTTTTCAATCATGATTATTTCCTAGAATGTAAGAGGGCTTGGCAGCAGACCTAGATAAAATGTTGTTAGAAGATTGATCAAAGATCGTAACCCTTTTATGTTGTTAATTCAAGAAACTAAGCTTCCTAAAGAATCTGCTAAAAAAATTGGTTGCAACATTGGTAGATATTAGGAAAGCATTTCTATGTCTACCCTTGGTCTATCTAGTCATCTTCTATGTCCTTGGAACTCTAGATATTTTTCTCTGAAAAGTTCTTAGAGTTGCAATGGCAGTCTCTCTTTAGAAGGGGTTCTCACTTCTAGCAATCTCATTATCCTGATCACTAATTGTTATGCTCTCTAAGATCTTCAATATAAGGTTAAACTCTGGGATGATCTACATGTTCATAGAGGAGCTTCTCCTCAAGATTATCCTTAGATTATTGGAGGTGACTTCAATGTTGTATTATCTCTTAATGAAAAAAAGGGTGGACTTCCTACCCTCCCTTAGGCTAGTCTTCTTCTTCAAAACATTAATCAGTTTCAATTAATGGATATCCCTCTTAGCAATGGCTCTTTTACTTGGAACAATCATAGAATTAGAGATGTGTTCATTGTAGAACATTGGGACAGATCTTTTCTCAGTGATTCTTGGCCTTCTCAACGCCTTCAGCTTGCTTCTTCCATCTTAGACAATGTAGGTTTGAATCATTGGCCCATAGATTTATACAAGGAAGGATCTTTCAAGCCTCAAAATTTCCCGTTTAGATTTCAACTCATGTGGTTAAAAGAAGATGACTTGGAAGAAAAGATTAAACTTTGGTGGCAGGAAGGTAAACCACATCATTGTACAACTTAGTATGTTTTGTTCCACAAATTATGTTTTGTCAAACAAAAACTCAAAGAATGGAATTTTTCATGCGGTAACATTGCGCAAAGGAAAAGAAATATTTTTTCTAAGTTGGTGGAGATCTAAAGTTGTATTCAAGAACAAGGCTTAAGTAAGGATTTCTCAACTCTGCATTCCAAACTTCAGAATGATTTAAAAAAAGACTGAGCTTTAGGAGGAAATCATGTGGAGACAAAAATCTCGTGCTAAACGGTTGTAGATGGGGGACAGGAATTCTTTTTTTTTTCATCACTCTGTTGTGGCACAAAAACATGTTAATGCTTCCAAGGAGATTCAAAGACAAGATGGGTCCAAAATTGATTCCATTCAAGATATCCAATCAGAAGTTGTTTCTAACTTTCATGAGTTGTTCAAAGCCCCCATTGATTTCTTTGTTGATAATAGATGTATCATTTAGAACTATATTCCTAATCTTATCTCCACTCATGACAATTCCTTCCTAAATGGCCCTATTTCCATGGATGAGCTAGAGCAGCTTGTTTTTATGATGAAAAAAGATAAAACTCCAAGACTAGATGGATTTCCTATTGGGTCCTTTCAAGCCTTTTGGTATATTGTCAAAGATGACATTTTGGAGGCTTCTTAGGAACTTGTGTACCTCAAAAGAAATGCTAAAAGTTCTTAATAACTCTTTTCTTAATTAAACGATTGTGCCTAGATATTTCATCTTTGGTGATAACATACAATATGTCGATCAAACTAAGTTAGCCAGCACTACGACTTATGTGTCTAACTAGACGGGCAATGAGAATTCTAGTATTGACCACATGAACCTCTACAAGCTTCACGCCTATCTTTTGTCTTTGAATGTCTCTATTCTCATTATTTAGTGGCATCTCTCTTTTGTCTAGAGACTACAAGAAAATGCTATGGGCTCTAAGCTCTAGTCCAGTGTGTGATGAGCTCACAAATGAGTTGAAACTCGTCCTACTTATTTTCATCTTATATCTCAAGGTCAGATGTAACCCTTTTGCTGAAAATTTTCCAGAACTCACCTTGTGTCATCCCTTTACATATCATGAGACCTAGCATTTTGCCACAATAGAACTCCAACAATTTGTATGGCAACCATATCAACTTCATCAATCAACCATGATTTGGTTGATACTTCAAGCATATTTACTTGATGTGCTTTATAACAAGTACTTTGATTTTTGTTTCAAGCAATTAATAAGGGAAAAGGTGTCTAGACCTTACATTTCTAATGTTCGTTTCTTAATACTTTAATATGTATTCACTATTTCATCTTTTGTGTGTTGTCTTATTGTGGGAGAGTTGGCATCCCATTTGGAGATGACATAGAATTCATCTTTAGTGGATTTTGTCCTCACATGAAGAGGTAGGTGTCCCACTTTGAGGTAGCATAGTTCGGCCATGTGTCAACATCTTGTGGAGTTGCAAGATCATTATGAATATGACATATTATTATGAAATAAAAGAGGGAGGTTACATTGGAATCTTGACCAATATTATGACAAGTGTAGACACTTGTCATGGAGCATCTTTGAATGGGTTAAATAACGACAAATTGGGGTGCCCAAGTTTGGGTGGTCAAATATGACAATTTATGACAATGTAAGAGTGTAAGAGAATATGCGGAGGATCTTTTACCAAGGAGGGTCTTGGAATTTGGTGTCTTCATTTGGGTGCCATATCTCCTATGGTATTGCTAATAGTTTTCCAAAACTATTCATGTTTTCATGTTTGAACCTTGCCTATTTATTAGTGCTTGGAGTTGTAGTTTGTATGAGATAATTTGCAAGCACCATAATGTTGCGAAAATCACTCAAAATTTGAATGTTAGTGATACTCATGTAAAGGCTTGCTCTTCAAGTGTATTGTAACCATGATGTTTACTAAATAATACATTGGGCTGCTTTTGAGTCAAGTTTTTCTCTCAAAAAGGTTTTTTCCCACGTGCATCTTGTGTTATAGTATATTGTTTATTTTATGTTTATGTGTTTCTACTTTCTGTAATTATAAAGATTGAAATTTTGCACAATATTCTCCTCAAAATATTAGTGTAGGAAGCATTTCCGCGTACCTCACTTCCTTTCATTTGGTATCTGAGCCTGATCACCTCGGATTCTAGGTGTTGGGTAGAGGATTTTTTGTACTAATTTTTATTTGAGTAAGAGCTTGTGCAAAGAGAGTTTTGATCTTATTGCAAGAGGAGATGGCAAACACATCTCAAATAGAGATGAAAAAGTTTACTGGCACTAATTTTGAGTTATGAAAACTCAAAAACGGAAGATATGCTCATAGATAGAGATCTATGAGCTACATTATCCAATACGAATCCTACTGCAATGAAACAAGAAGACTAGGACTTGATGGATAGAAAGATGAAGGGTCTTGTTAGACTTTGTTTGGCAGATTCAGTGTTATTGAATGTTTATGAGGAAACCACCGCAATGAATCTTTGGAAGAAATTAGGAGATTTGTATGAAGCTAAATCTCTAGTTAACAAACTCTTTCTAAAAAAGTTGTACACCCTCATAATGGAGGATGGTGGATCAATAGCCAATCATATGAAAGCCTTCAAAATGATAGTTGCCTAGCTAAACTCCATGGGAGGAAAAATGGAGGATCGTTGTATGACTTTGTTGTGTTCTTTGCCAGATTATGGGACCACCTTTTTATGACCATTGGGAGCACTACTACCAAGTTGAAAATGGATGAGGTGGTTACATCGTTGCTTTTTGAAGAGATGTGAAGAAAGGCTTTTGAATCGGCCAAGGAGGCCCTCATTTATGGAAGATCAAAAGAAAAAGGCAAGAAGGACAAGAAGCAAGATAAGTCAAGATCTAAATCCTGTTTGAGATCCAAATCCCCTGGTAGGTAAAAAGGCTAAATGTTGGAATTGCGACAAGCCTTGCCATTTCCATAAAGACAACAAGGAGGAAAAGAAGAAGAAAAAAATGATTCTGATGATGAGTTCCATAGATCCTCTCAAGATGATGGTGATGCCTTTGTTGCGGCATTGGCTACACATGCATCAGAAGGTGTGTTGTTGATCGACTCTGATGCATCTTTTCACATGAACTCACATTGAGGTTGGTTTACACAATATAAAAAATTTGATGGTGGGAAAGTGTACCTTGGAGATGATTTTCATCTAAAGATTGTGGTTGTAGAAGTGTTCCGATACGAATCCCTAATGGACGAGTGAAGCAGATCAATTGTATTCTACATATCTCTAGTTTGGCACAGAACCTACTTTATGTACGTAAATTGAATGATGTTAGTGTGCAAGTTGTTTTCTCGAATAGAGGGTGCAAGATGGTCAGAGGAGCTACGGTGCTTACTAAGGGTGTTCATATTGGCACTATGTTTCAGTTGGATGCACATGCAGTTCAATGCAATAGTTCTTTTGTTCCTACAATGAAAAGATCTATAGAAGCTTCACCTTCACCATTGGAACCACCAACAAAGAAGAGTTGCATCCACTTCCAATGGTCATGCTTTTTGAGCACCTAAGGGTGCTCATGCTTTGGAAACAAAACTATTAGTAGAGGGAACAATGTTGTGGCACTAGAGGCTTGGTCACATAAGTGACAAGGGTCTAAAAACCATGAAAAATAAAAACCTTGTTAAGGGGTTGAATTATTGTAACCTTTAGTTCATTTTTTCTAAACATTGCATATATGGAAAACAAAACCATGTTAAGTTCTATTCTAGTCTCATAAATCTTCTAGGGCATTGGACTTGATACATTCTGACGTTTTTAGTTTTGCTAATGTTCCTTCAATTTTAAAATCTATTTATTATATATCTTTCATCGATGACTATAGTAGAAGGATACTGGTATATTTTCTTAGGAGTAAATTTAAAGTCTTTAGTCAGTTAAAAAAGTTTAAGGCTCTTGTTAAAAATCAAATTGATAAAAAGATTAAGATTTTGAAGATTGATAATGGGAGTGAGTTTTGTTCCATAGACTTCGACAGGTTCTATAAAGATCATGGAATAGAAAGGCATGAGACAACTCTGTACACCCCTCAACATAATGGAGTTGCAAAAAGAATAAACATAATGTTGATGGAGAGGGCACGAAGTATGCTTAGTGGGGTTGACTTGGAACACAAATTTTGAGTAGAAGCGATTACTATAGCTTGTTACCTGGTTAACAGGTCTCCTACATCAACTCTTGTTGAGAAGACACCTATGGAGGTGTGGTCGGGAAAAAAGCCCCCATTGAGACATCCTAGAGTTTTTGGTTACGAGGCATGTGCACATGTGCCTAGGGAGAAGAGGTCAAAGTTGGAGAACAAGGTTGTTAAATGTATCTTCATCTATTATGGTTTTGGTGTGAAAGGGTACAAGCTTTGGGATCTTATCGCCAAGAGAGTTTTGTATAGCAGAAATGTTATCTTTAGAGAAGTTAAGCCTTCTTCCATTGTATTGTAGCTAGAAAAAACAATTGAAAAGAAAGATGTGGTTCAACTACCCCCAAAGATCAAAAAAGTTGAACCAGAAGCCCACAATGGACCTAAAGAAGATGAGCTCGGATAGTTCAAAGAGTTCAGAAGAACAGATAGAACCTCCACCTCAACCTTTGAGGATGTCCACTCGGCTTAGACGACAACTAGACAAGAATACTCCTAATTAGAGATGTATTTTTTCTTTGCTTATTATTACTGATGAGCCTAGGACTATAAAGGAGGCTATGGGTATGAATGATGCATATTCCTGGAAAGTGGCCATGGATGAGGAGATGGTTGCATTAAAGAAAAATAATACATGGGATCTAGAACCTTTGCTTGATGGATGTAAATCCGTTGGATGCAAATGGGTGTTCAAGAAAAAATCAGTTTAAATGGCAATGTTGAGAAGTACAAGGCGAGATTGGTTGCAAAGGGATATTCCTAGGTTGAGGGAATTGATTATAGTGAAATTGTCTCCCCAGTTGCTAAGCTAATATCCATTCAGTTTCTATTATCTATTGTTGCAACACATGTGAAGGCCGTTCCTTCATGGTGATTTGGAGGAAGAAAGTTATGTCATAGCGAGAGCACTACATTGAAAAAGGTAAAGAGCATTTGGTTTGTAAGCTGAACAAATCTTTGTATGGTCTTAAGCAATCTCCTAGGATGTGGTACCAAAAGTTTGATTCTTTTGTACTAGGTTTGGGATTTTTGAGATCCAAATCAAATCATTGCATCTATTACAAGATGGACGGTGACCATTTTTCCATTATCGCACTGAATGTTGATGATATGTTGTTTTTGGTAACATGGGAAGGGCTTGATTTGTGAATTAAGATTACTTTCAACACAATTTGAAATGAAGGACTTAGGGGCAACCAAGTATATCTTGGGCATGGAGATCAAAAGAGATAGAGATAACAAAAAACTTTGGTTGGGCTAGAGTATGTGAACTCAATGTTGGAGAGATTTAGCATGTCAACTTGCAAGCCATTATGTGTTCCTATTGCGATAGGGACAAAGTTATCAGTTGAGCAGTGTCTGACTTCTCCTAGTGAGATGGAGGATATGAGTAGAGTACCTTATGCTAGTGTAGTTGAGAGTTTGATGTATGCTATGGTCTGCACAATACTAGATATTGTGCAAGCAATGGGATTCCTTAGCTAATTCATGGCTAATCTTAGACAAGTACATTGGGATGCAATGAAGATGGTCTTCAAATATTTGTTGGGTATTTCTAAGTATTTCGTTTGTTAGCATGGTTATCCTATAGGGGCTTAGCATTCACTATGTATTCATGGATATGTGGATTCATATTGGACTAGGGATGTTGACAATAGAAGATCCATCAATGGATATGTTTTCACTATGTTTAGTGGTGCTATCAATTGGATGAGTAAGTGGCAGGTCGTGATTGCTTTGTCTACTACAAAAGCAAAGTACATGACAGCTACTCATGCTTGTAAGAAAGTCATCTGACTTAAGAGATTGTGTTCATATGTGGGGCTAGATGCATGAACTATAACAATTCTATGTGACAATCAGAGTGTCATATGTCTGACAAAAAACCCAACCTTTCATGCAAGGACAAAGCACATTGATGTCCAATACCATTTTGTTCGTGACATGGTAGAGGATGGAGGGTGATATTGAAGAAAGTTGATATTTTGTCAAATGTTGCTAATTCTTTGGCAAAGCCTATGGGCATAGATAAGTTTAGGTGGTGCAATGAGGCTATGGACATCACAACCCCTAGTAGTTAGATTTCAGTGTTGGCATATTTCCCTTTTGCTCTTACAAGGTGTTTAACAAGTGGGAGAATATCTCTTGCAAACTATTCAACAAGTGGAAGAATGTTGGAAAAATGTGTCTCAACCTTACATTCCTAATGTTTGTGTTTTAATACTTTTGTCTGTATTCACTATTTCGTCTTTTGTGTATTTTGTTTTCTTGTGGAAGAGTCGGCGTCCCATTTGGAGATGACATGGAATTTGCCTTTAGTGGATTTTGTCTTCACATGAGATAGGCATCCCACTTTGAGGTGGCATAGTTTGGCCATGTGTCAGCATTTTGTGAAGTTGTAAGATTATTATAAATATGATAGATTCTTATGACAAATAATAGCATGTAAGAGGGAGGTTATATTGTAATCTTGACTAGCATTATGACAAATGTCCACATATGTCATGGAGCATCTTTGAATGGGTTGAATAAGAACAAATTTGGGTACCCAAGTTTGGGTGGTCAAATATGACAGTTTATGACAATGTAAGAGTGTAAGAGAATATGCTAAAAATAGCATGGAGGATCTTTTACCAGGGAAGGTGTTGCAATTTGGTGTTTTGGTTTGGGTGCTATACCTCCAATGGTATTGCCAATGGTTTTCCAAAAACATTCATGGTTTATAGTTTGAACCTTGCATATTTATTGGTGCTTGGAGTTGTTTGTATGAATTAATTTGAAGGTACCATAATGCTAGCGAAATTACTCTAGATTTAAATGCTGGTGATACTCCTATAAAAGTTTGCTCTGCAAGTGTATTGTAACCGTGTTGTTTATTGGATAATACATTGTGTAACCGTGTTGTTTATTGGATAATACATTGGGCTACTTTGGACTAGGGTTTTTCTTTCAAAAGAGTTTTCCCCATGTATACCTTGTGTTATGGTATATTTTTATTTTATGTTTATATGTATTTTCACTTTTTGTAATTGTACAAATTGAAAATTTGTCCAAGGGGTTGAGCTTAATTGGTTAAAATCTTGGGTTCTCATTGTGGAGACCTAAGTTCAAATCCCCATAGGGACATCTAATGTGGAATTCTAAGTTGTGAATCTTGGTCTTCCATAGTTGGCTTCTAATGTGGATGTGGTTTCTAAATAAAGTGGATTTCTAAGTAGTGACTATTGGTCTTCCATAGGTGATTTCTAATGTGTTTGCTCATAAGGAGCTTGTATTGGTTTCATGTTGATGCTCATACGAGCAGAATATTTGTAAACAATATGCAATATAAAAAAATGAAAATGAAAATTTGCACAATACTTTCCTCAGAATATTAGTGTAGAAAATGTTTCAGTGTACCTTACTTCCTTTCAAATTTGTTATAACAAGATTTATTATAATTAAATATCCTAAGACTAAATAAATAAAATCATGTAAAACAACTATCCAATTCTATTAAATTATTCCCTACTTAAAGATTACGAGTTAAATAATGAATGGATTTTGACTAAAAACTATATATTAAAGATATATTCAGGGACTTTCCTACCAATATTTTTTTTTAAAAGAGTAGAGTTAGATCATCCAATCATTTCATATGGTTGGTAAGGCAGAGAAACATTAATTTTATACCGCAACAGGAATGTACTTTTCTTCCAAAGGAATCAAACTATAAATTACAAGTATTGTCTTGTTTTCTGTCTATAAAGAATATATGTCACGTATTAACTCAGTTTTCCATGAAGTAACTAAATAAGAACTAATAATTTCCCTTGAAAAAATATAAACTCACAACTAAATTGATTAATAAAGTATTTATCGCTTTACCAATTTTGAATTGGTTATCCATCTCTAATCACCAATAGAAACTAGTTACAAGGTGTCCAAAAATATGCAAGCAATTTTTACGGGAAGAAAACCACCATGGATGTCCTAAACCAATTACCCGTAACAGTCTATCTCTACTAATAAATGGAGATAACATATTTGAGACTAAATGATAAAGCAGCCGACTCTAGAACAGATAAATTTAAAACAGTGGTGGATTACTTTTTTCTACAAAGAGTCATCCCATCTCCGATAGGAACCTATGTTTCATAAAGTGATAAACCTTATAAGTTAGGGATATCTATGTGCATTCATAGAAAATGAAAAGCATTACGTAAATTTAATGAAATTAAATAGATTTGCTAAGATAAGGACCATACCATACTAGTAGTCACTCGTTTGTCGTTATATATTAGTTTGTTAAAATCACGTATGCTATTCGTCTTCTTATCATCAATCTGTAGTCCAAAATATAGTGTTTCAGGAAGGCATCATAGAAGCACAAAGTATCGAAAATAAATAGAATAGGATGCTGAATTTTTCAAGTGAAGATACCTGCGGATTAGCTACTCTTCCATACCATAATACATTGTCGATGACTATAAGACCTCCTGGCCTAATCTACAACATCAACAACCAAATCTTTTTTGATGCCAAGTTCATAAAATACAGAACTCTGTGAAAGTGTCATCCATTAATTTCACAGAAATAAATCAAGACAAATATGAACTCTAAATTGTTTAAATGTGAAAGCTTGCTACATTAACCCTTAAGATTAGCTTATGGTAATTTAAAACAAAATCAAACAAATGGAAGAGATAAACGAAGCTTCTAATTACATTTGATATGCAAAAGCTAAGAAATGGAATTTGAAACGCTATTTGAATGAGATGACTTTTTAGGTCCTATCCTAGCCACTACATTTTCGTACCATAAGAGATCCCCCTTGCAGAGACGAGGGAATTTTTTGACTTTACTATATATAGTAACCTACTTAGTTTTTGACACAATTGTTTGCTAGATGATCATTAAAAAAACTTCTGCACCAGCTAAAAGTAGCAAATATGCAACGTATATTCTGTTAGTAGACATCTCTCCATGGCTTGCGCATTACATTAAATTATAGCGATCGACAAGGTTTATTACATTTCTCTAATTTAAGGCTATATGTAAATCTGCTTCACATTGTTAAAATATAAACTATATTTAATCACAAAGAGTCATGTCTCATGTAAGAGACACACTGGTCCATGTATAATATCTATTTAAGGGTCTTTGGATCTATATTTTTTTTATAGTAGAGAAAATCTATTCAATCTCTCCAATTTTAACAATTGGTATCAGAGTCAGATTGCAGCATTGATTGCAAAAATCATGGCTGAATCTTAAAAGGAAAAATCGCAAAAAAAAAGTCTTTTGATTGCAAAGGTTTTTTATCGCAAAGATCATTGTAGTTGATTGGTGTTGAGAATTATGGAGAGTGGCATCATCAAATGAAAAATATTTTTCTTTTGGGGGACCTCACGTCTGTTGTCAATGTAACTATAACAAGACATCCCAAAGATGTTCGTCTACAAGAAGAATTTGATAAGAAATCATGCCAAGCACTAGCCTTAATAAACTTGTCTATTGGTGGTACATTAATAGAAAATGTGCGGAATGCAACCACACCAATGGAAGCTTGGGATGCAATCACTACGATCTTTGGGCACAAGAATGATGTGAGAAAACACATGCTCTAAACTTAGTTATTTAATCTAAGAATGGATGGATCGGTAACTAACCATCTATCAAAAGTCAAGGGTACTTTAAATCAACTCGTTTGTAGGTGAGATTATAGCTAATAAAGATATTGCCTCAATAACTCTTAATAGTCTGCCCAAATCATTTGAAAATTTCAAGACTACATTCACATTAAGTGGAAAATTGGCAACCCTAAAATTCAATGATTTAGAGGGCTTATTATTGCAACATGAGGAAATGTTTAATAGAGATACTGAAGTTGAATTAGCAAATGTTTTTGCCTCTAAGTTCAAGGGCAAGAAGCCTCAATGTCAAAGCAATGCTAATATGGATAATGATGGACAAAGGAAAGCAAGGGTTGGTATTATTGCAATCGTCTTGGTCATTTTGAAGAGCAATGTTTTAAAAGGAAGAAAGATATGAATAAAAATAAACAAGGAAGTATGATGGTTGATGTGGATATTGAAGATGATGAAAGTCGCGCAGACTATTTTCAGCAGATACCTCTAAATATATTCAAAATGATGATGTTTGGATTATCGATTCAAGTGCTACTCGCCACATGACTGGTAATGTTGACAACTTGAGAAATGTAGTAAAGCAATCAAGAGACACGATTACATTGGGAGATGATTCACAATTACATGTTGAAGGAGTTGGCAAAGCTCCTCTACATGTTCCAACCCAAGGTAAAACAAGTATTGATAATGTCTTATTTGTTTCAAGATTAAAGAAAAATCTTATCTCAATTAGTCAAATAATTGCCAAAAACATGAAAGATATTTTTGAAAAAGGAATTTGTAAGGTGTTTGATAGTGAGGGAAAATTAGTATGTGATGGATATATAAAAGGAGGCCTATTTTATTTGAGGACAAGCTCCTCTAAAGCCTTAGTTTCAAGTGTTGTTTCAAGAAATCAATTATGGCATGAAAGGCTTGGCCATATTAACCTTGAATCACTAAAGGAAATGTTCAATCAAAATATAGTATATGGACTTCCACCCATCACTACGGAGAAGTGTTTTTGTGAAGCTTGTGCTAGGGGGAGACAACATAGAGAAAATTTTGCTTTTGGAAAAGCTTGGAGAGCCTCCAAGAAATTGGAGTTAGTTCATTCTAATCTTTGTGGACCTATGAAGACAGTTTCTGTAGGGAAATCTCGATATTTCATGACAATCATTGATGTCTTCACTCGAAAGGTTTGGGTTTATTTTCTGAAGAACAAATTTGAAGCATTTGATGTTTTCAAAGAGTTTGTACACCAAGTTGAGAATGAAAGTGATATAAAAATTAAAATGCTAAGATTAGATAATGGGGGAAGTACAACTTAGATGAATTTGTTAATTTTTGCAAACAAAAAGGAATTAAGAGGCAATTCTCAGCTCCATATATTCCACAACAAAATGGAGTAGCTGAAAGAATGAATAGGACACATCAAGAAAAAGCTAAATCCGTGCTCAAGGCTTGTAATCTTGAAGATAAATTATGGGGAGAAGCAGTTCATACAGCTGCCTATTTGATCAATCGGAGTTTGACTAACAGCTTAGAAGGCATCTCTCCAGAAGAAGCATGGTTAGGAAGGATACCAACAAGGGCAACACAGAAGATTTCCCTTTTCTTTTAAGAATTAGCTGGGACAATCGTTATATAATAGAAGAATAAAAATGTCATAGGGCAAATAAGCAAAAAAGTATAGGGCGATTACAACGGTACACAATAGAATAATTGAATAGAGTACATTTATTGTGTTTTTGTTTTTTGAAGACATAGAGAGCTATAAAAACTATTGACAAAGAGAATGTGACACTGGCTCGAACAACTGATGAACCCAAAAACAAATGAAGAAGATGGTTGGAGGGTAAAATACAAGATGAAATATGTCGACAAGAATCAACTAATCCTTTCAACAATGAGTAGCACTTGCAATCCAAAAATGAAGGAAAAAAATTCCAATCCTCTAATACAGCAAAACAATATATTGATGCCTTACATAATGAGGGTTGTCTATTAAATTTGTTTAAGAAATCAATCGCTGGATTAAAATAATTCAGAATGAAAGAATGGTTGTACTTACACATAGATAACCTCACACTCCATTTAAATATGGGAGCTAAAGATGTTTGATTTTTTCATGCTTGAGGAGGCATATACAAAGCAAAGATAGCAAAGCCAAAGGGATATGGAGGGCATCCATTCTACTATCTACACATTGCCAAAGAGCCTATAAACTAACCCTCCCACAAAACCTAACCTCTAATGGATATATGAATATTGGTAGGCCAAGCACACCAAAAATAAGGCTATGCGACATAGCAATAGGAATGAAATGTTAGCCTCAAAGGTAACATATCATATCTATAGATATAACCTTAGTTAGCGGGTTTTGCTGTATCATGTCCCTTTTTTCAAGTTAAAGGTATTAAAGTTTATACTCTAGTACATATCATATATTCAGGTGATTTTTATATATTGCAATACATTCAATAAATTAATAATTTAACTTAAGTTGTCAAAAAGATAACTTTATATTATATTTTAAAAAGACAGCTTATGTTTTATTATTAAAATAGTTATTTTTAAAAAAAAGAGTCCAATATAATAAAGTGTTTTTTAAAAGAGGGCTTAAAGTTATGTTATGACCGAGGTACAAAAGTAATGGAGCTTTTAGACACTTTTTAATTTAAGTTGGAGGGAAATGGGGGAAAATAAGAAATAATACTTTATTTCCTCAAAAGTGCCTATAAAGAAGTTGAGCACAGAAGAAGGATTCCAGCTTTTTATCAATTTCTAATTTCCTGAGAATGAACGAAAATTCCTCTTCATTTGCTTTAGGATGGAAACTCTTTGGCAAGATGGTTTCGAGGATGAAAATTCTCTTAGCCATTTGAATAATTACATGTAGGGATTACCTATGCGCTGCAAGGTCTGGATTTGGAGATGAAACATCTCGTTTCTGTTTGAGCAATTTCATACAGACATTGCCAGTGTGCTGAAAGTTCCAGTTCCAATTGATTTGTTTGTTTGGTGTTCTGGAGTTGTGGGTTTCAATTTTCTGTGTGTGACGGTTTTCAGTTGTTCAGTTGTTTGGTTATGATATTTCAGAATAAATATTTATATTAGTTTAGTGTGATTTTTCAAAACTTGTGTGTGCGGTGGAGGGGATGTGAAGATCTTAAGTTTGTTATGGATTTTGTGTCTAATTTGTGCAAGCTTCAAACTGGAGGTCGTTATTGATAATTTATTTGCTTTGCAAATATATTTCCTCTATTAATCTGGTCGTACAATTTCCATCACCAGTCGTACCATATTTTATGGTGGAATTTTTAATCGAAAGTTGTTGTACAACAATACGAAAGGAGATGCAACATTTCTAAATGAGTTTGTGCAGCTGTATAAAAGATAAAATATTATTGTTTGTGAGTAGTGCATCAGCTATACCATCCCAAAGAAGAGTTGTACAAGTTTGAGAGTCTCATAAAATTGTCGTACACCTTGAGAAAAGGACAAAAATAATGCTTATGAGCTGTTGTACACCTTTGTTAGGGAGACAAGTCCTGAGAAATTTTATTTCTGATCAATTGTACACTTATATTGTTCCTCCTTTTTATTTGTACTTGGTCGTACCATGTATGCTATCCTTGATAGGGCGTACACAAGGGGCGTAAGGTATCAAGAAGAGGGGTCACAGCTGTTAATATTGCCTAAAGCCAGCCAATTTCTAGCTGTACATTTTAATAAGGCAACCATACATTTTTAACAAGAGTTTTCAGCAATTGGGTGGGTCGTACTGATTTATGCGAAGGCAGTTTTCATCATATAAGTGGATTGTGCAAAAAACTGGGTCAGTTATTTGCTGTTAGGGAGTTCTTTTAATGATTGTTTTCACTTGCAGCCTTATTGCATAATCAGCCACCTTATTCTCAGATGGAAAGGAAGGTATTGAGGACTGAAATATTCATTTCTGGGTCTTCTCAAAACTGCACCAACAGCCATGCGACAGGCTTAATATAGTATTAAGATTTCATCATCACCATTGATTTTCAGATCATTATTGGCATATATATATATATATGGAAATCACTAGTCAATTACAACTCACTAGACACACCCAGCATGCACATTTGACTCCCTTGATGCTCCTAGACCATAGTTACGAGACTCCAGCTCGGACTCGGCAAGCTGATTTTGGACTCGGACTCGGCGCCTAGACTTGGCAAAAACTCGGCAAAGACTCGGCAAATTGAAAAACCCAAGAAATTCAAAGATTTTTAAGGATTTAAAACTTGTTTCATGCACCCTTTAATAAATAAACCTTAAAGACACAATAACATCATCAAATAGAAGCTAATTTGATCACATACACAAGTATACATCGATCACATAAATATAAACGCAAATTGTAGCTGAAGGAAATAACACACTTAGATATATAAATATTGTCAAATGTATACAAAACTCATGGAATATGAAATCCATGGCATCAAAAGTTCCAAACAAATATCAAAACAAAAACTAGAAGTCTATGCCACTATGGCTCAAAGGAGCCTGCAAGTGCACCCTTCTTACGAAGGCGTCTAAGATAGGTCCTAGATGATGATGCAGCCATAATATCTGCCTCTATCTCTGTGCCACCCACACAAACATGTAATGTGTCTACTGACTCTGCTCATGCTCTAACCTCCTCCTCTGCCATAGCTACAGCCTCAGCCTCTCTATCCGCCTGGTCAACCCAATCGAGGTCCTCATCACTAAAAATAGGATCCTCAGCCTGAGTGATCTAATTAGATTGTGGATCAACCTCCTCTAGCGTGATAGGGGTGGAGTCAGTGCCCAAAATTTCTCTGTAGCGAAGACGAAGGTTGTAATGAACAAAGACTAGATCATTCAACCTCTGCACAGACAGTCTATTGCGCTTCTTGGAGTGTATGTGCTTAAACATACTCCAATTGCGCTCACAACCCGAAGCACTGCATGGTTGGCTCAATATTCGAATTGCAATCTTCTGAAGATTTGGTACCTTAGCACCAAACATATCCCACCATGCATCTGAGATGAGAAAGAGAAAAAAATCAATCTCATTACCCAACTTTAAGTTTCAACATTTAATAATAATATAAAAAGAGAAAAAGTTTATTAGATTTTTAAACTTAAATTATGCTCTTAATATAATTTTACCTAGCTGCAATGTTGACCGATTCTTTTTGCAAATCTCACGAGAAAAGAGATCTCCTTGTGCAAGTCTAAAGGTCTCAAGCTCATGGACTATCTGTATTGAATTAGCTGACATCCGCTCTAACACTGTGTAGAGCCCACTCAGAACCTCCTCGTCTGCCTTGAATTCAGGGCGGAATTGAAATGCCAGATTGAGGTAATAAGCAGCTGCGTGTAGGGGCTTATGAAGCTAGTGGTGCCATCTCCTATCAATGATCTCCCAAATGGGACAATACTTACCCTCAACTCCCCCATAGATGGATCTAATGGCCTCCTTGGCCCTATCCATGCCCTCATATATGTAGCCCATTGCGGACTTCTCCCCATCAACAACTTGTAGGAGAACTACTAGAGGCTCAGTGACCTGCAATTATTGTGAAACATTAACTTAAGTGTGAACAAAAATAGGCAAATAAAAGAAAAATATGAATAAAAATTAAAACATAATATATAATTAGATTTTCATTTACCTTTACAATCTCCTCAACAGGTGTCCAAAATCTTGCCTCATCAAAGATCCAATTTGTAACTTCAGCCCCTGCATTGGTATTAGCATAGGATGAGGAAGTCCACTCCTCATCAACAAACATGCGCCTCAAAGCTTTTTTTGACTAAAGCAAGGATTGTAATGTGATGAAATTTGTTGCAAATCGGGTTATGCTAGGACGAGCCAACTCCTTTTGCTGCGTGAATTGCCTCATTAGGTTGAGGACCCATGTGTGATTGTATATGAATTTACAAATATTTCTTGCCATCTCCACACATGTTTTGATCCATGGAATCTTGCCAATATCCTCCAATGTGAGGTCAAGGCAATGGGCAGCACATGGAGTCCAAAATAATGATGGGTGCTTCTCCATCAATAGTTTACCCGCAGCAACATAATTTGCTGCATTATCCGTCACTACTTGCACCACATTCTTCTCACCCACCTCAGCTATGATTTCCTCTATAGCTTCACAAAGGAATGTGGCATTTTTAACATGTCTTGAAACATCAATAGATTTGATGAATACGGTGCCACCTGAAAAAAGAAACAAAATCAATGATTCAATAAAGCATAAATTTAAAATATTAATCACTAAATCAATGCATTGTAGAAAGTAGAATCACCTGAGGAAGAAACAAGAAAATTTAGCAATGTCCTATTTCTCCTATCAGTCCAACCATCGGTCATGATGGTGCAACCCTTTGTCCTCCATATCAACCGTTGCTCCTCTATTGTGGCTTTTACATTGGCCACCTTTTGTGTCAAAATTGGGCCCTTTATGTCATCTTCACTAGGGGCTTTGAACCCCACCCCACAAACAGTAATGGCATCAACCATGTTTTGTCAATAAGGAGACCTAACACATGTCACAAATAAATTAAATTAAATAAGTATTGTAAAATGGAGAGCTTAAATTTGAATTCGACATATCTCTAAATATAAAAATTCAAGAGAAAGAATCAAGCTATAAGTTTTAAAACAATCAAACAAAAAAGAATTACCTGGCTGCATGGAATGGAATGGTGCAATAGTACCAAAAGTCTCCGATTGCACGTTTAACTACATCATGTACGTCCTTGTTCCAACCCATGCTCTCAAGCGACGATTGGGAACCTGGAGTGATGCGTGGCAAAATATATGAATCAAGATTCCTAGATTTACGAACTCTAGGCCCAAGAACACTGTCGCTGGCAGTGGCACTAGCAGTAGCAGTAGCAGGTGTTCCACTTCCAACACCTGGAGGACAAAATGGAGGCATGGAAGAAGACTCTCCACTACCACTAACACTTGCCATCTCCTCTATTTGCCTCCTTTTCAATTCTTTTTTTTGCTCAAATGTTTCTAGTTGCACTTTCACCTCTCATATAACCTCAAGAGGCGCTTTTCCGCATGGGTTAGCATCATGGATTGGTATTTGTGCAAGATGGTATTTCAATCTATTAATGCCTCCTCCACGAAAAATTGTTTTGCAATAAAAACATTTTACTTCTCCTTTCTTTTGGCCAGGCATAATTTCAGCATGTTTCCAACAAGGGTCCCTTCTAACTGGCTCTTTGGACATTGTGATAAAGATGATTTGAAAATCTCAACACTGCTGCAATAACATATAAAATTTATAAATACAAAAAAAAATTAACATTTGTGATTTATAATTATTAAAGTAATAAAAAAAAGTAGGGTTTGCTTACAAAAACACCTAGGGTTTAATAAAAAAAACTCAAAACACCTAGGGTTCTTTCTTTGATCTACTAAAATAAAATAGAAAGAAGAAATGAAATGTAAAGAAAAATGCAATTTTTGGTAAAAAAAAAAACCTTCAAAATACAAACTTACCTCTAAATCTAACTTGAAATCAATAGAGAGCTCCTTCCAATCCTTTGTAGACACCTCTAGATGCACCAAAAGTAGCTACGAAGCTACCCCAATGCGATTCAACAATCAATTTTTGCTCTACCTCCTTGCCGGTTTCCCTACAATGCACTCCAAATTTTGTTCACAACTCTCTTTTCTCCTTCCCCTTTGGCTTCAAAATGAAATGATGTTGCTTTTAAGGTGGAGGGTCTATAAGTGAAAAAAAAAACAAATTGAAGCAAGTCTTTTTATGTTTTTTTTTACTTTTTGACGGCCTGCTGAGCAGCCGAGTCTTCCTATCGGGACTCGCCGAGTACGGCGAGTCTGGCGAGTTTTTTCAAAAAATCCGCCAAATCCGGGTCCGAGTCCCCCAGACTCTGCCAAGGTGCCTCGCCTCGGACTCGCCGAGTTTTGGCGAGTTTTGTTACACTATCCTAGACCCTCTATAACATGCTAAACTAGATGCCTATTGATCCCGAAAACTTTTCACAACCATACTGTCGCCCTGCACCATTGACTGTTTCCTAAGGGTTTCCATCCCAAGTGCCAAAGCTGTTGTAGCAGCGTCACCTTCCTAAAACTGAATTTTTGTTTTTAAAAAAGTGTCCCCTTTCCCCCTCAATGCTTCCTTATATTCCCTGTTTCCTGCGATCCACAATCATAGGCAATTATCCCTTAAATGGTGGCAGCTAATTGATCAGTCTATCCCTCAATCGTAGGTGGTTAACTAGCCAATCTACTCCCTCAATCACAGGTAGTTAACCAGCCAGAACTAATGACTGTTAACTAGGCAGACTGAAGGGGTCGACCTCTTTCTAACTGCAGACTCAACTGTTTATTCAACTAATAGACACAACTACATTATTCCCACTTCAACTGTCTTATTCCAACTGAAAGACATAAAAAACTACAGTCCCCTTATTCTATTATTCAGCCCTACACATCTGCTGATAGGACACTCACTTCCTATCTAACTACTGACAGAACACTCACTCAGTGCTGCGGATGAAAAGGGATCATTACATATCTACAATAATGTATGTATTTTAATTTTGATAGTTATCTTCTAAAATAATATAATAAAATACTTTGCTATTTCATTTAGAATCTTCTTAGTTTTTTTGTAAGTTCGCTTTAGGATAGATACTACATAGTTTTAGCCATCATTTTAATCAGTCTTCACTAGGTTAGTCACATTCAAATAATCGCTTGTATTTCATTAATTAGTTACATTTAAGCATTTAATTGCATTTCATACGATTGCATTTAACAACAAAGTAATACAAACACTTTTATGGTATGAAACTTGTATCGTGTTTGGGATCAACTCAGAATTGATTATGAAGCTTCTTCTCTTGCCAATTGAGGTTAGCATTGGTTGTTTCAAGCAATTCCATGTTTATCAGTGTTGAACAAACAATTAAAGACTGGTTCAATCATCATATTGTCAACAAGGGATAAGAAGCTTTAATGACACCATTATGGCATAGATTATATTGATGAACATGCACAATGACTTCCAAATAATATCAAACTTGATTTGTAGTAAACATCACACTTCCTTCCCAAGAGAGCCATTTGGATTAAAACTCATCTAAGGCTGTAGTAACCACGCAGTAAACTTGACCTAAAATTTTATAGTGTCTTAAATTCGAACAAATTTCCCCCAATTTATCTATATTGGATTAGAGTAATAACCCTCCAAAACAACAATTTGTAATCAGCTTACACATTAAACTGGTCTTATGCTACCTTTAACTTTTGTTGGGAGAGGTGCTTAGTTGTCTTAGCAGAAGATTTCCCACTAACAACAATAGGTAACATCGTCTCCACCGATTATGATCTGGTGTTGAGACCCATTGTTTCCAGGTAGGTAATTATCATTTAGAATGTGATATCATACAAGATTACACATCCAAAATCCCAGGTTCAAGGTTCTATTCATGAACAGAATGAAGCACGATGACTGAGAAGCTGGGTTGATGTTTTAGATGTCATCCAGACTGATACAAGAGTTCTTAGAAATTTGTTTCCAAATCAGGTGATAAATTTTGAAGACAGTGATAAGGACAATGTTGGATCTAGAGAGGAAGACATCACTCCACAGATGCAACCTAAGCTACTGACCTCTTCAAGGTACGACTTGAGGAGCAAGGCTCCTCAAGGGTCTTCCCTTCCTACCCCTGTTGTCACCAGTTTTGATTTTATAGAAGTTAGGTGTTTTGAATTCATTTTTAATTTTTGCATGCATCTATTTCATCTGTTATTTCATTGTCTATATGTATTTCTCCAATTTTTGCACCTATGACTACTAAGTCCACAAGAGTTGCAGTTGGGGACACAACATTGAGGACGAGTCTTTATCTTTTTTTATTGTGGGGGATGACATGCACTAGATTTCTTAGTTAACCTGAGGAATGTTGCTAGTGATACCACAAGCATTGTAATTCTTGAACCTCCACTTAATACCCAACTTGAGCCCCCTTTACCATTTGACCCTATTGCCTACTTATACTCAAGCTGTCTACCTGCTGCCTCAGTTTCCTCCATCAAAGTAATTGCCTCTTCTCATCCTCCAGTCAGTTCACCAGCATTATAAAGGATACCAAAAAAATCTTGAAAGGAATAGATGTAGGCAAAGCATGAAGACATTATATCTTTTGCTAGTAACTTAGTATGATAATAGTTAGTGAATATAAATAAAACATATGGCATCACGTTTGGACATGAATCCACCAAATGGCATATCCAGCATCGCCTTTGCCTATATGTTCATCATACAACATATATGGAGGAAGCTGTTTGTATTTCTCCATAACTCACATTGTCCATGTATTCCCCAGAATCAGTAGGTTACACTAATGAAAATGAAAATGATGTAAAATTTCAAATTTTCTGAGTTTTATCTGTGACTTTATCTTATTGATGTGAATGTTAATTGCAGTGCTTCATATATAATTATATTTCCCATACACAGTTATATTGGTTAAAATTGTTCATATTTTATTGTCAATGCCACTTTAACTAATGAGTAATACTATAACGCATGAATAATACAGCCAAACACACAATACACAGTTACATATCATGTTAGCTATCATTCAAGATGAAATTTTTGAGCACGCAGAGAGAGAGAGAGAGATAAAAGCCATGTAATTAATCTTCTACTTCTCATTGCAAAATCAGTAATCCACTCTAGCATTTAAATAAGAACATTCTCTAAGACTTTAAGCACATTCAGTTATAGAAACATACCAATTGCAAAAGCACCTCATAGTATTCACCATTCATTTGTTTCTCAGCATCAACAAAGGCAAAATCATATCTGCAAAACAGAAAACAAAGGTTTCATGTTTAGTTTCTTAAATTCAAAATGCCTTTTGCAGAAGATGTAGTGGACAATTAGAAAGATATGTTGTTGAGGCAAAAGTTTTATCTAGTGTATTGATCATGTATGTTGTAACGTATCTGGGACAATATGAGTTAAGAGTCTAGATGGTGAACCCCAAACAATATGATTCTGGCTAGCAATGTATGCTAGGTTCCATTTCTTCGAATACATCTAAGCAAATTCAGTAATCCAAGGCCACAATTATTGGGGATAATGATCATCAAATATTGAATATTTTAAGTGTGCAGAATTTAATTAGGAATTGAATTTCTAAGTTATTCAATTTGTTGTGTAGATAAGATTGAAAGGTAGAAGATTATTCATAATCCATTTTATTAAGTTTCTAATAAAGCTATTGGGCATTGATGCATATAAATTGATTATGTGTTTGTGCTTATGTTTTATTTTTTCTATGTTTTCTGCAAGTAAAATTTTGTAGTTCTCAGAAATTCACTTAAACACTGAAAAGCATGTACAGGCAACAGGAATAGCCAAACTTCCCAACTATGAGCTATAGCAAGTCGAATGTGCCTCAGAAAAGGAATGTAGAATTGAAAGGCCATTGACAACTGTGAAAGAAACTTACTTTTGATATTACAGTTTTCTGGTCTTGCAGTGTTTGTTTTGTTTTGAGAAGTGTGTTAGATTCATTTATATAATAGATCAGTCAGCTCACATATGAAACTTGCACAGACAATTGCTTATAAAAATGCCATAAAATATATTTTCATTTTAAGTGCTTATTCTATCATCGTTCACGCATACCTTGGACGTCCAATCTTTGTAGACACTCCCTTCTAGTGTTTGCAGTCTGAGATGTTGAGTTCACAGGAACAAGAGTAGCTATGATGAGAAGTATATGACCTATTCATGGATAGGTATATTTACAAGTTTCATTCTTCCAATTGAGCATCTGAATTTTAATATTCCTATTGTTTCGAGTTCGAATAATTCCAGTGTCAAGGACAAAAACCCCTGATCTAAGTCTACGGAGGTTAGGACAAAAACCCTATCCTCTCTTGTTTGGCAATTATGTGTAGGGATTGCAAGTGGGCTAAATCTTGGCATTATGTTTTTCCGTTTCAAATCGAAAGTGGAGATCTACAAGTAGGTTGATGAAGTGCTAAATTCCAAAAATTATACCGCCTAATTGAAGATCATCTCCATTCATCTAAACATTTTCGACACTCATTGAGAACAATCCTAAACTAGTGAGAAGTCTGACCTACCAGAGCACAGCCATTCCATTGACCAGTCTTCATCGTTACGTATCTCACATCTGAGGAGCCGGCACATGCCTTATGGTATCCACTACAGAGAGGATTAACTCCAAATCTCGATTGTTAAAGGGGTAAGCGCGTCCCTACAGTGGTTCCTTGATAGATTGCACTTGTTCTGGATCGCCCAGACCTTGCACCCAAGCGACCAGTTAATTGTTATTTGCTGCAAGGAATTTTACCCGAGGACGTGACACTATTTGCGGAGCAAATCTAAACTACAATCGATTGAGAGTGTGGGTTTGAGACAAGTCTGCAGCAACTGCCAAAATCATAATATCCTATTCTTTGCCCTTTGTGAAGGCGACCAGGTGCAAGGAGGTCAAACTAGCAAGAAACTAACCCCCTGACTGCTCCAAGAAGACAAACACAGGAGTCGCAAGAGCTTGAAGGAGGGATCACCGACTTAACACCATACTCAGGAGGGCGAGAACATACCGCCAACAAACTCAGCAATCTCTCACGAGACAGTTTAATTCATCATGTATGTTCAATGTGATATCAAATAAAGAGTCGCAGCTTTAACTATTAAGTTCTGTATTTTTCAGTTCCAATGAGTATCATCTGTGAGATTCCCTGCATTGTTTGTTCACTTGGCATTGTCTTGCTAATTATTTTGGAACGATATCTTATCTCATACAAATTTCTGACAAAAACTAGCTTCAATATATAGCGAATGATTGTCATAATGCTATATCTATTCAAATATTTGATTTACAGTAGTTGCTAACTTATTCCTAATCAAAGCATTCTGAAAAACAAGAAACAAAATCAGACACTTTACAAACAGGTATATTACAGTGTAATGTCCCCAATTTTCCTACGCCTAAGGAATAATAATTATTTTAATTATTTAATGTTACTTGGCAAAAAGTTGCTAAGTTTAAAGGGTAATATTAAATAATTATATTAAAAGGTTATAAAGTGACTTATTTTAATGTCAATAAATAAAAAGTCACTTTATAATATTAAGTTAAGTGTTTTGGGCGGGGAAAATTAAAAAGGTCCTTTGAGAGAAGTAATACGAAGAGTCAAAAGGAAATAATATTAATTCCTCTCAAAAGGTTATAAAAGGACATTGTGAGCTCATTTTGGAGGGCTTGGAATTTTGTATTGTTACTCTGTTGGATTGAACCTGCGTGTTCTTCCATTTTACCTTCTTGTGGACGGCAACCCACTTGAAGAAGTTTAGTTTCGGTGGTGGAAGATCCACCCTAGCTGAGAAAAAAAGGGGTGGCTTCACTCAGGAGTCACATGGAGTTTGCATGTTGATTGGAAGATTTTTGGAAAGCATTGATTATTAGTATTTCATTTGTAATGGATGAAATTGTTTAAGATTTCATTGAATATTGAAAAAGTTATATTTTCCCTGCCGGCCGTACTTGTCATGGCCGTACCAGCTGGGTAAAGGAGTTGAAGTCTGAAAGTTTGTTGTGAGACTTTGAATTAGTATTGATTATTAAACTTATTTCTATGCATCACAAACCAAATTTTAAGAGTTTCACATGATAGAATGAAGTTTTGAAGACTGAAATAGGTGATCCGTATGGGAGCTGCCGTACCATTAAATGGTACGATTTGGTTGTGACAATTTAAATCTTTCTCTTTTGGATCAGTTTAAGGATTGCATCTTTTTGTCATGCATAGACCTTCCCCTTGCAGTTAAATGAACTTAAGTTTAGCTAAGTTTGGATTTTGTGAAGTGATCTGGTTATTATGGAGCCGTACCATCAGCCGTACCTCCATACTGGGCAGAAATTAGCATTGGACAACTTCATGTCTGTTTGGAGCTTTTAATGATTGGAATCCTTTTGTTTGGTCTTGGCATACATTTCTGAGCAGTTTGGTGATACTTAAAATCAGTTATTACATTTCTCTTGGCTGCCGTACTATTCCAGCACCATACAAGCTTCAAGGGGGGTCGATTTGGTTTCCTAGGATTATAGGTTGTTGTTGGAGCATTTATTAATTGGGATGTCTTTGTTTGCATTGACAATGATCTCTGATCAAGGCATTTGAACTCTTGGGCTATCATTCCAAGTATTTGTTGAATCATGATAATGCAGGGCCGTACTATCCTGAAGGGAATTGTGGCATTTGAAGTGCAGTCTATCTTCATGTTTAGTCTCTTTAATTTGTTGTGGAGTTTGTTGGATGTGTATAGGGGATTGACAGGAGTTCTCTGTTGTGTGTTCATCTGTGATTTTATGACTAAGCTTTGGCAGCCATACAACAAGGATAATGGCCTGAGATAAAGGCAATTCTGTTGTTCTGTATCTAATAGTTAATCGTGGGTGAATGTTCCAATGATCTTTATGATATGACTAATGTTAATAGGCAGATTTCCTTTCCTAGACTTTGTTGCTGTTGTTCATTACCAAGTGCCTGAAGTTAAGAGTTCTGCTTGGTCCTCAATCAACTTTCTCAGATCAGCATTAATTGAGCTATCAGTAATCATGAAGGTTTGATATCTTATGGGTGTCACAGTGTGATCCTTGATCTTAGCAGAGATGTTATTCTTCATAAACTACTATGACAGTGCATCATCTTAAGTTGTTAAGTGCCTTGAGTCTTCATATACATGATTATATGCTACAGCAGTGATAGTGGTTTATGTGGACTACTTCTCAGACATGATCAGCAGTATATTCCTGTTAGCTGTGAGCATTTGGGCATGGTGATCTTTGATACTAATTTCTTATGCAGGTTTCTTATGTTTACAAGATATAAGCAATGATTAAAATGCTGATCTAATGCTTTAGCTGAGTAGTAACTGATTTATACATCCATTGTAATCTTTCTTGTAGTTGCAATTCACATAATAACCCCTGGACGGTTTACCGCCAGTGTGGAAAAAGAATCCTCTATTTTGCTCTTACCCACTGAACAAGTGGAGTATTCCCACTGAATAAGTGGATGGCTTTGTAATTCTTTCTTTATTGTTCTTTACCCACTGAAAGTGGTGAATTCCCATAGTTTGTGGATGCCCGCCGCAGCAGATGAACTGTAATCTCATATTGCATAGTTACTTATTGTAAGCCAAATCACCGTATGCTCTCACCTTGCCCATTCCGGGATCTGGGTGATCAAAAAGTGAGGCAATTAGTTGACTATGCATCTGATGCTAATGTTGATTTTCTTTGTAAAAAATTGAAAAAAATTTGGGTAGCATCTTACATACAGCTTGATAAGTTGGTTGAGGATCCAGATGAAAAGAAGCTAAAACGGCAATCTAGGATGACAAAGACAGCTAAAAGCAATTTGATTATTGAGATGACTATTCCGCCAGAAGACAAATCCATTCGAAATACAGAATCCGTTGATCTTCAAATTGTCAAGACAAATTTGGGGCCAAGCATTGGTCATGGAGATGTGAATATGTTGGAGGTTGTCATAGGAAACATCAAGGAAACAGTCAAAGGATTGAGAAGATAAGGTGGCCTTGAAGGCTAAGGTCAAACAACTCAAAGAATATATTACTCAGATTTTACAATCCACTTTGGAGCCGATGATGTTTATGCCTCGGATTTTGGATTCTACTAAGGATCAAAAGCAGCTGGATCAACTAGGTGTTTGCAGAAAGAATTTACAGAAATGGCTAGAAGAAATTTGTCATCAAGCTACTAAGGTGTTAGAGAACTTGTACAAACTAATAGTAAATGCAAAGGTCGCTCAAGGGATTGAAGATATAGATAAGTGTATGATGGAAAAACTTTCGTCCTATGAAAAATTTGTGAAAAAACAACATGTGTATGCTCTAAAATTGAGTAAAGAGCAACGAGATAAGGTATTTACATGGAAGGGACAATATTCATTTTTTATGAGAATCTTAGATAAGCTTCATCTATTTTCACGAAACAAAAGAACAAGTTATTTCAAGTAGAGAATTCGTTTTTGAATTTGTGTCGCAAATTCCATGTACGTTGATAAGAAAACAGTCTTTTGTGACATAGATGAAGTACAAGGAGAATATCAACAATTAATTAAAGAGAGATTTGGTAAAAATCAACAGGTGAATAACATGTATATTTTGCCTAAGTAGCACAATTCATTTTCAAACAACAAAAAAAAGAATCAGAAAACCTTGAGAAATTGATTCAATGATTTCTAAAGCTGAGTTTATTCTTCAAACTCATGTTGTGCAACTAGATTCAATGTCAGTGCCAGGGGAAGCCAACGTGAATCAATTCCTTCAAAATTTTCAGATGATTTCAACACCAGGAAATTTCAATGGGATTGCTAAGTAGCTATTTTTAGCTAGATTCATTGTCAGTGCCAAAAAAGCTAGGGTGGATTAGTTCCTACAAAGTTTTCAGAAGATTTCAGCACCAGCGAATTTTAGTGAGGTTTTTGAGTAGCTATTTTTAACTATCTCTATTTTTAGCCTGTGTGCTATTTTGAAAAAAAACTATTTTGGGAGAAAACTCTACTTTTAAGAGAAATCTATTCTTAGATTTCTTGTCATGCAAGTGATGTGAACTTTGGATAATCTATTAATAATTTTTGTAGTAATCTCAACTGTCAATATGATAATCTATTAATAATTTTTGTAGTAATCTCAACTGTCAATATAATTGATAGTCACATGCAGTTAGATTTATTATTAGTGGATAGAATATTTTGTAATAAAGCCTGCATTCATGCAAACAAGCTATTCTTAGAGTAGCAATAGCAGTTAATTTCCTTCATTTATTTTCATGCAATGCTTTTTAAACAATATAAGTAAGTGTCTTTTTGCACTAGGTTTCTTAATAGTGATTTTCAAGTCTACATATTGCTGAAATTGTTGTTCACCAAGTTCTAAGTTTTTGATGTCCAATGGTCATGTTAAGTACAATTTGATAATTCTTGTAAGCTTTGTGTTGCAATTATTGTCAAAGCAAGTCTTGTAACTTTGTGTAAAATGATAAATCCTTTCGTGCTTAGTGTTTATGTGTTTTTAATCCAAATCTTGTTTCACTTATACTTTTCAATCTTCGTGTTTAATTGAAAATTGTAAGCATCATTTAGCTGTGTTACATTATTAATTTATTTTCTGTAGTAGATAGATTTATACACAAAATCTCTTATCTAGTGCAGAAGCACTAAATCATCTTGTGCCCTAGACTAAAAAACAAAAACATAGGTCTTAATTTCAATTTGTTTGTATTGCAAGTTTTCAAATTCTAGGTCAAAGGGAGCTTCCCCTTATAATTCAAGGAACAATTTACTGTATATGCTGTTCCATTTTGAGTCACATCGAAAGGTGTGAATTAAAACACTAACACCATGAAAGTGGATGAAACTTCATTTAAAATTCTCATAAGGAATGAATATTGTCTCTTACATGCATATATCTTGTCCCTTTGCTATTTACTTAATTTTAGAGCATTCAGCTGTTTAAAAATTTCAACAATTTTCTCATAGGATGGAATTGTTTTCATCATACACTTTTCTCTATCATTAATCCCTTGGGCAACCTTCTTTTCTTATACTATCAAATTGTACAAGTTCTCTAACACCTTTGTGCCTTGCTGACAAATATCTTCCAGCCATTTTTCCAAATTCTTTCAGTAAACAACTAGGTGATTTAGCTGCTTTTGATCCTTAGTGGAATCCAAAATCTGAGGCATAAATATTGTGGACTCAGAAGAAAATTGTAAAAGATGAGTAATATATTCTTGAGCCTGTTTGATCTCAACCTTCAAGGTTGCCTTATCTTCTCTATCTTTTATAATTCTTACCTTTATTTCTTGTTATGACTTCTAGCATATCACATGGCCCCAAATTTGCCCTGACAATCAGAAAATCAGCGCGTTCAATATTTTGAATATATTTGTCTTTTGGAGGAATAGTCGTTTCAATAATCAAATTGCCCTTACTGTCTTTGTCATCCTAGATTGTCATTTCAACTTCAATCAGCTTATCAAGCATGGCAAAGTTGATTTGGTATGACGGTACATTTTTTTTCAAACAACTACTTCCTTCACTCAAGCTGGAATATTTCCTCTTCTTTCTTCTTACTATCAATTTCTAGAGGCCCTTGAGGGGAAGAAACAATCTACACTAGAAATGGAATCCAAGACTCAAACTAAGCAGGTGTCAATACAACATCCTTCAAAAAGGTACTCTGACAAGTGATGGAGATGTTGGTTCCCAAAATAGCTGCAACCCAAAACTCTAAAACATTCTTAAATCACCTAGGCCAGGGATCGTCAAGGTGATAGGAAGAGGTTTATCAACAAGCTGAGGAGGATTTTGGCCAACTACAGGAGTGGGTAGACTCCTCTGCACTTCAGGCTCAGCTAGACCTAGGAGGGATATTCCTAAGGGGTATACCTAAATAGGTATTAATATCAAACCAGATCAACAACTAAAAATAAATGAACAGCCAAACCTAACTCACCATCTTGACTCCAAAAGTTGTCACTAAGTCAAGAATGACTGGCTATCACAAAACCCCTATATAGTTGATTCAACTTTGCAAATGTACATGCATAGAAAAGATGGTTGTTTCCCCTAAACCACAGGTGAATGATATGTTTGATTTATAAAAATGTTTGATCCCTCTCCAATATGGACCGGTGCCTATTCCATTGGGCAATAGAGTCGTAGAATGCAAGGAGGAAAGGAAATACACAGCAAAAGATCAACAGAACTAAGCATACATTTACATATATGACTTTCAGATTGATCTTCATACAATGGACATACTTAATGATCCAAAGGAGGACTGCAATGATTCATATACGACAAAGAAATGGCAAATACAAAGCCTTGTATTAACTTAGATGCTGTCACACATCTTTAAACCTCTGTTACAATCATACCAGCAAATGTGGCAAGGGAAAATACATAATTGCGATTATATATTTATCAAAATCAATACAAACTACCGTGGAGACATACCATTACAATCAAATCTTCATTATATAACCTTCCTACTCTATACTAAACATATCCCTTCACTTACAGACTAGACAAATCGTGTGTTGATGGTAGAGAAACTCCTTAGGCTCTCCCAGACCAAACAATTGGCTCAGTGACCAACCCTGAAAGCATCTAAAAACTATGCATATGTAGCATTACAATTCAAACTCACTGCACCAATTCCCAACGTTGCACTCAGTCAATGAGTACACCCCATGCTGTATTAAATTTAGGCCCATATATTTGTCAGAGAAAATGCACGTTGAAAGCCTGCCCACACTCTAGCAGCTCTGCAAAAATTAGAAGAAGATTGCTTGCACTCTGTGTATCAGGAACAATAAAGAAGGAAGGCCCTAGATAACTGCAATATCTAATCTGTCCTTCAAATGTACCCATGCATTGAAGAATTTCACTGTTTCAGCTACCTACATGGCACAGCTCTGCAGAGTCCTAAAATTTGAGTACAAATCAGCCTTTAAAACTTTTACAACACTTTAAAATATGTTGTCCAATTTTCTATTTTGGGCCATTCTGACTCCTGACTGTACCCATCTGCATATTGGTCATTTTTCCCCTTCCTTTATCGGCCCTTTCTCCTTCATTACAAACTTCTGCATTTTCTCCCTTTATTCACCTTGTCGGCAAACTTCCATCTCTTCGAACCATGGCCTTGTCTTCGTCTTTTATCTCTTTGGCGCTATTATTGCCTTATCGGCAAATTTCTCATTCTTCTACTTTGTCGGCAAAATCCATCATTTTTGAACTTGCTGCTTCTCCTTTTGTTGGCAAATCTCCAACTTGCCGAACTAGGCCTACTTAACCCTTAGACTGCTTTATCGGCAAAGTATCCATTTTCCGAACCACTCCCTTAGCACCTCCTTTTCTGCCTTTAGCCCCTTCTTTGTCGGCAAGTCTGCCACTTACGAAACCTCACCTTTTATCACCCCTATCGGCAATTTCACACTTTTCGGAACATTGCCAACTTTTGCCTATATCGGCAAATCCATGAGAAAACGAACTTTTACAAAGTTCAGGACTTTGCCGATTCCCCGGCAAAGTCCTTCATTACCTTTTTCCCTTAGTCAACTTTGCCCTGTGGGCGAAAATGAATATTCGCGAACCTTTGATTTGGCCATCCTTACCCTTATCGGTGAATTTGATCTTTCCCGAACCATGGGAAGAGTCTACCCTTGCCTTCCTTTATCTTTTCCTTCGCTGCACCGCCTTTGTTCTGTTGGTGAATCTCCCGTCAGAAGAATCTCCAATCGGTAAACCTAGAGGTTTGTGAACCTTCAGTCTCGCCGACAAAGCATCCTATTCATTTTCTTTCGCTTCCTTAGAAAATTTCCCAACTTTGCCTGAGCTTTCTTTTCCATTCCTTCTATTGGGGAAGTGGTTGTTGGCGAACCTCCAGGTTCCTGAACCAAAACACAATGCCGACTAAAGCCTTTTTCTTTCTTTTATCATTTTCCGCGGCTTTTCCTTATCTTCTTCTACCTGTTGTCGCTTTGTTGGTGAACAAGAAAAATCTGTTGTGCTTCAAAACTATATTTGCCCTCTCTTGATTTGAAGAGACCTCTTTGTTAGACCAATTCACTAAGGGCAAAGGCTGTTGATCCATGTTATTTCTTATGAATTGAGGTGACAAAATATCAACTTCATCATTTGAAACATCTTCTACGTCCTCCAAAAGAATCTCCACAAATTGGTGAACTATCAAATGACTAAAATCTCTTCTTACTTCAAACTCATCTATAAAATTGGCCCAATAGTCCTCAATCTTTGGAACACGCATGAATTTGATCCCCAACCTCTCTTACATAATACCCATTGTGTCATAGGTGTGTTTTTCATAGAAGGAGATGAGATTGAATCTTGTCATTTCCCCACTAATGAACTTAGAGTCTCTAGTCAACTTGCATCTGTATATTCCCAGCTGAATTGGGAAACCAACCCCAAGCCTATGTCTTCCTCTCAAGAGAAAATGCACTTTGGAAACTTAGCGAAGATATTCCATGAATATGACTTTGTCACCAAGATATCTCGACAACATGTGTAGATAGGAGGCAAATCCAAACACATTCAAATGTAAGTGAAAGTAAGAAATTGCATGTAACAATCTTCCCAATCTAGGATGATGGCTCTAGCCTTCTCTAAAATCTTGATGTGCATCTAATCTTCCATCCTCTGTATTGAATGCATAAAGAAAGCATCATTCACCCTCTTGTAATGTTTAAGGGATTCTACACGAGTATGCTAACGTGGTCCTATAGTATTCAACCTTGTGAAAGTGCCATGGCATGCCATTAGGTATACAAGGTAGGACATCATCTAGAACTGACAAGCTTGCTCAAACTCTATCAATTGTTTATGCATACAATCAATGACTAAGATGGAACAATCAAAATGCTCCTTTGCATTGCATATGGTACTCATAATGTAGAACATCCATGGCTTGAAACTACGAGCTTCCTCTTGCCCTGTGATCCAGTTGAAAAACATGATAATAATCGAAAATTCATTTTTGAATTCACCCATACTCAAGTTTTTGGGTGAAATTGACTTCTTTTCCTCTAATCATCTCTAAATGATTTGTTTTTGACAATCCACTTGGTTATTCACCTAAGCCTTCTCACATTCCTCCAAATCCACCTCAAGTGATTCTTCATATGGAAGCATTGAAAATGCCATTTCAATCTCATCTGATCTAAAGTTGCATAGAAGTCACCCATCCATTGACCTGATTTATCTTTTCTCAAGATCATAATGTTTGACACAAACTAGAATAAAATTCTAGACATTGTACACCAACTGAGAATGATCCTACTTGGATGAGAACACTATCAATCAACATCTTAGCTAGCTTACTTCCATCGTTTATTCTCTATTTGAGGCTAAAAGCTTCAAGAAAAAAATGACATATATCAGTTTTCCATACTTTTGGAATTCATGAATCAAGATGGAAGACACCTTCATGGAGAGATAAGAATACTGCATCTTGGAAGTGTACAATCACTGATTTGATCTTCTTTTAAGTGTACTACACAAAATCCTTGTTGCAAAACTGCTCTCGAGGCTAAAAGCTTCAAGAAAAAAATGACATAAATCAGTTTTCCATACTTTTGGAATTCATGAATCAAGATGGAAGACACCTTCATGGAGAGATAAGAATACTGCATCTTGGAAGTGTACAATCACTGATTTGATCTTCTTTTAAGTGTACTACACAAAATCCGTGTTGCAAAAACTACCCTTTGACTGATCTTTCTTTGGATTTTTCAAATATTTGAGAGAAAAAAAAATGAAGAAGAATCGATGCTGATATGACTGTTTTTCTTCAAAATCAGCATTCTGCTGATAATAGAACTGCTGTTTTTACTTGGAGATTACTGAAAAATGATAAAAGAAGGAAGCCTTTAAAGAAAGGAGACAGCTGTGCTGATGAATGACTTACTTTTCCTTTGAAGAATAACACCTTACAGCATGCTGTTCACTGTCAAAACATCCCCGAGGTTTGACATTTGAGTTCACAAGAGCATAGTCCTTCAAATTTAAAGTCTTTGTCAATTGAGTTGCATTTTGACTGGCTAAATTAATAGATTGAATGCATCTCAACTGGTCAGTTCAATCATTTGAGTTACATTTTGATTGGTCAATTTATCCATTTGAGTTGCATTTCAGTTGATAAATTCCCTTAAGAAATTATACCCCTTCAAAACCCATTACCACCTATAAATGAATTGGCACTACATCAATTGAAGAAGGATAAGGTCCCCTGTGCACCCAAGAAATGGACTGAACCTTAGTTGAAAATATCGCTGATTACTCAAAAAATCACCAATTACTCGCAAAACTCACGAGTCAAACTAGCTCACAAGTAACTTGCTCAAAAACTCACAACCGAATAATTGGCAAGCAATGTGGCGAGTTTTTTTCAAAAACTTGCAAATTCTATCAAAAACTCACCAGCAGTTTCACAATGCAATTTGGCACAAAAAAAGAGGCCATTTTGCATTGTTTTCGAGTTTGTTTTTTTCAGCAGCAGGGGAGTTTGAGTTTGCAGTTGCACTATGTCACAAAGCAATGGGGTCAAAGTTCAAATGTTTCTCCTGTCCAAGTGGACATAAGCCTGTTACAACAAGCTTTACTCTCCTTGAAGCCTCAATCTGCAGGTCTATTTCCAATTTATGTTTTGTCAAAGCTACATATTGCATTATCTACAGCTGAAAGAAGGTGGCAGTCTTAGGCCTGGTAATTATTTTGGGCAAAGTGAAGGAGATTATTCGTTGTTGTGTAAGGTATTCAGTTTTAACTATTTATAGCACATTTCCAGAATTTTTTTGTCCCTTCATTTCTGAATGTTTTGTGCTAGGCTGCTAGGGTTTTTTGTTTTATTTTTTATTTACTTCTAGGGTTTAAGAACTAGCTAAAACTAAACATTTTTTTTTATTTACTTCTAGGCAGCTTGGTTTTTGTTGGATTGTTTTCAATTACTTCCCTTTTGCTATGGTTTACTTCCATTTTCCTGAAAAGAAAATGGCATCCACAAGTAGTAAAACTAGTGGCAAGCCTAGGGACCCTGCTTGGAAACATGGGATAGTAGATACAGAGCTAGGAAAGGTTGTCTGCAACTATTGCAAGATGGATATGAGAGGAGGCATAAATCACCTCAAGTATTACCTCTCACAGATCCGTTGCGAAGATGTTGTGGCATGTACACAAGCTACTTAGGAGGTTGAGATTGAGGCGAAAGCTCTCCTTGCAGCATATGAGCAGAAGAAAGCAGAGAAAAAGAGGATAGTAGAGGTAATGGCAGCACCAAGTATGGGTTCTACAAGGTAAGAGGGAGATATAGGGGACTCTTCTTCTTCCATTGGGCCATAGATATGAGGATTAGGCAGTGCGAGTAGTAGTAGTTTCAATGTTTTTGTTCCTTGTAACGCTCCTAGTGCACAACCTTCGTTGGAAAGGAAAGTACAGCAATAAAAAATGCCAAAATCTTGTGCAAGTTTGGATGAGGTGGTGATGGAGGTGGGAGTGGAAGATGTCCAAGATGGACAATGCAAATGCATATGTGGCAGCTAGTATACTTCTAGAGGCGAGGCACCCTAAGCTTTTTGGAGCCCTTGTGCCACCCATTGCCTTGAGCTTCTCCTTGAGAAATTAGGGAAACTAAGCTGAGTGAAGAATCTGATGGAAAATGCAAGGAATGTCACATGGTCATGAATCTCATAAGACAGCACACTGACGGTAATGCGCTCGTGCAGTCGAGAATCACACACTTTGGAGATTCCTTACTGAAAGAAAGTTGAAGCAAAGAGGGTCGTGAACACTGAAGACCATTTTGATGATACATTTGCCACAGGCATGGAGAAGATCATCAAGGTAAGCTTTCGTTAAAAAAATAATAATAATTTTATAATGTTACAATTTGCCAATTTTGTAAAAGTTTGATATTTTAATTTGTTGATTGTAACTTTTTTAATTTCTAATTTAGTTTAATTTTCTAATTTCATTTTCATCCACTCTATTGTTTTAGGTGTCAATATTGTTGGTTAAGGTTCTATGGTTGGTGGATGGGGATAAAAACCTTGTAAGTTATCTATATGAGGCAATAGATAGGGCCAAAAAGGCGATTCAACATTTGTATGCATCGAATAGAAACAAATATGAACCCATATGACGCATTATTGATTGATGGTGGAATTTACAATTCCACCAACATATGCATGTTGCTGCCTACTATTTGAACTCTTACGTTTTTCTTCTCTTCGTTCAAAGTAGATGAGGAGGTTATGGATGGCCTCAACACATGTATGGAGAGGATGGTTGCCGACGCGAACCTTAAAGACATAAATGATGAGCTATAGATTTATAAGGGAATGGAGGGGAGTTTTTTTTCTTCACCTCTATGCATTTGAAGGAGAGACACCAAGTAAAAACAAACATATATGTTTAATTTTAGTTCCTTGTTTACTTTACTAAAATCCTTACAAACTTATAAATGCTGTCCTTGCACATTTTTGGTGGGAAGATTTTGGTGCAAGAACACCTAATCTTCAAAAGTTTGTCATTCCAACCCTATAGCATTTCAAGTTGTGAGTGCAATTGGAGTGATTTTGAGGCCATTCACACAAAGAAACACAACAGGTTGACTCAAAAGCGCTTGAATGACCTTGTCTTTGTGCAATACAACCTCCAGTTGTGTACAAAAAAGATAGAAGAGCAAGAGACACATCATGCACTTGACCTCAATGACATTGATCCATATTCAAATTCGGTTGCAGCAAATGTGGATACCTTGTTTACTACTGATGATATTGCTAATTTGGAGACGGTGATGGCAGAATGGGAAGCGAAAGTGGCAACATTTGAGAAGGCAAAAGGTAAGGCTGGCAAGTGATCAAGGGTGGGTTCACTACATTCACAACATGATCCTATGCCTAAGGCTCTTGTTGAGAATGATGTAGCTATACCATCTAGTTCAAGGACACCCACACAACAGCAGCAAACTTTTTTGAGCTTTAGTTGTAGAAGAAATTTATAGTTTGTACTTTTATCTATATTGAAACTTGAAGTTGACATCTATTGAACTCATTTTTTGGTCTATGATGTATATTGAACTCTAATTTTGATCTAGAAATCAATAATATGTTCCCTAAATTCATTAATATGCATGTTTTTGAAAAATATTTTTACAAATTTATGTCTTTTTTAATGTTTGGAAAATTTGCCAAGTTTTTCCCAGGTTTTTGCCAAGTCCCGAGTTTTTAAAAATTTTGGGCCAGCCGAGTTATTGCCAAGTCCAAGTTTTGCAACTATGGACTGAACTCGCACTTGCAAGCTAAGTGAGTGAAACAAGTCTTCCACAAGAGATATGATAAAACACATTAAAACTGTATTGATAATAGAAATAAATTGATTACATAAAGAGGGGGTGAATCATACATCATCTAGACAAACTTATCTTTTCCATTATGAATAGGAGATTCATCAAAGAAGGGGCCAAATAAAATATAAATATCCTTATCAAACTAGAACAAACCTTCATACCATTCAGCATTCTCTAGATCAAGCCATGTATCTTTTCTTTTTTTTTTCATATTCATATTTCACGCTCAAATGATCAATTAGTTTATCAAATGCATTCAACAAACTTTTTAGTACTTCTTTCCCAACCTTGTTAAATTGTGGCTTGCTCTTTTTCCAAAACTAAGATATGGTTTTTGAGGATAAAACAACAGATTTCAAGGTTACATTCTCTATTAATATTTCATAAAAAAATTATGAGACACCATTCATTTGAAAGCTCACCAAAATTACTTTCAAACAAAAAATGGCACATTATTTGAACACCTAACTATGAAATCACACTTGACGAAAGACAAGGTAGAAGAATTCATAGTGATTGTTAAGCAGACCTAGAACAAGTTGTGACAGCTACATCTCCCTTTGGTATTTCTCCAAAACTTGTGTTACCTCTCACTACAAATGACTTCGAGTCTACCATGTAGATAAAAAAAAGAGTTTTGCTTCAAAGTGATGCCTATAAAAAGTAAAGCAATCTGCAATACATGGTTCTTTTTCAGCCTTGTAAATTAGAAACCATCTCTGATGCCACCTGTAGCATACTTGCATCTACAAGTGGCACAACTATACAAAAGATAAAAGGGAGGCAAGTGCACACCCAAAAAATTGATTAAACCTATAAATGCAAAACAATAATGGAAGAAAGTGATACAAAATGTCTCCAAGTAGAGTTTTGTATTGATACTAGAAATGGATTTTCATGTAGGATGGGGAATAACACTTATTTATAACAAGAGTAGCTTTAACACAAGCCACTTCACAACTAAATTGACTAGATACAATGAACCTATTAGTAACTTCTCACCTAGGTGAATTGCATAAGCACAGTGAGTGGTGTCCATCTATCATTACTAATAATATGGCCAACACTACCACCACTAACATAAACAATAACGTCTATCAGGTGGTAGTCTAATCGTATCTTCGTAAGTCCAAAGTCCAAAGTTCAAGTCTCACTCTGTGATAAGGCAGCCTACCACCCAATGGACTCTCTGTTGAAGGGGACACTAAGACAACAGTTAAAATTATGGGCATGCATAACATGCTTAAATTTCTATCCTTAGTATGGTGCCACATTCATGCTAGGGCTCAATGATGTCCGCAAGTACCCTTGGAAAAAAGAACAAAAATATTATGAGATTCACACCAAAATAACTCATTACCTTACATTATGAAAGATGTTCGTAAACGTGTTGTGTTTTGACACACAACATTGATCAAGCAAACGTACTTAAATTCTCATCCTTAGTATGGTGCCACATCTGAGTTAGAGCCTAGTAATGTCCCTAAGTACCCTTCATAGAAAAAAACTAACATCACATCAACATATTATGAGATTTATACCAAAATAACTCATTCCCATTTCATTATGAAATATGTTTACAAATGTGGTGTTTTGACACACAACATTGACCTAACAAAAACCACCAAAAACTCTTGAAAACCCTCTCAAACAAAAACAGCTTCAGAAAAGTTGTGTTCCATGGGGACGCGTCCCTTGCCCCCAAACCCCCATCCCCGTCCCCAATGGTGTTTCAGGTATGACAGGACAGCAGGGGATGTCCCCGGGCCATCCCCAAAAATCTGCAAATCTCTGAAACGTTTTGGAAACATGTATCAGGAATAGGAAACACCACCTCGACGTTGGTCGTCCCTGAGGTGGCCGGAGACAGCTAGACATCCCCGATGGCAAGGCAACATTTAATGAAGTTTTTAAGAAAATATTCCTTCATGACAGTAAAAAACAGATATATTTATTGCTGTTATACTGCAGTCATGATATATTTATTGCTGTTGTTATAATGATGTCCATTAACTTGTAGAAATTTGACTCTCTCTCTCTCTCTCTCTCTCTCTCTCTCTCTCTCTATATATATATATATATATATATTTGGATTTTATATATATTGTCATCCCCAAAAAATGGCCCCCAGACGCTGTGGAACATAGCAGAAAAGTGATTAACAATCTCAACTTGTTTGGTTTTAATTTCTGATACCACCTTCTAAACGTGTTGAATCCCATAGTTTGGGATACTTAAGGCTGCTCAAAACTGATTTAGTTTTTGTCTCTTGCAGCAGGATTTGCTTATTAAAATATGTGATAACAATGTCCATGTCCTACAACTTATTCTGGAGCTGTTGACTCTGATTATGGAACCATAAAGCTAGTCTCTGAACTTAATACCATCATCTTTAAATTCGAGACTCGATTGAGGAGACTGAAAATGAATGTCATATAGGAAGTTTGGTTTTTGTATTAGCAGTGTCTTCAGTTTTTGAAGTAGCAATAGGGGGTTTCCAAAATTCTAGAAAAGACTACTGTAGTTATGCAAAAAGAATGCAGCCCTTTTTCAAAATGCTCAGGCAGCTGATTTTAAAGATTATTGCAAAAACCTTGTAGAGACTTGCTAAAATTTCTTACTGAAATCCCAAGATTAGCACAAGGAGAAATTCCTTTTGACTAAGTAAAAAGGATTTTCTGGATTTCAAAATTATAGAAAACCACAGAAATGCCCAGACAAAAACCAGCAAAAACCATTGAAAATCCTCTTGAACCAAAACAAATTCAGAATGTCAGAAATTTGAAATATGAAATTGAACTTACTCAAATCCCTTTTATCAGTTGGATCGGCTACAAGGGTTGCCTCAACTGGGATGGCTCAGGTCAGAATTACACAGAGTTTAGAACTCCTTAACAACATATATTACCATAAAGAAATTACTAATTTGAATAATCAAGGGGAGGTTGTCAATACAGAAAAAACATAGAGATTCGAATAAAAAGGAAAGTCAAATTAATGCAATAACAAACGAAAAGATCATCGAGACAAGTTAAAAAATCAAAAGAAGAGTTTATATCAACTTTACTCACCTATTAGCTTCACCATGGTTAAGTAAATCATGTAAAGTATCAATTGCCAATGCATTCCTTACTTCTACCTACAAGCCATGAAAAAACCACCAAATATTTGTATAATTTTGTTAAGGTCCACTCAACCAAGAGTGATTAATCTTTCACTAATTACACACGTTCAGCCTATTGCACTCTTTATAGCTATGTAACAAAGTAATAGCAGTATAATAGCAGGATATAGCAACAATGACCAAACAGCTATAATGCAAATAACAGCACCAGATAGCAAGCAAATGATGATTTCATGACTTCAAAAGACCATAAATAAATATAAGCCTAAGGTTGTAATCAAAGTTGCAACCAATAACATCTTTTCAAAATGATAATAATTGACTTGAAAAAATATGTTTCAGCAGCTTAATCAAAACAAGACTACTTGGTGCTAACTACAATAACTTCACTCTAGCACCCTCTGAATTGCCTACTTTTTACTTAGAATTGAATGCTCAAAAAGCTGAAAGAAAGGAGGGGCAGGGGCAGAGAGAGAGAGAGAGATGTTGAACCCATACGAAATTTTTGTTATGTCCTAAAACCCTTATCTTTTTCACCCGAGCACAAGTCATGTTTCGAACTGTCTTGTTTTGTACATGTCATTTTGTTGTTTCTTGTCCATATCTTTGCAGAGCTATCAGACATTTGCATCCAAGTGAGAAAAACAAGGTTTAATCAGCAAAACCCATGTATGGAAGCACAGCAAGCAAGGAAGAAATCAGATTTTCAGGGTGATGAATAAAGGAAGAAGCAGATTTTCAATGCAGAGCACATATAGGCACACACTTATATAGTGAGAATAGCATTTTCAAAATTCACAGTCAGTAATGCTTTACACTATGAGGCGCCCCAAAGTACAGAGGACACAACAATTAGAGTTTGTCAAAATTCGCAACCACACGCAGTTGCATGCTCTAGAATATGAAGATGAGTTTTCAAATTCAAAGTCTTCAGGATAACAACGAAGTGCACACCAGCGGTAGAAGGAAACAGATTTTGAAGTCGAGATTTTCCAGAGACATGTATAATCGCACGCTAGGGCATCAAAAAACAGATTTTTCAAAGTCAAATCACGTGTAGGGCATGAGGCGTGTTGGGACTCCTAATTTCAAGCCTCGTATTTGCAAAATCTTGTCAAATTCATCAAAATTTTCCTAAGGAGTTCTTGTGTATTCGCCTTGTTTTGTATGTCTAGTGTTGTCTCTTGAAATCCCTGAAAATTTGACCAAGTCTGAAATCTATGAGATCCTCCAAATACTAGAATCTGCATTTTAACTCCTGTGGATCCGAAACCACTCTCAAACATCCAGAACATAAAATATAACTTAAAGTATAAGAAATACTACAACTTATACTTAAATGTTATATTTATGCACATAATTCATAAAAATCCTATGTTTTCCTATCCCTGGCGGAAGTTTAGACCCCCTCAAGAATTGCGGAACTTTGCCCCATTTAGGATGCGGAAATTTCACCCTCTCCAGAATTGCGGGACTTTCACATGGTGCAGGGCTTTTCCATGTCCCCCCTAAACTTCCTCTTTCCTCCTTTGCCATTCCTTGGCGTAACTTTCATGCATGTCTGGACATTTCCACTTACCCTCAGAAGTCCCGCTTTTCCTCATCTCCTAAAAGTTCCGCCTCCTTGACTCTTTCATTTCTCCACCAACTCTTCTTGTCCATTTTTGGCGGGTCTTCTAGCTTGTTCAGGACATTATCAGTCCTGCCAAACGTTTTGCCTCCAGTACCCTTGTTTAAGCTCGCTTTCTTTGCCTCCAAGAATCTCTGCCCATCCAAATGCGTTCTCTCCATGCGTCTACTTCTTTCTCTTCTGGCAGAGCTTCACCTGTCACTAGGACATGGCCCAATGCAGTGCCAAAATTCCACCATCCATCCTACATATCTCTACTCTCCGCCAAACTCATCATCATCTCCCTCTGCGCTGATCTCTCTAAAAGGTTCGCCTCCTATCCTATGCCAGAGTTCTGCTCCCTCATCCTCCTTGTCCAACGCTGTCTACATACCCCTAGAAATTCCGCCAACTTTCCTTTTCCTCTCCAAGCAGAGTTTTAGTGTAGATGCGGACATATCCAGAATCCCCCCAAAAACTTCCGCTTTCGGACCACCTCAAAAGTCCCACTTCTGGACCCCCTCAGATTCCTGCAATTCTCCAAAAGGGGCATAAAAACGGAAAGCGGTAGTCTCCTACAACTTCCAGATGGACACAAAACCGTACCAGGTCACCATTAATGCAAAATGGGTGGTTGAAAATGATGTTTTTAATGCAGTTGGTGGGGTTGTTAGGGGTTTTTTGCCCATTTCACCTTCAGATCCAAGTTTCTAATGCTATAAATACATGAATGAAATTCATTCAAAAGGGGGTTTGTTCTTTGGTGGTGGCTGGAGGCTGTGCAGGTTCAGTAATGTTTCTAGGGCTCAAAATCATGCCATGTCTAGTTGCAGAGAAGTAATGGAGCAGTGACACAGATGAAAGATAGTGTGCTGCAGGGATTGTGCAGATAATGTCTCCATGTTTGTTTGTATGCATTTATTGTTTTCCTCTTATCACATTTGTTGATAAGTTTGTATTGGACATTTGAAAATGTGATAGCATTTTAAATATATTACAAGCTTTGTAATTGTCATTTGTTCTCTCCATTTGAATGCATGCAATTCATTCTGGATAACTAAGTATGTTTGAAGCACAAAACTTGCAATCTGATACAGCATATGCTTAGATCAATTTTCTTTTTTTCCTTTCCATTGTTTTCTTTTTGTTTCCTGAGGCTCTGTAGCCTAGTTGGATTGGCACCGGTCTTGGCTCCATCAAACCAATCTTATACCATTTAAAATAAACAAACATTTACCAGTGGTTTAAGGGAAGCACCATTGTTCCTGTGCATGTATACTTGCACAGTTTGTATCAGCTATATAGGGGTTTTGTGACAACCAATTGTTCTTGGTTCAGTAACAGTTTTGGGATCAAGATAACAAGTTGGCTTTGGTTGTTCGTTGATTTTTAGTTGTTCATGTCATTTGAATTCAATACATGTTAAGGTATACCCCTTGAAATATCCCTCCAGAGTTAGCTAAGCTCAAAGTGCATGGGATGAAACTCACTCCCATAGAGTTGACCTTAAAACCTCCACGTTCTATCGATGGACCGATTATGCTAGCATGACGACAACCCTAGCCTTGTAAGTGTGATTCCGTTCTAGGAAGTGGAGTTGTGGTTTTGGGACCCAACAAGGTGCACGCCCAGCAAGGAAGAAATGGATTTCTAATTATCAAAAACTGCAGCCATCTATAGTCATGTGCCCAGCAAGGAAGAAACGATCTATAAATTGTCATACACAACTTCCACAAACCCACAAATATCAAACCTCTCTGATACCAAAATGATCTGTGAACTCTTAATCTCATACAATTTAGGAATTACAAAAATTATTTCTACTTGTTGCTTGCTTGAAACAAATGAAGTTGCTTAAGAGGTAAGAATATAAAGAGCATAAACAGAAAGAAATCCTGCAGAACAGTCATAAAAACTCACACAACCTAACAGATTTTTATCTTGGAAACCCTGTGAGGGGAAAATCAGCCTTTATGGTAGTGGCAATTGCCTTTCTACATTGTAATATTAATTTGGCAAGAATAGTACAAGCAGCAGGTGCAGCAATGGCTGCCCTCTCCATCTCTCTATGATCAATGAACAGCTAAATTCTTTACTACTCACTTGCAATAATCTTTTCAATCCTCCCATGATCTCAAACACATGCTTCCACCTCCTTTTATAGAACTGTTGATGTTAGTACATTCTCCTAAGCCCTAGAAGAATTCCCCACGAATGCTGGAAGTCGAAACAGCTTTTGTTCATTCCAAATTCTGAATTACACAGTCGGGGGTCACTATTGCCATCACTGCTCTATCCTGAACACTACCACAATCACATTGCCAAAAGACCCTATTGCAGTCGCGGTCCAGTCCTTCTGCTCTATTGTTTGACCAATCTTGCTATCTTCCCTGTTTAGGTTCTAAATCCATCTTTTTATTCATGTTTTGTTCACCAGATCCATATGGATCATTTAGTTTACCCTTTTTCTCCTCATTAAAGCCCAAGTAATCTAATTCCATTTGTACTTTTGGTATGCCGAGTCAATCCTAATTCCAAGTAATGCTACTATGATCAAAATAGACTTTATATGTTCTCTAAATTCATTCTTTATGCCTCTCGTGCATTGATTAAGTTTATTTTGTGTATATATGCAATTTATTTTATTTGCCAAATTTATTGCCAAGTCCAAGTGAAATTTTAGGCTGCCAAGTTTTAGCTGAGTACTATGATCACAAACATAATATAAACTAATAAAATCATTATGATCATATGAAAAAATGTGTACAAGTTGAAACTGAAATTGACGTCATATCTAATGTATATAAACGACCAAAACAAACCAACGGAACTGGAATACATTGATATAAAATTACAGCCAGCAAGAGCATCCAATAGGGGAAACGCATTTAAAATAAGACTACGCAGAAAATGAAAAATAGAAATACATGAAACCTCAAAAGATACAAAAGGGAGTAACATTCCGCTAGCTAGAATAAAACAAAAAGAAAAAAAGACAGTGTTCCACCTTAATCTGAAAGAAGAGCTAGTCCTCTTAATCTTTCGAAGAGAGAAAACTTTTACAAGTGCCTGCCAAAGAATGTCTATCATTCTAAGTAATAGTAATATCTACAGATAACTTAATGCTGCCTATTCTCATAATTGTTTGGAAGGAAAAAGTTATGTGTGAAATCCTTGTAGAAGGGCTTTAAAGCAAATGGAGCTGAAAGATTACCAACTCTCTGAGGAACAAAACTAGACATATCTAATCAGGGTATCAGAATAAGGCAAATAAAGATCTTCTGTGGGAAAGCAATAATACCTTTCTGTGATCCTAACCAAATCAAGCATCCAAAGGTTGCATGCTCTGCTATCCCCATCTCATGTAAAAAGCAAAGGCTGGAAATACACATCCACCCAAGTAATATGGTAATTGAACTCTACCTCAACTAGAAAGATAACACATGAAGTTGGCCAAGGTAGAACCAATGCCCATGCAACAAATGGTTGCAAAAGTACGTCAACTGAACAAGAAGACCACTTGAAATCTAAAGAAGTAAACACAAAAAGTATATGAGTATGTATTTAATTCTACTCTATTATCCTAAGTTACTGATTCTATGTTGAGACCCCTTGGATCTGGATATAATCTGCTCCCAGTTCAGATTCTAGATCAATTTGACCAGGGAGTCGGGTAGGACACGTTTATTGGAAGGATACCCGAGGACACGTCCCCAGCATTTTTGGGGGCATCCCCATTTACAGGACATTCCGGGGACATCCCCGGGCTGTCCCCAATTTTTGAAAATCCATCGGGGACGTCCCAAAAAACCAGAGGGGATGGCCAACTATCCCGAGACGACTGGGGATGTCTGTGATATCCCCAAACCGACCCAAGGACGGCCGGCCATCCCCAATGAAAAGTTCAGATTTTTTTTCTAAAAAAGCCTAGTGATGAAAAAAAAAATTATTTTATTTCTTTTAGGTGGGCCCCCACACCCCAACTCACCCTAAATGGGGAAAAAGAACCTCATTTCATTTTAACATCATTTTTGCTTGTCCAAAAACATTGCAGCCAAAAAGGAAGAGAAAGAATTTTTTTAGTGGGGTTTGAAGGAGTAGCTGGAGGAGAAGTTGAATTTAGGGCAGCATTGAAAGTGAGACAAAAAAAACAAGTGAAAGAGGTAAGTCATTTTTTCATTTTATTTTATTTTTAAAATGTTTTTCAAAGTTCTAAGGAATAAATGTTTGATTTTTTATGTTTTTACAATTTTCAGTTTGAACTTTGATTATATTCTCAGAAAACAACATTTGCAGCAATGGCAATGAGAGTAGTGACCATGAAGTGGAAGAAAATGAAATAAATATTAGAATTTCAGCCTCAACTAGGGGTTCATCAAGGTGTGGGAGTGTGTAATGTCCCCTTTCCATCAATAAATCAAGGTGAACGTTAGCCTTAATTATTTAATTTCCCGAAGGCTAACTAGGTTCAATCAAGGGAAATGACTTTTTAAAATGAGTTATAAAGTTGCTTTATTCTAATTGCATATATTAAAGTTAGCAACTTTATATTATTTTTAAAAGTGTGACTAAGTGGTTGTGCGTTGGGGAAAATAAATGTATTTCATCTCTTTTTGGAGGAGCACGCACTTAGTGGGAGAGTGTGAAGTTAATGCCATAGTATCTTATTATTTTTTGAGCATGCAAGGTGAAGGACGGATAAAAGGGAGTTGGAACGCTCATTTGGGTTTCTCATGTTTTGGAAAAATGAATCTTCTTTTACTGTGAGCTTGTGTTGTTGAGCAGGGCAACATTGGGGTTGTTTAGCCTAGAGAAGTTTACTGGTTTCGGTAGTGAAACACCTACCCTAGCTGGTTGATTGTGATTTTCACCCAGAAAATCAAAAGAGCATCAATGGAGTTGTTTTGCAATTGTTTGGATTTGACCATTTTTTGTGTTTTGATGATCTTCAGAAAGATATTGGATTAGTATTGATTTTGGTGTGATTTATGTGGTTTTGTGAAGAATGTTTATGCCTGTATCAAGAAGAGTTTTAAGTGCACCTTCCCTGCTGTAGCCGTACCTCATGAAGTACCCGTACCAAGGAAAAATATTACTAAATGCTAAAGTTGAAAATGATGGAGTACGTGGTGTTTTATTTGTCTTATAGTGAGCAAAATAAGACAAAGGTTGATGAGTGAGCAGCAGAAGACTCTTTTGAAAACTCCAAAGTAGTTGCCATATGGTTCCTTGCAGCCATACCTTACCAAGGTTCATGGAGTGTGGGAAAATGAATTGCTCCTTTTTGGAGCTGTCTCTATCACTTGAAAGTGACGCCTAGCCTAGGGGAACATCTTGCATCAGTTTGGGAGAGGAGGTTTAGGGATTTGGAGGAGTTATTAACATTTTGGTGAGTTTTTTGGGTGTTGTTATGGCCGTACCAGCAAGGTACAGGACTGTCTTTTGAGCTAGGCAGTAGCTATTGTGATGTCTGAGTATGTTGTAGTGGGACAGCAATAATATATATCCAGTTCAATTTTACTACATTGGATTAGGCAGCTTGGCAATCAATATATGAACATCTTTCAGCCTGAAAGCATTGGTAATCATCTTCCTTTGTGAACTTTTACATTTTCTGAGTTGATTGTTTCTGATTTTGTGAACAGCAAATGTAAATTTATGTCAATCAGCTATTATACTCTATTTTTTTAAAAGAAAAACTAGGGTGATTATTTCAGTGGTATCAGAGCTGATCTCCTGCCAGCCTGTGAGAATTTCTAACCCTGCATGCAGCAAACTAGTGCCAGAGAAAGAAGATACCAGCAAAGAGAAGAGAGAAAGTTGAAATCAGCCTATGGAACAGAAAGCACTGTTAAAGAGAATCCAGTCATGGCAGAGAGAGATAAGGAAAATTCTCCACCTCATAGTGTGGGTGAACGGATAGAGAAGAAGTTTGACCAAATGTTCGATATGATGGCCAGACTAATGAACAAGATGGATCAGAATTTATTTCAGGGCCCAAGATATAATGTTGAAGCCAGCAGCTCCCAAAACAATGGTGCTAGAAATGACAATGCTAGAGTATCCAGAACATCGATGGGATCCACTGCTAGACCCCTTCAACCATACGCCAATAAAAGGTAAGAAGCACCTCCTATACAAGAGGACTGAATTGCATTCACCGATGATGTAATACTTTGTCATGATGAATATATGGCACTCCCTAACCAAGTCCACAGGAACTTAACTTTTGATCAATATATGAACCAAAAGAAGAATGGTGGGAGACATGACATCAAGGACAACAAAGATTACCAGCATGCTCTGAGAAAAGTATCTTTAGATCGTTTTGATGGTAGTGGGAAGTGTTCAACAAGAGCTTGGGTTCAGAAATTTGACACCTACATTACCTTGAAGCCTATGCCTGAAGAGACAGCCCTAAACTTTGCTACTTTGCACTTGGATGGCGCAGCCTACGAGTGGTGGTACCACGGATTGGTGACACAGGGTCACAATCTGATCACAACCTACGATGAGTTCACCAATAGACTCATCGAGAGGTTTGACAAGCAAGATCCAGAACAAAGTTTCAAGGACCTAGCATAGCTGAAGCAAACCGGCAATATTGATGCATACATCACTGAGTTTCAAAGACTTAGTGTAATGATTCTGGATATTTCTGAAAGAAGGCTCATCTTTCTTTTTGTTAAAGGACTAGCTGAACCAGTTAGAGGATGGGTAAAATCCTTAGATTCACAAACTCTACAAGAAGCCATTAAAAACGCAAGAAGCATGGAGTTTTCAACTCCAAAACCCAAGATTGTAGCCAAACCTTTTTCTATCAACAAAGACAAAAAGATTTTCTTCAAATTTCCCAATCAGCAGCAGCCACCTTTGCAAAGAATGAGTGATGAAGTCAAAAATGAGCTGAAAAAGAAAAAATTATGCTTTACATGCAAAGAGCCTTGGGCTCCAGGTCATAAATGCTATGAAAAGGGCCAAGAAAGACATTTGGAGGTTTATGTTGATGCTGAAACAGGATCAGAAAAATCAGAACAGAAGGGTGAATTTGTTGATTGTGAGGAAATAGAAGACTTTGAGGAGGTTGAAGAAGTGAAGGAGGATAGTGGGATTCTTGCTCAACTATCCATTACTCAAAAGAACAACCCATTTCGCGTTCGAGGAGTTCTAGGAGGGCAGTGAATAATTGCTCTTACTGACACAGGTGCCACACACAACTTCATAGACAAGGTCCTGGTAGCCAAGCGTGGATTGAAGACAGAAGAATTCAAGGGATTCAAAGTCATGGTTGCCAATGGCTTTACCCTCACTTGCACAAGGAAGATTTCCCAACTTTGCATCCAATTCGGAAACCATGAGGTCAAAGATGAATTTTATGTCGTAGGCATTGGTGACACAAATGTGGTTCTAACAATTCAGTGGCTGAAATCACTAGGAGAGATCTACTTGAACTTTCAAACCATGGAGCTGAAATTTGAATCAGTAGGAAAGAAGGTTACCCTCTGTGGAATGTCAAATGGGGGTCTTAGAGTGGTTACTGCTAAGAGAATGGAACGAATTTTGAGGCAAGGCCAAGCCAAGTGGGTTGTTGAATGTGTTGTCTTACCAACTTCTGTTCATCAGGGAAAGAGAGAGCACCATCCTGATGTGCAGAAAATTTTGACCAAGCATACCAAAGTTTTCAGTGGGTGGCCTCCTGGAAGGCCTCCTGAGAGGGGGATCGAGCATGTAACTGAGTTAGAGGATGGAGCCAAACCTATTATGACTACTCCCTACAGACATCCGAAGCGTTTTAAAGATGAAATTGAAAAGGCCATCAGGGAGTTACTTGATATGGGATTCATCCACCCAAGTAAAAGTCCTTTTGCATCCTCAGTTGTGCTAGTGAAGAAGGATGGAACTATGCGTTTGTGCATAGACTATTGCCAGCTCAACAAACGCACTATCAAAAACCGATTTCCAATACCCAGAATAGATGAGCTCATTGATGAGTTACATGGAACAATCTATTTTTCAAAAATAGGTTTAAGATTAGGTTATCAGATTCACATAAAACTGCATTTAGATGTCACTTTGGGCATTTTGAGTTTCTGGTTATGCCTTTTGGCCTAACCAATGCTCCTGCAACGTTTCAATCATGCATGAATCAGATTTTCAGCGAGCAGCTCCACAAGTTCTTGTTGGTCTTTTTGATGACATCCTTATCTACAGTAAAACTTGGGAAGAGCACTTGCGTCATCTAGATGAGGTGTTGGGAATTCTTGAGGCAAGTTCCTTGTTTGCCAAGGAATCTAAGTGCGAATTTGGCATGACTAAAATCTTATATCTTGGTCATGTAATTAGTGCGGATGGGGTTAGAGTTGACCAAGAAAAGATTCGTGCTATCATTGAGTGGCCACCACCTAAAACTCTTACTCATCTGAAGGGTTTTTTTGGTCTATGCAGCTTTTACAAGCGTTTTGTGAAGGGCTTCTCTCAATTGGCAGCCCCTCTTACTGATCTTACTAAAAAAGGAGCCTTCTCTTGGTCTGAATCAGCACAGAGATCTTTTGAAAATTTCAAGGTAATCATGAGCAATTGTCCTATGTTAGCACTTCCAGATTTTACCAAGCCTTTTGAACTTGAATGTGATGCTTCAGGGGAAGGTATAGGGGTTGTCTTGATGCAACAAAAGCATCCAATTGCTTTTGAAAGTAGGAAGTTGCGTGGTGCAAAGAAAAGTTATTCAATTTATGATAAAGAAATGTTTGCCATCATGCATGCATTAATCAAGTTCCGTCAATATCTGGTGGGAGGCAAGTTCATAGTTAAGACTGATCATAATAGTCTTAAATATTTCCTAAATCAAAAGGATTTGAGTGAAAGCCAGCAGCGTTGGGTAAGCAAACTTCAAGCCTTTGACTTTGATATAGTCTACATGAAAGGAAAAAAAAATATTGTGGCTGATGCACTCTCAAGAAGACATCATCTCACGTCCATTGTGGGAATAACAACAGATTGGAAAGATCAGATTTTCGCTGAATATGCAAAGGATCCTTTGGCTGCTAGCATCATTGATGGAGTCACATTTGAAGATAAGTACAAGGTAATTAATGGTCTGGTTTTTTACAAGGAGTGTATCTATTTAGTGGCAAATTCTAAGGTGAAAGAGAAGATTATAAGGTCATTTCATGATGAACCCTTGGCTGGTCACCAAGGATTCTATAAAACTTACAAGCAGATTCATGAGAAATTCTCATGGAAAGGGTTAAAAAATGATATCATGAATTATGTTAAAGAATGTTTGGTGTGTCAACAGAATAAAAACGAGCATACTTACCCTGCTGGTCTGCTGCAACCTTTGCCTATTCCCACTCAGAAAAGGGAAAGCATTTCGATGGACTTCATCACCGGGCTGCTTAAGGTTCAAGGTAGAGACTCTATTTATGTTGTAGTAGATAAATTGACAAATTTTGCTCTTTTTTTTGCAATCAGTTCAGATTTTAGAGCAGCCCAAGTGGCTGAACTATTTTTCAAGGAAGTGTTTAGATTGCATGGGTTGCCTCGGAACATAGTCAGTGATCGGGACAGCAACTTTCTAAGTTTATTCTGGCAAGAGTTGTTCTATTTGAGTGGGACTAAGCTCACTCCGAGCACTAGTTATCATCCACAAACTGACGGGCAAACTAAGATTGTAAATAAGTGGGTGGAAGGATATTTGAGAAACTATGTGTCAGGACAGCAGTTGGCTTGGGTCCGTTGGCTTCATTTGGGAGAATATTGCTATCACATGTCAATCAAAATGTCTCCATTCATGGCTCTCTATGGTTCTAATGCACCAAGTTTTGTTGATGTAATTTTTTATGAGTGTAGAGTGCCCCAGGCCAAAGACTTGCTACAACAAAGTCAAGCTATCATGAAGGCTCTAAAAGACAATCTCTTGCATGCTCAAAACCAGCAGAAATTTTATGCAAATCAGCACCGTGTTGAACACACCTTTGAGGTGGGAGACATGGATTATTTGAGATTGCAGCCTTACCAACATTCCACTCTCAAAAAGAGTGGAACAGAAAAGATGAAGCCATGTTTTTATGGACCTTTCAAGGTCAAGAGGAGAGTGGGTGCAATAGCTTATGAGCTGGAACTTCCGGTGAACAAGGTTCACAATGTTTTCCATGTGTCTCGCCTCAAGAAGGCTCTTGGACACAATGTGGTAGCTTCTTCTAAATTACCTCCGTTGGATGAGGAAGGCAACCTGGTATTGATCCAGAAAGAGTGTTGGAGTTCAGAGAACAAACAGTGAGGAAGAGGACTATTAGTGAGTACTTGATCAAGTGGAAGAGCCTACCGCTTGAGGATGCTACATGGGAGAGTGAGCATATTTTGTAGCATCTTGAGTTGCAGTTGCTTGTGGGCAAGCAACTTCAGGGAGGGAGGACTGTAATGTCCCCTTTCCATCAATAAATCAAGGTGAACGTTAGCCTTAATTATTTAATTTCCCGAAGGCTAACTAGGTTCAATCAAGGGAAATGACTTTTTAAAATGAGTTATAAAGTTGCTTTATTCTAATTGCACATATTAAAGTTAGCAACTTTATATTATTTTAAAAAGTGTGACTAAGTGGTTGTGCGTTGGAGAAAATAAATGTATTTCATCTCTTTTTGGAGGAGCGCTCACTTAGTGGGAGAGTGTGAAGTCAATGCCATAATATCTTATTATTTTTTGAGCATGCACGGTGAAGGATGGATAAAAGGGAGTTGGAACGCTCATTTGGGTTTCTCGTGTTTTGGAAAAATGAATCTTCTTTTACTATGAGCAAGGCAACATTGGGGTTGTTTAGCCACAAGAAGTTTACTGGTTTCGGTAGTGAAACACCTACCCTAGCTGGTTGATTGTGATTTTCATCGAGAAAATCAAAAGAGCATCAATGGAGTTGTTTTACAGTTGTTTGGATTTGACCATTTTTTGTGTTTTGATGATCTTCAGAAAGATATTGGATTAGCATTGATTTTGGTGTGATTTATGTGGTTTTGTGAAGAATGTTTATGCCTGTATCAAGAAAAGTTCTGAGTGCGCCTTCCCTGCTGTAGCCGTACCTCCTGATGTACCCGTACTAAGGAAAAATATTACTAAATGCTAAAGTTGAAAATGATGGAGTACGTGGTGTTTTATTTGTCTTATAATGCACAGAATAAGACAAAGGTTGATGACTGAGCAGCTAAAGACTCTTTTGGATAGTTGTCGTACGGTTCCTTGCAGCCGTATTGTTGATGATGTTTTTCTGACAACAACATTTAGAATAAAACACTAAGTGTCGTATCCTCTCTTGAATAAAGCCTCTTGAATGCTAAACTATGTGATCAAACAAGAGTGCTCCAAGTTTCCTTGAATGTCAGGTCTTGACTTGTACATGGATAGCCTCAGTGGTTTGATGTGATCTTGCTGATAATCACAAAGGGACTTACGCTAAATTCCTCCTTCATGGACGAGATTTACTCCTTACTCCTTGGATTTGCAAATGAATGGAACTCTTTCAATCTAACTCAAAGAAATAACAAAAGGAAAGGGTTAAAAGAGATCTAATCTACTCTAAGGACGATGAGATAATGAACAATGCTTCGATAGACAAACTCCTCCCAACCAAGCTTCGCTTCGCCATGAGAGCAACAACTACATGAAACTAGTGCAATCTTCAAAGGAAATGTGAAGGATTTTCAAATTGCAAACATGCATCCAAATACCCACAGCTGGCGCAACTTGAATGAACATCCACAATCGAACTATCGCAACAAGATGGTTCAGGCTAACTTTGCATTGCAAATTACCATCGGCAATCCATAAAAAGTATGAACCGAGGAATTCATCAAATATCTCCACATTAACTCATCATATCAATGAACTTGTATCTAAAATCTATCTATTTCGCTTTGAATCATCTTCAAGAGATTGGAAAACCATGCTAACATCCCAAAACAACACAAGTTTCACCAAGCTTCAATGAGAATGTATTGAGTTTGGTAGTATCTTTACAACAATTTGCCAAAGTCTTGTCAATGCTTCAAGAGCTTCTACTCCAATGAAGAACTTCTATTCTACTCTCTAACTTCTAATTATATGAACCTTTACAAATGAAGAGAATGAGCTTTATATAGAGCTCAAGATTACAACCAAGGGCCTAGATTGATTCAAGAATCAATGGCCAAGATTAATACAATACAGCCCTAATGACTTCGACCAATGAGGTGTGTACAACATGATCTTCTAGAAAGCTCCATCTTTATCTCTATCTTGATAGCCAGGTTCAATGTATCTGGACATGTCGATGTGGCGTGCTTGGATTGGTTGACGATGACTGGATGCCACCTCAGCATGGTTATCTCTTGAGGGTTCCTTGAACTTCGAATTCTATCTTGTGTTGTACTTCCTATGAATTCCTTGCAGTGGTTTGAAATTCTTGGTGTAACTCTTGATTTCCTGACCTTGAGCTCAATTCTCTGGATAAATGACGCACTGGGTTCTTATTCCTTGGAATTTCTTAGGATTGACCCTCTTATTCTGAAATTGAAGTCTTTGACATGGAATTATTCTGTCTTGTTGTCTTTGATGTAGAGCTTTGGAGTGTATTCCATTGTCTCGAACTGGAATTCCTTGGTCTTCATTGGAAATTTGTGAAGTCTCCTAGTCTTTTGAGGCAATTTCCTTCTCCGACAGTGGAATTCCTTGTAAAGTCTTCCTAATGGGTGTCATCTTCCTTGTCCGGCATTAGAAGTTCTTCATAATCTTTTGAACATCTTCATGAACGTATTCATTGCTCCTGAAGTGGATCCAATTTCCTCATTCACCTTTCACCTGTAAAATGAAAATAATTCAAGTGGGGATCAAGGACAATTCCAAAGAATTCCATTCAAATGTAAAGAAAATTCACTTCAAATGTAAACAATTCTTGTCAAACAATGCATATGGATAAAATTTCTATGCAAAACAATGCATTTTCTAATTTGTCCTCTTCCTTAGGAATCTTTTGCTTTCAAGAAAACAGGTCTTAATGGAATTTGACTTCTTCTCCTAAGGAAATTCGCTTCTCTTCCTTGAATAAATTCACTGCTAATTTGCTCTGCTGTGTGGAAATCTGCTTTTTTCCTTGTAATTTCTGCTCTTGCTCTTTGCTAATTGGAAATCTGCTCTTCTTTTCCTTGTGGAATTGGCTGGAAAGTCGCCTTTACTCTTTGCAATTTCTGTTTGTGATGATTGGAATTCTGCCTTCCTAAGGAAATTCTGCCTTTACTCTTTAGTAAATTCGCTGATGTTTTCTTTGAAAATCTGCTCTTATGATGAATTCGCCCTCTCTAATGAAGAAGTTGCTGCTGTTTTGAATGAAGTCTTCTGTATGGAAGTCTGCCTTGACTTTATGATGAAGTCACTGCTCCTTGTGCTGGAAATTTCACCTTCTTCTTATGAATAAACTTCTGCTCTGCTTTTGGAATTCCGCCTTTAATACTCTTTATAATTTTGCCTTCACCCTTGGAAATTTGTTGCTATTTGGATTGGAATTCTGCTCTGCTGGAAATTCGCCTTGTTCTTCTACAGAATTCATCCTTACTCTGCTGGAAATTCGCCCTTGTCTCTTGCACTTTCTGCCTTTGATGGTTGTAATTCACTAATGTAGATGAAATCTGCTTTGCTGTTAGGAAGAACTGTGTTTCGAATTGGATTGCAATGTGAAAAATGATGTTCAAGGTCACCTTTATATAGACTTTTAAGCGAATTTTCCCTCTTTCGCTGGCCTGACTAAGATCTTCCTTAGGCCGACCTTGTCTAAGATCTTCCTCAAGCCAACCTCATCTGGGAGACAACAATTGTTTTTCATCTTTTCACTAGGCCGACTTGATCAGGATCTTGTTTAGGCTGACTCATTGAAAGGTCAATCATTTGTATCATAGGGCCGACCTTGTCATGGATTGCTCATACCTCCTTGGGCCGGATTTCATGTATATCATAGAATGTTGTTTGCTGAGCGCATTTTCTTATGTCGAGGAATTTTCTTTGCATAGTTGGGCGGCTTTTCACATGTCTCGTGGAATTTTCTTAAGCAGTTTCCTACATTTGTCTGGGCGGCATTCTTTATGTGAAGTGGAATAAACCTTAGTGTGGGCGGAGTTTCACTATAGAAGTGCAATCTTTGTCTTTCCTTCAACAGAGGGCGGATTTCCATAGTTCAAGTGCAATACTCTTAAGTTGGGTTTCCACATCTTGGGTGGACTTTCATGTGTCTACAGGAATGTGTTGGGCGTATTCGTAAAGTGAACAGGAATTCCTAAGGACCTAGTGCGGATTTTCTCATGTAAAGTGCAGTATGGACTTGGAATTCCTTGGGCAGATTTTCATAGTGAAAGTGGAATGCAAATCATGGGCGGGATTCCATGATGGAAGTGGAATAATCTTGAGTAGTTTCTTGTTTGTCTTCCAAGATCTCAGGTGCATTTCCATATGTCAACTACAATGACTCTAAGTTGGGTGGCTTTTCTAGGGTGAACAGGAATTATTCTCATCTAGGGTGGGATTCCACAATGGAAGTGGAATGCCACTTCACCATGTTTATTCCTATCACTCTTGGGCGGAATTTCATGATTGCACAGCAATATGACTTGGTTAGGGCGGCATTTCATGGGTCTACTGGAATCTTGAGTGGATCTCCACATGTTTGGTGCAATAACTTGGTGAAATTTCTTGTTTCTTTTGCAATGTCCTTTCCTTGGCAGATCTTACCTAGTCTCATGCAATTCTTCCTTGTAGGCAGGTTTCCTCATGTGATGTGCAATGATGGAGCGGACTTTCTCAGTTGAAGTGGAAGAGGATGATCCTAGGGCGCAGTTTCATGGGTCATCTAGAATATGATGAGACCTAGGTGCATTTCCTTGGGTCTTCTAGAATTACCCTCCCCTTGGGCGGTTTTTCACCATAGAAGTGGAAAATTTCTTCCTTAGGCAGGTTTCCTCATGTCTACTGTAGTGTGATGAGCGCAATTTCAGCACCCAATTGGAATCTCGCCGATGGTTGGGCGCATTTCCTGATGGCAAGTGGAATTCCACCAGTCCCTGCCTGACGTATATTTCAAAATATATTTAAGTAATATAAATATTTTGAAATATACTGTCAGGATGTTTGAGATAGGTCTCGGATCCATGGGATTTAACATGCAAATTCTAGATTTTTGAGGATCCACCAAATTTCAGACTTAGTCAGTTGTCAAGATTTCAGGACATCAGACTTAGTCAGTTTTCCAGTGTTTCAGGGGCACGCGTCAGGATGAGGGCATACAGACTCCTTAGCAAGAATTTGTCGAGACTTGGGCAAATCAACACTACCAAACCTACATACTTAGAGAAAACCTGAACTAAAGCAAAACGAAGGCAAAAAGCAAGAAAAAGAGGGGGTCTCCATTTTCAATGGGGCGATGTGTGAAAACGTCACAACATCTAGCACTACCTTCGAACAAATGTTCCTAAACATTTCAAAGATAAAGACTCAATCAAAACTAAGAAACTTTGGATAGTTCACTCTAATTCTATCACTTGTCTAAGAAATACACTCGAAAGGGAAAAGGGAAGAGAACGATGAATTGGGTCGATACACTTCATCCTTTGATTACCATGGTGTGTACAGTGTTCAACAAATCTTGATCCTCCCAGGTATTCCAATGATAAACAAGGATCAAAGAGTCCAAACCTTCTGTGTACACCCACATGTTAGGTTGAACAAACATGAATACATGATCAAAGAATTGGAATCAAAAGCTTAGTACAACTATTCATGACTCAAAGATCCAAGTCTGTGCAATTGCATTCATTTCCATCCCTTAGGGACCAAGATCATCTCAGTTCACTTGTCTTAAGCTAGGTAGGTTCATGGAGGGAGGATGAATGGAAGGAGTATGTGCATACGAGCGTAATGGATAGTGATAGTATGAAGTGGAATGGAAATGATAATGACAATGGATATGATAGGATGGATATGTGGGATGAGACAGTGTGTCTCTACGCATGACGCCTGTTTGCAAGGTTTTCGTCATGGTACTTATCAAAGGCACCACCAAGGGTGGTTTTCACCTGTGGACAAAGGGATTTCTCTTTACTATTTTCTTTTCTTTTTCTCTTTTTCTTTTTCTTTTTTCATTTTTCATTTTTTTTTTACTTTTTTTTTTGCTTCAATTATTGAGTGGGAAAAGGGAATATGAATGGGACTCAAGCGTCTAGTTCCATGAATTGTGATAGTCCATATCAAGTGTCATCACACATAAACCATGTCAAGTCAGTATACTTACTGATGTTGGTAAGGAATGCCGGATTATGATGTGTGAACAGAAATAACGGATTGTGATGAGGATTATGCGAAATGGAATGGATGGAAGGTGTATATCCACAAACATTTATCCAAAAGCATAGACCAATTGAGAGATGGATAATGGAAAATGGGGGAAACGGAGGGTATGTAGGATTGTTATGGAATGGAATGGAATAGAATGGAACGGAACGGAATGGAACCATGATCAACGGTTGCATATACAGAGCTAAACTTTGAAGCTTCCAAGCGGAGGTGTAGAAAATAATGGGAGTGGTGGCTAATGGATGGATGACGTGGTGACTTCATGACCCACACAAACTTAGAACTTTCTTTTTTATTTTATTTTGTGGGATGGAGTAACTTAAAACTTTGAACGTAATGGAAATGGAGTGGAATGGATGGCAGTGGATCCTTTGGATGCGGAAGCCATTTTTGATTTGGGCTTCTTATGCTCAAGTACCTAGCCTATTTTGTTTTTGGCCTTTTCTATTGGAAGTATGGCTTGGGTAATCTGTGAAATGTACTTTGCTTTAACTTCGTGCATTTATACTCTAAGGCATGAGGATTCTTAGGATTTTCCTGCTTCATGAGTAAGGGCATCCAAGTGTTTTATTTTTGAATCCATGGGATGGGAGGAAGGGTGGAAGCTTCTTGTTTAGACAACGTGTGCATCTATTGATCATGATTAGGAAATGGATAAAGGGATAGTATAATGTCCCCTTTAAGAAGATCCTTATTTTCCACCTTGCACATGAGAATTACTTCTTAAAGGAAACATTAGTAATAGATAAGATCAATAAATCATATTAAAATAATCAAATAAATAAATTATTTAATTATTCAATCTTAAGTGGATTCATACTTAGGGTTATTTATTATATGTTAATTTTATTTATTTTCAAACCCTAGTGGAGATGGGGTATTATCTCTTGTTAGGTTGCATGAATCATCCTCTACAGGTAGTGCCTTTGTATGATGTAACACATGCCCATTCCACCTTAGGTCTTACTAAGTGCCTTTGTATGATGTAACATATGCCCATTCCACCGCAAGTCTTACTTATTACCCTTGTATGATGTAGCATAGTCCATTCCACCGCAGGTCTTATCCATTGCCTAAGTATGATGTAACATGGTCCATTCCACCGCCGGTCTTATCTACCTTTCAATGTATTAATGCTACTTCTTCCTAACAAGTCTACCTCCAATCTTTCAATGTGTTCTATGATCTTATATCATGGGTTTGTTTCTAAGGACCTTGCCTTCATTATATAAATCAAGTATGATTACTCTTTATGGGGGCTTAATCCTAATGATGATGGATTCTCTAAGCATTTAGAATCATGTTATTCATAGATGTTTAAGCTATCTATATCATGTTAGTTATTCACTCCACCTTGACTATAACATGCTATCATATCATCTATACATATTTATATTTATAATTATAATAATATTTAATCACTAATATTGATATTTGTTAATAATATATTATTTATAATATTGCTTTCTTATATTACTCAATTTATTACTTAAATCTATATTTTAATATCATTCATATTATAATCCCTTTAATTAATATCAGTCCGTATAAAAAAATAATGAAATAACTTATAGATATTAATTTATTTATTTCTTTGGGAATATAGGTGTAGCACACTTATCTTATTTCCCCAGCAATTAGTCATGTCTGTAATTCAAACTCATAAATTATTAATTTTATATCTTCTTGCTTCATTCTATTTTGTTGTCTTTCATTGCCTCCTCCACTCTCTACCTTTATATTTTCTTAAATGGTCAATGACTACCTTTTCACAAAGGTCATGTCTTTTTATAAATATATTAGTTGCCTTGACGGATTGTCTTAAAGACAATCTAATATATTATATAATGTATGATTTACATTCATTTATATAAATATGTTTATTATATTATAATCATAGTAATAATTAATATTAATATTAATATTAATATTAATTTTAACATTTATATTTATTATTATATAATAATAATAATATGCTATTTTAATATTAATATTTATATTTGTATTGGTTATTTATAAATATAATATATCGGTTAATATTTAAAATATTTATAGATACTATCATATAATATTATATATTTATAATATTATATATATTTATTAATGGCCTATGGCCAGGGTATTTAACATGACATTTTAAATCTTTAATTTAAACAATGCCTTAATATGGGGACATGACAGATAGGGAGATGGGAGTTGGGAAAAGTGAAGGTAAGACAAATGGCGGAAGGTGTGTGATCATATGTTTTTGGAATTTGCATGATAACAGAGGTGGAATGGATACATATGTAATGGGTGGACAATGGAAAACGATAAATTTGGGCAAAGATAGATGAAATACCAACATCTTGACCTTGTTTTCCTTGGGGTGTATATCCAAGGCCATATGAGCATAGAGAAATACTGACATGGATAGACTCCAAAATACCTTGTTCATAAAGGACTTAGACCTTTCCCTTGATAGTTCATCTGGAATATGTGACGAACAACTGGATTATGTGTGATTTAGACACTAGACTTGAGTTCATTATTTGATGGAGTAGGTAAAGTGAATGGAGGCTTTTATTGTATACATGAGGTGCTAGGTGAAATGGAGAGATGGAGATAAGCGGGAATGCTTATATAATGTGTAATGTCCCCTTCTTGATACATGGTTAGTCCATCATTGAGTTTCCGTGGACTAGCAGTTTGGTTAGAGAACTGTGGTTAGTTTGGCCTTGGAGGTATTTGTCGGTGATGGAGATGTGGTTCGTATTCAGTGGATCCAGCTGGCACCCTCAAAGTTGGCCCAGTTTGCTCTTGGTCGTTACTATTTTTAGTAAGTCCGGGTTCAGTGTCAGTTCAGGATTTTCAGAGTGGGGTCAGATTCGTCTCGTCGAGGGCTTTCCGACGAGCTATAGATCAATGCATTCCGACACCGTCTTCATATTTATTTTAAAGTCCGAAGATTATTAATGTTATATTTTAATTGGGAATTTATAAATATTAAGGAAAAGTGACTTTATAGAAAATGAAGACATAAAAGTCTTGACCTTGGGCGCCCATCCCTAGGAGTGAAAAGTGAATTTAAAATTATAATGTCCCCTCTAATTCCAACACCCAACTTGAGGAGGGAAATAAAAGATGGAAAAAGGCTCATTTGTGTTATGCTATGTTGATATTTCTCTTGTGAGCTCTACTAAGGTTTGAGAAGGGTTTGAGGATTCGAACCAGGCTCTTGGAGACGAAAACCTCCCTGAGTGACGGCATTCTACAGGTGTGCAATACCACCCAAAGGTGCCATTGTTGGTGGATATATTCAGCATTCACAGTTGTGCTTCATGGAGATGGAATGAGTTAGATTTCTGGGATTATGTGTTGCATCTTTTGAAGAATGTTTGTATTCAACTGATAGCAATGAAGGAATGCATATTTTGTGGAAGTTTGTAGTAGATTGGTGACTGCAGCAATCTTACCTTGCTGGCCGTACCTCCCAGGCAAGGCCGTACCAATTGTTTAAGCTTCTAACTTGAGTTTCTATGCATTGTTGATATTCCTCCTTGGTCGCCTAGCCCTCTTTTCAATCTGCAACGAGTTTATCAGCAATTTTCTGAGGTTTTATGGTGTGTTAGCTGCTGTTCATGCCCAGCCATGGCCGTACACTTCACATAGAGGATGTGGGTCTTGCAGAGGGTTCTTTCTCTCCATTTGCAGCTCTGTATGTGGTTGTGTTGAGGCGTCTAGAGCCTTATTTCTTGCTGATAACATTTGCATTGACAATTTATAATCTTCTTTGGAGTTTTGATGCATTTCTAGCCATACCCAGTTGCTAGTCCCACTACAGCTGATGTATGAAGTTGCAAATCTTGATATGGGTATGTGATAGTAATTGTTTATTGGTCATTTTGCTATCTAGGTAGTCGATAGTTTCTTCATATTCATTATATATTTTCTGGGTTTCTGTTATATGCAATATATTGTGTGCTCCGACAACACATCTACAGGAAAACTAAAAACCCCTTTTGCATTCTTCTCTCTAGTCTGAAAGATCACCAAAAAATTAATAAAAATCACACATAAAAGATCTTAAAAATATACAAATAGGTATGGCAAATTATAGTGGTATCAGAGTAGTGATCTTGCCATCCTGTGAGGTTAACTATGACATGTAGAAGATGAAAATGAGACATGCAGCCTACAGATAGATATAACTTTAGACCCAGACCAAGAACACAGAACCCCCAAAGAATACGGGAAGGAGAAGTACCACAGGATAATCCATTTGAGTCAGATACAGAGATTGTAGTTGTTGAAGAGCCCCCGGTAGTATTTTATAGTGAGTAAGATCTCGAAGTTCCAAGAACATATCCCTTTTCCGGTGTACTTCCAGAATAGCCTGAAGAAATGGGAGACAGGGAAATCGGAGAACCTAGCACACAAGATATTCTTAATGACTTGGCGAGAGGACAACAGCAGTTGATTAATAGGATGGATAGGTCCCAAGAGGCACTCACACAGCTTCTCACCCATTCGTTTCCTGAGTTGGATGAGGACAAGAATAACGGAGACAGGAATAATGGAGACCGGAACAAAGACTGGAATGACAAAAACAGGGACCGGAATGGAGACAGAAATAGAGATCAGGGTAATGGAGAATGGAATGGAGATAGAAATAATGGTGACAAGAACAGATATGGGGATCTTGATGGAGAGGCTTTGGTGAATAACTGAGGTGCTACACAGCTCACAGTTGCAGATAGACCAGGCATTCCTATCTTTGTGCCGAGGAATGAGATTCCTGAACGGGATGCTACACAGGTGGAATTTCAGGATGAGATCTTTAGAGATTGGCAGGCTTCTAGTGCAGAGTTTCAGGCTGATATGACTTTCAGGGATTATTCAGATCTTAGGATGAGACATAGACCCAGAGGGGGTAATAGGCAGCAAAATCATGAGCTTCAAAAGAAAGTCAATAAAATGACTTTACCCTACTTTGATGGTTCGGAAAAAACTTTAGCAAGAGCTTGGGTCCAAAAGTTGGACAATTATCTCCAAATCAGCCCCATGCCTGAGACCGACGCCATCACATATGTAGCCTTACACTTGGAGGGCAGCGCACACAAGTGGTGGAGCAATGGGAAGATAACTCTGGGACATGACCAGATTACATCATATGTTGAGTTCACATCCAAACTCATAGACAGGTTCGACAAGAAAGACCCTAAGTTGTAGTTCAAGGAGTTGGCACAGTTGAGACAGAGTGGATCAGTGGACTCATACATTTCAGAGATCCACGACCTTTCAGTCATGGTTTCAAATATCTCTAAGCGTAGGTTGATCATGCTCTGTGTTGACAGGTTGTCTGATCCTCTACGAGGTTGGGTCAAGGGTTTGGACCCTATGACATTGCAGGAGGCCATGAAGAAGGCCCGTGATATGGAGTCTTCTGCTTGGAGGAGTAAATTCCTGAATAAGAACTTCTAGCATAGGAGGGACAAGGAGAGAGACAATAGACCTTTTCACAAGGACTCAGGACATCAGCCACATAAGAGTACTTCCAAATTAGACAATGACCAGTTGAATGATCTCAGAAGGAAGAAACTTTGTTTTCACTACAGAGAACCTTGGGATCCTAAGCACAAGTGTGCTGCCCAAGGAAAGGCCAAATAGATAGAATATTTTTCAGCAGATGAGTCCATGGAGTCTGAGGCACATTTAGAGCAACATACAGAAGACAATGATTTAGAGACAGATGTTGCATCTGAGGTTTCAGAAAAGGATGAGGAGACCTCTCTACCTACAGCCCATATTTCGAGCATTCAGAGAGAAGGGTCATTTAGGATCCGAGGAGTGTTGGGTGGACAGAGATGCATTACACTGCTGGATACAGGTGCCACTCATAACTTCATAGATGAGGACTTGGTTGCAAAGAGGGGATTGAAGACAGAGGAGTTCGAGGGGTTTAAGGTGAAGGTAGCCGATGGGTTCATACTCACTTGCACTAGGAGAATACCCAATTTGACCATCCAGCTAAACAATTACACTTGCCAGTCAAAGTATGGATGTGGTGCTAGGTATGAAGTGGTTACACGAGATAGGTGAGTTCACACTCAATTTGAGGACGATGGAAATGAAGTTTGAGGTGAACGGAGTTCGACATGTGCTCAAGGGCATTTCAAATGGTGGTGTTGATGATTTTTTTGGACAAGTCAACAATAGAGTAAAAAACTAGAGTATCCCACTCTCTCTTGAATAAAGCTCTTCAAAGGCTAAACTATGTGATCCAGTGAAGTAACTCCAAGGTTCCTTTTTATGATTTATGATGGGTTAACTCAGTGATTACATGTGATCTTGCTGATAATCACAAAGGGACTTACGCAGACTTCTTCATATTTCATTTAGCTTATTTCTCCTTCAGTGTGGATGACATATATACAAGACTTCTATGATAAAGAAAGTAAAAAGATAGGGTTTAAGGAATCTAATCTAAGGTCAATGAAGGAATGACGATGCTTGAATAGACAAACTCTTGGATAAACCTAACTTCACTTCGCCAAGGATGCCTACAACTACATGAAGTTGGTGCAATCTCCTAAGGTAAACGAAAGGTTTTCAAATCATAAAGGCTTATACAAGCACCCATCAAACGGCGCAGCTCAAACAAGCATCCACAATCGAACTTATGCAAAATAAGCTCAGACTAGCTTTACACAACACTTCACCAGCGATGAATGTTAAAAGCATGAGCTAGGAGTTGATCAAATATTCAATACAAACATACATTACATCAAAGAACTTCTAATCTACTTGAAACATCTTTCCATTTCATCAAAGTACAAGAAACCATGTGATTCCACAAGACAACACTTAAACACCAAGCGAACTCCAATGTCTTTGCATTACTCTTGAGAAATATTTACAACAACTTCAAGTCCTCTCAGGAAATTTCTCGAGTCTCTTCTACTCTACTCCTACTTGCCTACTGACTACTAGCTACCAAAATACAAATGAGGCAACAAGGCCTTTATATAGAGGTCCAAAATACAATGAATAGCTTAGATCAATTCATGTAGCCAAGGGCTTAGATCATGCCACCTCACAGGTAGTTATAACAAACTGCTATTTTTAGTACAAAAGAGAGGCAATGAAGGCACACTTTCCAATGTGATAAGATGGAATCATTTAAAACATCTTCCACATAGGCGTCCCTTTGGCTTCTTTTATTAAATGATACATTGAATGCATTTAAAATAATGCAGCTGATATGATTGGATGATGATAGGTACTCGCCACATAGGTGCCACCACAACATATCTTGTGGATTTCAACTGTTTATTCAATATGCTTTTGGGCACATTCCCCAAATTGTATCATCTGTATAATATTTTCAATGTGATTGCTTTGATGATGAACACTTGAGATGTATCTTGTTGATCTTGCCTTGTTCATTGTATGAAGTATGATATATGATACTTGTCGCTCATTTGACTAACACTGTATTTCTTCCTTTTGCAAGGTACATGATGATCTTCTTTGATGTTTCTTCATATAGAGTAGTAGGAGATGATGATGATGCTTCCTTCATATAAGAGTAGATGATGATGACATGAAGTAGAGATCTCTCTTGGACTTGAAGGTTGAATGGAACTTGAAGTTAAATGGATGAAGTGCCTTGCTTGATGATATGATGAAGATGAAGTAGTGCACTTGGCATGTTGACCTTGAAGTAGCCCTTTGGAGTGTAGATGATAACACCTTCCTTGGATGTGGAGTAGATGACCTCTCAAGGAGACTTTGAAGCTTGATGAATCTTGAAGATTAATGAGTGAAGTGTCCTCAAACATAATGCAGATGTGGAAGTATACTTGAACTTGATGTGATAATGTCATGGATGTAGGAGACTTGAGGTGTGATCCTTTAGAGTGGTGTTCCCTCTACAACTTGAAGGTGAATTAGGTACTTGCTCATGATGATCTTGAAGTACTCTTTAGATCAGCTACATGATGACTCCTACTTGAAGATGACTCCAAGCTTCTCACTCAAAGGTGACGACTCCTACAACTCCTATCCTTTATTGATGTTCGTACAAAGCAAGAGAAACAATATATCAATATAACAAAGGAAACACTCTAAACATGCAAATAACTTGTCATCAAGTTTAGGCGCACATATAGGTAAAAAGAAGATCAAAAGGCGCCTAACCTAAATTAGTCCCACATTCATAACTTTAAATGATTTCAAACAATTGTAAGGACTTAAAGAAGTCAATCTCACTTAAGAGGTTCATTCAAAAGATGTCTTTCAATGCAATTCCTTCCTTAGGCGCCAAAATGAAGTGGGAGTGACAAGCAAAGGCGCCTAGATTCACACTAGTCTTTCAAACCTTATAACCCCTTCCCTTCCTGCAAGGCGCCTAGAATGATGATCTAAGTGACCCCAAAACATTCAATCAATCCTCACAACATGTTCCTCTCCTTAAGGCGCTCAAGGTTGATGAGAAACTTCATAAAGGGCGCCTAGACACAATAAAGGCAATCTTCAATTCAAGATGCTCATGCAAGGTTAAATGAGCCAAAATAGGCGCCAATTTTCTTTTGATAATCTTTAGATGCAAATTGATGTTTTTCATTCACTTTGAGATCAAGGCACCAAAATGGGTTTATTGAGGCATGAAGTGCGCCTAGGACTATAAGGGTGTTCACTTCAAATTTTATGACTCTAAATCCTTGTGCAAATTTAAGGGAAACCTCAATAGTTTTAACACTTACAAACTCAAGCATTTCCTTGTAGGCACTAATGATGAAAACTATAGGAAATGGCGCCTAAACATCAAGAGACAGGCATTAGTGCTTAGAAGACTTATTTCAAGTTAGGCGCATATTTGAGTACAATGGGAACCAAGAAGGGCGCCTTGATATAATGGCTTCATTCTTTATCATTTTAAGGTTCTGAATACTAGCCTACACCCTTGTGAATTAACTTCATACTTAGGCGCCCTTTCTTGATGATTTAAACCTCATTTGATATCAAGGCACTCACATTAGGATGACTTGGAGTGTATCCTTTTCCAGGCGCTCATTTAGTGTTATTTTGGTTCATTTCCCTTTAGGCGCTTATTTAGTGTTATTTTGGTTCATTTCCCTTTAGGCGCCCATACAAGATAGTTTTGATCATGCAATGCGCCTATGTTTCTAACAATTTGCTTAAGACTTCAACTTGTTTTCCATCAAGGCGCATATTTCAGTGTTAAAGGTCTTTTGAGTTAGGCACCTAAACATCAAAATCTAATCTCTCTAAGGCACTTATACAAGATGAAATGAAATGAAATAGGCGCTTTCCTCTAGGATGACTCTAGAATGACTTCTAACAAGGCGCAATTTGTCATTGGTTTCAACATGAATAGGCGCCTTGCTCACAATGTGTCAAATTTTCAATTCTTAAGGTCTTTTGGCACCTTTTCAATCAAGGCGCCCATTTTGAGGCGAGTTGGAGGTGTGTTCTCTTCTAGGTGCACATTGGAGTCTGAATCTAAGGCGCAAAAATGATGTTTGCAGAGGTGAGAAAACGCACCCAACTTCCTGGAGTAAATTCGCGCCTAGAAGTGGAAGTCGCCAAGGTAAGGTATATTGAAAAATATATTTAAGTATAAGTTGAGAGATTTATACTTTAAATATTTTTCAATATACCTTTCAGGATGTTTGAGATAGGTCTCGAATCCACCGGATTTAACATGTAGATTATAGAATTTGGAGGATCCACTAGATTTCAGACTTAGTCAATTTTTCAGTATTTCAGGATTTCAGGCTACCAGACTTAGTCATTTTCAGGATCTCAAACATACATCCGGCTTGGTCTCAGTGTTCATTATTTGGATTGATAGGGCTTAACTTGGCATGTTAGATCAACTTTAGAAATCAAACAGACTGCCTCCTTGAAGGCGCCTAAACTCTACCCTCAAGGCGCCAGAATGAAGTGATCTTGATGAAAAATGTGCCTTGTCTTGAAAATGCACTTGGAAACAATCTTGGAGTTCTAATTCCTCAGGGCGCTCAAAATGGACAAATTAAACTGCTTTCTAACTCAAGGCGCCCAAACGGTGTCATTTAAGAATGAAATGGCACCTAGACTTATAGGGGGTTTCCTTGTCAGATTTTCAATGTTTCAGGCTTCCCAATATCAATTTCAATCAAGGCGCCCTAGTTTACTCTCTCCTTGCTCAAGGCGCACATTTGGGTTTCTACCTTAGGCGCACATTTGGGCTTCTACAAGTGGACAAAATGCGCCTAAGTTCCTAGAGTGAATTTGCGCCTAAATTCCTAGAGTGAATTTGCGCCTAGATTTGGAAGTCGCAGAGGGTAAGGTATATTAAAAAATATATTTAAGTATAAGTTTAGAGATTACTTATACTTTAAATATTTTTTAATATACCTTTTAGGATGTTTGAGATAGGTCTCAGATCCACCGGATTTGACACGCAGATTCTAGATTTTTGAGGATCCACCAGATTTTAGACTTAGCCAATTTTCAGGATCTTTAGGATCAGGATACCAGACTTAGCCATTTTCAGGATCTCAAACATCAGGATCAGGTCATCAAGGGACTACAGGACTCAAACACCACTGACTTCATCATGAAATAGCTCTAAGACATCATACAAGACTCAGCAAAGCACTGGAGTTTTAAAAAAAAAGGGGGTCCCCATTTGCCATGGGGCGATGTGTGATTTGGTCACAACAGGTGGGTTGAGAGTTGTTTCTCTCAAGCGGATGGAGAGATTGATTCGCCATGATTAGGTGCAGTGGGCAGTAGAGGTGATGGTGATGCCTACAGTTTCAGAGCAGCAGAAACAGGAATATCCACCTGACGTACAGGCTCTCTTAACTAAACACACCAAAGTGTTTAGTGATATACCACCAGGTAAACCTCCTGACAGGGGTATTGAGCATGTCATCGAGTTGGAAGAGGGCGCAAAACCAGTGATTACTACCCCATACAGGCACCTAAAAAGGTATAAGGATGAAATCGAGAAAGCTATCAAAGAGCTTCTCAAGATGGAACATATCAGACCAAGCAAGAGTCCATTTGCATCATCAGTGGTGTTAGTGAAGAAAAAGGATGGGACTCTTAGAATGTGTATTGATTACAGAGAACTCAACAAGAAAACAATCAAGAACAGGTACCCTATACCCAGGTTAGATGAGTTGATTGATGAGTTGTATGGGGCCTGTTACTTCTCCAAGATAGACTTGAGATCCGAGTATCATCAGATTCGGGTCAGAGATGAGGATGTGGAGAAGACAGCTTTCAAGTGTCACTACGAGCACTTCAAGTTCCTGGTCATGCCATTCGGTTTGACAAATGCACCGGCCACCTTCCAGTCTTGCATGAACAGAGTTTTCCGTGAGCATTTGAGGTGGTTTGTTTTAATATTTTGATTTACAACAAGACATGGGAGGAACACTTGAAACACATCGACATTGTGTTGAGCATTCTGGAGAGAGAGTCACTTTATGCAAAAATGTCAAAGTGTGAATTTGGGATGACCTAGTTGCTATACTTGGGTCATATTATCAGTGCTGGTAGCGTGAAGGTAGACCCGGAGAAGATTCGAGCAATAGTGGATTGGCCGCCACCAAAGAATCTCACTCAGCTGAAGGGATTCCTTAGTCTTTGTGGATATTACCGCAGGTTCGTGAAGGCGTTCTCTCAGTCAGCTGCACCCCTCAGATTTGACTCGGAAGGATGCTTTCAGTTGGACAGGAAGTACACAGGAGTGCTTTGATAGATTCAAACAGATTATGAGTACATGCCCTATGTTGGCAATCCCTGATTTTAGCAAACCCTTTGAGTTGCAGTGTGATGCCTCAGGAGAAAGCATTGGTGTGGTAATTATGCAGGATAAGCACCCCATAGTATTTGAGAGCAGGAAGTTGAGGGGTGTGGAACGCAATTACAGTATTTATGACAAGGAGATGTTAGCCATCATGCATGCATTGGCTAAATTCAGACAGTATCTTGTGGGCAGCAAATTTGTGGTTAAGACAGACCACAACAGTCTAAAACATTTCCTTGGGCAGAAGGATTTGAATGAGAGGCAACAGAAGTGGATCAGCAAGCTACAGGCCTACGACTTTGACATTGTTTATGTCAAAGGTAAGAAAAACATTGTTGCTGATGCTTTATCTAGGAGGCCCCATTTGTGTGCTTTAGGTGCCATTGCAGATGATTGGAGAGAGATGATATCAGCAGAATATGCTAAGGATGCATGGGCTACTGGAATAATTGATGGCACTATCAAGGATGACATGTACATAGTGGTAAATGATTTAATCATTTACAAGGATAGGATCTTCTTGGTGCCAGGTTCAGAGATGAAGTAGAAAGTTTTGAGGGCATTCCATGACTTACCTATGGCAGGGCATCCAGGATACTTCAAAACTTACAAACAGGTCAGGGAGAGGTTCACCTGGAAGGGCCTCAAGACCGAAGTGATGCAGTATGTGAGAGAGTGCCCGGTATGCCAACAGAACAAACAGGAACACTCATTTCCAGGTGGATCATTGCAGCCCCTACCCATTCCTGAGAGGAAGTGGGATAGTATCTCTATGGATTTTATCACGGGTTTACCAAAAGTCTAAGGCAGGGATTGTATTTTCGTGGTAGTGCACAAATTGACAAAGTATGCACACTTCTTTGCCATCCCTACCACCTACACTGCAGCTCAAGTTACAGAGTTGGTTTTTCGTGAGGTATTCCGTCTTCATGGGTTGCCACGGAATATTGTCAATAATAGGGACAGTAGGTTCCTCAGTAATTTTTCACAGGAGCTCTTCAGGTTGACAGGGATAGAGCTCACCCCCAACAGGAGCTACCACCCACAGACAGATGGTCAAACAGAGATAGTTAATAAATGGGTGGAAGGATACCTCCGCAATTATGTTTCAGGACAGCAGAAGGCATGGATTAAGTGGCTTCACATGGGAGAATACTGTTATAATTCCACTTATCACATGTCCATTCAGATGTCACCCTTTATGGCATTGTATGGGTATGAGGCACCGAGTTTTGTCAATTTGTTGTTTGGTGATAGCAGAGTGCCTAAGGCCAAAGACCTTCTCCAAGAGAGTCAGGATATCATGAGGTCTTTGAAGGAGAATATACAAAAGGCTCAGAATCAGCAAAAGCAGTATGGAGATCAGCAGAGAACTGAGCAATCATTTGAGGTTGGTGACATGGTATACCTCATGCTGCAGCCCTATAAGCAATCCACTCTCAAGAAGAGTGGGGCAGAGAAACTTAAGCCGCAGTATTATGGACCTTTCAGGATCTCCAAGAGGATTAGAGAAGTGGCTTATTAGTTAGAACTTCCAGAAGGTAGCAGGGTACACAATGTATTTCATGTATCTCGCCTCAAGAAGGCACTGGGACATAATGTGACACCATCAGTTGAGTTGCCTCCTCTTGATGAAGAGGGGAAGTTGATCTTGGTACCCGAAGCAATAACTGACACCAGGGAACGTAATTTGAGGAGGAGGATCATCAGAGAGTACCTAGTTAAATGGAAGGACCTGCCAGTTGAGGATGCTACTTGGGAGAATGAACAGATATTGGAGCATCCTGATCTGAGATTGCTTGAGGCAAGCAATCTTAGGGAGGGCAGATTGTAATGTCCCCTTCTTGATACATGGTTAGTCCATCATTGAGTTCCCATGGACTAGCAGTTTGGTTAGGGAACTGTAGTTAGTTTGGCCTTGGAGGTATTTGTCGGTGATGGAGATGTTTGTATTCAATGGATCTAGCTGGACCCTCAGAGTTGGCCCAGTTTGCTCTTGGTCGTTACTTACTATTTTTAGTAAGTCTCGATTCAGTGTCGGTTCGGGATTTTCAGAGTGGGGTCAGATTCATCTCGTCGAGGGCTTTCCAACGAGCTAGAGATCAGTGCATTCCAACACCGTCTTCATATTTATTTTAAAGTCCAAAGATTATTAATGTTATCTTTTAATTAGGACTTTATAAATATTAAGGAAAAGTGACTTATGGAAAATGAAGACATAACGAAAGTCTTGACCTTGGGCGCCCATCCCTAGGAGTGAAAAGTGAATTTAAAATTATAATGTCCCCTCTCTAATTCCAATGCCCAACTTGAGGAGGCAAATAAAAGATGGAAAAAGGCTCATTTGTGTTATGCTATGTTGATATTTCTCTTGTGAGCTCTGCTAGGGTTTGAGAAGGGTTTGAGGATTCGAACCAGGCTCTTGGAGACAAAAACCTCCCTGAGTGACAGCATTCTACAGGTGTGCAATACCACCCAAAGGTGCCATTGTTGGTGGATGTATTCAGCATTCACAGTTGTGCTTCATGGAGATGGAATGAGTTAGATTTCTGGAATTATGTGATGCATATTTCGAAGAATGTTTATATTCAGCTGATAGCAATGAAGGAATGCATATTTTGTGGAAGTTTGTAGTAGATTGGTGACGAGAGCAATCTTACCTTGCTGGCCGTACCTCCCAGGAAAGGTCGTACCAGTTGTTTGGGCTTCTAACTTGAGTTTCTATGCATTGTTGATACTCCTCCTTGGTCGCCTAGCCCTCTTTTCAGTCAGCAGCGAGTTTATCAGCAATTTTCTGAGGTTTTATGGTGTGTTAGCTGCTGTTCATGCCCAGCCATGGCCGTACACTTCACATAGAGGATGTGGGTCTTGCAAAGGGTTCTTTCTCTCCATTTGCAGCTTTGTATGTGATTGTGTTGAGGCGTCTAGAGCCTTATTTCTTGCTGATAACATTTGTATTGACAATCTATAATCTTCTTTGGAGTTTTTATGCATTTCTAGCCATTACCCAGTTGTTGGTCCGGCTACAGCTGATGTATGAAGTTGCAAATCTTGAAATGGGTATGTGATAGTAATTGTTTATTGGCCATTTTGCTATCTAGGTAGTCGATAGTTTCTTCATATTCATTATATATTTTTTGGGTTTCTGTTATATGCAATATATTGTATGCTCCGGTAACACATCTGCAGGAAAACTGAAAACCCCTTCTGCATTCTTCTCTCTAGTCTGAAAGATCACCAAAAAATTAATAAAAATCACACATAAAAAGATCTTAAAAATATACAAACAGGTACGGCACATTACATAATGGAATGGAGTGAAACCATGAACTACCTTAAGATTTTCACTTAATCCAAGCTCACAAAGACTTACTTAGAAACTTCGGGATCTTTAAGATGTGAAAAGTATAAGATCTGTAAGCATTTCAAGTCATGCTAAACAATGGATTCTTCTTCCCGGAACAAGCAGTCACATTATTCAACTCTAACTATGGAGTCCACAACAAACTTCCAACTCATGACTCAAGTTTCTCAAAGGAAAACTAAGAGAAATCAATTTATTCAATAAGAAAAGACACATGTAACCATAAGATATCAGTGTCAAGACACAATTCATAATTCCTTTCCAAGTCAAGTACAAATCCTGGCTTTATGAAAGAGTTAGAGAAAATCATCCTTAGATTCTAAAGAATTTCATGAATATTCATCCAAGAAATGAACTTAAACATATGCCAAATTATGTTTCTTGAAATTTCATCACCTTTTCACGAAATGGGATCCCCGGAAAGCAACTAAAGCTAAGCAACCATTAAACTAAGGAAAACAAACTAAACTAAGAAAAGCAAAAAAACTCAACAAATTAAACTAAAGCAAACAGAAAAGAAAACTATCTAACTAAGCAAAGAGTGAACAAGACTCAAAAGACCTAAATATATACATGACCTAGCATGATTTCTCAAAATGAATAAGAGTAATAATGTGCAAGTGATAGTTCGAAATCTAGCACGTTTATCCTTGAATTCAGAAAAAAGATCTTGCATAATATACTTCTCATATTCAAGCAAAACTTCACACAAGATTATCAATTGCAGCAATTCAAAAGGACCATGATTTATCCAAACACAAGTTGTTTTTTCTAAGTCTCCATAATCAAATTCATACTTTTCACAACTAAAAGCGGGGAAAGAAACAACCTGGGGTACTTCATCTTCCAGTGGACCTTGTTCAATTTCCATCAAAACATTGGGATGTTGAAGTTGTTCATGGATCACTTCTCCTGCAGCATCTCGTTCTTCCTGGAACATCCTTGGCACTTCTTTCTTGAGATCTTCAAGCGCCCCTTCGAACTGTTCTTCACTCTTGGACTCATTAGCTTGTAATTCTTCATTCAATATATCCACATGATTGTCTTCCCCTCCAAGGACGCTTCAAATTTCTTGTAATTCATTCTCAATGACCTCCTCTTGCAGCATGGATGAGTGTTCATCAAGGATTTCCTCTTCTTGCAATGGACTTAAGTCACTTTCATCTTTGATTGTGGAATCAACCTCTTGTTCATTACTTGCCTTCGTTTAAATGTCCTCTATTTCCTTTTCAACTTCCACTTCAGCAGGTTCGTTCTTACTTGGAAGAAGATATGCATATCTATTCTCCACAATAATGCTTTGATTATCAATCTTACTTGTACTATCTTCACTGTTGAATAACATGGGAACATCTTCTCCTTTGGGTGGTGAATTGATTTCTTGAAGACATTTGCTCCACAAGTTGTCTAGCCTTAGTTGTATTTCAGATTCTTCCTCCAACCTTAATTGCTCTTTGACTTGATGAATAGATTCTTTGCAAGATGAACATGTTAGTTCCAAATGAGCTATGTTATGAATCCTGCACCAACCATCTGGAATCAACATGTCTTCTGCAGGCAAGTCCTTCTCAATACTTAATCTTTTCTTGATCATTTCCTTGAAACTTAGGAAGAATTCTCTTTCATCAAACAAGGCGTTGGATACCATCTTTGTAGGAACAATCGGTTCATGTACCTGTGAAAAGAATTTTTTCCTTGCAACACTAATTCCATCCTTGACAAGAATGTTAGACAATACATCTCCTCGTGTCCATTGGTATCGTGAATTCTACATCCTTTCCTTGATGCAAAGTCATCCAAACTCTTAGGATAAAGTTGTGCATTCAAAGTCCACCAAAGCTGGAGAATATTAACGTGAGGATGATCCACATTGAATTGCCTTCTTGAGAAATACATGTCTATTTTTTTTATTTTGAGTTTGTTTACTTTTTTTTTGTATTTTTCCACATATGAGAGATCTAGCAAATCTCGAATTCTTCTTTGAAAGCTCACTTTGGTTCCACATTCACAATCCGGAGTTCATTCGACATTCTTTCTCTCTAGTAGCAATTCTTATTTCAATCTTGGAATGAATCGAGTAATTCGTAGTTCATGTCCGGAAAATGGAGTAATTTGTTGTTAGCCCTCCTTCTAGCGCCAATTATGTTGATGATGTTTTTGTGACAACAAAATTAGAATAAAACACTAAGTGCTCTATCCTCTCTTGAACAAAGTATCTCGAATGCTAAACTATGTGATCAAGCGAGAGTACCCCAAGGTTCCTTGAATGTCAGGTCTTGACATGTACATGGATAGACTCAGTGGAATGTTGTGATCTTGCTGGTAATCACAAAGGGACTTACGCTAAATTCCTCCATCTTCATGGACAGGATTCACTCCTTACTCCTTGGACTTGTGAATGATTTGGAACCTCCTCAATCAAACTTAAAGAAATATCCAAAGGAAAAGGGTTAAGAAAGCTAACCTAAGGACAATGAAATAATGAATAATGCTTTGATAGATGAACTCCTCCAGACCAAGTTTCGCTTCGCCATGAGAACAACTACACGAAACTAGTGCAATCTTCAAAGGAAATGTGAAGGATTTTCAAATTGCAAACATGCATATCAAGTACCCACAACTGGTGCAACTTGAATGAACATCCACAATCGAACTAAGCAATAATGGGTTCAAGCTAACTTTGCATTGCAAACTACCATCGGCAATCCACAAAGAGTATGAACCAAGGAATTCATCAAATATCTCCACATTGATTCACCATGTCAATGAACTTCATCTAAAATCTATCTAATTGGCTTTGAATCATCTTCAAGAAATTGGAAAACCATGCTAACAACCCAAAACAACACAAGTTTCACCAAGCTTCAATGTGATTGTATTAATTTTGGTAATATCTTTACAACAATTTGCCAAAGTCTTTTCAATGCTTCAAGAGCTTCTACTCTAACTTCTAACTTCTAAATAACTTCTAATCATATATATCCTTACAAATGAAGAGAGTGAGCTTTATATAGAGCTCAAGATTACAACCAAGGGCCCAGATTGATTTATAAAATCAATGGCCAAGATTAATACAACACATTAGGTAGTTAAAACTACTCTTATCATTAACCAATGAGATGTTTACAACATGATATTCTAGAAAGTTCCATCCTTATCTTCAACTAGTTTCTTGTTTCTTTTGCAATGTCCTTTCCTTGGCAGATCTTACCTAGTCTCATGCAATTCTTCCTTGTAGGCGGGTTTCCTCATGTGATGTGCAATGATGGGGCAGACTTTCTCAATTGAAGTGGAAGAGGATGATCCTAGGACGCAATTTCATGGGTCATCTGGAATATGATGAGACCTAGGCGCAGTTCCTTGTGTCTTCTGGAATTACCCTCCCCTTGGGCAGATTTTCACCATAGAAGTGGAAAAATTCTTCCTTAGGCGGGTTTCCTCATGTCTACTCAGTGTGATGAGCGCAATTTCAGCACCCAACTGGAATCCCACCCATGGCTGGGTGCATTTCCTGATGGCAAGTGGAATTCCACCAGTCCCTGCCTGACATATATTTCAAAATATATTTAAGAAATATAAATATTTTGAAATATACTGTCAGGATGTTTCAGATAGGTCTCGGATCCATGGGATTTAACATGCAGCTTCTAGATTTTTGAGGATCCACCAAATTTCAGACTTAGTCAGTTTTCAGGATTTCAGGACATCAGACTTAGTTGGTTTTCCAGTGTTTCAAGGACGCGTCAGGATGAGGGCATACAGACTCCTTAGCAAGAATTTGGCAAGACTTGGGCAAATCAACACTACCAAACCTACAAACTTAGAGAAAACCTGAGCCTAAAGCAAAACGAAGGCAAAAAGCAAGAAAAAGAGGGGGTCCCCATTTTCAATGGGGCGATGTGTGAAAACGTCACAACACATACCTTACCAAGGTACGTGGAGTGTGGGAAAATGAATTTCTCCTTTTTAGAGTTGTCTCTATCACCTGAAAGTGACGCCTAGCCTAGGGGAACATCTTGCATCAGTTTGTGAGAGGAGGTTTAGGGATTTGGAGGAGTTATGAACATTTTGGTGAGTTTTTTGGGTGTTGTTATGGCCGTACTAGCAAGGTACAGGACTGTCTTTTGAGCTACACGGTAGCTATTGTGATGTCTCAGTATGTTGTAGTGGGGCAGCAATAATATATATCCAGTTCAGTTTTGCTACATTGGATTGGGCAGCTTGGCAATCAATATATGAACATCTTTCAGCCTGAAAGCATTGGTAATCATCTTCCTTTGTGAACTTTGACATTTTTTGAGTTGATTGTTTCTGATTTTGTGAACAGCAGATGTAGATTTATGTCAATCAGCTGTATACTCTTTTTTTATAAAAGAAAAACTAGGGTGATCATTTCAGAGTGTTGGAGATGGAGGAGAACAGCCACATAACCCATTTCAGTGACCTTCCATTGTCTTAAAACCTTATGCAAAGGGGCTTTTTAACTCCAAAAAACCTACTCTCCAACTTGTGACAGCCCTAGATGCCAAAAAGAAAAAATTCAGGGTGGGAGTAAGGTGTGGTTGTGTCGTATTTGCAATAAAGATTTTAGAGGAAGCTACACTAGGGTATGGTCTCATTTCTTAGGTGTTACAAGTCATGGAGTTAAGGTGTGTCCAAACATAAAGGAGGATGGGAAGGTAGAGATTTATAGATTACATATGGAGGTGGCAACGAGGTCTAAAGGTGTGTCAATGCTAGTACATTCTACACGATCAGCTATGCCTATACCATCCACAGTTGGTAGTGGTAGTAGTGATGTTTCCACAAGAGAAAAAAGAAAGACTAGTGGTAGTGAGTGGTCGGGGACAGTTGCAAGTATGTTCATGTGCAAGCACAAGATGTGACAAAGTCTTCTAGTGCCAAATTTTTTTATGCCCATGCCATCCCATTTCATGTGGTCTATTCTCCTTACTTCAAACAAATGATCAAAGATGTAGCTTCTATTGGTCCCTCATTTGTTCACCTAGAGACCATAAACTACTTACTACCCTCCTTGACAAAGAATATCCTAAGGTGTGTTTGGTGATGGAGGACATGAGGCAAACTTGGATCAAGACAAGTTATTCTATTGTGATGGTTGGGTGGACCGATATCAAACGTTGGCCACTCATCAACATCATAGTCACATGCACAACTGGCTCTTATTTTCTTAGAGTTGTTGATTGTTCATGGAAACACAAGGATGTAGACTACCAGTTTGACATTTTTATAGAGGCCATAGAGGAGGTTGAGGCCTCAAATGTTGTACAAGTGGTCACTGATTCAGCACGTGTGTGCAAATTGGTCGACATGATGGTGGAGGGTGCTTACAAGCACATCTTTTGGACCCCATGTTGTGTTCATCCATTGAATAATGCATTGAAAGACATAGGGAAGATGAATTGGGTGAAGCAAGTGGTGGCAGAAGCTAGAGATGTTCAGATGTTCATTTGCAACCACCACACCTCACTTGTTCCCTTCAGAATTTTTTCAAAGAAGGAATTCCTCATACCTGTGGAGACTGTGGAGACAAGATATGTCAGTTACTTCATTTTATAGAGAGGATGCTTGAGGTGCATGAACCTCTACAGTTGATGATGTTGAATTTAGAGTGGAGTAAATAACCTAATTCAAACTCTACTTAAGGAAAAGCCATCAAACAAAGGATCCTTAATGACGATTGGTGGTCCACTGAGGTAAAACGTTGTTGATTTTATTAATAAATTGCTGATTTTATTAAATATTAAATTGCTAATTTTATTATTAAATTTCTGATTTTACTATTTTAATTTTATTGTTCAATGTTTCTAGGTTTCTAACTTGTCAATTAACCTTGAGTCTCATAATCTTATTCTTTTTTTGAAACTTTTGTTTGCACTTTGCAGTTATGTTTGCTCCTTCATCTCACCTATTGTAGATGTCATTCGATATGTTGATACGGCCTCTCCTAGTCTTGGAGAGATATATGAAACATTTGACAGCGATGTTGGAAAGATGAAGCAAGCAATTTTTGCTAAGGATCCTAATTTGGGATTATATGAGCAGCATATTAAGCCCATTGTGATGCGAAGGTGGACACTATGAACATCCTACTTCATATGGCAGGTTTTTCTCTAAATCCTAAATGGTATGCACCAAAGGGTTGGAAGGCTGCCTCCTTGTGATGATGAAGAGGTGAAAGAAGGGCTAATGAAGGCCTTTCGAAAGATGTATTCAAATGAGTTCAGTATACTTTGCACACAATGGCTTACCTTCACAAATCTTCACGGTCCAACATTCAGCAAACCAATGACGAAGATAGATAGAGATACATTAGCTCAAACTGACCCTATTGGATGGTGGACATGGCACAAGAAGGATACACCAGAGTTGAGGATGCTTGCCATTCGCCTCCTTTCACCGGTTGCCAGTTCCTTGTTGCAAAGAGGAATCGGTCCACATACGGCTTTCCCTTAAGAGGAATAGGCTTACCTCTAGAAGAGCAGAGAAGTTAGTGGCCATGCATAGTGCTCTATGATTTCAGGATTGTCAGACTCCAGAGTATCGACAGACTCCACCCAAGTTGATGACGAGGCACATGAAGGATTGGTTGGGATTCCATTGGATGAGGTAGCCCCTCACAGTGGCAGTAACTTAGAGGAGGAATTTGATTTTGATGCAGTGTTGGCAGATGTAGATTAGGGGCACCAGCATACTTTCTTTGTTTTTGTATTTTCATATTGTAGTTGGAAGTGAAACTTGTAGCCTTTGGGCATTTTGTTGTATTTTTTAATATCACATGCATATTTACAATGAATTATGAAAGCAATTAAGTTTTGGCATTTGCTAATTTGTTCGACTCTCATGTGAACTCTCAATTCTACTCAAATGTTATGTATTAAGGATCTATAATGTATATGATGAATGCTTTATCTATGTTATCATATGAATATTTGAAATTTCCCTCTATATTTTAAATTATCCCTATTTTTTATATAGTCGTCCCCTACCATCCCCAAAAATGGCCCCAACAAAAGTTGTCCCCGAATCTCGCCCCCCCTCCCTTGTCATCCCCATCCCAGAAACTTGGGGTAACCTTGGCTTTTTGGTCAGTGGGTTCATCCCAAACAAACCCAGGCAAATCCAGAACAAATTAATAGATTTTAGCAGAAAACATGCATGTTTTTTACAATTGTTTTATTTTATTTACGTCCAGAAGATATTTACATCTGTCCGAGAATAGGGCAAGTGGTAGTTCCAGCTTGAGGTTCAGGAAGCCGCATAGCCGCCAAGGGATTATGAAGAAAGAGGCATAGAAGAGGAGAGATGCGAGCTAGTTGTGTAACCCTTTTCATGTGCGAAAACAACCTTTTATAATTGCGCGTGAAAACAAAATTTAAAGTTGCGATTTTCATCTGCAAAAGTTTAATGGCATTCAAGATCTAGTATTTGCTTCATGGTAGAGGACAACATCAGTTTTGGAAGAAGAAGAATCCGAGGGTGTAATGTCCCCTTTTTGTCCTCCTTCGCTGAGCCGACTTCACCTAAAGCCAAATTGAAGTTAAGTTGAGCCATTGTAGCAAAAGTGACTTGGAGAAAGGAAAGTCAGTTAATTGTAGCTAATTTTGAAGTCACTTGGAGAAAGGAAAGAAGTAACATAATAATATATTATAAACTGTTAATGAATTATTATTTTATTATGTAAGTGGAGTGCCCCACTTGTGGACTTCAAAGTAGATTCAAAAAGGGCAAACTTCGGCGGTTCCTTTTGAGAGGCTTTAAAAGGAGGTTACTTGTTGATCATTTCATCATCTATCATTTGAGAATTGAATATTGGAAAGTTTCCATTTCACTGTAACTTCTGGTTCAGCTTGTTCTACGGACGAAAACCCTTATACATTTGTAGTTTGGACGAAAACCCAATACCACTTGAGAGGTAAATCGACCAAGGGTTTACTATTGACCATTATTGCAAGATTTTGGCATTGTGGAAGAGATGGAAAAGTCATTATTTTTGCAGGTTATAGCTGCTAGGGTTTCATCACCAAATTGGAAGATTTGTGCCAAATACCAATTTGGGATTGGGTCGATTTTGTGGGAGTGTAATAGCAGATTGAACAACATGGTTTAGTACATTTGAAGAGTTGGTTCATTGAACAGGTTATGGAGTCTATGGAAGAGTTTAGAGGGTTTATGCTAAACCCTAGAGCCCTATTCTTTGGGCACATATTGCAGATCTGAGTTGATATTTGATAACAGCACCTTGTAAGGAGAATTTATGAAGGTTTGAGATACATTTCGAAGTGCCAAGGGAAAGATTACAATCACATCTTGTGGCGCAACACTTTAGGAGGTCGCAGCAGTCTCATAGTTCCAAATCATCGCCTATACCAAGGAGATGTGGGGTCTAGAGGAAGTCGTAGCATTAGAGAGGAAGTTGCAGCCCTTGTTACATCATTTGCAGTCATCCAAAGAAGGCGACTAGGTTTTGCAAGGATATTGAAGTCTGCAGATTTGGATTGTTAATATATGTTACAATTTATGAGGAATCGTGGATCTTTGGGAGCCCTAAATGAGACTAATTATTGATCGCCTAATTGGAATCCATTGTTTATGTGAAAGAACTTCTAATTGGTATGTTCAATTGATGTAATCTGATTCTTAACAGCAGTGTACGAATTCAAATTTTTAATTTGAATCTCTCTATTCTATCATTCCAAGTGATTGTCAAATTGTCATACATTTATATCAGATTTTTGGTTATGTTTTGTTATGGCATTTGCATGCAATATGTTTGTAAAAATGTCCATGTGTTGTGAGACTGAATTTGCATAAGTAAACATCACAAACAATCATCTACAACTCAGAAAACAGTGATATACCAGCAAGCATGCCAAGTGTTTGACAAAATGTCTAGACACTAAAAATCAGAAAATTCAAGGGATTGAAGGCAATATAAGACAAGGGTTCTTACAATGGTATCAGAGCTTAGTATCCTGCCAACCTGGAGAGTGAAAATCAGTTGGTTTCATGCACACAAGTGACAGGACAAATAGGTACATTGCTAGGGAGCAAAGAAGACAATTTCAATTGGCACAACCCTCCATGGTAGAGGACACCTTATCAGTTGCATTAGCTGCAAGGCAGCCACAAACAAGGTCTAGAACAGCTAGCACAATGGGGGATAGAAGAGATCGTAGTCCACCAAGAGATGAAATAAATGTTGGTGAAATATTGAGGGATATGGCAAGAGGACAACAGCAGATGACGAATGCATTAATATAGTTCCAACAACAAATGACGACATCCCAATAACAAATGATGACAGCTATTGGACAAATGACTCAAAATGTGGGAAATTTGAGAGTTAACCAAGCACATACAAGTGAAGGAAGTAAGGCAGGTACACCCAATGTTGGTAGAGTTCATGTTAGCACAAGTGATAGACCATTACAGCCCACATTCATACCAAGAGAGGTAGAAGAGGAAGAAGTTTTAGAGGAAGAAGAAGAGATACCTTTGGCTGAAGAGTTTATTGCCATTCGTGATGAGTACCACTCTCTTCCACCACGTATTAGAGACGACTTGTCCTTCAACCAATTCATAAGTCAGCGGAAGGATAGAAGGAGAACAAGGGTTCAGCAAAGGCCTAGGAGGCAAGATAAGGAGTTTAAGCAAGCTTTGGGCAAGCTAACTCTTCCAAACTTTGATGGCAGCAGTAAGAGTAGTGCACGAGCTTGGATTCACAAGCTAGATACCTTCATGACTCTCAAACATATGCAAGAAGAAAAAGCTATCCAATTTGCAACCATGCAGCTGGAGGGGACAACATACGATTGGTGGCATCATGGGTTGGTAACTCAAAACCATGCAATGATAAATTCCTATGATGAATTCAACAGCAAACTCATTGCTAGGTTTGGTAGGAAAGATGTGGAGGTCTACTATAGGGAGTTGGCACATATGAAACAAAGTGACCATGTGGGTACATACATCAATGAGTTTCAAAAGATCACTGTTATGGTTCCTGGTTTGTCCGAAAAGAGAGTTGTAATGTTGTTTGTAGAAGGATTGAATGCAAATTTCAGAGGTATGGTAAAGGCTTTCAAGCCTAGCACACTACAAGAAGCAATTCAATTAACACTTGACTTGGAAACATCACCTTCTACCAATCAGCCATAGAAGAAAAGTTCTAAGCATGAAAAATCAGATCAAAATTTACTTGATCAGCCCAAGCCTATAAAGTTTGAAACACCACCAAAGATGGATCTTGAAACAAAGAATGATCTTCGCAGGAAAAAGTTATGTTTCTCTTGTAAAGAAGCCTGGGAACCCGGTCATAGGTGTCTTGGAAAAGGTAAAGTGCACTATATAGAGGTCACCTCCAATATTGATGATGCGGAAGTAGACACTAGTTCAGAAAGTGAACATGGACAGCCAGCACCACATATTGAGATTGATGGTAACAAAGGGAGTATGATCACTTATCTTTCAGGAGTTCGAAGGTATAATCCATTTCTATTTCAAGGCATCTTATTTGGGTGTAAGGTCATGGCGCTTCTTGATAGTGGAGCTACTCATAACTACATTGATGAAAGTTTGGTGGTTAAGAGGAGATTGCATAGTGATGATTTTGAAGGATTTGATGTGACTGAAGCTGGTGGTTTAATTATTCCATGCAAGAAGAAAATCAGCAAGCTTAGTATTCTCTTTGGTGAGTATACACTTTGTGATGACTTCTATGTTCTTGATTTGAAAGATAATGACATTGTTCTTAGGTTGCAATGGTTACATTCACTTCATAGAGTCATTCAAGACTTTCACACCATGGAGTTGAGTTTCCAACATGAGGGGAAACAAGTTACAATGAAGGCACTCAAGCACACGCTACCACACCAAATTACAGCCAAGAGTATGAGAGTTATGGACAAAGAAACACTTATTTTGATAATTCACAAGTACTTGCTATGCAAAAGAGGACATTTATGTCGATTTTTCAGTGTTTATCAGCATGGAGCAGCAAAAGCATGATGGGGAATCACAGAACTTCAGGAAGTTTGTTGAATACATGTGGAGGATTGTGGCACTTTTAGCAAGAAGGTTACATAAACTCTCTTTTGCAAACCTTGTGCAGCATAGCATATCACATGAGAAGTCATACCAAAGTCCTAAATTAATTTGGGATCCGAGAATTGGTTGGAGTGTTTGGGCCTAATGCAGATTTGTCTCATTCGATTGCTTGAGGACAAGCAATCTCGGGGTGGGAGGACTTGTAATGACCCTTTTTGTCCTCCTTAGTTGAGCCAACTTCACCTAAGCCAACTTGAAGTTAAGTTGAGCCATTGTAGCAAAAGTGACTTGGAGAAAGAAAAGTTAGTTAAGTGAAGCTAATTTTGAAGTCACTTGGAGAAAGGAAAGAAGTAACATAATAAAATATTATAAAATGTCAATGAATTATTATTTGATTATGTAAGTGGAGCGCCCCACTAAATTAGATTCAAAAAAGACAAACTTGGGCGGTTCCTTTTGGGAGGCTTCAAAAGGAGGTTACTTGTTGATCATTTCATCATCTATCATTTGAGAATTGAATATTGGAAAGTTTCCATTTCGCTGTAACTTTTGGTTTAGCTTGTTCTAAGGACAAAAACCCTTAGACATTTGTGGTATGAACGAAAACTCGATACCACTTGAGAGGTAAATCCACCTAGGGTTTACTATTGAGCATTATTGCAGGATTTTGGTATTGTGGAAAAGTTGGAAAAGTCATTATTTTTGCAAGTTACAGCTGCAAGAGTTTCATCACCAAATTGGAAGATTTGTGCCAAATACCAATTTGGGATTGGGTCGATTTTGTGGGAGTGTAATAGCAGATTGAACAGCAAGGTTTAGTGCATTTGAAGAGTTGGTTCATTGAACAAGTTATGGAGTCTATTGGAGGAGTTTAGAGGGTTTATGCTAAATCCTAGGGCCCTATTCTTTGGGCACATATTGCATATCTAAGTTGATATTTGATAACAGCGCCTTCTAAGGAGAATTTATGAAGGTTTGAGATACATTTCGAAGTGCTAAGGGAAAGATTACAGTCCCAGCTTGTGGCACGACACTTTAGGAGGTCGCAGCAGTCTCATAGTTCCAAATCGTGGCCTATACCAAGGAGATGTGGGTTCTAGAGGAAGTTGCAGCCCTTGTTACATAATTTGCAGTCATCCAAAGAAGGCGTCTAGGTTTTGTAAGGATATCGAAGCCTGCAGATTTGGAGTTGTTAATATATGTTACAATTTATGAAGAATTGTGGATCTTTGGGAGCCCTAAAATGCACTAAGGAGAGCCTAATTGCTGATCGCCTAATTGGAATCCATTCTTGATGTGAAAGAACTTCTAATTGGTATGTTCAATTGATGTAATCTGATTTTGAACAGCAGTGTACGAATTCAAATCTTTAATTTGAATCCCTCTATTCTATCATTCCAAGTGATTGTCAAATTGTCATACATTTATATCATATTTTTGGTTATGTTTTGTTATGGCATTTGCATGCAATATGTTTGTAAAAATTTTCATATGTTGTGAGACTGAATTTGCATAAGTAAACATCACAAACAATCATCTACAACTCAAGAAACAGTGATTTACCAGCAAGCATGCCAAGTGTTTGACAAAATGTCAAGACACTAAAAATCAGAAAATTCAAGGGATTGAAGGCAATATAAGACAAGGATTCTTACAGACGAGGGGGGGGGCATTTCGAATTTTTATTCTATATTAATATTAATAATATTTGTCATGTTTACAATATTTATTTTTATTAATAAAAATTTATTTAAATAAATTATTAATATTACTATTAATAATAAATAATTAATAGTTATATATGTAAATAAACTTTTAAAATTAATAATATATATTAATATTAACTTTCTTTATAATTTTATTATTATACAGTTATACTATAATATTATATATTAATTAAAAAATTAATAGTTATATATGTAAATTAAATTTTAAAATTAATAATATATATTAATATTAACTTTCTTTATAATTTTATTATTATACTATAATATTATATATTAACTAAAAAATTAATAGTTATATATGCAAATTAATTTTTAAAAATAATAATATATATCAATATTACTTTCTTTATAATTTTATTATTATATTATAATATTATATATTAACTTATAAATAATACTATACATTAAAAATATTAGGAAATATGTACATTACGTCTAATATTCTTGATTTTTGACTATAAATAAGTATATATTTATGATTTTTATATATGTTTTTGTATGGACAAACCCAAAACGAACCCACACCCAAAAAAAAATTTGACCGAATCCGCAAACCAAACCCCCGAACCCAAACTCGAACCAGTACTAGGATTGGTAACTTGCTATTATCCTATTTATCTTTCTCGATGATGTAGTCTTTTGTTGCGAATCGTAGCCTGGTACTTTAACAAGGTTGGATTACTTGTATAAGAAAATAAAAAATTACTTAAGGAATTTGAAGGAATATGGAATGGTTGTGTAGGTCAAAGTTTGAATAAGACTACAAAACTTTCATCCATTTAGTGGGTAGAATCAAGATCTAGACAAATTAGAAGTGATCTAATTTCATTCATTATCCCAATCATAATGAAGAAAAAAAATTGAATAGACTGTTTATCAAGATATTGTTTTAGTAGATAGGGGAAATAATGATAATTTTATTAATTATAGCAATGATGTAATGTCCCCATTTTTGGAATGGTCGCCATTAGAGAGAGGTTGGGCTAATTCTCACACTCCGGGATTTTTGGAGGACATCTTGAGTATTGGGGGTGACTCATCATATTTTCCTGATGCCTTTGATGCACTAATTTGTCTACCTTGGAGCGAACTACTTGGGAGAGTCACACATATGAAGATATACTATTGGTTGTGGAAACTTGCCATATTGTGCCAAGAGATGAATTTTCTAGGTGATGAAGTTGTTTGCATAATTTGTTGTGATGCCACTTTGGTATTTTGGGCTTGGACAACCTTGGAAGGAGGAATAAAGAATAAACAAATAATAACTCTCCTTTGGCGCTTGATGGAAGTGAGGATAGAGAAAATAAAGAAAACCAAATTCATATATTTAATTTGAATTTCCTAGGTGCCAAGGGTAATTTGACGCAGGTCGGCCCTCTTGGTGAGGGAAAATAATTAAAAAAAAGTATAGAAGTACCTAGGTCGGCCCTAACTGAGAGGGCAGAAGTTATGTATAAATATGAAATCATTTCAAGGCATTTTCATCATCAATCAATCATTCATTCATTCACCTTTCGGGAGTTTATCTCTTGAAGAAGATCTTGGGACGAAAACCTCAAGCATCTTGGAGGAGTTGGACAAAAACCTAGCTCTTCTTGTGGAGGATTCCGTAACAGGAGTTCACTTGCACTTCATTGTTTTGGAGCAGAATTGCAGATCAGATTTGAAGATCATTTTGGAGGACTTTACTATCATTATTTTGCATTATTTTTGGTATGTACAACCTTAGGGTTTAGGGCAGATTTGAGCTGGGCTATTGGTCTTGTTGCCCATGCTTTTTGGATGAAATTAAAGACTTGTTCAGTTCTGATTTGTATAGCAGCAGACTTCTGAATTATATTCCAATCATTTATGATTGCCTTTTGAAGTGATTTAATTGCATATTGTGTGGTGGAATTCAAATGCAAAATTGGAAATTTTGTTGGCAATAATATTATGATGATTTGGCATATTTTATGGAGATTATATGCAATTGTTTAAGTCTGATTTTTAGAGAAGAAGTTAGGGTTAGAGCAGAAAACTAGGGCAGAAGTTAGGGTTAGAGCAGAAAACTAAAATACAGAAAGTTATGGCAGGATTTAGAAAATTCATTTGGAAAGCCTGTAAATCCAAATTAGGAGAAAATATCCCCATTTGGGATATTACAGTGGTATCAGAGCCATGATATTGCTAGCCTGAGGATTTGATCATGGATGTTATGGCGGTGGAATCCTTGCTTGCAACCTTGGAGCAACTTGAAGATGAATTGGAGAGGATGTTGGAAAGATGGACTGCTAACAAAGAAGCTGCAAGAGCCAAAAGGAAGTGCATTATTGAAAAATCAGAAGTTTCCGTGAAAGAAAAGGTAGAGAAGGAGGAGGATTTGCCGCCCTATGAGGACAAAGGAGAATTACCTAAGGAAGATCAGATAGGTGTCCACAAAGATTACAAGGTTGAAGAAGAAGCACTTGTGTGTGACTTGCAACCTACAAGTAATCATGAGTGTCATGTCCCTATAATGATTTATAATTGAATCATTTATTTAAATAATAAGTTAGTCTTATATAAACTAAATATATAATATATTTATTTAAAATATATTATTAATATGTATTAGTTAATAAATAATATTATTAATTTAATATAATTTAAATATTATAAAATATATGAAATATATATATTTAATTAACTAGATATATTATAAATATAAATATTTTAATATAATATTTATGTGAATAATTAATAAGATATATTATTATATATAAAAATAAATATTATGAAGAGTCTTACCCATTAAAGTTAGAAAGTAAAGTAAAATGGAAAGTAAAATAATTTGGAATAAGGCAAAGTGGTTAAACAAAAGGTCAAATTCAAAATAAAATCATATAAAGATAAAAGTCTAATAAGACAAAAATATTATTTATACTTAATAAAAAATGTATTTATTTATACTATATATATTATATAAATAATGTACTATTTATATGTGCGGCGATTAAGTTGGTTGACACCAGCGATCACATAAATAAATATATTATAAATATATCTAATAATATAAATACAAATATTATTATTATTATCTTATATTGTAATATAAATATCAATAATATAATATAAATCATATATCATTTATTATGATATAAATGATATAATATAAATAATATAAAATAAATAATATATCATTTATTATAATGATATAATATAAATACAAATAATATAAATAAATAATAAAATAAATAAACATCTTTTAACCTATCCTCTTATGATAAGAGAGTTACGTATGGTTAGAACTAGTTTTACCACGAAAAGGAATTAATATAAAGTAATAAAAATTATAACAGGGTACGTATGTCTTTTACCACCAAGCATAATAAGAGACGTGCCTCTTTGAACATATCCCTTGAAAGGAAAATAAATAAAGGTTGTGAAATAGAAGTAAAACATCATCGGGAGAAAATATAAAAAAGAGTATATATTTCTAAGTCATAAGTAGGAAAGATATCATAAATTAATATATAGAGATATGTACATCAACAGTAAAAGGGGTGTGAAAATATATATTATAAAATATATAAACGGCAACAACAATACAATAAAAATTATATTAGGGCAGCATAGGTAAGGAATCCCAGGTAAAGCTACAATAGGTAAGTAAGTATTTATATTTATTTATTCAATTTATGATTTGTAAGAATTTATATTTACTTGTTCAATTTATAACTTGTAAGATATAAATGATAAGGTTATTAAGTAGGAACTGATATAATACAAGGTATGACAGTACATTGTTTCCCTTACTTGTATTAATGTTCAGTATAACACTGCATTTATTTACAGCCAGTTCTGAGCAATATAATTCATGGACAGTCATATGTAATATTCACTAAATGTGTAATCTATATACCATTCATTAACCACATATGGGATCAATGAAGGGTGACATGTCTAGTATATCATTCATAGTCGATGTATTGGTCTTGGCTACCTTGAGTACCAAGAATCCTCACGGATGCCTTAGCCTCAAGAATACACCGAGTAGTTCTTGAATAAGGATGGGAGACAAACATAGCCTACAATGAACAACAACATGCTACACCCTATCTACCCCATATGGTGTTAAGGAATAGTATATAAGTTATAGAGAACAAGTATGTTGATAAGATCATAAAGAATAGCAAATGAAATATGAAAGATAGATAAGGGCAATAGTGTTAATCCACTCACCACTATGAGGAGTAAGGAAGATTAGGGGCGGGCAATCAACCAAGGATAGGTACAGGTTCATTGGTCTAGAGCACCCCTTCGAGCCCTTGTCTCAAGATGGTACCTTAGGGAGCAAGAGGTAGTCTTTTGACTTGAGTGGTCTAGAGAACCCCAAGTCAAAGGAAGGTCCTAGAGTGGCCTGGGTCTAAAGCACCCCTCGAAGGAAGAACGACCTATACCATTGGCATTGCACTCTAACGGATTCACTCTCATAAGATGGAGGATTTGATTAACAATAGGCCCAAGTATATCTCTTCCATGGTAACATGAGACTTACATAATAGATCTATGATAATAAGAGAGCATATAGTTTATGTTTTATTGACATAGAAAAGAGGAATTAAATACTAATGTACTCTTTTACAAGTTGAAATTGTTTGCAAGGTAGCGGAAATTTTGGCTTGCTAGAAGGGGACATTACAATGAGGAAGACAAAAATCAGTCAACATGCATTGGAGTTTGGACTCCAAGCCCTAGAGAAGATGAAGACAAGAGTTCACTTCAGCCCTATGAGGATAAAGATGAAGGAGAGTCACCTTTTGAGGATTACATGGGACTTCATGATAGTTACATGGGTGAACAAGATGCCGCCATGGGGGAAGAATTACTTGTTGATAATTTGCATCATAAGGACATGGGCGAAGAAGCAAGTGGCGAACACTTAAGACTTCATGATGACCACACAGTTGGAGGTTACACTATCACGGAGGTTGCCAAACCTACAAGGTTGGATCAGCGACAAGAAGGTATGAATTCAATTGTTGTTCCTTTGATTGAGCCTAGCATTGTTTCATCACCTTTGCATCATATTGGCATGGAATCAAATGGTGGTATGGGTTGAGATGAATGTTGTTTATAAGGACAATTCAGAAATTCCAGCGGGAAGTGATCAAAGTGGTTTGGATAAGATTGATTTGACATTGCAAGATAAAGAGGTCATAGCGATGCACACATCTTCTAGATCAATCATTGAGGAAGATCATGAGGTAGAAGATTCTACCTACTACTTTGATGGAGATCCTTGGATCGAGCATGGTGATGACTTAGCACATGGGCAACATGAAGAAGATGGCAAGAAAGAAATTGGGTTGGAAAGGCATGATCGTGATATATTGCATGAAGACATTGGGTCTCATAAGCCACATCACTTGGAAGGACAAGGAAAGACACATGAAGGTATGCTTGCCCTAACTCATTTTGATCATGTTCATAAAGTGACGGCAGGTTTGTGTTGAAAAGCTCTAGAGAGGCATGTCCACTTTGAAGATCTTTACCTTGCCAGTTTTCAAGAGCTCCAAGAGGCCATGGCTATGGTGAAGTCAAACTACTTGCCTCTACTTGCAGATAGAGATCATCTATTCAAGATGGGCGAGATATATGCCGGTGCTTTGAGAAGGGAGGAAGATGAAGTGGATAAGCTCACCTTGGAGCTTAAGGACACTATGGATTCTTTGAAGAGCACTCAAAAGGCCCTTCAAGAATCAAAAGATCAAGTGAAGAAGTTTCGCTGGGAGTTGAGCATGGCACACTCTTCATCATACACATCAGAAATTCAGACTTCTATGGCTGCCACATTCAAGGAAGGACAATGCAAGATAAAGAGGGCCAAGAGTGGAGACAGGGAGGAAGAGCTTGAAGGATCCTATGACAAGGTCATGAAGATAAAAGGGATGTACACTCATGAGAATTTAGTTTGCAGCCATGGGACAGAGTTTGTGACACATGACACTCTTGATTTTCCATGAGAGACATGCCTTGGACCTGCCCTAGCTGATGATCACTCAATCACGGAGGAAGAGGAGATTAGGGTTTACGAAGACATCTCTCAAACACATGAGGTAAGGCCTAAATTTCCAAGTGGCAACAACAGTCCTTTGACTTCGCATCATCATGACATGACAGCCAAAGGGATCAGCCTTGAGGCTTGTGGTTTTTATGGAGAGATTTATATGGGACCCGCATTTGTTGGAGAACATGCAACAATGAAGAAGGCGAAGTTTGGAGTGGTTGAAGACACTATAAAGAGGTATAAAAAATCACATAATGGCAGCCCCTACACTTGAGAATGAGAGTGGGAAGACTTCTATTGTTGGCACTCCATGGGGAATCAAACATGAAGACTTTATGGATTGCCCAAGACACAAGATGAATGATTTGATATGCCGTGACGTGGAAGAGGCAAAGAAGATTCCAAGCACGTGGCATAGGAGGGATGAGCATTGTATGGTGATTAAAATGAAGCAATCAGATTTGCATAGTGCGAGGTATGAGAAAATTGTTTGTTCACTTAGCTTGCTTCATGAGGAGTTAACGTCACATCTTGTGGAGAGCCACTTGAGGGCTCCAATCATAGTCTTGGATGACATCATTGAGTACACACTGTGGATCAGCCACTAGTGCTAAGACTACCTATGTCGATAAGCGTAATAAGGATGGATCCTTGGTCCTGTTGATAATTGTTTTTCGACAAGTCAACAATAGAGTAAAACACTGAGTATTCAACTCTCTTGAATAAAGCCTCTCGAATGCTAAACAAAGTGATCAATCGAGACAACTCCAAGGTTCCTTTTCTTATAATTCATAGTGGATGAACTCAGTGATTACATGTGATCTTGCTGATTATCACAAAGGGACTTACATTAGACTTCTTCATACTTCCTTAGCTTATTTCTCCTTTAGTGTGGATGAAGTATTCACAAGGTCTCAATGATAAATAAAAGAACAAAGATAAGGGTCTAGAAACTAATCTAAGGTCAATGAAGGAATGATGATGCGTGAATAGACAAACTCCTAATAAACCTAACTCCACTTCGCCGAGGATGCCTACAACTACATGGAGTTGGTGCAATCTCCTAAAGTACACGAATGGTTTTCAAATCATGAAAGCTTATACAAGCACCCATCGGATGGCGCAGCTCAAACAAGCATCCACAATCGAACTTAAGCGAATGATAAGGCTCAGACTAGCTTTACACAACACTTCACCGGCGATGAATGTTAAAAGCATGAGCTAGGAGTTGATCAAATATTCCATACATACATACATTACATCAAAGAGCTTCTAATCTATTTCCAATCTACTATGAAACATCTCTCCACTTCATCAAGATACTAGAAACCATGTTATTCCACAAGACAACACTTAACAGAAAATGAACTCCAATGTTTTTGCATTAATCTTGAGAAATATTTACAACAACTTCAAGTCCTCTCAGAGAATTTCGAGAGTCTCTCCTATTCTACTCCTAAAAAACTAATATCTAATCTTCTCTATAATCTCCACTGGTCTATATCTTTACAAATGAGGCAACAAGGCCTTTATATAGAGGTTCAGATTACAATGAATGGCTTGGATCTATCCAGATAGCCAAGGGCTCAGATCATGCCACCTCAATAGGTAGTTACAACAACTTGCTATTTTTAATACATGAGAGAGGCAATGAAGGCACGCTTTCCAAGAAGATAAGGATAAGATGGAATCTTTGGAGCATCTTCCACATGGACGTCCTCTCTGTCTTCTTGCTTGTCGAATGATATGGCGACTTGTGATTGGCTTGATGATGAGTGTCTGCCATGTAGGTGCCACCCTAGCATATTCCCAAATTGTATCATCTTGTATGAGTTCTTCGATGTGATTGCTTTGATCTTGTATGTTTGGAAATACTTTGTTGATCTTGCCTTGTTCATCTTCTTGTAAACTGGATGTATGATATGTGTTGCTTCATTTGACTAACTCTAATGTTTCTTCTTGCAGGTAGGTTGATGTTCTTTGGATACATCTTCATGTAGAGAGTATAGTACAGATATGATGATGATACTTCATTCATGATTAGAGTAGATGATCTCTCTTAGACTTGAAGATCGAAGAATCTTGAAGCTTGAATGGATGAAGTGTCTTTGACATGATGCCATTGAAGATGAAGTAGTGTACTTGCCATGTATACTTGAACTTGATGTAGATGATGAAATGCTCCAGCTTGAAAGGTCCTTTGAAGTGTAGATATAGATGACAACAACTTCCTTATATGTGGAGTAGCTGACTTGTCAAGGAGACTCGAATGTACCAGAGGAACTTGACGTTTTATAGGTGTGTTTGGGATGCTTGATAATGATGAGAAGTTCCTTTGGAGCAGCTACATGCTGATCTTGAAGTGACGATTGATGAAGAAGCTAGTTGATACTTGAAGTGATTACTTGGAGCAGCTACATGATGTCTTCTCCAAGATGGCAACTTGTTGACTTCGCTCTTAGCATAAAGGTGGTTCAAGCTTTTACTTCTTAGATGACTCCTTAGCTCAATCCTCACTCCTACAACACAAACAAAGAAGCAACATTAATCCTTTTGATAAACACTTGATTACATAACACATAAGAATCATTACATGCATCTCTAACCTAGGCGCATTAGATGGGAAATTGGATCTTCATATGAAAGAAATCATAAAATTGAAATTATCACACTAAAAAGTGGTGCATTAGATGCCAATTTCTTCCTCCGATTGAAACTTTACTTTAACAAATCGCAACCAATTCCTTATCTTTGGCGCACTAGATCATGATTTCATCCCTCGCTTAAAAGATATCTTAAAATTTGAACTAAACAACACTTCAATAGTGGCGCAGCAGATCACTGTTTTAATCTTCGGTTAAAAAACTTCATAAAACTTCAATTCAACCTCATAACAAGGTGGTGCTTTGGATAAAGATTTCTTCCTCTGCTTGAAACTTGCCTTAAAACTAGTGAGGCATTAAATGAGGTTTTGATCCTTGTTTAATCTTGCTTTTTTCATTCAACATAGATTTCTTCATCTAGGTCGCAATAGATAAGTGTTTTGATGCTCAGATAAAATGCCTTAAGAAATCATTATTATCTCCTTCTTCTTGTCAAGGCGCATCAGATCAGAAATTTAAATCCTTTAAAACTAGTGCAACAGTTCACAAATCTGTCCTCTTAGAATTTTACCTCTTGTAAGCTAGATCAGCCTTCTTGGTTTTGGTGCGATGGATGAGACTTTGATCTTATGCTTGGCATGTTGATAAAACTTAACTTCATCCTTATTAATTGTGGTGCACTAGATAAGGCACACTAGTTAAGGTTTTTGATCTCTTCATAAGATTTCAGCTTTTGCTTGTCATTTGTAGCTGGCGCATTGGTTAGCCATTTTGATTTCTTCTTGTTTGTTGGCGCAGTGGTTGAGGAAATTGATTTCTGATGGAAAGATCTCACTTGAAACTCATATTAAGACCCAAGGCAGCCTTCTCCACCTAGGTGCATTGGATCAAGATTTCAATCTCCGGTTGAAAATTAAATTTTAAACTTTACTTTCACTTCAACTAAAATGGTGCTTTGGACCAGACTTTTGAGCTCTAGTGGAAAATTCTTATAACAAGGGCGCTTTAGTTGGAGTTTTTTGGATCCTCATCTAATGATCTTATCATTGGCGCTTTGGTTGAGAATTTTGAGTTCTCATTAAACTCTTAAAATGCTTTCAACCTTCTTCATTGAAGTGGGCATTACTTCCTGATTTTGATATTCCCTTGACAATATTTCTTTCCACTCAAACTAGATCTCTCACCATGGCGTACTAAATGGAGATTTTGGATCTTCTTCTTGAAAAATGTTTACAATTTATCCCCTCTTGGAGTGGCGCATCAGATCCAAATTTGTGAATCTTCTCGCTCCTCAATGACTCCTCAGCAGATCAGAAATTTGAAACTTTGTCTTAAAACTTTACCCAAAACTTCCCTCAAATTGGCGCCTTGGTTGAGACTTTTAATCTCTCTCTTAAAAGACTTCACAAGACTTAGTTTAATCTCCTTCATAAGTGGCGCTCTAATGGATGAACTTGAATCCTTGTCTTGATAAGGGCGCACTAGTTAAGGCGCATTAGATCAACCTATTGAATCCTGATGAACATATTCTAACATTTGCAATCTTTTTCTCTTTCCAGCGCATCAGATCAGGTTTTGTCTTCTCTTTAAAATTGGCGCAGCAGATCAAAAATTTGGACCTTGATCGCCTTGGATATGAATTTTGATGCTTGGTTAAAACTCCCTTGAATTTTGAATGATGCATGTAAACAAATCCTTCATCCTACTAGTGGTGCAGCAAATCAGACTTCAATATCCTTCTAGAAGATGTTCAAACTTTGTTTAATACTGCAATCTGTTTCGGGGGTTGTTATTGTTAAACCTTCTGTTATTCTTGTATCCTCCGGGGGATGCATTCGGACTATTTTGAGGCTTCGGCGGTGTGGTCGGTGGAGTTGATGATTCTCCCTGTGTGAACAACACTTGGGTGCTTCTTGCTTTCAAGTTAAATGGACATTCCTTGATTGAATGTCCCATTACCTGACAGATGTCACAAAATAATTTTCTCGGGCAGTTTGCCTTTATGTGACCTTCCCCATTGCACTCTGTGCACCATAACTCTCGACTTTCTCTAGTTGTCTCTTTATCCGTTTTCAGTTCCTTCATCATGCGGATCATGTCCCTTCTCAATGCCTGAACGGTTTTCGACTCGTTTTCACTGCTGTCGTCCCCCGTACTGTCATCATCTTCAGTTCTTCTCTTACTTCGGGATGATGTTTTGCTTTCACTTTCTATGTCCATCGCCCGATTGTACGCTTCCGCGTACAACGATGGGGGTACCACTTTCATCTTTTTCCTTAATGACGAGACTAGCCCTTCAATGAACCATCTTTTCTTCAGTCCATTAGCTGGCTGCGTTTCCAGTTTCCTGAGTAATTCTTTGAGCCTTCTATTATATGCCCTTACATTTTCATTCTTTCCTTGTTTGGTATTGTAGATTTCCGCTACAATCTCATTGTCATCTCTTAGAAGTTTAAATTCGTTCTCGAAGGCTTTTCTCAGTTCGTCCCATGACGTTTTCTGTGCTGCCCCTAGGTCTATATACCAGTCAATGGCAATACCTCTTAGCATCGCTGGAAATGCTTTTACCCAATAGTCTTCGTCCTCTTGTGCGTTTGCCACCCATATGGTTTCACATGTTTTACAGTGCCGGACAGGATCCTCTGACCTGTTCCCCATGAACTTCGGCAACTTCTGCCTTTCACTCGCCGGTGGGGTCACCATCTTTTTCCCAAGGTACCCTCTCTGTGTCTTTGACCCGATTGGATTGGTTCTACCGTGTCGTTCCGGTGTCTTCCCGACACTGCCGGCCACATACGGTTCCTTCCCACTTCCGGTTTCGGCGTCCTCTACACTTCGAGTTACCTCTGGCTCTCCTTGGTTTTCCCTCTGTGCAGGGGTCTCGGGCTCAAGTCCTCTGTTCCTCGGCCTTTCGTCTGAGATGGACAATGCCACAATCCAACGTATACTATCCTCTAGTTCTTCTGTCAAATTATTTTCTTTTCCTCTATTTGTTATTGGTGTTCTAAAATTATGTTCATCACCCCCTTGATCTACCTCTTCCTATCGTTCATTTTCTTTTTCAAAAATCTGTTTCAATCTTTTTCTGCATTCTTCTTGTTCCTTTAGTCTTAATGATCTTCTTACTATTTCTTCTGGTGTTGCTTGCCCCACTGGTAATTTATTCTTGTCCTTATTAAGTTGTATGGGCATTAATTATGCTTACCCTTTCTCAGTTGTACGGCGTGTGACGGTGATCAGCGTCACGTTCCTCCTCTTGTTTCAGATGTTCTTCATATCTTCTGAGGATTTGTTGTCGTCGCACTTCCCTCTCTCTCTTCTCGAATATCTTGGAAGGCTATCAGGTTCCTTGCCAGAAGTTGAGGAATGCGGTCCAAAAGATTATCCACTTCGCTATTGACAAGCAGGTTCTCTGAAATAACCTCCTCTGGAACCTCTCTGCGGATGGATTCGTCTCGCACGTATTGTCCGACTGATAATAACCACAGTTTGACCAATTCCGAAGTTACTTCATCTTCTCGACTTCTGGGTTCATTCTCTTCTCTATCGCTTCCCTCGCGTTCTTCTTGAATTTCTTGTATTATTTCTTCTACGTGCTTTCTGTCTTGTATTTCCTCGTTGGTGTCAATTGGTTGCCCCATTACGCTGCCATTTCCTTGATGCTAGATACACCCGACGGCTTGTTCTGACGATGTCACTCACCCGATGGCATTGGACGTCTCAACTTGTCATCGCCTTGTCACCCGATGGCATCGGACGACTCAACTTGTCATCGACTTGTCACCCTCGACCTGTTTTCAAATTGGCAACGGCGCCAAATGTTTACCGCAATATGGTGTGTTTCACAGAATATGAAGTAAACGGAAATAAGTAGTATAGTGCATCATACAACCATAACAGAATTACTCAGAACGGAATATTGTAATTATCATTGATTCACAGAAACATTACAATGTCATGACAGCAACATACATATTCATTGTGACTCCAATGTCTGCATAACAACTATTGTCAAATCACTGATATCTGACTACAATGCATCGATGACTTAAATACTTATGGCCAAGGTTGGTTGTGATGCCAACCGTTGGTACCAACTCCAAACTACCCGACCCGTCGGTTGGTGCCGACAACTAATTACATCATTTGTTTATTTAACTATTTTGCTGTCTACACTTTGGCGCACTAGATGGAGATTTTTGGATCTTCTTGATGTTCTCCTTTCGACATATCTTCAAATTCCTTTAACTTATCCTCCAAAATGGCACATTAGATAAGGAATTCAGGGTTCACTTAAATTGGTTCATTTAACTTGAATCAGACCTCATACCAATAGTGGCGCATTGGTTGATGAGTTTGTGCTCTGGTTGAACAAGGTGCATCGCATGAGGATTTTGGATCTGCATTGAAATCTGTCTCATAAAACTTAAGTTCAAGCTTCCTTTATAGGGCAGCGCACTGCATGGCAATTTTAGATCTCCTTCAAATGATTTTCAAGAACTCACCTTACATTGCCCTTCAAAGGGCGCATTGGACAAGAAATTTAATCCTCCTTGGCATCACTTCTTCAAAAACTTACTTTGCCTTGCCTTCCAAAGTGGCGCTTTGGACCAGGTGCATTGGATTCAGGTTCTAAATACCTTTTGCTTCTCAATTTCAAGACAAATCTCTCTCTTTCCTTGAGTGCATTGGTTGGGGTTTTTAGATCTTCCTTCCATCACTTACAAACCTGAATTCTTCTCCTCATATTAGATCTTCTTCTAGGCGCATTGGATGAAGGTTTGAGTTTCTTCAAATGACTCCTTGAGATGGCAAGTAAATCACCCCAATCTAAGCGCATCAGATGTCAAATTTATGCTCCGCTTGAATAATCACTTTGGCAATCAAAAGAACTTTTCATTTTGGGCGCATTACATGTGGCGCAATGGTCAGGCATTTTGATCTCTGGTTAGAAGACTCTCATTTCATCAAGATTTTGAGCCATCCTCCTGACTTGGCGCACTGGATGGGAATTTTGCGCTCTGGAGTACTTAGCCATTTTTTCAGTGTCCCTGAGGGTAAGGTATATTGAAAAATATATTTAAGTATAAGTTGGAAGATTGAATTTCTTATAATATTTTTCAATATACCTTTCAAGATGTTTGAGATAGGTCTCAAATCCACCGGACTTAACATGCAGATTATAGAATTTGGAGGATCCACCAGATTTCAGACTTAGTCAATTTTTCAGGATTTCAAGATATCAAGATACCAGACTTAGTCATTTTCAGGGTCTCAAACATACATCAGGATCGGTCTCAGTGTTCATTACTTGGATGGAATTTGATCAAGACTCTTCATTATTGCAAGTTCATGTTCCAGATGAGACCTCCAGTTATAAAATAAAAACTTCTAGGAGAGCGACTTATTGTTGGATTGGCAGAGGAAACGAACCTAAGACATCATCCAAAACTAAATACAAAACATCAAAGCTCAAAAAAAAAGAGGGGTCCCCATTTGCAATAGGGCGATGTGTGATTAGGTCACAACAGGTCCTTCATGGAGCACTTGAGGAGTTTGTTGGTGAAGGGTTCCATCATGTTGATAACTCTTGGGTGGAGTATGTAGCTGCTTATTTTCAGATGTATGCCATGGAGACTCTTGCATTTGTTGGGCCTACTATGGTGGTACAGCTGAACTATGACACAAGGTATGAGGGTATTGATATGATGTTTGGTTTGGAGTTACGAATGCTTGTGTTTCAGCTAGGTGACAGCATAGGGATTGGAAGAAAGCATGTAGATCTTGATGTTCCAGCCCTAGTTCATGAAGATCTATTCCATACTTTACTAGGAGATGGCTATTCCACTTCATGATGCATAGATTCCCTTCAGAGTTCTTGGCAAACAGCAGCTGCTTGGGAGCTTGGTCGAGTTGTTGAGACTACACTTAGTGGATCAGCCACTAATATCCGGACTTCACTTGAAGAAGTCATAAGGGATGATTCTTTGATCATTCATGGGGGAGATGTAGAGTTGGATGCTACTGTGACACAATTTTATCATTCCATTGATCCTTTGGTAGCATTGGAGGCTGTCCTATGTCCGAGTTTGGTGATGCATAGTACCAAGGCACTTGCATTAGAGGAGCATACTCCCGAGATATAGTTGATTCACATGCCAAGGTATGGAGACGTTGTTCCCACTTCTAATTTTGAGGCACTAGAGCATGTTTCACAGTTGGGTATTGACCTTGGAGATGGAGGTGAGCACGATGCCATGAATATTCTAGCCCTAGTACATGAGGTCCTTTTGCATATATGGATGGGAGATTATTATTCTACTTCATGGTGCATGGATCTCATACTGAGTAGATGGGGGACAGCAATGGTTTTGGAGTTGAGAGGAGAGTTGGATCATCTCCTCATCTTGGAAGAGCAGCACATTGATGATATCCTATCATCCCTTGTCATGAGCAACATCCTTTGCACTATTATGGAGCTGATTTGCCATCATAGGGTTGTTGTTTGGATTCATATCAGCCGCTTAGTGGAAGAAGTTATATACCTTCTTGCACCCATGTCGGGCATATTTCGCATTCACGAGGGGTCTACAGGAGTTGGAGGATGGTTTGGTGTTGAGGGATTTCCGAGATGCCTCCACTACCTCATGCTTTGCACATATGGAGGAGTGATGATTTGGGATCCAGGCGGTGGCATTTGGGATCTATTTGGGTTGCTTCACAACCTTCGAGACACGGATGATGACAGTGTGAGGCAGTCGAGGCTTGGTGACAGGTGGACATGTTTCAGAGACTACACTCTTCGCCACTTGTTGACAGACATATTTCTCCTCGAGGCTTCATTCCTGAGGAGTGGCACCTTGGGAGCTTTGGAGAGTGTTGCACTTGTGGTTGCGAGATTACTTTCAAAATCTGGAGGATGGTGCTTGGTTGGGCTCAAGTGTGTATGACTATGGCTACCGGAGTTCACTTCGCATTGCATTCTTCACATTCTTCTTGGAGGATGCGGCCACTAGTGGAGGATTTGTACGGCCACCGGGCATGCGGACAAATGAAGATACATGTCATTTGACACTATCTCACAGTATACATACTTGCCATTGCTTGAGGACAAGCAATTCCAAGAAGGGAGGACTGTAATGTCCCCATTTTTGGAATGGTCGCCATTAGAGAGAGATTGGGCTAATTCCCACACTCCGGGATTTTTGGAGGACATCTTGAGTATTGGAGGTGACTCGTCATATTTTCCTGATGCCTTTGATGCACTAATTTGTCTACCTTGGAGCGAACTACTTGGGAGAGTCACACATATGAAGATATACTATTGGTTGTGGAAACTTGCCATATTGTGGCAAAAGATGAATTTTCTAGGCGATGAAGTTGTTTGCATAATTTGTGGTGATGCCACTTTGGTATTTTGGGCTTGGACGACCTTGGAAGAAGGAATAAAGAATAAACAAATAATAACTCTCCTTTGGCGCTTGATGGAAGGGAGGATAGAGAAAATAAAGAAAACCAAATTCATATATTTAATTTGAATTTCCTAGGCGCCAAGGGTAATTTGATGCAGGTTGGCCCTCTTAGTGAGGGAAAATAATAAAAAAATAAGTATAAAAATGCCTAGGTCGGCCCTAACTGAGAGGGCAGAAGTTATGTATAAATATGAAATCATTTCAAGGCATTTTCATCATCAATCATTCATTCATTCATTCACCTTTTGGAGTTTATCTCTTGAAGAAGATCTTGGGACGAAAACCTCAAGCATCTTGGAAGAGTCGGACGAAAACCTAACTCTTCTTGTCGAGGATTCCGTAACAGGAGTTCACTTGCACTTCATTGTTTTGGAGCAGAATTGCAGATCAGATTTGGAGATCATTTTGGAGGACTTTACTATCATTATTTTCCATTATTTTTGGTATGTACAACCTTAGGGTTTAGGGCAGATTTGAGCTGGGCTATTTGTCTTGTTGCCCATGCTTTTTGGATGAAATTAAAGACTTGTCCAGTTCTGATTTTTATAGTAGCAGACTTCTGAATTATATTTCAGTCATTTATGATTGCCATTCGAAGTGATTTAATTGCATATTGTGTAGTGGAATTCAAATGTAATATTGAAAATGTTGTTGGCAATAATATTACGGTGATTTGGCATATTTTATGGAGATTACATGCAATTGTTTAGTCTGATTTTTGGAGCAAAAATTAGGGTTAGAGCAGAAAACTAAAGTGCAGAAAGTTAGGGCAGGATTCAGAAAATTCATTTGAAAAGCCCGTAAATCTAAATTAGGAGAAAATATCCCCATTTGGGATATTACAAATGACATAATGAATAGTGCTCTTCAGATGATCTCATGACTGGAATTTACATGCATGTTTGCTGTTAGAAAGCATATTTGTAGAAATATGGTAAAACAAAGCATAAGCACAAGCATTCATCGATGCCCATGACCTCTTGTAAGAGACTAAAATTAAATACATTATAAATGCTTGGAGATCTGTCAAATCCCTATGATATTTCATCTACATTATTCACTCCTAAATAACTGACTTAGCCTTCGTATTCCTTGATTTGGTGTCATATTGCTGAGACAACATCTACCTCCACATTATGTTGTCTCAGTAATATGATGTTAAGAAAGGCACCAAGATAAGTGTCATGCTTCCTCCAAGGATTTCCCAGCCAGACCGCCTTAGCCCAAGGCATACTAGTACAAATAAAATCAGATCTTGAATTGGTCCTCTAATTCTGGTGGATGATGCTTCTCGTCTTTCTCCTTGCTCTTTGTAATTTAATAAATCCGTGAATATGCCAATATTCATCTTTGGTCTTCATAATGTTCTTTAACCTTATTTCCTTTTCGGGATTTGCCCCGGAATTGGCTAATTATATTTACATTGTAAGTCGCAAGGTTGGTGTTCGTGTTTGTGTTCGGCAAGAAAAGAATTCAGAACAAGTTCATCAATTGATAAAATTTGGGGAAAAATTTGTGATTAAGTTCAACTAATATAAATTTATATTTTTTAATATTTTTATTTTCAACCTAAAAAATAAATCCACCAAATTGTCAAAATAGTAAAATATTACCAAATAAATCAAAAATTACAATAAAATGTTATGAAAATTTTATAAACCTAGAACATAAATTATTAATAAACTAATAAATTAAAAAAATTTAACTTTAATTTTAAAACTTAAAATTAAAACCTTTTCTATAAGCCCATCTTTTCATCCTTAAGCCTAATCGTCAACCCCATCAAACAAGTCACCAAGGATAATGCATATAGTGACAAGGACATGTAGGAGCAGTTCGTCACATGGCTAGAGAGCTAGAATTTTTGGTAGAGGCAACCAAGAGTCGGGCCATGTAATCATGTGCCAAGACCCCAATACGCTTTTTTAGGTCATTGATAGGTTGAAGAATGTTATGCTTTTTGCCCCAATAGTGAAGATCGGAGTGGTTGTTGAGAGGGACTCCATAGGCAGAAAGGCAATGTTGTATGACGTCACATGTGAAGTTGTGCTAGAGATCATATGCAAATTTTGACAGCCACAGGGGATCCCATGTGGTGGCAACATAAATAAATCTTTTGTCATTTGATAGGTGGAGGAGGTTAGAGAAGAGGAACCACTTGGCACTATGCCGGTTGCCCTAAACATAGCAAATTGCCAGCCCTAAAATTGTCTTTGGCAATCACCTTCATTCCAAAAACAAAATGAAAAAAAAATAACAATGTATGTGTAGATAAAAAGTAAACTACCCTCTAGTGGTTAGATTGGTTTACTTTAATCTACAATGTGTTCATTTCATTTAACTAATCTGAATTCATTCCAAATAGCAATAACATAAGTACAATCAGATCTATGCTAATAAAATGAAACACTAAGAGCTGGGAATTGAAATGCAACTATAAACGAAATCCGAAATAGGATAAGGATTAGGAAATCATGTTTGTTTCGTTGTTTGGAGCTGATTTTGGGGTGGCAGATAACTAGAGCACAATCAGGAGGTGCTATGGAAGTGCTCTAAACAAGTAGAGTGATTCTGGAAGTGTGATAGGTGGCGGTGACCCTCTAGACTCTCTCCTAACCTTCAACAAGCACTAGTGACCCTATGTCTTGTGCCTCTACAACTTTCAAGAGATGAAAGCCTAATTTTTCTCTTTTTTGTGATGCATGCATATCATAGAAAAGTGGTGCCAATACTGGGATACCACCTATCAAAGTCATAAAGATGGGTTGTAGTGTTTAGGAGCTTGCCTCAATCTATCATGTCCCTTGAAATGATAACCTCAAAATACATCAAAATGCAAATAATAATTAAAATCTACGTATTATTTAAATATCATTATAATTATCGTAGATACTATTATAATTATTTTATCCTTAGACATGGTTATCATAGATAAGATTCAAATATTACAGAGCAACATATACTATAAATAATAATGATGCAATTTATAGACGTCATAAATATAATACCCGATATAAACCATAAAAGCAAAATATATATCATGTAAAGTAAAGAGAAGGGATAAAATAAAATACGTAAGATCCAACAAGCCGATCAACCCAGCGACTAACAAATACACCATTAAACTCATTAGTGGGTTGGGTCAAAAGGGGAGCCAACCTACGTTATGAAACGGTTCGAGGAAAATGAAGCAACGCATCTATTAAGAGACACATCCACAGCAAAGACCCCTGATTGGGGATAAAAGAGAGGTCGATGCAAGGTTGAAGGCATCGAATAGGAGGAGAAAGAAATCGGGATCTCTAATATCTTTGTGAAGTATAACGACAGGTTAGTAGGAGATAATCGATAGTAAAGAGGAATATATATATATTGAACAAAGAATCATTTAATAGAAGATATTATCTGGAAATCTGATCATCAGGAATAATAGCAAATTGTGGTATGTCTATCATAATTATTTTATGTTTGGTTTATATTTATGATAGGTTTTATCTAACTATGGTATGCAGATATATATTCTGTGATTCATGTTTATTATTCTGGTAGTATGTTATATCTTACTATGGTATGCAATTATATATATGTATATCATTAGTCATGATAATAGCAGCCCCGTATATTTGCATAAATCTGAGTTATCATATATTGCTAAATATGACATAATGAGTATATTATTGCTCTGTATAGAATATGTGACTACAATATGAAATAATATTTATATTATCTAACTGTGGTAACCAACCATGATAAGGGAATTGAGGGCCTACAAGGACGGGAAACGGCGTTGGGATCATCTTCTAAGTACACCCCATGGTGGATGGCTGCGGCCTGCCACATGTGGGCCAAGGGGGCATAAGAGGCTGCTCTTGGGCTTGGAAGGAGTGATTTTCAGGACACCTTGTTGTAGTTGCACCCCCAACCTCCCATCATGGTGATTAATTGGATCATAAGAAGAAAACAGAATGGTTCTAATAAGGGGTACGGTGATAAGACGCCTCACTAGGCACACCACCCCATATGGATGGCAAGAGACCACATGGGGCCAAGAGGGGTGAAGCACCCGCTCTTGGGCCTAGGGTAGAGGGTTTCTTGGGCACCCTATCAAACCATTCTGCTCCAGGAAGAATGAATTAGAAACCTAAAAGATTTCAATATATTTATGAAATGATATTTGTTTCTCGTTATAGATATTTTCTAATCTATTTGCAGGTCTTAAACAGGTAGTTGTATCACTAATCTTACTTTCCTTGTTTTCTTTACATATTCCAATGAGAGCATCATATAATACTATCTTGTAAATATTTTCTAACTCTGTTTTGCAGGTACCCAATCAAGTTATTGTTACAAGTATGTGCCTAACCGGTGTTGTCATTGATGTCAACATATCAATGTTGTCATTGGTGTCAATTGTGCTCTTGTTTACAGCAGAACAGTCTAGTAGTTTGCTCCACATTTCTTGTAGAATGAATATCTTTGTCTGCGGATTGGAAGTTATTTAGATGCATGCCTGAAGATGCTATGTTCCAAGTTTGAGCCTCCAGTATGAAGATTTGAGTGAGTTATGTTCAACAGAGTGAAAACTATTTTTTCTGTATATTTGGTGATGACAGGGAGAATGTATTATGCTCCGCATTCCTCCGCATCTAAGTATTTCAATCTGTGGTTCTGGAATCAAGTTTGTAATGATGATGAGTGCCTTCAACTCCAATGGTTCATGATTTGGTGGTCCGCAAGCAATCTTTTCTTTATGACAGTGGATAACACTTATGTTCAAGTGCTCCGGTTTGAAGAATTTTCATGACAAAGTAATTAGAGGTTGTGCGGATGTTCTTGGTGATTACAATGAGCTTGTGGATGTCTCCCGATCATGCTCCTACCTTTGGATTGGTCCGCAAAGAGAAATTTGGATCGTGGATGAAGACTGTTCTTAGAAGACTTAATGTTAACACTAGTCTTGGTCGACTTGGTTGTTTTCACTACTCGCAGAGATGCATCGAAGATTGTCGAAGCGTGTCGTGGCGTGGAAGATTGCATTTGAGTCCCAGCTAAGGCACAACATGATCCGCATACATCTTTCCCTTAGCTAATTTTGTTTAGGTCCAGACCTATTTCTATGTATGTTTGTAATGCCGACCTTGGAGATTGTTCCAATGGTTGATGAATGTAATGCCAACCTTGATGTACATTCCAAGGTTGATGAAGTGTATAAAAACATGTAATGAAGTTGCAAAAAAGATGTTTGTTGATGATTGTTTTTAGATAGGTCAACAATAGAGTAAAATACTGAGTATCCAACTCTCTCTTGAATAAAGTCTCTCGAATGCTAAATTGTGTGATCAAGCGAGACAACTCCAAGGTTCCTTATTTATGATTTATAGTGGATGAACTCAATGATTACATGTGATCTTGCTAATAATCACAAAGGGACTTACGTTAGACTTCTTCATTCATTCAATTTATTTCTCCTTTCAGTGTGAATGATGTATCAATAATAAAGAAAAGCAAAAGATAAGGGTTTAGAAAGGCTAATCTCAGGTCAATGAAGCAATGATGATGTGTGAATAGACAAACTCCTTGATAAACCTAACTCCATTTTGCCAAGGATGCCTACAACTACATGAAGTTGGTGCAATCTCCTAAGGATAGCGAAAGGTTTTCAAATCATGAAGGCTCATATGAGCACCCATTAAACGGCGTAGCTCAAACAAGCATCCACAATCGAACTTAAGCAAATAATAAGGCTCAGACTAACTTTACATAACACTTCACCAGCGATGAATGTTAAAAGCATGAGCTAGGAGTTGATCAAATATTCAGTACAACATACATTACATCAAAGAGCTTCTAATCTACTTCTAATCTAATTTGAAACATCTCTCCACTTCATCAAGATACAAGAAACCATGTCACTTCACAAGACAACACTTAAACACCAAGCGAACTCCAATGTCCTTTGCATTAATCTTGAGAAATATTTACAACTTCAAGTACTCTCAGAGAATTTTGAGAGTCTCTTCTATTCTACTCCTACAAACTTTCTAACTGATCTACCATCTAATCTCTAATGATTTACAAATGAGGCAACAAGGCCTTTATATAGAAGTCCAATATTACAATGAATGGCTAGGATCAATTCACGTAGCCAAGGGCTCAGATCATGCCACCTCAGCAGGTAGTTACAACAACTTGCTATTTTTAATACATGAGAGAGGCAATGAAGGCTCATTTTCCAAGAAGATAAGGATAAGATGGAATCTTTTAGTGCATCTTCCATATGGATGTCCTCTTTGGCTTCTTGCTTGTTGTAGATACATTGAATGCAGTTGAAATGATGTGGCTGATTATGATTGAATGATGATAGGTACATGCCACAGAGGTGCCATCTCAGCAAACTTGTGGATTTCAACTGTTTATTCAATTTGTTTTGTGGGCATATTCCCAAATTGTATCATCTTGTGCTTCGAATGTAATTGCTTTTGATGATGAACACTTGAGATGTATCTTGTTAATCTTGCCTTGTTGACTGGATAAGTATGATACATGTTGCTTCATTTGTCTTTGTTCTTCTTTTGCAAGACGTATGAATGATCTTCTTTGATAATTCCTCACGAAGAGTAGTGTAGATGATGATGATGCTTCATTCATGATATAGAGTAGCGAACTCTTCTCAAAGACTTGATGATTCAGGAGGAACTTGAAGCTAAATGGATGAATGTCTTCTTTGGATGCAGATGATGAAGTGCTGAACTTGATGTGATCCTCTGGAGCAGCTACAGGATGTTTCTTCCTTAATAATAGTCTTCTAGCCTCACCCTTCGCTTGAAGGTGGTTCCAGGTGCTTTATTCCTTGAATGACTTCTCAGCGTTGTTGATGTTCCTACAAGACAAGAGAAACAATATTAATCACTTTTATGACACAGGAATCACTTTAAACATGTAATAATCCTACTTCAAATCTAGGCGCATATATAGGTAAAAAGAGAAGTAAAGGGCGCCTAGCATAAGTTAGTTCCATATTTGCCATTTTAAATGATTTCAAATAATTGTAATGGCTTAAAAGGTCTATCTCCCTTAAGAAATTCACTCAAAGGTGTCATTTTATGCAATTTCTTCCTAGGCGCCATAATGGAGTTGTATTGATGGAAAGTGCGCCTAGACTTAAATTGGGCTCTACTTGCTATTTTTATGATCTCAATTAATTGAACATGTCTTAGAATGCTCCCCATCTTCAAGCGCTCATCTTGTGATATAAGATCATGCCTTTGCACTTAAGTCGCAAATTGAGGTTGTGGGAGATAAAAAGTGCGCCTAAACTACTTACATTGCTTTTTTGATGCCTTTAAACTCATATTAATGCTCAAAATGTTCATTTGGACTAGGCAAAGACCCTTCATCAAAGACTCATGCTCTTATGTTCAAGGCGCCAGAATGGTATTCTACAAGCAACAATGGGCGCCTAACTTCTCAATGAATGGATCTCGAGCTTGGGTGGTTGAAGGGTATCTTAGTAAATCAAAACTCTCCAAGGCGCACTTTTGATCAAGTTCAAAGGCTTAGATGCGCCTGGATCTCCATTAGTGTTCCTCAAAAAAAACTCTAAGTCAAACAACTCCTTAGGCGCAAATTTAGATGTCTAGATGATGTTGCTCTTCTCCCATCAACCTTAGGCGCATTTTGATGAAGGTTGAGGTAAGGAATTGCGCCTAGGTTCACTTGGCTTGCTTTTGACATTTCAATGATTTCAACTACTAGTGTAGACTTCCTGGAGGCTATCCTATCCCTTAGGCATTAGATTTCATGATTTTGAGCTTCTTACATTCAAGGCACCCAAAGGTGGTTCTACAAGTACAAATTGGCGCCTAGCTTAAGGTGAATGAATTCTTTGGACTTTAAGCAATTGGGAGTGTTTGGGAAGTCTAAATCTCCAAAGTGCCCATTTTCTTGCAACTTCCAACATCTTTCTCCTCAAGGCGCAAGTTTGAGGATTTCCAAATGACGAAATGCGCCTTGACTCTCTGAGGTAACTATACCCCAACTTTAGGCGCACCTTTTGGTCAAAACAAAGGGTAAAGTGCGCCTAGACTTATTGTGGTACTTTCTTCCAAGATTTTCTAAGTTAAAGTCACAATGAGGGTGAAAACAACAATTTTTAGCAAGATTCTTCCTTAGGCGCACAAAGGTGGTTCTTCAAGTGCAACTAGCGCCTAGATCATAATGATGAATCATGTTCCACTTGAGGCGCAATTTGTTGATGGTTTGAACATGAAGAGGCACCTAAACTTAATGTGGTGTTTTCTTCCGAATTTTATGGTTTTCATGACTTGTATGGGCTCTTACAAACTTGTCAACTCCAGTGACTTCAATATTGGCTGATTCCAACTTGATTTCTCTTCTAGGCGCCAAAACATGGTTATTTTGATGGCAAAATGCGCCTAGACCTATGATGCTCATTTTATGTGTTTGATCAACTTTGGGGCTCAAGGTGAATTATCTTTCTTAAGGCGCCCTATCTTATACTTCAAAATATCCCTTCTATATCAAGGCGCCAAAATGAATTTTTACCTTAGGCGCGGATTTGGATCTCAATCTAAGGCGCTGATTTGGATTGGCAAAGGTGGGAAAGCGCGCCTAACTTCCTGGAGTAAATTCGCGCCTAGGAAATGAAAGTCCAGAGGGTAAGGTATATTGAAAAATATATTTAAGTATAAGAACTTATACTTAAATATATTTTTCAATATACCTTTCAGGATGTTTGAGATAGGTCTCAGATCCACCGGATTTAACATGAAGATTCTAGATTTTAAGGGATCCACCAGATTTCAGACTTAGCCAATTTTCAAGATTTTCAGGATATCAGACTTAGTCATTTTCAGGATCTCAAACATGCATCAAGATTAGTCCCAGAACAAAAGCACATGACTCTTGGATTAGAAACTAGACTGAGAACTCAAACAAACTACTAACTTCATCATGCAATAAACCTAGAACATCATCAAAAAACTTAATGCAAAGCATCAAAGCTCAAAAAAAGGGTCCCCATTTGCAATGGGGTGATGTGTGATTAGGTCACAACAATGTCCTTGTGCGAAAATGCGAAGATAAGTGCAAAGTTGTAAGAAGAGCAGAGCAGAGGAGTTATACTGTGCTTCAATGGAACTGAACCCAGGCATGGAGTAGATGCTATCAAATCAGTTCACCAACCCTTGGCAATGAGCCACCCCTTGGCAATGAGCCGATCTTGGCAGTGAGCCCCAACACTTTGCAGTGAGCATTTTGGGCAGTGAGCCTCTGTTTTTCAGTATTGCTATAACATATTTATTTCTATGGGCTAACACCCACTGTGGTTTTTCCCTTATAGGGTTTTCCACGTAAAAAATCTGGTGTCTCATGTGTTGAATGTGTTATTGTGTTGTGCTTCTTGTTTCATGTTTTCATGGTCAAATCTTAATAACAGTAATTGAGCATTTGATGTGTTGATATTCATAAGTGGTTAAAGTTTTAGAGACAACTGATTCACCCCCCCCCCCTCTCAGTTGTCTTGTGCATTTCAACAGTTATAAACTTTCCCAAAACCAAGTTGATTAATTGAAATTGATATATTAGGGCAAATTTAGGGGTCTTCCAAATTTGGGGACATTACACAATCAGCCCCCTAGTTTGGCATGTTTCAGCCTTCAAGTATTGGAAATTTTTGAGTGTGAGCTTCATATAGTGTAAAGTGAATGTAATGTGTGCAAGAGATGCAGATAGAAACCCTAGGACACTTGCTACAACAATGGTGGTGTGTGTAGTGTTTTAGAGGAGAGAGTAGGGTGGTGGGAGATCACAAGGTGTGCCAAGGGGCTTGCTAATGGAGTCTTTAGTATGGTTGATCTACAACAATGGAGGTCTTATAAGGTCTCAATAATGGAGGAATAGTAGGTAAGCATAAGAGAGCAATGGAAAACTTAGTAGCATAGACGAGTGAGAAGAGGAGCAAGAAGACAAGAGAGAACAAATGATGGCCAAGAAGTGCTTTTATAGAGTTTATTGGCAAGATGACCATTGAGAAAACATACAAAGGCAAGTGTTTAGGGTTTTGGTGAGCTGTAGGATTCAGATTTTGCACTAGACACTAGCACGTCACTAGTGTCTGGAGGGGCACAAAGCTACAAAGTTCGGGGAATAGATTGTTATGGAAAAAGGGTTCTTGTTTGGCACACTTGTGAGGGGTTTAAGGCTTGGAAACAAGCAAAATGAGTCTTGATCGTGACTTGCAGTGATGGACACCAAAATGAGTGCAAAACATAGTGATAAGTGCAAAGTATGCCATTTTCGACTATAAAGTACAGTATGTGGGGAATATTGAAAAAGCCCTAAGAAATTTATTGTTTTGAAATAAAACTAAAATCCAATTTTTATCTATATCGATGACTTTTTAAGGCAATTTTTTACATTTTTGGTTAGGTATTAATGTTCAACAAAAATCGGTTTTTTTGGTTGGACATCCCTAAACTCTGATACTATTTACATTCATACTCTATGACTAGGGTTTACCCACCTTGGATTCATTCCCGCTTCTTGTGCATTCATTTGTAAATGTTTTAACTTTAAACTTAGTCACTTTTCCTGATTTCATCTTCTAGGGTTATTTTTCACCAAGTGATTGTAATAACCTGCACCTGTTGTTCTTTGATTTATCTTTTTTTTTAATGATATATTTTTTAGTTTTTTCTGTGATCTTTCAGAACTAGATAGAAGATGCAAAAGGGGGTTTTCGTTTTCTTGAAGTGTGTATGTCAGAATACAAGGAATATAGCATACAACTAAAAACCCAAAAAAACTATAATAGATATGAATTAAATAATGAAGACCCAGTTTATAGAATGGCATAAAAGGAATAACCATCACATACCCATGTCAAAATAAGCATCTTCATATTTCTGCTGTTGACGAACCAGCAACATGACAATGGAGTTTTGCATTGAAAGTATCAGCAAATGCAAGGAAACAATCTACAATTATCAGCATAGACCCTTAGGTCAAAAACAACCACTAAGCAAAGAAGAACAGCCCCAATAAACTCCAAACGGCTGCTCCAAGAAGTACGGCTAGCATATGAAGTGGTACGACCTACACATGAAGAGGTACGGCCAGCAAAATGAAGTACAGCCAGCAATGAAGAAATGGCAATCCCAACCCTTCTCAAATCTGCAATACAATCCGTCACTAATACTCTTCCTCAGCTGCAACAAAACTGTAATAAGATATTTCTTGTTATCTCCATCTCCGTTAATGGTGGTATCAAAATGAAGCTCAAATACAACCACTGAGTATGGCTGCTCCAAAATCCCCTTGGGTGATCTTTCACACCTGCGGAAGATTGCTACCAATGGTGGTTTCCGTCACCAAAAGCCCTAGCTGGAAGAAATCCCCCAAACCCTCATTTGCAGAGCAAATAGAAGCATAAAATTTAATATCAAGAATGAATAACTTTTCCCACTCTTTGCCTTTTTATAACTCCACAAGTGGGTCGACCCATATGAGAGGGAAATGTATTTTTTAAATTTGCTTTTTATTCCTCAAAGGGGCACCCAAATCCCTTAGTGACTTATTTTTGCATTTTTTCCTTATTTCTCCAAAGTCACCGACATTAATTAATTAAAGTCCAAATATAATAATAAAGTATAACTTACGGACTTTAATATGAAAGCCCAAACGGTCACAGAATCCCGTGAGTTATAGACCGTCGGAAAGATCTCGGGGAAACACTCCATCTCCAATAAAGAGTTTCCCAAAATAGCCAACTTCGCGACTTACTAAAAATAGTAAGTCCCAGCCAGAATGTCAGAAACCGACCAAACAAACTCCCAGAGTTCCCTAACCACTTTGGTTAGTCTACGAGAACCAAGTATAGACTAACTCACTAGAAAAAGGGGACATTACAGTCCGCCCTCCCCAAGATTGCTTGCCTCAAGCAATCTCAAATCTGGATGCAACAAGATTTGCTCACTCTCCCATGTAGCATCCTCTACCGGCAGGTTCTTCCACTTCACCAAATATTCCTTGATGACTCTTTTCCTCAATGTACGTTCCCTGGTGTCAATGATGGCCTCGGGTATCAAAACCAACTTCCCCTCTTCATCAAGAGGAGGCAACTCTGTAGAAAGTATCACATTGTGCCCTAGTGCCCTTTTGAGGCATGACACATGGAAGACATTATGAACTCTACTCTCTGCCGGCAATTCTAACTCATAAGCCACCTCTCTAACCCTCCTGGAGATCCTGAATGGACCATAATACCGTGGCTTTAACTTCTCAGCACCACTCCTCTTAAGAGTAGATTGTCTGTATAGCTGCAGCATAAGGTACACCATATCACCCACCTCAAAAGAACGCTCAACCCTGTGTTGGTCTGCATACTGCTTTTGCTGATTCTGCGCCTTCTGAATGTTCTCTTTCAAAGACCTCACAATGTCCTAACTCTCCTGCAAGAGGTCTTTAGCCTTTGGTACTCTGCTGTCTCCAAACAATAGATCCAAGAAACTGGGAGCCTCGTACCCATAAAGTGTCGTAAATGGTGTCATCTGGATAGACATGTGGTAAGTGGTATTATAACAATACTCTCCCAAGTGAAGCCACTTGACCCACGCCTTCTACTGCCCGACTATGTAATTCCTGAGGTATCCCTCCACCCACTTATTAACTATCACCGTCTGTCCATCAGTCTGGGGGTGGTAACTTGTGCTGGGGGTGAGCTTGGTCCCTGTCAACCTAAAAAGCTGTTGCCAAAAATTGCTAAGGAACCTGCTGTCCCTGTCGCTCACAATACTCCTAGGCAATCCGTGAAGTCGGAACACCTCTCTGAAGAATAAATCAGCAACCTGAGCTGCTGTATAAATGGCTGAAATGGCAAAGAAATGGGCAAACTTTGTCAACCTGTCAACCACCACAAAGATGCAGTCCCTGCCTTGGGCTTTCGGCAAGCCAGTAATGAAGTCCATCAATATACAATCCCACTTCCTCTCGGGAATGGGTAAGGGCTGCAATAATCCCCCTGGGTAGGAGTGCTCATGTTTGTTCTGTTGGCATACTGGACACTCCCGCACATACTTCTGTACTTCTAACTTGAGGCCTTTCCAAGTAAACCTCTCTCTAACCTGCCTATAGGTCTTGTAGAATCCTGGATGCCCAGCCATAGGCAAGTCATAGAAAGCTCTCAAGATCTTCTGCTTCATAGCAGAAGCTGGCACCAAAAATATCCTCCCCTTGTAAATGATCAAGTCATTTACAATAGTGTACGGTGTACCTATCATCACTGTTAGTGCCATCCATAATCCCAGAGGCCCACTTATCCTTTGCATATTCTGCAGTGATCATATCTCTCCAGTCCTCTGCAATCTCTCCTACGGCACACAAATGTGGTCTCCTGGATAAAGCGTCAGCAACTATATTCTTCTTCCCTTTGACAAAAACAATGTCGAAGTCATATGCCTGCAGCTTGCTGACCCACTTTTGCTGCCGGTCATTTAGGTCCTTCTGACTAAGGAAATGTTTCAAGCTATTGTGATCAGATTTAACAATGAATTTCCCTCCAACCAGATACTGCCTGAATTTAGCCAATGCATGCATGATGGCTAACATCTCCTTATCGTAGATACTATAGCTCCTCTCAGGGCCCCTCAACTTTCGGCTCTCAAAAGCAATAGAGTGTTTGTCCTGCATCAACACCGCACCTATGCCTTCCCCAGAGGCATCACACTGAAGCTCAAACGGCTTCAAAAAATCAGGAATGGCCAAAACTGGACAAGTGCTCATCACCTCCTTAAACTTGTCGAAACACTACTGAGCACCATCTGACCAAACGAAAGCTCCCTTCCGTGTCAAATCTGTGAGTGGGGCTGCTTTCTGAGAAAATCCCTTTACGAACCTGCGATAGAATCCACAAAGGCCAAAGAACCCCTTGAGCTAAGAAAGATTCTTGAGTGGTGGCCAGTCAACTATAGCTCGGATCTTCTCCGAATCCACACAGACACCCTTTGCACTGATGATGTGTCCCAAATACAGCAACTCCGTCATGCCAAACTCGCATTTAGACATTTTTGCATATAGGGACTCCTGCTCAAGTATACCCAACACAATATCCAGATGTCTCAAATGATCCTCCCAAGTCCTGCTGAATATGAGTATGTCATCGAAAAATATGAGTACAAACTTCTGCAACTGTTCTCTGAAGCCTTATTCATACAAGACTGGAAAGTGGCAGGTGCATTGGTTAAGCCGAAAGGCATAACCAGAAACTCAAAGTGCCCATAGTGACACCTAAACACTGTCTTCTCCACATCCTCCTCACGTACCCGAATTTGATGGCACCCTGACCTCAAGTCTATCTTGGAGAAGAAACATGCACCATGCAGCTCGTCAATAAGCTCATCAATCCTGGGGATGGGGTACCTGTTCTTAATAGTCTTTTTGTTCAGTTCCCTGTAATCAATACACATCCTGAGTGTGCCATCCTTCTTCTTGACCAGAACAACAGAAGAAGCAAAAGGACTCTTACTAGGCCTGATGTGACCCATCTTGAGAAGCTCTTGAATAGCCTTCTCAATCTCATCCTTGTATCTCTTAGGATGTCTGTAGGGAACGGTGATAACTGGTTTGGCCCCCTGCTCCATCTCTATAACATGCTCAAAACCCCTGTCTGGAGGTCTACTTGGAGGTATATCACTAAACACTTTGGAGTGCTTGGTTAGTACTGACTGAATCTCCACTGGATAATCCTGTTTTTGTTGTTTCGGTGCCTCTGGCATCACAAGAATCTCAGCTGCCCACTGCACTTGGTCATGCCGCAATATCCTCTCCATCCTCCGAATGGACACTGCTCTTAAACCCCCATCGGACATTCCCCTCAAAATATGTTTTTGACCATCTACTTCGAACTTCATCTCCATGGTCCTCAGGTTGAGGGAAAATTCACCTATCATGTGTAGCCACTTCATTCCTAGGACTACATCCATGTCACTCATACCGACCACATAGTATTCGGCTTGGAACTCAGTTATTTACCCTGATGGTTAAATTAGGGATCCTTCGTTTGCAAGTAATGACAAACCCGTCTGCAACTCTGACTTTGAATCCCTCGAACTCTTCTGTTTTGAGTCCCCTTCGTGCCACAAGCCCCTCATCAATGAAGTTGTGGGTGGCACCTGTATCTAGCAAAGTGGTCACTCTCTGTCCCTCCAATACACCCCGTATTCTGAAGGAACCCTCTTTCTGAATAGTAGAGATATGTGCTGTCGGAATGTCCTCATCATGCACGTCCTGTACAATCTGCACCATATTCTCTACATCACTGTCCTCCCTATCACTCTGCTGCCTTGATTGCTCTGAAGCTGTCTCCTCAGCAGAATAATACTCCAATTGTTTTGCTTGCCCCTTCATTGGGCACCTGTGGTTAGGATCCCATGGTTCTTTGCATTTGAAGCATAGTCTCTTCCTCCTGTATTCATTCAATGCATCATCTAATCGAGGCCCTGGTTTCCTCTGTGGGAATGTGTCTTGCTGCAGAACCGGCATTTTGTCTCTTCGTGGAGGAAACGGTTTGGAGACAAACTGTTTCCTAGGCACAGCAAACTCCATACTACGTGCCTTCTTGATAGTCTCCTAAAGTGAAGGTGGATCAAATGCCTTAACCCAACCCTTAAGTGGTTCCATTAGTCCTTCTATGAACAGGACTACAAGTCTCCTCTCTGATATGCTGGGAACCATCACACTGATTCTCTGGAAATCTGAAATATATCCCTCAAGTGACCCATACTGCTTCAACTGCGCCAGCTCTCTGAACTGCAACTCTGGGTCCTTGGTATCGAACCTCTCGATGAGTCTGTTAGTGAACTCATCGTATGTGGTGATAAGGCTGTGGCCCAAGGTGACCAACCCATGGTACCACCACTCATGTGCTAACCCGTCTAAATGAATAGTGGCAAAGTTAAGTGCCTCATCCTCCGGCATCGGCTTAAGTGTCAAGTAGTTATCCAACTTCTGCACCCAAGCTCTGACTGAAATCTTGCCGCTTTCGTCAAACCGGTCCATAGGGACTTTGCTCAATGCATGCTGGTAGTCCCGGTTAGCTCTGTTAGCTCTGTGATCTCCTCGATCCATCATAAATCCCCTTTGTCTCTTCTGATTCATATACTGGTCGAATGTCAACATCTCTCTGATGTTAGGAGCCAATGTCATGTACTTTGCATGCTGTATCTGAACATCATCCGTCATGGGAAGTTGAAACTCTGGTTCCTGCTGAACCACTGCCTCCTCTCTATGCGGAAAAGTTGGTTGTAAGGGTCTAGTAACCGATCCTGGGGTAACCCTGGTGTTATTAATACCACTCTGACCTGCGTGTCCACTACCCTGTCCCGCATGTCCACCACCTTGTCTTGCATATCCACTACCCTGTCCTGCATGTCTGTGGTGACCCTCATTGGAGCCACTAATCTCACCTCTGGGTGTGGTATTGGTGTGAACTACTGGAATCCCTTAGCTAAACTTCCCAAGGAGCTGGGACATCATATCGAGCATAATATCGAACTTCCTCTCTGCTTTGGCACTAGGACTCTCAGGGTGGTTAGCTCCTCTGTCCCCCATACTACCTGTTATGCTTTCACTCCTGCTGGAAGAGTTCCTGTGCATACCCAATATAGCTGAAACTGTTTCACCTTCTGGAACCTTTGGTGGATGCCAATGTGGAGTGGGTCTAGTGTAGACTCTTCTTTCGTCACTCATATAAACTGATCAACACAAGCTAGCAAGATGCATCAGATTTGATACCACTGTAATAACCTGCACCTGTTGTTCTTTGATTTATCTTTTTTTTTAATGATATATTTTTTAGTTTTTTCTGTGATCTTTCAGAACTAGATAGAAGATGCAGAAGGGGGTTTTCGTTTTCTTGAAGTGTGTGTCAGAATACAAGGAATATAGCATACAACTAAAAACCCAGAAAAACTATAATAGATATGAATTAAATAATGAAGACCCAGTTCATAGAATGGCATAAAAGGAATAACCATCACATACCCATGTCAACATAAGCATCTTCATATTTCTGCTGTTGACGGACTAGCAACATGACAATGGAGTTTTGCATTGAAAGTATCAGCAAATGCAAGGAAACAATCTACAACTATCAGCATAGACCCTTAGGTCAAAAACAACCACTAAGCAAGGAAGAACAGCCCCAATAAACTCCAAACGGCTGCTCCAAGAAGTACGGCCAGCATATGAAGTGGTACGGCCTACACATGAAGAGGTACGGCCAGCAAAATGAAGTACGGCCAGCAATGAAGAAATGGCAGTCCCAACCCTTCTCAAATCTGCAATACAATCCGTCACTAATACTCTTCCTCAGCTGCAACAAAACTGTAATAAGATATATCTTGTTATCTCCATCTCCGTTAATGGTGGTATCAAAATGAAGCTCAAATACAACCACTGAGTATGGCTGTTCCAAAATCCCCTTGGGTGATCTTTCACACGTGCAGAAGATTGCTACCAATGGTGGTTTCCGTCACCAAAAGCCCTGGCTGGAAGAAATCCCCCAAACCCTCATTTGCAGAGCAAATAGAAGCATAAAATTTAATATCAAGAATGAATAACTTTTCCCACTCTTTGCCTTTTTATAACTCCACAAGTGGGTCGACCCATATGAGAGGGAAATGTATTTTTTAAATTTGCTTTTTATTCCTCAAAGGGGCACCCAAATCCCTTAGTGACTTATTTTTGCATTTTTTCATTATTTCTCCAAAGTCACCGACATTAATTAATTAAAGTCCAAATATAATAATAAAATATAACTTATGGACTTTAATATGAAAGCCCAAACGGTCACAGAATCCCGTGAGTTATAGACCGTCAGAAAGATCTCAGCGAAACGCTCCATCTCCAATAAAGAGTTTCCCAAAATAGCCAACTTCGCGACTTACTAAACATAGTAAGTCCCAGCCAGAATGTCAGAAACCGACCAAACGAACTCCCAGAGTTCCCTAACCACTTTGGTTAGTCTACGGGAACCAAGTATAGACTAACTCACTAGAAAAAGGAGACATTACAGTGATACTCTAATTTAGATAGATGTACTTTTGAGTCCTACTGAGTTACTTTAGTCACTCGTGGATATTAATAAAATTTCTTCCTCTCCTTTGTTATGTCCCCATTTCCGGCGTGATCACCAAACAAAGAATGGAGTTAACCTATCTTCATTCCCATAGGCTAGTTTGTCAAAACAAGGGAATATTCTAGTTGGGCTAAGGATTGGAAAAGATAACTTTGTTCAAAGGCTTGGAAAATAGAAAATTGTTCTATAGAGCTCAATCAGTATCTGACACAATGGAAGAATGAATTAATGCGATTTTCGCATTAATTATCAAACAGAAAATAAATGGGATATTACTCCTTGCTAAACACACAAGAAGGAGACAATTAAATAATATTATTTGATATTGACGCCACAGGAGAAAGAAACATATTTATCCTTGATTTTGGCATCACCCTTGAAGGAATAAAATATTCAAAAATAATAATATTATGGGTCTTGCCTAGGTGGCATGCATCTTGGAGATTGAAAATGTCAATAATAAGACTCTTAAGGAGTGGCACTCACATTGGAGAAAGTGTTGAAATAATAAAATATTGATTCCTTGATTGCGGCGCTCATACATTGGAGAAGTAAATTCAAATAAAGTAATAAAATATTGCATTGGATCAAGCGCCCTTCTTGGAGAAGCAAATATTTCAAAATTGGAGGGAAATGAAATTCAAATCTTTAATTTGAATTGGTATAAAATAAGGCTTGAAGGCTCATTTTCGACATAACGAATCTTTTGCATACTTTGGCATTTTCATTTCTACGGTGGAATTGGACAAAAACCCAATTAGCATCTTTGAGGTGGATTTAAACAAAGTTCGCAATTTGTGCTTCATTGAGGATTTGTTTGAGTTTCATAGTTTGATCAATCGAATTTTGGTCGGAGACCTTAGTGAAGAATCCATTGCAAATTCATTTGAAGACTGAGGGCTTCGATCAAGGTTGGAGTTTCATATTCCATAGGTGCTGATTGATAGATAGGCTTCTCTTGCTTAAGCGCCGAATTATTCCAGATCTGCACCTCGACCAAGCTCACATACAGAGAACATTCTATTCAGGGGGCAGCGGACTGTTATTGGAGAGTGATCGCAGCTTTGGGAGGGCGAAATTGCTCATTATCTGTCAACGAATTCATCTAAGGTGGCTAGCAACTAACATAGAAGGGGAGCGCAGCTGTTAGTTATCTCTTTGGGGGCAGCGATTCATCATTTCACACAGCGACCAGCACTTGTCGTGCACCAGGGTTGCTCTATACATCAGCGATCAGCTTGTAGTAAGTGTGATAACATTGCCATCACTGAAGACTCTGCAACATACAGCAGTCCGGCCAGAGAATCAATCCCGTACATTGCATTGTTCACTTGATGTGGTATGTACAAATCATCTTTCAAATTGTAGTGTCATATTGAGTCCATATATTGGCGATTATAGAGCCATATATTTTGATGTAATAGAAGCATTGAGAGGACTGTTGTAACAGCAATATCTGATATCAGCTTTGCTATCATTTTGTATGAGATTTGTAATGAAATACACATTGGAAGGCTGCCATCATATAATTGTTCGTTGTCAAATTGAACTTGTTGTTCATTGTACATGTTTGGCAAGCTAAAACACAATAGTGCAAATAGAAAAATCAGTCCTAGGGTTTATTTGTCAAATTGCAAGATTCAGAAAAACATTGCTACAAACTTAGAACGGGACATTACATCCTTATAGTGTATAAACACAACTAGATATCATTAACTACCCCAACACAATCTCAAATTAATCATCTTAGAGAAGTCGTTGTCCCTTTGATGTGTCGCAATCAGAATTAGAAATCATCATATCTTCACAAATGCTCTAGACCACTTTATGATTTGCATCAACTAAAAAACTTTGATTCCAATATGAAACATGGATATCCAAACAATACCTTTAGCAAGAGTCTATGAATCTTTCTACACAACCAGACAGATGACAATCCGGCAGCTGGAGTCAAGGTCTGAAGCAAAGATGGCCTTATCATAAGAATCACCTGTCTTCTATTAAATCATGACCTTTTCTATACAGCTGCCTCCTTGACAATTCTCAAAAGGGTAAACCAACTGCAATGTCTGGACATTTTCTTGACAATATTAATTGGAGTCAATTAGATGCTTTACCAAAAATTAGACGCTGCACCAACAGATATTGTGCCATGCTGTGCTGCACCTCAGAATTTCAAGCTTCAGAGCAACCAAGACCACGTCCACAGCTAACAATAGCTAGGCGGCCAGAAATGGAACATTAATGAGTTATAAAGCTGCGGCTTAGAATAGGAAAGATACCAAAGCTATTGATACTAGAAAATGATTCTAATAAGCCACGCCTGTTTTTGTTTGGATGCATTCAACAATGAAATGACTTGGCAGGTAACCTTAAAATGAAACGCCTAAACTTTAAGAGGGCTGCAATGGCACTTGGTTAAAGTCTTCACTCCTTGATAACATTCTGTAGCCACAACTCCCTGGGGATAGTAAGGCTCATTAAACTCCAAGAATTTGAGGCAATCACACTTAGTATAGCACGCTCGCTGGAAAGGCGTTACAAGAAAGGATCATAGAACGATCAGTTAATTGAATTATGTGAGTTATAAATTGTAAATGCAGCTGGATGTAGGACAAGGGGCCCACTTAAATAACTACAGTCAGCACAAAAGAAGCAATGAATCTCTAAATAGCAAACCACGAATCTGCAAGAAGAATAGTGTGCCTACTAATGTGGTGGGTTATCTTCCAGACGCCTCCAAAATATGACTTGAAAGGTTTGCACTGGTGTTACATGGAATTGGTGCAGCAAAAAGGATTAGAACTTCATAAGTAATCTGTGATCTGAAGTAAACTCATACGCCCTCAATTCAATAGCAATAACATTGATGGATTCAAGATTAGAAGATATTATCACAATTGACACCCAAAACACAGTAACATAATATATTTTGCTGAGAAATCTTTCATTATGAACAGCAGAAACAAGGTTGATGTATGATTAAATCAAATTGGAAATTCACAATACAGAAAACTAAGAGCTTTACCAAACTCAACATTGAAGCTCTGAACCAATATACTTGAAATCCATATCTGAAAATGAACTTGTAAAAATTGAGAACTTCAAACTCCTAAATCACTGCAACTGCACTCTGAATATTGGAACTCAGAAATTTCACTTCATACAGCAGGGAACACTACAAAACCAGAATATAACCAAAACTGAAACACACAAACATTCAGCTCTTGTCGATCCCTGGATGGAACCATTCTGTTGAAGGCAGAGGGTTTTCGTCCTCAGCTTCAATGGCCTTCCGGGTTTTTATCCGTCCGGCAACCATTGGGGTTTTCGTCCCACAGGTAGGAATTTGGTGCACAAGCACAAATTCTCAAATGAGAGAAAAGATCATTTTTCTGTCAGCCTCCCTCTTCAGCTTTTTTCCCTCTTAAATAGATTTGTTGCTTTCTTTCTTTTGAATTTTCCCACCCACACCCGAAGATTCTCTCCTGATTTAGAATTGTAACTCCACTCCCAAGATATGGCCATAATTGCCTCTCTAAGTGGCCCACCAACTACTTAAAATAATAATAAATAAGTTGTCCTTTATAATTTTTAATAAAATGAGGACCAACTCATTAATATTATTTTATTACAATTATTTTTCCTATAGAAAAATAAAATAGAAAAAAAGGGACATCACACCCTTTATCGTTATTACTGCTGCTGAAGCTGTATAACAATTCCTATATGCACCTACCACCCAAGAAACCTCCCAGTCATATCTCCTAAAGTCTATATCACAATCGCCATCCCCATGCATTCACTACATAGTCAAAATGTCAACTTCATTCAGTTGAATTCCCTAGGATTGAATAAACCTAGCCACACATACCACTCCCAACACCTTAGTTTCCTTCATTATTCCTTTTGCATGAGCTCTTCAATTACAAGGTTGATCACTAACTAAATCAAACAGACTTGATGCAAGTTCTCCTAGTAAACAAAGTTTTGTACCCTCTCTACATCCAGACTCTACAATATATAACACTTAAACTTGATAATTTGATATTCTTGAGTCCTCGATGTATGAAGTACAGATGTCGGGATAAAACTTATTAGGCAGTTCTGATTCAGCATTAATTCCAATGTCACCATTGACATTACCTCAGGATATTTACTTCCCGCTTCTAAATCCTTAAAAAATTCCTTCAATGACTTATAAAACTTTGACAGTAATAACTTAACAACTTTGCCCCGTAACCACAAGAATCCCTTACAGCACCAATAACTTCACTAAACAATGATTCCCTTTTCCCAGTAACATATATTTTCCTCCATAAGATCTTTAACACGTAACAAGACTCATGTCCATTTCATAAACCATAATCACTATGTGACTATTCTGTAAAAATGCATACATAATAATTTTCAAACAAGTCATGCCACATGATTGCTATTTAGCACAAACAACATAATGTCTTGTATCTTGTTGTGCACTCTTATCACGCACCCCTCTTTTAACAAGAAGCATAAAACATGAGCACCATGCCTCATGTGATGAAAACCATATGACAAATGTTTCTTCAATACCTTCAACAAATTGTTGCACCTTTTGAAAACATTGTACCCCATATGACCAGAGACAGAATGAAAATGATTTCAGAATATGATGAATTAAAAAACGTATATAAACAAATGATGCAATATTTATAGCCAGGTATTTGCTGCATTCTATTTGGCATACTCAAATTTTTCATCACCACATCTGCCACATGCACATCCCACAATCCGTCTTGTTTTCCCCTGTAGTGTACAATTGTTTATCAAATTCAAAGATCAAAACTGTTGTGTATGACAGAAATTCTTCAATGCTAACTGTCAATTTATCCTTCACAAGACAATTTTTGTGTTTTGTTTCAATACTACTGACTTCATGTATCTGTCTTCCGTCCCTTGATCATTTAGGAATTAGAAAAACTCAAATTATAGTTCTCGTGCAACATTTATAATGCTTGCTCTTTCTGTGTGGCCATCCTTACATATGTGTGGTTGATAATTGATCTTAGCTTATTCGCTGTGCATTCATAGGCTCCTAAGATACATATTGGTTACTTCGCTTTCAATCTAAAAATCATTCTTCTGTTTGCAAAATCAAACTAAAAAGTAAAACTGTTTCACAGTCATTATTTTCACTTGTTCTTCAATCTCTAGGGAAGCACTGTCACCAATAACCTTGTTTGGTGTCTACAACTCTCCATCCATTACACTTATATTTCTGCCAATGCACTTGGTAATATACACAATGAACATCTACACAATTAGAGACATCAGCTTTCCACACTCCATAATAGTAAATCTGAAATTGCTTCTGGATTAACAGTTAATCCAGAAGCAATTTCAGATTATCTACACAATTATCACAGTTTTGAAGTATAAACCATGCCAACATATCCTTACAGTCAATTTTCTTAATTTCAACAGAATTTCATTTGTTCTCACTGCTCTTAATCTCCAATTGACTACATCACCAATACCATTATCCACTGTTCCTCTCCCACTATTCATGTTATCTTTACATCCCAAGGATATGCCAGCTCAAACTCTTCAGAGGCACGCAACTCAACAGTGGCTCCATCTGTTAGAAAGCATATATGGATAAGTATTGGTAAATAAAGCACAAGCACAAGCACAAAGGAATATGTGCATCAACACTAACACACTTCCACTATGCAAAACCAAAATGTAATAGACTACAAATGCTTGTTCATCTTTCCAAATTCCCCGGAGACTTTCATCTATCAGATTTACTTCGACATAACTTACTACTTACTACTTACTCACTTTTAATATTCCCTTACTTACAATTTCTAATTTACAAATCAATCATCTGAATATAATTCCAATTTCTTATTTATGCGGTGAATTTTTTTCGCTGGTAAATATAGAATCGTACAAGCAAATTTTCTATATATGGTTGAAATTTTGATGAAATCTTTGCTCTGATCAAATATCCTATTCAAGGGGCAGACAACTATGTTAAAGATAGCTCTGATGTAGAGGTTTTGCTTAGTTACATTAGTTATGCTTTGGACTTGTTTTTCTCTTGCATTTTCAAAGTCTGAGAAGTGGAGGAAAGATAATTAGAGGCAGAAGTATAAAGGGCGAAATGCATATAATTAAAGAAAAGCACATGTTGAAAAGATACAGCAGCTTTCAGACATATTAACACATTGAGGCTCCAATATATCACTCAGAATGCATTGAAGAGACCACCTTTCAAAGAAGGCTGAAATTTCTTGAAGAGAATGGAAGGCAGACAGTAGAAAGGAAGCCATGGCAAATTTGTTGAAGACATGAAATCTGGCAAAACCTGACAAAACCCTATTTTTAAAGGGCGTTGCAAGATTATCTTTATCCCAAGAGCAATGTTAGGAACTTAAATGATGTAACATCTCATGTGATCTGGACTAACTGCTGATTAAATTGAATCGGGAACTTCGGGACAAAACTCGGAAACTTATGAGGCAAATCCAAGAAGTAGGGAGACAGAATTTGAAAGATCTAACAAAGGGAAGAAATGATTCTGCTCTTCATCAAGGATTTTTTGACCCTCATGATTACTAATTTAGCATGGCAAAATATGCAGTGCTAGAGGAAGATAGGCAGCAGAAACTGACTCTGTCTTAGTAGTTGGTTCACCAGTATTGCTGTCCAGCATTCTATCAGTATCTGGTATGATGAACTTCAGTTTCTTGGAAGCTATTGCAGACATCAATATTCTTATACAGTTATTCTGGGTCACTCTGGTTGGTTTGCATAGTATGTTGATCATATGAGGATACCAGGCTTCATTGCCACTGGTTTCTTTTGGTATCTTACTAAACTATGTTCATATGGTCTTATGTCTAATTGAAGGTGGTTGTAAAAATCAGTAACTAATTTTAGGAAGTTAGCTGGGTGAATCTACAGTCTCCCCAAAATTTTCATAAATTTTTTGTGTTGTACTGCCTTTGTATATGGGAGAAAGGTGAGCTTTTGGGTCAATATATACTACATAAATTTTGGGCAAAGGCCCTTCTTGAATATGTTTTAAGCTCATTTTTTCTGAGAAAAACATAATAATAAGTAACTTTGTTCCAGTCATCATCATATAGAAGCAAATCAGCTTTCAATTCAATTCAAAAAAAGATAACATGAGCAATGGAAATCAATATCGACAATGTTTAGTGTAAGTGAAATCCTGATGATTACCTTGTCCAACACACCAGCACGTTGATAGTACCTTTTAGCCATTGCAAGACAGTTGGCATCTCTTTCACAAGCTACCAGACGACCTGTCTCAGGTAGCACCAAGGCAACAGCTAAAGACGAATATCCCTGCAACAGTATAAAGAGCATAGTCAATCCTAAAAATAAAATAGGGCATAGACATTTGTAGTCCTGTTATATGTTAATCCATTTTGTTAACAATAACTTTGTCCATAGTTGTTTCTTCACTTCTCCTGAAGTTAGTTATAGTTAATTCCCAATATTATTTCACAAATGGATTAATTTTTAAAGTTCTATACTAGCAGATAGGAAGATTTGGCTTCAACTTCCTATAATAGATCAAACAAAAGTATCCAAAAGCCAGACAAGGAAGATAACAAGCATAACGAAAAAAGGGATTAAACAAGAGAAACATTGTAGCAAACAAAGGATGTAAAAGGATATAAACCCACTTCATGAATTCCTAAGATAGGATAGATTTGGAATTTACATATATTAAAAAGTAAAACTGTAAAAGAACCGAATAGATAGAAATAACCGAACAGTTCAGAAAGAAGAATCATATAATACTTGTAGAAAGGAAATGGCAAGACTTGGGCAGGAATTGGGAAGAGCATATGGTCAAATAGATCTGCTCCAAGCTATAATGAAGAGTGGAAGATTGGAAGGTCTAAATCTATGGATCAATATCAAGAGAGTTTAATGCAGATCACAGAAGATAAATAAAAGTAACTTTTAAATACCATCTAGAAAGTACAGCATACATTCCAGAATCAACTAGAATCTTGGAATTATGAGAATACATACAGTGTAAACTCCAACCTCAATGCACCACTGAGCCCCGAGCACTTGAACAAGCATTGCTAGCAATTGTGCTTGATCAGGCGATACCTACTTTCAAAAACAACAATGGGCAGTTAGCAATCTTTAAACAGCAAGTACCAACAGTGACAATCCATCAGATATAAAAGAATTAATTCTATCGTCTCAGCCATGTACTAAATGAATTATTTAGTCAGTTAGACCATACTGTAAAATAATAACAACAGCAATCCCCAAACAAATATATCAACAGAGCAGCCAATGGATAAATAAAGAACAAAACCTTAAAATGACAGTTTTTTAGCATGTCCATCCTGACAGATAATCGTTTATTTACCAGATCAAATGAAGAATTGTCGCCTTTATTCTACTTTTCAATTGATCAGGACAGAGGAAGTTGTTAAAATTTTGGAGGAGAGAATTAGTTAGCTAAAAGCAGATTACAAATGGGGAATTACATATTACGACTTTTTGTGAAAGAAAAAGTTAACAACAAACATCAGAGATATTTTCTTCCATTTTCTATTTGCCAACGGTCACAAGAAAACTTGTGCTACTATGCTGCGTATGCTTCTGAAAATACTTGTAGTCTTGCTGAATTTGGGATTACTATGCTTTTTTGTTAACATATTATAGTTATTTAATATTGAAAATGATGGCTCATGTTCCTCTATAATATTATTCAGATGGTGAGCGGGAAAATGGGTTTTGAATCGTCATTGGGTGTGCAATGCCAGGAAGACGGTGATGGGGAGGACGAGGACAAAGATGACCATGATGTTGCAAATGGTGAGGTTGAGGATGAGTGGAATGGCTCCTTGGACAAAGAGGAAGAAGAAAGGCTGATTGATCTCTGGTTTGACGTCCGGCAAAGAGTCTCTGAGGCATGTTCTGAGGCAAAGGAAGGCCCTTCTGTGGCAGTCATTGTCTCCAACCCTTCTACGGCGGGTCTGGTTGTTGCAAGGTCGGACTACCTTGGTGGCGATGGCTTGAAGCAGGGGTTGAAACAAGGTTTCCTCCTTCCTGCAGCAGCACATTCTGCTATCTCTCCTTGTGAGGAATCCCTTGAAGGTATTGGCAGTGGTCTGTTTGATTCAGCCGTTGAAGTGAAGTGTGATTTCTGCATTTGGGATGGGGATGGTGGATCTCCCCAGATCCCCTGTACTCCCATGTGCGTTGGAGGTAATAGTGTTTCTCTTGATGGAGCCCCCGAAAGCTCTGCCAGTAGACAGCTTGCTGAAAACTAATAGGATTAAAGATGGGGTGGCTTCTGTGCAAGGCTCTTGCAAACCTAGTGTTCAGGGTATGGAGGCTGAGGAGGAGTTTTTTGTAGTGTCAAAAGATCTTGGGGATGCTGCTGGAAATGGTAGTGGGTTGCCACTAAAGAAATCTTGTGTTGATGCTATTAAAGATAAGGTCAACTCCATTCCTGCTCTGTCCTTATCTTTGGTTCCAAGGGGGGATGGCAAGGGCTTTTTGCGTAAAGTCCCTAATTCTATTGATGAAAGGTCATCCTCTAGGCTTTGGAATTCTCTTATTGGGAAATTTATTGGAGTAAGGTCAAAAATTGATGTTTTTAGAAAATCAGTTCAAAGAAAATGGAATCCACATGGCCAATTGGAGATCTTGGCTATGATGAAGGGCTTCTTTTTTATCTCCTTTTCGAGCCACAAAGATTGTGTTGAGACCCTCTTGGATGGTCTATATTTTCTTGGCAAGTTTGGGCTATTCCTTAAAAAGTGGAAACCGGGTTTTGATCCAAAGAAGGAATGCACTAATGAAATATTCCTTATATGATTCTACACTACTGAATTTGTTTACTGATATTAATCATTGAAACAAATTGATTCTTTAAGTACAGCCACACTTGAATTCAGTGAACAAGGAATAACAACCAATTTATTTGAATCCTCAATTAATACTGAACTGTATACAAAGAGACTGTTGTTTAAGAATTTAAATCCAAAGCATTTAATACAGATTCGTAATCTGGGAGAATCTGAGTTACCCGCCAAGATGTGAATAGACAAGATGACTCCCAGGCTCACACAGCGCACTACCTAGACTATCAGATCCCAATGTGATGATACCTCTGGAGGCCACCTGATATTATCTCAGATCTGTCCTGCAGACCTAGGTGACTTGATGGGTCAATCCAGATCCCAACTTGTTGTGCTCCTTCTCCCTGTCGACCCAGTATGATAGTGGTCTACCTGGCCGCCTAGACTTCTGCAGCGATTCCCTCTGGTAATGTCTTTGATTATCAAGTCGAACTACGAATGAAGGCTTGAAATGTGTGCCCCTCCACCTGAATTTACTTCCTTCCTTATACGAGGGTTTGGATCTGAGATTTGGCACTTGTAGGATGATATCGCTCTATTAGGAATAATCACCACTCAAGACTGATGCGTCTAGTTTATAGCAACGCCTAATATATGTGAGGCGACTCTAATTAAGGATGCGCTTGATGATGATTTAGCATTGTTCCCACCACATACCCAGCAATGTGATCGATCAGATTTGCCCTGCAAATGATTATCAGTGATCATCCAACACTTGGACAGCGATTGATAATTCCTTTGATCCAACTTCTTCTGGTTGCCACCAATGTCCTGAAAACAAACAAGATCCTTAAATTAGTCCTACTTGCTACTCCTGGGTGGAGTTGCCAAGGTGAGGGATGGGATTTCATTCAAACCTTAGAGAAATTCAGAATTCAGACTTGGGGTTTTCGTCCCAGCATCTTTGTCCTTGAATCTTTGAAATTCACCATGCAAAAACTCAAAATTGGATGCTCCAAATGAATCCAAAAATCTTGTTTTATACCCGCATTTGGATTCAACCCAACGGCCCAATTCTAGCTCCCAAAGTTGAAATCATTTTATACGTTATATTTTTATATTATTACTATTAGTGTTAAAAAACACTATTTTTAAATTAAAAATATAATTAATTATGAGAGGAGAGGAGGGGACATGACAGTCCTCCCTTCCCCAAATTGCTTGCCCTCAAACAATTTCAGATTTGGATGACCAAATCTGAATATCAATTTTAAACCTTAGCTGATTGCAAATATCTTCTTCAAACCCTAGCTGATTGAAGCAAATCCTCCATTAAAAACCTCCGATTATGCACAATGATGAACTCCACATGAATCCATCTCTCATGGTGGATTGGGTTTTCGTCCAAGCCACTACAATTCAAGGGTTTTCGTTCTTGAACAAACTAAAAATCACTTTCAGCCAAGAGCAAATACTCAACATGCAAAATATCAAAATGATCAAGATATGAAAAGTGATGCCAATGACCTCCTTTTATACTTTTTTCCCTTGGACGCCCAGATAAATCATTATTTTATTAATTTTGAAGTCCATCGCCAATATCAAATCTTTAATTTGATATTTATTAAATATTTTCCTTATTTCTCCAATTTGAGTGTCCCATCTAAATAATAAAATAATATTATTTTATTATATTTTTTTCCTCTTCTCCATGGGCACCGATTTTCTAGACGAATAATATTTTATTATCTTATTTTTTTTAATTATTTTCTCCTTCCCTTGGGTGCCGATCTCCTTGGGCAAAAATATATTAATAAAATTAATAAAATATTATATTTATTACCACTTGACAACTTTCCCATTTTTAATCTTTAAGTTGTCCAATTTTTCACTTTTCAATCCTTCAATTTTGCCTTGGCTAAATATAATATTATTTTTGGCTTTATAAAAATATTATAAAATATCACTAGCCAAAAATACAATAAAATAGACTTAGTTGAGCCAACTTTCTATTCTCCAAGCCTTCAAGGTCCTAGCTCAACCAATAAACATTCCTTGCTCAAAAAGGGGGCATTACAACTCCTTAATCACCTTCTCAATTTCTTCTTTGTACCTCCTCAGATGACGATAAGGTGTAGTGATGATTGGCTTTGATCCCTCTTCCAACTCAATGACATGCTGAAACCCTCTATCTAGAGGTAACCCTAGGGGAATATCACTGAAATACCATGCTATTCTTGTCCATAATGGATTGGATATCCACATTGTTATATACAAGACAGACAACTGAGAGGGGGGGGTGAATCAGTTGTCCCAAAACTCTCTTATTAACTACTTAAATCCTTCTTGTAATTCAGCAGCATAATAATAAATCAATCATGAAAACATAATGCAGCAATTCAAGAGCAGAAACACATTAACACATATGACACCAAGATTTTAACGTGGAAAACCCGATTAACGGAAAACCCACGGGGTGACTAACCCAAGATTGTATTCTCTGTTAAAAGAATAAGAAGAACAAAATGGCACATGCCAATTAGGGCTCACTGCCCAAGCACACTGCTCACAAGAGGCCCACTGCCTACAAGAGACACTGTCTACAGAATGATAAATATTACATACTTGAATTGAAGAATAGCATCTTCACCATGCTTGAGTCAATTCCATTTAATCTCAATACTTCTGCTCTGCCTTTCGCTCTTCCCCTCTCTACCACACTCTCATCTCCGCCAAGATGCTTTTGAAATGACTTCACAACTCTTATTTATACAAGACATCGACTTTGGGATAATCATCAAAGTCGGCAAACTTTACAGAGCAAATACACAAATACAACTTGATTTATTACAAAAGACTTCATGCGAATCACCACATTGTCGGCCACACAGATCTGGGACTTCAATCTTCTTTGAGGAACACGCCATACTTCGCAGAACATCTTCAAGACCATCCGTAGGATGTGTAACTCATCCGGTCGGCCAAACTTAGGAAGAACATCATCACCCGGAAGTAATTCTTCAATTACAGGCTCAATCTTCAATGCGGACCACCAACACAAACTGGACATAATCCAGAGACCTCCACAAGCTTGCCTGAATCACCAAGAACATCCGCACTACTTCTGCTTACTGAAATCATTCTCTCCTTCATCCGGAACCTCAAGAACACAGTCTGTCATCACTGTCATATTGGAAGATGCTTGCGGACCTCCAGACCACGAACCAATCGAGTTGTCAATTCCTATTGACTTCCCAAACACTCCACAAAATCTGCAGAACAAGATATTTCATTTCCGGATCTCACCGGACCTATTTGTGTCATTTTGTCACCTCTGAACATCTGCCAAAACCGGTTTTACTCATATGGTCATAACTTCTTCAAATCTCCATGCGGACCTCTCAAATCTTTACTGGATCACCTTTAGACACATATCTACAAACCCTTTGATGCGCATCCTTTGATATTCATCTTATCTGGGATCTTCACTTCACTGTTCTTCTCTGTTCCTGATAGGACTAATTTTCTCAATATCCTCAGCATACAACTCATCCAATCCTTGTCATCAATGCAACAGGGGTATGTTGACATCAATGACAACACCGGTTAGGCCCATACTTGCAACAATCTCCCCCTTTGTCATTGATGGCAACATATGATGTGAAAAAACTGTTTTAACCATCAAGACAAGAACTTCTCCTCACTGACTAACATAACTCCCCCTATCAACAACAACCATTCACATGTCTTCTCTTCCTTTACTTCTCCCCCTTTGATCAGCAACCACTTTTTGTTTTTCACGTCTTCTCTCCCCCTTTGACATCAATGGCAAAGGGCACATACTTGCATCACTCAGAATCATACCAACTGCTCCCCCTGAGTAGCAGCTTCCCATCATCAATCCAGACCACAAGATATGACTGTGAAATCCACCGGACTGATGCACATCAATGCACCTTAATTCAGAACCGGAGGGGTAATAACCCCTAACTTCTCCCTGAGATACTCAAAAGAGTCCTTGGGTAGAGGTTTGGTAAAAATGTATGCAATCTGATCCTTGGTGGGCACAAACTCCAATCTGACTTCATTCTTGTTCACTTGCTCTCTCAAAAAGTGAAACTTGATGGATATATGTTTTGTCTTTGAATGCAACACCGGATTTTTTGATATATTTATTGCACTTGAATTATCACAGAAGATTGTGATAGGTTCCTCATACTCCACTCTGATGTCTCTTAACATTTGCTTCATCCATAATACTTGAGTGCAACTACCTGCTGCTGCAATATATTCTGCTTCTGCAATGGACAGAGATATTGCCTCTTGTTTCTTGCTCAGCCAAGAAACCAATCTTTTCCCTAAAAAGAATGCTCCACCACTGGTACTCTTCCGGTCATCCACATCTCCTGCCCAATCCGCATCTGTATATGCATGAAGAGAGAAATCATGATCTCTAGGATACCATAAACCATACTCAACAATCCCTTTTAGATATCTGAGAATCCTCTTGATTGCCATGACATGAGATTCTCTAGGATCAGCTTGGAATCTAGCAACAAGACCAACAGCATTCATAATGTTAGGTCTGCTTTGAGTAAGATACAATAGTCCTCCAATCATTGACCTATACTTTTTCTGATCAGCCTTAGGAGAGTCATCATCTTTACTCAATTTACATCCGGTTGCCATGGGAGTATTCATTGGTTTTGAGTCTTCCATCCCAAATTTCTTCAGCAATTCTTTCACATATTTGGTTTGTGAAATGAAGATTCCTTTTTTTATTTGAATGATTTGCAGACCCAAAAAGAAATTCAATTCCCCAAACATGGACATCTCAAATTCACTTTTCATTTGATTTGCAAAAGTTTTGCACATACTATCTCTTCCTCCAAAAATGATATCATCAACAAATACTTCAACAATCAAGATATGTTCATGATCAATTTTGAAGTACAAGTTACTATCAGCAGTACCTTTGTTGAAACCAATCTTCAAAAGATCCTTATCCAGTCTTTCATACCAGGCTCTTGGGGCTTGTTTGAGTCCATACAGTGCTTTCTTCAACTTGCAAACCATATCACTATGATTAGACAATTGAAATCCATCCGGTTGCTCAATATATACTTCTTCTTCCAAGTCACCGTTCAGGAAGGCAAACTTGACATCCATCTGATATACTTTGAAGTCCTTGAAGGCAACAAAGGCAAGAAATAATCTAATTGCTTCAATTCTTGTCACCGGAGCAAAAGTTTCTTCAAAATCAACTCCTACTTGATAATAACCCTTGCAGACCAATCTGGCTTTGTTTCTGACTACTTCACCATCTTCATTCAGTTTATTCCGGAAGACCCATTTCGTTCCAATCACATTCTTGTTTCTAGGTCTGGGAACAAGATCCCAAGTGTGATTTTTCTCAATTTGCATCAGCTCTTCCTCCATTGCTTTAGTCCAGCTTTCATCACTGCATGCTTCACTCACTGTCTTTGGTTCAATCTTTGAAATCAGACAATACTTTTCTGAGTCTTGAGCAATCTTTCTTCTTGTTTGAACACCTTTGCTTTTATCACCTATGATCTGATCTTCAGAGTGATTCAATCTTACATACCTGGGAGTTTTGGGAATTTCTTGCACTTCTATTTCTTGAACAGGTTCATTCAAACTTATCTCTTCTTCCTGATTCTCCGAATCAGTTTGGATTTGAGTTTCAGAAGGGGTTTGGACTTCTTGGATCAAAACATCATTCTGATCATCTTCATCATATTCATAAAACCTTGAGAGTTTTTCAATACCTTCATCAACCTTCACATTTGTACTTTCTATAATCTTTCTCAATCTCTTGTTATAACACCGGTATGCTTTGCTTTGCGTAGAATAACCCAAGAATATTCCTTCATCACTTCTAGCATCAAATTTGCCAAGGCCTTCATCTCTTTTAATATAACATTTGCTACCAAAGACTCTGAAATACTTCACAGTGGGAGTGATGCCAAACCAGAGTTCATAAGGGGTCTTACCAGTCTTGCTTCTGATTTGTACTCGATTAAGAGTATAGACAGCAGTGCTTACAGCTTCTCTCCAGTAGATCTGAGGAACATTTGTTTCCATCATCATGGTTCTAGATGCTTCCTAGATGGTCCAGTTCTTTCTCTCCACTACTCCATTCTGTTGTGGAGTCCTTGGAGCAAACAACTGTCTTTTTATCCCATGTTTTGCGCAAAATTCTATGAACTCTCCGGATGTGAATTCTCCACCTCTGTTAGACCTAAGACATTTTATGTTTAATCCAGTTTCATTCTCTACCATAGCCTTGAATATTTTGAATTTCTCAAGAGCCTCAAATTTCTCTTTCAGAAAAGTCACCCACATCATCCGAGAGTGGTCATCAATTAATAGCATGAAGTATCTATCACCTTGCAAGCTCCTGATTCTTGCCAGTCCACATAGATCAGTATGAACTAAGTCCAACAATTTGGTAGAAGATTGTTCCTTACTTTTAAATGTGACTCTGCTCTGCTTACCTAACTAACATTCTTTGCACAAACTATTAGTAGGTTTCACCAGCCTTGGAAGATCTCTTACAGCCTGAGTGTTGCTTATTTTGATGATATTATCAAAATTCACATGACACATTCTCCTATGCCACAACCAACTCTGATCAATTTGAACAAATAAACAACTTTTACCAGTACCAACCAAGTGGAAGATGTTACCCTTTGTTTGAGTACCGGATGCAATCTCTGTTCCAGAACTTTCAAAGATCTTGCATTTTCCATTTTTGAATCGGAGATCATAGCCTTTGTCCACCAACTGTCCAACACTGAGAAGATTGTGCTTTAGACCTTCAACATACAGTACATTACTGGTTTTGTTCTTTCTATCAAAAGAAATAGTTCCTCTACCTCTGATTCTGCAAGCAGAATTATCACCAAATTTTACAACTCCTCCTTCGTATCTTTCCAAGTCTATGAACTTGTTTTTGTCCCCTGTCATATGGTGGGAGCATCCACTGTTAATGACCCAATCATCCTTTTCTTCAACTTGAGCAGCCAGAGCTCTTTCTACCATTTTGTGATTGACAGATTCAGAGGGCATTGGATCTTCTTCCTTGATGACAATAAACACCCAGTCACTTCCGGATTTGTTTCTTGTCTCTGATTCATCATCTGTTACTTCATCATCATCATCTTTATGAACATAGTAACATTTCTTTTGGAATCTTGATCTGTTTGGATTTGCCCTTGAAAATCTTTCCGGACACCTTGAGGCAAAATGACCAATCTTATTGCAGTTGAAACATTTGAAGGGCAATTTTCCTTCATACTTACCGGATCCTCTTGGCAATCTTTTCGCAATAAGGGCTTCAAGTTGAACAGCTTCTGCTTCATCTTCTTCCAAATCTTTTCTTGCTTTTTCATACCATGATAGTTTCTTTGAGGAGTTCTCTCCCGGATCAAACTTTTGTTTGCCTTTTACAGAGGCACTAGCTTTGAATGCAAATTCATTCTTGGGGGGTGCATCTCCAAACTCGGCCAATTCAAATGCAGCTAATTTTCCAACCAATTGATCTCTTGTGATGTTTGAAAAAGATCTGAATTCTTCAATAGCAAGAACCTTGTATTTGTAACGAGGTAGGGATTTGAGAACTTTGGCAACAATCTCATCTTCATCCGAGATTCCACCAGCACACCTAATGCCACAAACGAGCTCATTTACTTTTGGCATAAATGTAGTGATATTTTCATCTTCACTCATCTTCAGGTTTTCGAATTTTCCTTTCAGACTCTATAGCTTGGCACATTTAACATACTTGTCTCCTTCATGCAGAAGTTCCAGTTTTTCCCAAATCTCATATGTAATTTTTAGATCTATAACATTTGTCAGCTCTGAATCAAATAAGGCACTTAGTAGAGCTTCTTTAGCCCGAAGATTGTTTTCAGCATCTCTGATTTCATCTATGGTTCTCGGACCATTCTGAGGAGGAACATACTTCTTTGAAGCCATGATCCAATATTGCATTCCCATACATTGCAAGTGACATTTCATGCGGCTTTTCCAAAGAGTATAATTGGTTCCATCAAACCTCGGACTATCCTTCTTGTAGAAAGACATCCTGGATCTCTTCAAGCGGTTAAGCTCTTTTAAAGGAACTTAGCTCTGATACCAATTGTTATATTCAAGACAAACAACTGAGAGGGGGGGTGAATCAGTTGTCCCAAAACTCTCTTATTAATTACTTAAATCCTTCTTGTAATTTAGCAGCATAATAATAAATCAATCATGGAAACATAATGCAGCAATTCAAGAGTAGAAACACATTAACACATGACACCAAGATTTTAACGTGGAAAACCCGATTAAGGGAAAAACCACGGGCTGACTAACCCAAGATTGTATTCTCTGTTAAAAGAATAAGAAGAATAAAATGGCACATGCCAATTAGGGCTCACTCCCCGAGCACACTGCTCACAAGAGGCCCACTGCATACAAGAGACACTGTCTACAGAATGATAAATATTACATACTTGAACTGAAGAATAGCATCTTCACCATGCTTGAGTCAGTTCCATTTAAGCTCAATACTTCTACTCTGCCTTTCGCTCTTCTCCTCTCTACCACACTCTCATCTCCGCCAAGATGCTTTTGAGATGACTTCACAACTCTTATTTATACAAGACATCGACTTTGGGATAATCATCAAAGTCGGCAAACTTTACAGAGCAAATACACAAATACAACTTGATTTATTACAAAAGACTTCATGCGAATCACCACACTGTCGACCACACAGATCTAGGACTTCAATCTTCTTTGAGGAACACACCATGCTTCGCAGAACATCTTCAAGATCATCCGTAGGATGTGTAACTCATCCGGTCGGCCAAACTTAGGAAGAACATCATCACCCGGAAGTAATTCTTCAATTACAAGCTCAATCTTCAATGCGGACCACCAACACAAACTGGACATAATCTAGAGACCTCCACAAACTTGCCTGAATCACCAAGAACAACCGCACTACTTCTACTTACTGAAATCATTCTCTCCTTCATTCGGAACCTCAAGAACACAGTCTGTCATCACTATCATATTGGAATAGATGCTTGCGGAGCTCCAGACCATGAACCAATTGAGTTGTCAATTCCTATTGACTTCCCAAACACTCCACAAAATCTGCAGAACAAGATATTTCATTTCCGGATCTCACCAGACCTATTTGTGTCATTCTGTCACCTCTGAACATCTGCCAGAACCGGTTTTACTCATATGGTCATAACTTCTTCAAATCTTCATGCGGACCTCTCAAATCTTTACTGGATCACCTTTAGACACATATCTACAAACCCTTTGATGCGCATCTTCTGATATTCATCTTATCTGGGATCTTCACTTCACTGTCTTCGTTGTTCTTCTCTGTTCCTGATAGGACTAATTTTCTCAATATCCTCAGCATACAACTCATCCAATCCTTGTCATCAATGCAACAGGAGTATGTTGACATCAGTGACAACACTGGTTAGGCCCATACTTGCAACACAAATGAGTAGTTTTTTCACCTATGGGTGAAACTCCATCTGTGATCAAACACTATGCCACCCAAGCTACCTATCCTCTACAAAAAGCTCTCTCCATCCTCTTGGCTGAAACAACCCTCAGAGCTCCATTAGACAAGCCCTAAAGAACCATCTCCTTACCCTTTGATGTGAATTTCAGCTCCATAGTCTAATAGTTCTAGGTAAACTCGCCAAGTGAATGCAACCACTACACACCCAAAACTACATCTGTCTCACCTATACCAACCACATAAAAGTCATCACATACTCTGTGCCTACCCAGAGTGATGCCAAGTTGTTGGATCCTCCTAGTGCAAGGGATAGTAAATATGTCTACCACAATCACATTGAATCCCTCAAAGTTATTTGTCTTCAATCCCATCCTAATCACCAAACCCTCATCAATGAAATTATGGCTAGCCCCACTATCAATCAATACCATCACCTTGTGACCCTATAAAACTCCCTAGACTCAAAAAGGATGATACCTAGGTGCTCCTGAAAGAGTGGCAAGTGTGCCTACCGAAGAACCTCCTTCTTACTCATGCTCCCCTTCGTCAACTATAACCTCAATCTCAAGTTCTTCTATCTCTGAACCATCATTTGAAACTACCTCTATGAAATGCACCTATCCTTTGCCCAAACACCTATGGCCAAGCACCCAGAACTCTCTACATGAGAAACACAACTTCTTTGAAGTTCGTTCTTTGACTCTTCATTCCTATTAGGTCTTGGAGGTAGCACCTTGGGTTGAGGGAAACTCTTTTGGTAGGGTTTCCTTTGTTGTCCTATTGGAGACAGCTTGGGATTGAACCTGTTTTTGGCCACCAAATCCCCCAAATTCAAAGCTCTCCTGACGGCATCCTGTAAAGACCCCAGATCAGATGCTCTTACCAAACCCTTGAGTGGTTCGGTTAGACCTTCCACAAAAAGCATGGAGTCTTCTCTCCGTCTGCAATGTCCCCATTTTCGGAGTGATAACTATTGAAGACCTAATGAACCAATTCCCACACTTTGGTATTTTTGCCGGGCACTTTGAGTATAGGAGATGACTTGGCATATTTTTCTAATAATTTTGATGTATTCATTTTGGATAAAATAAATTGTTCTCACATGGAGCGAACCATCTTGGGGATGGTAAAGTGTGGATTTGGTCAAATGGACGACATGGTAAACTTGATATTATGCTATTTCGCCCTTGGAGAAGATAAAGTGGAAATTAATAATATTGGTCTCATGTTGAGCACCCATGAGGAGGGACGACTTATGAAGGAGAGAAGATATTAAAATAATATTAATTCTTAGTGGGCGCTTGGAGGAGGATGACCTAAGGAGGGAAAAGACAAATTAAATTTGAATCTTTAATTTGAATTTTTGGTGCCCAATATATCATGAAGATGGTCGGCCTACTTGGAGGGATAAGGGCATTTTAAAATAAAGAAAATATCCTTCTAGGTCGGCTAGGAGAAAGAGAGAAAGACATGTATAAATAAGAGTTCATTTTGTGGCATTTGAACATATCTATCTTACATCTTTTTATATGAGTTTTTACTCTTGGCTGCAACGAAAGTTGGGCTTTGAATCCAAAGACGAAAACCCTTGCGATTCTTGGTGAGTTGGACGAAAACCTAGCTCATCTTGTGGAGCTTTCCTAGTGGGAACCTAGTTGTGCTTCATCGTTGATTGATTGAGGAGAAGAGCAGAATTCTAAATCAGATTTGTAGATCAGACTTGTGGACATCATCATTTGGTAAGTTTGGGTTGATAATTGGCTAGGGTTTCACCCTAGGTTTGAGCGCCACACTCTAGGAGAGGAGCGACTTGTTTTTGGAGGGCAAATTTGGTATTTTGTGGAGTTAGGGTTTGATTTCATTTTCAGATTGGAATCAGCAGCAGAGCAGACCTGTTCGCCATTGTTGGACCAGCCTATTTGGTGCTTGAAATCATCATTGAGTTAGGGTTTTGCCATAAAGATTGGAGCGCCATCTTTTGGAGGTGATTGCTAGGTTGTTGTGGAGTTGTTTTCATCATTTGGGGCAGCAAACCCTAGCATATTCGTAGCAGACCTGAGCGCCTCATTCTGGAGCAGCATTTTCACATCATTGTGATCATTTGCACTAGGGTTTTCAACCCTCATTTGGGCACCACATTCTTGGGAGGCGATTTCATCATTTGGAGGTCATCTTTGCATGTTTGGTATGTATAAACCCTAGGGTTTATTCCTGATTTATGGACAGCAGACTTCTGGGCATGTTTGGCATGTGTTTGCCCATGATTTGATGTACTTCAGATTTTCATTAATCTGATTTATAGCAGCAGAGAATTGTCTCAGAATTTCAGTCATTGTGGTTGCAATTTATTGCTCATCCATTGTGTATTTTAACTATGATGTTGGGCAAATCTTTTGGCATGATTATTTGATGTTTTGGCGTTCCTAATTGGCTGTTATAAGTGTTTATTCAAGTCTGAAATAAAGATCAGAAATTCAGAAAATTAGGGTTTGGAGCAGAATTCAGAAAAATCAGAAATTAGGGCAAAAATCAGAATTGTAAAAAATCAGAAATTTAGTCAATATCCTACTTGGGATATTGCACCATCACATCTGGAACCATCACTGAAAGCCTTTGAAACTCTGCTACATACCGCTCAACTAATCCCTCATGTCTCAACTATGCTAACTCTCTGAAATGAATCTCTGGATCCTTCCTGTCAAACCGCTCTATCAATTTCTGACTGAACTCTTCCAGAGTGGTAATGGAACCATGCCCTTGTGTCACCATGCCATGGTACCACCACTCATGAGCTACACCTTCCAAATGTAAGGTAGCAAACTTAATGGCTTCTTCCTCATGCATAGGATTCAATGAAAAGTATGTATCCAACTTCTGCAACCATGCCCTAGCTGAACAACTATTTGATCCATCATATGTAGGTATAGTGATCTTTCCCAATCGGTGTTGTATGTCTTTCTAAGGCTGCTCCTGATACCTTCTTCTCCTATCTCATTCCTTGTTTTCATCTCATAATACTCAATGAAAGACATATCACAATGGATAGCTGGGTTTAGGGCATTATATTCTACATGATACCTTGTCATTTCATCCTCCTGTCTTGGTGATAATTGTTGCTCTTCCTCAAAGGGATCCTCTTCTTCTCCTTGAAAAAATTGGGCTTTGAATGTCTTTGTAGGTGGATTAATTGAAACCCTATCATTAGCCAAGTTGCTCCCTTCTGCAAAATTCTGCTTAGGTCTTCCAGCACTCCATTGTTGGTTCATTCCCATCAAGATCCAAGCTATTTCTGCCATAGATTCTCTCATAGAGAACTGAAATTCACTGACCATCTCTCTATTTTCCCGGCTGGAGATCTCCTGAATATTTCCTTCTTCATTTCTGTCACCCATGGTTTCCTCTTTCTTCTTCTCCCTTTGCTGATATTTGATCTCCCTATCACTCATGAATCTCCATCACAAAGTCCCACAGGCTGGAATCTGATTCCCTCTGGTAATGTCTTTGATTATCAGGTCGAACTGTGAATGAAGGCCTGAAATGTGTGCTCCTCCACCTAAATTTACTTCCTTCCTTATACGAGGGTTTGGATCTGAGATTTGGCACTTGTAGGATGATATCGTTGTATAGGAGTAATCGCCACTCAAGACTGATGCGGCTGGTTTGTAGCAACGCCTAATATATGTGAGGCGACTCTAATTAAGGATGCGCTTGATGATGATTTAGCACTGTTCCCACCTCATACCCAACAATGTGATCGATCAGATTTGCCCTACAAATGATTATCAGTGATCATCCAACACTTGGACAGCGACTGATAATTCCTTCGATCCAACTTCTTCCAGTTGCCGCCACTGGCCTGAAAACAAACAAGGTCCTTAAATTAGTACAAATGATTATCAGTGATCATCCAACACTTGGACAGCGACTGATAATTCCTTCGATCCAACTTCTTCCAGTTGCCGCCACTGGCCTGAAAACAAACAAGGTCCTTAAATTAGTCCTACCTGCTACTCCTGGGTGGAGTCGCCAAGGTGAGGGATGGGATTTCATCCAAACCTCAGAGAAATTCAGAATTCAGACTTGGGGTTTTCACCCTAGCGTCTTTGTCCTCGAATTTTCAAAATTCACCATGCAAAAACTCAAAATCGGATGCTCCAAATGAAATCCAGAAATCTTGTTTTATACCTGCTTTTAGATTGGACCCAAGGACCCAATTCTAGCGCCCAAATTTGAAATCATTTTATATTTTATATTTTTATATTATTATTATTATTATTAGTGTTAAAAAACACTATTTTTAAATTAAAAATATAATTAATTATGAGAGGAGAGGAGGGGACATGACAAATAATAGGGTCCCTATCTGGGTTAGGCTTCTAGGTTTGCTGTTGGAAATTGGGAGGAGGGGGTATTGATGGGTGTTGCTAACTCTTTCGGTTAGCTCATTGCCAAATTTTATGTGAATGCAGATGTGGATATGGTGCTTCCTTCTTCAATCACCTTATCCTCTAAATTGCATGAATGAGTGCAACCGATTGTTTACGAGGATTCCTCAGTTGTGTACCAAAAATGCCACCTAGCTGATCATGCAGTTATTGTGTTCATAATCAACAAAAGGAAGCAGAATTTCTGGAGGAAAAAGGAACAAAAGGAGCCTAGTCATCCTCAAATGAATTATGCGCAACCCTTGGCAAGTGGCAAGGAGGATCGCCCTTCTTTGGCTAGAATTGATTATGAAGAAATTATTAATATTGTTTCTAAGAGCAGGTCTCATCTAGATGTGAGAATTTCGGAGCAAGTATATAAGGAGAAGGAAATTGTTAGGGCTTGCTTGGTGTAATCCAGAAATAGCCCAACGCAAGGGATTTGGCATCCACCCATCTCACCTTCCACAATTAAGGGAAAAAGGAAGATGGAATCAGAAAAGAGGTTAAGTAGAAGACCTTCGAATTCTTTTGTTTCGGGATTAGCAATTAAAAAATTTAAAAGGGAGAACAGCCAGGAAGAAAATTTGCTTCCATGACTCAATACATAGGGCTGTTGTTAATGCCCAGAGCTCCCTATGTTAGTTGTTTTTCGCTCCTTGTGAGACACTGAAAGGTTGCTGTTGTTTTACAGCCCTAGTGCTGTTAGGTCCTCGTCGCTGTATCTTTGTTGTTTGCAGGGCTTTCATAGATGTATCTGTTCCTGTCTTTGTAAAAGGGTTGGGGACATTTCAAAATCCCACCTTTACCCTTAATCATATATATATATATATATATATATATATATTTCTGTTAATTCTCTGTTGGTGTTAATATCATGCACCCTAAACAAACCTGCTAATGTCATGCTTTTCCTTTCCCAAGTGTTAAATGTTGATCGATGAAAAAAATGTGTATCAAGATTGTACAGTAAGCAATTGATGATCCAAGAGAGTTGTAGGACATACTTTTTATAATTAACAAACTGGCTTTGTTTAATATGATGATAGTATTACATATCAACGCCCACAAAGGTGCCAGAAAAAGAAATGAAAACAGAACACCTTAAAAAGATCACAGACTATTCTAACTAAGGAAAACATTAAGACCATGAAGAAAGTCTGTCACTAAGAAGCATAAGTGTGCACAATGGAACCCACACTGGTGCACAAAAGCACCCACAACCTTTGATGCAAAGGTCCAAATTGGAAAAGAACTTGCCCGAAAAAACCTTCCTTGTCTAATTCCCCTGCTTACCGAAATCCTTATGTTGCCAAGTTAGTTCAAATGTCACATCAGTACACTACTCTTGTAATGATGGCAAACAAACCTCTGAAACCTGTCTGCAGATTCCTTGGTAATTAGTAAGGACACAGTTCCATGGAGGGTTATACCACTCCTATTTTTCATGTTTGTATGATCTGATAACATTTCTTAAAAAGGGGAAGCGGAAACGGGAAGAAATCAAATCTTCGCCCTAAAATTTGGAGCATCAATTTTTTGTTGACCGGAGACTTGAGTGGCCACTAGAGAGTGCTAGATGTTTGCAGCACCCACTCAAGAAAGTTTTAAAGCCAAATGGCAGCCTAGGTATAGTGCATTTATCCTTAAAAAAATCTTCTGCCAATTTCAATGCAGAATCCTTAAAAATTGCTGCAGAAAGATGGAAATTTCATCAAAGGTGTAACTATTTTAACGCAAATTGCTCCCAAATTCTCTCAGCAGCCAACCACCCTCTGTCGGACCATTGCTTACATCACCCTTTACTGACAGAATTAACTATATCTGCCTTGCATTGCAAGGCAATGTCAACGTGAACAACATCATCGCAAAAGATGTGAACCCAAGTGTCGCTTTTACAAACTTGCACAATTACATAAGACCGCAACCCTTTCAAAAGCTGTTCACAAATGTTATTGATGAAGATATATTTTAACTTCCTCTAGGGAAATTGGTCTGTCCACCTATAAAAGTATATCAATGTTTTTCCAATTATTAAGCTTTATGATAAATTCTAATAACTTTGTTTGATCATCTTGATTTAAGGTCTCATATACTAATTTAGGATTCTAAGGTTGCATTTGCTTGCTCTGTTTTTTAAATTTTTTACTTTCTATAGAGAATTCTGGTACCTTCTCAGCCAAAGTATTGACATCGTCTTAGTTCCTTGAAATGACAAACACTAACCTTGCATCGAAAATGAACTCTAGACTGCCTTACAATAGCTAAACCAGTAGACTGACCAAGCATAACAAAGCAAAACCAGACTGGCTTCTAGAAGAAGACCTAAACAAAACCCTAAACCCTTATCTGGTTGTTTATTTTTCAGCATTATACACGAACCTAAGCAAAGAAAACCATGAGACAATGACTTGTTGGTTAGATACCAAGAATTTTTAGTCCAATTTGAGGTGAAAGGCATTTTTCAGAAGTTTGTAGGAGGGGAATTTTATTTTAGCTTTAACCACATAAGAGGAGAAGCCGAGCAAGCAAACATATTCATAGGCAACCAATCAACCATTATATTAGTAGGAGGGTCACTTCCATTGTGGCCTCACTCCCATTTGCATAAGGATCACGGTATATTGGACTATATGTTGCCACAAACCCAAGTCTTCCAGCTAATGTGAGATTAATTTTTGGATGTAGATATGAGAATTTTTTAGTTTCAACACACATTTTTTAGACATGTCAAACTTGGGGAAAAAAAATTAATTAAATTTATAGGAAGGAGATTTTTTTTTTTTTTTTAAAGCTTGTAGTGGAAATTACTCTCGTCACCATTGACCCAGGTGCAATTCCCCGAGAAAAAATGTGATGTAATATTTGATGTAAGTGGTTAGGTATCCTCTGCAGAAATTAAAAGAGAAAGGTTAGTGTTTTTTAAATTCAAAAGAGAAGAGGTGAACCAAGTCCAATTCTCCAAGGGCAAATAATGTAATTGGTGCTTAAGCGCTGCAGAAATGGGTAAATTGTGTTAAAAACAAAAAGAAAAGAGGTAACCCAGGTTCAATTCCTCAAGGAACACGTAATGTGATATTTAATGCAGCAGAGAAATTAAAGGGGATTAATATTAAAAGAATACGGATAGAAATTTATACCTGCATCTGACTCCCTCTCATCCTGGACGTCTCTTCACGAAGCTCCCGGAGAATCTGAGAAAAGCGCTTCAATTTTGCGAAAAAACTAGAGTGAATGAGAGAATTTGAATTTTGTATAAACTAACCTGTGGCTCGCGAACATTGGCTAAAATGTAGTCATATAACTGAGGAGTGAGCGCAATGACCTCTTTGTTTATATGTTCATCGTGAACAGACAATCCTTTAAAATCTTTGTTAAATTTGGCCACGCCAGTCCATTGCAGTGCCTTGGAATGTAAGCATATAAAAGCTGGTTTCCTCAGTGGAATCGAAGACTTTGGAGAGCTAGGATAAAAGCTCAAGGATATGAAGGGAAAGGCCTTGGCATTGCCATTGGCATTTGTAGGGTTTTGAAGAGGTGGTCTTGATATCATTCCACTGGATATGTTCATCTCTGCTTATTTTGGTACCGACTTCATGCGAATTTCATCAACTAATGGAATGATCTAACTACCAACCAGAATATGTATTGTAATTTTTTATTTTTTATCAGATAATAGATCAATTTATTAAAACTTCCCCCATGTACCCTCCCTCAATTTTCCTATGCTCACATACTAAAAAGAGGCATTATTCCTAGGAGGATAACTAATGCATCCATTGGATGTAAGTGCAGCCAATATGGATAAAGTATTTAAAGTTTGAAACAACAAGACTTAAGTCTAAAATCTTTTTTTTTATGTTGGGATTTTTAAAAACTCTTTTATCGCATATTGGATAATGTTGTGAACAGTAAGTGTGAAAATGAAATAAACGATTTAAATTTTAGTGAATTTCAAAATTAATGGAAAGTGGTAATTGATTGGCGTTGCCCAGAAGATACCAATATGCAGTTGAATTTATTGGTTCTTAAATTAGTGTCATAACAAGCAAACGAAATTTAATGGATTGATTTGATAAAAAAAATTAAGAGAATGAGAAAGGGGGAGAAAACTACATAAATATATAAATAAATAATTTTAAACATATTCTATTTTTTTTGTTATTGTTATTAACTAAGGAGGAAACATATGATCGGATATTGTAATGTCCCCTTCTAGTAAGTCAAAATTTTCCTTAACCTTGCACAAAATTTTAGCTTACAAAAGAGAACATTAATATTCAATTCTTCTTTTCATATTTAGAGTTCATAACTAAGTATCAAACTCATATATTTTCCACAATTGTATTTAAGGCTTATAATCTTTAATTGTAATCACATATATTTCATCTCTATACTTATAGTTATGATTCATATGAAGTTCATACATTTCATATTCATATTATTTCTCTCATCGTTCCCATGCATAATCTAAAGAGAGTTCTTGGTTAGCCCTATCATTAATCAACCTTGTCTTCCACATGAGCATGGTTTTGTTAAGGCGTTAACCATCCCACACGGAGGCCCAAAGGTTTCTCCCAACACCCGGGGTCCTTCACCATTTGGCTCAATGGAACTTCACGCAACACCCGGCATTCTTCATCCCATTGAGAGTCACCAACCGTCGGGCACATTTATTATGAGCTCATAATACCATAGGCCCAAGAGCTTCACTCACACCCGGAGTTCTTCGTCTCTTGGCTCAAGGGACTTCACACACACCCGGTGTTCTTCATCCACTTGAGGGTCACCTAGGTCCAATTTACATCCTTAACTTAACCCCATACTCATAGGTTGATAAGATGATTAAGGATGAGGCTTGAACATCCCTTTTCGAATATGTCATGAGTTGTGAATTATCAATTATATTTGTGGATTGCCATTCATTGACATTATATGCTTTTCATCATTCTAATCAACTTTCTTATTTCATATGTTATTTACATGATAGTCATATCTATCATAGAGAATACACTCCATTTATATGTTGGTCCTTCTTTATATAATTATTCTTTATTATTTGATTTTAGATATAGTTAAAATATTTCTTATGAGCCATAATGATTTACATAAATTCTTATTAACTATGACTACTTGGTTATATATATATATATATATATATATATATATATATATATATATATATATATATATATATATATATATATATATATATATATATATATATTTATATGGATATATTACATCTTAATAATTAAATATATTAAAATGCTTACCTGATATTTAGACGGATCTGCAAATATCTTTTTAGGCTGCGGTAAATATTTATTCTCTTATCTTTCTTTTTTCTGATTGATTCCTACTTTTGTTAGAGGGGTCGGTTAATATTTATAAGTTTGAAGGGATGCAATTTACCACGAGTCACCACCCTTAATAAATAAATATTATTAAACTTTGATGATACTTGATGTTTGAATTAGTTAACCTCTCGTCATTGGAGATGACATCTTCTCAAGAGACCCAATTCCATATATGAATGCCTTTATATTATACAATGAATAAATATATATTTACTATTATATATTCTTATTATACATATATTATAATTACTATTATATTGATAATAATAATTAAACTGATAATATTTATAGTTATATTATTAATTATTTATATTAATAATCAAATATATGATTATAATAATATTTAATTTAATGTTTATATTTATATATTAATAATTATATTTGTTATTTATATTATTAGATATATTTATAATATATTATATTTATATATATATTGTTATTTATAATATGGATATTATATTTAATTATAATAAAATATTCATACAATAATATTATTTATTAAATAATATATAATGTATGTAATTATTTCTATCATCGGAAATAATATTTTATCGTGTTCAAATCTTTACTTTAACAATGTCTTGATATGGGGACATGACAGATATATCAATAAAAAATTGTTCTACTAAAACTTTGAGCAAAGGAAGCCTCGTCTTCTCCAATGGATTGAACCAACAAGGATATAATAGCCAGTATCCTCTAACGAACAAATATTTTAAGGTCAGCAAACAACATATATTGTAGGTAGATAAAATAAGCCTAAGATTTGATCCTGTCGTCAAGGAAATGGCTACATTTCTAGGTTGTCTGTTGCAATACAAAAAGAACACTGATAAAGTTGCTAGTTTAAGTGTACATGTGCTTGCATTGAATTAGAGCTATTATAATCATTGCTTCACTCATTCAACTTGTATCTTGCCTCAATGTTTATTTTGTTATAGACAAGATGGTCACCTGATTAGGGGTTGCTCTATTGACAAGAATTTGTTCTTGTTAACTTTTGCAACATTTTTCATTTAAGTGAAGTGTCTTAGTTATCCTCCACTATCCCTGATCACTAATCACCTTCTTCCTCATTTCCACTTTTCAAATCCACTTCTTGTAGTTTTCAATGGTGCTAGCAAATAACATATATTGTAGTTTTCAAGGTTAGCAAATAACATATATTGTAGCTAGACAAAGTAAATCTAGCATTTGATCCCTTAATTGAGAAAATAGTTGCTTGGCTAGGTCATGTGTTCTGCTATAAAAAGAACACTAATAAATTTGCCTTCACTATGATTCAACTTGTATCTTATGTAAATAAACTATATGTGTGTAAGTGCAAAGAGTCGAGGGACCAAAAAGTCGCCACATGACTTTTTGGTCCCATGCAAGTGTTATATGTGAAAAAGGACAAGGGGATGAAATGGGGCAAGGTGTATCAATTCAAACCCTCCTTTCACATTAACACTCAAGGACAAAACTGAGCCAAGTCACTACAAGATGGATGAGGACTCAGCTATTGATTTTGTGCTCAGGAATGATAAGGAAAAAAATAGATTAGATTAATGGATTTGTCAAACGCTAGGTAAAATAGGCCTCAAACCCTAATTGTAAATCAATTAGGTACAAACAGACAGAATGCCACTAATAACTAGACAGGAAAGCACTCAGGAAGGATCAGACACATACTAGAAGTTTGATTCCTGACACTGAAAACACAGAGGACTCTAGGGCAGGTGCCCTAGTCTAGAAAGGTGGAATTTTCAGAAGCTCCGAATAGAGAAAATGTTGTAAACAACTTCCTAGTGCTAGACCTAGGGCCTGATTTGTCGAAAACACTATGGTGATGCACTCTAGTCTACCACAAAGGAATATTCTGTAGATTCTTCTAAATTTGGAAACCTAATCATTCAAACAACTTCTCTGCACTTGCATTTTTCCAACTCCCACACCTGTAACATGCACACACTAAGAAAAGGGGTTTTAGGGTTATGGTGTTTAGGAGCTTACCTTGGTCAAGCCCTGGAAGGACATGCTCAAGTCTTCCAATACCTTTGTTAGATAGAGAGTGTGTGCCCTACGAGGGCAGAGGCTAAATCCAAAGATGATATGAAATGATTGAAATACAAATTGATGTTAGGTCTTAGAGGTGAATCCCCCATGGAGATGAAGATCCTTCAAATCACGAGGAGTTGGATTGATGAAGCCAAATCTGCAACAAACAAACACAATAACAGTACAATTATGCTTTAAAACATAATGAAGTCCTTTGAATGCTCTTTTCTCAATATCTCAAGTTCACGTTATCCATCTAAGTGTAAAATGAATTCAGAAACCTATTTAAATATGCATTCCCGCTCAACATTTGTAAATTAAATCAATAAGCCGACAAAGGGAAACCTTTTGAGAGGGTCCAAGCCAACATGCATTAATTTTTATCCCGACAAATTAGGTTGGACTTGGGTGCAGGCACCCAAGTCCCAAGGCCCTAATTTGGTCCTTAAGATTTAGAATGGCCCCTTAGTCCCATTTGACATGGGTTTCAAGGTAAATTACTCTAGGATGAGTATTTAACTTGCATAATGCTAACACAAGGACCTATGAGCTAAAATAGGAGGTAAAAGACATGAGGTCACTTTTTACTCCATAACATTTAGCCACCAATTTAATGTATGTATGATCTTACAATTCAATACATGCATTAAAGTACAGTCGAAGCACAAAAACACATCAAACACAACATGCACATAGGGCTAATGTTATGGGACTTTTTCCCCAAAATGGAAAAGAAGGCTATTTTATGAATAAGACTTTGAAATTATAAGAGGATAAAGTTTATTTACCGTTTATAATTAAAAAGGAGATAGAAAAATAAAGGATATTATAAGCCTCTAGTTAAAATAGAGATAAATAAAGAATAATTATGAAAACCCCTTTTCAAAGGGAGTAATTATTAAGTTTATTAACTAATTGTTAATGACAACCTTTGTCAAAGGGTGTGATGGTTTAGAAACCACTCTTTAAAAGGTTATATAAGGCATTTGTGTGAGACTTGGAATGAAGAGGAAGAGCATCACTCAAAGCAAGAAGAAGATGGAGAACACTCAAGGAATATAAGGAAGGAAGTCAAGAAATAACTAAGGGAAAAGATTATTGATTTGATAGAGGAAAGTATACATGAAAAGTATATAGGAAACATATACAAGAAAGTATACAGGAATCAAAGGGCACAAAGGAGTGAGTATTAAGGTCTTTGGTTGGGCACTGAGCATTTGGAGAAAGGGCACATAGAGTGTGTCCAACTCGAGGTACAACGTACATCCGGGAGTGTCATGGCTAGGGTTGTGTTTTTATGTTGTGAGGCATGGTTGGTTCTATGTAAGAACTAGTTCCTCCAGGGGTGCTCTTTGTTGGGAACAACGAGGACATGTGATCATTCCTCTAAGTGTTGTATAATGGCATCTCAGCGCTTCACATATAAGTGTTGAACTTAATGTTAATAAAGATATTGGGAATATTATATATATGTGATTAGGTGATTATGATATCCAATTTATCTTGTTAATGATTTACATTAAAGATCTTATTAAATTATCAATGTTGTAATATACTTTTGTTGCTTACACATTATTTAATAATCTATATTAAATATTAACCATAATGAATCCACTGCAAATAATTAAATAACTGTGGGGAAAAATGGTGTTACATTTGGTATCAAAGCCAGTCAGACCATACTAATCATTTTTGCAGGTTATGACATTAAGTACTTTCAAAATTTTCCTTAGCTAGAGTATTTTGTAATAGAATGGAAATGGAGAAAACAACCCTAAAAGTCTAGGTAGTGTAGTTGTTGTAAGGGAAAAATCTTATGGTTATGCTACAAGCAAATATCATGATTAGAAAATCACTTGATTACTACCTAGTAGCCTCTTTATTGAAATCCTTGGTTGCACTTGAAGGCTACCATCTCATTAATTACACCATGATTTTAGAATCTTAACTGTGAAAATAATTTTCCACTAAGGAAAAGATCACCATACACTATGAGGTGACCATTCACATCACACCAACATTAAAACTCAAAAATGTTTACTACAATTATGAAGCGTCTTTCGATATTTTTAAGTTAATGTGATAACAAATACCAATTAGGTGGAGGAATCCACCATACAAATAAAAACACATAACAAGATATTTACAACACTTACAATATTTAGAATTTACAAATGAGATTAATATGATTGTTATCCTTCAATGACCATAAAATTATAGTGGCTTCCCAATCATAGACCATATAAAATATAGTTGAGAATATTAATAGTTAGGGCATGATACCCTTGTAAGGTTGTGACTAACTATGCTTAGATATGACTCTTTGACAACTTTGCTAAACTGTTGATAATGACAACACTATAAAAACACCATGATATTCATTGTTGATAATCTTCTTCCAGTGTGTCATCAACAACTCACATGATAGGCTATCTTCTTAGGAGATCCACTGAAACACCAATTATATAAAGATTTCATATCAAGTGATTCCATCCCCAAATATTCATTCAAGATTCAAATAACCTTATTAAGAACCAAAATTACATATGTGAAATGTACCCTATTTTTATAGATTAAATCTTTGTAAAATTCAAATGAAATTGTATTATCATTAATAAATCAAGTCTTCATAAAAATTGAATTCATTATTGAAGTCGAAGTTTTTATAAAGTCTTTTTAAAAGACCAAGTCTTTATAAGTCGAAAGGTTTCTCTCCAACCGGTGGAAGGGAATGAGTCGCAACCTTTGTTAAAAGTAAATGGCACATTTAGAACTTAATTTAATGGAAAATTAATTCATCTTTCATTTTCTCTATGCTTGCGAGTGGCATATCCAAATCCATCAAAAATACTTTCAGCAGATGCACAGGGGTTGTTTTGCCTAGAAAGCAAGCAAGAGATGTATATACATAGAGTATACTACCTTCTTCTAGCCTAAGTTTATAGACTTAGTATAGTGCATTCTAATGCTCTACCCAATTCGACTGTACATGTGATCGAGACTCATTTTGAGCAATGCTGCGAAAGAGTGTATAATCCATTCGACTTTTTTCAGAATTTAGCAGCTAGACCAGTTTAGAATGTAATTGAAAGGAGGTTTTACCTAATAGTAATATTTTTTGTGGTACTTTTTACTGTGGTTTTTAAATGGACTCGATATGGAGACGGTAGGGTTTACCAAAAGCAAAAGATATCTATCTAGTGATCTACCTTGCCCTTGCGTTTATTGTCATCTCATTTCTTTTCGATGTACTACTTTATCATAAACTTGCTATTTGACTCTTAAGTAGGGGAATTGTGTCACTAAAGCTGAAGCCCATTAAACAAGCAAAGATTTAAAAATGTACAGAGTCCGTGTGGAAATTGACATGTTATGTGGCCATACAATTTTTTATTTTTAGTATTTCATATCAGGAAACTTGGTTAGTGATAGAAAGGAACTCTACAAAAGACATGATTCATAAGAGCATGTGTTATGTGGGAGTATTGATTCAATCATATAGAATGATGGTTATAATGGTCTATGTATCATTTGTTAGTTACCAAGATTAGTGAAAGTTAATCTATATATAAGAGAAAGTAAAACTAAAGTTGTTTTAACGATTCAATGTTGCATTAGGGAAAATATTTATAAGGGAGAGGGGCCAGTAGCCGCCCACCCTAACTTCGCGCACGTCAAGCACATAGCTAGACATATTTAATTTCGACGATTTTTTTTGGGTTTTTCCGTATGCGACCGAAGAGCTTAAAGCTATTCTTTCGACTTCTGGGCACTTATACATTTCCCTGTAGGACGCGTTGTGTGCACATGGGTCGAAAAATGGTCATTTCAACATGTCGCTCCATACATCCGCACTGATGTGCCAGCAACCACTCGCCATCACATTTGTACGCTTGTCTTAATTTCATTGGTTAATTTACAAATATATTGGTGCATTTGTGAACATGTATTGGTTCATTTGTGTTAATTTATTTGGTTGGTATTTTACATATATTGGTTCTTTTTAAAAATTTAATTGGGGGGTCAAGTGATTAAAAACATAGTGGTTATTAGGGCGTGGGCGGCAACTGGCCCCTCTCCCTTAATGTAACTATTTTGAATCATGATTCCTTAGTTAAAACCTTCTTACTTCAATATGATTTACTTACATTTAAATTACACAATCAAGACATGTCACCTTCACGGTTATTGACAACACAAGTCAACATAGTTTTAGTGCATACTTTATTGCATAATTTGGCATCTTTAAGAGTGCTAGTCAAAAGAATTTTATTGAAAGATGAAGTTAATTGCCTAGGGCTTGTAATTGAACCATGCTATCAACCATAGTAGGGTAATGAGTCACTAAGGATATCTAAGTCCAAATTAGTGAATTTAGTATCAATTTCCTATGTAATATAATCCACGATTGTAGCTATCATAAATTAAAGACTCCAATGGCATAGAAATATTGGTAACCAATTCTTTTTTGAATTATTGAGATTTAAAATATTATTTGGGATTTGGGTTTGGATAGCCAATCAATAGACCTTGAATTGAGAAGGTTTCCTTAATTATTTTAGAAAGTCATAATAAGAGATCAATCATAATGGAAAAGATGAATTCAATAAGAGAGTAATGTGGAGTATCCTTTCTTTACTAGTCTCATTGTAATACATTGGCCAAACAAAGTTAGAGTTGACCTACTCAATGTAAAATTAGGTATACACATGTTGTATCTAAGTATTGGTGTTAAACGTGGTTTATGGGAGCCCTGTCTAATGCTAATTGTTCCTAGCAACCTACATGTAGCTCAATAAGTAATGGAGTGATTCATTTATGAGGAAATTTAGTGGTTAGAGTTAAGGGATAGTATTCTTGAAGAATTCATGATGTTAGGTGTGTCATTCCTTTGCTCATGCTCTAGTTGTAATGTATTTAAATGTGTAGATCTGAGTTATGGTACACAAGATTTAAGCACATACCACAATATTATTTCATTATGATTATTTTTCTTTATAATCATGGTATAGTTAAGATCGTGCAACAACAACTCAAGATAACAATTTAAATTGTCATCAAGTTGGTACATCTTTAAATGAGGGGATTATCTTATTTAACCTATTTCCACCCATATACCAAGATATAGTGGGATTGTTGAATAGGGGTGAAATAATCATGTAGGTGTGAAGTGTCATTGATGTAGGAGCACCCAGTGGTGTAAGGACAATCTTGCATCACCCAAAAAAATGATGATTCAAATTTTTTGATGTAGTTTTCATTTCTTTTCAAAATTTGTATTTTTGGTTCCATAATCGCTTGAATAATGATGTAGAACCTTCAATTTTTCCAAATTGCTATTTTTGGAAAGTTTGCATTTGGGCACGTATGGAAGTGAAAATTTACAGGAATCTTCATAATTGAAAAATAAGACCTTTGGGGAAGGAATTAGGCAAAGATCATTTGTGAGTTGAAAGATATTAAAGTTTTTGTTTCCCGAAAAACCCCTAAAAAGTTTCAAAGTCAAGTTTGAGGCACTAAAAGGCCCCGTACGTCCCTGAAAATGGTTGAAATTGGTAGAGTAGAATTTTAGTGCGTAGAGCACTCAACGAGCTTTCCAGTGCTTCAAATGGTTCATCAATCAGACACCCAAATCAAAATTTATGGCTCCTAGAAGTTGACTTATTTTTGGAGGTAGATGCAAATTTCAAAATTTAGCTGGTGGCCACCAAAAAAGGCTATTTATAACCATTTTTTGGAATCTTTTGGGGTAGTAGAGATAAAGGGGAAAGTGTAGAGTCAAGAAAAGGTGGGAAAATAGAAACCCTAGTAGATTTGGGGCTACAAAAGGCAGAAGGTTCTAGAGTCTGGAGATAAGAAGTTGTAATGTGTTGTAGTCTGTGGAGGATTCATCCTCTGATTGTATTTGAGCTTTTGTAATGTAATGTGTTGTCCAAATCAATAAAAGAATATTCCTATTTTTTTATGTGTAATTGGTGTTATTGTGCATTTGTCATTTACCCCCTTCATCAAGTGGTATCAGAGTAAGGGTTCTTGAGTGTGTAGACAGATCACCGACCGTGACGTAGTTTATGCTAAGACCTGAGGTTGTGGGTTTCTTGCAGAGATAGAAATGCCTCCACGAAGAAACCATGGTGGGAGAAATGCTTTGACAAAAGAGGGTTTTAGAGCCCTACAAAGGCAAATTGATACATTGCAAGAGGAGTTGCGTAGAGGGTTTGAGCTGAGAACAAGAGAAGAAAGTGAAGATGAAGCTAAAAAAGAGCTATCTGAGGAAGAACAAGAAGTTGCAAGAGAACCTGTGGAAGTTAGGTTATTGAGGGCCATTTTAAAGATTGGAAAGAGTCCTAGGATTGAAGTCTCTACCTATTCAAGGAATCTGAACCCAGAAGAGCTTATTGATTGGATCAACGATATGGAGAAATATTTTGAGTATGAAGATGTGGAGGATCCAGAGTAGGTCAAGTTTGGGAAAACAAAGTTGAAGGTCCATGCCAGTATTTGGTGGAAGGAGGTCCAGTTGGTCTGTGGAGGATTCCTATCTCCAAACTCTAGAACATTACAACTTGACTAAACACTTCTCATTGACCAAAGCTCTATGGTCCTTCTGCAACCATGCAATTTGGTATGGATGTGGATGCCTTCTTCTTGTCAACTTCAACTTGTTAACCATCTCCTCTGAAACAAGATTGTTAGTGCTTCCACTGTTAATAATAATATCACAACACTTACCTTCGAACTTGCACCTAGTGTGAAATAAACTCTTCCTCTGATTTGGTTCTTTCTCCTCATTCAACAAGGTTCTTCTGACAACTAGGGTTTCTCCCCTTTCAGCATCTTCAGAATGCTCAGACTGCGCATCTTCATCTACATGTGCAGCTTGTGCATTACCTTTAGGTCTTCTATTTGTCCTTCCTTGATATTGCGGACACTCGTATGATCAATGTCCTTTCCCACATTGGAAACAAGTTCCTTTAAAACCTCCTCTTCCAAGTCCTTACCCAAGTTGGCCTCTTCCTCTTCCTCTTTGCTCACCATTATTTTTGTAATGAGTGCAGTAGGCATTATCTCCTCTCTAATTTTGATTGGTGCCAGCTTCTTCAATTTTCTTTGGGTCTTCATTTTGGCCTCCATAAGATCTTCCACTAGTCTTTCTACCTTGACCTCTTCCCCTTTGCTTGCTTTCAAATCTTTTATTTAGCTTCTTTTCCACCTTTAGGGAAACCTAGTATGCATCTTCTATGATGGTCATTCTGACCAGGCTCAACTCTTCTTGAATACTTGGCCTCAACCCATTAATGTAATGGGCTACCTTCTCCTTATTAGCCTCTGCATGGCCTGTTCTAATAGTAATCTTATAAAACTCTTATGTATACTCCTTGACAAACTTGTTACCTTGCTTCAATCCTTGCAGTTTCTTCAACAACTCTAACTCATAGTCCACAGGAAAAAAACTGCTTCTTTAGTTTGTCTACCATTTGATCCCATCTGGTAATCTTTCCTTTTCCTCTTCTATTTCTCTCCAACTAGACCTCCTTCCACCAAATACTGGCATGGACCTTCAACTTTGTTTTCGCAAACTTGACCTGCTCTAGATCCTCCACATCTTCATACTTAAAATATTCCTCCATATCATTGATCTAATCAATAAGCTCTTCTAGGTTCAGATTCCTAGAATAGGCAGAGACTTCAATCCTAGGACTCCTTCCAATATTTTAAATGGCCCTCAATAACCTAACTTCCACAGGTTCTCCTGCAACTTCTTGTTCTTCCTTAGATAGCTCTTTTTTAGCTTCATATTCTCTTTCTTCTCTTGTTCTCGGCTCAAACCCTCTTAGCAAATCATCTTGCAATGCATCAATTTGCCTTTGTAGGGCTCTAAAACCCTCTTTTGTCAAAGCATTTCTCCCACCATGGTTTCTTCATTCTATGGAGGATTCATCCTCTGATTGTATTTGAGCTTTTGTAATGTAATGTGTTGCCCAAATCAATAAAAGAATATTCCTATTTTCTATGTGCAATTGGTGTTGTTATGTGTTTGTCATTTACCCCCTTCATCAAGTGGTATCAGAGCAAGGGTTCCTAAGTGTGTAGACAGATTGCCGACCATGAGGTAGTTTGAACTAGGACCTAAGGTTGTGGGTTTGTTGCAGAGATCGAAATGCCTCCATGAAGAAACCATGGTGGGAGAAAAATACTTTGATACAAGAGGGTTTTAGAGCCCTGCAAAGGCAAATTGATGCATTGCAAGAGGAGTTGCAAAGAGGGTTTGAGACGAGAACAAGAGAAGAAAGTGAAGATGAAGCTAAAAAAGAGCTATCTAAGGAAGAACAAGAAGTTACAGGAGAACTTGCAGAAGTTAGGTTTTTGAGGGCCATTTCAAAGATTAGAAAGAGTCCTAGGATTGAAGTCTCTACCTATTCTGGGAATCTGAACCCAAAAGAGCTTATTGATCTGATCAATGATATGGAGGAATATTTTGAGTATGAAGATGTGGAGGATCCAGAGGAGGTCAAGTTTGCAAAAACAAAGTTGAAGGTCCATGCCAATATTTGGTGGAAGGAGGTCCAGTTGGAGAGAAATAGAAGAGGAAAAGGAAAGATTACCAGATGGGATCAGATGGTGGACAAACTAAAGAAGCAATTCATTCTTGTGGACTATGAGTTAGAGTTGTTGAAGAAGCTGCAAGGATTGAAGCAAGGTAACAAGTTTGTCAAGGAGTATACATAAGAGTTTTATAAGATTACTATCAGAATAGGCCATGCAAAGGCCAACAAGGAGAAGGTAGCCCATTACATTAATGGGTTGAGGCCAAGTATTCAAGAGGAGCTGAGCCTGGTCATGCTAGAATGACCACCATAGAAGATGCATACCGGTTTTCTCTGAAGGTGGAAGAGAAGCTAAATAAAAGATTTGAAAGCAAGCAAAGGGGAAGAGGTCAAGGTGGAAGGACTAGTGGAAGATCCTATGGAGGCCAAAATGAAGACCTAAATAAATTCAAGAAGTTGGCACCAATCAAAATCAGAGAGGAGATAATGCCTACCACACTCATTACCAAAATAATGGTGAGCAAAGAGGAAGAGGAAGAGGCTGACCTGGGCAAGGACCTTGAAGAGGAGGTTTCAGAGAAACTTATTTCCAATGTGGGAAAGAAGGCATCGATCATACGAGTGTCTACGACATCAAGGACAAATAGAAGACCTAAAAGTAATGCACGAGTTGCACATGTAGATGAAGATGCACAATCTGAGCATTCTAAAGATGTTGAAAGGGGAGAAACCCTAGTTGTTAGAAGAACCTTGTTGAATGAGGAGAAAGAACCAGATTAGAGGAAGAGTTTATTTCGCACTAGGTGCAAATTTGAAGGTAAGTGTTATGATATTATTATTAAAACAGTGGAAGCACTGACAATCTTGTTTCAGAGGAGATGGTTAACAAATTGAAGTTGACAGGAAGAAGGCATCCACATCCATACTGAATTGCATGGTTGCAGAAGGACCATAGAGCTTTGGTCAATGAGAAGTGTTTAGTCAAGTTCAAGATTGGAGATTACCATGATGAAGTGTTGTGTGACATCATACTAATGGATGCATGTCATATGCTATTGGTAAGGTCATGGCAGTATGATAGATGTGTTGTCCATGATGGCCATGCAAAAACCTATTCCCTGACAAAGGACAAAGTTCGTCATAAGTTGAAACCCTTGAAGGAGGTGTAAGAAAAGGTATGCAGTACTAGTAGAATTTTCTTGGTAGATGGTAGGAAATTTTTGGAGGGTATGAAGCATGAGTGTCATTGCTTTGCACTGGTTCCTAAGATCAACCAGGAGAAATGTGAAGATATACCAATAGAAGTCTCAGATATGTTGGAAGAATTTTAGGATATTGTCTCTAATAATGTACCAGAAGGTTTGCCATCGGTGAGGAAGATAAGTCACCAAATGGATTTGATACCAAGAGCTAGTTTGCCAAATAAGGCAGCCCATAGAATGACTCCTGTAGAGAATGAAGAGCTAAACATACAAGTTCACGAGATATTAAGAAAGGGACTAATAAGGGAGAGCCTAAGTCCATGTGCAGTACCTGCAGTACTAGCACCAAAAAAAGATTGAGAGTGGAGAATGTGTACAAATTCCTGAGCCATTAACAAGATCACAATCAAGTACAGATTTCCATTACCTAGAATGGATAACATAATGGATTGTTTGAGTGGAGCCAAGTACTTTATGAAGATTGATCTAAAGAGTGGGTATCACCAAATCTGAATCAGAGAAGGAGATGAATGGAAGACAACCTTCAAGACAAAGGAAGGTTTGTATGAGTGGTTAGTCATGCCATTTGGGCTAACCAATGCATCAAGCACATTCATGCAACTCATGAACAAGGTATTGAAAGAGTTTTTGGGAAATTTTGTTATTGTTTATTTAGATGACATTTTGATTTTCAGTAAGTCTTGGAATGAGCATCTGATGCATATCAGAAGAGTTTTAGAAAAGCTGAGGGAGGAGAAGTTGTTGATTAATCTAAAGAAATGTAGTTTTGCAGAGGAGTTGGTATACCTGGGATTTGTTGTCTCAGTTGATGGTCTTAAAATGGATCCAGAGAAGGTGAGGGCTATCATTAAATGTCTTTGTGTCAAGGAGTGCTATAGAGGTATGATCTTTTCATGGTTTGACAAGTTTTTATAGATAATTTATCAGAAATTTTAGTAGCATTTGTGCACCCCTAACTAAGACAATGAGAGGGGAGAGAAAAAAGTTTAAATGGACTACATGAGTAGCCAAGAGTTTTGATACATTGAAGCAAAAAGTCATAGAGCAACCTATTTTGGCACTTCTAGATTTCAATAAGGCATTTCAGGTAGACTGTGATGCTAGTGGCAGTGCTATAAGAGTTGTTTTGAGCTAAGAAGGTAAGCCCATTGCCTTTAGTGAGAAGCTTGATGATGCAAAGAAAAAGTATTTTGTTTATGATCAAGAGTTTTATGCAATAGTTCAGGCTTTGAAGAAATGGAGACATTATTTGTTTCCAAAAGAGTTTGTTTTATATACTGATTATCAGGCTTTACAATATCTTAATAGTCAAGGGAAGTTGAACAAGAGGTTTGGAAGGCTTGTTTGAAATCTGTTACTTTGGATAGGACAAAATGGTTGGATTTCATAATCCAAGATGGCATGTTGTTTAGAGGAAGCTAGTTGTGCATTCTCAGAAGTTCCATGAGAGAGAACTTGATTAAGGAGAAGCATAGTGGGGTTTAGCTAGATACTTTGGTCAAGATATGACCATTGCTATTGTTAATGAGCATTATTATTAACCACAGTTGCAATAGGATGTGAGGAAATTTGTGCAAAGTTGCAAAGTGTGTCAGATGGCAAAGGGAACAAGTCATAATACACCTGGCTATATCAGCCACTACATGTACCAGAGAAGCCATGGGATGATATTACTATGGACTTTGTTCTTGGTTTACCAAGGACACATAGAGGGGATGATTCCATTTTTTTGGTGGTGGATAGATTCTCGAAGATGACACATTTTATTCCTTGTAAGAAGACTCATGATGCTATTCATATTGTAGAGTTATTTTTCATAAAGGTGGTGAGACTACATGGTCTACCTAAGAGCATAGTTTCAGATCGAGATACCAAGTTTATTGGTATTTATGGAGGACATTATGGAAGAAGTTGAAGACAGATTTGAAGTTCAGTTATGCACACCATCCACAGACTAATGGACACACAGAAGTGGTGAATAGGAGTTTGGATAACTTGCTATGATGCTTAGTAGGAGATAAGCCCAAGGGATGGGATTTGATTTTACCATAGGTAGAATTTGCTTAAAACAATTTTGTCAATAGGAGTATTGGTAAATCACCATTCCATATTGTATATGGGAATGGTCCAAGAAATGCTTCAGAGTTAAGGAAGATGGACAAGGGAGAAAAGACAAGTGTCGAAGCTGAAGACTTTGCAAAGCACTTGAAGAATTTGTATGAAGAGGTGAGAAAGCATATTAATAAGATGAATATTTAGTACAAGGCTAAGACAGACCAGAAGAGGAGATATAAGGAATTCTAGGTTGGATATGAAGTCATGGTTCACTTGAGAAAAGAGAGGTTTCTAGTTGGAACATATAATAAGTTAAAAATGAAGAAATTTGGACCATGCAGGATTATGAAGAATCATGATTCAAGAAATGCATACAAGGTAGAGCTACCAAGTGGGATCAACATTTCCCATGTGTTCAACATTGCCGATTTAACAGAATATTATGGAGGCACAAATGATGGACCAACAAAAGAACATTGGAGTATTCTGGCATCTACTTCAAAGGAGGAGATAGAAGAGATCTTGGATAGCCATGTGGGAAGAAGTACTCAGAATAGACAATATGAAGATTATCTGGTAAAGTGGAAATGAAGGCCTATTGAAGATTCTTCCTGGTTGTCTAAGGTAGAAGTTGACCGTTTAGATTTTCCTCAAACGAACACCTGAGATGTGACAAGGCCATTTCTCAAATTACCCTGGGTGTCTGATGCGGGAGCATCAAGTGGTGTAAGGGAAATCTTGCATCACCCAAAAAAAAAGATGTTGATTCAAAATTGTTGATGTAGTTTTCATTTCTTTTCAAACTTTGTATTTCTAGTTCCATAATCACTTGAATAATGATGTAGAACCTTCACTTTTTCCAAACTGCTAAAAATAACAAACTGTTATTTTTGGAAAGTTTGCATTTGGGCACGTATGGAAGTGAAAAATTATAGGAAGCTTCGTAATTGAAAAATAAGACAATTGGCAAAGGAATTAGGGAAAGATCATTTGTGAGTTGAAAGATATTAAAGTATTTATTTCCAGAAAAACCTCTGAAAAAGTTCCAAAGTCTAGTTTGAGGCACTAAAAGGCCCTGTACGACCCTTAAAATGGACAGAATTAGCAAAGCATATTTGTAGCGCGTAGAGCACTCCATGATCTTTTGGTGCTTCAAACGGTTCATCAATCGAACACCTAGATCAAAAGTTATGGCTCTCAGAAGTTGACCTATTTTTGGAGGGAGATGCAAATTTTGAAATTTGGCTGGTGGCCGCCAAAAATGGCTATTTATGACCATTTTTGGGAATCCTTTGGAGCAGTAGAGATAAGGGGAAAAGCGTAGATTCAAGAAAAGGTAGAAAAATAAAAACCCTAGCAAATTCGAGGCTATAGAAGGCAGAAGGTTCCAAAGTATGGAGATAGGAAGCTATAATGTGTTGTAGTCTGTGGAGGATTTATTTTCTGATTGTATTTGAGCTTCTGTAATGTAATGTGTTTCTGAATCAATAAAAGAACATTCCTATTTTCTGTGTGCAATTGGTGTTATTATGTGTTTGTCATTTACCCCCTTCATCAATCATTCATTTATAGTAGCTATTAATGATAGTGTACTAACTACATAGTCTAAGGAAATAATTACCTTACATAAAGTTATAGTCAAGTATACTTCTAAGGTGCAAAAATATTTTATAAATAGATAAGGTATTTTACACATATGGAGCATTATATAATAATTGCTATATGGTAAACAAATACATTTAGAAGGTATTAAAGGTTGGAAAAATATTTCTTTTTTATTTTTATGTCTTGATCACTTGTGAAGGGTGTTTAGAATCATAACTTTGATATTTCATTAATGTAAGTATAGTAGTTGGATTATTCCTGAAGTTTTGGAATGATTGGTTTATATGTCATGAGATCTCAATTAAGAGATAGCAACCTTAGTGGTATTAAGTTGAAGTCTTGTTAAATATATTTTTAATTGACTAGTACTCATTATATACAAGGAAGTTGTCTTAGAAACATAGAGTTAATAAGTTAGTCTTTCTAATAGTTAAATTTGTAAATCCATTCTAATTTTCATTTAGTTTTATGTCTAACTTTTAGGAAATAGTATTACTATAATTATTGATAGCTAAAAACACAAATTTGATACTTAGATTCATTTAACATAAGTTACATTATGGGCCCATAACCCATAGGTCCCAGGATCATTTTCACATCTTAAACTTTGGAAATATGATGTTGTTTAGGTGTAATAAAACAATGCTTTTACAAGATATGAAACCAAAATGATTATATTAGCATTTGTAATGAGGACACATTGGAATTTACAGGGGAGAGCCAATCCCAAACTCAAGCCATTCTTAGATTAAATAAAACCTTTTTGTTCCTCAAGAAGCTATTCGAAAAAGAGCTAGTTTTTGTAATTTTTAAATATTCAACATATTTTATAGAAAATTTTTGGAAATTTTCTTATGTTGTCAAACTTCTAGAAACACATCAAGGTTATTAAAACTCATATCAGGAATAAAATTCTTGAGCTCATTGTTGTAAGTAAAAATCTAATCATATTACACATCTTAGGCACATGGATATTTAATCGGAATTCCTATGAACTTACTATATAAGATTAAAACATAACCCCAAAGAAAAGAACAAGATGAAAAAAAATCCATGATCATAGCTACTATAATTTAAAGACTCCAAGGGTATATAAATATTGGTGAACCATCTTCTGAAATATTGAGTTTTTAAACATTGTTTAGGGATTTGGGTTTGGAAAATCAAACAAAAGACCTTAAAATGTGTCTTTAATTATTTTAGGAAGTCATAATTAGATGGGTGTGAGATCAATCAGGATGGGAACTATGAAGAAATATACTCAAATAACCTAATTACTTAAAGGAAATATTGGACCTAGTGTTTCTCTATGAAGTACTCTATGATGGTAATAGTTGTTGATGTTTTTTTGCTTAAGTTGCCTTGTAAGATTGTTTTGTACCTTATTTTATTTTTATTGTACTTTGTTATTGTCCTTGATCAGCCCAATAACCTTGTACATATGCTTTTGTCTATTATTTGTGAACTTATGACAAGGTGAAGTATGTTAGTTCTATGTGAAATAATATGAACTTTGTTTAAAGGTTATTGTGTACTTGTTTCCATTGTATTTCATATATAAAAAAGAGGATATTCATGTAGTCTGGAATGCATGACTATCATCTTTGAATACATTTTGAGTATATGGTACTTAATGATGAGCGATTGCATGTATAGGATATGCATGTCATTCACATAATAATACTTTTGTATATTTTATGTTGAAGTGACACCTAAAAGATTAATATACTTGTATTAAAGATAAGGTTACACATTAATGACCAAATTTAAAAGATTATTTGATAGGAGATTTATTGTATACACTTGTATTAGCTTCTTAAGTATAAATTCTTGAACTGTTTCATGTGAAAATATACTTATAGTTCTAATTATGTTGTTGATTAACAAAGTACTTCTATGTGATCTCATTTTGGTTTCAATTAAAGTCTAGAAGAGTTATTGAAAAGATATAAAAATTTGAGAAATATAATTATAGATGAAGTTAAAATGAAATAGATTCATTGGGATACAAATAGTGTTACATCCACACTTGACTAATTATTTTTGGTGAATTATGGTGTAGATTCAACTTGAGCTACTGAGGACAACAACTAATTTACAGGGGGAGAATTGTTATGGGACTTTTTCCCCAAAATTGAAAAAAGGCTATTTTATGAATAAGACTTTGAAATTATAAGAGGATAGAGTTTATTTACCCTTTATAATTAAAAGGGAGATGGAAAAATAAAGGATATTATAAGCCTTTGGTTAAAATAGAGATAAATAAAGAATAATTATGAAAACCCCTTTTAAAAGGGAGGAATTATTAAGTTTATTAACCAATTGTTAATGACAACCTTTTTGAAAGGGTGTGATGGTTTAGAAACCATCCTTTAAAAGGTTATATAAAGCATTTTTGTGAGACTTGGAATGAAGAGGAAGATCATCACTCAAAGAAAGAAGAAGATAGAGAACGCTCAAGGACTATAAGGAAGGAAAGACAAGAAATCATGAAGGAAAAAGATTATAGATTTGATAGATGAAAGTATATATGAAAAGTACACAAGAAATGTATACATGAAAGTATACAGGAATCAGAGGGCACAAAGGAGTGAGGATTAGAGTCTTTGGCTAGGCACTGAGCATTTGGAGAAGGGGTACATAGAGTGTGTCCAACTCGGGTTACAATGTACACCTAGGGAGTGTCCTGGCTAGGGCTATGTTTTTATGCCAGGAGGCACGGTTGGTTTTGTGTAAGAATCAGTTCCTCCGAGGTTGCTCTTTGCTAGGAATAGCCGGGACCTGTGATCATTCCTCCAAGTGTTGTATAGCAACATCCCATCGCTTCACAGATAAGTATTGAACTTATTGTTAATAAAGATATTGGGAATATTATATATGTGATTAGATGATTATGTTATCCAATTTGTCTTGTTAATGATTTACATTAAAGATCTTGCTAAATTATCAATGTTGTAATATACTTTTGTTGCTTACACATTATTTAATATTCTATATTATCCTAACTCTAAATATTACCAATATGAACCTGCTACAAATAATTAAATAAATCTGGGGAAAAGTAACATTAGAGCTAAGCCATACCCAAAGCTTGGAGGACTATTTCTAGCCCCCAATCTTAGGTAAGCACTAAAAAACACATGAAAGTCACATAAGACACAAGGAAGATAGTGAGAAGCACACAAAACATGAAGGATACATTGAAGCATGGAATACATGAAGAAGACATGAGAGTAGTTACAAAATACACAATGTAAATATTGATTTAACAACTAAACAAATCCTAAACTAGGGGATGAAGGGAGCTCATCGCTACGTGCCTTTAGACCACCAAAAACACACAAAATAAACCCCAAAATGTGGAGGGAGCTCATCACTATGTGCCTTTAGACCACACTAGGGGGAAGACACACAAAATAAAACCCAAATGTGGAGGGAGCTCATCGCTATGTGTCTTTAGACCACACTCAAGAGAAGACATGAAAAACACACAAAGAAGACACACAGGATACACGAGTGCTACATAATATGTCGTCGACACTTTATACGTCTTATACATGACAAACACAGGCTATGGGAAGGGGCTTATTTCTAAGTCCCACCATCTAAAACACATTTTAGACACACCTGATGGTTGAGCTATGCTACCACAACTGCCAAAGACACACTTAAGGGTGAATGACTCAAGACCCACCCCACCTGCATAGAGGACTTTGTATAAAAGGATGTGCACTAAATCAAGAGATACACCATCCCGCCTTCCATAAAAGGGCTTTTTGTTGAAAAGGATACACACTAGCTCAAGAGATCCGCCATCTCGCCTCGTGATTAGGGGTTTTTTCTTAAAAGGATGTGCACTAGATCAAGAGATACACCATCCTGCCTCATGATGAGGGATTTCAAACACGCTTTGTCAGTGTCAAAATAATCAAATAGATGCCAGTATATATGCCCCCACCTTAAAGTGGTTGACTTTGCTTGCTAGGAGCAATGACATTTTAGGTAAAGATAACACACACAAGGAAACAAAGACTTCTAGAAAGCCCATGCCCCCAAGGTGACATGTGCTTTACGATCATCGAATGCTTCCAACAAACACATCAATATCATTTGCTAAGAAAATGAACAAGATATAAGCATTGATTAGAAAATCTTACTGTAAGTTAACAACCAAATTGATTCATGAAAGCTTTGTAGAAATCCTATCATAGATCACATCAAAGACCAAGGCTACACTTACGGGTTCAAAACTAAGTATAGCCATTCGACTTTTTAGTAGGTATCTTAGAACTGAGTGTAGCTACAAGGTGAGATACAAAACAATCCAAAGTGCATAGAAGTAGATCTAGAGTATTGCAAAGGTTTGTTACAATATTTGCACCAAATGAATCACAACACGAAGTGATTCTATTAGTCAAGCATCATATATATATATACTGGGTCCATTTTTGCTTTCTTGTTGAAGGGACACATGGTCCTTATGAGTATTTATTTGTTTTTGTCGTCTGCTAACTAGTAGAGTCACTAAAGAATGGAAATAATAAAAATGAGAGAGGAGACGAGAGTGACTTGGGTTTACAACACGAGAAGATGCCCCCAAGACATCCTTCACAATGTTAACCCCCCAAGGCACAACACATAATAATAGAAAGAGGTGAGAGGAGTATAGAAGAATTGAGAAACAAATAGAAGAATGTTATGACAGAGGCGGTCCCATTGTATCCTTGACCTTACAAGAGTATCAAGGGTCATCCAATGGAACCTAAACAAAATCACAACATGGGGGAACACAACATGACACAATATTATAGCCTATATATGTAATCTAGGAGGCCAAAATTGCGAGCATCTTAGAAAGGTGCTCCATCAAATGCGGCAAAATGTGTGATAAATTCGTACCTATGTGATTGTCATTGCCGAAATAGTTATGCGGTGCAATCTTCCCAACATCGTATGTGTTTGAAATTTTCTGATGCTTGCGAGGAGGGGAGTCATTATCTATTCCTATGGATGAGGCATGCCTTGTTCTTTTCCTTTGTTTTTCTTTCTTATTCTGACTTTCTTGATGAATGAGCCTTTCATGGTGAAATGGGATACTTTCCATCATGACTACTTTTTCTTGCTTAATGTTATCCTGTCGAGGTTGCTCATTATGTGTATCTTGTGCATTTTGGTTGCTTCCCGATCCTTGAAGGGATAACGATGGAGGAACCTTAGTGTAGATACCTTTCCCTCATGGATGGGGTGAATATTCATTTTTCTCCTTATCCATTTCTATTATGCCAATGATTTCATCATAGTCAAGATAATCATCTTCCAACTCTATCGTATTTTGTTCTACGATATTATTGTTGTTATACTTAGGAAAAGGATCAATGAAGATCTATAAATTTTGATTCGAAGGGGCAACCGAATTTTTTCCATTGTCATTCACACCAGTTACTTGCATTACATTAGAATAGATGAGGTCTTGAATTTCATGTTTAAGATGCATAAATCATTCACTGTTATGTCCTTGTGAGCGGTGATAGTGGCAGTAGGCATTAGCATCAAATGAAGGTTCTTGTATCATATTGCTATCAAATGGTTTAATAGGAGGAAGTTTCAAAAGATTGTTGCTTACTTCTTGATTCATAATTGATTGAAGAGAATTGGATAATGGAGTAAACTATCCATGTTGTTGCTTGAATTGAAATGGTGTCCGTTTAGGATTATTGATTGCGAACACTTGGGATTGAAAATTATTCAAGTGTTGCCCATTGGTCTTGATGAAACTCTTGTTGTTCCTCTTAAAGTTGTTATGGGATGTTCTAGCTATGGATTGACCAACTTGAGTTGATGAGTTGTGGTTCTCATACTGACTAGATGAAAGTTGGTAATTGCAAAGTGTTGTACATAAATGTTGAAAAGAGTTGTATTTCATTAAGAGTATTTTATCACAGATGTTAGGTTGTAGATTTGTAATGAATACCTTTTGAACATCCTCATTTGTAATCAGATATTGTATCTATGCAAAAAGAGCTTGATATCAATTAATGAATTTAGTTAACTTTTCTTTCTGACCTTGTTTGCAATGAACTAAATCAATCAATGAGATCAAAGGTCCAATATTTTCTTGGAAATGTAAGAATTGATCAACAAGATGTGAAAAAGAATGTATCAAATTTAGAGGTAATGAGAAAAACCATTCCAAAGTCGTATCTTTAAGGGATCAAGGAAAGAATTTTGTTAACAAGTCCTTGTCGAAGGAGGAATCACTACACATAGCTGTGAATGTTGCCACATGAGTATTAGGATCACCTTTACCACTATATTTTTCAAAGCGGGGAGTCTCAAACTTATCAGGCATTTGAGCTCTCAGGATTGTAAAAGACAAAGGACTATGAGCATAGTATGTTGGTATATTAGGTTGAGAAGAAGAATTAGTCAAGTTTCTCACTTTTTGTTGCAAGGAAGTCATACTTTGAAAGAGTTGGTTTAACATGGCATCATTAGGTGATGAGATTTGTGGGCAAGAAGCAAAAGTATTTGAGGCTATATTCATTAAATTTAGAGGTGATTGAGTGTGAGTGGTAATGAAAGGTGGTTGTGAATAGGTGGCATGGAGAGCTGGTTGAGAATGGTTGTTCATAGGAAAAGACACCTTAGGGGTAAGTGCACAAAGACGGTGGACCAAAAGGGGGTCTTCAAATGCCATTTTTTTCTAAAATGAGGAAAGACTGATGTAGTGCTCTGAATCTAGTTTCTAAACTACTATTTTTGTTCAAAAATGGTTGAGATTAAGGGGTTCAAAAATGGGGAGCACACAAATTGGTCTTGTTTTTCTCAAAAAAACATAACATAGCATCTGGTGTGCTCCCCCTAAAATGTTCACTTTTTTTTAGTATTTCAAAAATTGTTTTGGTGAGAAATTAGCTAATACCATGTAGTTTATCCCTGATTTTTCTGATAATTTTTTCATGAATAATTGATTTTTTACTAATTTTCAAAGTGGACACATCCTAAAAAACTAAAAATTGAGCATGCTCCCCCCAAAATTTTTTGTAAACTAATCAAAAATTGAATTTTTTTGTGAATATGTGTAGTATGGAGTCTAGTTTCTAAAAATGTAACTTATTTGAAATTTTGATGAACGACATAAAAAAAAGTCAAAACTACCAGACACTAGTTTTTGACAAAAAAAACACACTAATAAAGAAATTAAAGATGAAACCCTTAACATACTCAAAACGTGAAAAAAATTACATGGTTAGATAGATAATGAAGAGCTTAAGCTTATGGTGGTATTTTTTTCAAGTTTTCATTGAAAAAGGTGTAACCCTGATGGGGAGCACAGTCTAGATTATGTGAATTTTGTTAGATTCTAGAAAAATACATCCTTGGATGACCTAAACACATTCTAAGCCTTTGGGTTCAAAGCCCAAGGAAAATCCAAGCCTTAGGCTTGGTAATTACTAAGCCTAAGCATAACACGAGCGTGTTATAATGCGCTTGCATTATTTTGAACTAAAACACTTATTTCCTCCCCTCCTCTCTCTTTGTCACCTCTACTTCCCTCCTCTCTCTCACTCTCCATTTCCCTCCTCTCTTTACATCCTACCCTCTCTCTTACTCTCTACTTCCCTCCCCTCTCTACCTCCTACCCTCTCACTCTCTACTTCCCTTCACTCTCTACCTCCTACCCTCTGTCTCTCTCTCTCACTCTCTTCTTCCCTCCCCTCTCTACCTCCTACCTTGTCTCTCACTCTCTTCTTCCCACCCCTCTCTACCTCCTACCCTCTCTCTCACTCTCTACTTCCCTCCCCTCTCTACCTCCTACCCTGTCTCTCACTCTCTTCCCTCCCCTCTCTCTCTATCTCACTCTCTACTTCTCTCCCCTCTATACCTCCTACCCTTTCACTCTCTACTTCCCTCCCATCTCTACTTGGACAACCCTCTCTTTCACTCTCTTCTTCCCTCCCCTCTCTACTTCCCTCCCCTCTCTCTCACTCTCTACTTCCCTCCTCTCTCTCTCAAGGCTCTCTTCTTCCCTCCCCTCTCTACCTCCTATCCTCTCTCACTCTCTACTTCCCTCTCCCCTCTACCTCCTACCCTCTCTCCCACTCTCTAATTCCCTCCCCTCTCTACCTCCTACCCTCTCTCTCACTCTCTTCTTCCCTCCACTCTCTACCTCCTACGTTTGCTCAAACTCTATTCTTCCCCCCCTCTATACCTCCTATTCTCTCTCTCTCACTCTCTACTTCCCTCCCCTCTCTACCTCCTACCCTCTCTCACTCTCTACTTACCTCCCCTCTCTACCTCCTAGCCTCTCTCTCACTCTCTTCTTCCATCCCCTATCTACCTCCTACCTTCACTCTCACTCTCTTTTTCCCTCCCCTCTTTACCTCCTACTCTCTCTATCACTCTCTACTTCTCTCCCCTCTCTACCTCCTACCCTCTGTCACTCTCTACTTCCCTCCCATCTCTACCTCCTACCCTCTCTCTTACTCTCTTCTTCCCTACCCTCTCTACCTCCTACCCTCTCTCTCACTCGAGCTTCTTCCCTCCTCTCTCGCACTCTTTACTTCCCTCCCTTCTCTCTCACTCTCTTCTTCCCTCCCCTTTCTACCTTCTACCCTCTCTCTCTCTACTTCACTCCCCTCTCTACCTCCTACCCTCTTTCTCACTCTCTTCTTCCCTCCCCTCTCTACCTCCTCCCCTCTCTCACTCTCTACTTCCCTCCCCTCTCTACCTCCTACCCTCTCTCCCACTCTCTACCTCCCTCCCCTCTCTACCTCCTACCATCTCTCTCACTCCCTTCTTCTCTCCCCTCTCTACCTCCTACCCTCTCTCTCACTCTCTTCTTCCCTCCCCTATCTACCTCCTACTTTCACTCTCACTCTCTTATTCCCTCCCCTCTCTACCTCCTATGCTCTCTCTCACTCTATACTTCCCTCCCCTCTCTACCTCATATGGTCCTCTCTCACTCTCTACTTTCCTTGGGTAGAGTGGTGCTTAGGTTTATGGTTTAGGGGAATTACTTAGGGTTTAGTGTTGCTCAGGTTTATGGTTTATGGTTTAGGGATTGGGATTTAGGGGCATTATTTAGGGATTAGGGGTTAGGATTAGGGGCATTATTTAGGGATTAGGGGTTTTGAGAGAGAGAGAGAGAGAGGTTATTTAGGGTTTATGAGTTTAGGGTTGCTCATACCTTTAGAGACATTATTTAGGGTTTATGAGTTTAGGGATTAGGGGTTAGGGTTAAAGGGGAATTATGTATGGTTTAGGGGTTTAGCCTGGTTGCTTGAGTTTAGGGTTTAGGGGTTAGGGGCATTATTTCAGGTTTATGAGTTTAGGGTTGCTCAAGTTTAGGGTTTAGGGTTTAGGGGAATGATTTAGGGTTTAGGGGTTTAGGGTTGGTCAGGTTTAGGGTTTAGGAGTTAGGATTTAGGGTTTAGAGAGAGATAGAGAGAGGGGACTGATAGAGATTGGGAGAGATAGGGAGATAGAGGTTTAGGGTTGCTTAGTTTTAGGGTTTAGGGTTTATGGTTTAGGGGTTAGAGGTTTAGGTTAGGGTTTAGAGAGAGGACCGATAGGGAGATATAGAGGAGACCAAGGGGAGAGATTGGGAGATAGAGGTTGAGGGACATGGCTAGAGGCATAAGCAGAGAGATTGAGAGGTAGAGGGATGATAGAGACAAGGAGATATGGGTTTAGGGTTGATCATGTTTAGGGTTTAGGGGTTAGGAGTTTAGAGAGGGAGAGATAGGGAGATAAAGGTTTAAGGGCATTATTTAGGGTTTATGGGTTTAGAGAGAGAGAGGGAGATAGAGAGATAGATATATACTTATACATAAAGGTTTGCATAGATATATACTTATACATAGAGAGAATACACTAAATTTACTTGTTTGCATGCGTGAAAGCTTAAGGATTTCATGCTTCCCAAAATGCGCTTACATTATGGGAAGCCAAAAAATGGGAAAAAACCATGTGGGATCCATGATTCAAACTCTACATGTCTGTTATTCCCTGCTTTTCATGTGTGCTATCGGACAAGAAAAAACTTTTTCATTGTGTTTGACATATTAAGAATAATTGTTTGATCAATCCACTACCTTTTTTTTTGTCAACATAGAAGAACTAGTTTTGCATGTTTTTGGACAAAATTTGATTATTTAAACTGAAAGTTTCATTTTTCATATTGTTTCAAAGATAATTACCATTGATATAGATTGAATTTGATGTTATATGTCTATTTTTTCCATAATTTCACTAATCCTATTCTAGAGTTATATAGAATTCATAATCAAACTTGCGGAAAAGAACAATTTGAGGATTTTGAAGCCAAATTCTAGAGGATTGGTCATCTTGAATATCAAATTCAAAGGTATGTTCTTTATGTCCAATTTAATTCACTTTATGTTCTTTAGAACAGTCACAATCACTAAATGTGGAAACGTCTAAGTTAAAAGAGTCATCATTATGTGTATTAATTGAATTAGAATCATTAAAATGTGATATATACATGATTTTGTTGTATCTTGAATCATTAATAGAATTTGTTGTATCTTGAATTTGAACTATGTCATCGATACCTCCCTATAACAAAGTATTATCATCATTATCTCTAATGTAACCAGTTGTATTAACATTTAAAATATAGTCCTATTGATGTTGCAAATTTGATATATACTTGGTTCTCATATAGTAATGAGTTGTCACTATCATCCTCTTGGCCATTCAACTCATGCTCATCATTGGGACTAGGTGTGCCATCATACTCAATGTCTTCTTTACTACCAATTGACTGATTTGTATTGATTGATTGTGGTAATTCAACACTTTCAGTGATTACAAGGGTACACCATACTTAGCTTGTTTTTCATACTTGTCTTCATACTTAGTTAAAAGTTGTTGACCAAAACACATGAACTGTGTATGTATGTCTTCCTATATTGCAACCAAAATCAAACTATGGATTGCGATAACAAAGACAAACTCGCAATTGTTTCTTATCACTTGTGATACCTCAAAACATTCTCTAGAACATATACATGTTCTAAATTGTCACTACATGCACTCCAACACTGCCACATGTGCCCTTGCAGTACCATACATGCTCTAGCAACTCACTTATCTCATGATGCAATAGCGAGTTCTTCACCAAGCGTCTTGCAATTGCTACCATAGAAACACTTGGTTGTAATAAATCTCCATGCCATAGCACAATGGCCAACTCTTAATGCATGGTTACCACATAGGCTTCTATCACTATCTTATTAATTTATGATCAAACTCTTCAACAAGATCTTGAACAATCCACAAATCTTAGTATGTAAGAAGTTCAAGTCCTTAAAGGTCAATTGACCATATTGACCACATGAAATAACCAATTTATATCCTCAAGAGTTTCTTTTAGAGCATCTATTTTTAATAAACACGTTTGCAATAGAAAATGTTCTATTTGTTCTCATGAGAACTTCTGCTACAACTTTTTCCACCATGATTTTTATCAAAACATTTACAAGTAGGTCATCATGAAACAAAAATCTAAATTATTTTCAATAAGATACAAGCATAAAATTATTCATAAACAAACCATTTTCAATAAAAAATATCAAATCTATCATCTCATGCATGAAATCAATCATATTTGTAATTTATCAAATTGTTGCAATGTTGTCAAATTTGTTACAATTTTACAACTTCACAAATTTGTTGTTTCTATTTATCCCTCTTAGATATCCATTAGATCTTCTTCCTTCTCATCATTATATTCTTCTTTAATAACCTATCTCATCATTTATCCTTCAATGATCTTGTGATTGCTGTTGTAATGCCAATTTACTTATGAAAGTCCTAGGGTTTGATCATTCTTATTTTGGACTACTATTCGAACAATGCCATGTGATATTCTTAAGGTTACAATGACTGTCCTATACATTTATGATTCCTAGAAAACCCCTCCTTTACACCTTGACAATGCTGAATACAAAGAATACTGAGAGGGGGGGTGAATCAGTATCCTGTAAAACTTTTCTATCACACATTTATTAATCCATTTACCAATTTCAATAACATGAAAGTAAAGTAAGCATAAGAAGAGCAACCACAAAGTCATAACACATGAACACTAATATTTTTACGTGGAAAACCCCAAAAGGGAAAAACCACAATGGGGGTTAACCCACAGATATTTATTAGTGATAGTAATACTGAATTACAAGAGGCTCACTGCCTTGAGTTCACTGCTCACAAGAGGCTCAATGCCTAAAGAAAGAGATGAGAAGATAGAAGGAATGGCTCACTACCAGGGGAAGACTGCTATAAGTGCATCTACAAAATGATGAAGTGTATTTCCAATTATGGCTTAGTATATAGACTCAAATGTCTTCATAATGTTTGCCCTACTTTTTTGCTTTGTTTCACATATACTCTATTTTTCTGCCCTTACTATTCCTTTCTGGTCACAAGACTGTCTTAGATTGCACATACTTTGAATTTGTACTATATTTACATATATTTCACACCCAATGCGAAAATCTATCAAATATATATATATATTTGTAACAAGATTTAACTCAAAACTAGGTCAGCTTGCCAGTGATGAAATGTGTACATAAAAAGCTATACTCTGCTAGCTTGAATCCTTTTCATGAAGTTATGTGGACCAATGCAAACCTTCAAGAATCTTCATATAGGCGTGGACCTATTTTAGAACCACTTAGAATAATGATTCAAGTTGTATATCTTTACCGTACAATGATCTAACTGAGTGTTGAATTCATTCACGAGTATACTCTTAACCTTGTTGACTGTCATAACACAACTTGTAATGCAGACTAGGCTAGACTCCAAAATTCATATCAAACATTCATTAGACATCACCAATCATACCTCTGTAACTGTAGATCATAATATTCTTATGTGACAAGATGCGGATCTCTGAATTGATGACTCTGTCTTTGTGAGTCAGTGTCAAACTGAATGCCGATACTTGGAAGCTTGTAGATGATCTTCCGATGAACTTTAGAACCTGAAAGTTTGGAATTAGATACTTCTCATATGTGTTTACAACACCTCCAAACCGCACATCGAAATAATCAATATCAGAGGAATGCAGACTGAAATATTCAAGTGTTCTTCACTCTTTATGGCTTAACTCTGTTCACCTGGACTTAGGCATTTCACCTTATGACTTTCGGAGGGAGCTAGAACTTGAACACTGGAACATGACATCACCAAGGGGTTGATTACAACATACCAAAACCACATACCTTGATCTTAAACTATGAAGGAGTACCAACTGAATTACTGTCACTATCTCAATGTGTTGTCAATACTTAGTCAATTTGGCTAAGTTAATCTTACTAGACCAAAACACTATATACATCTTTGTCTCAGGAGTTGTCTCTAAACATGTTAGGTTGTTTCCATCAATGACAACATCATATCAGCAGTGTCTCTTGACTATGTTGCCAAAAATCTCCCCATTTGCCATTGATGGCAACACTTAGTGAAAAATGTTTATCTACTCCCCCTTACTATATACACTCTGTTTTTCTTCTTCCCTTGATATGTTCAACCATTTTTCACTAGATCTTCTTCTCCCTATGTACAGGTAGTAGAATTGTGTCAAAACTTCAAAACTGTCATATTCTGCCGCATATGTACAAGTACAATCTTAGCTTGATTAGTTAGTTATAGGAGGTATAATATCACTATAAATGGCCTTTATCAGAGATAACTCTCCATCCCATCTATTCTTTGCACTTTCCAAAATTTGAATGTGACCATTTATCAAAAAGACTATTTTTTTTGCCTTCTGTAGATCTAACGGTGTATCAATTATTGTTTTTTTCTTCAAATCTTCTTCTGCAAGATGGGTCATTGAGTCTATTTTAGGACTTATCATCCCTCTCAACTGACACAACCTATTTTTAACTTCTTCCCTCTTTTTCATTAGATTGTTCAAATCATTGTGGATATTTACAATTTGTATCTCTTTACTATTTATTGATTCAACTCCAGTATCATACGACTTAGAAATATTTGACAATTGGAGTTCTAGATCCTTGATTTTTTCTTCTAACTCCTTAGTAACATATGGCCATGATAAGAAAAATTTGTATATATCATGTGATTCCTTAATAGCCTTCTCTATGTTTTTGATTCCAATGTCTAGCAAACTTTTATTGTTATCCATCATGGTCTTCAATTCAGCTAACCTTTTCTCATTATATTCTTTTCTATCTTTTATTTTTGCAGACTTTTCGAATGACTCAAGATGAGAACTTATAGATTTGATTAGGCCTTTGAGCTGATCCATTGGTGGTAGATATGTGTCCTTTTGGTATGAAGGCATTAACTTCTCTAGGATATCGGATGCTTCACCAATGAGTTCATTGTCCTGCATGTGTGACCTTAGTATCTCTTCCTATGCCTTTGCTTGAACAATTGACACTAGTTTGAATTTTTGCATAGGAGACATTGAGGCCATATTTATTGGTCCTTGTAGGAGCTTAGACTCATCCAAATCTTGTTGTCTCTCCAAAAGTTCTCTGGCAGAATCAATTGGGGCAGCAACAATGTCTCTTGTCACTTCTTTTGACACTTCTTCTTCTTGATTTTGTTTCGGAGGTTCCATGTCCATATTCTCTTGTTGACAAATATTTTGCTTCAATGCAGGGCTCTCCTCTGCTTGATCAAGTTCTTGATTATCAAATTTGATTTGCTCATCAATTTCATCCTTGTTTTCTAGATCATCAGTCTGTTGTTCTGGAGGAAGACTTGTTTCAGTTTGATCCTTTTCAATGGTGTCTTGATCACTAGCAACAGGGATTTGATCAGATTCTTCCTTTTGCTCTTTTGTTACTCTATCTTTTATTAGAGGATTTATATCAGTTTGCTCCTAGCCTTAATCCATGCTAACTTTTGGAATAGATGTGTCATCTCCAACACTTGTTTCTTCATTATCATATATGGCTGGGAGATGAAATTCCTTTAACACTCTTAAGGTGATCTCCTCGGCCTCTTTGACTACTTTCTCAATGTTATCTGCCATTAGAGTGTTCATTCTCTTCTTTGTTCTAAATTCTTTATGAAGCACTTTGGAGATTTTTGCTTTTTCTTCAGAGGTAATTTCAGGACATAACTTTATTAGTGTATGCCCTCTAAGCTCAATGTCCTTGGCCATAGTAGCTTCTTTTCTTGCAAACATTATACTAGCCAAGTTATCTGGGAGATCAAAAATTATCTCAATAAGAGCTTTGTTGTATATGTCTAGGTATTTGACAACAACAATTTTGATGATACTTTTGTCTGCATCATCATAGTCATCATACAATTGGGCAATAGGTTTTAGATTGCCATCAATTGTAATGACCTTCAATACATCCTCTAGGGTTATTATAGCCTGTACTTTCACAAGCTCTGCCTTCTTCTTCTTTCTTCCTTTCCCCTTATTAGATGTCTTCCCTTGACCAGTACCGAAGACTTCTATTGTTCTAACCTTCATCTTTTTAATCTCTTCATTAGACTCTGTTTCCTTCTCATCAACTCCTATACTTACATGCATTCTTTTTGCTTTTGTCTTCATTCTTTTGTGGCTTGTTGTAGGGGCTTGCACACTTGTAGAAGGTGTGGGACTAGAGGATTCAAGTGCAGTACTGGATGCAATTTGTGAAGTAGAAGCTCTTGTTCTCTTCTTAGTAACTACATGCTCTTTTGATTTCATCGCAGGCTCTTTTGGAGCCTCCATAGGTTCATCTTGTTTCTTTTTAGCTATCCTTTTTGCTTCTACCATTGCCCTTGTTTCTCTGATTTGTTCTTTGGAAAAACCTTTTTTCAGGGCATAATCTTCTGCCATCTTCTTGGCTTTCTTTGATATTTTTGGCATTCTCTGCTCAACAAAGACTTTTGTTGACAACTCCTCATATGTTTCAAATCTCTCTTCTTTAGAGTCCCTAGGTTTTCTTAGCATGTGTTTGGCATAGTTATCCAATACTCAACCATCCACTTCATATCCCATGGGCATGATCCAAACTGTCCTGGGCTCAACGGCCTCCATCATGCATTGGTCTTTAGTTACAATAAAGCAAATGTTATTTTTGTATTTGTCAACAATTCCATTAGGAATCCTTTCCCTAGACTGTATAATTCTTTGAAAATTCATGAAATAGCCCCATAGGGCTGTGGTTTGATCCTCATGGCTTCCTATACTTCTTAAATGATCCCTAATTTGCACTGCCACTGGTTGATTGTTTAACCAGAACAAGTTTTTCATTTCAGGTAATTCTTGCATGAAGTAGAAGAATAGGCAGATGATCAACTTACCAAATTTGAAGGGGTATTTGCTTTCCTTTGTCTTTTTTAGGTTTTCCATTAGTTGTTGTCACAGTAATTCATAGAGGTCATAGTCTGCATTCTCCTTAATCATATGATAGGCAGTGTAGATAGCAATATCAGAGACAGAGTTCTCTCAGATAGATAAATAGACCTTATATCCTATCACCATTGATGCAAATCTTACTACATGATCTATAATATCATTTACTGTTAATGCCCTTTTGTCAAATTGGGCTCCGGTTGCTTTTGTCACAGTGTTATTCTTCATAGCTTTTAATAGGGGCACACTACCGGTAGAGTTTAATCCTGTCACAACCCTAATCACATCTTGGTGATCTTGAAGGGCTTTTCGAGCCATATGAATTCATCATGGATCCTTCTCAATACATATCAAACCCATTCATCTTCCGCAAATGTAGGGAAATCTTTGTACTGAATGAATTTCTTCACTTCCAATGCCTTATATTCTTGCTTCAACTCAAATTGGTCACCACTTAGATGATTTAGGTATAAATCTATGATTGTACTATTACCATGTTCTTCTAGGGCAACATGAATGTAAGCCCTAACATCCTCCGCATGCATCACATCTTGTGGTATACCCAAAAATGCACCCATTGGATTGACTTCTGTTGATTTGCAGGGGTGTTTCTTGAATTTTGGCCGAGCTCGCTCAATGATATCAACAACTTGTGGGGTTGCTATTTTTGCAAAGATTTAAACAAATTCACAATAGGGTTTCAACTAGAAATACCTCTTTTTTTGTCAAGCTCGGGTTTACTTGAATCACTCTGTATCACTTTGAATCTTTGGAGATCATTGAAATCACTTGGAATTCAACTTCAGTTTCTCTTAGACACTTGATGGCTTGAATGCAAAGTGAATTGTGTTAGCACAGTAAAAATTTGAAATTTTTACTATCTCCTTACTCCATCATATTTGAATAAATCCTGAAGAATATCCCAAAAAAAGACCATAATAAAAAAATTTTGTATCTCACGAGATGTCTATGGATGAGCAGTGCCAAATTTCATCAAAATCAATCCATCGGCAAGAGGTTGTGTTGCTTACACCGATACACAAGGAATCGTTTGAAAACAAGCATCGGCGTGAAAATAGAGATCGGAAGAAGAATTGTGGAAGTCACCGATGGAGTAAGTAATACCGATGACTTTACATCGGCAAGAAAGGTAAGTGGTCATACCGATTGGTATGACAGATATCTATCGGATGACTTTTTAAAAGATGCCCCGACGGTATATATCATACCGATAAAGCATTTCGGCAAGAGTTTCACCGAACAGCATGCGGGGGTAACAAAATAAATAGCCATCAGCGAGAGGTAAGCTATCGGGATAGAAAACAAGTAAGCCTCCGATGATTAAGAGTCTTGGCGATAAGAAAGCCATCGGCGAGACTCACAGCGATACACCTCTATCGAGATAACTTGACATATCGGAACAAAAGAGCCAGGTCTTGCCAATTCACAAGTCACGACGATCAAAAGGTGTCGGTGACACTTTACTAAACTTTGCCTGATGAAGGATATGAAAAGGGTTATCGGAGAGATATTTAGGATCGGGATAAAACTTCCGGACCTCTCCGATTATATGCGTTATGCCGATGGGGTGGGCCACCAAGATTGTATTTGAAAATATTATGTGGAGATAATAAATGATATTTTGTAGCAAACACCTTTTCTCAAGGAATTATCTGAATATGAGGCAGAAATATACATCGGCGAGAGAAAACCAATCGGAGTGAAAATTGTTAATCATGCCGAACTCTTGTGTCACACCGATGGAGGCTTTATCGGCAAGAAACGGCATATCGGTATGTAGTATTTTAAAAGCTCCCGATAAAATTATGTTATACCGATGGACCCTGCAAAGGAAAAGTAATCAAAGAAAAAATAAATATTTAGTGGTGCAAGAAATGAATAAAGTAAAACCAAAATAGAACAAAAATAAATATTGACATCATATCGGTTGAGAACATTTTCAAGAGATGAAATATTTTCCTGAGGTTTAAGAAGACATCAAACCTAGAGAGTAATTTATAGTAAAGTATTTTCACCGAGCAAGAGAGAACTGGGTAATATTTTTACCCAAATTAATATTTTTATCAAAACAAAGGTGAAGACACACGAAGTAAATGTAATACGAAATATTTTACCAGAGGAGTTAAAATGGGTGATTAAGTATGGTAAACATATGTACAAGTAAAATTAAGCTTGAAGTTTAATCAAAATATTTAATTTGCCAATGGCAACTAATTAAATATTTTATTTTTGCCGAAAACAATTGAATGAAGAGCTGTACCAAAGGATGCACCGGTATGTGAAGGGTTGCAACCTTAAAAATACAAGATATATATGGGAGATGCAAACAGAAAGAGAACAATCAGTAGATTAGGATCAAGAGTAGATTAGGAACAACATCAGTTAGATAACTGGATGGATTGACCAACTGCCAAAATAAAATATTATGTTGAATATTGTAAAATCTTTCGAAATTGTATAGTGGAGAAAATGCACAAATTAATGATTTAATATTGGTGTCTATTGTTTGTTGAGCTGAGCAATTATTTGGTTGTCTCCATACTGTTATTTCTTTGTTATTTGAACCTGAGTTTCCAAGTTGATATTTCAGTTTCATCGGAACACACTTGTTGTTTTCGTGTAATCAAATTAATTGGTTTCCATTATAGATATAAAATCCTTTTGATTGATTACAGTAACCTGGAGGTAGCATTTGGATAGGTAAGAACAACCCTATAATTGTCAAGATTGCCATACTGTCTCCAACTTGATATTGTCCTGTTATTCAAATTGAGCATCAACACCATTTGTCAATACACATTTGCTGTCATTGTGTGATTCTTTTGATCGGTTCCTTCAAGCAAGGATTAAAAAATCCTTTCAATAAGTCACAATAACCTGGTAAGATTCGAGTGGATCACTAAGTAGAGTCTGTCAGTCACATTCTAGCACGTTTATACAAGCTATAAACAAAACAAGTGCCAAACAATCAGAATTGTAACCAGTAAGTAAATCGTATATCATATATACTTTGACTCCATTAGCCCAATAGAAATAGGCACTGGTCATACCATTTCCATTTTAGAATTCCATAAAATCCTATTCAAACAAATACAACTCATATCTTAGTACTAGGAGTAGGAGTAGTTCAAAAGCTTTTATCTATTTCACATTTTATGCCATTGTGAGTAGATACCTAAATCCAATCAAATCATATAGGGTTAAGTCTGCTTTAGTTACAAAGGTACACCCGCCTAGGTTTGCAGGACCTGAAGTGTAGGGAGCAAATAGCTCTGTCAATTGGTCCAAAAACGTTGCAAATCCAAACATAGAGTCTGGCATCCTCTTAGGGTTAGCAACCTGCATTTTTGGGAACCAACAAATTGTATGTCGAATGAGCTCCTTTTTAACCTTTGTTGTGAAAACCTAAGTCATCATAAATGCTTGTTTAAAGAGCTGTCAAACTCTTCATTGTAGACAATCGATTAGGATTGCTCCGCAATACTCTAGATTAGAACTTTTTCTTCCAAAATTTCTTTCAAAGGATCTGTCATGTCAGATTCTACCACATATCTCTGTGCTGGATTCCAGCACCAACTTTCTGGCTAAGGGATTTAGATTTTTAACACTGCTCCCCCTGAGCCAGAGCTCTCAATTTACTTCCCGGAGGAAGTATCTGCACCAGAGACTGGTGTGGATCCATTCTTGACTTCATTAGCATCTTTCCTGATCCAAATCTTTCTCATCTCATTCTTAGTATCTATTGGATCAACCTTGTTCTTTCCCTTGACATCTTTCTACCCTATTTTATGTTTCTTTGCAGGATTGTTTATTTTTACATTTATGCTTCTACAGAATCTGGCAAAGTGTTCGAACTTGTTGCAATTGAAGCAAACAACATTTTTCTGACCTTGATTCCTTCTATAATTTAGAATTGGCCTTGATTTGCACTAATTGGTCATATGCCCAAATCTATTACATGCAAAACATTGTCCATTGAAAGATTGACTAATCCTTGAATTGTTTGGATACCTTCTTGACACAGTTCTGCACTTAATTGCTTTATGACCTATTTTCTTGCAATGGAAACATTGACTAGAGAAAGATGGAACATTTTTATTCATTTTACTTCTACACTGAATAGCCCTATGACCATACTTATTGCATTTAAAATAGTAACCATTGAAAGATGGGTACCTTTGATCATTTGGTTGCCTGATTGAAGGTCCTTTAGGTCTTCTTCTTTGATTCCTTACTGAATGGTCTCTGCCTCTTCCTTCTTTAGATCTGTCTTGTCCTGAATTTGAACTTTCTCCCTTTTCAAATCCCAAGCCTTGTTTATCATCTGGATGCTTTTGACTAGCTAGCAAATTATCAAGTTTTGCTGAGCTTATTTTGAATTTTTCTTCATAGCTATTTGTTGCTTCTAGATCAAATTTTAAGAGTAGAACTTCTTTCCCTTATTTTTCACAGTCCTCTAACTTGTCCTTCACAACTTGATTCAAATATTCTTCATTCTTGGTTTTTTCTTCAATCACCCTGAGAAGACTCTATAGATTCATTTGCTTGTTTTAGTTGCTCACATAATTCCTTCCATCTTTCCTGAGATTTGTTGATCTGTTCTTTTAGTTTTAGAATGCAATCATCAGCTTCTTTGATACTCTCTTCTAAACCCTTGATATCAGCTTTGGACTTGTCAAGATCTTCTAGAGCTGCTTCAAATTGTTCATTATTAATATATACTTGATTACCAATCTTAATGTTGCTAGGAGGATCTACTTCAGGATAAGTGAGATACCTTTGTGTTGCCATGAGTAAACCTTCCCAGATCTTCCTCAAGCTATTAGGCTTCTTCCAAGGAACCTTGCTCTAATACCAATTGTTGAATACAAAGAATATTGAGAGGGGGGTGAATCAGTATTTTGTAAAACTTTTCTATCACACATTCATTAATCCATTTACCAATTTCAATAACATGAAAGTAAAGTAAGCATAAGAAGAGCAACCACAAAGTCATAACACATGAACACCAGTATTTAGTATATGGAAAACCCAAAAAAGGAAAAACCACGGTGGGGGTTAACCCACAGAAATTTATTAGTGATAGTAATACCGAATTACAAGAGGCTCACTACCTGAAGAAAGAGATAAGAAGATAGAAGGAATGGCTCACTGCCAGGGGAAGTCTGCTATAAGTACATCTATAGAATGCTGAAGCATAGTTCTAATTATGGCTTAGTATACAGACTCAAATGTCTTCATAATGTCTGCCCTACTTTTCTGCTTTGTTTCACATATACTCTATTTTTTTGCCCTTACTATTCCTTTCTGGTCACAAGACTATCTTAGATTGCACATACTTTGAATTTGCACTATATTTACATATATTTCACACCTAATGCCGAAATCTATCGAATATATATATTCGTAACAAGATTTAACTTAAAACCAAGTTGGCTTGCTAGTGATGAAATGTGTACATAGAAAGCTATACTCTGTCGGCTTGAATCCTTTCCATGAAGTTATGTGGACCAATGCAAACCTTCAAGAATCTTCATATAGGTATGGACCTATTTTAGAGCCACTTAGAATAATGATTCAAGTAGTATATCTTTACCGCACAATGATCCAACTAAGTGTCGACTTCATTCATGAGTATACTCTTAACCTTGTTGACTATCATAACACAACTTGTAATGCGGACCAAGATGGACTCCAAAATTCATATCAAAAATTCATTAGACATCACCAATCATACCTCTGTAACCGCATATCATAATATTCTTATGTGACAAGATGTAGATCTCTGAATTGATGACTCTGTCTTTGTGAGACATTGTCAAACTGAATGCTGATACTTGGAAGCTTGTAGATAATCTTCCGGTGAACTTCAGAATCTGAAAGTCTAGAATTAGGTACTTCTCATATCTGTTTACAATGCCTCCAAACTGCACATCAAAATAATCAATACCAGAGGAATGCAAACCAAAATATTTAGGTGTTCTTCACTGTTTATGGCTTAACTTTGTTCACCTGGACTTAGGCATTTCACCATATGACTTCCGAAGGGAGTTAGAACTTGAACATTGGAACATAATATCACCAAGGGGTTGATTACAACATACCAAAACCGCATACCTTGATCTTCAACTGCGGAGGAGTACCAATTGAATTACTATCACTATCTTAATGTGTTGTCAATACTTAGTCAATTTGGCTAAGTTAATCTTACCGGACCAAAACACTGTTTACATCTTTGTCTCAAGAGTTGTCTCTAAACATGTTAGGTTGTTGCCATCAATGACAACATCATATCAATAGTGTATCTTGACTATGTTTCCAACAAACAAGATATCAAATTATCTTCATAGGGTTTGATGTTCCTGTTGACTGTCATGATAGTCCTAGTTGTGTTGATAGTTCATTTAAGGTGCTTAACAATTCTAATCTGTATATAATTAGTCCTTATTAGCATTCAAATTTAATAAAATTCAATATGCCATCTTATTTTGTAGTTTTTCTTGTATTGTTGACTATATTCATCAAACTGAATGCGCGTATCAATGCAAGGCATATTTATGTAGTTATTGCAGCTAAAGGCAATGAAGAAGGAACTGATTATTATTTGTGTTTCTATGTTGAGGCAAAAAGAAATTAGATTCCCCTATTATAGATGGAGAAAACATCAAGTACCCTACAAGATAAGTGATTATTACTAGAACATGGCTCAGAAGGTACCTAGTGAAGAAGTCTGATGTGTGGTTATTCGAGGACTTTGAGACACATAGGAAGATTCTTCATTATTCTAACCTTGTTGTGGTATCAAATGTTCATTTGATCAAATATGGGGGTAGACCATTGAACATGACCTTGTGAAAGGTTCGTGAGTCTAATCACAAGGCAATACTCGACACAATAAAGAGTAAAGCAAACCCAGATGGTTCATTGGATTGAATTAATGGAATGACAGAAAGGTATGTCTTTTCTATCCTCATTTCACCTTGTATATTTTAGCTAAATACTACAATTGCATTTGCATGCAAGATTTTAGTATGATGGAGGTAGGCATAATCCTTATGAAGTTGCCTTTCAAAGGAAAGTAAGGTAGGTTTTCATGATTATTTCACGATGATATGTCCTTTACTTTCTATTTCATAATGAGTTTTAACGATGTTACTATGAGTTTTAATTTGTTTTAATGATGTTACTATTTCACAATGAGTCTTAATGAGTTTTAATGACAAATAATTAATAGCAATGGTAAGGGCAACCTTAATTGATGCCCTACAAGACATTGGATCAAATGAGAACACCTTTATCGTACTGAATTTTCATCTACCAGAAAGGTATTATGACTGATTTTTTACATTTAGAATCTCCTGGGGCCAAATGGATGGCACCAACGCATTTGGGTGGGCGGGTAAATGCTAGGGGGGATGTCTTTTCGGTGGAAAAGCCTCATGGTCTTTCTTGGCTATATCCAACACAGACAATCTCTCAAGAGCCTTAAGAAAAAAAGGTGACAAACTTTGGACCTACTGTTCCATCAAACTATGACACCTAGGAACATCTTCTTTACATGTATAGGCAGATGTCAGGTCTACCTACAAAAATGTACCTTGATTTTTGCTAAATCAATTTTGTTTGCCTATGGTGGCAAGGAATGCATTGTTCTAAAATGCTTCAGTTTCATGAAGTGGAAAGGTGCTAGGAGTGTTCTTCATTATTCCATAGCTCATGGGGCTGAACGATTGTGCCAAATCATTTGGGTGGGTGGGTAAATTCTAGGGAAGGTCTTATTTCATGTGCCAAGCATCCCAGTCATTTGCGGCAGCAGGCTAATGACAAAGTCGCTTAAGATCCTAAGAACAAAAACTACCAAACTTTGACGAAACAGTTCTCAGAATTCATGGCAGCTGGGAACGTTCTGTTTGGACATATAGGTGCATGTGGGGTCTGTCCACAATAACATCTCTCAGTTTTGGTCAACTCGAGTCCATTTGACCATGTTGAAATCAAATGTATTCTTGAAAAATGCTTCAGTTTCATGAAGTGGAAAGGTACTAGGAGTGAGATTTTGCATTGCAGGCCAAATAGACTACACCAATGCATTGGGTGGGTGGGTAAATGCCAGGGGAGGTCTCATTTCATGGACCTAGCATCCTAGTTGTTCTGGATAGCAGGCTACTGGTAAAGTCCCTTAAGATCCCTAAGACCAAAAAACTGCCAAACTTTGATGGAATAGTTCTCAGAATTCATGATAGCTAGGAACATTCTATTTGGACCTACAGGTGCATGTGGGGTCTTTCCATAATAATCTCTCTTAGTTTTGGTCAACTCTAGTCTGTTTGATTGTGCTAAAATTAAATGCATTCTTGCAAAATGCTTCAATTTCATGTAGTGGAAAGGTGCCGGGAGTGACATTTTGCATTCCATAACTCGTGGGGCTGAATGGATTGCGCCAACGCATCGGGGTGGGTGGGTAAATGCCAAGGGAGGTCTCATTTCATGTGCCAAGGGTCCCAATCATTCAAGGCAGAAAACTACCGACAAAGTCACTTAAGATCCTAAGAACAAAAACTACCAAACTTTGACAGAATAGTTCTCAGAATTTGTGGCAATTGGGAATGTTCCATTTGGACCTATAAGTACATGTTCTCATAAGACCTTCAAGGGTAGTCAGGCTAGTTCCAGTACACCAGCTTTTCAACAAAATTAGGCACCTACTAGGGGTCCTCACTACAATTGTGGTGGCATTGGACATATTGCTTTGGAATGTCCCCAGAATTTCTCTTCAGCAGGAGGACATCAACCAACATATTTTGAGCCTACGGTTGGGGATGTGGGTAAGCCCCACATGGTTTTTTCAGTAGTAGATAATTTCTAGATAGAAGCACCTAGCAGATGAGGACCTTATACCCTCACCTCTTTGAGGGCTTCCAGGAGGAAGCCTAATACTAAGAGGGGGAGGATGTGAGGCCCATCCCTTTCAAACATTTTAGTTGACTTAGTTGCAGTACTAGACTTTATTCGTTGGATTATATTTTTGATGTTTGTGAAACATTATGTTAGTATTATGGACAATTATGGTTATTATGTTGGACATTATGCTAGTTGACACTTTTGGACATTATTATGCTATTTAAACTTTATGGGTTCAAGTGTTGAATTATATGATTTCATTTATTTGAGTAGATTAATAATTATGTGGGAAAAAGAAAATATTAAATGGAATTGATGCTTATATGTTGTTATTAGATAAATTAGTTTAAATTACTTGAATGATGTGGAAATAAATGAAATTGGATTATTTAATTTGTTTTGTTATGAATTTAAATTTGCTTCAGCTATATTATCTTGACGTACTGATGTTCGAATTTAAGTGTGCAGGTGGGTGGCCAAGATTCCTTAAGTGGTTTCAGAGACTCCATAAACCCTTTGTGAGACCAGTTAAGCCTAGCCTAAACCTTAGAAGGGGTTAAGCCTAAAATGTGATGTAATATTATTGTTTGATTTTTTTAATTTTAATTTTTGTGTGTGGTTGTGGTATTATATTATTTTTATTAATTTTATCTAATTGCATTTTTGGGAGAAAGTCTTTTTAATTAATTATTTTATTTTAAATTATTTCTTTTGTGGGATGTGGATAAATGTTTCAAAATTAATATTTTTAATATTTTATTTTTGGAGAGGATTTTTATTTCCTTGTTTTAAATTGGGAAAAAGAAGAGCTTTTGGGGGAAAAAGAAAGATAGTTGCTTTCTTTTGTTTTTCTTTTTTTTTGAAGCTTTTAATTTTATTTATGGGAAATTTTTGGGGAAGAGTCCTTCACTTTTTTTTATGCATGAATTTGAGAAGAAAGACCTTGTGAGGAGAAAGAGATTTTTGGCTTGAATTGGAAGAAGTTTATTTTTCAAGGATTTTGGATTCAAGAGCAAAATTTCATTCAGGTTTTAGATTGGGCTCACCCTAACTTGGGGAGCTAAGGTAACCCTCTAAATAATCTTGCATTTTGATTTTTATGTGAATTGTATGTGTATTGGGATTTGTATGATATTTTGGGTTATTTGTCTTTTGTTGATTTTGTGGGTTTTGGGTTGTATGGGAACAACTCTCCAAATTGATGAGAGCCTCCCAAGTCTTGGGGTTTGAGGGAGGCACAAACCTCTCTTGGGGAATGGTTACTGGTTTTATATGATTCATTGTTGAATATGTGATTGGTGTTTTTATGGAGGCTGTGGAAATGTATATTGGTAATATTTGCTATGTTGATGTGTATTTGTGGAGATTGTGGAGATGTATATTGGTAAATTTGGCTATGTTGATGTGTATTTGTGGAGGTTGTGGAGATGTATATTGGTAAAATTTGCTTTGTTGATGTAATTTTTGTGGAGGATGTGGAGATGCATGTTGCCATATTTTTGCTATAATTGAGGTTTTGGAGGTGTGTGGAGAAGTGGAGATTGTTGTTATGTTATGGTGGTGATTGGTGGTGTTGGGGTTTGATTCTTGCATTGTTGTGGAGGTATGTGTGGAGGTATAAGGGTTGGTGGTGATGGAATTGTGTAGTGTGATTTATGGTGATTCTTAATAGTTGTTGTGTCTCCAAGAGGGTTGACTTTCCCCTCCCTCCCCCTAAATTGGATCCAAGAAAGATCCTTGTTTGTGAGTCTATCCATGGGAAAAAAATTTGTTGATTTTGTTTCTTTTTGGGGTTTGTGTATTTGTAAGCTGTGCATGTTTATGTGAGCCCAGTTTATAGAGTTTTCCTGCTCGGGGGTGGGATGTGCTTATGCAATCCCTATAGTAGGGTGGAGAGTAGGACTTGGCCACCTATTTTGGCCTTTGTATGTCTGCAGGTCAAGAAAAGCTCCGTTTCAAGTGATTGGTTGAAAGAAGCCATTGAGAGCTTAAAAAAGAGAATAATGTGTTTATGAAGTTTTGACAAGAGTACCTTGGATATGATTCCTGTTGGAATCCTTTTTTATTTGTTCAATGTATTGGTTGGATAAATTTTGTTATGTTATTTTGTTTTGAAATTTTGAAAACTAGATTTCTTTAAAGTATACTTATGTGGTAATGGTTTTAAAATTCTATATATGGGTTTTAAATTCTGTATATGTGTTAATTTACATTTCCATAGAAAAATATCTTCTTTCTATATATATAAGTTATGGCGATTCACTGCGTTTTGAATAATGCTGAGAGCACTGTGTAAAATTTAGAATACATAAATTACAAACTTTAATATAAATTATGTATATGCAGATTTGAATAGATATTTGCATAAAACAAAGGAAATTAAAATTAAAGTTTTTGAGCAGCTAGTGTTGCTAGTAATGGTGCCCTCACGGGGGGCCGTGGAGAGGCCACGACCTCCCCACGACACTCCCCCTAAGGGAGGCTACTAAGCATTAATGCCCACGGTGCTCCCAAAGGTGGCAACGCCCCATTTTACAATGTTAAAACACTTCAAAAATTTTTATAATCCTTTGCTATGATTTAAAATCTTCGATACATTTCATCACTGTCCATTGTAAAATTTCTTCCATGCTGATACTCTTGAAACTGCAAATTATTAAATATCCTCCGCTGTCACCTGTAATGAAAAAATAGTCAGGTGTGTGTGTGTATATATATCTGCTAATTTTACTCTTCCGTTATTATGATTTCTTTTCCTGCAGACAGATACCCTAAGCAGACTCATAATTAAATTAGATATTTAATTGTGCAAGAATGAAATAAAAAAATTGGCAATAGATTATGAATAAGAATTAGATATAAATCAATGGATTGCTTTTAATGCTTTAATTATTTCCAAAATTGAGAAATAACAAGTCCTTTTATGATTTAATATATTTAAAGAATGAGATATATCTATATTAGGAAAAACCTATTAGTATTGGAAACAAACTTAGTTTTATCATATTATTCAAATAGAAAAAGAATTTTAAGTTAGAAAGACAAGAGACAAGTTTGTATTTGAAAGAAATTTAAGTTAGAAAGATAAGAGACAAGTTTGTATTTGAAAGCAATTTAAGTTAGAAAGACAAGAGACAAGTTTGTATTGGAAAGAAATTTAAGATAGAAAGACAAGAGACAAGTTTGTATTTGATTGAATTTAGAAAGCAAAAAGTTATTCTTATTGTTTTTATCGAATTATTTAGAAAGAAATCAGAAATTAGATTATCTCACATGTATAATGGGAAAAAGCATTATTTTAATTGGAACTTTATTGTAAGATTTGTTTTAATTATTTTGGAAAGATATGGAAATCTTATATTTATTATTATATTCAATTTGAAAAGGAAATTTATATTTATTATTTTTAAATTGGAGATAAATGATATACTTAGCTAGGATTAGTTTAATTTAAATACAAAATAGAGATTTAATTTAAAGTGAAGTTGTTATTTAAGCTATAGTTTTATTGATCTAGTAATTCTATCAAATAGAGGAACTTGTTTATCAATTGTAATAATGTCTCTTAAATATTTAAACAATTAAGTAAATTGAAATTAATCAACTATGTTACTTGTTCTAAATTTTCGTATTGGAAATTGTTAGGGCTTTCACAACAAGAACAAATATCAATCCAAACCTTACGGGAAGAATCTATCTTTAGTGAGACATTAGGTAAACTTTCATATCTGAATTATATGTTGGTACATTTAAACAAAAAAATCCTATCTTTTAGCCCTCTTGTATGGTGACATATAGGAGGGCTCGTCATGGGCATGACAATTTTAGTCAACTCAAATCTGTTTGATCATGCCGAAATCAAATGCATTCTTGCAAAATGCTTCAGTTTCATGCAACACAACCTTGCCAGGTGCCATATTTTTTGTTCTACTCATCAAGGGGCCAAATTGACTGTGCCAACACATTAGAGTGGGTAGGTAAATGTTAGGGGAGTTCTTGTTTCGTGTGCCAAGCGTCCCAGTTGTTCCAGGCTGTAGGTTATCGATAAAGTCAAAAGTTGCTAGGACTAAAATTTTGCATTCCATAGGTCACAGGGTTGAAATGACTATGCGAACATGTCTAAGTGGGCGGGTAAATGCTAGGGGAGGTCTCATTTCGTGCACCACGTGTCTCAGTCATTTTGGGCTGTAAACTACCGACAAACTCAAAAGGTGCTAGGAATGAGATTTTACATTCCATGGCTCATGGGGCCGAACAGACTACATCAATGTGTCAGGGTGGGTGAGTAAATGCTAGGGGATGTCTCATTTTATGGACCTAGCGTCCCAGTCATTTTGAGCAGCAGGCTACCGGCAAAGTCTCTTAAGATCCTAAGACCAAAAAATTGCCAAACTATGACGGAGCAGTTCTCAGAATTCGTTGTAGCTGTGAATGTTTTTCTTGGACTTATAGGTACACGTGGGGTCCATCCAAAATAATCTTAGTTTTGGTCAACTCCATTCCATTTGACCCTGCTGAAATCAAATGCATTCTTGTAAAATGCTTTAGTTCCATACAATGAAAAGGTGCCAAGACTGACATTTTGCATTCCATAGCTCATGGGGCCAAACAGACTGCGCCAACGCATCGGGATGGGTGGTTAAATGCCAAGGGAGGTCTTATTTCATGTGCCAAGGGTCCCAAATGTTTGAGGCAGCATGCTACCGATAAAGTCACTTAAGATCCTAAGAGTAAAAACTGTCAAACTTTGACGAAGCAATTCTCAGAATTCGTGGTAGTTGGGAACATTCTATTTAGACCTACAGGTACATTTAGGGTCCATCCATAATAACCTCTCTCAGATTTGGTCAATTCAAATATGTTTAACTGTGCCGAAATCAAATGCATTCTTGCAAAATGCTTCAATTTCATCTAGTACAACCTTGCTAGGTGCCATATTTTTTGATCTGCTCATCGTGGGGTCGAACTAACTACACCAACATGTCCAGGTGGGTGGGTAAATGTTAGGGGAGGGCTCATTTTGCATGCCAAGCATCCCAGTCGTTCTAGGCTGCAAGCTACTGAGAAAGTGACTTTGCTAGTGGCACACAAAACGAGACCTTCCCTGGTATTTATCCACCCACCCTAACACGTTGGTGCAGTTGGTTTGGCGCCATGAGCTGTGGAATGCAAAATCTCACTCCTAGCACCTTTTAACTTTACCAGTAGCTTGCATCTCAGAATGACTGAGACACTTGGCACATGAAACGAAACCTCCCCTACCATTTATCCACCCACTTGGATGTGTTAGTGTAGTCGGTTCAAACCCACAAACTATGGAATGCAAAATTTTAGTCCTAGCAACATTCAACTCTATTGGTAGCTTACAACCTAGAATGACTGGGATGCTTGGCACACAAAACAAGACCTCCCCCGACATTTACCTACCCACCCCAACGTGTTTTTGTCATCCGTTTGGTCCCATGACAAGAAGAACAAAAAAATGGCACCTGGAAAGGTTGTGCTACATGAAACTAAAGCATTTTGCAAGAATGCATTTGATTTCAACACGGTCAAACAGATTTGAGTTTACTAAAACCAAGAGAGGTTATTGTGGATGGACCCCACGTGCACTTGTAGGTCTAAATGGAATGTTCCCAGCTGCCATGAATTCTAAGAACTATTCTGTCAAAGTTTGACAGTTTTTGTTCATAGGATCTTAACTGAATTTGCTGGTAGTTTCCTCCCTTAGAATTTACTCGCCCACCATGATGCATTGGCGTAGTTTGTTTGGCCCCATGAGGTATGGAATGCAAAATGTCACTCCTGGCACCTTTTCATTACATGAAACTAAAGCGTTTTGCAAGAATGCATTTGATTTCGACATGGTCAAATGAGCTAGAGTTGACCAAAACCTAGAGAGGTTATTGTGCATGGACCTCACGTGCACATGTAGGTCCAAATAGAATTTTTCCAGTTGCCATGAATTCTGAGAACTATTCTGTCAAAGTTTGGTAGTTTTTTGGTCTTAGGGATCCTAAGGGACTTTGTCGGTAGCCTGCTGCTCAGAACAACTGGGACGCTAGGCCACAAAATGAGACCTCCCCTAGAATTTTTTCACCTACCCCAACGCATTGGTATAGTCTGTTCATCCCCATGACAAGTAGAACAAAAGATATGGCACTTGGCAAGGTTGTGCTACATGAAACTGAATCATTTTACAAGAATGCATTTGATTTCAACACGGTCAAACATATTTGAGTTGACCAAAACTGAGAGAAGTTATTATGGATGAACCCCATGTACACCTATAGGACCAAACAAAATGTTCCCAGATACCATGAATTCTGATAACTATTCTGTCAAAGTTTGACAGTTTTTGCTCTTAGTATCTTAAGTGACTTTGTTGGTAGCCTACTACCTCAAATGATTGGGACCCTTGGCACATGAAATGAGACCTCCCCTAGAATTTACCCACCCACCCTGATGCATTGACATAGTTTGTTTGGCCCCATGAGCTATGGAATGCAAAATGTCATTCCTGACACCTTTCCATTGCATGAAGTTGAAGCATTTTGCAAGAATGCATTTAATTTTGGCATGGCCAAATGAACTAGAGTTGACCAAAACTGAGAGAGGTTATTATGGATAGAACCCACATGCACTTGTAGGTCCAAATGGAACATTCCTAGTTGCCACAAATTTTAAGAACTGTTCCGTCAAAATTTGGTAGTTTTTGCTCTTAAGATCTTAAGTGACTTTGTCGATAGCCTGTTGCATTGAATGATTGGGACCCTTGGCACACAAAACAAGACCTCCTTGACGCATACCCACCCACCTTGATGTATTGGCGCAGTCCGTTCAACTCCAAGAGCTATGGAATGCAAAATGTCACTCCTGGCACTTTTCCACTACATGAAACTAAAGCATTTTGTAAGAATACATTTGAGTTCGGCATGGTCATACAGATTTGAGTTGATCAAAACTAAGAGAGGTTATTGTGGAAGGACCCACATGCACCTACAGGTCCAAATGGAATGCTCCCATCTACCATGAATTCTGAGTACTATTCCATGAAAGTTTGGTAGTTTTTGCTCTTAGGATCTTAAGTGACTTTGTTGGTAGCCTGCTGCCTCGAACAATTGGGACCCTTGGCACATGAAATAAGACCCCTCCTATCATTTACCTATCCACCTTGATGCATTGGCATGGTTTGTTTGGCCCCACGAGCTATAGAATGCAAAATGTCACTCTTGGCACCTTTCCACTACATGAAACTGAAGCGTTTTGCAATAATGCATTTGATTTCGACACGGTCGAATGGACTGGAGTTGACCAAAACCAAGAGAGGTTATTGTGGATGGACCCCACATGCACCTATAGGTCCAAACAAAAATTTCCTCGCTACCACAAATTCTGATAACTATTCCATCAAAGATTGGTAGTTTTTGCTCTCAAGATCTTAAGTGACTTTATTGATAGCTTGCTGCCTCAAACGATTGGGACCCTTGGCACATGAAATGAGAGCTCCCCTAGAATTTAGCCACCCACCCTGATGCATTAGTGCACTCTGTTCAATCCCATGAGCTATGGATGCAAATATCACTCCTGACACCTTTCCACGGCATGAAACTGAAGCATTTTGTAAGAATGCATTTGATTTCGGCATGGTCAAATGGATTTGAGTTGACCAAAACTGAGAGAGGTCATTGTGGATGGACCCCACATGTACTTGCAAGTCCAAACAGAATGTTCCCAACTACCACAAATTATGAGAACTGTTCTGTCAAAGTTTGGCAGTTTTTGCTCTTAGGATCTTAAGTGACTTTGCCGGTAGCCTGCTGCCTCGAATGATTGGGACCCTTGGCACATGAAATGAGGCCTCCCTTTGCATTTACCCACCCACCCCGACATGTTGATGAAGTCTGTTTGTCCCTACGAGCTATGGAATGCAAAATGTCACTCCTGGCACCTTTCCATTGCATGAAACTGAAGCATTTTGCAAGAATGCATTTGATTTTGACACAGTCAAATGGACTGGAGTTGACCAAAATTTAGAGAGGTTATTGTGGATGGACCCCACATGCACCTATAGGTCCAAACATAATGTTCCTAGCTGCCATGAATTTTGATAACTGATCTGTCAAAGTTTGGTAGTTTTTTGGTCTTAAGGATCTTAAGGGGCTTTACCGGTAGTCTGCTGCCCGGAATGACTGGGATGCTAGGCCCACGAAACAAGACCTCCCCTAGCATTTACCCACCCACCCCAACATATTGGCACAGTCTATTTCACCCCACAATCTATGGAATGCAAAATCTCACTCCTAGCACCTTTTCATCGCATGAAATTGAAGCATTTTGTAAGAATGCATTTGATTTCAACACAGTCAAACGAACTGGAGTTGACCAAAATTGAGAGAGGTTATTGTGGATGAACCCCATGTGCACATGTAGGTCCAAACAGAATGTTCCCATCTACCATGAATTTTAGAACTACTCTATCATAGTTTGGTAGTTTTTTGGTCGTAGGGATCTTAAGGGACTTTGCCGGTAGCCTGTTGGCCTGAACGACTGGGATGATTGGCACATGAAACGAGACCTCCCCTAGCATTTACCTGCCCACCTCGACACATTGACATAGTCTGTTTGGCCCCACAATCTATGGAATGCAAAATGTCACTCCTAGCATCTTTCCACTGTAAAATGCAGATTTAGCAGCAAAAATAGGTCATACGGGTATGTTTCTTTCACTGTGGGACATCATATGTTTTAGTGGCATTTCTCCAAAGGAAACCATTCCCACTTTTGCTGTGATAATAGTCATATGGACTATTTTAGAAGTAAAAATTAGTCATATTGAATGACTTTTATGACTAGTATAGTCACATGAATAACTTTTACAATCATATGAATGATTGACAAAGTGTAAAAATAGTCATATATATGACTGTTACAGTCAAAAAAGTTTAAAAAATAGTCATATTTATGACTTTTACAGTAAAAAAAAGTGTAAAAATAGTCATATATATGACTGTTACTATACACTCAAAATCGTGACCTTAGTTGCTTGGGGCTATCGGGTCAGATTTCGGCACGCACATGGACCCTTCCCTCCTTGCCACAGGGTGAACCACCATGTCACTCTCACTCTTGTGGAAGTAACCATTTGACAAGAGGCGAGACACGACGGTGGTCTGGCTCGTGTGAGAGTTGGACTTCGTGGAGAGGGGTCGGCACATCCTGGGGCATCTGTTGTTATGTGCTAATGTGTATGTTTTGTTCGATGAGTGTTGTTGCAGAGATAACCCTATGACCCGAAGGGTCACTAGTTACTCTTCATCTGTTAGGGTTTCTACTATTCTACCTCTGTGTGGATAAGCTGTTACTTTTGTTGATGTCTTGTTGTATTTCAATTCGTTGAATGAGAACACATTGTATTTGAATTTTTCTAAATGCTTCTAGTTGTTGTAAGACAAATGGATCTTGTTGAGGTCTTGGATGAATTTCCTCAATCTCACTGAGGAATGCCCTCACCCACTCACCTCTTAATCTTAGGCACATTCGTGAGATGTGACAAGAGATAGGCGTATGTGCACCAACCTTGACTAGACTTAGGGTTTTGACCTAGGGTTTAGTTGTGTGTTGACTTTTGTTGAGCTTGTGATGGTATCAAGGGTTTACAAGTTATCTAAATGCCTAATGTTTTTGTTCTTTTCTATATTTTTACGAATGCAACTATCTGACATGCAAAACTTGTTCTTGTGCTTTTTTTTGGGTATTTTTGGAAATAAAGATGCTTTTTAATCTAGGAAAGGAAATATGTATGCAACTAGAATGAATTTTACATAATGCAATTATTTTATGTTTTTGGGGTTTTCAAATGTTTTAAAAATATTTAATCTAGAAAAGGAAATTACAATTTATTGAATTAAACTATGATTGCAAATTACTTCTACAATGCTAGATCTGACTATTCTATCAAGGAAAAAGCAATAAATTACCAATCCCAAGAGTAATTTCAATTTTCTAATTACTACTAATTGACAAAAGCATAGAGGAACCTGAAACTATGAAGACTTGTTAGCCTCCACTACCCTCAGAGATCCTTGATGGCAACCTCGTATCCTTTTGAAGCAATAGGAAGACCTCTTGGCGACAAGACAACACAAAGAAGCAAAAAAAGCTTTAGAAGCTTTATGAAATGAGCCTAATGAGAGCTGTTGATGAGTACAATGGCTTGATTGAAGCAGTGTGATGATGCTTGAAGAGATTTATGTGAAATATTTGATGAAAATGAACAAATAGAAGGCACATTCATCCTGTGTGAGCATGAGAATGCTGATTGGAGAGCAAAAACTTAGCAAGAGCTACATGCACAATGAATTTGCCTCCCTTTGTTATTGAGGGAGGGGCTATTTATAGGTTGGAAGAGAGGATTTGATTGAGAGGTTAACTCAATTGATTGAAGAGTTAACAAGGATTGATTAGGGAGGGAACTGGATTGATTGCCTAGCGAACTCAGTTAATTAGGGAGTGATAAAGTAATAATAGATTATCACTAGTGAAGAAATGAAGTTAGAAGAATGCATGGAAGAGAATGAGTTGTTAATTTTAGATCAAATGGAGATAATTATGCATGCGTGGTTGCAAGAAATAGTCAACTCCATATTAGGTATCAAAAATCATGTGAACTGGAAGAAAAATGGGCAAAAATAGAGCTATTTTGAGTTAGAAACTTGAGATTTTCCACGGTTGGAAACATGACAGGGTCACCCATGGGTCACCCCTTTCACCAGTAGGGTCGCCTATGGGTCACCCAGGGGGAGATCTTGCATTTTGAGGGTCGCCTGATGGGAGATCCAAAAAGAAAGGGGTCTAGGAGAAAATGCATGATGGGAGATGGTAAAGGAGATGAAAAGGAGGGGATCTGCCTCCGCAAATAGGTCAATCATGTGTAAGAATCCAAATCTCCACTTGTGAAGTAGGATCTCCCGGTGGGAGATCTGGAAATAATAGGGGGAGATTTGGATTGGTTGAGTAAAACTGAAAACCAAAAGTGGGAGATGGGTCTGGGGGACCTCTAGAAGGCTTCTAGGGCGTAAAGAAGATGAAAAACATAGGGGAAAGGTGAAAAATCACCTACAAGATGCATACAAGGCTTAGGAATAGGGTCAAAAGCTCATAAAATGCAAAACAACAAGTATCGCAAAAGTGTCGAAAAGCGTTGACAAGGAGAGAGGGAAAACGTCAAAGAAGAAACAACACAAGATGAAAGAAATGACACGTCACTAAGAGGTCTGCTACTTAGAGGACATTATTTCATGCTTAGAGGTACGTGACAAGGATCATATATCATCATAGGGATCCTCATGGAGGTTGTGCGTGATTTTTGTGCTTACATATTTGCCCCCTCGGGGACGGTAGTCTACATGAAAGGTAGGTACTGTTGCCAAACTAGGCCTTACATGTTGTCAATTTTCCCGCAATTGTACCTGTAATAACTAGTATTAGCTTGGCATTTAAATATATCAAAATGAATAATGAAACCTAAAATGACGAACTTACCATAGATCGTGAGAGTTTGACTAGTTGTTTGCCTTTGTTGGTGAGACCTATAGGATTGAATGCACACAAAATGATGCACAAAAGATGCATAAAGGAAACTAAGCTAAGGGCAAGCAAAGCAAGCAAATTAGTGAGATCGAAGTGAATCGGTAATAGAATTGATCATGTGAATAGTTGTTGGGTAGATATCATCAAGGAGATCGTGAAGATGGCCGCCTCTTCTTCAGCCATTGAGAATCAGGTACGCAAATAGTGAAAAACCCTTTTCTAGAACCTAGGTTGAATTTTGTGAAAATTCGCTTGAAATTGTCTATTTTTTGTGATTCTTCTTGTTGCATTGTCTTTGTTTCATCTTTTAGAGTAGGTCTAGTCTTTCGTTTATTGAAATTGACTGAAAAATGAGGATTTTAGAGCATTTTTAGTTTGAGGGATCTCCACATAGGGTCACCCCTTTTGTCAAGCAGGTCACCCGGGGGGAGATCTGGTTGACAACATGGTCACCTAGGGGAGATCCTATAGACAACATGGTCACCCACAGGGAGATCCTGTTGACATCTAGGTCACTCGGGGGGTGACCTTGTTGGGTAAGTTTTGTCCAAAATTTGATGTTTTCTAACATTCATTTCACTCTGTTTCAATCTAATTTGACTATTGTGTCTGCCTATTTATTACAATTTTTGATGGTTTATACACTTTTTTGTGAGATTTTCTAAAAGTTTTATGATTTTTAGTATTTTTTGCGAGTTGACGAGATCTAATCTAAAGTTCTTTTCTAATTTGTAGGACATGCGCATTCGATGGAATGCATGTAGAGAGCAGTTGTGGTTCTCAGAGATGTTTGCTTCTTAGAGTGATGATGATCATTCTATTCTGAGGAGAGCAAGTTTAACTAGAGTCTGCCATGTGCTGGTTATTCATCCTATGGCATACATTTGCTGTGATATTTTGACATACTGGGATGCAGATTGAAACACATTCAAGTTCCTATAGCTTTCAAGAGAGTGGACTATCACTCTGTTTGATGTTTATCGCATACTTGGAGTTCCTATGAGAGGACATCCTCTCGTCCTACCTACTAGCAAGTCCTTTGAGGACAAGACATCTTGGGCATAGTTTATGGGGGTTAGTCATCCCAAGGATCAGACATGGGTTCATCTTACTTTTGTGCTACGACTTCACATTCCTTGCTTGAGGAAGTTCCTGATTGGTTTGATCGTACTGAGGCTGTTTGGAGACAAGGCCTTGGCTCACTTGAGATGGTGCTAGGCACTAATTGTAGAGGGTCTTGAGCAAGGGAGAGTCTATGCTTGGGGCCAGACATTTTGGCCATGGTCTATAGAGATTTCTACCATATTACACGATGAGGGGCTCTAGCTTTTAGCCACTCTTCTTTAGTTATGACTTGTATCTTTGAGCACATCAGGCCTTATCAGAAACTTTTTTGATCCCCGATAGATGACTTCCGAGAGCAGCTAGATGGGTTCATGTGGGTCACTTTGATGGGTTCATGTGGACTTGGAGGGATCATGGTCATGTGATGGTGAGATCAGAGAGTACTGCTATTGGGTGACAAAGATTTCAGAACGTAATGGTCTAGTTGAGGCTCATCGTGTTGAGTGCATCTCTACAATATTTGGCTAGGATTTTCTTGAGGACTTTCCCCCAGTGCCTACCTACTACAAATCTGTCTAGGAGATGGGCAAGGTTAGTTAGAGGACAATTACTTGGACTCCTTTGACTCCCAGAGTCTTCATTACCCAAGTTCCTAGATCTTCGAGAGGAGGACAGAGGGGAGGGAGAGGGACTCCTCGAGTACTCATTGTGGTTGAGGACTTAGATTCTAGTGATGAGGACTATATTCCTGATGGGGATGATTTGACAGATGAGGGCCCTCTAGAGGATTCATAGGATGATGGTTCTGATGATGATAATGATGCAGATGATATTCATGACATTCTAGAGGGTCCATTTGTGGTTCCTAGACCTCCTCATTTTGATGAGGTGATGCAGTAGCTTGACCTTAACTAGTAGCCTAGCGACCCACGTAAGTCTACATTTTTCTTTACTCATTTTTGCACTTTGTCCTTTCTCTATCCTTTCTTTTTGTGGGGAACTGACACACTTTTTGGTTTACTTTGTAGGTAATGTCAAAGAGTGGAGGGCTTTTGTTCACGAGGTCAATGTTAGTTTGGTTGGCTCCTTCACTAGGATGACTCGAGAGAGTCTCTTGGTTGATCCTGGTGTGCCCCCTACTATTGGGCAACACACTCACGAATGTCAGGTGAGTGTGGATTTGAAGACTAAGAATCTCATCCTTAAGGGTGAGAATCAAGTGCTTTGAGAGATGGCCTGTCTTTAATTTAGATGGCGAGATGCTAGTACACTAGGGCCTTCACAATCACATGCTCATAGTAGGATGCCTTACTCCCATAGGTCTCATGGAGCGACTAGTGGTGTACATAGGCAGAGGAGTAGGAGTCCTGAGGGTTCCGTTGGAGGAAACCATCCTTGATCTTACTTTACTTTTCTTTTGAAATTGTACCCCCCTTGCATGGGGAGCCTTTACTTCCCTTGAGAGCATTTTGTCTTAGCTTATTGGTACTCTCATATATGTAAACTTTTGATATATCAATGAATGTTTATCCTTTTAAGGTTTTGCCTATCAAATGGGTACTTATCTCTTATGCATTATAGAAGTTTTAGAACTTTTTGATTATGTTTTTGACCTTCAACTCTAACCATGCAAATATGATGACGATGACATGTTTTTGTAATTTTGTGGCATATATATGAGATACAGTTTATGATATGCAAATGCAAGAACACAAGAAATGCTAAAATGAAACATTTACTTCTACTGAATGTCATGAGATATGACATTGACTTATTGCTTTAAGACTCTTTTTCTGATTTTGGTATGAATGCAATGTGGAACAAGCAATATGTCTGCTCTTTAATATGATTTTCAATCTAGGGGATTACAAGTTGTCTTGATATAAGAGACCTATTCAAGGCTGTGAGATAGGATTTTTAAAACTCAAGTGCAGAGTGGGAATGAAATGGAGTGCTTCTGAATTTAGGCTTTGCTAAAGGCTAAACACTGATCCTTATCTAGATAAGACAAGCTGACAAGCTTTCAATTTTAGACAAGTAACAAATTTATTGATGTTCTCTAGACTTAGATCATAGATGGCAAGTAAGATAGACCTGGGGTAAAGGATAAATGGGAAAGAACAAAGGTCCCTAGATAGAAGATGATCCTAGAGATTACTAGACTCTTGGCTTTGCTTAGCTTATGTGTGTGTGTGCTTTGTACCTTTCTTTCTCTATTAGAATGTCACCCTTGAGGCTTTGATCTTAGACTGATCTCCACCCAAGAGTATAGACATTCAACAATATTCTCTCTTTCACTCTTTTTTTGTATCTCTCTTTTTTTTGCTTTTTCATTTTTTTTGTATTTCCTCACTTGATTTTCTCATTTTTTGGATTTTAACTTTTTATGAAAATGAATGCTTTTTGGAACTTTTGATATGCAAGTTTGATATCTCAATTCTCACTTTCCTTGATCACTCTTATTTTGATCACTTATTTTTTTATTCACTCAGATTTTAGATTGCTTCCTTCAGAGTTTTGATCCTCCTGACATTTTTACCTAGGAAAGACAAGGGGCTGAGTGCCACCTAAAGTGTTTGTAATCTATTTGGACTTCTCTTCTACTTGGGAAGTTTTGGGAAGGTCTATTTGCAAGCTTCATTTGAACATTGTAGGTGTGAATACTGACTTTGTTTAGACCTAAAATCTTAGCTCATTAAGACTAAGATTAGTTTAAAGCTAAGAGCTAGGCTTTGATTAGAATCACTAGGAATGACGGGGGATAATGACGATTGTGAAAATGGGGAATCTCTAGGTCCTGAAAGGATGACATATATCTAGGCAACATTAGAATCCTTACTGAAATGAAAATAATATAAGAGCAAGTCACTAACTGTAATGTAGGATGAACAGAATGATGTTGAAATGCAAGAAACAAATTATTTTTGACATTTTTGATTTTTATACTTTTTTTTGTATTTTTATGATTTATGATTTTTTTGGTTTTTAGACATAGTATTTCTTGAGGTGAAAGGCATTTATAGTTTCACCAAATTCCTCTCCCTCCATTGTGCACAAGAGATAGGCACCATTTTTGACATCTTCTTTAACCATGTAAGGTCCTTGCTAGTCTTCTGAATTTAAAGCTCTTTTTCGTCTTATTTTCTTATTTTTCATGCTACCTCTTCTTAGGACAAGTTCTCCTATTCTATAGGATTTATCATTTGATTCCATTGTTTCCAACTCGGTGGTTTCCCTTGGTGGTGTGAGATGAAGTAAGGCCCAAAAGGATTGTTGATGGGAAGGGGTCCAATAGAGGCCTCCATCAAATCTTAATAATTCTGCTAATAGGTTGAACTGTTCTTACATGTAGATCTTCACATCATGTCTATCTTGGACACTTTACAAGAATTGAAATAATTTGAGGGGAGTTTGCGGCTCCCTTTGCTTATCAGGAGGGACAAAGCTTATAATTGTCCTCCCATTTGGTTCTAGTCTTAAATCAATGGAATATTCGATGTAACTTCCTAGCAACTCAAAGATGACAAGATCATCAGTACCGTCTGACACTCTCATTTTCCACTCCTTGTGAAATGTTCCCTCACTTTCTTCACTTTCGTCGGGAAGTCTTTCAACCATTTTGATTTGTACTAAAGGTGCTTCCCACTTGCTAAGTTTGTTTGATTGAATCGAGGCAGAGGTGGTTGGCTTCTCTTGTGGTTGAGACACCATAAACATCCTAGGTAGCATTCCTATTGCATTAGTTGACTCATTGTCAATATAATGCACCTCCTCCATGGGTGTCAATGGTCGATATGAATCCTCTATTGGTGTGATAAGATCGTAAGATTTCATCTCTACTGGTGTGTTTGGGACACATGATTCACTTAAAGGTGACAAAGGAGTGTAACTTTCTGTTATGTCTTCCTCAAGATTTGAGAAAGCGTGCGGGTCTACATTTCTCAAATCTAATGTAGTGTTTTCAAACACCAGTACTTCATTTCTATGAGGTTTCTCCCCTATGCAAGGGAAGAGCTGTAGGCAGGTTGAAAATTGATCATGAATACTTCTAGAGGGAATTGGAGAGGTCCATCCTACTCTATCCATTCCATGATCTTAATTATTTTTTCCTTGGGAACAATTTCCTTTGGTTTTGATGGTACCTCATCTTTTAAAATTTTCATCTCTGCAGTGTTTATGGTCTTCTCTGGAGTTTCTATTCGCTTGATGCATATTGACTACAAAATAGGACTAGGGACAGTCAATTTGTTGGTGGGAAGTTCATAATCTATGGGGATGCCTATACACTTGTTTGATGTGTTCAATTTTAACATGCTGAAAGGTTCTGGGTCCTCTTTCGTGACATATACCTTCCCCAAGTGTAAGAATCAAGCTTCTTGAAATAACATTGATGGCACGACTTTCATCCTATGGATCCATAACTTGCGAAGGAGTAAATTATATCCTATGTCCTTGTCAATGACAAAATTTTGTTGGGATAGTCTTGGGCCCTAGAGTCATGGGAAGCGTGATCTTCCCTATTGTAGCAACCTTTAGGTTATCGTACCCATCATCAATTAAGGTTCATTTAATGCAAGTTTCATAGATCCAAACTTGTAAGTACAATGTGGGGTCTCCTTTCTTAGTTAACTTGGCCTCGAAAGGCATTTGCTTTAAGTCGAAGAAGAACCCTAGATCTTTGAGTTCTGAGTTCGGTGGGTTGATGTCATAGTCCACATGATTGATTTGCTCACTAGGTGGTGGTGTAATTTGGTCGAGGTATTTTAACCCTATTGCTTTTAATATCACTGAGTGGTGTGAAGGGGAATTTCTAAGCAAGTCAATGAATGAAATGTGAACATATGTCTTCTTTAGTTCTTCGATAAGTTCATAAGGTCCGATTGGAGTTGGTATTGGTTCTACCACCAAAACGACACCCTCATATACTTCAATTTGTTCAATTTTGTTCTCATGATCTTCCTCTTCTTCTTCGTTGTGTAGAATCTTGACTAATTGCATCATCCTAGCTGCCCTAGTTGTGGTGGGATGCCAATGTTGCTACCTTGGGCTACTTCATTTTGGTTTGATGTCTCTGCATCCTTATGCACGGGAAATGGGTCTTGATAGATTCTCATGTTTGCATTTTGTAGGGCTATTGGGGCTTGGGTTTGTCTCATGCCCTTATTATCTAGTGTGACTTGCTACAGGTTTAAGAACATTTCTATGAACAACCGCTATTGGTCTTTTGACAACCTCGCTATAAATTAGTTATATTATCTACAGGATTCTATGCTATGCCCCCTTGTTCTGTGAAAAGAACAAAATTGGTTGTACTCATTGGGGGTCTCTCATATCTTCCATCATTTCCATTTCTGTTGCGGTTCCAACTTTGGTAATTGTCCCTAGGGTAGTACCCATTATTTCTAGGTCGGTCAATTGCGTTGACATTAGGAGGATAATTGATGCAGAGGCATCCACACTATAACCTTAACATACAGCATGGATGTCCGCAGCCCATCATCATCATCATCATCATCATCATCATATTTGACTTAACACCGTCAGCATCATCATATTTACTGTCGCCGACCAATATCCTCCTGCAGACAAGCCTTCGCACTTTCACCTGTCAACAGCATCACCTTATTCGATTATCAACAGCATCATCATGTTCGACTAGCGCGAACATCCTCCTGACGTCCACTGTTCACTTCAGCGACAACTTCCGTCTTCACTATCTTCAGCATCATGATATTCAACATCATGATAATCAGCAAGATAAAGAACATCCGGTTCCTTCCATTTATTCTGATGATGACGAACCTTAACTCCTCGCACTGTTCCCTCGATGCTTACGTCACCCTAATATCCTGATGACGTATATCCTGATGACGATGACGTCACCTGCAGCTCCTCAATATCCTGCTGCTCTAAAATATCCTGATGACGTATATCCTGATGATGATGATGTCATATCCTGCTGTTGGCCAAACTTAACTTTTTCGGCCCGCGATCAACCTGATCTTCTACCTGATGCTGATATGCTCCTCCTCGGCAACTCCTGATGATGATCACCCCGACGCACTTTCACTTTATGCAACTAACCGCATCATGCCGATCTCCTCTTACTCGGATGATGATGCCCGAAGCGACTGCAGGATATAAGCAGAAATATCCTGATGATGCCGTTTTAACGACTTTTCAACCTTAGCAGATTTTCACTGTTCTGATCCGCCGAACCTCCTGGGACGACTCTGTTGGCAAGAGACACTATATGGATTCATGGTTGTTGTCATTGATGGCAACAAAGGTCATCCCACATATCCGCAAGTCATGATGTGTCTCTACCGGAAGTCAGAATAAAGAATGTTGTGGTCCGGTGAAGAAGAACAGAGCATATGGCAAGGTCCGACAGATTGGTCCGGACCTCTCAGTGGAAGTGTCTTGGTACAGTGCGGATTTGGGGAAGTCAAGAGGACTACCTTGAGTGGTATATTCCAAGGATTTAGCCTCCGGTGATGGACAAGGAAAAAGATATGAATGGTTGAGTACCGGATTCCTGAGAGACAGTGAAAACAGAGGAAGAACTGACTGGCAGAGTATCAGACTGCTTTCCGGATGAGTTACTATTGATGACAGAGGTTGTGAAGGCATGAATCATGTTTGGCCGACATGATTAATGATATCTACAAGTATATGCTTGATCCGCATTGCTTGGTGAGGAAGGATTCAGCCGACAGAATGAAAGTTTATAAGAAACTAGACTGTTCCGGATGCCGACTAGAAAGGTGATGAAATTACTTGTGCGGATATATATAGAGGATGGATTTAGTTGTGAAGTGTGCAGCGAGAGTAGAGAGATATGCGAATAAGTCCAGAGAAAGAGCAGAGGTAGCAAAAAGGATCCGGTATGTGAAAGATAGCAGAATAAAGAACAGAGGAAAGATGAAGTGCAGCAGATCAGTGTACTGAGCCTAACCGGAACTGAACTCCAGCATATGCAGATGCTTCCAATCAGTTCAAGACTGTGATTCTCATCACTTTGTAGACAGTGTGTCTTTTTGTAGGCAGTGGGCCTCTTGTGAGCAGTGTGCTCGGGCAGTGAGCCCTAATTGGCAAGTGCCATTTTTGTAATTTCCTATTCTTCTAACAGAGAATAATTCTTGGGTTAATCACCCCGTGGTTTTCTCCCTTAACAGGGTTTCCACGTCAAAAATACTGTGTCATGTGTTTCTTATTTCATGGTTAATGTTTTTGTGTTTGATTTTATGCTACATCAATTAAAAGAAAAGTTCAATAAGGGAAATAATTAGGATAACTGATTCACCCCCCCCCTCTCAGTTATCAACAATTGGTATCAGAGCTAAGTTCCTCCTAATAGAGCCTAACAGCTTGAGGAAGATCTGGGATTTCAAATGGATGCATATGGTTTAAGGGAGCAACTCAAGACTGCCCTTGAGGATCTTGAACAGTCAAATTCTGAAGTCAGTGAATTAAAGGAAAGACTCAAACAGGCTGATGAATTCATGAGAGAATTAAAAGACAAATTAAGTCTCTCTATGAAAAAGAGAAAGGAGCTGCTTCAACAGTTGGCAAGACAAAGTGAAGAAAGCAATACAAATGAGGAATTGACTGAGCAAACCAAGTTATGTGAAAAATTATCAAAAGAAGTCATTATGTTAAGACATGAAATGGAATCAGGAACTATAAAGTTTACTCAAGAGATTGAAGAAAAAAGAAAGGCTGAAGACAATCTAAGACAATCTCTTAAAGAAAAATCAGAAGAATGCCACCAGATGGACAGGATTATCAGACACCTTGAATCTGATCTTGAAGATGCCAAAGATAATGAAGGAAAACTTGAGGATCAAATTGCCTCTCTCAAAAGAGACCTTCAAACAGCAAATGAATATAAAGAGAAATTCAAGATAAGTTCTGCTCAACTTGAAGTTCTTCTTGGAAGTCAAAAGAGGACAGATGACAAGTATGGCTTGGGATATGAGAAAGGAGAAAGCTCCGGATCCGGTCAGAAGAATCTTGGATCAGAAAATCCAAGGAGCAGGCCTAGAAGACCTCCGGTAAGACAACCAAATGCTCAAAGATATCCATCCTTCAATGGATACTGCCACAACTGCAACCACTTTGGTCACAAAGCTAATCAGTGCAGAATGAGAATGAATCAGAATAATTCATCCTTCTCCGGACAGTGCTTCAACTGCAAAAGGTATGGACACAAATCCCATGAATGCAGAATTATGCAAGTAAACAAATCATTCAAAGGTAGATGCTTCACATGCAATAGAATAGGTCATATGGCAAATCAATGCAGATCAAGAGGATATCAGTCAAATATGCAAAGAAATGTTATTTGCCAAATCTGCAATAGGTCCGGTCATAATGCTAAAGTCTGCAGAAACAAGAGTCAGGACAAAAGAGGTCCGGTGTATAATCAGAATCAAGACAAGGGTAAACAAAAGATGAATGCGGATGAGGTTAGGAATCAGATGAGCAAGATTTGGGTGAAGAAAAGTTCAGAGAATGTAGAGGTTGGATCCGCACCAGACTCTGGTGCTGATATTTCTTCCGGAAATTAAAAGTGAGCTCAGGCTCAGGGGGAGACTCAAAGAAAATCTTGTTCCCCCAGCCAAACAAGTGGTGCCGGATGTGGCACAAGATGCGGATCAAAGGGTTTGTAGATATGAATCTTGAGATACTTCAGTCAAGTTTTCAGAGGTCCGCATGAAGTTATGAAGAAGCTGTGATCGATCAAATAAGACCTGTTCAGGGAGATGCTCCGGTATGATAAAGGATTACAAAAAGGTCCGGAAAGATCCGGAAATGCACTATCTGCGGATTGGACAGAGTGTTTGAGATGATCTTGTAATATGCTACCTCGATTTATTCATGATTGAAAGATCCGGATGATATCCACAGATCAGGACTAATCCGGGATACTCCAAGCTATCCAGACAAGGCAAACCGGAATGATGTAGGTGAAGCATTTATTGCAGACAGGTATTAGGGTTCGCGGAGCAATTTAAGGGATTTCTCAAAGGTCATTTGCTCATTCTGCACTCGAGAAGAAGCGAAAGGTGGAGCTCTGCAACAAGGTTCTTCAAGCACACCAAGGATCTCCTGCCGAAGCTATTGGATAAAGAAATCAATCCAACCACTCCGTGCAAACCGAAGGCGCATAAGGTATTCTCCGTTTTTCATTACCTCACTGCAAATCTTTGAAGAATGGCTACTCCAAACATAGTTAAGATCTCCGATAGACCTCGCCCCTCATTCAAGAAACATCCCTACAAATCATTGGAGGTAGACCCACTAGGAGCCTTCTCTAGTGTTCCTCACGGAGTTTTACACACCGAAGACATTAGGGTTTACATACATGTAAACATTGAGGAATTTGGGGAATTCAAATTAAGAGACCTCTATCACAAGCAGCTGATTGACAATGCTTTTGAGCTTAAACCAGAGTATAAGGATATTCAGAAGAAACAATTTGAGCAATTTATTCATTTCCCCTGCTTTGAAGAAGATGAATGGGTCCGGTATGTACTGAGCAGGATGCATGACAACTTTCTATGGCTAGATAGACCCTGTAAGATCACAAAAGAGGCAATTAGAGCAGTAACTGGCCTATACTCTTCCGGAGGGGTACCTATCCTCAAATCTGTCAAGAACAACATTGTAACAGAGGCCACTGGATCAAAATTTGACAAGAGGGCAATGACCATTGAAGATATTTCGGATCCGGATATCAAATATGCATCAATGATAATAGGATACAAGATCTATCACTCCAGCAGGGAGAATTCTGTATCCGGAACTGCAGTATACACTGCTTTTGAAATGCTAAGGAAAAATGCAGAATATGACCTCTGCGAACTACTGCTAAGCCAATTAATGGAAAATATACAGAAAATCAAGAAGGATAAGAAGAATTCCTTCAAGTATGGTACTCTTATTGTATGTCTATTCTTCTACTTCATGAATGAGCTACCCAGAACAAGTGGATGGGTATGGCAGAATGACAAACCTGTTGCAGTCCAGATAAGAGACTACTTGCATGGACTTGGGGATGCAAAAGCAAGAAATTCAGCTCTATGGGGATACTTCAAAAACTTTCAGAGCATGATGCAAGCAAGAGAGAGAATTCCCCAGTCTCTCATTGAGAAATACAAGGACTCAGTGTGCTTTATGGTTGACACTGATCAGTGCCTAATGGAGGCAGTGGAGCCAAGGACTGTCTGGATCATGCCCATGGGGTATGAAGTTGATGAACAGATAGTGGAGCTGCATGTTCAACACATGCTAAGTCAGCCCAAAGATCCTAAGGCAGAAAGATTTGGAACCTTTGAGGAGCTGAGTGTAAAAATACATGTAGAACTCAGGGAACCTGAGATTAAAAGAAAGGTAAGAAAAGAAGTAGAGCACATTGCTCAAGGCCTAGGTATCTCAAAGGAGGCACTTGATGCCAGCCGGGAAAAGAGGAGGAAGGCCGAGGAAGAAGAGAAAAGCAAAGAAAGTGCTCCGGTTGGAGCTCCCACCCGGACCAGATCAACAAAGAGATCTGCACCTCCCTCAACCAAAAGTTCAAAACCGGAAGTCCAGGCATCCGGTAAGAGATCCAAGACAAAAGCCACAAGGGCTTATGGAAGCCAAAAGGATGAAGAGGAAACAGAATCAGATGAGGGAGTAAGAGAAGTAAAGAAACAGAAGAAGAAAGGATCCGGTAAGCCCTCCACAGGCCAAGACAAGGATGAAATGGCAGAGGTAACTGTTGAAAAGCCCACTCTGTCATTAGAGAGCATAATCAAGTCGGTCACGGTGGATGGAAACCTTCAACCAATGACTGAATCCTATGATGACTTCAGTGAGGCAGACCAAAAGACTCTGCAGGAAGCCACAGTTAAATATCTGAACATATACAATAAGGCTTTCATTGAGATCATATCTCTCATTCCTAAAAGCCTAGAGAAGGAAATGGAAGTAAGAAAGAATAATGCTCATGCCAAAGATCTTGAGATCCGGGAGCAGATAGCTATTCAGCTATATCCTCAAATTGATCCCAAGACAATGAACATTATCTTCAAGGACTGCAAAGATGAGTTCAGAAGCAAAGCCAGGATGAATCAACTCATGCTTGGTGAGACTGACAAAGTGGCCCAAGAAACAGAAGAGATCCTCTGGAAGGCCTTCAAAAGGTTCAATCTTCCTGTTGTAGAGGACTTAGGTGCAGAAACAGCTGCTGATTTGGAATCTTCTGTTCCGGAAGAAGTGAGCCCTGAACAGACAAGTGAGGACTTGGGACCCTCTGCTCCAGAAGAAGGGGCCCATGAACAAGTTAGCATCTCTCCTCCGGTTTCCCCTACAGTCTCCGGATCCAAAGAAGAAGAGCAATTACAGGAGAAGGAAGCAGTGGTGAAAGACAAAGAGGTTGACAGTTCTAAGACTGTAGAAGAAAAGAAACATCTGTCTCCGGCAAGAGACACTGCACAAACTGTTCAACAATTTTTGAGTAAAGAAACTTTAGAGATTGATGAACCGGAGCTTCTAAAAGGCCCATTTGATTTTGACTCTCTCTCTCCGGTACAAACAATGAAGATAGCTTCATTTGCAAATGCCAAGGCAAATGAAAAGCTCCTGAAGTCTCATATGGAAGACTGTGAGTTGATAGAGGCTGCCTCCGGAGTACTTGTGAAGATCATGCCATCAATCCAAATAGATCCGACAGCCTCCACTTCCGGTAATCTAAAAACCTTAGTCAGCAGTGTTGATACACATTTTGATTCTCTAGAAAAATCAGCTGAAGAAAAGGTCCGGAAGGAATTTTTGGATAAGAGATTTTCAGAGATATTAGAATTAATTTCTAAAGATAGGAAGATTGTAAGCATTGGAATAAAGAGCTTAGAGAATGCTCTTAAGGATGGCGGTGATATCTATAAATTTTGTATATCCTGGTCAAAGGCAACAGCAGCATTTGACAAGAAAATAAAAGAGGAACAGGATAAGCTACAAAGCTTATCTCAAAGTTTTGATCCTCTCTCTTCCTCTATAATAAATCAAGAATGTCAGACTATTGCAGTCTTGAACGAACTAAAGAATCTTGAGAAGGAAAGGAAGAACATCACCAACCGGATGGGAGAACTTAGAAGGATTATAATCCCTAAGTTGGAAACCATGCATGAGGCCATCAGTGATGCTAGGACCACCGCCCAAACAAAAGATCCGACAGATCTCAAGCGGGCAGAAGCGTTTGCATTTTTGTTAAGTGGTCACATTTCAATTTTGGACAGAATGAAGCAAAGTTGGGCTACCGAAATGATTCAATTACAGACATCCTTTGCAGACATTCTTCAATATATGTGAGTATGTAAATATGCGGCTAAGTATAAGAAATTTTTGAAAATTTTGATATGCGGACCCTACCCTTTGCCATTGATGTCAAAGGGGGAGTGAGGAGCAGTGAAAAATGAGGGATCCAACTAAGGGGGAGTTCTGGAAATTGTATATAAAGACAGAGCATCAGCAAAGGGGGAGCATAGTGAAAACACTTAGTCATTTTTCACTAAGTGTTGCCATCAATGCCAAAGGGGGAGATTGTTGGCAAGAGACACTATATGGATTCATGGTTGTTGTCATTGATGGCAACAAAGGTCATCCCACATATCCGCAAGTCATGATGTGTCTCTACCGGAAGTCAGAATAAAGAATGTTGTGGTCCGGTGAAGAAGAACAGAGCATATGGCAAGGTCCGACAGATTGGTCCGGACCTCTCAGTGGAAGTGTCTTGGTACAGTGCGGATTTGGGGAAGTCAAGAGGACTACCTTGAGTGGTATATTCCAAGGATTTAGCCTCCGGTGATGGACAAGGAAAAAGATATGAATGGTTGAGTACCGGATTCCTGAGAGACAGTGAAAACAGAGGAAGAACTGACTGGCAGAGTATCAGACTGCTTTCCGGATGAGTTACTATTGATGACAGAGGTTGTGAAGGCATGAATCATGTTTGGCCGACATGATTAATGATATCTACAAGTATATGCTTGATCCGCATTGCTTGGTGAGGAAGGATTCAGCCGACAGAATGAAAGTTTATAAGAAACTAGACTGTTCCGGATGCCGACTAGAAAGGTGATGAAATTACTTGTGCGGATATATATAGAGGATGGATTTAGTTGTGAAGTGTGCAGCGAGAGTAGAGAGATATGCGAATAAGTCCAGAGAAAGAGCAGAGGTAGCAAAAAGGATCCGGTATGTAAAAGATAGCAGAATAAAGAACAGAGGAAAGATGAAGTGCAGCAGATCAGTGTACTGAGCCTAACCGGAACTGAACTCCAGCATATGCAGATGCTTCCAATCAGTTCAAGACTGTGATTCTCATCACTTTGTAGACAGTGTGTCTTTTTGTAGGCAGTGGGCCTCTTGTGAGCAGTGTGCTCGGGCAGTGAGCCCTAATTGGCAAGTGCCATTTTTGTAATTTCCTATTCTTCTAACAGAGAATAATTCTTGGGTTAATCACCCCGTGGTTTTCTCCCTTAACAGGGTTTCCATGTCAAAAATACTGTGTCATGTGTTTCTTATTTCATGGTTAATGTTTTTGTGTTTGATTTTATGCTACATCAATTAAAAGAAAAGTTCAATAAGGGAAATAATTAGGATAACTGATTCACCCCCCCCCTCTCAGTTATCAACAGACTCGATCCACTTCCAGGGTGATCTTCCACACTTTATCCGCTCGACCTAGCACATGCCCATGCTAGGGTCTTCAACACCTTTCAACCGCGATCCTGCACACCTGCATGCAAACAAACAAACTAACTCCTAACCTACTGTACATAACCATTCCACCGATCAGACGAATCAACCGGTGGAATGGATCAGTGAATCCATGAAACCACCCAAACCAGCAAATCGATCACACAGTGGAGACCGAAGCAGAAAATGAACAAAACAGGATCTCTTATTCGATTTCAAAAGATGCAATTACAATGATCAGTTTCTCTCTCTGTCTCACTCTCGCAAAGTCTGATCGATGATATACAGTCAACCGATCCTCATGCTTAAATAGGTTTTTCTACGAGTACTACTGACCCGACTCCAAGTGGCTGGGAACTCTCCAGGCGGCTGGGAGGTCCAACCGAACATACATCATGACAACTGTCCTAACAAACTAACTAAAAATAGCAAAGCCTGGTCAGCATGATCTTAGTATGATCAGCTTGACCTTATTACATGCATTTGGTCTTATCAGACCTTCTTGGAAACATAAACAAGACTCAAACTAACTAACTGCCTCATGAAGGCCAGCTGTCAGGTAGGTGCTCCTGCACCAATAATAGTCTCTCCCATTGTAATCGTCTCTTATTTTCTTGATTGAGGGTTGATCTGTTACCCCATCTATGGTTGCATTTCTATTATTCTTAAGAATTTTGATGACAGGAGCATTGTTCCCTATGTCTTCCTTTGTTAACTTTTCATTTGAGCCATAGAACTTTCTACTACTATCAATGGCTGCTTGATCTATCCTCAAAGAACTTTCCACTACTTCTTCATAGGATCTATATGGAAATTTTTGAATGTCTTCTCTCATGTCCTTGTTCAAGGCGTGTAAGAAAAGATCGCACAGTTCACGATGGTCCATATTTGGGGTACTGGTTGAGGAATAGAGGACTTGCCTCCATCTGGTCACAAAGTGGGCTATGGATTCACTCGGTTCTTGCTTCATAGTGAGGAATTCTCTAATCCCTATTTTGACAAGTTTGTTCATGTCAAATGCCATGACAAACTCTCTGATTAGTTATCTGAATGAGTGAATTGAAGCCTCTAGCAAAAGATAGTACCAATCCAGAGCTATTCCTTCGAGAGTTTTCAAAAAGATTTTGGCAACAACCCCATCCCAAGGGAGGAGTTCTCTTATTATAGTGGTGTAGGCTTTGATATGAGAGTTTAGATCTCCTTCTCCTTTGAATTTTGGGATATCAGGAAATAGTTGAGGCAACTGCACGTTCCTTATGTTTTGATCAAGAGGTTCTTTCAAATACTTGAGATATGTTCCGAGAAAGGTACTTTGAGATTTTGGGGTTGATAGTAACCCTGTGGGTGGTTTTGATAACCCATTGTTGGACTATTCAGATTGTTCTAAATAGGAGGGATCCCATTCAAACATGTGTCATTACTGGCATTTCATGAATAGTAGTTGAGGTAGGGGGATTTTGAGACGCCCCTTGGTCTTGTTCAATTCGAACGTCATCATGGGACTTTTGTCTTCTTTTAGGAGCAGCTTGTTCTGCTTCCAAGATTTTAATCCTTTGCACTAGAGTCACGAGTCACGATTAAGTCTGTAGGAATGGAAACTCTAGGTGTTTCCTCATTTCTAGGATTTTCTCTCTGAGTATGGTTATGGTGGTATGCTTCTTCTCATGCAACGTTTTCTCTTTGTTCTTCCCACAAGGTAACCCTTAATGCCTCTTGAGCATCTTTCGCTTCTTGCAGGTGTTTTTCTAATCACTTGACTTCCTCATCGAGATGAGTACTTTATGTGCTTGTGGAAGGTTGATTGGGTTGATGTATTTCTAACCTTATCCTCCTAGCTTTATGTGGTGCATTTGGTATGGCTAGATTATTTTCCCAAGCTAGGTTATTGAAAGACAGAGAATGCCTAGATTCTCTTTGATCTTGTTCATAATCTGAATCTTCGTAGTCATAGCAGTTGGTGATTGGTGCATCCGGATGAGGTGACACATACCTATCGAAAGGAGTTTATGGTTCTCTTGAGGGAATATTCCCTTGGTTTAAGTCAGGTTCCTTTATATTCAGGGGTGCCATAGACACCATAGAATAAATAGAATGGATGATGGTGAAGGCAACATAAGCTAAAGCAGCTATGAAGAATAAAGTGAAAATGTTTTGACAATTTTATTTTGGAGTGTTGGATGTTAAAGTTGTGATGTGATCTACACATTTGGAATGCAAAAAGCATAAACAAAAGTTTTTTCTCTTCACGTCAGGTTCACCAAAATATGTACGCTTAAAATCATGACCTCGGTTGCCTGGGGTTGTCGGGTCAGATTTTGGCATGCACACGGACCCTTCCCTCCTTGCCATGGGGTGAACCACCATGTCACCCATGCTCTTGTGGAAGTAGCCAGTCGAGAGGAGGCGAGACATGGCAGTGGTCTAGCTTGTTGGAGAGTTGGACTTCACAGAGAGGGGTCGACACATCCTGGGGCCTTTGTTGTTGTGTGCTAATGTGTTTGTTTCATTCGATGAGTCTTGTTGTAGAGATAACCCTATGACCCAAAGGGTCACTAGTTACTCTTCATCTGTTAGGGTTTCTACTGTTCCACCTATGTGTGGATAATCTATTACTTTCATTGATGGCTTGTTGTCTTTCAATTCATTGAATGATTGCACGTTGTATTTGAAGTTGTCTAAATGCTTCTAACTATTGTAAGACAAATGGATCTTGTTGAGGTCTTGGATGAATTTCCTCAATCTCGCCGAGGACTGCCCTCACCCACTCACCTTTTAATCTTGGGCACTTTTGTGAGCCGAGACAAGAGATAGGCATATGTGGACCAACCTTGACTAGACTTAGGGTTTTGAGTTGACCTAGGGTTTAGTTGTGTGTTGACTTTTTTTGACCTTGTGATGGTATCAAGGGTTTGCAATTTATCTAAATGCCTAATATTTTTGTTCTTTTCTATATTTTTACGAGTGCAACTATATGACATGCAAAACTTGTTTTTGTGCTTTTTTTGGGTATTTTTGGAAATAAAGATGCTTTTTAATCTAGGAAGGGAAATATGTATGCAACTAGAATGAATTTTACCTAATGCAATTAATCTATGTTTTTGGGGTTTTCGAATGTTTTAAAAAGATTTAATCTAGAAAAGGAAATTTCAAGTAATTGAATTAAACTATGAATGTAAATTACTTCTACAATGCTAGATTTGACTATTCTATCAAGGAAAAAGCAATAAATTACCAATCCCAAGAGCAATTTCAATTTTCTAATTACTACTAATTGACTAAAGCATAGAGGAACCTAAAACTATGAAGACTTGTGAGCCTCCACTACACTTAGAGATCCTTGATGGCAACCTTGTATCCTCTTGAAGCAACGGGAAGACCTCTTGGTGACAAGACAACACAAAGAAGCAAAAGAAGCTTTGGAAGCTTTATGAAATGAGCTTAATGAGAGTTGTTGATGAGCTCAATGGCTTGATTGAAGCAGTGTGATGATGCTTGAAAAGATTTATGTGAAAGCTTTGATGAACAATGAACAAATAAAAGACACCTTCGTCCTGTGTGAGCACGAGAATGCTGATTGGAGAGAAAAAACTTAGCAAGAGCCTTGTGCACAATGAATTTGCCTCCCTTTGTGCTTGAAGGAGGGGGGTATTTATAGGTTGGAAGAGAGGATTTGATTGAGAAGTTAATTCAATTGATTGAAGAGTTAACAAGGATTGATTAGGGAGTGAACTGGATTGATTGCCTAGTGAACTCAGTTAATTAGGGAGTGATAAAGCAATAATAGCTTATCACTAGAGAATAAATGGAGTTAGAAGAATGCATGGAAGAGAATGAGTTATTAATTTTAGATCAAATGGAGCTAATTATGCATGTGTGGGTGCATGAAATAGTCAACTCCATATTAGGCATCAAAAATCATGTGAACTGGAAGAAAAACAGGAGAAAACAGAGCTATTTCGAGTTAGAAACTTGAGTTTTTTTACAGCTGGAAATGTGACAAGGTTGCCCATGGGTCACCCCTTTCACTAGTAGGGTTGCCTATGGGTCACCTAGGGGAGATACTATATTATGAGGGTTGTGCGGTGGGAGATCCAAAAAGAAAGGGGTTTGGGAGAAAATGCATAATGGGAGATGGTAGAGGAGATGAAAAGGAGGGGATCTACCTCTGAAAATAGGTCAATCATGTGCAAGATTCCAAATCTCCACTTCTAAAGTAGGATCTCCTAGCAGGAGATCTAGAAATAATAGGGGAAGATTTGGATTGGTTGAGTGAAACTAAAAACCGAAAGTGGGAGATGGGTCTGGGGGACCTCTAGGAGGCTTCTAGGGGGCAGAGAAGATGAAAAACATAGGGGAAAGGTGAAAACTCACCTACAAGATGCATACAAGGCTTAGGAATAGGGTCAAAATATTAGAAAATGCAAATCGACAAGTGTCGCAAAAGTGTCAAAAAAAGTCGACGATAAGGAGAGAGGGAAAATGACAAAGAAGAAACAACACAAGATGAAAGAAATGACACGTCACCAAGAGGTCTACTACTTAGAGGACATTATTTGATGCTTACATGTACATGACAAGGATCATATATCATCATAGGGGTCCTCATGGAGGCTGTGCATGATTTTTGTGCTTACAATTACAATAAAAAAAAGTGTAAAAATAGACATTTATGCAAAGTGTGGAAGCATAGACAATGCACACGAACTATTTTACATGATGCCTCAAAGAAATGCCATCACATGGAATGCAACGATTGCAAGATATGAAAAAAAAAAAATTTGTCAGATCTTATAGTTGCAACTGTCTTAGTAGACATGTATGCAAATTGTGGAAGCATAGACAAGATATGTGAACACTTTGACATGATGCCTCAATGAAATTCCATCTCATGGAATGCAATGATTGCAAGATATGAAAAAATGGATTTTTTGATAACTCTTTATAAACTTTCAAGAAAATACAATTGGTGGGTGTAAAGCCAAATTCCACAACCTTAGTCAATATCCTCCTTGCCTATGCCAAAATGGGATCTTTGGAACATGGTATGGACATCCATCAAAGCATAAAAGATATGTAAACTTTGTTAGATGTTATAGTCGCAACTGTAGGAATACACACAACACTGAGAGGGGGGGTGAATCAGTGTTGTTAACAATTTTAACACTTTTTAAAACTTTTGATTAATCTAATTTCACAATTTAGAATTCTTCAGAAGGAATAAAGTAAATATGCAGAGTATCAACACACAGATTTGACACAAGAAATTTCCCGAGTGGAAAACCCTCCTGGGGTATAAAAACCACTCAACTGCCTCACTGGCTTAACACAAAATTCAGATTACAAATGTCTCACTGACATTATAATTCTGCCTCACTGGCAAATTTTATCTCTCTCTGCATGTCTCACTGACATCATCAACATTCAATGAAAAATTATAACTCAGGGGATTTCCCTGTTTCAATAAAACCAAAACCTTATTTCTCTCTTTTAAGATAAAATAAATTTCTCAATCAACCTTTAACTGTCTTCAACTCCTACAGTCAATCAATTTTGATCTTCAATATATTTCATACCTCTGCAACACCATTTCAAACTAATTCACCATTTTGAGCTTTCTCACTCTGCAAACTAAACAATTTATCTTCTCTGAAAAAACTATAATCTTTAATCACCTTCACTTTCTCTGACACCTTCACTTTCACTGAACAAACATTACTCCATCATGATCATTGAAGAATCTCAACATAAATCCCTGAAGAATGATTCTCCATTCCTGCAAAAATTACACAACAATTCTATTCTTCTAAAGAACTTCTTCAAAATTCTCATCAATTAATCTCTCCTCTGTAACTCATCTTATATCTTCCATTCAAAACAAAATCACTATATACAAAAAGAATTTTAATCAAAAAACCAAAAACCCCAAAAACCTGTTCAACTTCAACATAACATTTCTTATTAAACTTCTCATCTTCTCTCTTACCAAAAACAAAAAAACATAAAACAAAAAAATGACATCTCTTCGTAGAATTCTGCCTTTTCATCTTCTTAACATTTAGAAACCTTCTTAAAAAAAAAACTTACTCTTTCCTTTACACAACTTTCTAAATTCACACTCTCTTGAAATTCGGTGAGGGAAGACTAAAATAGCATGTTTTAGCTTTAAAGCAATAAACCAACTGTCAAATTAACACCCAAAGGTCGACCGTTGGAAGCAACTCACAGTTTAAACCTTATCCCTCCGATTCGCGCGGCCCGCCATCCATTGTTTAAACCTTAGCCGTTGATCGGCTTTTTCGCGCTCACTGTTGAGTCTTCCACCGGCGCTCACCTGATGCCTAGCACAAGGGGCCGGTAACATCAACGGCGTTGATACCCTTTCTTTGCAACTTAAACCCCCGATTACCTTCTCGACCAGTCACTTTAAGATTATAACATAAAGTGCATGACGGGTAATAAGGTAATGTTGAACATAAGTTTATGACTTGTTAAGTGTAAACCTCAACACATATTTAAGCCTCAACACACCTCAACACATATTTAAACTTCAACACACCTCAACACATATTTAAACCTCAACCTTGTAAACCAAGCTTCAACTGATCTGCCACTGTCATCAACTTACTATGATGCAAGCCCTTGCCTTAAACCAAAAATTGATAATATGGAATGAATGTCATCCACTGAAATGACTAAGTCACAGAACAACTTCACACAAGATCAACATTGATGTCATTACCATGAAGAACCACTGAAAGATCAAAACTGAAAGATCTAACAACCATTGTCACTGATGCAGACCATATCACTGAACTGAAAAACCATTGCCATTGATGAAGACCATGTCACAGATCTAACAACCATTGTCACTGATGCAGACCATATCACTGAACTGAAAACCATTGCCATTGATGAAGACCATGTCAGATCTCTGATTGCATACTTCTCAACACTGATTTCATAACCTGGCAACATCCTGATATCCTGTTATTTTGACATCAATGAAAAGACAACATCCTGAACTGTGAAATATGCTACAAACTGCCCTCAAAGACATGTATGAAAAGTGTGGAAGCATAGACAATGCACGTGAACTATTTGGCATGATGCCTCAAAGAAATGTCGTCACATGGAATGCAATGATTGCAAGATATGAAAAAATGGATTTCTTGATAAGGATTTATAAACTTTCAAGAAAATGCAATTGGCGGGTGTAAAGACAAATTCCCCAACATTAGCCAACATCCTCCTTTCATATCGCAAAATGCGATCTTTGGAACATGGTATGGACATCCATCAAAGCATAAAGGATATGTGAATTTTCTCAGATCTTGTAGTTGCAACTACCCTAGTAGACATGTATGCAAATTGTGGAAGCATAGACAAGATGCATGTACTCTTTGACATGATGCCTCAATGAAATGCCATCTAATGGAATGCAATGATTGCAAGATATGCAAAAATTGGATTTTTTGATAACTCTTTATAAACTTTCAAGAAAATACAATTGTGAGTGTAAAGCCAAATTCCACAACCTTAGCCAGTATCCTCCTTACCTATGCCAAAATGGGGTCTTTGGAACATGGTATGGACATCCATCAAAGCATAAAAGATATGGAAATTTTGTTAGATGTTGTAGTTGCAACTGCCCTCAAAGACATGTATGAAAAGTGTGAAAGCATAGACAATGCACGTGAATTGTTTGGCATGATGCCTCAAAGAAATGCCATCACATAGAATGCAATGATTGCAAGATATGAAAAAAGTGGATTTCTTGATAAGGCTTTAGAAACTTTCAAGCAAATGCAATTGGTGGGTGTAAAGACAAATTCCCCAACCTTAGCCAACATCCTCGCTTCATATTGGAAAATGCAATCTTTGGAACATGGTATGGACATCCATCAAAGCATAAAGGATATGGGAATTTTGTCAGATCTTGTAGCTGCAACTACCCTAGTAGACATGTATGCAAATTGTGGAAGCATAGACAAGATACTGAACTATTTGACATGATGCCTTGAAATGAAATGCCATTTCATGGAATGCAATGATTGCAAGATTTTCAAAAAATGGTTTTTTTTTATAAGACTTTATAAACTTTCAAGAAAGTACAATTGGCGGGTGTAAAGCTAAATTCCACAACCTTAGCTAGTATCCTCCTTGTCTATGCCAAAATGGACATCCATCAAAGGATAAAAGATATGTGAATTTTGTTAGATGTAGTTGCAACTGCCCTCAGAGACATGTTTGCAAAGTGTGGAAGCATAGACAAGGCACGTGAATTGTTTGGCATGATGCCTCAAAGAAATTTCGCCTCATGGAATGCAATGATTGCAAGATATGAACAAAATCGATTTTTTGTTAAGTCTTTAGAAACTTTCAAGAAAATGCAATTGGCAGGTGTAAATCCAAATTCCAAAACCTTATAAATGGTATATTTGGAACACGGTATAGACATCCATCAAAGAATAAAGGATATAGGAATTTTGTCAAATGTTGTAGTTGCAACTACCCTGCGAGACATGTATGCAAAGTGTGGAAGCATAAACAAGGTATGTGAAATGTTTGACATGATGCCTTGAAATGAAATGCCATTTAATGGAATGCAATGATTGCAAGATATGCAAAAAAGGATTTTTTTGATAAGGCTTTATAAACTTTCAAGAAAATACGATTGGCATTTGAAAAGCAAAATTCCACAACCTTAGCCAATATCCTCCTTGCCTATGCCAAAATGGACATCCATCAAAGGATAAACGATATGGGAATTTTGTTAGATGTTGTTGTTGCAACTGCCCTCAGAGACATGTATGCAAAGTGTGGAAGCATAGACAAGGCACGTGAACTATTTGGCATGATGCCTCAAAGAAATGTCACCTCATGGAATGCAATGATTATAAGATATGAACAAAATGGATTTTTTGATAAGGCTTTACAAACTTTTAAGAAAATGCAATTGGAGGGTGTAAAGCCAAATTCCAAAACCTTAGAAATGGGATCTTTGGAACACGCTATAGACATCCATCAAAGCATAAAGGATATAGGAATTTTGTCAAATGTTTTAGTTGTAACTACCCTGCAAGACATGTATGCAAAGTGTGGAAGAATATACAAGGAACGTGAACTATTTGACATGATGCCTCAAAGAAATGTTGTCTCATGGAATGCAATGATTGCAAGATATGCAAGAAATGGATTTTTCATAAGGCTTTAAAAACTTTCAAGAAAATACACAAAAGAAAATTTTAACCAAATGCAATTGGCATGTCTAAAAGTAAATTGCACAACCTTATCAAACATCCTCATTGCCTATGCCAAAATGGGATTTGGGGAACATAGTGTGGAGGAAGATTAAGGGGGTAAATGAAGGTAGTTTCTAAAAAGAAAAAAAAGGCCAATAAAGATGGGAAGATCTGTCCAATACAGAGAGGACTATGCAACTGATATGTACTCAAAATTTAATGATTTTGCAAATTTGTACCAGTTGCAAGTGGTTGACATAGTGATATTTCTTCAATGCACAAGTACATTAAGACTGCAAGTAATCTTCTATTGTCAGTTGGTAGATTTGTCAGAGAATGGGTAGGGTTCCAAGCATGCAGGTTTTATGATAATGCCACGGGCCTGAATTTAATGCAGCATGGGCCATTCTAGGTTTCTTGTTGACTGATTTTCCAACACCTAGGGTTGCACAATATGAATTAATTGTTATATATACATGAAAAAGAGATGTTTTCAGGGTTGGTGGCTGAGCCAATTGTTTGGTCTAGGAGAGCCTAAGGAGTATTCTTTGGCACCAAAACACGTTTTGTCTAGTTTTTTAGTGAAGGGATGTATTCAACATGGTGTAGGAAGGTTGTGTAATGCATATATGAATGTAATGGTATGTCTCCATAGAAGTTTGGAATGATTTTGGTGAATATATAATCGTAGTTGTACGTTTTCCCTTACCACATTTGCTAGTATGATTGTAACAGATGTTTGGAGATGTGTAACAACACCCAAGTTAATATGAATCATTGTAGTTCTCTTTTGGATTATTAACTGTTATGTCCAAAGAATGGCATAGTTTCTCACAGTTTATCTCCTCTCGTTTTGTGTCCTTTCAACCTATTTGTTTCTGAGATCCCTAAACCCTGATTGACCTATAGCTAACTAAAGAAATCTCGTATTCTGAAACAACTGACGACTAAACCTAAAAACAAACTTTTTATTTTGGACATCCTAGACCTCCTTAATGCAAACTTGATGGAAAAATCAAGGATTGGACATGAGCGCTCACGCCCTTGTCTTGCCTTATTTTTTTGGCTGGCGGGGTGTCAACTCTCACCGTGCACCTCAAGATTCTGATTTCAATTTTTTTTTTGCACAATGTCGGCATGTTATTTCAAATATTTGAAATTCTAAGGTTAGATATTTAAAGACAATTGAAAATCATTTTATTACACAAAATCTATATGTAATCTTTCTATGCCAAACTCTGTCATTTTTTGTTACACCTCGTGTGTTTCTAACTATTTACTATTTACCTAGATTGGTCAATATGCTTGGATAAATGAATGTTTATGAATCCTTGCATTCATGTGTATTGTGAATCTTGAATAGAATATGTTGAAAGAATAAAATGTATTGTGAATCTTGAATGGAATATAGTGAAAGATTGAATAATGCAATGAGATGTATTATAAGTGATTATTATTATGAAATGTATGAAGCAAATGATTATTTTGTGAACGGATAACTACTGTTGTGATGATGTAAGTTGGATGTAGGAATAGGTTGCTCCTCTAGAAAGGATGATAAGTATCACTCAGGAGAAGGACTTGGTCTAGTAAACATTGGAAAAAGCCTAAACTGAGCAAACACACACCAATATCCTATTAGTCTAGGTTAGGTTGAGTCAGTGTGGGTAGAGGTAAGTGAACTATTGTAATCGAGAGTGCTTATGTGGATATGGTTTTATGAGTGCTTTGAGTGAAGATTGTGATTTAATTTGTGTGTGTCAATTGAAAGTCTCCTTTGATGTAGTTTGAGTTTGCTTTGACAAGTTGTTAACATGAAGTGAATATATACACATATGTAGATGCTTGTCTATGATAACTTATACGTATTGTTCATCATTATAAGCGTGATTTAGACAAGGGACATCTATATATGTGGATATCATTCTTTTATGGCGTCAGTGTGTATATGGATGTCATTCATGTCGTTAATGAATATGTGGACCTCATGTCGACAGAGGATGTGTGAGTAATAAGTTTCATGTGGTTTTAAGTATTGATGATATATATATATATATATAGTTAAAAGCTATTACATACATATATAGATATATATATTTATTTTTAATTGTTAAGATTTACAGTATACAAATATAACTGGTAAATATGATTATGTGAATGCTAAAAGTAATGATGTTTAAATATTGATTATAATGGAAATATATATATGTGTTTTGGTATATTGATGAAATGTGAATATATATATATATATATATATATATATATATATAGTTAAAAGCTATTACATATATATATATATTTATAATTGTTAAGATTTATAGTATACAAATATAACTGGTAAATATGATTATGTGAATTCTAATAGTAATGATGTTTAAATATTGATTATAACAGATATGTGTGTGTGTGTGTGTGTGTGTGTTGCTTAATGGTTATGGCCCTGCCATGAAACAAGGAAAAGCAATAAACCATAGTACTGGTTTAAGTGCATAGATTGGAGTTTATGTTTATATCTTAGCAAACATATTAAGTGAAGCATATTTAGTATTCCTTTATAAGTGCTGAAGGGAGCACATAAGTCATATGTATTGTTATTACTTTCTTAGTTTGAGAATCCATGACTCTCGGCAGTGCTTTGACTTGGTCATGGGCATTGGAATAAAGCAGAAATAGTTATAAGTTTGAATTTTTAAAGAGCTGTCATGTTGTTTCAATGTGTATACATTGACTCTTTCTTTATAAATAGTTTGCAAGTAAATAGGAAACATGGAATATTGTGTGGCACCTTTGTGAGGAGATTTAAATCCATTTCAAGTCTATTTTCTTTATAGTTACCACATTTTGCTGAGTTGCTTCATGACTGTCCTCTTATGTGTTCATTTCTCATTGAATTCCTTTTGCCACCTCTAATTAGTTTTGATGAGTCCAAGAATGAAGGGGGTATTGTGGCAATTTTGCAAACTAATTTGTAGCCTTAGTTCACTTGATTTTCTTTTATTTAAAGGCGAGCTTCCTCATTCTTTTACACACAATTTTTCCAGCCAAGTGCTTCATTATTTTTCTGTTGTAATTCTGAGTTTGGTTTTGTGGGTGCATTGTTATTTTGTATGGATTTTGTGAGAGGAAGTATAAGAAGGTTAGAGAGAGAGTTGGATTACTTTGGAGGGGAGATTTAGTCCATTTGAAGGATCACAAGCAAGGGGTTCCATCAATTTATTGGAGCAATTATCACAGGCATGCAAAATTCTTATCCATTATGCTTTTTCAATTTGAAAATCTATTTGTGTTTGATTATTGTTGTGGGATGAATTGTTTTATTGTCTTTATCAAACTGGGTGTTTACTTGTTTTTGTAAAAAGTGTATATATATAGTATGAGATTTATATTATGTGTTGAATGTGAAATTTATCTCCATAGTAGAGATTTGTGCCTATATTGGATTTCATGAACACTTATTAATTTAAGTGTAATTAGCTATTTCTACAAAGTGAGAGATTAGTAAACCATATCTTGCAACTACATTGAACTGTATTAAGACAAGTATGAGTAGTACTACAGAAATATGAATGGTAAAGTTAGGAAAGCTATATACTACCAATAGTATTACTTTGATGAGACTGTCATAGAAAACCTAGAATGGATGAATATGGTTATGCCTGGGATTTGTTGATCCATGGAAGGGAATAACCTTATATTTAGTAAACTTGAAATTGTTAGTGGGGTTATGCCTAGGATTTGTTGATCCATGGAAGGGAATAACCTTAGAATTAGTAAATTTGAAATTGTTAGTGGGGTTATGCCTAGGATTTGTTGATCCATGGAAGGGAATAACCTTAGATGTCTTTCCAAATCAAGCTAGAATGATGGGTGAGCATTTGACGTCCATTCTGAGTTAGGGGTGATGAAACTTTGGCCAAAGTAGTGTAAGCAACCAATGTTTACATTGTCAGTTCACTGTGATCCAAGATTACATACTAGGAAGGGCAATCATGCTTGGGTTTGTAGCCACAATGTATGATAGTACTAGATATGTAGGACACAACATCAGCTCAGTATAGGCTATTCTTTGAGGTTACCATACCAATCCCTTCGTCAAAGGGTAGGGCCATTTACTGGTTTGGTAAATGTGTGGGGGACTCAGTTAGTCCGTGATTGGCAGAAAAATGCTTGAGTGATGCTTCTCCTCTTGCAGTTGGCAGCCAGGATTTGAAGACAGACATTAGAACCATTGTATATCTATTCTCAATAAGTTTTATGAAGCTTGTATGTAACTATCTCTTGAAATATTGTAAATAAGGACTATTCAATTCATGTAATTGTTGAAATGTAATTTGATAGTGCAATGGTTAAGTTTGAAATATGTTTCAAATGTGCATTTTATCAAATGAAAGGAAGGAAAAATTTTATTACTCATGTTTTGGATTCATAATTTATTTACTCTTGAGTTATAACTTAGTTATTTTTACTTGGTAGAACAAGTGGCATGTTACACATGGTATCAAAGCTACCAAGTTCAGCTCTAGAACCTATGTGCTCACTATCCTTTCCCATTCAACACTATAGGAGTCTAATGTTTGAAATTAGTTTTATGCTAGAATGGCATAGAAGAATAATCCAAGAAAATTTTCAAAGGCTAAAGAGAGAACCAACTGAGGAGTTAAAACTCTAAGAGTCAATTTAACTTTGTTGAGAATGAATAACATAACAATTCTGAGACTTTGACTAGAAAGGTAAAACCTTGGTCAGTTTCTAATCAGACTAAGAGGTCAGGTAGAGCAGTGTCTCACTCTTATTTCCCAAGAACTTAAGGATGGGGAGATCTGATGTAATCAACAAGGAGCAAGAGCAACTGAGTATTGAAGATCTTAGAAATTCGTCAAAGATACGTAGATAAGATGAGTTCTTGTCTAACTCCTAGATGGCTTGGAATGAGCCAAATGGAATAAAAGGATCATTAAAAGACAATTAGTGATATGTTGGCATAAAATACCAGGAGAAAAGGAATAAGACATGGAAATGTTTTTGTTTTCCAAGATTCATGAGAAAACCAATTGGCAAATACAAAGAAATGTGCATCAAAAGAGATGAATAAGAGTTTCCTAGAATCTGCATGAAGTTGCAAGATAATTCATAACAGTTGTAAAGAGAAGATATTAGTTATTCTCATGGCATTTTGGCCAAATGATTGAGAACTATGTACCTTGCCTCTTGGTTAAGCTAGAAAATACATCTGTGTTAGTGAATGTAATTATTACTGAGATATATAGTCAAGTTTTGAACAAGTAACCTATTCAGTGAGGAAGGGAATAGAGTTTTGTTAAGTGAAATGAAAAGAAGAAGTTTGTGTTCCAATTATAGATCCACTATGTTGTTATAACACCATCTAATAATAGCATATGAGAGATGAATGAAAGATACTCCAAAAAATAGGAGTGGATGTGTTATTACCCTTCGATTTGCAAATTTTTGAACAAGATGAAAACCTTAAGGGAATTATCTAATTGTTATGCTTGTAACACAATCACTAACCACTATAAGTTATTTTTGAAAACCCGAGTGCAATACAACAATCTACTCCCTTTGTTAGTGACTTGGTTAGTCACATAGTGCATAGTAAGTGTTCCTCTATATTTTGACACTTCTTTGCATTTTTGTTAAAATCTCTTTTAGTTCTTGCTAAGATTGACATTGTTTTATTCCTTTATTTTAGAATGGTCTAGCCACCGAATTTTGAAAGTTGTCTATTTTATGACCACTTGGTCAAAAAATTAATTTATTGTCAAAATTGAGCTCATTCTTTTGAATTATTGTTGAAAATTAAATTGTTTATACTTTGATATTGATTTAAATTATTGTGGTAGATATATTAAGAACATTTTGGTTGTTCACTATGTTTTAAGTAATGTTTACCTCTATCATGTCTTGGATAGGCCTTTGGTAGATTGTGTAGGGAGTAAATTGTAGAGAATGCACTTGGAATATCTCTAACCCTTTAGAATTAAGAAACCTTGTGTGAAAGGAAATTCATTCCATACCATTAACAAGTCATTGAAGAGTAACTAAACTCCTAATTGATGTGAAATATCTGGAAAAGAATAGAGTGATGTTGCAAGATTTGTAGCCAGAGTACCAGAGAGTTAAGACTGAACATAAGCATCCAGTAGGGCATCCTATGTCTCAAATTAAGCTAAATCAGTAGATTGCCTAGATGATCTCTGGAGTTGGGTATCTTTGCAAGGGACACCTAGAGAAGTTAGGCCATGGAAAATATCAGTTGTGCAAATGCTTAGAGAAAAGAAGAAAGGATTGTCAACTCTTTGCCATTAAAATAGAAAAACTTGAGGAATACAAAGAGTTTATCAAATAAGATGATGTGGGATATTCTAGACCACAAGATCTTTGAGAAGCTAAGGATGGAGAGATGGAGTGCTCAACTTCTCCATTGACATAATCTAGGGTAAGAACTTATATCCAAAGTCCCATATAGGATGACAACAATAGAATTTATTGAATTAAAATCAGATCTAGAAGAATTGTAATCCAAGGGATTAATAAGACTCAAAGTTTCACCTTGAGGAGTGTTAGTAATCCTTGTAAAGAAGAAAGAGGGGATACTATGTTTGTGTATAGATTAATGGTTGCTCAACAAAGTGACGATAAAGAATAAGTATCCTTTACCACATATCGATGATCTCTTTGATCAGATGCGGGGTGCAATAGTGTTTTCAAAGATTGATTTAAAATCGAGATAACACTATTAATGATGAAGAAGGAAGTACACTATTTAGGTCATGTGATTTCAACAGAAGGAATTTGAGTAGATCCATCTAAGATAAAAGTAGTGCTTGAGTGGCTAGTACCAAAGAATGTTGTTGAAGTTAGAAGTTTTATGGGTTTGGCTAGGTATTATCGTAAGTTTGTGGAAACTTTTTCTAGAATTGCTTTTCCTATCACTTCTTTGTAGAGGAAAGGGAAAATGTTTGAATGTTATAAAAAATGTCAAGAGGCCTTTGATCTTCTCAAAGAGAAGATGACCACAACCCCAATTTTGAAAGTGCTAGATCCAAATGGTAATTTTATTGTTATCATGGATGCATCAGAAGAAGGTTTATGGTGGAGTGATAATGCAGGAAGGCAAGTCCTAGCCTATGAATCAAGAAAGATAAAACCTTATGAACAAAATTATACTACACATGATTTGGAGTTAACAACAGTATTTCTTACATTATAGATGTAGAGACACTATCTGTTGGGAAAACCCCTTGAAGTTCATCTATTTACTCAACCCAATAAAAATGCAAGGCAAAGGAGGTAGTTAGAACCAATATCCGACTATGATTTTAACATTAATTAAATCTAGGGAAAAGAGAATGGAGTTTCCAATGCTTTGAGTCGAAGAAGGCATATAACTTTAATGGTATCTATCCAAACTGATTAGCATTAGTCCAAAAATATTGTTAGAAATGGATGAATAGATCAAGCTAATCAGAAAATATTGACGGAAACTATTAATAAATAGAAAAGTTACACTTATGCTAAGTGTATACTAGGACAATTCTCGGTTAGAGAATAAAAGTTCTTTTGAGGGACTAACCCTAGAAATTTTTTCATAAAGTTTGGAAAGTAATCCAAGCCAGCCCCTAGATATAAAGAGCTCTTCAAAATTCTTGAAGTTAACAATTCAGTTGATTGCAGAATCATTCTGATAACAACTATTGCCAGGGGGCATAATGCTTTTAATGATTGAAATTTGAAATATATATAACAGATGATTACTGTATTCTTAGAATGTTTTACAAGTACAAAACCTAGGAATGATTATGATCAAGCATCTTAAATGCTTGAAGTTTGCAAGCTCTGCTTGCATAATAGAAAGGTTATGTAATACAAAGTCCAATGGGATAAAGATGCAGAAGGTTCTGCCACTTGGGAAGATTATGCTGAGATGAAGCAAAAATTTCCTCAAGTTATTCTAAATTTTGAAAACCCTTAAGAACAAAATATTTTGTAATATGATACTTTTTATGTCTCCTTTATGCTTTGGTTACACTTGATACGTAAAAATCATTGGGGACGATGATTCACAAGGGGGTAAGTATGTTACACCCTGTGTGTATCTAACTATTTACTATTTACCTAGATTGGTTAATATGCTTGGATAAATGGATGTATATGAATCTTTGCATTAATGTGTATTGTGAATCTTGAATAGAATATGTTGAAAGAATAAAATGTATTATGAATCTTGAATGGAATATAGTGAAATATTGAATAATGCAATGAGATGTATTATAAGTGATTATTATTATGAAATATATGAAGCAAATGATTATTTTGTGAATGGCTAGCTACTGTTGTGATGATGTAAGTTAGATGTAGGAACAGGTTGCTCCTCCAGAAAGGAGGAGATGTATCACTCAATAGAAGGACTTGGTCTGGTAAATGTTGGAGAAAGCCTAAACTGACCAAACACACACCACTATCCTATTGGTTTAGGTTAGGTCGAGTTAGTGTGGGTAGACGTAAGTGAACTATGGTAATCGAGAGTGCTTATGTGAATATGGTTTTATGAGTGCTTTGAGTGAAGATTGCAATTTAATCTATGTGTATGTTGATTGAAAGTCTCTTTTGATGTAATTAGAGTTTGCTTTGACAAGTTGTTAACATGAAGTGAATACATACACATATGTAGATACTTGTCTACGATAACATATACATATTCTTCATCATTATAAGCGTGTCAATTTGGACAAGGGACATCTATATATGTGGATATCATTCTTTATGGTGTTAGTGTGTATATGGATGTCATTCATGTCGTTAATGAATATGTGGCCCTCATGTTGACAGAGGATATGTGAGTAATAAGTTTCATGTGGTTTTAAGTATCGATGATATTATATAGATATAAATGTATATAATAGTTGAAAGCTATTACATACATATATAGATATATATATTTATTTATAATTGTTATGATTTATGGTATATAGTTATAACTGGTAAATATGATTATGTGAATTCTAATAGTAATGATGTTTAAATATTGATTATAACGGAAATATATATGTGCTTTGGTATATTGATGAAATGTGAATATTTAGATTCATATATATATATATATATATGTTGCTTAATGGTTATGGCACTTCCATAAAAGGCAAACAACCATGAAACAAGGAAAAGCAATAAACCATAGTGTTGGTTTAAGTGCATAGATTGGAGTTTATGTTTATATCTTAGTAAACATATTAAGTGAAGCATATTTAGTATGCCTTGATAAGTGCTAAACGAAGTGCATAACTCATATGCATTGTTATTACTTTCTTAGTTTAAGAATCCATGACTCTTGGTAGTGCTTTGACTTAGTCATGGGCATTGGAATAAAGAGGAAATAGTTATAAGTTTGAAGTTTTAAAGAGCCTTCATGCTGTTTTGAACGTGTATACATTGACTCTTTCTTTATAAATAGTTTGCAAGTAAATAGGAAACATGGAATATTGTGTGGCACCTTTATGAAGAGATTTAAACCCATTTGAAGTCTATTTTCTTTACAGTTAGTACCACATTTTGCTGAGTTGCTTCATGACTGTCCTCTTATGTGTTCATTTCTCATTGAATTCCTTCTGCTACCTCTAATCAGTTTTGATGAGTCGAAAAATAAAGGGGGAGTTGTGCCAATTTTGCAAACTAATTTGTAGCCTTAGTTCACTTAGTTTTCTTGTATTTAAAGGAGAGCTTCCTCATTATTTTACACACAATTTTTCTAGCCAAGTGCTTCATTATTTTGTTATTGTAATTTTGAGTTTGGTGTTGTGGGCACATTGGTATTTTGTGTTGATTTTGTGAGAGGAAGTATAAGAAGTTTATAGAGAGAGTTGGATTGCTTTGGAGAGGAGATTTAGTCCATTTGAAGGATCACAAGCAAGGGGTTCCATCGATATGTTAGAGCAATTATCACATGCATGCAAATTTCTTATCCATTATACTTTTCTATTTGAAAGTCTATTTGTGTTTGATTACTATTGTGGGATGAATTGTTTTGTTGTCTTTATCGAATTGGGTGTTTACTTGTTTGTGTAATATATATATATATATATATATATATATATATATATATATAGTATGAGATTTATATTATGTGTTGAATGTGAAATTAATCTCCATAGTAGAGATTTGTGCATATATTGGATTTCATGAACATTTATTAATTTAAGTGTGATTAGCTATTTGTACAAAGTGAAAGATTAGTAAACCATATCTTGCAACTACATTAAACTATATTAAGACAAGTATGAGTAGTATTGCAGAAATATGAATGGTCAAGTTAGGAAAGCTATATACTACCAATAGTATTACTTTGATGAGAGTGTCATAGAAAACCTAGAATGGATGAGTAGAGTTATGCCTAGGATTTGTTGATCAATGGTAGGGAATGACCTTAGATTTAGTAAACTTGAAATTGTTAGTGGGGATATGTTTGGGATTTGTTGATCCATAGAAGGGAATAACCTTAGGATTAGTAAACTTGAAATTGTTAGTGGGCTTATGCCTGAGATTTGTTGATCCATGGAAGGGAATAACCTTAGATGTCTTTCCAAATCAAGCTAGAATGATGGATGAGCATGTGATGTCCATTCTAAGTTAAGGGTGATGAAACATTAGCAAAAGTAGTGTAAGCAGCCAACATTTACATTCTCAGTTCACTATGATCCAGGATTACATACTTGGAAGGGAAATCATGCTTGGGGTTGTAGCCACAATGCATGATAGTACTAGATATGTAGGACACAACATCATCTCAGTATAGGCTATTGTTTAAGGTTACCATACCAATCCCTTCATCAAAGGGTAGGGCAGTTTACCAATTTGGTAAATGTGTGGGGGACTGTAGCTAGTCTGTGGTTGGCACAAAAGTGCTTGAGTGATGCTTCTCCCCTTGCAATTGGTAGCTAGGATTTGAAGATAGACACCAGAACCATTTTATCTCTATTATCAATAAGCTTTATGAAGCTTGCATGTAAATTTCTCTTGAAGTATTGTAAATAAGAATTATTCAATTCATGTAATTGTTAAAATGTAATTTGATAGTGCAATGGTTAAGTTTGAAATATGTTCTATGCATTGTATCAAATGAAAGGAAGGAAAAGTTTTAATACTCATGTTTTGGATTCATCGTTTATTTACTCTTGAGTTAAAACTTAGTTGTTTTTACTTTGTAGAACAAGTGGCATGTTATATTTTTTCTATTGAAAATCAATGACTTGTTGAAGCTCTTCTAAGATATTAAAGATTGCTATCATGGAGATATTCAATGGAGATTAGGAATCAAGATCTTGAGACTATCTTTCTCTTCTTAAAGTTTGTAAAGCCTTGTGTACATGATCGGGAGAATGTTTAAAGCCTCCAACTTGAGATTAGCAATCCTCAATGGATACAGCTACCTTGCCTTCTTGTTCTACAAGTCTTCATTGCTCTCATCTCCTTGAGGTGATGTTGTTTTTTCTTGAGTGAAACAATGTGTTGATCTTTCCTTGATGCTTGAGTCATCTAGGGTTTTACATTTTTGCACACATATTATAGATGAGCACACACATCTATAGATCTTTATCATTAGCTATTGTTGAGGTAGGAATTCTGAGAACAGGGCTTGACTGAGGCAAGCTTATATATAGCCACAAGTATTTTTCTCCTCTTTTTGTATGTGGATGTCGTATTTGAAAAGATCCAACATAAATGAGCTATAGAAAGGTTGACATTGTGGATACAGTCATCGTAGAACTTTGAATTTCTGCATCGTGAAATTTTTAGTACAAAAGAGGGATCACCCTTGTCCAACTGGGCATTTGTTTCAGGATCTAGGAATCTCTAAAAAACCTCTGTCACCTATTATAGAAGATTTTAGACATCGAAAACTTTCAGGAGATAGGAGGGATCACCCTTATCCATCAGGCTCCCATTTTTTGGGTACACACTCTCTTTGATCCCTATTCTATGTTTCTGTAATTTGTTGATCAATAACTATGTAAAAAATTAGTCTATTACAGCAAGAAGTGATAATTAGGGTTTCATGCTTTGTGAGTCTCATAGGCTTGTGAAAACCTAATCAAAGGAATCTATTCAATCACAGCTAGCATAAAAGGGAGTCTAGGAAATTTGTAGCTTGATCCTTCATAGTGAACAAGCTCGGTTCCTACTTCCTCAATGTTTAGTAGGTGAAAGAAGGACTTGATTCTGTTTAGATTAACTATCCTAATCCCACTTTTCCCCCTAAACATTTTGCTGAACCCATGCTCTAAAAGAATTTGCATCCTTTTTAACATTAGATTGGAAATAATTTTCTATCCTAAATAACATTTAGATTGCAAACCCTCTTTTATGAAAAGTGTATTTATTGAATCTTGCTTGATATCTCTATCTTTTCATTAAAAGAGTTTTGAAATTACAACTTTGTAACTTATATAGTGATATCTTGTTTCATTTTCAGAAAGCTTATGTTATCTTACTTTACATTTAAGTCTTGGGTTAATTAGAACATTCTATAATATTAGATTACTTTTTATAAGACTTTAATGTGTATGATGAGTCATTTAGTTGTGATGACTTCAATATGTTAAATGAAGCCCTTGAGGACTTTATTTTGATTGATTATTACACTACGACTCCTAAACTGTCTTGGTTTCAAAGAATAATAAATGCAATCTATGTTCCTAAACCTCAAGAAGAACTGGTGAAGCCAAAAATAGTGGTCAACCTATGTTTGGATATGGCTCAACCACACTCTAAACCAGTGCTCACTATTAGAGGTCTTTCGGCTTCTTCTCGACCTCATGATTACATCTATAACTATGATAAACAAATAACACATCAAAGTTCACAACAACATAATCACACTATGGTTTCTTGTACATATAATACTTAGAATAATAAATAAAGAAAACAACAATCAATCATTTTGATATCTTTACTAGCTTCTCATCCTATGCTTCCTCAAGCACCTCATTTAACACATAAAAATGGTCAAGATTATGATCTTGTTGAGCAACTCTACGCTACTCCTGCTAAGATTTCTCTTTGGGAACTTATACTAATTTTGCCTACATACTATGGAATGCTCCAAGAAGCTTTACAAAAGGTGATTGTACCACATGTTGTTAAGCTAAATGATGTAGCAACTCTCCTAGATTGTATGCATGCGATAAAAATAGACATTCTATTTCAACAACATGAGTTGCTTTCTATTGAAGTTCAAAATCAGTATCATCCTTTGATTATTTTTATTACAATAAACAATAAATTGATTAAGCAAGTTATGATTGATAATGGATCAGCTCTTAATGTTTGTGGTATTAATTTGTTACATAAGATTAAGGTTGATACCTCTTTGATTAAGCCAGATAGAATAAGCATTTGTGGCTTTGATAATGTTGTAAGACAGTCTATAGGCACTATAACTTTACCTGTACAAGTTGGACATGTGACTTTATCTACCATGATTCATGTCATGTCTGGTTCTTTAGCATGCAACATGATTCTTGGTAGACCTTAGATTCACGCATTGGGGGCATTTCCATCTATAAGAACAAAATTCATACTATTGAAGTTGATCTTGAGCCATATAATTGTTTACAAATTGAATTACAAAAACAAGTTTCTCACCATAAGATTTTAAACAACTTGAAGATTGATCCATCAACTAATCTTTCCACATATAATGTTGTGCAAGATTCCAAGTAATCAAATGCATTCCTTGACTTGACGATTGGGGTTCATTAGATTTTACATCTCCCTCTATAGGAGAATATAAAATTAACAACTTTGATCCTAAAACATCAAATGTTGTGCCAATTTCATCTAAAGATTTGAGTCACAAACCTAAAATTTCTTTGGTAACAAACATGGATATCACTCTTAGTTATACTACAGATTATGAGACCTATGAGGCTCCACCTTCTTCTAGAGAGATGGACTCTCTTTATGGTTGAGGATTGTAGATCCTTTATAAGAATTGTGACTATGTAAGTAATGGTTGTGGTATTAATCAAGAAGGAATTTGAGTACCTATAGAATCTTCTTCATGACATTACTCAAGTGGCATTGGATATAATCATTTCATAGAAACCAAAGCCCATGGACGTTCGAATCTTAATGTGAACACAATATCAACACTTAATTTGATATATCCTAAGATGATTGACACCAATTGTCCTCTAGGAGAGTTCCCTTTGGATACCTTTTTGATAGATGAAGCAATAATTGAATTCTTGGGAGCTTATGATAATCTTCCCCATTATCATCATAAACATGGATTACCTTATCATTTAAATAATGATGCATACTTCAAAAATCTACTTGTTCAATAAATACTACTCAAAGATCTAAGGATGAAATAGAAGAATTACCACAATCACCCATTAACCTCATAGAACCTAGTACTTTACTTAATGGAAAAACTGTGGAAGTTTCTATGGATAAAGATAATGCTAAAAAGGTTATCCCTATAGGTGATAGTTTAAATACAAAAGAAAAAGAAAATATGACCAAGATTCTACATGAATTTTCAAAATTATTTTCTTGGAATTATTTGGATATGCCTGGTATTAATCCTCAAATTATAAAAGCTAACATTGTACTAAAACCAGATGCTAAGCCATTCAAACAGAAGATCCGTAAGATGAATCCCAAGGTTACATTATTAGTTAAAGCTGAGATAGAAAAGCTATTACAAGTTTGTTTTATCCACCCTATTGATTACTCACCTTGGATTTCAAATATTGTTTCCATTCCTAAACCTGATGGACATATTCATATGTGTACTGAGTTTAGGGATTTAAATCTTGCTTCTTTAAAAGATGATTTCCCTTTTCCAAACATTGATATGATCATTGATTCAATAGCTGGCCACAAACTAATTTCCTTCATGGATGGTTTTTCTAGATATAATCAAATTTTCATTAACCCTCTAGATCAATACAAAACAACTTTTATAACACCTTGGGGTATATTCTGTTGGGTAGTCATGTCGTTCTAATTAAAGAATGCTAGAGCAACTTACCAATGGGCTATGACTCTTATCTTTCATGATTACATGCATAACATCTTAGAGGATTATGTCAATGACATTCTTGCAAGGTCTATTCATCACTAGGATCATGTCACAATCCTTCATCAAATCTTTGAGCAAATAAAGAAATACAACATGTGCTTAAATCCCCAAAAATGCATCTTTGGAATAGATGCTAGAAAATTGTTGGGATTTATAGTCTCACATCATGATATTGAAGTGGACATGAAGAAAATTGATGCAATTTTTAATATTGCAGCACCTAAGAACATATCTCAACTTCATAGTTTGCAAGGGAAGATAAAGGTCATCTGCCAATTTGTCTCACAACTTGCGGATAGAAATCACCCTTTTACTCAACTACTAAATAAGGATTCAAAATTTCAATGGAATTTTGATTGTCAAAAGGCTTTTGAAGACTTAAAGAGCTATCTAGCTAATCCTCCTATTTTACAACCTACTACCACTGATAAACCTTTTCTTCTTTATACCTCAGCATCTAATAATGCTCTGGCAGCCTTATTAGCACAACATGATACTGAATTCAAAGAATGTGTTGTATATTATATCAGTCAAACTTTGTTCGATTATGAAGTGCGATATACTTTTAACGAGAAGCATTGCCTAGCTTTGGTCTTCGCAATACAAAAGCTTAGGCATTATCACTTTAATGTTGAAATACATGTCATGGTAAAATTTGATCCATTGAAACATCTTTTCGTTAAAACAGATCTTTCAGGTCATCTTGCTAAATGGGTTATGTTATGAACAAAATAAATGATCTTAAATTTATTTCTCAAAAAGTGATTAAAGGACAAGCATTAACTGCCCATTTAGTTGAAGCACCTTCACCCTTTGCTATATAATGTCAAGAGATATTTCCTGATGAGAAAATCCTAAATGTAGATACAGATGATAACTAGGAATTATACTTCGATGGTTCATGATGTCAAACTGGTTCTAGTGCTAGTGTTATAATAGTACCTCCCTTTGGAAAGTTGGTTATTATGTCCTATTAGTTATACTTCTCATGCTCAAACAACATTGTTGAGTTTGAAGCTCTTTTTGCAGGACTTTGTGCCGCTTTAGCTCTCAACATAAAAAAACATCACTATATATGGTGATTCACAATTAATTATATGGCAAATAATAGGATCACATCAAGATAAGTAGGATAAATTATTTCAATACCATGACTTAGGTCTATCATTATTAAAATAGTTTACAATATTTTCAATTGATACTATTCCATGGAAAGACAATCAACACATGGATGCCATGGTAAGTGCAGCTTCTCTTATATTCTCTATTGATTCACCTGACGAATATACCTTCATCATCCATAATCTTAAAACACCAGCACTAGACAAAGTCACCTCTTCAGATACTAATCTTTGTTGCAACATGAATTATGGTGAATGGTTCTCCCATATATTCAACTATTTGTGTGACGGTACCATTCCTAACTCAAAATCTAAAAATGTACAAGTTTTCCTACATAAACTCGCAGTGCGTTATATCAATCCATCTAATGTCTTATATAGATGAAGTTATAATAGTGTTATTCTCCAATGCCTTAGTAGTTCAGAGATCCCGATAGCTTTAGAAGAATCTCACTCTAGTGCTTGTGGGGGGCACTTTAGAGTAAAATCATTGGTAAAAAAATTATTGTGTATGGTATATTATTGGCAACACATGGAACAAGATTCCTTTGCATATTTCAAGAAATGTCCTCAATGTCAACAACATAAACATTTAATCCAAGCAACTGCACAGGAACTTTGTGCCCAAGTCTCACCTTGGCCATTTTCTGTTTGGGGCTTTTATATGATTGGTAAAATTTCTCCACCTTCTTCTCAAGGACATACTTTCATTATCACCGCTACTGATTACTTTATGAAGTTGGTTGAAGTTGTTCCATTGTGATCTACAACTGCTGAAGTAATTTGTCATTTTATACAAGATAATATCATCTCTCAATTTGGTATACCTTCCTCCTTAGCTTCTAACAGTGGTACACCATTTAAGAACAAGAATGTGAAGAAATTTCTTGAAAAGTATCATATTCAACATCACTTCTCTACACCTTACTATCCTCAATCAAACGGCCAAGCAAAATCTTCAAATAAAATTATTGGACAGATCCTATGGAAAAATGTTAACAAACATAAAAAGGACTGGCATACTCAACTCTCCTATGCATTATGGACTTATAGAACAAGCAATCGTATGGCTACTAGAAACACATAGTATAATCTTGTCTATGGTGTTGACGCAATAATGCCTCTAGAGTTATAAATTCCTTGATTGTGAGTTTCCCTAAAGGATATTATTGATGATGACATAGAATGAGAAAAGTGATTACAAGAACTTGAAATGCTTGATAAACAACGTATCAATGCTCTCAAGCACATTAAAGCCCATCAAAAGAACATCTAACAAGCATACAATGAGCATTTTATACATCACTCATTCAACGTTGGAGATTTGGTACTATATGAGAATCAACATAACATGAATGCACCTCCTAGAGAAAAAGGAAAGTTCAGCCCTAATTGGCTTGGAGCGTATATTGTTACTGAAGCCTTGATCAGAAGTGTATAGATTAGTTGATGAACAAGGTATGCTGCTTAAAGAACCTATTAATGCTATGCACCTCAAGAAATTCTATGCTTAATGTTATATGTTAGATGTTATTTAATAAAGCAAATTTATTAGTTAGATTAGCTTCAATTTCAACAAGATAGACTATTTTGTCTTAATTCGTTTAACATGGCATCTTTTTTGGTTAATCATTATTGTATCTTGCTTAAACATGCCTTCTTAAGATCACCTTTGTATTAACTGAATCTAGCATATTATTTTAGTTATGTGTGAAATTCATTAATCATTGTGGATTTTACTATATGTAAAGAATTATTTAGTATGTATCACATTCGCATTAATTTCATTTCCACATAAGAATTAACATTTATCACTAGTTGTATTTTAAATAAATCACATGTGATAGATTAACAACATTAGAAACATTAGTAAAAAAACATCATATATATATAAATATCAGTTTGAATATACATCAAGAGTCGGCTATCCCATACAACAAAATGGGATGTCATAGTATACAAGATACATCACACAGTGGAACCTCGATCACTGGTTCCCTCAGGACTTGGTGTTATGCATGTGATGGAGGGTTGCTCATGTGTGGCTACAGACCGTGAGTGACTCCTAGAGGCACTTTGTGACCGTAGACCCTTGATCTCACCTCTTAGACCCAACACCTAGTCCTGTAAATCAACATATGTTTGATGATACTGATCTCACTCTGCTTGAGCCCTATCTCTATCAGCTCTCACCTGACGTAACTTAGGAAGTAAGACCATAGTCACAATAGGATCTATCTCAGGTGTAGGTACTGTTATAGCCTAATCTCGTAGTGCCTGGAACTTTGCTTCAACGCGCTAGGCTCTTTGGATAGCTTGATTTAAAGTGGACTCCATAGGCACTCTATATCACATAAACGACATGAATATCTCCACATGCCGCTCTGTGGATGGTTGTGGCAAATATTCTATTTGCACCCGCTGCTCGGCTGCATCGGTAGGAACTATAATGCCTCGCCCCAGAACCCTAGAGAAAAGCTTAACTATGCATTTAATAAGGCAAACATTTTTTTTTGAGAAGAAATAATAACACAATGTAATCATAATAATCACTTAACATGCAAGTTAACTTTTATTCTCTAGGGTACACAGGACTGCATCACTACTTACTACCATAATCTATTTAACATCCATGAATCGATTTGAAACCAAGAGCATTCGAGAGACAACACTTAACTACCTCCATCAATATAAGACATCAGATAACAACATCAAGATTTAGCATAAGCGATTACAATTAGGTTTACAATTTCATTACAATAAAATACATCAATACAATGTTTACACTATTGCATCCTAATTACATTTGAAGATATACATCAATATAATAATACAAGGTTCAATAGATATACAAGGATGAAATAGAAACATAACTGTCTACCTCCACAAGTGAAACAAGATCAGTGATCTTCTACAAGATATGTTCTCCACGCACACGAACAACAGAAAAGTGACCAATGGAAGAAGCACATCCACCCGACCATGTGGATCCCTGAGGCCCACCCCTCGTGCTAGGAGATAATGAAAAGGACCCACGACCTGAATAGTCAGGTGGACAAAACTAGGAGAAAAGAGGACTACACATGACTACAACAACATAGAACAATAATGACACCACAAGCAACTTAACAAAACATCCAGAGGCAACCACAGAATGATAGGAAAGAGTACAAGTTGGAGATGTTAGATTGCAGAAGGGAGAAGTATCATCACATAGCTTGTCATGGGTTGTCTTGTAAAGTCTTCCTAGGCCCCGGCCCCCATCCTGGGTTGTCCTGGCAGCCTCTCCTGACTTCCAGCCCCCAGGCAAACTCATGTGGAAATCAATCATACCTTTCATGGGGACAAGGTCATTGATCTTGCTATTCCAGGCCTTCTCATCTCATCTCAAGCCTAAACGAGCACTTGAGTCATGAGTGAGGTATTCACTTATCTTAATTAGTGTGAACTAACTACCCAAAACCCTTGATTTAAAAATTAGGTTATCACTTATTTAAGGCACTCTTGCATGGGTTGTCCTGGACGCCACTTCGGGCTCCAGCCCCCATCGAGAGCCACTCCCCTAGCTGCATCTTAACAGACCCCACTCAAAACACAAAGAAAAGATCAAACATACAAGAACCACGAGAGCATTCAACTCTCTTGTATCACCATTTACTCATAGAACAACTTCCACACAACATAACCATAGTTCCCATCGCATTACTATTACAATAACCAATACCACACATCCTGTTGCCTCATCAATCTCATAATGGACCAAAGCATCCAAGTAAGTCTTAAAATCCAACTCATATCACATAACCATCTTAGCATAGGTATGAGAACAAAACAGTCAAGAAGGGTTCATAAAACACCACACGAACCTTTATAATATGACCACAACATGAGATCACGTCAGCATAAACTTATGCCTTTGGAATAACTACTAGACAACATGTCTCTAATACCACCATGGACACGACTTCCACAAGTTATACACAACAAAAAATAATATTTTAAAATAATTACATATAAGGGAACTTATACTGAAAACAATTACAACTTTTATATTCTTAGCTTTCAAACATGATAAATTTAGATCCACCTTATGCATTGCAACAAACTTCAACTCCTTTATGACATCAAATCACAATGTCCTAAAACTGGCTCAATACATCATTTACTCACAATTCAAGTGGCAATAAGACACTATTCTAAAACTTAATAAATAACCTCCAGCCATAACCGAGCTCCTATAGACAATTAAAAAATCACCTAGATACAAAATTTCAAGGGCATGAATAAACTTATATCCACAACCAATTACTTATGGTTTCATGCAATCTACCAAGAAATCAATAAAATTTTAAGACACTAAGCATTACAAAGGGTATGGAGGAAATGAGAGGATCCAAGTACTACTTTACTCCTGACTTACAATTATTTAAAGTCCCATAAGATTGAATTAACTTACCCTCCCAAGTGCTAAGATCCTAACATTATAAATTCTAAAATACATTCTATAAATTACTCCTCTATGCAGTGAGTCATCTAAATAAACACAAGTTCTTATTTAAGAAGTTAATCATACCAATATACAAAACACCAACTTCCATTAAAAACCAATGATCTAATCATCTAATCAAATTTTATAATAAGAATAATACTACAATTCATGTCATAACATAATACAAACTTAACAAGTACTATTCTAATCACTAAAGAATGAACTCATTGAAAATTCCAGTCTAACGTACCTATAGCTGATGTGATCAAGGCCCAATAATTGTGAGGTATTTGACCAAAAACTAAAGATCTCCACAGAGCCGATTACTGGCATATGATAACTAGAACTTAACTAATCCTAAACGTGCCATAACTGCCGATGCCTACCATGCCACAACCAATATTAAATGACATGCTGAAGGAGTGTAGAGACTTGACTTCACACAACGACGTTTTTATTTAAGAAAAGAAAAGATAACAATTGGAGGGGGGGTTATAGAAATTATTTAAACGCTGGCCAACTTCATTACTAAAGGATAAAAAATAGATCAAATGATGGATACATTTATTTCCTCATGATTACTACGGACACAGACTTGCAGATCTGGTTAGCGAAAATATATAAAGATTTAAGAAACTCCAATATAGTAAAAGTAAATATGATGAAAAGAAATGTAGAAGGGTCGATTTATTTACATACGTTCAGTACGACTGAGCAATATAAACTGAAAGTTTCCCTTTCGGTACTTTTTGAGGCCGATCAGTATACTAAAGAAGACTGACTAATTTGCATGGAGAGCCATTCGATTTTCATAGAGATGATTGATTTAAGTAGAAGGTTGATGGATTTCACAGAAGCCACACCATATGCATAGGAGATCGGAGGCTACACATAAAAGGTTAATTTGTAGGCACAGACTATGGATTAATTTACATAAAAGGCTGAATAAAATGTATGGAGGGTTGATTTCTCGCTAAAAGCTGATTGGTTACACACAGGCCAATCTATATACATAGAAGCTTAGTATACCCGATAGGTGGCAATTCACCAACACAATGTTGAGCCCCTCTTAAACCTTCAATGGTGACCTAAAAAAAATTGGCAGATTGAATCTAACTAAAGATCTGAACGAGATCGTAGAAGGTTATCACCATGAAGGGAAAAATAATGAATGAAACCCTAAGGCTTAACTCAGGATGGAAGCCATAGGTTTAAAGACCTGGTAATCAAAAAAAGAAGTGACATCAACCTGCAAAAAGTGAATGGCAGAAATGGTGATCTCCATCATGAATGCAAACCTCAATGCTAGTGCTTTGGAATATGATCCCTGCATTGGAAGGTGACGACTATTGAAGAAAGGTAAACTATTAAAGGAGAAATGCTGAAATTGTATGTCAGCCAGGATTGGTGGAAGCTTGGCTGGGAGAGGTGAAGACACATAAATAACCCCAACATAAACATGACATCACGTTTGCATTACAAGGTGGGGAATGGCAGATAAAGCTAAACCAATAAACATTAAGGAGTCATTGCGAGGTAGTTACAAGAGAAGCTATGTTCAACCAAATCAACCAAAAAGGAACAAAATCTGAAGCAAAAGAAACCCATATGTGCCAAAGAGACTAGAAAGGCTGATATAGAGAGACCAAAGAGGGCCAAGATATTCAAATAACTATCATGATATGCCCAGAATGGCGCACAGAGGTGCAGGATAAAATGCGACAAAGAACATGGATTTTCCACAACATGCACAAAATACAAGGGAATCAAAATTTCTTTCAGAGAACTTATCGCAGAATGCAAACTAGTAGATGCGAGCCATATTCCATGCCTATGCCCCCATTCAGCCCAGAGTAGAGTATCCAAAATAATGCAGATTTCTCCCCCTCAAACCGATTCCCCCAAAACATAAAATAGCCAACACAATAACTTCTCTTCCCCCTGATACTGACCTCCCACTACCACCAAAAATTAATATCCCCCCTCCAGTCCAGCATGAACATCACAAATTTAGGCTAATTGGAATCTACCCACCCAGATTTCTGACGACACAATATATCCTAATTTATTACCCACATTAAGAAAGAATATTTTTATTCTCATACTCACAATGAATTTCATTAATACAGTACTATATATTCACTTTAAACAAAACAATTAATCCCAACAAAGGTCACACCTTAAACATAGGAACCCACATACAAAACAATATTGACATTCATACAAGACCATACTACAGAGACATACAATCATCCAACCTGACCAATACGACAGGACTCTAGACATGATACACATCCTTTTCAAGGATGTTGACAAATCAGATGGTGACCTTTCATTATCTCCACTCAATGATTTCCATTGGTTAAGGCATGCTCAGACCTATTAATTCAGGTGGAGTTGATGCCTGGTACCTGCAACCTGGACAAACTAGATGTCGAGCACATATACATATATCATCATCAAAACAACACACTGTGACAGTGAATCACAGTGTAGCAGGGTGCTCTTCAAGAGTAATGCTACACCGTCCCTTCACAAAACAAAACATATCGCATTATCCACATTGCCAATTAAATCCTTAATCATACATAAGCATTAAACATTGGTTCATACAACATCATAGAGCAATATTCAAATGTCAGATAATCTTATGAAACATAATTCTATCAATTTAATTGAACACATAATTAATCATATCATATGCATCTTGCACTAACATAAGCATCATAAATGTCATCATAGTAAGCATAAATGAATGTCATCATCACTCATCAAAATAAATCCATCAAAATAAATACCATCATGTCTAACCCTAAGGAACTAACTAATAGTAAATTAGAAAGCCAAAATAAGGGGCACTACAGGAACTATCTCTGCTACGACATGACTCACAAATTCATTCCATACATCTGTCCCAACTACAAATAGAAAGACAAAATTGATATCAATATCTCATATAGGCATCATATGTAATCATCAAGATAATACATCAACATAATAACATATCACCTGGATCTCCATCTCGCCAAGAGGGATCTTGAACTACTACTAGTAAAATAATCTCTACAACTGACTCTATAGCTAGGGGCATATGACTACTCATCTCTCCCTACTCATGATGACTCGATCTCCTAGCATCTATGGTAGATAGACCATGAGCTCTCGACCATGGCTTCAAATCAGAGTCCTTGTCGTCATCTACAACCTGCTGATCTCATTGTGGTCTCGCTCTGAAGACATACTACATCGGGATCATCTCATCATCATCGTCATCATCCTCATCCTCATCAAGCTCATAAAACCCAATGAAATCACTCAAGTCATCCTCTACTCTTGTGTCATTCACGTGACAGACCCATGATTGAGGATTGCCTATGGGGTGACCAGGATGGAAGATGGGGATAGGCCATGCTGTTTGCCACTAGGTCTAATATGCTCAGGGGACAGCAACTTCATCTACATTAGATAATGGCTCTACACCATCAGTTGTGGGGTGAAACTCACCCTAACTGTGTTGCGTATTGAGAAGGTGTAACTCAGACGCATCCTAGAAACATCATGTTTTCATTCAAACTGTTGTACCACTCTATCAAAGTCAAACTAGATGACTATGTGATCAAGGTGACTGACCATCAATTGATCCCTCTGCATCCTAGCTAGTTGTGTGCACTGAACCATCCATGGTTTGTGGCCACGATATGGTCTCCAAACAATATCGTTGGGCTACAACCTATCAAATATCACTCTCCAATACAAAAGATCACCATGTCTCCAAAATTTGATGAGTAGATAAGAATGTGCACATGGATAGGTACACATTAGCTCTATAGGGAAACTTGTAGGTCATGTGCATCTAATATTCTCAAATGCCTAGACCTATAGTAGGGTGCACACCATTAGGCTTTATGTCTCATAATGGACATACCATCCCAAGCTGTAATAGAGGTGTGCAAGTATACTGCACCCCCACACGTATACTATCATATACTCCTCCATTGACCTAATAGTATGGATAAGGCCCCTGTGAAGATGAGTGCACTGTCCATCCTGTGCAATCTCCAATGCGACAGTAGTGATCATGATCATCCAAACTAAGGGAATGTTAGCACATCCCTTCTCTAAAAGTCAGAGCTGAATGTGTCCTCGCTCTACATGAGTGATGGTATGACCTAGGCTGTATAACTGGCTCTCTCAAGTGTACTCTATTGAGTGAAGCTCTAGGATCCTCACTATCTTTCCTCAGATAGGCAGTCATAGGATACGGTAGACATCCTTTAGGGTAACTGTCATCTCACCTATGGGTAGACAAAATATAGACTTGTCTGCATCCCACCTCTCCATAAGAGCCATCAACATGCTACAATGAAATCTCATTATGGGCATGATGAAAACCCACCAAAGAACCACTGCCTGCAAGAATCCCCTCTCCCTGTCGTACATAGTGTTGATGTGGTCTCAAAGAAACATCATCAAGTGTGCCTGTATGCTCTCATGTCCCAGGAATGTCCTGTAGGTTAAACATCCAAAATTGAATCAACTGACATCATCAAATTACTAAGAAGCATCTAAACTATCAATCTATTCCCTATCCCTGAGGCCCTTGTCCTCCCTAGACTTGGGTGCCCCAGGAAGACCCAAGCACCCCAATTTGACACTAGTGCCTTGAGTGGACTTGGGCACCCTGGTTGGGAACCCTTGTCCAAAAAGGGCTATATGGCATGCAAAACAAGAAAATCAAAAGAAATAGGAAAGCATGTTGATAGAAGTGAAGTTTAGGACCCTACCTTTGGCTCAATCCATCTCTTTGACACTCAAACTTGGAGCATCTCAAGTCTCGGAAGCTGGTATGGATGTCAACTTGGCATGGATGGTCTCTTTCTCCTTCTCCTTCTCTTCTCTACACAATGACAATAAGAATGAATGGTGAAAAGTGAAAACTCCCTTTACATATAGTAAATGTTTGAGAATTACTATCACTATCTAGGTGCAAACTTGAATATTTTTACTCATGAACCTCTACCTTGGGTAGTCAAACTTGGATTTTTGCATCATTTGTTGTGTTGAAATCCTAGTTCCACCCTCTGTCTAACCCAGTGTGTTTTGCTTCGGTGTTATTTGTGGAAATGACCCTCACAATACATTTTTCATCAAGTTTATCTGAAATCGGTGCCTGTAGATAACCACCTTGTTTCTCATTTTTAGACTAAGCAAGTAGAAACAAGGGGGGCATATATCTTCCTTGATTTCCTCCCTCATCATGTCTCATCACTCAATCCTCTTAGTGTTTATGACTGACCTATTTGTGTATTGATTGCAGGTTTATTTGATTTTGATTATCTGGCAAGTGCTCCTTTGCAAGATGCGGTTCATAACTTTGTGGTCTTGTAGGATTACAGATTGGGGGCTTCTTCCTCTTGTGTGACCTCTTGCGTGACAATACTTGGACTTCCTCTACAATATCCTTTTGGATATCCTTTTCATGATTGATGTATTTACTTTCCTTTAGTTGCATATGCACGTAGTGTCATATGGCCACTAAAGTGGGGGCTGAATTTTATGTCAAAAATTGTCCTCTTGCATGGAATGACACAATTTCTCATAGTTTAGCTCCTCCCCTTTAGTGTTCTTTCAACCTATTTGTTTATGACCTCCCTAAACCATGATTGACCTATAGCTAATTGAATAAATGTTGTATTTTGAAACAACTAACGACTAAACTTGAAAACAAACTTTGGATTTTGGACATCCTGGACCTCCTTAATGTAGACCTGATGAAAAAATCAGGGCTTGTACATAGGCACCTCCGGCCTTGTCCTATCCTATTTTTCTGGGTCTTGAATTTTGGCGAGGTGTTGACTCCCACTTTGCACCTCCATATTCTGATTTTAAATTTTGGTTTTTGCATGATGTTGGCATGGTATTTCAAATATTTGAACTTCTAAGGTTAGATATTTAAACATAATTGAAAATCATTTTATTACACACAATCTATATGCAAGCTTTCTATGCCAAAACTGCCATTTTTGGTATTAAAGATAAGTGACTTTTTGAATCTCTTCTAAGATATTAAAGATTTATATCATGGAGATATTCGATGGAGATTAGGAATCAATATTTTGAGACTATCTTGCTCTTCCTAGGGTTTGTAAATCCTTTTGTACAATTGGGAGAAGGGTTGAAGCCTCTAAATTGAGCTTGGGACTCCTCTATGGATACAACTATCTCGCCTTCTTGTTCAACAAGTCTTCATTGCTCTCATCTCCTTGAGGTGATGTTGTTGTTTCCTTGAGTGAAACAAGGTTTTGATCTTTCCTTAATTCTTGAGTCATCTAGGGGTTTACATTTTTGCATACACATATGATGGATGAGCACACACATGTGTAGATCTTTATCATTGGCTATTGTTGAGGTAGGAATACCAAACAATAGGGCTTGACTGAGGCAAGCTCCTATATAGCCACAACCATCTTTCCTCTCCTTTTGTATGTGCAGGTCATATTTGAAAAGATCTGACAAAAAGGAGCTACAGAAAGACAGACATTGTGGATACAATCATCGTAGAACTTTGAATTTTAGCATCACAAATTTTTTGGGACAAAAGAGGGATCGCCCTTGTCCAACTAGCCATTTATTTCAGGATTTGTGAATCTCTGAAGACCCTCTATCTCTTGGTATCAAACATCAGAAACTTTCAAGAGAAAATAGGGATCACCCTTGTCCTTTAGGCCCTCATTTTCTGGGTACACACTCTCTCTAATCCCTATCCTGTGTTTCTACAATTTATTGATCAATAACTATGTCAAAAATTAGTTTGTTATAGTAAGAAGTGATAATTAGAGTTTCATGCTTTGTGAGTCTCATAGTCTTGTGAAAACCTAATCAAAGGAATCTATTCAATCACAGCTAGCATAAAAGGGAGTCTAGGAAATCTATAGCTTGATCCTTCATAGTGAGCAAGCTTGGTTCCTACTTCGTTAATGTTTAGGGAGTGAAAGAAGGACTTGATTCGGTATAGATTAACTATCCTAATTTCCTACATTTTCCCCTAAACATTAAGTATGTCCATTATATGAGGATCTATTAGTGTCATATACATAAATATATGTCTAGTACTATTTATCCTATGTTGTGTTATTTCTTTCCTCCTTGCATTTTATTACTCCATTACCCAATGGAGTAGGCACCAATCCATATTGGAGAGGGATCAATCACTCTTTAAAATCAAACAAATAATTCACCTATGGTTTAGAGGAAAATACCATCTTTCATGTGCATGTACATTCGCATAGTTGAATAATCTATATATGGGTTTTATGACAGCCAGTCATTCTTGACTTAGTGAAAGCTTTGGGGTCAAGATGATGAGTTGGGTTTGGCTGTCCATTTATTTTTAGTTGTTCATCTAGTTTTGATATCAATACCTACTTAGGTATACCCCTTGGAATATCCCTCCAAAGTTTAAGCTGATCTCGAAGTGTAGAGGAGTCTACCCACTCCTATTAGTTGGCCAAAATCCCCCTTAACTTGTTGATAAACCTCTTACTATCACCCTGACAATAATCCATGGCCTAGGTGATTTAGGAATGTTTTAAAGTTTTGGGTTACAACTACTTTGGGTCCCAATAGATTGGCATCATTGTCGGGGAAGTACTGTTGGGTTAGAAAGATTTGGAGACTCTACTGGTGTGAGCAACCCAGAATCAATTTTGCAACCTTGAAGATTGCTGTGCTTTAAGGGATTTCCTCATTCACTAAGGTCATGAATCTTTCATCAAAAGAAAACAATTTTATGTTGTTATGTGCATGATTCAAAGAGATTACAACTAGTTAAGGTACATGTTTTTCTTCCATCTTTGATCATGGTTTCTTTCTCAGTAAAGGAACATGTTATTTTTTCTCCTTTTTCCTGCACAAGTGGTTTGTAGTCAGTCATGGCCAATTGATATGAATATGGATACCCTAGGGATGATTCTTCCTATGCATCTTCTTATGTTTCTAACCCTAGGAACTATATGGCTTTTAGCTATCCTGATAATGCATTTTCTGACCATGACGCTAATAATTTTACAAACCAAGACTTTTTTAAAATCTTGCATAATAGAAATGAGTCTACTAGGCTACAATACGAAATTGAAAAAGAAAAGTAGTTTCTTGAGGCTTTTCTATAGCAAGAAAAAGAATTAGAAAGCCAAATCAGGCTACATCAATCTAGGCTACAGTCCAATCCCCCTCCTACTATTCCTAGTTGCTCTTTTCCTCAACCTCCTCCTATTGCAAATGAAAATACATACAAATAGTTAGACCTCTTGTGAGTGAGTTATGAGAAATTATCCATGCCCAAGAAGATTTATTATTAGATGCCTTTATTTGATGGGTGTGAGGTTTATGATGGGAAGACACACATTGAGGCATTTTTAGATTTCATTGATAGATTTCATTTTGAAGATGAAGATATGTTGATGAGATGTTTTGTTTGATCTCTATGTGGAGTAGCATGGAAGTGGCTAGTTAGTTTCCATGGCTAGCATTTTTCTTCCTGGAAGCAATTGGTGGCTACATTTGAAGAGTTGGCAACTAGTCTAGACACTGCTTTTCTTGTCCAAGAACTAGAAGATATTAGAAGGCAGGAAGGAGAGTCTAGCATGGTGCTCTGCCATATATTTACAATGGCCCTATCCCACATCTGAAAAAGTTTCAGACCTGATCTTCCTATTTGTATTGACATGTATCAGAGAGCTTATGATGTTACCTTAAGTACATGTTCTCTACAGGAGGAGTTCAATCTAATGAGTATGCAACAAACATACTTTTTTATTGATTATATTGACAAAGTTAAATATGATATGATTGTAAAATCTCTATCCTCGTATGGAGAGATGGCTAGTAATGAATAGGTTGTTGTAGACATCAAGGATGTGGGTGTTTCATGTGATCTAGACACAATGTCAAGTGATTATTGTGTGTACAAAAGGGTAGAGGAAGGTGTTGGTGTAGTGTATGATAGAAATTCAGATGAAAACAATAGTGACTATACCTACCTTTGATTGGATCAGTCATCAGTGGATTATGAAGATGAGAAAATCAATGATGATCTCCAATCTAGTGAAGAGAGTTATGACCCTGCTACTTTTTGTAGTATTGTGGACTTCCAAGAAGGGTTGACCATAAGACATAATGCCTTTATGAAGAGCACATAGGTCTTTCAGGCAGCACAATTCATGATTTTCATTTGTGCATGGATAATCCTCTTTTTAAAGATGACTTTGAGTTCAATGAATTTGAGCTATCAACTTTGGAGGTGGAGAGTTTTATGATGTATGACCTAGTTACCTATGGACACCAAGTGGACAGAGAGGGGCATGTACAAGATGAAATTGAGGGTGAACAAGAGAGTAGTCTTTTGTTTGATGTGTTACCCTTATTTATCCCTTATTATGACATTGAGGTCATTAACACTTGTTTGCATGAGGATGATGTGGATTATGCTTCAATTAGACATCATGGAGACACTGCTACAACTACAAATGATATGGAGTTAACAATTTCTAAATATGAAAACTCTATCACAGATGTTTTTTTAGATATTTGTTTGGAGTAGTTATCTCTTATTGATGTGGATCATGTTGAGAGCACATTTTTGAGCTCATTGGTTGGGTATGATAACATTGAAGTTGGGTGTACTAGTGTGGGTCAAGTTTTGGATCTGCAGGGTGAAGAGGAGAAAATCATTAGTGATTTTTTGAGCAACAATTTTTACACAACAGTGTGTGTCAAGGAATTCAAAATAGAGAAACAAATTGAAGATTGTGAGTCTTAATTTGAAGTGCCTCAAATTTTTGATGTATGTGCTAATGGTGCAGATTTAAATCTAAATCATGCCTTTGATTCAGTCATGGAGGAGTACATTAGCATCTATAGTGCAACTAGCCCACAAGAATTACAATAGTCATATGACATAGCCCAGCATGAGATCACCCTTGGGCTGGATGATTATCAAATCAATATTTTTCTTCATGTTGATATTTATACAAATCCAAAAATGCATCATGCTAACATGAAATTTGAAGGTGAGTACTTCTATGTGAGTTAGCATGATGATGAGTCATATTATCTATGGTTGCCTTGTCTTGGTGGAAATTTTTCCCGTTTCAGTATGATAATATGAATGTCTATATTTTGTATGTGCATGCATGCAAAATATTTTTATTGCTGATGTTGGGCGATCAGTGTAACAAAGGATTAAGGGAGATCAACTCCTTCAATAGGCTTGTCTTTGATAGGGGCAAGTAGCTTCATCATTTTTTCTGTAGGGATGGCCTACAGTGTCTCAAAATTTTGGATACAGTCATTTTTTGACTGTATGTTGTTTTGTAAATATGTTTTGTGTGTGTCCTTTCATGTGTTTTATGTTTTGGGTTGTTCAGAGATATTCTATGGTTCTTGTTGTGCCATACAAGTTTACCACATGTCCCCAACTAGAGCCAGTGTTTGTGCCCAAAACTACCAATTCCAAAATGCCATTATTGTACCCTAAAAAACTTAGAAAATCCTTTAATTTTCCAAGTTTTGCCTTTGATTTCAAAACCCACTATTTATATCTGATCAGAGACTATCTTTTATGGGTTTTATCCCAAAATATTCTATGTAAAGTCTTTACCCTTGTGTTGGTTTTCTTCCTTAGAAAAAATTAGCTCATTTGGGTGCTTTATTAGTAAATCGGTGAATTTGTGAACTGGCAAATTGGTTCGCTAGTTCAAAAATTCACAGATTCACCAATATAAACGACTAGGTGGGTGAAAATTTTGTTTAAGGAAGCAAAGGAAGTGATCTTGAGGCCTTGGTTAGCGATTTCTCAAGTTCATGAATTTGAGAGTTCACTGATAAGGAGATTCACCAACACAGATAAAGCAAAGGCGAGACTCACAGAGTTAGGTTGGCAAGACAAGGATGGAGAAAAAGCAAAGTTTGAAAATGCCATATTTGCCGATAAGGCAAATCAAAAGAACTAAAAAATGGTGAAGGCAAATGGGAACAAAGGATTTTGTCGAGGAATCAGTAGAAATCTGAACTATTCAAAAGTTTGGATTTTTCAAGGTTCATCGATGGGCTAAATGGCCGATAAACAGAAAAGGATAGAAGAGTCGGTTCATTTGGAAAACAAGAGAATTACTGACAAGGTAGAAAATGGATAAGGTAGAAAAGGATAAAGCAAGGGCTTTATCAGAAACCCGCAGAATTATGAACTCATCAAGTAGTTTAAAATTTTCATGGTTCACCAATAAGGCAATTGGCTAACAAAGTGAAAGGGGCGGGCTTCTTCCTTGGTTCGAGAAAGGTCACAATTCGCTGACTAAAGGAAAAAGTGAGATGACAAGCCATGTTTGCCAAACTAAAAATTCATTGATAAGGAAAAAGATAAAGTTGATAGACAAGAGAAGACAGAGATAAGGCCAAGTTCCAAAAAATGAATATTTGTCGATAAAGCATAAAAGAAGCCAAAAATGAAGATAAAAAGGAAGATGTCTTCCATGGTTTTGAAAAGTGACAGTTTGGCGATAATGGGAGATTAAGGGGGAAATGAAGGCAGTTTGTAAAAAGAAAAAAGGTTGATGAAGATAGGAAGATCCGTCTAGTACAAAGAAGATTGTGTAGCCGATATGTACTTAGAATTTAATGATTTTGCATATTTATACCTTGCAGGTGGTTAACACAGTGAGATTTCTTTAGTGTACATACATTAAGAGTGCAAGCAATCTTCTACTGTCAATTGATAAAGTTGTCAGGGAATGGGTAGGCTTCCAAGCATGCAGGTTTTCTGACAGTGTTGTGGGCATGAATTTAATGCAGCATGGGCCATTCCAAGTTTCTTGTTGACTAATTTTCCAATGCCCAGGGTTGTATAGTATGAACTAATTGCTATATATACATGAAAATGAGATGTTTTTAAGGTTGATCACTAAGCTAATTGTCTAGTTTGGGAGCACCTAAGGAGTATTCTTTGGCAACAAAACACGTTCTGTCTAGTTTGTTAGTAAAGAGATGTATCCAACATAGTGTAGGAAGGTTGTGTAATGCAAATATGAATGTAATGGTATGTCTACGCAAGAGTTTGTTGTCATTTTGGTAAATATATAAGTGTAGTTGTATGTTTTCCCTTGCCACATTTGCTGGTATGATTGTAACAGATGTTTAGAGATGTGTGACAACATCCAAGTTAATACAAGGCTTTGAATTTTACATTCTTTTGTTGCATATGAATCATTGTAGTTCTCTTTTGGATTATTAAGTATGTCCATTATATGAGGATCTATTGGTATCATATATGTGAATATATGTCTAGTTATGTTTATCCTATGCTGTGTATTTTCATTCCTCTTTGCATTCTATGACTCTTTTGCCCAATGGAGTAGGCACCAATCCATATTGGAGAGGGGTCAATCACTCTTTAAAAGCAAACAAATCATTCACATGTGGTTTAGGGGGAAATCTCATCTTTCCTATGCATGTACATTCGCACAATTGAATAAGCTATATAGGGGTTTTATGACAACCAGTTGCTCTTGACTTAGTGACAGCTTTGGGGTCAAGATGATGAGTTGGGTTTGGTTCTCTAGTTATTTTTAGTTGTTCATCTAGTTTTGATATCAATACCTACTTAGGTACACTGCTTAGAATATCCCTCTAGAGTTTAAGTTGAGCTCGAATTATAGAGGAGTCACTTCTGTAAGTTGGCTAAAATCCCCCGTAACTTCTTGATAAACCTCTTCCTATCACCTTGATGATAATCTCTAGCCTAGGTGATTTAGGAATGTTTTAGAGTTTTGAGTTGCAACTATTTTGGATCCCAACAGATGGTTTATCACTTTCCTAGGTTTAATTGTCCTTTATTTTTGCTCTGATCTGTTTGATGGTTTTGGTGGTTGGTTCGTTTTCATGGGGGATGGGCAGGTTTCTCTTGTATCTTTTTTATTTTTGGTCCAACAGGGGCCCTTTTTAATTTTGTAATTGTGGCCCAGCATACTCTTGGGCTTCTTTGTATCTATATATATTTTAAAGGAAATCATTGAAAAAAAACTATTGAAACAAGAATTTTTAGAAATAAAATTTCTATTAATAATATAACATTTGTTTTGTAATCTATAGTTGTGTATAACTATTTGAATGAATTAATGTTGTATTAATATTTAAATTTAAAATCAATTAAAATAAATTTTTTTATTGATATTTAAAATATTAATATTAAAATTAATATACGTGTTGATGCATAAATCTGTGGGTGTAATCCAGCAGCAACATGGGAAACTCTGAGACATGGGATTGCTCCTCAGAGTGACCTCCAGATTTTAGGGAAGCTGGCTCTTCCGTTCTTCAATTGGGTTTGAGAAAAGAGATCAGAAAGGAAACTATATTGCAGAAAATAAAGCCTAATCTAAGGCGATCCGCTAGATTTGAAACAATTATTTGCATAGTGTTAACTTTTAAAGATTTAACTGGATTTAAAGAGTAAAATATGCATGATTAAAACTCAGTTTAAGAAATATGCTTAGTAGAGGCAGATTAAATAGAGATATCAGAAATAAGAAATAGAAAACAGAGACACTCATATGCACAGAACACCATCTCATTTATTTGACAGTAACAGGTTACAGAGGCAAAAATGGCTGCACAAAAATAACTGTTACATTCTCATAAAAGAGAAACTATTAAGGCAAAAGAAAATCTATGTCTGCTGCTCGAAACTCTGATCTAGAAAATGTATAACTCTGTATGTGTATCCAGAAGAACTCCCTTGAATGTGACCCAGATTTGGCTATTTGTAACCTGAAAGACCCAACAAATCCTCAACTACCTCTGCATAATCCAGCATTTGAAATTGAACTGCGGCTTTCTGTTTTGCCCATGGCTATATCTGGCACTAAAAATTGCATCTCTGTGTCTTCAAAGAAAACTCCCGCCACTATCCTCCTGTAGCTTGCCATAAAAATGGAAGTGGCTGCTCATTTAGGGTTACATCATTTTAACTCCCGTGAGTTAAAAGTTTCTTATTTCATAAAGCATTATTTTACAAGCAGAGGGACCCACCATTTAAAATGAGGCTATATAAAATATTCCTTTTAAAACCGACCTCTCCCGTAACATTAGAATATGAGAAACTTATATTTAATAAGTTTTACTTATTAAAGGGAGGGCCACATATTTGTTTCATTAATAAAAGACTTCTTATAAAACCCCATAACATTTACATTAGTGAAATAAAATGAAACATCTAATTCTTCCTGTGCACGGACTCCACCACGTGGCTCCTTCCGCATCATCCTTGAGTTTCTTTTCATTTCTATGGGTACTTACAAATGTCACTTTCTGCTACCTTTATTTTACTGTTCCTTGGATGCTTCCACAGCTAACATGTGGCTCATTTAATTTGGATCTTTCACTATTTAATTCCCGTGACTTCATTCCATAAGGGACCCACCATATGACTTAATAAAAGACTCTCTCTTATAAAATCCTGTAACATTGCATTTAATGAAATGAAACGAACCATTTGTATCTCCGATACACGGACTGCTCCACGTGGTGGCTTCCGCATTATCCTCTCTTTGCCTTCCGCAGTTGCCACTTGCTTACCTCCGCTTCATTTTTTAGTTTCTCTCCATTGACGTGGATGCCAACATTTGGCAGCCTCCGCATCATTTTTTAATTGCTCTTCATTGCTTCAGGTGTCTCCACGTGGTGGCTTCTGCATTCAACTTTGAGTTTCTCAGGTTTCTCCACGTGGAAGGCTCCGCATACTTTTCATTTAACCGTATCTATTATTGACGATGGCTGTGGCTTTTAGTTGCTGTGTCTCTATACATTTGAACTGAGTTTCATGTGATAGCTGCCACAATCTTGATGCTTCATATTTCTTCTTAGCTACTATTAGATGGAGATACTGTGCCTTCTGGTGGTTGCCCTTTGTTGCTTGTTAGGACTCACTTAATAGCTGCACCATGAATCCGTTATTGAGCGGTATTGTGAATTTTTCCATATGAGTCATGTCACAAATTTTGAGTCTTAGCACAGAGATACTAGCAACATTAATAAAGACCGTGTGAAATCATCAAATGATTGGAGATCTTTTACTATGCATTGAAACTGTTGAGGCAGCCACTATAGAAACCGACATTGAACCTTGTGAATCTACTAAACTAAAGCAAATAGACACAGATCTATCTCATATTTAAAAGTTTTCAAATGGTGCAAAATTTTGTCACCAATACGTATAGAATGAATAAAAATTAAATAATCATATTAATATTAATACTAGAGATTATATTAAATTAAATAATCATATTTAATTAAACTAAAGTTAGACAAAGCTCTAAATTTTAGTGAAGAGAGTTAAGAATTCGGCATGGCCATGAATGGAGGTAGAGAACACATCTCACAGAGAACAAAGGGAAGAAAATTAATCACAAATAAAAACACACAAATCTTAAGGATCCCTCCTGCATAATTCCTATCACAAATGCATATAATGTTCCTTTGTTCTATTTTACAGACATCAAGGACCCCAAATATTAACTTAATTGAAGATGAATAAATCAACTCAAAGATATCTTACATCATTTACAAATGAGGGAAGTACTAAAAGCAAGTAATAATTGCATAGAGATCACATTTCATTTCCTTGGCCTCTGCACTTTGCTTTTAGTCCTATGTGGGTGCATCTCATGTGGATAGAATATCAGTGGCAACAAGGCACACTAATATTTTAAAACTGGGGAACAATATTCTATAGAAATAGAAAAGTAAATGTAGAGTAACTCCTTGCAAGAACTACACAACAAAGAAGTGGTGCAGCTTGAGCAGTCCAATTCAATGTTTGGCCAATCACACCATGCCAACAAGTGGGATGGTATGCCACATTTAACCTCTCCTGTGGAATACATAAACATTTTCTTGTTGTGTCTTTTAAAACACTTAAACTAAAATTGAAACACATCAGGAATAGAATGCAAAGAAATGACTTACATTTTCTTGTTGTGTCTTTTAAAACACTCAAATTAAAATTGAAACACATCTGGCATAGAATGCAAAGAAATGGCTTCTTAAGACTAGACATTGCATATGTTACACTTGCTAGAATTTCATACACTACAAAAGAGAGAAATGATAATTTTCTTATAGTTTTAGGATGCAGTCAAATGAATCTAAAACTCGGTTGCAGGATTATTACTAGGAAGTAAAGGATTAACATAATTTTCTTGTAGCTTCCACCTTTTCCAATTATTCTTGTAATGTATAGAATGTTTATTTATTTTTTGTTTTACAGACATCAAGGATCCCAAATCCTAAAATAATCAAGGATGAATAAATTGACTCAGATCTTACATTATTGACAAACAAGGAATTCAGTAAATGCTAGTAATAATTGCATAGAAGAACCATTTTCATTTCCTTTCTCTCTACACTTTGCTTCTAGTTCTCTATTGGCACATCCCATGTGGACATAATATCACCAGCAATGGAGCACACTAATATTTTCAAAATTGGAGAACAATACTCTATAGAAAGAGAAAACAAAATGTAGGTTAGCTCCACGTAAGAACTACACAAGAAAGTAGTGGTGCAGCCTGAGTAGCCCAATTCAATCCTTTCCCATTGAGACCATGCAACAAGTGGGTAGGTGTGCAGCATTTAACCTCTCCTGTGGAATACCATGCCACTCCATTTCTCTTGGAGGATAGCTCTAAGCTATTGTAATCATCATAAATTAACTACACACATTTTCATATATGTCATGTAAAACATTCACAAACACAACCAAAATAGGATGTTGAGAAATGACTTCTTAAGACACATGTCATGTGTTACACTTACTACAATGTTGTGCACTATAAAAAGAGAGACACAACAAGTTTCTTCTAGGATGCAATAAAATGGATTTAAAACTAGTCTGCACTGTGTAGGAGCACTACTGGCACTACAGGTTTAACATTTTTTTGTACCTGCAACCTTTTCCATTCTATCTTCCAATGAATAGAATGTTTCTTTATTTTTTTTGTTTTACAACCATCAAGGACCACAAATCTTAAATTAATTGAAGACAAAGAAATCCACTTTGCTTGAAGATGAAGAATCCACTCAAAAATTTTGTATTATTTACAAATGAGGAAAGCAATAAAAGTAAATAATAATTGCATAGAGGTCCCATTTTATTTCCTTGCTCTCTGCACTTATATTTCTATGTTAATGCATCCCATGTGGACATAATATCAGTGGCAGGGCAAATTAATATTTTAAAACTAGGAATGATATTCTATAGAAAAAGAAAATAAAATGTAGGTTAGCTCCTCGCAAGAACTGCAAAATGAAGCAGTGGTGCGGCTTCAGCAACCCAATTCAATGTTTTTCCCATAGGGTTCAATAAGTTCCTACAAATAAAAGATTTATTAGAAAGATAGTTAGTTGAAAGTCTTAAATATTTAAACATGTGACTGTACCATTGAAAGTCTTTACATGGTCATTGTATTGAAATATTCCTAGCTTGTTTTTTATGAATAAGCAACTATATCTATATTCATTAAAAATAATAGTACACATATCAACAAAAAAGGGTGGGTGGTTAAAAGGCACACCATAAAGTCACATGGACAAAGCCCAAAAAGTCATAAAGTCATGGGCTATGCCCAAAATTTAGAAAACATAATAGAAATAGCAATAACAAAAAGGCCATTAAGCGGCTAGAGCAATGCCAATGGACAAAGGATCCTTGTCATCCGAGTTGCCCCATATAGCAGTGGGGTTGGGGATGACATTAGGAGGAGCCCAACAATCATCATCCTTGTCTCTTTCTATATTTTTATCTTCATGGTGAGGTGAAATTACCAAATCCAAATGCGAGACCCATTTATAATTATCAATGGACCAGCCAGAACTACCACCAGGAATGGAACCACTAGAAGGCCACCTAGAATCTCCACTTCCCTCCCCTCGAAGCTTTGCTGGAATGCCACCCCAGGCTAGCCCATGAAGGGGGAGAGGGCAACCACCATTAGTGAGGGTGAGAGCCATGACGAGGAGGAACCTGAGCACGGGGGCAAGAATCCCTGGCAGAGCCACTTCGTTGCCGGCCTCGTGAAGGTGACCAGTCCCTGGAGGAAGTGGGAGAGGGAGGCACATGAGCCACAGTGCAAGGGGAATTGCCCCAGTGGTCCAGTAACTCCTGAAGGTGAGAAACTTCAAGTGTAACTTTGTTATCTTGCACTTGAATCTGCAGGAGAACATTAGAACAAATAATAGCTTTAGAATATAAAGAAACGACAATATCCAACTTGTTGTGAGACAATATGCAAGAATTTCTATCTTTCCATAGATTGAAGAGGATTTCCAGACTAAAAGTGTGCCAAATTTGAGTATACTTTGTAGGAATCCTGGGAGAGTCCTCCAATAAAACTATATGCCAAGAGAAAGGCTCAGGCTGAAATGGCCGAAAGTATTATGTCAGAAAATGTCCCCTTGGGGGATTTTCCCTCTTAAGGTTCAACTCTCGGATCTTGTAATTACATTTAGAGCATCTTGCATGTTATTTATGACTCCTGATAAGAAAACCCTTGGGTCTTGTGACAAATAGGACCTAGGGGGCTGCACTTTAATGATCACTGAGCAAAATGGTAGGGTGTGGGCCTAGTCTAGCCCTATTTTGGGTCTGCCCTAATTTCATATGTCAGTTTAGTGACTATTATTTGGATCCTATGCCGACATCTAAAGTTTGAATTACAAAATTCTTAGTGAGAAACTTTGTAGTTGCATATATAAGAATGATTAGGTTTCATTTGCAAACTAGATGACATTTTTGATTAACAAGCTTTTGGATTGATTAACAAGATTTTGTGAAAGTGATTCAAGGCATTCATTGTGCAGTACTTTGTGTTGTTATTGTGTTTGTATTTGTAGATTTGATAGCCATCTCCTCATGGCATGAAGAGCATCTTCCTTCCATGAGATCTTCATTACAATGTGATATCTATTGTATTTTCAATCATTTATCATTTGGATTTTTGCCTCTATCCCACCAAGATATGCACTCTTATCTAATAATAATGTTCAGAATACTTGATTGTCTCTTTGTGGCTTGAATGAGGTAAGCCTCTAAACACCACAACCCCTTCCCACACTCCTTGTGATTGCAGGTTGCTGTTACTAAATTTTTGTTCACACTAAATTTAGTTAGACCTCAGTGCAGTTGTTTCAGGAAGAATAAAAGAAAACTTTGAAGTTATTGCATTTAAGGAACAATTGATGTCTTGACAAAGAAGAGATAGACATTTAGTTGTCAGTATAACCCATCAGTCCAATCAAGACTGATGAATCATCATAACAAGTGAATCAGGATGTCAAGGAATCAATCATTCAAGAAATACAGTTGATCTAGCAAAGTGTTATCTTTCAGGAGTTATAAGACAGATTGATTATTCAGTTGATCATATTTGAAAGAAAGAAAGAAAGAAAGATATTTATTTAAACTGTCATTTCATGTCATATTTGGAACATACATTCAGCATCTATTACTCTATCCTATGCATTGATTGAAAAAAAAATATACATACATCAAGTGCATAAGATAAATTAACTAATCATGTTTAGAGGAAGTGTTCAAAATGTGTCCCACACAAGCTATGGGAGTAACTAAACTAAGCAATGTAGACATATACAAGCTATACATCTGATGATAAAAGAAATAAGGAAGAACACATGATAAAACTAAATATCCATCATTACCTAAGCAAGGAGGTTATTGAGCTAGTGGATAGTTGATCTTCAGTCCTCATCTTCAGTTCCAGTTGTATCAGTTGTACCTGCAAAAAATTGGGAAAAGTCCTGTAAGAGCTCCAGATATTTAATGTTATCATATGCTTTATCATGCAGACATATCAACTTGTCACATCATTCATTTCATATGAAAGATCAAATCAGACATGTGCTATAAATTAGAATATCATGAAGAGGATCAATCAATATCATCATGTATGTTTTTTATGCTAACTTGTTTGTTCATTATACAAGTATAGGAAAAGTAATGTTGTTGATTTGAAGACATTAAAGCACGTGGAGAAAAATGTGGCTCCCACAAGGGTTGACCCCAGTGTGCTCCCTTCTTATCCATTCAAGAAGGGCATCATATTGCATAAACAGAGTAATCATGCATAGAAGCAGTCAACATAAGCAGTCTTCATTCAAGATCAGATACATTTTACAAAAGAGGAAAATCAACTATATAGAATCATGTAGCAGAACTATTGTAAAGAAGTCAAGTAAATAGGAAGTAATGTATGAGTCCAGATGACTATACAAAGCTACATGAGTCATATCAATTTAATGCAATGCCACTATACTATTACAGTTGCCATTTTGAGGCATAAAAGGTTTTTTCAATCACTTTTCAAATGTCAAAGAGGATGGACAGTCAAGTCATAACAACAATAAGAGAAGTGACATGTTCCTATACCTGAATAAAAGATATAGTTTAACTCCTATAGAATGATCATAGAATCCAAATGTATCAGTAGAAGTAAACCATACAAGCATAGGACAGTAACACATGAGGCAACAACCAAGGAAGTATCAAATCAATTAGCCCTGAACATCATTCACTTCAATAGTTGGAGGCCTAGTCTAGGCCAATAAAAATAGGACAAATATTTACCACTTTTTGTTGTAAATAAGGTATAAGGCTGCATATGAAGTGTATTTCAACATTGAGGTGGATGATATCCAAACATAATGATGCTTTGAAATCTAGAAGTATTTTTCATGATGACTATGCAAAGATGCAATCAAAATGCCAATGATTGATGGCTAAAGAAATACAATATATACAAATGCAATTACAATGCCATATGTCAAAGAAGCATCATGGACTCTAATAGTCATGAATGAATGAGATACATCATCTTAGAGAGACATATGAATGCTACAGGTTCAGATTATCAAGTACAGGTGTAACCATACATGCCAAATGATAAAGCATCTTATCGGTTTTAGGCCAAAGAAGAGTAAATGACAAACTAGATTCCATGCTCAAGAAAGTGAAATAGTATAACAAGCTACAGGATCTTTTTGAAGAAAAGAAATGCATAGTATGCTACAAAAAACAACATTTATTATTGCTCAGAAATCTCTAGATACAATTGAAGAAGCTTGTAGAATTAAGGAACAAATTTTCAAAAAAACCAAAAGTAATTTTTGTGTTTAAAAAATTTAAAACCCTAATGCCATTTTTTGTATTCACAGTGAAAAGAAACAAATACATAAATGTTTTTTCTGCCATGACCGCAGTAGAGGTATCATTCTTGTTTTATTGTGCAAGAAATCAAGCCAAAGTTTCAAAACCCTAGTTACATTTCTCTATCTGGAGAAGAAATAATGGTGCTACAGTGTGTCTTTGTCAAGGCCATGCCAGAAAATGGAAATTATATGCCTTTTTGTAAAAACCCTTATCAAGTTTCAAAACCCTCTTTTCTTTTCTACAGATAGTCAAAGGAGAATGATACAAAGTGTCTATTGGTATAGCCATGACATAGAAGAGCATTTCTATGCACAGTAAGAAGAAACCCACATTTCATAGATGAAACCCTCAAGAGTTTGCATCAAAAAAGAAGGAAAACAGCTACAGAATGTATTCATTGGCATGGCCGTTACAAAGGAGGAGACATTCTCTTTTAAAATCAGACACCGATATCTTTTTTACAAAAGAAACCTCATTTTTATAGATCAAATATATCAAAGAATACGCATCAGGAAATGAGGAAGGCTCACCTTCAAAGTTGCAGAGAAGAGGAGATAGCATGGTTGTCACTTCCTTGTGAGGATTTTTATCAAATTTTGCCACATTTGCAGAGTAAACACACAAAAGAAAGATAAAGAATGGTGTCAAAAGAGTATAGCAGAAGAAAGAGCATGTACGACCGCGACCATTCAAGATAAGAAACTACAAAGGAATGATGAAAAATGCCAGTCAAGTTCCAGATACCTTACTCACTAGTCTCGACTAGTTCCTTTCACTCAAGAAATGCAAAATAATCGAGAATAGAGAGTCAAGAAACCAAGGAGAAGCTCAGATAGCCACCACAAGCCCTAAGTGCCATGGAGAGTTGTAGAGCAGCGGCCGAGAGGAAGAAGCAAGTGAAAATGAATTGAGATTAGGGTTCCTTCATTCTTTTAGATCGAAGCTTCTTTTCATTCTTATGATTTTTGACTTCTCAAAAAATTAATCATTGCTTTATCTAAAATGTCGATGGGGTCAAGACCTCAAGAGACATGATCCCTAGCAATCATAGTTAAAGATGGTTGACAGATATGTATTTCATACATACTATTCCAAGTCAAAGGTGATTGATGATTAAAAGGTAAGTGTTATACCTTGTTACAAATTCAAACAAGCCTTACTTCCTTGGTGTCGACTGTCATAGTCGAAAGATGCTCATGCCCCAAATGGTCGAAGATTCCCTTACATGATACACCTATACCTTGTCTCCTTCCAAATCAAAGATTCCTCATAATAATTGATACATACAGATGACTGAATATGGTCAAGGAAAGCTTGATTATGCCTTGTAAAATCATCATTCAAAGTGAAAGGTAAAGGATATATGAAGACAAAATGAGATTGCAAGGTGGCAGGAGTATCACTATTTTTTTGCATGAGAAAGATAGTTGAAAAGAAGAAGATATATTTGCATGATGATGCACATGGTAAGGTGGCAAAGGTTTACTTAAGGTTTTGATTTATAATACATGGTGGATATATGACAGTGAGGCAAATTTTACATTGCATATGGAGTAATAAGGGTGTAATTTTGCCTTAAATGCATATGACATGAAAGTTAAGTGTTTTTTCTCACAAGGAGATATAAGGGATTTTTATTTTCTCCTAAGTCCTAATTTTGGCTCAAATCATGCAAATTAGGCAATTGTAAATTGGAGAGATAAGGAGTTTTACTTTTTCTCATCATGCATGATTTTACAAAATAAACCAATGTAAATAAATAGTAAAGTAATATTCTCCAAATTACTTTATTATTTTTCACAAATTGTAAAATTAGAAATAGTACAAGTTGTAACTAACAATAGAGTAATTATCCTCTAATTACTTTATTATTTACTCACATCAATTTTGCAAAAGCAAAATCATGCAAATTGATGAGTTGAGTTAACTAAGGCTGTTTGGAGCCTTTTTGCATGATTTGAGGAATTTTGGTCAACTTTTTGGTCAAACACATGGAGAGGGTTAGCTTAGAGCTATTTTTGCTCAACTTGTGGCAGTTTGAGCCCTTATTTTTAGGGATTTCTTAGTTTTCTCGTGGATCACTTTGGAGGACTTATTTTTAGAGGCAGTTAGCTACAATTTCTTTTTGCATGCCTCTCAGTGAGAGCAAACTATATATTGTAAAGCAAAACTTGGTTTTTGCTAGTTCTCATATTCTTTTCTCTTTTACACATTGAGAGAGAAGGAGGTTTTGTAGTTCATTATTTGATAGTTTTATAGAGATTACAGCAGGTTATAGGTTCCATTTTTTGTCTCTCTTACAATATTTTCCTTTATTTTTTTTTGGAATCAAGTAATTGCCTTTCCATTTGATGCTAATTTTATGAAGTGATTTGATGAAGTTTTACTGCGTTTAGTTATCAAAACCTTTAAAATTATTGTTTCGCTCTTACTTGTAGTATTAAGTATAGTGATATTACAGGTCTTAGGTTGTGTTACTAAAAATAGTTCTTTTTATGTTGTGAAGAATCTTTTTTTCTTCATAAAGAACAATTTTTTCCAGCCTTCCTTAGAAGCAGTTGTGTGATATTTATGCCAAGATTAGATTGTGTAGGTCAGATTTATGAATTCTATTGTGAACCAGATTGAGAATTTTCCACCCTTATTAGGTGCATCACCAAATTTTATAATTTTATTTCCTTATAGTTTCCTTCTTCCCCTTTTCCAAAATAGAAAATCATAGTTTCAAATAGAATATTTTAAGGGAACCAGCCCACAATCTAGAGGTTCAAGCTCAATATAGGTCACCCACAGCCTGAGTTTTTCCCCATGTTTCGAAGGATTGCAGTGTCATAGCTTTGCATAAGGGTGCAATCCTCATCAACAACAGTTATAAGTGTTGAGTTCCGTGGAGTGGAGTTGTAGGAAGGAGTGGCAGACATCAAGGATTCAGGATCTAAAAAGAAGTAGGACACTGGATCTTTTCCTAGACTAGGGTGCTAGTCCCTGTGTCCTCAACAATTGAATTCTTGGAAACAGAAGTTGCAATGCAGATCATTGTCAAAAGGAGATCAGGATTCCACAAAGAAACAGGTACCTTGAACTTGGGTGCTAGTCCCTGTGTCCCCAAATTCTCCCTCTTCCAACTTCAAAAAATAGTGAGTTAAATATCTTTGTCCCTTATCTCAGTCTTAAAGGATTTGCTGTAATTTGATAATTTGCTTACTAATTTCAATAATTAGGGTTTTTAAGTACAATTGAGAATTAGATAGAGACATTTTTTGACACATCCAAGAATCCATAGCTTCCCAAGTGGTAGCCCAACTTGATAGGTGATTGCTCTTGCTTAGTGGAGATTCAACTCGGTTGATATACGCTTGGAATGTTTATAGTGAAAGGAGGATTTTGCATAAACCATTAAAACCCTATTTTCCCCCTTTTAACAAAACACACTACAAATAATTTTGGTGAACCCATGTTTTTGGAATTTTTGGCACCTTGCTAAGTGTTATTTGATATATTTGCATTCATTCATCCTATTGCATTCAAAAAATCACAAAAAAATTAGCATTTTAGCATAATTTGAATTATTTGGCATTCAATATCATTTATTCTTTGTCATTTTCATTAGACTGATTTAAATTATAGAAATTCATCATTTAGAATTTATTTGTGTTGTTATATGGAGCCTAATTAGACTCGAAGGTTAAATTTTCCTCACTTTTATCAGCGCGGTTTCCCCCCAAATTATTTAACAGGGGAGTGCAGGGGAGGCAGAGCCCCTCCTGTGGGGCCTGGGGGGCTTATCCCCTCGGTGGGGGCCCAGGGGCGGAGCCCACGGTGGGGGTCTTGGGGCGCCCCTGAAGCAAAAATTGCCTATTATTCTATAAAGGCATCAGGAGTTATTTTTTTTATTAGCCGACATAAAAAACCCTATTTTTGTAATCGACATAAGGCTTGATAAAAGCGGCTAAGGGTTAGGGTTTCTATTGATATTGTATTGTAGAATTTGTAGCGGTATTGAGTTGCAGGGATTACTAGTTGTAATTAATTTGATTTACTGGATAATAATATTAGACTCTCTGTTGGTGGATGTAGCCCGAGTTTGGGTGAACCACGTTAAAATTATCTCACTATTATTATTTCTATGTATTTTTCATTCCTTTGTTTAATCTTTATTTGCATTTAATTGATATCTTCTATCGGCTAACCCTAACAAGTGGTATTAGAGCGGGTTGTGTTCGATTATTGTCTGCAGGAAGGTCTCACGGTTGAGTGGGAGTCTCATGGTTGAGTGGGAGCAATGGCGGATGAGGGTAAATTGAAGGTCGATAAATTCAATGGGCAAAACTATCAGTTATGGAAGATGTAGATGGAGGATTACCTCTATCAGAAGAATTTATGGAGGCCATTGGAAGAAGTATCTAAGAAACTGATAGGAATGATAGATGAGGATTAGAATCTTTTGGACAGAAAGGCACTGGGAACCATTCGGTTGTGCCTGGCACCATCGGTGGTGTTAAGGGAAAATTTGATCTAAATTAATAATCAATATAATATATCAATAATACCCAAAACTCAATGAAATAATGAACAAAGAAGGTCAATCAAAAAAAGAACAATACAATGCAAACCTCCTTTAATTCTCAGCTTCCATTGATTGCCTATCACAAATGATCTTTTCTATGAATATGGCCCTCAGAAGGTGCACTTCCTTGCTATGATTCTAAGATGTCAAATGGGAATGCCTATGATAGTTTATTGCAATGAAGATAAGCTTCACAACAATGATAATGTTATGGTAACAAGTTGATTGCAAGCAAAAAGGAATGACGTGGGTGCCAAAGGCACATTGTAATTCCTGTAGAGTAACAATACTGAAAGCTTGGATGAATGAAATAAAAGAATAGGGTTCAATTTATAGACTTGAGAGAGACAAGATCAACGGTATAGAAAGAATAAGAAGATCAACAATATAGAAATCTTGAGAGGGTGTGTACGAATAAGAAGAAGACAAGTGTCACACAAAAGCGGTTTTGTTTGAGTTAACTACTTTCTTTTCTAAAGATAACACATGCTTTTCATAAATTAGAAAGCTTTTTTCTAATTTAAGAGATATTGATAAAAACAAGGTTGATTGAGTCAGTTAACTCAACTTGAGACTTGCTTTTGCATGATTTGAGAGAAATTAAATAATAAAATATTTAATTTTGTGTGCATGAAGAATAAGACTTATTTTTAGAAGATTTTGGAAGATATTTAAAGAATTAGAAGATAAGAAAGTAAATTAAATAAATAAATTTATTTAATTGTTGTGCATGATTTGGAAGAATAAATAAAATATTTGATTATATTTTTTTTTGGAGATTGAGAGGATTTAAATAAATTTAATTGATTTATTTAAATTTGGAGGAATGATTTTGACTTAATTAAATAATTAAGAATTATTTAATTGTTTGGAAGAATTTAATTAAATAAAGGATTTTATTCAATTTTGACTTTAGAAGAGGTAATTAAATATTTTGATATTTAATTGACTTAGAGGAATAGAAATCAAATAAATAAATTTATTTATTTATTTATTGATAGAAGAATTAGAATGGAATAAATATTAAGAATATTTATTTAGATTGAATCGTGTCATTTTTAGGCATATACATTTTGCCCCTCTTTGATGTGATGTTCAAGAAGATGAGATTTGTGTCGAGTAACATCATTTCAAAGAAGCTAAGATATAGATAGAAGAAAAGGAAAGGAAAATAGGACGAGGATGCCCCCTTGGGAGATTGGACGAGGAGAGAGTTTCAAGGGGGTGAGACGGACAATCTCACGATAAAGAAGGTTGGAAGAATAAGTTAGGGTGAAGAAAAATGGTCAAAGAAAGAGATGAATGATACGATATGCAAGATATAATGATAACACACACAAGCAAGCAAGCAAGTATACACAAATGATACAAGAACAAATAAGGTATTGCCCCTGTCAAGCGGTCAACCAACGATATACGATAGTGTTGTCATGGCGGAGAATGATGTATCCCTAGACCAACACGGCAGGCGTGTTGTCATAGCGAGGAATGATGGATCCATAGAGAAACACAAATGATAGTGTCTGGTTTAAGGAAATGAATCATGTCGTGTAAGACATGTGTGTTGGTCTGATTTTGACAATGTTACATCCTGTATATGACATTTGATTGATTAACTGATCGAGTTGGTTTACGACTAGACAAGGATCAAGACCACTGATTGTGATTCGATCATTTGACAAGATTGACTTGACTTGATTGGTATGGATTAAGGATAAAATTGCATTTGGACCATTGCTTAGATTGACTGGACTAGGATGAAAGATATGATGAGAGATAAAAATTTGATTGATAGAAGAAAGACGCGAGAGAAGGACTCACAAGCTTTTGTAAACATGGATACTCTGCATAGAATCTTTATTGCATGGATAGCACATGAAATAAAATTGGATACGGATATGGATATGGATATGGATATGGAATGCAATTGGATACGTTATTGATATGGATATGGATATTTGTCATCTTGATATTGCAAGTATTTTGAAGTGCTTATTTCATCATTGGGCAATTTTTTTTGGGTACTTTTTCTAAATGTTGTAAGTTACTACAAGCATCGAGGTATAATTGAACTGAGATGACTTGAGTATTTCTTACATGGATTTTGATTTAGCAAGTTAATACAAGCATCTAGGTATAATTGAACCGAGATGACAGGTGAGCATTTCTTGCATATCAACAGACAAGGATTGCCCCCGTTCATGTTAGACCTTTGATGTCCTCGATGATATTTTGCCAATCATGTCTTTAGACAAGGCTTCACATTACTAAAGTTTAATCCACAAACAACAGACAAAGAAAATAATCATACCCCCATCATAGCATCTCTAGCTTTAGGCATCCTTGAGTAGCATAGAAAGACATGATAACAAAAATCAAGACGTTGTAACTTAACCTGATCACAACCACAAAATATTCTTGCATTTAGATGTGTTTGTTTCTTGCCATAATTTAGGTAAAATCATTTAGAGTGCTTTAGGTACTTGCTTGCTTTAATTTGGATAGGTTGAGGTCTTGCGTCAAATTTTCTACTTGAGAGCGGGTTTTGCTTGCATGCGCTTGCATCTGGTGAAAGGTTCCACAATCCTTATTGGGGAAAACGGACCCTAAGGGATTGACCTAGTGCCTTAGGGGCGCATTGCTAAATAGCCTTGCCTATGTGATGATGTAGAGGCAATGTAGTTCATGACTTGGACCATGGATGGACTAGAGGATAGACGACAAGTTATGGGATGGACAGGGAAGCCTCGGGGGCACATTGATAATGGCCTTGCCTATGTGACGACGTAGAGGCAACGTAGTTCATGGAATTGGACCATGTGAATACTGACGATAGACACTATGCTAGGCTAACACTATGGATAGGATACTAGATAAGACCTTGGTTGACAAGGTGACAAAAAGAGATAGAGTATCAAGCCATGATAGGTTAAGACAACATTATGGATGGCCGTAATTATAGATACTTATGAGAAGGAAACACCACAGATAGGTAGAGGGATGGGTTACAGTGGATATGAATGTGTAGATAGAAGAAACCAAGGATGTGATCTCCAAGGACTATGTTGCATAAGAATAACGTGCCCCATTGCAGGTAGGATACTTAGGATTTTTTAGGACAACACTTAGGACGATAGGAGGACAAGAGTATAATTAAGGATTTGCGTGTTGCTCTAGGGACAAGGTGAGTCAAGAGACATCTAAAACATTTGTCAACATGGATGCTGTTGTATTGACCATGTCAAGTGTCGCTCATAGATGTTGGTAGGAGATTGCATGAAAGTGAGATGGAGAATGATAGATATTGGATTATGGAGGGTGCGATAGTGGATGATGATGCGGAATACGGAGGACTTATGCAAGGATGGATGAAAAGTCTATGAAAAAGCATGGACCATAGGAATAGGATGAGGAAGATATGTAGGATAATAGTTAAAGGAAGGGGAGATGGAGGTATATGGAAATATTGTGGAATGTAAGGGAATCATGACCAATGGTTGCACATACTGTGATAAATATTGAATCTAGTGATGGGAAAGTAGTGTAGGAAGCAACGGAGACTTTTGCTTGTGGATGAATGACTTAGGCATGTAGGGATCCACATAGACTGAGTATTTTTCTGCGCTTTGCTTGTCTTGTGGGATGAAAGAATTAGAGATTTTTGGATGGAAAGGGAGAAAGTGGATGGTTGAGATTCTTGAGAGGTAGATGCCTCATGTAACTTGAGGGATTTTTGCTTAGGTACCCAAGCCATAGGTACCCAAGCCATTTTGTTTTTAGATAGTACCTGTGAAGGTATGGGTTTGGGTGTATGTAGCTTTTGTGTAGCTTTTGGAGTAATCATTTATTGGATGCGGACCCACACCTTTCTCAGCTTGGTGTATAGGTGTGTGGGTGTATGCCCCTCTTGAGAAGGATGCTTATTTTATTCTTGGCTTTTGTATCCTAGGTCATGAGGACTCTTAGGATTTTTGACTTTAGGGGTAGAGGTATCCAAATTTTTGCTGGTGAATTCTCTTAAGATGGTGGAAGTGGAGTGGGTGGAAGCTCTTTGTTTAGACAACATGTGCATTTGTTGGTCATGATTGAGATTGTTAGAGGATTTATTGGTGGATGGATAAGGCATTGGAAGAAGTGGTGGTAAAATGCATGGAAGGATGTTAGGAGTTGGAAGTAGTGGAGGTAGATTGGATGGTGGAAGGTGTATGGTCACATGCTTTTGGGATGTGTAGGATGATGAAGGTGGAATGGTGACATATGTTTTGGGGATATGAAAGGATTTTCAATGGAAAGTGGTGGATTTAGGAGTGGAGGAAGTACCAACATCTTGAGATTGTTCACCTTGGGGTGTGTATCCAAGGCCATAAGAGCGAGGAGGAACATTGACAGAAACGAGCTCCAAAATACCTTGTTCATGAAGGCCTAAGCCTTTACCTTGATAATTCATATGTTGGAGTATGCGGTGGATAGTGGGATTATGTATAGGTGGAACACTAGACACGAATTCCTTATTGGATGGAGAAGGTGAAGTGGTAGACAGCGGTTGTTGGTGTTCTAAGGAAGAACATTCATGCATGAAGGTAGTGAGACCAAGGGTATAGGATAATGGATTTGTAACATGGTCAATAATGGATGACGGAGGAGTATGATTGGTTTGATCTTCTATGCTTGCTTGGGAGGCAAGTGTCTCATCAAGGGAAGTGGAAGTTGATGGATCTTGGACAGGACTAGATGGGGTTATAAGCTCAGGACCATGGAATGCATAAAGTGGGCTAAGAGGATCATCATGGTCTACTTGATCATAGATAGGCTCTTGATCATAGATGGGATCTTGATCATAGATAGGTTTTAGCGTGATGCAATTAGGGTGCTCTTGTATAGGTTCTTCATCAACAACAATATCTTGATCACCAAAAGGAGAGAGGTTATGGAGAGGTTGGAATTGTATCCCTTGCTCTTGCATAGGATCAAGTTGCTCAGGGATAGCTTTTCATCAAAGATAGTATCTTGATCATGGAAAAGATATGGGTTATGAATAGTTCGAAGTTGGATTTCTAGCTCATGTATAGATATAGGATCACTAAAAAGATAGAGGTTATGTATGGGTCATATGGGAATGCTTTGATCTTGATTTAGACAAGGGGTTGATGTTTCCACATGTTCTAAAGTGTGCTCTTGACATAACAATTGGGTTGTTTGAATGGAAGTGGAGGTAGATGTCTCTTGGATAGGATCTTGGTCAACAATATGAAGGTGTGATGGACCTTGACTTTGGTTCATGGTAGGAGGTTCTTCAATAAGCTCAAGGGGTTACAGATAACATGAAGGGGTTGCAGGATTTGACACATTTTTGGAAGAATCTCTTGTAAGGTCAAGGACTGAAATTTGGGGACATGGTTGACTCTTTGCTAGTAGCCCCGGGATCACATCCTTTGTAGGTGTATGGGTAGATGAATGAGGTAACAGAGGAGTGGATTTTGAGTTCTCCCTAGCTTTTCTTTTGCTGTGTAAATCTGGAAAACATCTTTCCCAAAAATCATCTGAGGCTTTTTTGGTTGTCCATTTAGAGCTCGGGGAACTCGATGGTGGTGTTGGTGTAGGATTGGTATGCTTTGGGATATGTGTCTTAGAAGATGGTGCAGGAGGACTAGTAGATGGAGTGATATATGATTTCCCACTTGAGGTGGTGTTCACCTTGTCAAGAGTATCGTTAAGAAAGGACAAGAATGTATGACTTTGGGGTGAGGTGTAGCTAGTACTAGCCTATTCAGCTTGTAGGATTGTAAATTGTTGTTGTATGGCTTGTAGTTCTTGAGCGATTGCTACACAACCTTGGGGTGAGGTGTCTAAGTTTAAATGCACTTTCAGGTATTGGAGTTCTTGAGTAAGTTCTTCTAATTCAGTTGTCATCTCCTTAGAAATTGACACAAGACCAAAATGGGTACCCAAAAAGGTGAAAAGTTTCTCTCAAAAGAGGTGAAAAACTCACTGTCACAGATGCACAGAAATAGGGGGCAAATGCATAGCAGGTTGATGTAAATACATAGTTCTGGTAGAGGATGAATGCGTAGGAACATATAGCAAATGCACAGAAAGACGAAGTAAATCCACCAAAGGTTGAAACAAATGCGCAGCTCTGGTTTTTCTTGACTTTTTTGCAATTTCGACATGTTTTTTAGTTTCTTGGTTGCAAGATGGTCTTTTTGATAATATTTTATCAATTATAGCAAGAAGACACAACAAACACAAAGAATGATTTCATGGTTTTTTGATTTTTTTGCAATTTTTTAAAATTTTTAGACTCTTTTTGACAAGAAAGCAAGTACAAATCCTAGGCTGGTTGTGACAATATAAACCAAATTCTCACTATTTCTAGTTGAGGCATCTTCAAGAGGTAATAATCACCCTTTCCTGCACTGGCTTATAGGGGTTTTTGACTACTAAAAACAAAGGATGATTAATAAGTGCAATCATTCGAGTGGTTATACATGTGGCAACACTACTCTCTGTTATGGAGTCTCCTAGCCTACAAGGGTTGCGCCTTGGAGGGTTTTGGGGAGGTTGGCTGTTGGTATAACACAACTTCACTTGTTGTTTGAATCTTTCACTCTAAACACAATTTATTTATAATGGCTTGGCAGAGCTTGGCTTTATCTTGTTACCACTTAAGGTCGTTCCCCAAGGATGGAAGGATATCCAAGGGCAGGCCTCTCTAAAGGTTTAATACATGCAAAAATGATATGTCTAGCATTTTGATCACCCAAGATAGGGGAGAGCATAGGTCTGGTATCATTCCTAGAAACACAAAAGATAGTGGTTCTTTTCCCCTAATTAAAATGAAAATGACTAATTGAAGTATTTGGCATTCATGTCCATTGTCCCTTAAGAAAGCAATATGTTCCTAAGACTTAGATTGCAAAAAGATGTTTTGTCCCTTAAGAAAGCAATATGTTCCAAAGACTTAGATTGCCAATATGATTTATTTAATTGTCCCTTAAGAAAATAATTTGTTCCTAAGACTTAGTGTGATAGGTTTTTAATTCTTCAATTCTTGTCTTGCATGAACATGTTAGGAAAACTCATTTGCTCTATTTGAGTAATAAGAGGTTGCAAAAAGTTGATTAGTTCCACCAAAAACTCAATAGTTAGCATAAAATCAATTGAACCAAAAGCACTTAACTTGTTAGGTGAAAAATGAGCAATTTAGAAAAATCTGATAATAATGATTAGGTACACTAGATTGGATATTATGATCAGATTCTACATGAAATTCTATGCAATTTTAAAAAAAAATCGTGAAAATTGAATAAATTTTGTACAAGTTATGACCGTTTGAAATTTTACAAAAGAAGGGTTGACTTTGACTAAGTGTACCTAAAAAATATGATAAATTTACCTCAAAATTATTTCACCATGGAAAAGTTGGGAGAACCAGCTTTCCAACGCCGCTGGTTTCGTAAAAATCTGACTCCTTATGCAAAAGATATGCCCGATTTCATGAAATTGATAAAAATAGGCCAAAAAAAAGTAAGCATGGGCTAAAAATAGGGGCACAGATTGGGATTTATTTTTTTTGAAATCTATGCACTTTCTGCAAAACATAAGAGATACCCAGATAGGATTTTGATGTTTTCAACAAAATTTAGAAATATTTTGAGCTAAAGTTACACAGATATGCCTGATTTCATGAAAATTCTAAAAATAGGCCCAAAAAAGCAAAAAAATGAATAGGCTAAAAATAGGGACATAGATTTGTGATTTATTTTTCTTAAAATCTAGGCACTTTCTACAAAAAGTAAGAAAGACCCAGATATGACTTTGATGTTTTCGACAAAACCCAAAAACTTTTTGAGCTAAGGTTACACCATTTGAATGCTCAACGCCTATTCTTTGAATCCTCCTGTGTACGGAACCTTAGCACAAAAAAAAACTTAGTTTTTTGATTAAATTGACGTAGGGCCCCACAGTGGGTGCCAAAAATGTTAAGGAAAAATTGGATCTAAATGAATAATCAATATAATATATCAACAATACCTAAAACTCAATGAAATAATGAACAAAGAAGGTCAATCAAACAAAGAACAATACAATGCAAACCTCCTTTAATTCTTAGCTTCCATTGATCGCCTATCACAAATGATTTTGTCTATGAATATGGCCCTCAGAAGGTGCACTTCCTTGCTATGATTCCAAGATGTCAAATGGGAATGGCTATGATAGTTTATTGCAATGAAGATGAGCTTCATCACAATGATAACGATATGGTAACAAGTTGATCACAAGCAAAAAAGAATGACGTGGGTGCCAAAGGCGCGCTATAATTCCTGTAAAGTAATAATATTGAAAGCTTGGATGAATTAAATGAAGTAATAGGGTTCAATTTATAGATTTGAGAGAGAGAAGATCAACGGTATAGAAAGATAAGAAGATCAATGGTATAGAAATCTTGAGAGGGTGTGTGTGAATAAGAAGACAAGTGACACAAAAGCTGTTTTATTTGAGTTAACTACTTTCTTTTCTAAAGATAAGACATGCTTTTCATAAATTAGAAAGCTTTTTTCTAATTTAAGAGATATTGATAAAAACAAGGTTGATTGAGTCAGTTAACTCAACTTGAGATTTGTTTTTGCATGATTTGAGAGAAATTGAATAATAAAATATTTAATTTTGTGTGCATGAAGAATTAGACTTATTTTTAGAAGATTTTAGAAGATATTTGAAAAATTAGATGATAAGAAAGCAAATTAAATAAATAAATTTATTTAATTGTTGTGCATGATTTGGAAGAATAAATAAAATATTTGATTATATTTTATTTTTTAGAAATTGAGAGGATTTAAATAAATTTAATTGATTTATTTAAATTTGGAGAAATAATTTTGACTTAATTAAATAATTAAGAATTATTTAATTGTTTGGAAGAATTTAATTAAATAAAGAATTTTATTCAATTTTAACTTTAGAAGAGGTAATTAAATATTTTGATATTTAATTGACTTAGAGGAATAGGAATCAAATAAATAAATTTGTTTATTTATTTATTGATAGAAGAATTATAATGAAATAAATATTAGAATATTTATTTAGACTGAATCGTGTCATTTTTAGCGTATACAGATGGCATTCAATATAATGGAAGCGAAGACAACAAATGGTCTGATGAAAGCTTTGGCTAAATTATATGAAAAACCCCTAGCCTCAAATAATGTATTTTTTATGAAGTGTTTGTTTAATTTAAAAATGATTGAAGGTGGATATATGACAGATCATTTAAATGAGTTTAATACTATTATCAGTTAGTTAACTTCTGTAAAAGTAAGTTTTGATGAAGAGGTGAGGGCTCTCTTGATATTATGTTCTTTCCTAGAAAGCTGGAATAGCTTGGTAATGGCTGTAAGTAACTCTGTCTCTAGTTTAAATACTTTAAAATTTGATGATATTGTTGGTGTTATCCTTAGTGAGGAAATGTGATGAAAAAGCTCAGGAGGGTCCACATCAGGTACTGTTTTCAATGCAGAAAGTAGGGACAGATCAAATGAGAGAGGAAAAGGTTCTGGAGGTCATGGGAAGTCATGAGAAAAATCAAAGGACAAGAGATCCCAATCTAGAGGACAGAAGGATTGTTGGTACTGTGGGAAACCAGGTCATCTAAAGAAAGATTACTGGTCTTGGAACAATAAAGAAGGAGACAAACAAGAAGGAAATAAGGAGGCAAATGTGGTAAGTAATAAATCTGAAGATGATGCTTTGATTCTTTCATTAGATAATGCTAATGATTCATGGGTTTTAGATTCAGGGGCCTCATTTCATGCTACGCCCCATAGAAATTATTTTCTTGATTATGTCCAAGGGGATTTTGGGCTAGTTTATTTGGGAGATAACAAACCCTATCAGATTGTTGGAAAATGATGAATTAAAATTAAGTTGCAGAATGAGAATCATTGGCTACTACAAGAGGTAAGGCATGTTTCAAGGCTCAGTAGGAATTTAATTTTAGTAGGGCAGCTAGTTGAAGAAGGTTGCATTGTTACATTACTGATAAAAATTGGAAGGTTTCTAAAGGTGCCTTAATAGTAGCAAAATGTGCTTTAATAGTAGCAAAAGGTGTGAAAGTAGGCACCTTATATCTTTGTACATGTCATACTATTCCTTCTACTTTAGTTGTTGCAGAGAAAAAACAAACAGGTTTAGGAATAATTGTTGTAGGTTCTGAGACAACTTTGTGGCATAATAGACTTGGGCATATGAGTGAATAAGGTATGAAGGTACTTCATTTTAAGAAAGTTTTACTAGGTCTAAAATATATTAATATGGATTTATATGAAATTTGTGTGTATAGAAAACAAAAGAGAGTCAGTTTTTTTAAGGATGGGAAGCAAAAGAAAGATGAAAAGTTGAAGCTTGTGCATACAAATGTATGGGGACCAGCTCAGTTATCTTCTCTCGGTGGCTTTCAGTATTATGTTACATTCATAGATGATGCAACTAGGAAGGTATGGATTTATTTCTTTAGGCAAAAATTTGATGTATTTGAAACATTTAAAAAATAGAGAAGCTTGGTTGAGAATGAGACGGGTAAAAGATTAAAATGTCTTCGATCTGATAATGGTGGTGAGTATTGCAGCAAAGAATTTGAGGATTATTGTTCCTAAATAGAATTCATAGGCAGAAAATGGTTCTAGGGACTCCACAGGAAAATGAAGTGGCTAAATGCATGAATAGGACAATAATGGAGCATGCAAAAATCATGAGATTGCATGCTAGGCTGCCTTTAAACATGTGGGTAAAGATTGTCAACACTGTTGTATATTTAATTAATAGAGGTCCTTCAATTCCTTTGGGCTATGGTATTCCAGAGGAAACATGGACATGTAAGAAGGTGAGTTATTCTTTTCTCAAAACCTTTGAATGTGAAGCATTTTCACATGTAGATTCTAAAAATAGAACCAAGCTGGATGTAAAATCAAAAAGGTGTACCTTTGTTAGATACGGCATTGATGAATTTGGTTATAGACTTTGAGATTTTAAAAATTAAAAAATTCTGAGAAGTAGGGATGTTGTATTCAATGAGAAGGTGTTGTACAAATATTAGTTGCAGCAGCATGAGAAGAAAGAAAAGGATTATGTGGTGCTGGATGATACTCCAAATAGTGATGTTCTAGTGGTTCCTCATGCTCCGCAACAACAATAAGAAATACCACAAACTCCAGTGAATGTTAGATGGTCAACAAGGCTAAGTAGACCTCCTGAAAGGTTTTATCACTCTTTGTATTCTATTTTGTTAACAGATGCTGGTGAACCAGAAGGGTATGATGAAGCTATGTAGGTGGATACAAAGGTTCAGTGGGAGCTTGCAATGAAAGAAGAAATGGACTCCTTGCTGAAAAATTAGACTTCGGAATTATGTAAGTTACCTGCAGGTAAAAAGACTTTACCAAACAAATGGGTTTATAGGCTGAAAGAGGAAGATGGAGGTAAGAACAAATTTAAAGCCAGGTTAGTTGTAAAAGGATTTGCATAGAAAAAAGGGCATTGATTTTGATGAGATATTTTCTCTGGTTGTCAAGATGACTTCTATTTGTACTATTTTAAGTATTGTGGCTGCTGAAGATTTACATTTGGAATAGCTACATGTGAAAACTGCCTTTCTCCATGGTGATTTGGAGGAGGAGATATATACATGGAACAACCCCAAGGATTTAAGGTCAAAGGTAAGGAGAAACTGGTGTGTAGATTGAAGAAGAGTTTGTATGGCCTGAAACAAGCACCTTAGCAATGGTACTTGAAATTTGATAGTTTTATGGCTGAGCAAGGCTATAGCTAGTGTAATTCTGACCATTGTGTTTATTTTAAGAGGTTGGATAATGACAACTATATTATTTTATGTTTATATGTTGATGACATGCTTATAGAGAGGTCTAATATGGATCACATAAGAGAGTTAAAACAATAGTTAGCACAATCATTTACTATGAAGGATTTGGGGGTAGCAAAACAAATCCTTGGTATAAAAATTTACAGAGATAGGAAGAACAGAAAATTGACTCTATCTCAGGTTGATTATGTTGAAAAGGTGTTGCAGAGATTCCATATGAAGAATGCAAAAGCTATCAGCACACCTTTGCCTAGTCATTTAAAATTGATTAAGGAGATGTGTCCTAATACACAAGAGGAGGAAGACAAAATGTCCAAGGTACCATATGCTTTAGCTATAGGAAGTTTAATGTATGCCATGGTATGCACGAGACCAGATATTGCACATGTTGTAGGAGTTGTAAGCAAGTATATGAGTCATCTTGGATTAGAGCATTGGAATACAATAAAATGGATTTTTAGATATTTGAGAGGTACATCCAATAAACACATGTTTTGGGGGCTCTCATACTGATTTAGAAGGATATGTAGACTCATATTTGACAGGGGATATTGATACCAGGCTAAGTACTACAGGTTATGTCTTTACTATATGTGGGACATCAGTGAGTTGGATTTCTAGGTTACAAAAGGTGGTTGCTTTATCCACCACAAAGGCAGAATATGTAGCTGCAACAGAGGAAAGCAAGGAGATGATATGACTGCAATCTTTCATGGAAGAATTAGGCAAACAATAGGCTAACAGTTATTTGTTTATGGATAGCCAGAGTGCCATACATCTTGCAAAGAATTTTGCCTTGCATTCAAAGACCAAACACATACAGTTGAGGTATCACTTCATTTGGTCAATTTTTGATGATGGGTAGTTACGACTGGAAAAGATACATATGGATAAAAACCCAACAGATATGTTTTCAAAGACAGTAACAAGGGAGAAGCTTAGCTCCTCTTTAGCTTTAGTTGGTCTTCAAGACTGAAAACAAAAAAATAAGAACAACAGAGTCCAAGGTGCTTGTTTCTAGTGGGAGCTACAGGGTTAGCGGTCTTATGATCAGTCTCCAAGTGGGAGGTGATATGTTGTGGAGTCTGATCAGTATCTAAGTGGGAGATTATTGTTATATGGAGCCTAATTAGACTCAGAGGTTAAATTTTCCCCACTTTTATCAGTGTGGTTTCCCCCCAAATTATTTAACGGTGGAGTGCAGGGGGGCAGAGCCCCTCTTATAGGGCCCGAGGGGCTTATCCCCCTGGTGGGGGCCTGGGGGCGCCCTGAAGCAAAAATTGCCTATTATTCTAGAAAGGTGTCGGGAGTCATTTTTCTATTAGCCGACATAAAAAAACCCTATTTTTGTAACTAACATAAGGCTTGATAAAAGCAACTAAGGGTTAGGGTTTTCGTTGCAGGGAATGCTGGTTGTAATCGGTTTGATTTACTGGATAATAATATTGGACTCTCTGTTGGTGGATGTAGCCCGAGTTTGGGTGAACCACATTAAAATTATCTCTCCTATTATTATTTTTGTGTATTTTTCATTCCTTTGTTTAATATTTATTTGCATTTAATTGATATCTTCTGTCGACTAACCCTAACAATTTGCATTGCATTTTTGTGATTAATGCATTTTTCATAAAAATTGAGTTTTGCATTAGCTAGGGTTTGTAGTCAAAATCTTGTTTTAGATTTTACTACCATTTTCAAACACTCATTAAGACTGATTTCCAATAGTAGTGTTGCATCACAGTGGTCTTCTTGCAAAATTTCATGTCTAGGGTTTGAAAACCTTGCATTTTCACTAGATTTGGCATTATCATCTCTCTAGATTTGCATCACAAGCATGTTGTAAGGGATTTTTCTATATTAATTAGATGTTACTAGGGTTATTATCTACTTCCCCTCCTCAATCTCCTTACAACACCCCTTTTACTAGGCCTTTGCATGGAAAATTGTTGAAAAATTGCATTTTTTAGCACATTTTCACTAGGTTTTGACTTGTCATCACTCTAGGTTTGCATTAAAAGCATGTTGTGTAAGATATTGTTGCATCACTGGACTATTATTAGGCATATTATTTGTTCTCCCTCTTAAAAATTTTCACAACACCTTTTCTCCTAGTGATTTAAATTGAAAAAGTTAAAAAATCAAGCATTTTAGGTCATTTTCATACATACTTTTGCATTTGTTCTTGCATAAGTTTTGAAAAGCTTTAAAAAATGATTTGGAATTAATTTGAAAACATATATCATGGATACTTCCTTGGAAACTCTATTTTCATACATCATAGACATGGATCATTTCTCTAAATTTACTCATGAATATCCTCAAGTCTTGAAACAAATAACATACATTCATGATGTTGATCTCTCTATGTTCTCCACATATGAAATACTTTGTTATATATCTGATTTTGATAGCTTCACAAATCTCATGGGACTATATCCTTATATATTAGATGATCTCACTAAATTCATGATCAATGATATATATAGTAGTGACGACTTCAAAATGTTAGATGAAGCCTTAGATGACTTTATAGAACATTCCACTACGCCTCTTATTGCTAATACATGTGATGATAACTTAGGTTTACCTTATGATCCCTCTCCCAAAGTTTTTCCCTCTTACGAGGACACTTTGACACAAGGCGATGATTTCATTGATATGCCCCTTAACATCATACCACCAAATCTTCATTCTAATGCTCTCTCTGGCCAAGAAGAAGCATTAGCAAATGAAGAGCCACCACCACTTTCCCATTCGACTACTCTCCCTGGCCAAGATGAAGCATTAGTGAATGAGGAGCTCCCTTTAACAAAGAACATTCCATGGATAGATAATGAGCATTCATTTAACAAAAATAAAAATCCTACACTAGTGCATGAAACCTCTAAGGATCATCCCACCAACCTTCTTCCTTTAGTTGATTGTTCACACACCTTGGATATCACTAAGGAACTAAAGACCCTTAATCTCCCTCCTTTGATTGAATATTCAAGTCATTTGGACATCACTAAGGATTTAAGAACATTGACTACCTCTCCTCACAACACCTTACCTTCCCTTCATTCGTATACTCTCTCTCTCCCAATGATGTAGCACTAACAGATGAGGAAAGGTCTCTCACACTAAATTCCTCACGGATAGCTATTGAGATCACTTACGGATGGATGTTGAGATTACTCACAACAAATTGCTTCTTCCACCTCCTTTAAGAGGATGGTGAATAATTGTACTAATGAACTTCAAAAAGAAAACATTCCACCCAACATTGAGTCAAACCAAGAAGCGTTTCAGAATTAACAAAAGAATAATGATAAAGACTTGGCAATGGTACCTTACACACCTCTTTCCTCTAGCATTTGAGATTGGGAAGAGGATGATTTGCTTGATGACAACCCTTAGTTTGGGTATCTCTACAGGTAAGTATTTCTAACCCTTTATCTCTGTGATGTGTTCCCCCCGTGATGTGTTATGTGTTGTTTAGGCCTCCTAGGATGACCCTTGATACTCTTAGAAGGTCAAGGATACTGGGAGACCACCTCTATGGTGACCCTTCTTCTATTTGTATCATCATTCTTCTATATTGCTTCTCCTCTAATTTCATTGTTGTGTGTTGTGTCTTATGGACATAGCATTGCAGTTGGTGACTTGGGGGCACCCTCCTACATGACTGTCCCTAAGACACTTGTTTCTCCTTTCTTGATTCATTGTTTCCCTTCCTCTAGTGGTTCTATCTACCGGCGGATGATGAAAAACATATTATACTGATGTGGACCTAGCATCCCATTAGCGAGTAATAAAAAACTGGACCTAGTCCATACGTGACGATAGGGTTGTTACATATTATCTGACTCTTGGCTAGTACAATCACTCCATGTGATCTTGATGTTGTCTTATTGCACTTACAAAACATAACAATACTACTGTTCTATGCACTTTGTCTATCTTGAATCTTGCATTCCTTGATTCTTTATGTTATTGATCATATGCATTTTTGTTTATCATGATTATATGGACACTAACACTTTTCTTGCAGCAATGTATTTGTGGGAACATTTGGTGATCGTAAAGTACATGTCACCTCCGGGGGGCATGGGCTTTGTGAGAGCTCGTGTTCCCTTGTGTGTTTTCTTCCTACCTTAAAGTGCTTGATATTGGTACATGACATCAACCACCTTAAGGTGGGGGCATATATAAGGTAAGTTGTCTGTTGTAGATGTTAGCAATGTGTGTTTGTGAATCTTGAATCTATTACAATCACTTAAGCCCTCTGTAGAGGTGGGATATCATGCATATCCTTTTTATCTTAAGCCCTCCATGTGAGGCGGGGATGGTGTATTTCTTGAGGAGAGTTCACAATCCTATCATTTTAAAAAAAAGTCCTCCGAGCGGGCGTGGAGTAGATCTGAGACTATCCTAACCCTTAAGCATGTCTTCAGCGATTGTTGTGGTGAAGCCCAATTATTAGTGTGTGCATGTAATGTGCTTGAGATGGTGATGAACCTAGAAATAGGTACACTCCATCTCTTTTTTGTCATGTTTTCTCCATTTCTTTCATGTGTGTGTATGGCATGTTTGTTCCCAAGCATAGTCTAAAGACTGGTGCTGATGAGTCCCTCCTATGCTTTGAGATTTGTATGGCATGCTTGATTTGTATGGCGTGTTTGTTCTCAAGTGCAGTCTAAAGACTGGTGGCAATGAGTCCCTCCTGCACTCTGAGATTTGTATTGCGTGTCTGTTGCCCCATGTGTAGTCTAAAGACTAGTGGCAATGAGTCCCTCCTACATTATGGGTTGTGTGTTTACTTTCCTTGTACTTGCATTCTACATTTCATATATATGAGAAAAAGAAAAAGAAAATAATCACTACATTCACTATATTCACTGTGTTTTATTTGTCTTCAATATTTTCTTCTCCATGTTTTGCATGACTAACTATTTTTTCTGTGTTTTGTGTGCCTGTTACTGTCTTCAATATGTTTGGTGTGTCTTCTCTATGCTTGGCATGTTTTCTGTGTTTGTTGACCGTACTTTAATGCATGTATTGGCCTTGTGTTTATACATATATTAAAGTGGGGGCAAAATGTTATGTCAGAAAATGTCCCCTTGGGGGATTTTCCCTCTTAAGGTTTAGCTCTTGGGTCCTGTAATTGCATTTAGAGCATCTTGCATGTTATTTCTGACTCCCAATGAGAAAATCCTTGGGTCTTGTGACAAATAGGACTGAGGGGGTTGCACTTTAATGATCATTGAGCAAAAATGGCAGGGTGGACTTGGGCCCTAGCACCCTATTTTGGGTCTACCCTAATTTCAAATGTTGATTTAGCGACTATTATTTAGGTCCTATGATGACATCTAAAGTTTAAATTACGAAATTCTTAGCAAGAAACTGTGTATTTTCATATATAAGCATAATTAGGTTTCATTTGCAAACTAGATGGCATTTTTTATTTAACAAACTTTTGTGAAAGTGATTCAAGGCATTCATTGTATTGTAGAACATTACTTTGTGTTGTTATTGTGTTTGTATTTGCAGATTTGATAGCCATCTCCTCATGGCATGAAGAGCATCTTCCTTCCATGAGATCCTCATTACAAGGTGATATCTATTGTGTTTTCAATCATTTATCGTTTGGTTTTTTGCCTCTATCCCACCGAGATATGCACTCTTTTCTAACAAGGTGTTCGAAAGACTTGAATGTCTCTTAGAGGCTTGACCAAGGCAAGCCTCTAAACACCACAACCCCCTCCCACACTCCTTGTGATTGCAGGTTACATGTGTCAAGTTTTGTGGAATGGTGTTGAAGGAAGGAGTGGCAGACATCAAGGATTTGGGATCTAAAAAGTAGGACACTGGAGTTTTTCCTAGACTAGGGTGCTAGTCCACGTGTCTTCTGCAGTTGAATTCCCAAAAATGAAAGTTGTAGTGTAGATCAATGTCAGAAGGAGATCAGGATTCTATAAAGAAATAGGTATCTTGGACTTAGGCGCTAGTCCCCATGTCCTCGACTTCTCCACCTTCCAAACTTTAAAAAATAATGAGTTAAATATCTTTATCCCTTATCTCAGTCTGAAAGGATTTGCCATAATTTGATAATTTACTTATCGATTTACATAATTAGTGTTTTAAGTACAATTAAGCATTAGATAGAGACATTTTTTGACACGTCCAAGAATCCACAGCGTCCCAAGTGGTAGCCCAACCTAATAGGTGATTTCTCTCACTTAGTAGAGATTCAACTCAGTTGCTATGCCCTTGGAATGTTTGTAGTGAAAGGAGGATTTTGCATAAACCATTAAAACCCTATTTTCCCCCTTTTAACAAAACACACTACAAAACAGAAAGAAATCCTGGATCCAAGTCCACAACTCCTGCGCTCTAGTACAATACCAAAAAAGATGCTAGAATGATTTAGGCTACCCATAGAAAGGGTAGCGAGGGTCTTGAATCCCTAAATGAAATAGCCAAGCACCCATAGGTAAGCCTTAGAAAATAATACACCAAGCAAAGTGGGTGATCTTGGGTTCAACAAATGCAAATAAAACAACAAAAAAACTTTTATGCCAAATGGCTATCAAGGATTGAAGAAGCCATTGTTGATTCAAGGCATCAATCATGGGAAAATGAGGTGAAAGCCATTGATAACCAAGCTGAGGCTTGTAGTTTTTGAAAGAGGTTTCTGGAAACCATTTCTAGTCCTTCCACCATAGTTTATTGGAATGGATACCCACCTTATGATTCATATAAGTGGGAATGGCACTCACTAGGCCGTTATTATAAGTTTCAGTCATGGTTTTGAAAGCCGAACTGGGCACAAAAAGCTTCCTAGGAGAGAATGCACATGGTGGGTCTATGAAAGAGATCTTGTAAGGTTCAGATACCCTTCTTGTGGAATTTGAGAGCCTTGAGCCAAGAAAGCTGAGCCAAAGGCTGACTAGTACTAGAAAAAATGAGGAGACCACCATATATTCTATTGATTAAAGGAGAGCCCATCATGAAAACCATTGCCTGACTAGTAGATCCAGGGTTTGACCAACTCCTAGGCACACCATATGCTTTTGGGAACAAAGGTACCTAAAATTTGAACAGACTCCCACATAATAAGAAGGGTAGGGAGACCAATTCCCTTCCAGGTGGGTTTGTGAGTGGGAAAACCTGCTTCAATATTGTACCTAAGGAGGAATTTCTAGGCTTCATTACCAATAAGAGCACAAATGATCCATTTGACACATAGAGCAATGCCTTGTCGCTGAGTAGAGAGAAGGCCAAGGCCACCAGAATCTCTTGGGAGACAACAAAACTCCTAGGCAATGCGGTGAAAGCTGCAATGGGTCTCAAAAGATGCCCAAAGAAAATCTTTGAGTAATTTCTCTAACTTAGCATACAAGACCTTGGAAGTGGCCCAACAAGAAGAGTAGTACACATGAGTCACTTCTAAAACTTTAGAGCTTACCTAAAATTTCCCAACCAGAGAGAGTAGTTTAGTAACCGAGAAGGCTAATTTCTACTGAATGCGAGAGAGAACTGCTTGCCAGAGATCAGTAGAAGAAGTCTAAAAGGTGAAAGGAATACCAAGAAATTAAAATATTTCATCATCAGAGAAAAACCAGAGGCCAAGGAAAAGGTCTTAAGACAACCTAGAGTAGCTTTGATAGTGTTTTCTTCTTCCAGTAAGGTAAGGAATGAATCATTGGCAAAGTGGCCATTGACAAGTTGAACAGATGAATTAGGTAAGGAGATCCCATGAACCAATCCTTGGGAAATGGAATGAGTAAGAACATAGCCAAACACTTTAGAATCCAACACATAAAGTGAGGGGGCAAGCGGGAAGCCTTGACGAATGGAATGAAACAAACCAAAGGATTGGGATTGGAAGCCATTAATGTGATGCAAGCTGAGGCATCGAAAAACAACATCGTTGAAAAACAACATTTTAATAGACTGGAGGAAATTTGGGTCAAAACTAAGTTTTGAAAGAATAGCTAAAATGAAAGGCCATTCAATGTAGTCATAGGCTTTAGCAAAATCAATCTTGAGGAAAATGGCTTGTTGATTAGAGTGTCTTACCAATTCCATACCCTCCCAGATAGTAATGATGTTGTCCAAGATGAACCTAGATTTGACAAAGCCAGTCTGTTCAGGGTGCACAACCTGGGGTAAGAGGTGCCAGATTTTGAGAGAAAGAGCTTTGGCGATGATTTTGTAGGAGATATTGAGGAGCATGATTGGCTGAAAGTTACAAATATCCTTGGGATCACCAAACTTAGGTATGAATTTTATTTTTCCTTTTTTGATAAGATTACCTAGGGATTTAGAATGAAATGATTCAAGGTAGACTTTATGCAGATCCTGTCCTACATAATCCCATAGATCTTTGTAAAATTCATAAGGAAATCTATCAATTCTTAGGGCCTTATCATCTGCCATAGTGTAGATAGATTCTTTGAGGTTTTCAATTGTGAGCAATTGTTCACATAAGGATGTCTAGGCTAAGGAAAGCCTATTTGGCACAACAACAAGACAATCTTGGAGTGCATTTGACCGCTCACGAGTATAATCTTGGGTTGTAAAAACTTGCTCATAGTGCTTAACAAATGCTTAAAGAATATCAAATAATTCTAGAAGTATAGTGGTGCAATCTTTGATGCACTTGATGCTAGGTGAGGAATGTCTGGCTTGAAGTGCCATAAAAATTTCTTTTGAGGCACAATCGCCAATCTTGAGCTAGTTCAACTTGGCCTTGAGTTGTGCCCCTCTAGTTGCATAGTTGTCAGCAACTTGCTTTTGATATTGTAGTTCTGGAACCTTGACTTGCAGAGAAGGAGAGAAAGGGTTGGCTGCCAAAGCCTCTATGGTAGTACGAAGGTCAGCCATTGTGGCTACATAAGAGCATCATTCCACCATTGGATCCAACTCGTTGAGTAGGGAAGTCTGCATTGAAGATTTTAGATGTTGTGGATGTGGGCCAGTGTGGGTTGGTGACTCATAAGAGAGGTATTGAAAAAAATAGGGTCCTACTAGCATGGGGCTGTCTAATGTACCATTCAATACAAAACAGAATAAGAAAGTGGTCTGATAATGTCACATCCACTAACAACATTACTGGGAGTGGTGAAGAGTTGACAAAAGAGAAAATGATTGTGCCAATATCATAGCCCGATCAAGGTGTTTAAATATCCTATTAGACCCAACTCAAAAATTGCACCAAGTATGCCAGAGAGAATGAGAATGGCGACGACTAATGTTGGGATCTAAAAGACCCAATTCATGTCGCATGTAAAAGCACACCTCTCTTTCACCAGCAGCCCAATGAAATGGTAGATGACCATCTTTATCATACGTCATTTCAAACATATTGAAATCCCCACAAAGAACCTAGGTGGAAACTAGTAATGATTCAGCAATCCAATGCCAGAGATGAGATCTTTCAACAACATCATTCAAGGCACAAACATTAATAATCCCAAAGGAATGATTATCAATCTTCAAAAGAATCCAGATAAGCTGGTGTGTGGGGTGAGACCCATGAGAAACCACTGAAGCATGCCACCGTGGGGATAGTAGGATGACTGCTCTACCACGCCCAGCTTCATAATCAATACAGAACATCTGATTGGTTCACCAAATAGAATGACAAGCCAAAGAAAGAAAAAAACCAGCTACTTTCACTTCCTGAAGACACAAAACATCAATACCAGCATACTTCTGAAGAGTATCCCTAACATAATACTTCCTAGAGAGGTCGGTGAGACCTCAAACATTTTAGGAAAGAAATTTCATTAGAGAAACTCCACCATGTCATCGGAGTCCGACTCTTCCAGAGAGGAGTAGTGATTCTACAAAAATTCTAGTGGGACTGTCCCAATCTGAATGGGAGGAGAGGAATGTCTCCATTTCTCCTGAACATATTCTCATTCTTCAAGAGGTTGAGAAGGGTTGCAAGAGTGCCTAAGAGATCCCAATTAAAGAGGAGACTCAGTAGGATGAGTTAGGATAATTGAAACAGGTTGGGGCATAGTTGAAGGCCATATTTGAGCTAAAATGCTAAGAGAAACCTTGAGGGTTTCCTTCCCCTTCGCAGAAGGGTTTGAAACATCTTTTTTCAGTGCAGGGGTTTTGGTAACTGCCCCAGAGCCATTGGGCTTATTTTTCCAATTGGTAACCATTGACCATTTTTCATTTGGTTTAGCGGTAGCACTATCTTTCGAATGGGCTTGTCAGCTTCCCATGATGGAGACTAAGTATGGGGGATTGCAAGAGGACAATCCTTGCTCTTATGTTTAGCGGACTGACATTGATAGCAGGTGTTCAGAAGATTAAAATAGGTGACCTTATGTGTATGACATAGAGAGCCAATTTGAATATCAACAGACTCTTTCAAATCCTATGAAGGGTCCACTTTTACACATAATCACTTTTGAGGGCAATCTTGAAAGAACCTATTAGGTTCGACACAAATAACTCTCCCCAGGGAGGATGGAATTGCTTGTAGAAAATACAAGCAAGGCAAGGGCAGATCGGGGAACTCAACCCAAACTAGAACCCACAACTTGGTGTCATCTGACATAATAAAGTCCTAGGTCTAGGGATGGAATACTAGCAAAGAGGACTGGACATACCAAGGACCATGATTTAGGATGTCCTGAGCATGACTGACCTCCGCAAAGCAAAAAATAAAAAAGCCCTTTGTCAAATTTTGTACCATATCAAGGTAGACCCCATGAGGGACCTAGGCCTTTTGAACCCAATCTTTAAGCACACTTTTAGGGGGAGTCCTCCCAACAAAATAACCAACAAGAGTATGTTGTTCTAGCCATTGACATATAGAATCAAAATTCTATGTGGGTAAAACCACATCTGCAGGAGAATCAAAAGACTTACCTCGTGGAAACTTTTGGAACAAATTTCTTGGGATGCTTGTTCAAGGGAGGAGCCATTGAGTAGAGTCATTGATCTGCCAACACCAACAAAAACTGTTTGGTTAGAGCTGATTGGAGGCATTATAAACCCCTAAAATTGTAATAAATGTGATTGTACTCACAGAGTAAGTGAAAAATCCCACGCCAATGGCACGTTATGATGCAAGGAGAACCAAATAAAAATGTAAACATAGGAAACCCTAGTAGAGCTCATTCACTAGCCCAACCTTCCTTGGATCAACACCTCTTTTATTCCTAGCTTTAAGTTTAGCCATGTAGTTTTTCAATTTTCTTGGCTAAAATTGAAGCAAAATAGGGGAATCACCTAGCGATAAATGATAGAATGATGTGGTGGACTCAACAAATAGAACTATTGTATAATGAATTGAAAAACATCATCTTTTATAATGTGACATGGAAGGTATCTAAAATGAGTGAAGGGATAAGCATTTATAAAGGTTTTAAATGTTGAGAATGGAATATATAACTAGCAATCGCACCTTGGCATGCAATTAGTATGCCGAATAGTTGTGAAAGTTCAATTGCCATTTCTTTAAGTGAATGAGGATTGTATTGTATCTGTATGGACCATGTTATTTTTTTCTTGAGTGTCATGAATTAATTTGCATAATCTTAATGGATTTTAGGATCTCTGTGTTTTTCTTAGTCGGTGCCTCAAACGTGTGAGCTATGTTTCGTTTCTAGTCTCTATTTGCATGTATCCACTTTCTATATTCTTGTTTAGTTGCATTCTATTAATCATCACATGTGTATATTATTTCAAGCATGTATGCTTGTTTAGCACAAGCCTCATATTTGTCCTCTCTTCCTCCCTCCCTCCCTCCCAAGATGTGAAGAATTTGACAAAACGAAGACTTGATGAAATGATTAATTAAATTGGAGGTTTTGATCTAATAATAGGCAGAAGCATCTATGATAATATGATAGGAAACAAGAACACAAGGGATGGATAGAGATAAGAAGAGATAGGGAAATGAGAGATAAGGAGATAGAGAGGAAGAGATAGACTTTCAATGTGTGATAGACTTAGGGCTATGGTCAAGAATTCTAATAGAAAACCCTACATTAAAGATTAGGCTATGATACTTTTATAATGTAAAAAATGGAGCTTGGTACGGGTTGGTCTAGATTATCCATGAGATTGATATAGAGATGGGTTTAGAGATAGAGAGGGAGAGAGAGTCATAGAGATAGATAGGGATAGAGAGATGGTGAGGGAGAACGAGAGGGAGAAAGAGATGGGGAGAGGGAGGGAGAAAAGCTTGATAAGTATCATAGAAAATTTTCTTCACAAGTAGGGTTAACTTTCAAATTTAGGCCTTGAAAATCTAAATCCCTTTAGTGAATTTTTTAACATTAAATGACCATCACAAAGAAAGAGAGATAGAGTAGGAAATAAAGATAGAGATAAGATATATAGTGGGAAAGATAGATAGAGAAAATGAGAGAGAGAGATGGTGAGAGAGAGGGACAAAGAGAGGGAGGGAAAAAATGTAGAGAAGAGAGATATTGTGATAAAGGAAGAGAGAATAATAGATCTCTCTAGGTCTCTCTAGATTCCACTTCATGGCTATGTAAAGATTATTCATTTGACAGAGAGATATGAGGAAATCAAATTTAAGATCTACCCTCCTTTCTCATTCTTAGTGAGCCTCATTAATTAGGAGCTAAATGAAATGAGAGTATTCTTGAGGGTAGTAATTGATTCATGTGCACAATCCTTTTTGTCCCTTACCATTTATAGAAATGTATAAAGATTGATAAGTCTTCTACTACCCTCTATGCTAGACAAATTGACCCTCATTGCTAATCAAGTTCACTAGGTGTTAATGCCATTTAGTTGTGTGAAGGGGTAGTTGGGGCCATTGACTTCAAAAGTTGATGAATCTCTCACTACCACATCTGCATTCAATCCATGAGGGACTAACTCCCTCAAATCATTGTGGTACATGAAGTAATGTAATGTGTAGATTTACTCCTAAAAATTTGTTGCCTATATTATTAGAAATGAGAAGCGTGAAATGTGTCCATAATGACAAAATTCCAAAGAGAGATAATGATCATACTTTGTTCCCTGGATGATCATTTTAAGTGGTGCCTATAGTTCCATGGAAAAAGTGTGAAATAATGATATCATATGCTTTCCATTGCTTTATAGACAAATTGTTTGGTGCAAGTTGAGTGGTAACATGCAAGACATGGAATATTAGATGATTGGCTTCAATGAAACCAATTGTTGTTTGTTTTAAAGAAGCATGTCAAGGCCATCTAGTTGAAAAGGCAAACCTACATGCAATCCTAACAAGACTTAACATTCATTAGGACTATTTCATCATCAATGTCTATCAGTGGGTTTGTAGGTGTATAGTGTACATGCCATGGATGATAGGTGGTATAAACACACACTCTCTCGCGTCCTCCTTCCTATTTTTTTCTCTTTTCTCTCTTCTTCCTCTCTTCTATATCTCTCTCCATGTCTCTCCTTATCTTTTTTATTTTCTCTCTCTCTCTCATTCTCTATTTTCCCTATCTCTCTACTCCCCTCCCTCTCTCTATCTCTCAATCATTTTTTCTCTTTGTTCCTCTTTTTGTCTGTCTCACTCTATCTCACACTGTCCCCCTCTCTCTATCTCTCCCTCTCTATTATAATATTTAAAATTTTATGTATTCTAAATTTAATATAATATTATTCAAATATAATTATATAGAGGGAGATAAAGAGATATAGAAAGATAAAAGGGAGACAAAAATAGATAGATAGAGAGAGGAATAGATAAAGAGAGATAGACCACTATGAGAGATAAATACCCAACACTTAGGGAAACACGTCATTTGCTTAAAGACTTGATAATTCACCTTTAAGACCTCTTTATTGTACCCATTGCACACTTAGGTGAAAGACATCATTAATAGATATAATTAAAAAAACATGTCTATATAATACATGTTTTGTAATTATAGATTGTAGCATTATAGAGAGGGGGAATTTTTATATATTTATATGTTACTTTTTAAAAATTTTAATTTAAAAATGTATATTTGCATTCATTTTGATCATAGTATAACATCAAAATATCTTGGAATCTATTCATTTACATTTTTATTCAAATAAAGAAAGAAAACTTGCATATTTGATCACATTCATCCTAACACGCAAACCACCTAGTAATCACTCTAGAATCTAGGTGCATGTTTGAATCTTGTTGTTTGTCAAGGTATTTGTAAATGTTGCTAGCTTGATAGAAAACTCTAATAGTGTGATAGAGACTATTACTTTCTACTAATGTGTTTTACAGTTAATGCATATGGAAGATTCCATAATTGTCATAGGATGAGTTTGTAGTATTGATTTAGATCCTTGTCCATGAGGTTAATCTAACATGGTACAAAATGAATATTTTGATATTGATCTACATACAGAACTATTTAGAGTAGTTATAGATTATGAGGCACAAGAACTTGATTGTCTTCATTAATCAACAATCTTTGATCATAAAGCTAAGTGATATCATCATTCATTAATTACTTTTATAGCATGATTATACTTGTTATATAATATTAATTGATCCATTCTAATCCACTAAAACAAATTAATATTAATCTAGGTTGATTAGTGCTTGATTATTGCAATACATTAATTAATCTAGATTACCTCTAAGGAATCTTATGTAACATTATTTTTCCTTTTTATTTTTAAACATCCTATATTATTTTCAATTTTCTCATGAAAATAGTGGAGTAGTTAATGTTTAGGATTTGAAAGTTCAAATGTAGATAGATATGAGAAGGGGGAAGAGAGGAGAATTTTCTCATGAAAATAGTGGAGTAGTTAATTTTGATGCAGGAGCATCCAGAAGCATTCAAATCAATTGGAATAGTTAACAATAAGTTGTAGAGTGTTGGGGAGAGCATACTTGGAGATTACCTCATTTTACCACATTTACATATCAAAGGATACAGAGATGGACTTAGCATCTTGACATCATCATCTACATCATATCCAAAATTTAGATCATTTGGGTTCATTTATGAAAATATATCACTATCAGAGATTACCTATTTTCACTTGTTTTCACAAAGTAGAGCCGACAGTGTTCAGTGGAGTCCAATTGGCTTGTGGAGAAATTTTGTGACTTGTGGAGCTAAAAGGAACATTATTCATGGAAGTTGAGGACCTGGCTGACCTCCATGGAGATTTGCATGAAGTTGTATGCACTAGCAGAGAAATACCTTATGTTTAGGTCCGACCTATCCATGTCTACACGTTTCATACTAGTCATTGCAATAAGGCTGACTTGATAATGTTATGAAAGCTAGTGGAGGATTTAAATGAAGAATAAATGATTGTTTCAAAGAAATGATGAATAATTGATCTAGCATATGAAGTCATGAAGCAAGTTGATGGGTGTTTTAATCTGAAGAAGTAGCAGAATTGAAGTTGAGGGTAAAGTAGAAAGTAGAAGAAGTTGTAGAGCAGAGAATTGAGAAGTAAATCATGGAAGAGTGTTATATTATGAATCTTTTGTATCCCTGGGCTATAGCCTAGAATCTGTAAAGCCCGAGTGGCATGTGTAATGTGTTTTGAGATCATAATATAAAGAGGAATGAGCTTTGAAGGCTAAGTTTTTCACTTTTAGGGTTTTCCCAAGATACATCTTGTGTCATGTGCATATGAATGTCTCTTTCTTTCTATTGTTAGTTATATACTTCCATTGCATCTCTGATTGATCATGTTGTTAGTAGTTTAAGGTTGCAAGGTTGGATAGTCCCTCATCGTATCCTCCTACCTTGACTACATCAAGTGGTATCAGAGCTGGTTGTGAATCTATTAGGAAAGAAGACTGTGTTGAAAGAAGTATGAAACCTTAGAAGTAACAAATGCCATCACAAAATAAAGATAAAAGTAGAAATATTTAGATAAGCTTTTCAAATTAAGTTGTTGACCTAATTTGCTTCAATGGGGAAAATTGGAAAGAGGATGAAGAAATAAAATGAAAATCTAATATGCAAAAAGGATATTCTAGAAGAAGAATTGTGTGAAATCAAAAGATGTAATTCAAAATTGATGGAAAGGATAAAAGAACTAGGAGAAGACAAATATGATGCTCTGGAAGAAGAATTGGAAAATGTAAAGAGGAGAAATGAAGAATTAGAAGCAGAGCTAAAGTTGTTTGGGTATCTTGAAAAGGGCTTTGAAGAATTTGAAGAAGGATTCAAATTGTTTGGGAAGGTGGAAAAGAGAAACAAAGATCTAGTGGAAAAAAGAAACAAAGATCTAGAAGAAAATTTGGAAGAGTTGAGAAAGGAAAAAAGTTTGCAAAATAATGAAATATCAAGATTGAAGGAACAAGTTAATCAGTTAGAGAAGTCTCTTGTAGGATGTAGAGAAGAGAATGAAAGTATGAGATCTAAGCTTGAACTGTGTGATGTTTCTTGTGATACTAATGATTTGTGTGATGTTATAGAAGCTTCTTTAGAAGGTAATATTGAATATGACAATGTAACTAAACCTACGGTTGTTGGTGATGGTATTGGTTTCAAAATCATGCAAAGAATGGGATATGAAGGACAAGGATTGGGAAAGCATCAACAAGGAATTATAGAGCCTATTGAACCAATAATGAAATCAAGAAGTTAAGGCCTTCAATATGAGAAAGGTAAAGATGTTACAAGCTCAAACAAATCAAACCAGGGAAGAAAAGGTATGTATTGTTCTCATTGTAATAGACATAGACATGAAAATGAATTGTGTTGGGACCTATACCTTTGCAAGTTTTATGGATTAAGGAATCACTCCAAAAAGATCTATTGGAATAAAATGAGAAGAAGAAGGCCTATGAAAAATTGTATGTAGATGGATTATGGATGGATTGATGGATTAAAATGGAAACATGTTACTTGTATGTTTAGAAGGTTGTATAGACGGAAGTATTCATGTGTTGGAGAGAAAATAGGATATGGATCAGGATGCAGAGAGAGAAGACCTTATGCAGAGAAAAACCAGAACAATAATTCAAACCACAGAGGGAGAAATGAATGGAGTCATAATTCTTATCACAATGAAGGATATAGAAGAAATGAAAGTGGATTTAATAGAAGACCATTCAGAAGAACCTATTTTCAAGTTTGGAGGTGAAAAGAATCAAGCAGTAAATGTTACCAAGAACTTCTTACAAGAGAGGCTAATGATGAAGAAACAATAAATAATGTAGAGGTAGGTTATGTAGAGGAAGAGGAACCTTTTGAGTCATCAAGTTTAATAGAGAAACCAGAAGAGGGTGAAGCATTGATCTTAAGGAGAGCTGTGCTATAGAACTGAGAAAGCAATGTAAGAAAAAGTTTGTGTGAACAAGTGTGAATCATAACATGGAAAAGGGAAGTTTTTATTGCAGAGAATGGCAAGACAGGAGAAATTTTGTATGGACAAAGAAGTAGAGAAGTATATATGTAGAATAGAAACTATAAGATTTTGATGCTTGTGGAAGAAATTATATCTAGAACCTAAGATCAGAAAGTGTTGCAAAGAAAAATTCAAGAATGTATTGACTATATCAAAGGGAGTAGCATGATTGTTTTGGAGGATGCATAAATGACTCTTAATTGATTGAAGCAGACAATCAACTTAAGGTAGCTTGGAGAGAAGACTTTCTCAGCCCGCTGATCATTGAGGCAGTGGAAGGCTTGCAAGTAGACCGCCAAACCTAGATCACCAGAAGATGAAGAACTTGAGGAAGCTTGCAGAGAAGACTTTCTTAGACCATTGATCGTTAAGGCAGTACAAGGCTTGCAAGTAGAACACCAAACATAGAACTTGAGGTAGTTTTGCAGGGTGGACTTGAATAGATGACCAACATTGAGTAATTTGCAAGTACATGTGAATAGACCATCGAACCTATTCAAAGAGACAACCTTAATTTTGACATAATATAGACCAAAGTGAAGAGTCTGATGTAAGAGCATCTTGAAGCATTCAAATCAATTGGACTAGTTAATAGTAAGTTATAGAGTGCTAGGGAGAGCGACCTTGGATATTACCGCATTTTACTGCATTTACATATCAAAGGTTACAGAGTTGGACTTAACATCTAGACATCATCATCTACATCATATCCAAAAATTAAGATCATTTAGGTTTGTTTTTGAAAAGATATCACTATCAGAAGATTACCTATTCTCACCTATTTTCACATAGTAGAGCCAACAATGTTTAGTGAAGTTTAATTGGCTTGCGGAGCAATTCCATGACTTGTGGAGCTAAAAGGAATGCCATTCAAGGAAGTTGAGGACCTAGCCAAACTTCATGGAGATCCACATGAAGTTCTATTCACCAGTAGAGAAATACCTTATGTTTAGGTCTGACCTATCCGTGTCTACACATTTCATACTAGCTGTTGCAATAAGGCCGACTTGATAATGTTATGAAGGCTAGCAGAGGATATAAATGAAGGATAATTATTGTTTCAAAATAGTGACGAATAAGTGGTCTAGCATACAAAGTCACAAAGAAAGTTGATGAGTGTTTTGATTCGAAGAAGTAGAAGAACTGAAGCTGAGGACAGAGCAGGAAGTATAAGAAGTTACAGATCAGAGAATTGAGAAGTAAAACATGGAAGAGTGTTATATTATGAATCTTTTGTATCCCTGGGCTGCGGCCTAGCATCTGTAAAGCCTAACTAGCATGTGTAATGTGTTTTGAGATCATAATATAAAGAGGAATGAGCTTTGAAGGTTGGGTTTTTCCCTTTTAGGGTTTTCCTAGGATACATCTTGTGTCATGTGCATATGGATGTCTCTTTCTTTCTGTTTTTAGTTATATACTTCTTTTGCATCTCTAATTGATCATGTTGTTAGTAGTTTAAGTCTGCAAGGTTGGACAGTCCCTCATCAGACCCTCCTAGCTTGACTACATCAAATGTTTAGGATTTGAAAGTTCAAATGTAGATGGATATGAGAAGGGGGAAGAGAGGAGGTTGGGAAGAAAGAAGGAGATGGAGTTGAAATTATACAATCTCACTACTACTTAACCACAAATTTACTTTAACTTTACATGTTTCATCTTCCCTCCCTTTTAACTTTTCTTATAATTTTTTCTAGAAAAATAAATGATAAGAATTAAATAGAAAATCATTTATATTTTAAAATCCTAAGAAAAATTAATGATAAAAAATAAAATAAAAATAGTTTATATATTAAAATCTTATGACCATATGCCAAAAGAATAAGTTCAAAAATTTGATCACTACCTACTAAAAGATTAACTTAAATGTGGTTAGTGTGCTTAAAGGTATGCATTTCAATGTTGTAGAGACCAATGGAAATGAGAAAAATGAGAATAATAAGTGAATTAGAATTCTTTATCAAATAATGTGAAGGACAAAGGATATATAAGTCAAAAATTTTGATTAAAAATGAATTGAAATAATTTTGATCTTTTTGATGTTAGTTCCCTTTCTATGTCAAAGATTGGCGATACCCAAAAATAAGCGATAAAAAGATCAAAAGCCATCATTGCTGGAGAACTGACAGAATGTCATACGATAAATAAAAGAAATCCCAACATATCTAGCAGGACTGTGGGAAACATTTAAATGATTAATAAACCTCAATGGTGACAAAGAAAAGGCAAAATGACTTCGAGCCGCATAAAACTGATGACGTGAAAATAAATGAGCAAGATGAATTTCATCATCTTGCACTCCTCCTGCATGACTCTCAACCATTGATTTCACTTGCCAAGCTGGTTCACCTCATAGAGGGAATGCCTTCGGTGTAATTATGTATAATATTTAGTTATATTTTTGTCAAAATTAATTCAACGCGTTGTCTAAAAAAAGTTATTTTTAATTGTTTTGGTGTGCGATGCTTTTAATATAATATAATCATAGTTATAGTAAAGTTAAAATGAAATGAAATATAATTCTAGCATACCTATCTTTAGAAAAATATATCTAAAATAATCCAATAGATATCTTTCTGGAGGTGCCTATTCAACTTATATGTGATAAAGTAATTTAAAAATAGGTGTCTAGAGAAGGATATCTCTCTACATTTTAGATATATTTTTCTAAAGATAGGTATGCTAGTAGCATCTGTAGTTTGAAGATTTAACAATAGTATTTTAATGTTTGAGAAAAGATCGTAAAATCACTAATAACTAATATTTGAATAGATGTGAATAAGAGCAATAGAGGAAAGTTAATGTGAAAAAAGGTACATAAATTCATAATAATTGAGAGAATTTTGTAAGAAGTACATCATATCATTTATTATGTATTAATAATCATGAAAATGTGCAATACAATTGAGAGAATATCTGAACTATCCAATGTTTCATATTCATAAAAATAGATTTGCAAGAAGTATGTCACATCATGTTTTCTTCTAATAATTTGAGTCTCTATTCTTTAGATTTTCAATTGCCAAGTTGTTTTTCTTTTTTCATCTTTTCATAATAGTCATATATAAATGGTGGCATTATTATTCATTCTTGTAATGACTTTACATGAGATATAGCCACAAATGTCAATCATGTCCTTTCTTTTTGTCCAATGTCAATAGTGGCTTTTGAAAGAGTAAGACCTTGTGATTTGTGTATAGTCAATGCCCAAGCTAATCTCAAGGGTATTTGGATTGTATGACCCCTTTGTATTGGTGCAATTGGTATTGTTAGAGGAATTTGATCTTCAAATGGAATTCCTAAATAAGTGTCAAATTCAACCATAACATATGTGGGTAGTTCTGGTGGTGCACTTCCAAGTGTATATATTATTTCTTGAACATACCCTAGAGCTTCATTTACAAGACTTGCTTCTATCCAAAGAGTTTAAGTTAACATTACCCTTGAATCCTTATCAATTAATAACTCCACATCAAGTTCATCATTTTTTCCTCCTTCTGGTGTATTGATAGTACCCACTTTTGTAGCAATGTTGCCTGCAACTGGGTGCTTCAATGAGTATAATTTTCTTCTATTATGACTATGCACATTATCATTGGTGGCAAACAAATGAATATTGTTATCAAAATCTTCATTGTTTGTTGTGTCTATTTCAGCATTAATCCTTATCATTAGTAACTTCTAGTCATCAATAGTTGGATTTGCATCTCTTAGATTAGTGAGTAGTTGACAAAACCTTTGTTGCTGAGAGATTTCTCCTTCTTGTCTAAATATTTTATCCAAAGTAATAATAGTTTTGAATTCTTCCCACAATAATTTAGCACATCTATTACTAACATGTGGTGGTTGTCATTAATAGGAAGCAATTGTCCCAAATCTCCAACTAGAATCATAGAGATCCTTGCAAAATAATTGAAAATGATGGCTTTGATTAGTGTGTTGTATTAATACAAAAAACATTAATGATGAAGTATATGTATTGAAAGATTGGGAAATATATATTTTAAGGAAAATTAGAGATATACCTCCAAAACTAATATTTGCATTTTGGGGAAATGTTTGACGAAGTCTGAAGTCTATGTTCTCTAGAAACTTATGTCCAATGAAGCTCATTTCATTAATCAAGATATATTTTGAGTTGAATATCTTCTTGTAAACTTTTAAGTCTTGTTCTTTCTAGCTGAGTAGAATTTGTGATTGGGATTTAGAGTTGTGAATGGATTGTTGATACTTTAATATTGAATGTTACAACTCCAGTTGGTGCAAGTAACTGAAGTGGAGAATGCACTGAGAATGTTGTTTATTCAAGAGCTTGACGGATGGCACCAATTAGATATGATTTTCCTATTCCTATTGTTCCCTAAATTATCATGAATAATGGCAATGCACTTTCAACTTCATTATAATGTCTCATAAGTATACCAAGTGTTTTTTTGTTTACCACCCAAAGTTGCATAATGGATAATTTGTGGTATTTCCTCATCTATCACAAACTCATTATCTTTCATGATGCTTATGAATTTTATTGATTTATTTATGTAATCTTCATCTTGATATTGATTACCCCATGTCATTTGTCTATCAATATATCTTCTTCCCAACATATCTATTTCATTCACTTGCATAATTTAACCACATTGTAGCCTAGATATAATTTTCCACTTATGTTCTATTGTGTTTTGTTGAAGAGGTTGATTATCTTCAATTTCAGAATCACTATTATTTTCAACATATTTTAGAGTAGTTTTTCATTCCACATGCCAAGGATTATAATTGAATGATTCCCAATTTGATACTATTGCATTATTATGAATTAATATTATGAAACAACTTGTAAAGTAATAACTAAGGAAAACAAAAATCAACCCATTTATGTAATTCACATGCAGGGATGGATACAAACCTTGGAAATACTCTCACAATATCTGTCATAGCACTTGCCTCCCATTTATTATCTCTTTTTCTTATTGGATTATATGTCAATGATTTATCTGCATCAATAAGTGAAATACTTTCCATTGAAAAAGTCCTATTTTTATATCCATCAATGAAAGATTTTGTCACTTCTTTAGAGTCATCTTCATTGTTTTTAGTTACAGGTTTGAATATCTCACGTGAGACTTTAGTTTGATATATTTTCTACTGCTCTTTATTAATGGAAGTTCCAACAACATGTGACATGTTTCTTGTGCACCAATGTCTCTTTCTACAATTGTTTTAGTAAGAAGTCTTCTATATGCTCTTGTAGTCAAATCACCAAGGTTCTCAATGTTTACAAGATGTGTCAAAATGATGATAAGTTTATGAATTTTTCTCTGCTTTAGATGCATACTTGACAATGTACCAAATTATAGCATGTTTGGAAAGAATTGGTTGTCAATCAATAATTGCTCTCCATAATTGTAGAATGTAGCAATTGTGTGTATTTACTCTATCATCATTTCTTACAGGCTCAAACTTTTTTTCACCTGTTTATGAGTTTTGATATAACTTCAATCCCTCAAGGCTTAATGGTCACAGAGCATTATGCCTAATATTAATAATAGCACATTTTAATTTCATTGCATACATGTTATATTGAATATGTGTAGAAATTTTCCAATGATTGAACCTCTTACCTACAAACCATTCATCCTCTTTTTAGAATTGAGACAAGATCAATGAGACAAATGCAAGTATCAAATCGAAGTAATTGATAGTTGAATAAGATGAGTACATATAGGTGATGAGAGGAAGTTAGTTAGTTGAGGAAAGGACTCGTCAACTATGAGTGGTCTCAAGTTGCCTCCCAACAAACTAGTGTGAGTGGCTAGTTAGTAGGCAACTTGGTGACACCTTTCCTAACTGCCCAACAACCTTGACACCTTAATGAGGCATGTGTCAAGATTGTATAAAGGAACACCTAAGTAGGATTAAGCCTAAGTGTATGAAATATATACACTAACACCCCCGTTCAGCATAGCTTAGGTGGGTATAAGAAGGATGGGTCCCAGCTACTAGGCCTGGTGAGGTACCCATTTATAAAATAATCTCTCATGAAGTTGAGAAAGGTAGAAAACCCTATGGGAAAAAACTACCTTCCAAAAGAGAGAAAATATGCATGAAAATTATACAAGTGAAAAAGTACTACTTTTACTGAGTACAATATATGATTCCCCCATAGGAGAGAAAATGATAGAAGGTCTATGAGACCCCCCATAATACATGTCCCACTACAATGAGGCTAGATAGTTGACAAAGGATGCGATGTATATCCAAGAATGTCAAACAATGTTCCTTCCCTTGGGAATAAATGAAACCACCTGAAGATGCAGGATATCTTCCCATGAGAGAGGATGTATGTATGATATTGAATTGTGTTGAATCTGATCCAAGGATGATGATTCCCATTTTGATGTCAAAGGATTCCATAATAAAATTAGGTGCATGCCCAGTAGATGAGGATAATGATGATCCAAAACCATGTGTAAGATGATGTAGAGAATGATTTTTGAAAGAGGATAATGGAGATGCAGCTTCATCAAAAATTTCATCAAAGAGAACACTAATGTCCTAAATGTGTGCTTCCATGTTAGCAAAGTGAGACTCTAAAAATAGGCAAGTGATGTCAGGTAGAAATTTGTCCCAATCATCAATACTAAGAAGCCTGATATCCTATTGCAAAGAAGTGTTGGAAGTTCTTGAAGGAGCCACTCTAAGATTTGATGAAGCAACAGGAGAAGGTGGAAGAATATCTGCCAATGCATGAGGTGTAGAGAGGAGATGCAAGTGGTTATGTTTCTGTGTCATCAATACAATCAAGACTTTCACAATACACAAGATCCTCTTCACTATCATCATCATAAAAAGGATCATCAACATCATTAATGGAAAGAAGTATGTCTATATTAAGATCACCTAGGAATGGAGGTTCATTGGAGTCTCCATACATTTCCCACAGTTTGGTGGGTAGTTGATGTGTGATAGAGGAACCCACTGAGTGTGGTTCATAGCACTTACACCAATTAATCCTAAGACATGATTATTCTTATTTTCCCATACAATTTTTTGCCAATATGTGATTGGTTCAGGAATAAGTCCATATAGATGTGACAATAAGTGAATCCATTAGAAATGCACCAAGACTTATAGATTCCATTTTCCAAAGTAGTGACAGATGGATGACTCATTATCCCCATTAGTTGACTTAGATAATTTACCCCCATTTTGAATTTTATATTAGTTCAATGATTATAAAATTCCTATGTATAATCCCCCAAAATAATACATGAAAGCAACACTTTATAAGATTAGTGCATGGTTAAACCCTTCATCTTCGACATGTGAAAATACAAGAGTTAAGACCCCCCAAGGTTGGCACTTTATGAGTTAATGCGATATATCTAAGCAGGACGATTAAAATCTTACCCTAATACTTAGTCTATTTTTAAAAAAATGTAATTTAATGCAAATTGTTTAATTCCTCCCCTTAAAATTTGCATTTTACATTGCTTATGCTCTTCAACACAAAAAAATGCCTATTCTCACACTAAAAATGCATAATTTTAAAATGCTTTGTAAATTTTTTTTAAAAAAAATAGAAAGTCTAAATGTACAAAGCCCAAATTAGGGCGAATTAGGGCAATAGGAAAAAACAATTTCTCAAAGCATGAAGGGGCGGACTGCATAGGGGTATGGTGGCTAGGAATTTGAATCAGAGCTTGTAGAAATGCCTTCCAAACAGGGTCAAATCCTCATGGGAATGTAGAGGCCGCGACCTTTCACAGCCTAATCGGCCCTTCCCTTGCCTGGAGGATCACCCTTCCATGGCCTTGTTAGCTTGTATTCCATTGAATCAGGCCCTCCATCAGCTTTTGGATGTAAATCATCCCTCTAGTTTGGAATGCCTTCCAAGTTGCCTTCCAAATCTGTACAAGTTGCATATGCCACAGAGGAAGAAATGGCAACACTTGGTACCAAAGAAGACTAGATTCTAGTAGAAGATTAGCATCTGATTGTCTAAGAGGAGGGTTGAGGCTCCAAATGAGATTCACAATGTTTCTAACATGCCCATGAGCTTCTCTTTAGGCCTACAACCTTCAACAAGAGCCCATGACCCTTCTACTTAAGCCTACAACCTTCAATAGGGGCCCACAACCTGTATTTTATAATGATAGAGGTTGTGTGAGGGCATGTCTAGTGCAACAGAGATTGCATCACTTCCTTCCATGCTAGGCTTGTAAGTGAATGAGGCCTATTGCTTGAATGGGCCCTTTGGCATGTCCTATGAGGCTTCAGGCCACTCAAACTTTAGAGTGCTTCTCATGATCACTCCTCAAAACACATAGAGCATTAAAAAGAGTCATCACCAGAGAGCTTGGTGATAATACACCAAACAAAGATCTCCCTACAAACTTTGAGCCAAAGATTAAAGACAAAAGTCACTTTCAATCTTCCTTCTGCAAGCCAAAGCCTTCAATCACCCTACACACAAACTGGCCACTCCTGTAAAGGGGTTTCTTTCATGGCAAATTTGAATGGCCTCCATGCCTTCGAACTAAACTTGCAAATAATTTCAAATTATCTCTGATACCATGTAGAATTTAGCCAAGATCAATGAGATGAATGCAAGTATCAAATCAAAGCAATTGATAGTTGAATAAGATGAGTACATATAGGTGATGAGAGGAAGTTATTTATTTAACGAAAGGAGTCCTCAACTATGAGTGGTGGTGAGTTGCCTCCCTACAAACTAGCATGAGTGGGTAGTTAGTAGGAAACTTGGTGACACCTTTCCTAACTTCCCAAAAACCTTGACACCTCAATGAGGCATGTGTCAAGATTGTATAAAGGCATACCTAAGTAGGATTAAGCCTAAGTGTATGAAATATATACACTAACACTCTTTTCTTATGAAGTCATGCACGCTCTCAACACATTGTATGTCATTCCACACAATTCAACATCTCTTCATAGTTGGTATCCATATGTACCTATGCAAGTTATCCTATATTTCAAAGGCATGGATGTTGTAAATTTTTTTGCATTACTTATCATTGATAGAACAGAAGAATTTATTAGTTACATTGATGCATTAAAATATATATATTGAATGTAGAATTACAAAAGATTAATGGCATACATGTATGTTTCATTGATGTGGATCTTCTCATTGTTTCCATGCATGAATAATAGAATGGAAGTATTTCTTAGCACTTTATGTTCCCCATTGTTTGTCCAATCAAGGTTATCCATATCTGGTGTTCCATCTAACCATAGAAATCTATGCACATGTACTGAAACTTATGTTGCCATTCATATCTAGACCAATAATCTTTTACTTTCTTTCCTTTTTCAAGTATCTATTTTTTTTAAAATTATATGTCACAAGTGCATGTAGTGCACCACTATATGAGGATAATCAATAATATTCTATTTTCACCAATTTTGGGTTTCTCGTGGATCTGTTGGTGGTGTTCCAAGTACTAGTGCATGCAAATCAAGGTAGCACTTATCTGCTAAACTCAAAGTGAAGAATATTGTCAACGATCCAATTTGTTGAAGCATGTCAATTAATTCAGCACAACATTCTACCCAATACATGATCTTATATCTCTCAAGGTTGTACCAAATCACATTAAATGATCAACTAGATGGGAGGGGTAGATTTTCCTTATGTCCATATAGCTCGTTGATGGTGATCAACATATCTTGAAGACTTTTTTTCGCAAACACTACAGAAGATTTTTGTGCACGATGTCTCATGATCATATTTATCATGTAACAGCTAAATCATGTATGTCAACCAAAACAATGATCCCTATACCAAAATAGATGTTTCAAAAATTCATGTAGATGTACTCACCTCATGCGTGGCTCTAGCCAATAACATCTACCATCATGAAACAATGTTGGAAATGTCATATCAAGTAAGCCTAATGTGACATACTCATTAATAGGGGATGCACCAATCCATGGTTAATCAATCAACGTTGTTGGATTTGCATCAAGGTTATTTACCAAGGCATAGATTAATTTCATATCTTTTGGGGCATCGGGCAGTTGTAAAGCCATTGATGTTGTCTAACCAATGATATATCCTTAACCTATCTCCATGAATAGATGAAAAAAAATAATTTCATTTGCATCTGAATCAAACTCCATATGCACCGAGTTTAGTTGGTTGAAAATATTTTCATCACATCCTGTTGAAAGTTCACTTAGAGCGTTTTCATCAATTTGAACATCAGAATAGAACTTGCCATGTTCAGTTATGTATTTTAGTACCTTATATACTCATTCTGTATTTACTATAAAGGTCTAATTTGTGTCACATTGATCCCTTCTACAAATAATAATGATAGGTAGATCTTTTATTCAATGTGGAAAACCTTTGAAATTTCTTTTATATATTATTGAAAACTTATTGTGTGTCCTTTGTATTTATATTGAGCTCCAATTGTATGTATCACTTGTAGAATTGAGCTAACATGGGCTATCAACATCTCTTCCACTTGCATCAAATTTGCAAGTTTAGGTGGTTGTGGGTCAGGATCCATATTATTTGATGCAGAGAATCAATTATTACCTTTCTCTTGTTGACATCTAGTGCATATGGGACCTTCATGTGTTCGATAAACTTTTATTCCAATGTGACATTCTTGACAAATGTAGCACATGTTCAGTGAAACAAAGCTATCTAGATCATGTAAAAAAACATTTGAAAGTTATTGAAATCTCTTTGAAACATTCCATTCAAATATTTAGTATATTTTGTACATTGTTTCTAACAACCACATTCACTTCACGTCTAACTACATTTTCTAGTGTTTCAAATACACAATCTATGGATCTTGAATTTTGATCTTCAACATTACAATCAATCTTAGGAACTGATCTATGCTCATACCTCTCATTTGGTTCATGAGTACTTTGTTATCTTTCCTCTCTTTTAGATTCACTAGATTGTTGATATGATCATGCACAACTTCTTATCATATTTCCATGTTCATGATTTTGTATTTCTAATTATCAACTGTTAACTCAGCTCTACGCTTACAAATCTTTCTCTGTCATTTTTATTTTGCCTTTTTCTTTATTGTCATTAGTTGTCATTGCTGTCTTCAATATTCCCTTTGGTAATCTTTTTGATATTGTCTGTGTTACTATTCACTATTAACATCAATATTAATAATTAAACATGGCGATGCTCTAAGATGATTTCAACATTTAAAATGTGTAGTGTCTTCTTAGAATAATGTGATTTTATTTTGTAGGTGTGTAGTGAAGACATAAAATAATTCATGCACTAAATGAAGCAACATATTAATTTCATTTGTATGCTTTTATTTCATATTGAAAGCTAGGTTTTCATTTTTTTTATGTCATATATTAATTATGTATGTAACAAGCCCCATGTTTGTATTGTGCTTTTGCTTAGGTTGATGGATTTTGATGATTGTATCCTTTGTATTGGATTATTCATCCTGTCATTATTCTATATTAGCACTGGTGATGTGCAATCTCGATACTATTATGATGTTGACATGATTATTACTTTGATGGATTTCATGCTTAAATGATTTGTGTTGCTTCAACTATATGATATATGTATATGTACAGGTACCTTAACGTGTTCTTGGAGTGTTGTAGGTACTGAGTATCAACTCTGCCTCAATTTACAGGCCTGAGCGTACTCTTATTATCCCCAATGGTAGTTATTGGAGATAGACACATGCCTATACCCTAGCCCATTGTACCCTATTAGTGTTGTATTCCTGTGTTGTTGTCTTGTCATCCGGTTACCTGATGGTAATGTCTAGATTACCCAGTTGGTCATGTGTAGTTAACCAACATGTCTTCTTTGGGGACTTCCAAGGGGATCCTTGAGGTATTGTAGTTTGGGGTCTATGTTTTAGTTCCAGTTTTCCTCGTGTATGCAGTTGCCAACAACCTTGGTACTATGTAGAAACTAATAAAAAAATGTAAGTTATGATTCTTTCTTTTTACTCCTATATGTGTTCAAATGTCTTTCTCAAATATTGATAAGCTAAAATGCTTGTCATATGTTGATTAGCCATTTAGTTTGTTCAGAAATAGTTGTAATTTATGATAAGTTGGTTACATAGATAAATTAGTAAATTGCTATGATATTGAATTCTCTCAATTCCATTCTAAGATATTTGTAGCCCCATAGTAGATAAAGATATAGATATGGTTGGTTGACATATCAAATATAATCCAATACAAAATCTAAGTCATTATTTTATTTTCAAATTCTTCCTCTTGCCTTTATGAGAGATGGATAGGAAAAAGTCAGTGTATGAGTTTAATGATGGAGCAAAATATCTAGGGGGTAGATGGATGAGGGCGTAGGAGTGAAGGGAAAGTCAATGACTATAAGGAAGGAGTGGGATGCTCTATTTTTGGTAGGTGAGAATAGAAAACAAGGGATGGATAACCAGAAAAACATATCTATTTGCAAGTTTGATGTGAGAGAGAGAGAAAGAGGGGAGTGCAACCTGGCGTACCCAGGCAAGGATATCAAATTGCAAGGTTTGAGATGAGCTGAAGGGGAGTGTGATAGGAAAAGAGGTATTTACCTAAATCTTTGTTTTTCTAGCACATAGACTTCTGTATTGGTCTCATTCCTGGTGCAGAGCCTATTTATCGAGCACCATATTGCATGACTACTTAGGAGTTGAGTGAGTTGTGGTTGCAGTTAGAGGAGTTACTGGAGAAGGGTTTCATTCATCCTAGTGTATCCCCTTGGGGAGTTCCTATCATCTTCGTGAAGAAGGATGGATCTCTTTGCTTGTGCATTGATTATTGCCAATTAAACAAAGTGACGGTGAAGAATCGTTACCCATTGCCTCAGATAAATGATTTGTTTGATCATATGAGGGGAGCCCAGGTGTTCTCCAAGATAGATTTGAAGTCAGGATACCATTAGCTTCGTATTCATGAGGCAGACATTCATCAGACAGTATTTCATACACGCTATGGGCATTATGAGTTCACGGTTGTCCCTTTCAGGTTGACCAATGCTCCATTAGTTTTCATGAGTTTGATGAATGGGGTGTTTCGTACCTATCTTGACCAGTTTGTTCTCATGTTCCTTGATGATATTTTGATTTATTTGAGGACTATGGAGGAGCATGAAGGCTATTTGTGGCAAGTGTTGCAGTGTTGCAAGATAATCAGTTGTTTGGCAATTTGGCTAAGTGTCTTCCAGATTGAGGTGAGATATTTGGGCCATATCATCTTAGGAGAGGGTATCTTAGTGGATCCCTCTAAGATTCAGGCTATTGTGGATTCACCAGTGCCAAAGAATGTGGCTAAGGTTTGCAGTTTCATGGGATTGGTGGGTTACTATCATCGATTTGTGAGAGATTTCTCTCGGATAGCCCATCCCATCACTTCTCTTCAGTGGAAAGAGAAGAAGTTTGTGTGGTTAGATCAATGTGAGTTAGCTTTTTAGGCTCTTAAGGAGTGGATGACTAGAGCACCTATCCTAGTAGTATTAGATCCTATAGGTGATTTTGTAGTGTACACCGATGCTTCATTGGAGGGTGTGGGGGAAGTTCTTATGCAAGAGGTACGAGTGATTGTATATGAGTCCCATAAGCTTAAGGATCATGAGCTAAACTACCCCACCCATGATTTGGAATTAGCGGTTGTCATCAATGCACTTGTACATTAGAGACATTTCCTCTTGGGACATTAGTTTGAGATGCATAGTGATCATCGCAGTTTGCAGTATATCTTCACTCAGCTGAATTTGAATGCTTGACAGCACTGTTGGATGGAGTTCCTCTTTGAGTATGACTTCGAGGTTCGCTATATCTAGGGTAAGGAGAATGTTGTTGCGAATGCCTTGAGCAGGAGGAGACATGAGATTTTAGTTTTGTCTCTTGGAGTGGATTTGCGGAGCCGTATTTTAGAGTCACTTCCTAGTGATACTTGGTATCAGTAGGTTAGAGCAGAGATTGATTCTAGGAGAGTCCTTGAGGGTAGGTTTGCAGGTTTCTCTCTCGAGCCTGATGGACTTTTGCGACATCTTGGTTGTATTTATGTTTCAGATTTTGGTGATCTTCATTCCTTGGTTTTGTCCAAGGCCCATCGTGCACCCTATTCAGCTCATCCGAGTGTCACAAATATGCATGCTGATCTTCGACAGTTGTATCATTGGGTAGGTTTGTGGTGAGATATTGCCAATTTTGTGGCTCAGTGTCTTGAGTGCCAGTGGGTGAAGGCCGAGCATCAACACTTGGTAGGATACAATATCCCTGGATGGAAGTGGGATACAATATCTCTTGATTTCATAGTGGGGCTACCTACGTCTTCACATCGTCATGATGCTATTATGGTTATAGTGGACAAGTTGTCCAAGGTGGCACACTTCTCACCCATGAGATCTTCCTACACTGTAGCATCTGTAGCTCGAGTGTTTATGGAGGATATTGTGCATCTACATGGTATTCCTCGTAGGATCATTTTTGATCATGATCTAGTGTTCACTTTAGCCTTGTGGACTTCTCTTCATCATGCTTTGGGAGCTTAGCTTAATTTCAACTCTGCATACCATCCCGAGACTGACAGACAGATGAAGTCGGTTAATCAGGTCTTAGAGGATATGCTTTGGATGTACATTATGGATCAACAATCTCATTGGGAGGACTATTTGTACCTGGTCAAATTTTCTTATAATAATGGGTATCACAGTTCTCTCGATATGTCTCCCTTTCAGGCCTTGTATGGTAGGCCATGTCATAATCCGTTGAGTTGGGATCGCTTAGAGGACTGAGTTCTTTTGGGTACAGAGATGCTTCAGGATATGGAGTAGCAGGTAGTGCGGATCAGAGAGTAGTTGGCTATAGCTCAGGATCGGTAGAGGAAGTATGTCGATGCCCCTAGGTTGGATAACCACTTCTCGGTGGGTGACCGCGTGTTTATGAGAGTTCGTTTGTGGAAGAACCCCATCCATTATGGGAAAGGCTCAAAGTTGGCACCTCATTTTGTTGGATCTTTTGAGATCCTTGAGAGGATTGGTCCTGTTGCCTATCACCTTGCATTTCCACTGAGTTTATCGCGCATTCATGATGTTTTCCATGTTTCAGTTCTTAGACAACATATTCCTGATGTGACCCATGTTCTTGATTGGACTGCTTTGCAGGTTGAGGGGGACAGACAACTTTCTTTGGAGCCTGTATGCATCCTTCAACATCAAAGGTTGATCCTCATGGGTTGGGACATAGAGCAGGTGAAGGTCCAATGGGATCCTGATGGTGAGTCTCTGACATCTTGGGAAGATGCAGAAAGGATGAGAGCCCTTTATCCATATCTTTTTGCAGGCTTCTAGGAGTAAGCCTAGTCCTAGGGGGTAGGATGTAACAATCCTCATGTTCATATTGTGCTTTTGCTTATCTTGATGGACTTTAGTGACTGTATACTTTGTACTAGATTATTCATCCTATCATTATTTTGTATTGGCACTGGTGATGTGCAATGTTGATACTATTATGATGTTGACATGATTATTACTTTAATGGATTTCATGCTTACAAGATTTATATTGCTTCGGCTATATGATATATGTATATGCACAGGTACCTTGACGTGTGCTTGGAGTTTTGCAAGTACTAAGTATCGATTCAGACTAGATTTACAGGCCCGAGCGTACTCTTATTATCCCCGATGGTGGTTACTGGAGACAGTCACAGGCCTATACCCTAGCCCACTATACCCTGTCAGTGATGTATTCCCATGTTGTTGTATTGTCATCCGATTACCTAATGATAATGTCTAGATTTCCCAGTTGGTCATGTGTAGTTAACCAGTATGTCTTCTTTGGGGACTTCCAAGGGGATCCTTGAGGTATTGAAGTTTGGGGTCTATGTTTCAGTTCTAATTTTCCTCATGTATGCAGTTGCCAACAACCCTGGTACTATGTAGAAACTAATAAAAAATGTAAGTTATGATTCTCTCTCTTTACTCCTATATGTGTTCAAATGTCTTTCTCAAATATTGATAAGCTAAAATTCTTGTCATATCTCGATTAGCCATTTAATTTGTTCAGAAATAGATGTAATTTATGATAAGTTGTTTACATAGATAAATTGGTAAATTGCTATGATATTGAATTCTCTCTATTCCCTTCCAAGATATTTGTAGCCCCATAGTAGATAAAGATATAGATATGGTTGGTTGACATATCAAATATAAGACAATACAAAATCTAAGTCATTATTTTATTTTCAAATTCTTCCTCTTGCCTTTATGAGAGCTGGATAGGAAAAAGTTGGTGTATGAGTTTAATGATGGAAGAAAATATCTAGAGGGTAGATGGATGAGGGCGTAGGAGTGAATGGAAAGTTAATGACTAGAAGAAAGGAATGGGATGCTCTATTTTTGGCAAGTGAGAATAGAAAATAAGGGATGGATAACCAGAAAAAAAACATATCTATTTGCAAGTTTGACATGAGAGAGAGAGAGGAGTACGAACTGGCGTACCCAAGCAAGGATATCAAATTGCAAGGTCTGAGGTGAGCTGAAGGGGAGTGTGACAAGAAAATAATTATTTACCTCAGGCTTTATTTTTCCAGCACAATAACTAAATCATGTTTCTACAATTTCATTAAGCAAAAGAAAACTGAAATCCCATTACTGCCCATAAAAACTAAGATATGTTTGTTGTGATTTCATTAAGCATAGGAAAACCAAAACCCCATTACTACCTTTATAAACTAAAGTATGTTGGCTGCTATTTTATTAAGCATAGGAAAATTGAAAACCCATTACCGCGTTTAATATCTACAAAGTTTATTTCATTGCAAGATATTTACGTTTCCTCTTTCCTTGAATCATTTTCTCCAATGCAAAACTATTTTCCTAATTCTTTAGATAAAGGGGTTTTCAAAGAAAGATCACGTGGTTTCTTATTTATAATTTGTAGTAAAAACAAGGGGTTTTGATTTTTTAAGTTTTGGGTAAAACATAGGTTTCATTTTTGGAGAATATAAGAGGTAGCCATATAGAAAAACAGGGGATGCAAGGGTAGAGATTGAAGAGATTTAAGTCCCATGAAACCTTTTTTTGTCATATGTTGACTTCTCTGAAAGAGATTTTCATTATAGATCTTCTTAATATTATGGAATGGCTTTTGTTTGGGTCATTACAGTCATTTTATGCTAAACCACGAGCCTTGAGGATACGATCAACCTTGAGTGAAAGAATGCTATGGCATTAAAATACCTTAGAAACATCTACCTATGTTTGTGCATTAAAATTGGTCACATAAACTCTAATTGGGAAAAATTTGCAACCCAAGGGTCTAAAGGAACTATTGTAGGAGGGAAAATTAAGATTTCCTTTTTGTAAGTCTTTTTATATTTTATTTTGTTATGTTAAATATGGTAGACTATATGCCAAATTCAGGCTGTGAGTAGACTTGCGTCACCATTTGCCATGTTTTCTTATGTTATCCATGCATTCCTTTGTGAAGAGTGATTAAATTGGGGTCACTAGAGTTATTACACAACTGATCTAACTGACAAAGGGTTGTTTTCAATAAATTACACTGTAGCGGGATGTTACAGTGTAGGCTTTGATTTAATAAATTTTTTAAGTCATATATTAATTTATTTAAAAAAAATATAATATAAACAACTAAAACAAAAAATATATATATTTTAACTAATCTAATATTAACTTACACTAAATAAAAAAGTTTTTATCCTTTTATTTCATATTGACTCTTAGGGTTTGAATTTTTTTTCACATTTAGCTAGTGTTTTATTGACTAACCCTTTCATTTTTAATATCTATATCTAGATTAAGACTTTATTGTTTTAAAAATATATGTAAGCAACTAACACAAGGTATTTTCATTAAAATATTGTGTAACTAAGAAAATAAAATGAAACTAAATAAAATATAGTGTTACAAATTATTATTTTAGGATACTTTAATTTTATAAAACAACATGGACTGAAAAAGAAATATATTAAATTTATTATGCCGAAAAGAAAACAAAATTAAATTGATGATTCTATAGTAAAATCTATAAAATATAATGCACTTACCATTGGAATAAAATTGTTGAATATATACCAATGGAGATGCGAAAAAGAGCAAAGCAGCCATGAGGCGAGAAGTAGAGGTTCGAGGGAGAAGGTGCTTCTAGATTCCCAACAAGCACCCAAAGGCAAGGTCTATGAGCAAATGAAGAAGAAGCAAAAATTTTGATAGAATAGATCAAAAAATGAGCAGATAATGAGACATGGAAGAAAAAGGTGAATCCTGACCCTAGGCAAGAAAATAGAGCTTAGAACAACGAAAGGTATGGTTGGCACGGGCAATCATTTGCAAAAAGGTGCAAGTAGAGGAGATGGGGTTGGGGAAGCAACAAAAACAACTTCTGGAGAAATGAAGGGAAGAGCTGGAGCAATTTCAAAACCAACATGCGCCAAAGGTGGGAAAAAGAATGGCAAGGAAACCCTAACTTTCTCCCCTTGGGCAGATAGGTGCCAGAAACGCATAATAAAATTTGGAGAAACAAAGGCAAAAATCCTATTAGCAACACTTACAGAACCTCTAGGGTCATAAGCGCGGTTAAATTAAAACTAGAGGTAGAAAAACTAGAGCAACTTGGCCTCTTTGTCAAATGGTATGGTAAAGAATTGAACTGGGAAGAAATGGTGCAATGGTGGAAAGGGAAATGGGAAGAAGACTTGCAATTTAAACTCCTTGTAAACATTTTTTTGTGGTTATATGCCCTACGTGCGAGTTAAGGGAGGAAATCATTAGTGGAATCTAGATTCTGAGTGGTTGGGGCTTCTATATTCACAAATGGAAACTAGGGATGGATCCTTTTATTCACAAGATAGAAAGATCCCAAGAATGGGTTAAGCTACCATATCTACCTCTGGAATTTTGGGATCCTATAGTCTTGGAGGAAATAGGCAATGGATTAGGTACTTTTTCTTTGTGCAGAAGAAAGATTAGAAGCAGATGGAATCAACTCCTATGTCAAAATTGGGGTGGAAAAAAGTGCTTCAGATTTACCCTAGCAGGAAATAGAATTGCATTCAGACTGGGGTAGCTAGACACAAAATCTCATCTTGGATCCCCACCCTAAGGGAAATTTAGTAAAGGTTTTAGGCTGGAGGTCCCCTACAAATGATCCTCATCAAGCAAAGGAGGGCTACCAAAAATCTGTGAGCTCTTTAGGATCGAGAATAGAAAAACCAGAGCTTGAAAGTAGAGGTAAACATAAGCAGATCAGGGAAACCTCAAAGGGCTAGAGAAAGATTGGGAAGAACTCCCAAAGGAAGCGAACAAGATCCTAGAGATGAAGCATAAGATTGCAGAGGCTATAGACCTGATGGGAAATAAGGTAAGGAAAGAAGATCTCAATTCCTTAATTTTAGTAGGCAATGATCTAGCGGAATTAGCTACAACCACCAAAAGCAGAGCATTTAGCCTGGATGAAGATTGTTTAGAGGAGGATTGGATAGGGGAAATAGACCCAGTCAAAGGATTTTCCTAGCTGGCAGAGGAAGAAGTGGGACAAGAGTAAGGTTGCGAACAAATAGATCACATACCCCTGCCCCTAGAAATAGGAAAATTGGGCATGGACAAAAAGAGTCTACCAAACTTACACTAGACTGTGGGGAAAGCAAGAAAAGTGGGAGAATCCCTAATCGAGAAAAAATGAAATGGGATGGAGAGGCCATCGGGCAGCTGAAAATAAATAAAATAATGAAAGTAGGGAAGGGTGATGCCCCTCCCGAACAACCATGAAACTCCTTTCATGGAACGTTAGGGGCTTAAATGCCCCTAACAAGGGGTGCCTAATAAGAAACCAGATAGAGTCCTTCCAAGTGGACATTTGTATGCTGCAAGAAACCAAATTGGGAAACCAAGAAATGGAGCTGTTAGGTAGAAAACTAAAATACTGGAAGTGGAGTGGAGTTAGTGCTTGCAGATCCTTAGGGGGACTTTTGATTCTTTGGAAGTCGCAAGCTGTTATATTAGAGGAAGTAGCTGCAAACTGACACTGGATAGTATGCAAAGTAAGAAGCCTTATCTCAAACCTATGTTTTTGTCTCATAAATGTCTATGGCCCCAACAATTGAATCCATAAAAGGAAAGTGTGGGAGGAATTAACTTCCATCAACAATCTCCTGGAGTTGGAATTTTACATTATTGGAGGGGACTTTAATGCAATTCTGTGATCTGAGGACAAGAGAGGGGGTGTGATAAAGAAACTTCAGTCGCAAATTGACTTTGAGGCCTTCGTGGAAAGAAATTCGTTAACAAAAATACCAGTGAACAATGAAACCTTTACCTGGACCAACAGAAGATTGGGGTTCAATAATATAGCTGAGAACTTGGATAGGTTTTTCTTTAAAGGGGATTGGGGACAGTTTCCTTATTCAATGAACTGCATCATAGAACTAGGGTCAAGCTCAGATCACTACCCAATCCTTCTAGAAATCATGGGAGAAAAAGGTCCTATCAGATGTCCCTTCAAATTTGGAAACATGTGGTTTAAGAATCCGAGCCTCTTGGATTTGATCTCCCAGTGGTGGACTGCTTCTAATCTAGGAGGGTCAAAAAGTAAAGCAAAACCTCAAAATATGGAATAGGACAACCTTCAAGAATATATATGAGGAAAAAAGCAAAATAGAAGAGGATCTAAAGTGATTATCCAAAAAAGTAATCAAGGAAGGCATGGATAATCAAAGTTTTCTTGAAGAAAAGGCACTACTCAGCAAGATGAAGGATTTACTAGCCAAGGAAGAAACTTATTAGCAGCAAAAATCTAGGGAGATCTGGTTGGAAGTTGGAGACAAAAACACAAAGTTCTTTCACAACTCCACAAAGGTAAGGAGAGAAGTTAATTGGATATCTTCAATCAAAACCACAGATGGCAGATGTCTGAACAAGGTAGAAGAAATTAGAGAGGAAATAGTAAACTTCTTTGTCAATCTTCTAAATGATTTAGAGGGGTCTAACTTGAAGGCTCAGGGTAAGCTAATAGAAGGCATTCCCGCACTAATCATAGAGGCCCAAAATAATATGTTAAACAACAAGTTCACTTAAAAAGAAGTCAGGGAGGCTCTTTTCCAACTTCATCTTGATAAGTCACAAGGGCCAGATGGTTTCTGAGCGGCCTTGTTTTAGAAATATTGGAGTATAATTGGGAAAGAATTCACGGAAGCCATTAAGGATTCAAGAAAGACCAGAGAGCACTCAAAGAAATGAACAACACATTCATAGCACTAATTCCTAAGAAAGAAAAACTAGAAGTGTTGGAGGACTTTAGGCCAATCGCCCTCTGTAACACCTTATACAAAATCCTCTCAAAAGCCATTGCCAATAGACTAAAGAAGATCCTGCCAGACATTATTGCGGAGGAACAAATTGGTTTTGTCCCTGGCAGATCTATCCTTGATGGAGTAATTATTGCCCAAGAGGTAGTTCATTCGGTATAGAAGCTGAAAAAACCAGCAATGCTAATGAAACTAGACATAAGAAAGGCCTATGACAAGGTCGATTGGAGGTTTCTTTTTAAGGTCCTAGAAGAGTTTGGGTTTAACAAGAGCTAGCTGGATTCAGTTTTTGAATGGGTATCTAGTCTCAGATTTTTAGTGCTGCTAAATGGCTCTCCTGAAGGTTTTTTCAATGTCTCGCATGGCCTCCGGCAAGGGGATCCCCTCTCCCCTTTTCTCTTCATCATCATGGCAGAAGCATTGGGGCATTCCATCATCAAAGCCTAGAGAGAAGGAAAGGTGCAAGACCTGCAAGTGTGAGGGAGAAAACGAGAATGTTAGATTCAAATGAATAAAACACAATAAAACCCAAACACAATAGAAGTTGAAAGTAAAGAGGAATCAAAACAAAGAAGTAGGAATACTTACAAAACCCATTTACCTATCATTTTCCATTGTTGCCTATCTTGCTTTGATCTTGATTGAAGCCCTCAGAAGCTCTTTTTAGCTTGCTTGCTTGTTTGAAGATGCCAAAGGAAGAATGGCTATTGATACCTAGTGTGATTGAAGATGAGCTTCAATGCACAATAATGGAGGATACTTGGAGAGTGGAATGAGAGAATTTTGAGTATAAATTTGATGCCAATAATGAATCCTCTCCTAATGGCTTAGAAGAGGGTCCTATTTATAGAATTTCTAAAAATAGAATGGAGGGCAAGGATCTAATGATGAGATCAATGGTCCTTATTATTTGTGAATCTTTAATTCATAATGGATGAATTAAAAATTTAGAGTGGGGGACAATGGGTTATGACATTTGAATTAAAAATTCAAAGTGGGGGACAATGGGTTATGACAAATGAATTAAAAATTCAGAGTGGGGGACAATGGGTTATGATAATTGAATTAAAAATTCAGATTGGAGGATAATGGGGAACATTGAATTAAAAATTCAATTTGGTGGAGGATAATTGATTTAAAGATTTATTTTGGAAAATGGAGGATATTAGCTAATTAAATATTAAGAATATTTAATTATATGTGCAACATGGTGAGGTGGAATAGATGAGGTGGATTGACGAGATGGATTGGTGAGGTGGATTTTGTGAGGTGGATTTTGGACTTTAGACCTTTAGAAGAATTTAGAGAATTTAATTGATGTGAGACATAAGAAGAATTTAGGGAATTTAATTAAATAAAATAACTTTATTTAATTATGGGATAATGAGCTAATTAAATAAATTTATAATATTTATTTAATTGACAGAAGAAATTAAGAATTAAGATAAATATTAAAATATTTACTTAATTTGACTCAAGCCAATTTTAGGTGTATACATTTTGCCTCTCTTTGAAGCAATGTGTTTTATCACGTTGTTTCAAAGAATAAGAATTTTTGACAGTGATACATGCCCCAGTTTGCCCCTGGTACAAGTTTAACGACAGGATCCCCCCTCAGGAGATTAGACAGGAGAAAGACGGCGGAGCGTGAGACGGACAATCTCACGAAGAAGGCAAAGAAATGGGTTAGGATGGAGAAAAAATAGGTTATGGTTTGGAGAAACAGCCCTAGGAAGTAATTAAAGAGTCATACAGTCCAATATGGGCCACTTGCTATATATAGGAGTTGGGTCCACACAAACTATTCATTTGTACACTTGGCCATAGGTGATTTGTCTTCTAGAGAGCTTAGGAGAGCATGGCAGCCAGAGAGATGGATATTCCGCGCGAGTAGCATCGGTTTGAGTGGATTCGATGGTTTGATCGGCCAGCAGAGGCAGGACCCCCGGTATGTAGTTCTTCAAAACTTGTCAAAAGTCTATTTTTGTGCGTATTAATGGTCACGAAAACCAACTAAAATGAATGCACAAAAACCCTAGTTTTGCGCATATGCACTTCTAAATTGTGCATTTGTTGTGCGATTGTGCATTTCTGCTGTGGAATTGCGCATTCGCTTGTTTTGCGCTTTTGTGTCCTGAATGTGTGCATTTGTGTGTCTTGCGCATTTGTTCTAACATGTTGCGCATTCATTCTGAAGTTGTGCATATTCACTGTGAGTTTGCGCATATATTGATTATTGCGCATTTGAGTTATTTAATTGTGCATATGTAGGGAATTTGTGCATTTGATCCAATAGGTTGCGCATGTGCCAGAATGGTGCATACATGTTGTGGAGTTGCGCATTCATGGGGAAATTGCGCTTTTGTTATGAAATTGCGTATTTGCCCCATGGATTTGTGCATTTGCACTTTTAGGCAAATCAGTTGACTTAACGAAATTAACCCAATTGGCATCCTGATCGATGCATTAATTGATGAGCAATCTCTGAGATTGTTGAGAATCTAGTCGAGAGATGATATGCTGTTTGATTAATTTGATATGTTTGAGTCATTGATAGGATAGCTTGATTGCTTGGAGTAGGTTGTCGATATGGATTTGGATTTTTTGCTGACAGTATGTGTTTCTTGGTTGCAAGAGGATATTCGGGATGTGTTGACATCGTGAGAGTTGTTCCTGATGCAGTTGTTGCAGCAGTACATGCTGACTGATATGGATCGAGAGGCTCTAGCTACGATGGGATTATATCATGTGCTCTTCATGCCTGAGGTTCGCATGAACCAGGCGATGGTGACAGCAGCCGTGGAGCGATTCCACAGTGAGGATGGGACCTTTCATTTTCTGACGAGGGAGATGGCCATCACTTTAGAGGATGTTTATCAGATTCTGCACCTCCCTATCTAGGGAGAGCTGGTTGAGTATGAGTCACATCGTAGCGCTGGGCTAGAGGAGTGCAGGTGGGTGTTTGATGATCCCGAGTTGGTAGGGGAGGAGATCTCATGGTAGGACATGTATGACTGCTATGACTACTTCCCAGGCATAGTGGCTGGACTGATCGGAGGCGTAGTATGCTCCGATAGGAGAGCAGACGGCTTCCCCATTGGCTGGGGACAGGTGCTGGAGAGCATGATTACCGATGGGACCCGGTATGCATGGGGTGTGTGTGTGCTTGCACACTTATACAGAGACCTGCATCAGGCAGTATACCACCGAGGCTCTGGCTTAGTGACAAGCGCGTCGCTCTTACAGTTTTGGCTGTGGGAGCACATTGCCATCACACGTCTGATCTATGTTTTTCAGAGGCAGAGGGGTGAGCCCTACAGCTATGGGTATGCAGGCGTGATTTCCCAGCATAGGTTGGGGAGGCTTGAGTACTAGAGGCATGCCTTTGATGGCGTGGATGCAGTTGTCTGGTGTTCATACATTAACTGCGAGGTATGGGATGATGAGGCAACTGAGCTCCCGTATTATTTTTAGATGAGGTGGCTGATTGGTCAGACTCAGTTTATTTTGGAGCAGCAGATTGTCAGCTGTGTGTAGCGATAGTTTGGCCGGGTGCAGGGGAGACCGTAGGGAGAGGCACGTTTTACCAGGACATACACCGAGCGGTATAGGTGGGGTCCTGTGGCTTCTTATGAGGAGGCTTTGGCTGATTTTTGGCAGATTTCATATGCAGCCTAGCCGATGTGGAGAGACATAGTGGATGCTGGCATGATGCCAGACTATGAGGAGTGGTTTGCAGCACATCCGTTTCCTCAGTACTCAGGGCCTGGAGAGGTAGCGCCTCATATAGATGAGGGTGACTCAGACGAAGGCGGTGGAGGTGGTAGGGGGAGGGGTGGACGGCAGAGGAGGAGGAGGGATCAGGGAGAGGAGGGGAGGTAGAGGTAGAGGCAGAGAGTCAGAGAGGGGCTCGTGGGGCAGCAGGCAGTTGCAGGATAAGCACAGGCTCAGGCAGAGGTGTTAGTGGCAGTGTCAGGGCAGATGTCACCGCCTCGACAGGTGGCACAGCTGATACATGGACAGGTGCCAGCGCAGCAGGTGGCATAGGTTGAGTAGGCTCCATAGCCTGATGCGCAACAGCAGGTTCTAGTTTCTTTACAGATCCAGATTAGGCAGCTGAGGGCTCATCTGAGAGCGGTAGAGTCACGACGGGATGCAGATACGACTCAGATATCCAAGTTGAGTAGGGAGAGAGATGCAGCCTTAGCTAGTACGCAGGCTATGAGAGCAGAGTGGGATGTAGCCTTGATGGCTATGGGTACCGATGTGACCTCCAGCTTTTTGGTAGCACAGGTGCAGTAGACTCAGGCCTAGGTAGCACAGTTGTAGGGTGATCTGACTAGAGCTTAGGCACAGACTTAGTATTATCGGGGTTTATATCACGGTGCCATACCAGCGAGTCAGAGAGCCGCGACCTTTCGGAGCCAGTCAGAGGTAGCTCAGAGAGCAGGTGGGTCTCGGTTTGTGGGCTCAGTGAGGGGCCCACCACCATCAGGGGTGGATTGAGGAGAGCCTAGTGCTGGGAGCAGTGTTCCGCAACAGTAGGGTTAGACAGACCCAGATACTTGTACCAGGTTTTGATCGCATTGTAGTACATTTTTGATAGATGGCTGAGATAGCCGATAGATGTACTTATTATGTTTTGAGACATGTATCACCATTTATATGTTGTATACATTTATGATATGGCTCTGGGATTGGACAGAGATTTTGATATATTGTACATGTGGACATATGTTTATGCGATGATGTTGTTGTTTCCTATATGTATGGGCTATATGTGTGATGCATGGATGTTTATATGCTATGAATGCACGCTATTTATGATGGTTTATATGTGATGCATACTAGATGGATGTTTTAGAATGATTTTGAGTTATGCAAATGCTAATCTATATGGATATGGTTATGCAGTTCGATATGTATGTGATCTATATTTTTGATTTTCTCTTGATATGATGTATGGATGCACAATGTATATGGATGATTTAACATGTATGGAAATTGATCTCATTATGTATGCAAATGATGTAATCATGCAAATGGATATCTCATGTGATGTGATATGCAACTTATATGCTGTGTTTGATATGTCTAGATGTACTCAATCGACACAGGGATGATATAGATGAGAAAATAGAAGAAGGCATGGAGAAATACTAACTTTTGTTTGTGATAAACTGCAGGGTGTGCATGGTTGTGTGGATGATATGGAGTTGCTAGATATGAGACAGATGTAGATATGGAGTTGTCATCTTTGCAAGGCTTTTGCTTTCATCATCGGGCACTTTTTGGTATTTTTCATTTTTTTGTAATGTGGTAAGAGAGTACAAGCATCTAGGTATAATTAGACCTAGATGTCCTAAGTATCCCTTTCCTGGATTTTGATATAGAAAGTTGATACAAGCATCTAGTCAAAATTAAATCTAGATGACCTGAGTACTTCTTGTGTTTCCACAGACAAGGATTACCCCTTTTCATGTTTAGACCTTAGAGTCCTCGATGATCTTCTGCCGATCACGTCGTTAGACATAAGTCATCACATTACTAAAGTTTAATCCACAAGCAGAAGACAAAGAAAAAGTATGTCCCCATCATAGCATCTCTAGCTGTTGGCATCCTTGAGTAGCATAGGAAGACATAATTGACAAAAATTCAAGACCTTGTAAGTTAACCTGCTGACAAAACATTCTTGCATTAGATGTGTCTTTTTGCCATAATTGAGATAGAATTGTTTTGAGTGTTTCGATATGGTGCTCTAATTTGTGTTTGTTTTTGGACAGGTTGATGTTATGTGTCAAGAACTTTGTCCTAGGTGTCTAGTGAAAGTCTCACAATCCTTTATTGTTCAGAACGATGGCATTCAAGAATCCAAATCCGTAACTAAGTCAAGGAGTTGCCCCCAGTTTAGACCAAGATCGACTTATTATGGGTGAGATGACGATAGATGTGGAGAGACAGACCCCTAAGGGACTGACTTAGTGCCTTGGGGGCTCATGGATAATGGCCTTGCCTACATGATAGCTTAGAGGCGACGTAGTTTGGGGTGAACCCTGATGGACCTAAGACCTAGGTGATGGTGGACCTATAGAAGTGGTATGGACTTGGATAGAAAGACCAGATATGGGATTGATGGGACAGCGGAGCCTCGGGGGTGCATGGATAATGGCCTTGCCTACATGATAGCTCAGAGGCAACGTAGTTCGGGAATTGGACCATGGAGGGACTAGTTCGGTGTGATGGGGACAAGAGTCAAATGAAGTCATCATAGATGGAGGGAGTGGTTTGTCGTAGATAGCGCCTGTTTACCAGGTTTTCACCAATTACTTTTATTTGCACACGTAGCCAAGAGTACACATGACACCTGTTTGCCAGGTTTTCATCATGGTACCGATCCTTTTGTTATTTTTCCATTTTTTTTGGATATTTTTGATTTTTTTTTAGGACTCCCTTACATCGGGGTTTTCAGGTATAGAATCTGTGAATGTGCATGCTGTTGATAGGATCATCAAACAGTTCACCTTCAGATGTAGCCAATTGATATGCCCCCGATCCATAAGCTGTTATGATGACATAGGGACCCAGCCAGTTAGGTTCAAATTTTCCTTTCTTTTCTCTGTCTTGCTGATTTCTTGGATTTTCTCTTAGGACTAGGTCTCCAGCATGGAATATCTGGGGCTTTACTTTGTGATTATAGCTTCGGGACATGCGCTGCTGATATGCTTTCAAGTGATTAAAGGCCTGTTGCCTTCACTCTTCGAGCAGTTCTAACTCTTGGAGTCTGGTTACTCTGTACTCTTCATCTGATATGAGGCCTTTTAATGAGACTCGCAATGATGGGATCTTAACTTCAATGGGCAAGATAGCTTCAGAGCCATAGACTAGGGAGTACGGGGTTGCACCAGTGGGTGTGCGGATGCTTGTGTGGTAGGCCCACAGTGCGGGATTCAGTTGGACATGCCAGTCATGGCTAGCATCATTGATAGTCTTTTTTAGGATTTTCAGAATGGTTTTATTAGATGCCTCAGCTTGGCCGTTACCTTATGGGTAGTAAGGGGTGGAGAAGCGCTGCTGTATATGGAATTTGTCGCATAGTTCCCTGACATCTTGGTTCTTGAAGGGTCATCCGTTATCCATGATAATGGACGAAGGGACACCATAGTGACAAATGATATAGTTCAGGATGAACGAGGCAATCTGTTTGCCTGTGATGGTTGCTAGAGGCACGGCTTCAATCCCCTTCATAAAATACTCCATGGCAGTGATAATGAATTTATGGCCGCTTGAGGAAGGAGGGTGGATCTTGCCCACTAAGTCGAGTCCCCACTGACAGAAAGGCCAAGGCATCGTCAACGGCTGTAGCTCTTGTGCTGGCGCATGTATCAGGTTCCCATGGATTTGGCATTTTACACATTTCTTTACAAACTGATAGGAGTCTTGTTCCATTGTTGGCCAATAGTATCCCATGCGTATGAGTTTTTTGGCTAAGGTAGGGCCACTAGAGTGAGCTCTGCATATTCCATCATGTATTTCGCTTAGAGTAGTTTGATATTCCTCTCTATCTACACAACTAAGGAGAGTACCATCGAGACCTTGGCGATACAGGGTGTTAGCAACAATGGCATATCGGGATGCCTGTCAAATGAAGGTTCTTTTTTGGTTATGGGAGAGGTTGGGTGGAAGTGTATTCTCTTTTAGATAGGCAAATATTTTACCATAGAGAGGGGAATTAGTTCCTACGATGTGGCATATGATATGGGAATCTAGAGTGTCATAAGCAGGATGAGAGACTAGCTCTACTAAGAACTCATATCATGTTTGATTGCCTGGAATGTCGAGAAGAGATGTGATTGTAGCCATTGCATCCGCAGATTTATTCTCGATCCTTGGTATCTGTTCAAATGATATTTGGACGAAATACTCCTTGAAGTCATCTACCATGCATTTATAAGGAATCAATTTTTCATCCTTTGTTTGGTAGTCATCATTTACTTGGTTGATGACTAGTTGGGAGTCACCATAGACTTGAAGCTCCTTGATGTTCCACTCAACTGCTAGCTTGATATCGATGACCAGAGCCTCGTATTCTGCTACATTGTTAGTGCAAGGGAACATTAATCTGTATGACTTTGGAATAGTATCGCCATTAGGCGTGATCAACATGATACTTGCCCCCGATCCATGCTGAGTGTAGGAGCCATCAAAGTACATTTTCCAGTTTGCTATGCTGACGTGGAAGATAGACTCATCTAGAAATTCAAAGCTCAGGGGGTTGTCATCCGTTAACGGTGCCTCTGCTAGTTGATCTGCAAGCACTTGTCCTTTTATTGCTTTTCTATCCACATATTCTATGTCGAACTCACTGAGAAGCATGACCCATTTTGATAATCTACCTGTTAAGGCCACCTTGTTGAGTAAGTATTTCAGTGGGTCAATCTTTGCCACCAGTTTAACAGAGTGTGACAGCATGTAGTGTCTCCATTTTTGCGAGGCAAAGACAACAGCCAGACATGCTCTTTCTATTGGTGTGTATAGCAACTTGTATCCGACGAGTGTTTGACTAATGTAGTAGATAGCCTGCTCCTTTCCATCATAGTTTTGTTGAGCAAGGAGAGCTCCCAGAGCCGTTGGTGTAGCTGAGATATATAGTAATAGAGGCTTGCCTTGAATTGGTGGCATTAATACTGGTGGCTTCATTAGGTATTCTTTTAGTTGTTGAAAAGCCTGCTCGCATGACTCGTTCCATTTGAATGATACATTTTTGTGCAGCAGATGAGAGAAAGGGTGGCACTTATCTGCCAGTTGGGAAATGAACCATCTAATAGACTGTAGTTTGCCCTATAGGGATCTCAATTGAGTCAAGTTTTTAGGAGGTGGCATCTCCATTATGGCTTTCACCTTAGCGGGATCAACTTCGATACCATTTGCTGATACTATGTAGCCCAATAGTTTTCCTGATGTAACCCTGAACACACACTTTTTTGGATTAAGTCGCACATTGAATTTCTCCAGTCTGTTAAATATCTTGTCCAGTGCTGCTAGATGCTCTTCTCTTGTGAGAGACTTTGCTAGAATGTCATCGACGTAATCTTCCATTATAGTATGCATCATATCATGGAAGATCGTTGTCATGGCTCTTTGGTATGTGGCCCCAGCATTTTTCAGACCGAATGGCATGACGCACCAATAGTAGGTGCCCCAAGGACATGTGAATGCAGTCTTGTGCTGGTCTTCTGGTGCAATCTTTATCTGGTTGTGTCCTGAGAAACCGTCCATGAGTGATAGCATAGTATGACCTGCTATGAGATCTACGATCATGTCGATGTTGGGTAAGGGGAAATCATCCTTTAGACAAGCTTTGTTTAAGTCCTTGAAGTCACTATAGATTTTGACCCTTCCATCCGGTTTAGCCACTGGCACAATATTTGAAACCCATTCAGGATAATCTATGGGCTTGATAAACCCGACATCTAGTAGTTTCTTGAGTTCTTCCTTCACCATGAGGGCCACCTGCGGATGCATCTTTCTAAGCTTTTGTTTAATAGGCTTAGCTCCTAGAGCTAAAGATAAGTGATGCATGATGAGATCTGGATCAAGTCCTGACATGTCGGCATAGGTCCATGCAAAGTTGATCTGTTTTCTTCTGAAGAAATCTGTGAATGCTGGTTTTTCCTGCTCGGTTAGAGCCTTTGCCATGTGAACCATTCTAGGATTATCTCCTGTGTTGACATTGACTGCTTCCGCCAGTTCTATCAAGATCGATGATCTTTCCTAATGTGTAAGATTGGGGAGGGAGTCAAGCCTTCCATCCTTTGGCACCTCAGAGAGGTTTTCACCGTTGGATGCATCTTTGTTTTTACTTTTTTGATGATCTAACACTGCCGCAGAGTGATTTTCACCGTTAGATCGTTCTTTTATTTGGATGTTTTTGTGATTGAAAGGCTTGGCTCTCTCTCCAAAATAGGCCTGCTCATTGAGTTCAATAGTATAGCCAGCCTTGTGGTCTCCTGCGGGTAGATGGTCCCTAAGCTCAAGAAAATCTATGATGGCGTCATCATTTTCAGAAGTATCAAGCTCAAGGGTGGTGCCTTCGAGGTCTCAGTCTATAAGTTCAGGTGTATGAGAGGCAAGGGGTCATGAGGTTGGTTGAATTCAACAGAGTTGATAGTAAGGACAGAATTGTTGAGGGAATGAACAAAGTCTGCGATGGTACTCTCTAGTAGGGGATCTGTCGAGGGAGGTATCATTCTTTCCTCGCGATTGTCACTATTGTCATTATGCGGAATGGACTCTAGCGGTCTAGCTCTTAGACTTTGTATCTCATTTGCAGGGGTTGGGTCATACTCGTGGACAATGTCAATATCCTTTTCATCACAAGACAGCTCAGAGAGGCTATTCCATTCGTACTCATTAGAATCTGTGTCACTCCCCAGTTGCATCCTCTGAATCTCTTCAACCATATTATTAGTGGCTACTTCTATTTGTTTTTCCTTATTTTTGTTATTTCTTGGTGCTCCAGTGTAGCCTAGCCTTGTAGTGTCTCGGGCTGTTAAGGTATGAGGTTGGATGGGTTCAGTGATGCCATCCTTTCTTGATCCAAGTGGACCGTGTCCTTCATATCCCATTTTCTATAGTATTTGGTAGCCTTGCCCATATTGTTCTATCGGTATAGTGGGCTGATCATGTGGCGTTAAGGAGCTAGCTTCATCTTTGTATAGCCATTGTAGGACATCTTTTTCATCACTTTCATCTTCCAGGCTTCCCCATTTCACAAATGGTTCTTTGGTTGGCTTCTTTGCTGTGGGTGTTTTTAAGATAGGTCTCCCATAGGATCGAGGAGATAGGGGCAATTGTGCCAAGCAGAGGGACTGAGATACTGTGTACTCTCCCAAACCTTTATCTTTGAGTTGGAGTTTAGGTGGAGGTGCCCCTGAAGAAGAAGCCAATGTAGTTGGATAAACATGAGATGACAAGGATGTAGAAGCACGGTTGTTAGGGATTACAACGTCCGGTTTGGACTGAATGGAGTTGTAGTATTGATAGGCGTTAGGATCGCCTGGGATGGTGATCTCTTGTCCTTCATGTGTGAACTTGATGCATTGATGATATGTAGAAGGTACCGCTTTCAAAGCGTGTATCCATGGTCATCCCAGAAGAATGTTGTATGCTAACTCCATGTCAAGGACTTGACAAGCCACATCTTTTACTATGGGGCCCACTCTGATTGGTAGAGTAACAATTCCCTTAGACGTTCGTTCTTCGTCATCATATGCTTTTATGGTGATTTTTCTTTTCGGATCTATAGCCTTCTCTGAAAACCCCAATGTAAGGACTAGCTTCAGTGTGCAGATATTCAAACCAGCCCCTCCATTGATCAAGACTTTCTTGATCTTATGCTTGTGTATGAAAGCTTCAATGTGAAGGGAGGCGTTATGTGGTTGAGTGATAGACATATCATCCTTCTCAGTGAATGATAAGGAGTGTGGTGAGGTGATGTTACCGACCATATTTTGGAATTGCTCTTCAGCTAGGTTCGTGGGAACAGAGGCTTCCACTAAGGCTTTGTCGAGTATGGACCTATGAGAAGGAGACAGACGCAGAAATTCTAACATGGAGATGTGTGCTGGTGTTTTGTGGAGTTGATCCACGATACTATATTGACTCGATGGAGGAGTGGAAGCTCCTCTTAGGGTGACTCTGTTACTACGGGTAGTAACATTGCACTCTGGATTTTTGTTGATAGTGATCATATTAATGTGTGAGTCACTTTCATAGATATGGTTCATATCCGATATTTGTGTAATTTGCGTTGTTAGAGCCACAGTTATTTCTGTTGGAAGGACCTCCTTGCTCGTAGTTAGGAAGAGGATCCTTGAATGCCTGATGATCACTGTTTGAGGTATGTCCTTTAACAAATATCTTGTCTTGCTCTATCAGGTCTTGGATTATATGTTTGAGGGTAATACAATCATTTGTTTTGTGCCCCCTGTTTCGATGGTATTCACAGAAATCATTTTCGTTCCACCAGCGGGGTTTGACCTTTGGCTCATACTCCCGTGTTGAGGGAAGTGTTATGAGATTGCTGGTGAGTACTTTTCGTAGAGCTATCTCTAGTGGTTCATCCAAAGGCATGAATGTTCTTTTTGGTCAGAAGTTGGTGAATCTAGATTGATTATTTGTTGGTTTATCTTGCATGGGGTTGTTTTGGGGCATGGATAGGTTAAAAATTGGTTGTTTGGGTGCCACATTCTTGGCATCTACTACCCTGTCATTCATAATGTTTTTATTTTTGGTCCAAAACCTAGGTTTATCATTGTTGGCATAGGTGTTTGGACTGTCTTTGTAGTGTTTGATCTGGCCTTTGGCGAGTAGGGCTTTCTCTATGATGAGACCCACCTCAATAACCTTGCTAAACGAAGTAGGACATTGGATTTGTACTTGGTAGCTACGGTCCGTTTGTAGGTTGTGAACAAACATCTCTAACATTTGTCTTTCCGACATTTGATGAGGACATTTGCTTGCCAGTTGTCTCCATCTCTGTAAGAAGGTGGTGAAGGATTCTCCTGCTTTCTGTTTAGTATTACAGAGGTCCAATATTGAGGTATCGTGCTCAATATTGTAGGAAAAATGAGTGACAAATTTATCGATGAGCTCATTGAAGGTTTTGATGCTAGGCGACAATCTAGAGAACCACTCCATGGCCTGTCCTCCCAAGCTTCTAGGAAAAAGTTGCATAAGATATGTGTCATTATGTGCGACTTCTAGGCAAGCGGCATTGAATTCTCTGACATGATCTCTTGGGTCACTTTTCCCTCGATATTTGTCAAATTTAGGCACTTCAAATCTTGCGGGAAAAGGTATCATGACTAGTGCCCGATCAAAAGGATATGGTGCAATATCCTCTAGGGTGTACTGTTTTGTCGAGGTTCCCCTTTCCATGTCTAGAATTTTTTGTTGGAGAGTTTTGAATTTTTGGTTCATCAAAGTGAGAGCATCTAAAGAGTCAATTGTTGCTTTGCTCTTATCCATGGGTACTTCATCTTGTCTACTCCCTTCGGGGTTTCTTTCTTTGTCAGTTTCCCTTAGAGCCTCTACATCATAATCTTTGGGAAGTTTTACTCCTAGGCTTGCTAAGTGTAAGAAAAATTTGTTAGGGTCCTGTGTGAGTACTCCATCTAGTAGGTGGTTAAATCTTTTGTCATGTTGCATTTTGAGGATCTCTTCCATGGAAGGTTCTTCGTCATGGTCGGGATTGTCAAAAATACTTCTCTCAGGCATTTCTAACTGTTTTTGTTTTTGTGATCTTGTCAAGACCATGCAAGGTGGTGAAGGGATGGGATGAGGTGAGACTGGAAGATTTTGAACAGGTGTGAGAATGGAACAAGGTTTTAGCAACGTTCCTCTTAGATCTAGGTGGTGTCAAACAAGGTGGATATATGAAAGCGATAGTCAAAAGCTAGGATGTTAGGAATCCGTTACTTGATGTTGTCTAGCCTTCGTCAATCCATCAATGGAGTTCTGATAGAGAAGGATAAGTAATCCTTGATACATGGAGGCTCACTAGGTCTTGTTTGAGATTTGGTTTTGATCAAGAAAATTTGACTATAATCTTGTTGGAAACTTGGAAAAAGATTTGGCAAAATTTTGGAGGAGTAAGCAGCTATGGTGCAGATAAGAGAGAAATGGTGGATTTTGCAAGGTCTTTGATGAGATTTTGAAAACTAGAACAAGTTTAAACTGGTTTTTGAAAAGTATTTTGACAAATTCTCTTTTGGAAGATATTGGATTTTTGCTCTCAGGTTTAAATGCGCAACAACAAGAGGTATATGCGCAATGGGTCAACACGTATGCGCAACACTGGCTTTTTCAAATGCACAAATACAGAGTTCAAATGTGCAATTACGACAGATGCATAGAAAGTTGGTTCAAATGCGCAACAAGTCAGTATATATGTGCAATTCTAGCTTTTTTGTGTTTTCTCTGATTTTTGAAAATTTTTTTTTGATCGTTTTCAGGATTTTCTCAGTGTTTTTGGTTTGGAAAATTTGGTATTTCTGATGAAGTTGATGTTCAATTATGGCAAAAAAGCACAACACACGCATAAATGTTTTTCATGATTTTTATCTTTATATATATATATATTTTTTGTGTTTTTGGACTTTTTGACTCAAAAGACAGGTACAACCTATGCTGGATGAGGCAATATTTGTTGATTCCTCTAGCTGTGCCACTAAAAGCGTGTAGCTCTAGGATCTGGTAGCACCAGCTCCCCTCCATGGCACTCACTTCTCACACATACCAGATCCAGGTTTCCTTAGGCTCGTACCCACACCGAACCTTAGGATTGTCTCTGCTACCTCTACTTAAAGTCACTTGAATCGAGGCCGCTTCAAGGGCTTCGCCCTTTGCATCAACAAATATGGGTTTTTGGTTTGCTAGACACTTGGTTCGTAATTAGGGCAACCGTTCGAATGGTTACACATGTGGCGACACTACTCTTCGTTATGGAGTCTCCCAGCCTTAAAGGGTTGTGCCTATGAGGGTTTTGGGGGAGGTTGGCCATCGGTGTAACACAACAGCCCTCGTTGTTTGAGGTTTTCACCCCAAACACAATTTATTTTAAGTGGCTTGGTAGGGCTTGGTTTTAGCCTGTTACCACTCAGGGTCGTTCCCACTTGGATAGGCATGCATCCAAGGGCAGGCCCCCCTAAAGGTTTGACAAATAGAATGACACGTCTGGCACTTTGATCACCCAATTAAGGGGAGAGCATAAGCCTATTGTCATTCACAAGCATAGAGAACAATGGTAAATCCAACCTAGTTAAAAGTACAAAAACTAGATGGGCTACGCTAATTTGTGCACTCACATGATAGTTAACTTGAAAAGTTATTAATCATAGCAATGTTCATTTCTTGGTTGTTAACTTTGAAAGTGATTAATCATAGCAATGTTCATTTCCTGGTTGTTAACTTTGAAAGTGATTAATCATAGCATTGTTCTTTTCCTATTTGTAGAAGATAGCAGTGATAAAACTAGAAAAATACATCCATAATGCAAGATAGCAATTTGGTCCAATTACTTCCTAGTTAGGGACTATGTGTAGTTTTGTCATGAAATGCATTTGATTACTTCACACCTAGTTAAGCTAGATGGTCTAAGCAAAATATCTAGATGAGCTAATCCAGCCTCTATTCTTACAAAACCGACGTTTGCTCAACATGCCCAAATCAGAAACCATACAACAGAAAACCAGAAAAATAGATGCGCAACACTGCAGCCTGAATGCGCAGAAACAGGGAGTGTATGCATATGTTAAATATATGAGCAAAGTCAGAGGACGAATGCGCAATTATACAAGGTAAATGCGCAATAATTATACATGCGCAAAGACAGAGAACAAATGCGCAACAGTATAAGGTAAATGCGCAACAGTATAAGGTAAATGTGCAACTATAATGTATGCGCAACAATACAAAGTATATGTGCAACACTGATTTTAGTTTCTACAGTTAGAATGTATGTGCAACTAAGGAGCGTGAATGTGCAGCTGTGGCGAATGCGCAACTACGGTGTGTAAATGCGCAACCGAGGAGAATGAAGGCGCAAAAATGGCGTATGCGCAGCTGTGGGGTGTAAATGCGCAACTTTGGAGAATGAATGCGCTAAATGGTGTATGCGCAACTGCGGGGTGTAAATGCACAACTGCGGAGAATAGATGCGTAGTTTAATCAAATGCGTAGCTACGGAGAACAGATGCGCGACTGTAGAGTGTGTATGCGCAAAACTGCCGCCAGAAGTCTGTTTTTCGCTTGCACGGACCTGCAACTTAAAACAACTAGCTTTTTGGATTAGTAAAAGGGGCAAGGCCCCACAGTGGGTGCCAAAATGTGAGGGAGAAAATGAGAATGTTAGATTCAAATGAATAAAACACAATAAAACCCAAACACAATAGAAGTTGAAAGTAAAGAGGAATCAAAACAAAGAAGTAGAAATACTTACAAAACCCATTTACTTATCATTTTCCATTGTTGCCTATCTTGCTTTGATCTTGATTGAAGCCCTCAGAAGCTCTTTTTAGCTTGCTTGCTTGTTTGAAGATGCCAAAGGAAGAATGGCTATTAATACCTAGTGTGATTAAAGATGAGCTTCAATGCACAATAATGGAGGATACTTGGAGAGTGGAATGAGAGAATTTTGAGTATAAATTTGATGCCAATAATGAATCCTCTCCTAATGGCTTAGAAGAGGGTTCTATTTATAGAATTTCTAAAAATAGAATGGAGGGTGAGGATCTAATGATGAGATCAATGGTCCTCATTATTTGTGAATCTTTAATTCATAATGGATGAATTAAAAATTTAGAGTGGGGGACAATGGGTTATGACATTTGAATTAAAAATTCAAAGTGGGGGACAATGGGTTATGACAAATGAATTAAAAATTTAGAGTGGGGGACAATGGGTTATGACAATGAATTAAAAATTTAGAGTGGGGGACAATGGGTTATGATAATTGAATTAAAAATTCAGATTGGAGGATAATGGGGAACATTGAATTAAAAATTCAATTTGGTGGAGGATAATTGATTTAAAGATTTATTTTGGAAAATGGAGGATATTAGCTAATTAAATATTAAGAATATTTAATTATATGTGCAACATGGTGAGGTGGAATAGATGAGGTGGATTGATGAGGTGGATTGGTGAGGTGGATTTTGGACTTTAGACCTTTAGAAGAATTTAGAGAATTTAATTGATGTGAGACATAAGAAGAATTTAGGGAATTTAATTAAATAAAATGACTTTATTTAATTATGGGATAATGAGCTAATTAAATAAATTTAAAATATTTATTTAATTGACAGAAGAAATTAAGAATTAAGATAAATATTAAAATATTTACCTAATTGGACTCAAGCCAATTTTAGGTGTATACAGCAAGTAACCAACTCCCTCCCTAACATCACGCACCAACAATTTGCAGACGATACCATGCTCTTTGGCACTGCCCATGACTTTCAAAAACCTTTTGGAAGACTACTCAGTGGCATCGGGATAGGAGGTAAGTAAAGCCAAGTCAGTAGTCTTCTTTTCCAATATAGGACCGGATAGGGAAGCTCAAATTCTTAAGATATTAAAATTTAAAAAGGGTAGCCTCCCATGCAAATACCTAGGCTTACCTTTGACTAAAGGCCTTCAACCTGGTAAGACCTAGGAAGAGTTGATAGAGAGGGTCAAGAACAAGGTGGCTTCTTGGAAGAGTAGGTGGTTGTCCTAGGCAAGCAGACTCACCATGATCAAATTGGTTTTAGTAGAAATCCCAACATACCTAACCTACTGCCTCCCTCTCTTGGCTGAGGCTAATAAGACTTTAAATCAGTTAATGAAAAACTTCTTCTGGCAGGAAAATTCATATCACAGAAAATTCCCACTAGTAAAGTAGGAAAGCTTGCAAAAGAAAAGAGGAAGATGGGATGGGAGTGAAGGCTTTGGCCTCTTAGAATATTGCATTGGGGGAAAAATTAGTATTGGCTATTCATGCCAAAAAAGATTTGAAGTGGGTCAAGATCATCAGTGCGAAATACATAAGCAATGAAACATACGGTATATTCACATCCCACTCCCTTCCAACAGGTTCAAGAATCTGGAATTTTATAAAATCTTGTAGAGAGCTCATCTTGAACCATCTAACCTAGGAAATTAGGGATGGGAGTTCTACCTCCTTTTGGGAAGACTCTTGGGAAGGGGGTAGAAACTGGAAGAAGTGGAATCTTTGGTAGAAGTCAAAAGGCTCACAAAGTAGGCATGGGGATATAAGGTAAGAGATTCCATTGAAATTTTTGACGATCATGCCATTCCATGTTTCAAGTGGAAAAATGTACAAGACTTGGGAGTGGATGAAAGGCTAGAAGTATTCTTTGAAAGGTTAGTTAAGCAGAGGAAAATTTGCTTAAGTCAGGAGCAAGACAAACTTCAGTGGAGTGGTTCGGCCGATAGAGAATACAATGTTAAGGATGGCTATAAAGCCTTAACCTCTGCAAGAGTAGGCCAAGCAAGTTTACCAATTCATCTTTGCTGGAGTAAAGATTGCTTTCTGAAGGTAGGCATTTTCACTAGGTTGGACGTGCAGGGAAGAGCGCTCACTACAGACAGATTCAGAAAGTTAGGATTTCAAGGACCCTCAAGGTGCCCTTGTGTAAACATGAAGAGGAAAGTGGGGATCATTTGTTTCTAAATTGCTCATTTGCACAAGAGTGTTGGTTTTGGCTCCTCTCAAAGCTCCATTGGCTAGCAGCACTCCCGAATAAGTTGATTGATCTTCTATTGAGTTGGCCAATGGGGCCTAAAAAAGTGTTGTTCAAAACCCTTTGGAGAATAAGCCCATTGATTCTGATATGGGAGCTATGGAAGGAACAGAATCATAGCCCGTCTTTCAAGAAAAGGAAATGCTAGCACTCTCGCTTCAAAACAAGATAGAAGCAAGCATAGTAGAATTGATGAACTCAAGATTAGAAAAGAAGATGCCAAAGAAAGTTAGTTTCATGATTTGGGATGCAGCAATGTGAGGTTCTTGGCATGGGCTGCGTGCTCTAGCTTGCAGAGGTTTGGGCTCCTTGACCAAATAAGATGATAGAGACAAGACCAATTGGCAACCCCCAGAATTTGGATGGCTTAAGCTCAATTTTGATAGAGCTTCGAGGGGGAACCCAGTAATCTCTGGGGCAGGATGCATCATCTGAGATTGGAATAGCAACATTGTGGGGAAATTGGCCACCCCACTTATAGAGGAAACAAATAATCTAGCAGAATTCCAAGCCTTGATTTTAGGCTTGAAGCTTTGCTTGGACCTAAAGGCCTTTAAAGTCAAGGTGGAAGGGGATTCAACCATAGTCATCAATGCACTTCAATCAAGAAAGGTTGTAAATTAGAAATTGGAAGCCTACCTGGACGTTGCACTCAAATTAGTAGATAATTTTGAGTGTCATGTTCAATCACATCTATAGAGAAGGCAATGGAGAGGCGGATCAACTCTCTAATCTAGGGGCAGATGGAATGTAGATTAGAGAAGTAACTATATGATTCTTTTGTGGGAGGTAGGGAGGGGGGCCTACACATCATTAATGTGTAGGGCTAGACTCATAGGGTGGTGGATTCATGTCGAAGGCAATTAACAAGACTAATGGCGATGAGGATTACATGCTTCAAGTGACGGGATCATCTACTTTTGATAGAATAGCTAGAGCCACACCACCTCACTATAGCAAATTAATAATTCTCAAGCATGTAAGCCCTTCTCATATGAAATCATTTTATTTCCCTCTCAGCCTTGAAATTTTTGAGAAGGAGCGATAAGGCTAAGTGGAGAAAGGGTAGTCATAGAGTTTCTTCATTGTTCTCATGGTGAACATATCTCAGTTCATCGTTCGTATTTCAACAGAGTGGGTAATTTGTCTAGGGATGGATACTCCAATCCAATAGCTTTTGTTGGGAAGGTGTCAGACCAGAGGTTAAAGAGAATCCTTCAAATTTGTGATGATTTTATCATAATAGCGATGAAGGTAATTTTGGGGCAGAGAGTTCCATAGAACGGATTCTTCCATTGTGTCTTGGTTCCTTGCTGTCATTATTGACGTTGGGACTCCCAAAGATTCAAAAGAGCTTATTGTAAGAAAATTGTTCAAGGCTAATCTCTTGGTGGGGTTGAAGGAAGTCCTTAAGGCAACCTCCCTAGGGGTTGGGATTCCAAGGCCGACAAACATGGTAAAGCTACGTGACCTAGACGAAGTGATAAGATTTTTCCCCTTCCTTCTGGATTTAAAAGGTATGGCTCTGTTAGTGCATAGGAAGCATGCGGATGTGGCAATTTCTTTCCTAAAGAAATAGTTACAATTGGAGCTTTATGAAGGGTTTGTGTGGGTGGAGGAGTTTAGGGATTTTAACTTCAATGTAGGTTTTATGTGAACAGAGGTGGTAGCTTCTCCTAGGTTTGTTTTGTTTGCTTTTCCCACAGCTCCTTTTAATCTTCTCGGTGTTTGGTGTTCAGCCTCCTGCGGTCAAGAATTTCTCTATTTGTTTCAGTTCAAGTCAGGTGTTTGGATCATTGGCTCTGTTAGGGTTTTTGTTTCATTGCCCTGTTGGTTATGTTTCTCTGCTAAAGCTTGATGGTGTATAGGCCAATTTTGATTCTATAAATATAAATGTAAATGAATTATTAGGATTGTGACAGGCCTTGCATGACCATTTTCCCCTCTAATGGTTACCCTACGAGGTCATAGAGCCAGCAATTTATAAAGGAATGGAAGAAATTTGCATTCTATAAATAGACTGTTATGTAAATTTTCTATTTTTAATATCAATATAAAACTACTCTTATGAATAAAAAAAAGATTGTTGAATATACTTTGTTCTTGTTATTTCATTGATAAAACCCTAATAAAATATAGTTTAATAAAATTTAATTTAAATTTAACATATTTATAAAAAATAAAGTGTCACTATATTTTATTAAGGTTTGGTTTTGTTTTCTGCACAATCAATAAATATTTTATTTTATTAGGATTTTATAATATAAATAAAAAAGGAGCAGAGTAGATTCAACAAGTTATTCCAAGGTAAGTGCATTATATTTTATAGGTTTTACTATAGAGGCATCAATTTAATTTAATTTTCTTTTCTACATAATAATTTTTTTTTAATTTCTTTTTCACTTGCTCATATTTTATAAAATAAAGTGTCCTAAAGTAATATTTTATAACACTATATTTTATTAGGGTTTTATTTTATTTCCTACACAATAAATACTTTAGGTTAGTTGTTTACATATATTTTTAAAATAATAAAGTTTGAATGCATATTAAGAATGAAAGAATTAGTTAATAAAACCCTACTAAATATAAAAATAAAATTCAAACCCTGAAAAAAATAAATTACATATTGTTAACTAAAGTTTACAATAAATATCTATCCTAAATAAATAAATAACAATCTATAAATCTAAGGACATGCAGAATGACTTAAAGATAGAGGAAAAAATCTTTTGGAAATCCTGAGTGTAGGATAAACTCGCCATACTGGACAAAGGGTGTTAATACCATCCAAATGGAGAAACACCATCTGGTTTTCCTTTGTTATTACCCACATACCATCTGCATCATTGCCACCTTGACTTTCGATGAGTGCATATCCTGTAAGGAATGGTAGAACTGTATTTGATTGCTTGGATAATATTATTTCAGACTCATGTTGCCAACTACTACTTTCCTCATCATCTTTGAACTTAAATATATCGACAGATGTTGGGTTGTATTTTGGGTTGCATTTCACCATAGTAATGCAACCTTTGTACAAAGTAATTGTATCTCATCCATTCCATGGGTCATCACTGCGTACTATTGTAGCATTTGGCACAACATTCACAGATCTCCCTTCTCCACTTAGGTTGAAGGAAACCCAATATCTTCCACTACAAGAAAAACAATATACAATTTGATTCCATATTGTTATATTTCTAATGTACCGAACATGTAGATTGTCACTAACAACTGTGATTTCCCATGACCTTTGAACGGAGCTATATATGAGAATATGTAGTTTTTGGTGAGTAAAGTTGCCAATAACAATTACCTAATACAAACAAAATGTATTTATAGTCAACATGCTTTATGCTTTACTTACATGTATAATAAAATTCTAGTAAGAAAAAGAACAAATATAAGGAGCTCCAACTTTCAATTTTGAATCGAGTTGCCAATGTCTAAAACATCAATTACCTGGTATATGTTGGCGCTTGAATCAACATTAATCTCAGCAGCAAAATTCTCATCCGGTAGCTTCATATAATAGGAGAGCCCATATCTTCTGTTGATGGTTTTATCAGGTAGACAGCGGGATTGCATCGTGAGTGGATTCAACACTCTCAACATTCCACTTTCTTCATTGAAAAGAAGCAAAAGACCACTGCTTGCAGCTCTAACTCTCCATGACATAAAAGGACCTAATATATTGTTGAACAATTGCTGCTCAATGATGTCAAATAGTGTAACTCCATCAAGGTAGTAGATAATGAGGCACCTGTCCATATTGTGCTGCTCCCTCATATTGCCCAATTGTTGACTACTGCAGATGATTTTATGCCACTACTTGCAAACAATTTTGATTTCCACAAGTTTCTTCAAGGGCAGTCTCCACAGTATTTCTACTATGAGATCCTCTGAAATTTCTGTGACGCAACCATTTTCACCATCTGTCTTGCCCCTTTTAACCATCTTCATCATCTGCAATTAACCAACCATCAACTACATAATAGACCCTAGACAAGACCACTCCTATTTAAATTAGATTACAGTATTTCTCAAATTGTATGGAAAGTTTGCATGGCAGTTGTCCATCTTACTTCCCAATTTCAAAATGATCAAGAGAATAAAATTGAAAGTTAAATTCCTGAGATCTACTGATTTTCTAGTTTTAGCCCATGATTTTTTTTAGTTTAAATTAACGGGAAAAAAATGTTGGCAATAGGGGAGAGCAGGGGATGGACAGACTGCAGACCACCAAAATACAAAACACAAACTCACACGAGGAGAGAGAGACAACACACAAAATGACAGCAATATATTATATATATATATTTTCCTTCAGCTATGAATACATACAAACTTTGTTACACATTAGAATGCAGAGCTGCTGCTCTGTTTTCCTATTCTACCCCAATCACTGGAGCTGCAAACTATGTGAATCTGGAGCTGCTTGTAGGAACTCCATAGCTGTTTGTGAATTACTGTTGCTATTGCAACATTCCTATCTCTGTTGTTCTGTCTGATATTCTCCTCCTTCACATTCCTCTACTGTTGCAGGTTTCTTTGCTTTAGTTCTATCCATTTTTCTGTCAACTAACTTTCCCTCTCTTTTGTCTCATTCTTCATACCCAGAAAATGGGTGCTCAACTGATTTCAAATTTGAACTTATCTACCGAATTTAATGCGGGTAGGTGCAAATGGTGCTGGAGCTGATATGGGAGATCTCCAAGTTCTGATGCGGGGGCAGGTGCATTAAATTATCTGACAGAAGATTAAATTCTTCCAACACTCCCCCTTAATCTGAAGTCAGATGTCATTCAAGAATTTTCTTTTCAAAACTAATCTCCGGAGTTATACCTTTGCATTTGCCTTTCCGGAACAGATCTCTGGAGCTGTTTCTACCACTCTGCATCATCTCTAGAGCTGTTCTCTGCATCTCTGGAGCACACTATCTGCATCTCCGGAGCATCTCTGGAGCATCTCTGGAGCTGACTTCATGCATCTCTGGAGCTGACTTCATGCATCTCTGAAGTTCTGTTTCTACATCTCTGGAGCATCTTCGGAGCTGCACACACTTTCCAGAGTTGAACCTCTAGAGCTTTGCTGTTGTCTTTCCGTATCTGAACCTCCGAAGCTACCTTCTTTGTAGGACTGCAAACCTCTAGATCTGTCCTCTTTCTGGAGATGCACACCTCCAGAGCTATCAACAATGCCTAGCCTATCTCTTAGGCATTCAAAAGAATCTTTTGGCAATGTCTTAGTAAAAATGTCAGTGAGCTGCTACTCGGATCTGCAATACTGCAATTCAATCTCTCCTCGTTCTACCAACTCCCTTATGAAGTGATAACGGATCTCAATATGCTTCCTTCATCCATGGAAGATTGGATTCTTTGTCAGGGCTATTGATGAAACATTGTCACAATGAATGGTTGTACCATCTTCTTTCTACTCATACAAGTCTGCAAGGATCCTTCTCAACCAAATAGCCTGACAAGCTACTACATTTACTGCAATATACTCAGCTTCTGCTGTAGAGAGAGAAATAATGGGCTGCTTCTTAGATGCCCATGATATCAGGCCTGAACCCATGTGAAATACATAGCTGGATGTGCTCTTCCGGTCATCTACATTTCCTACCCAATCACTATCCATGAAACTAGCCAACTTAAACTCATTAGAAACATCATACATGATGCCATAACCTGTTGTGCCATTCACATACCTCAGGTACCTCTTTCCTGCTTGTCAATGTGTGTCCTTAAGCTTCTCCATGAACCTAGAAATTAGGCTTACAACATACATCAAATTAGGCCTAGTTGCTGTCAAGTACATGAGGCTTCCAACCATGCTCTTGTAAAGGGTTGGGTTTACTTCCTTGCTGCTGTCCTCTTTACTCAATTTTAGACTTGTAGCTATTGGTGTAGGGGCAAGTTTACTATTCTCCATTTTAAATCTTTTCAAAATCTATTTGGCATAGTTAGTTTGCAAAATAAATATGCCATGCTCTGTTTGCTTGACCTCAATGCCAAGAAAATACTTTAGCAGACATAAGTCTATCATCTCAAACTCATTCTTCATTGCCTCTTTGAAATCAACAATGAAAAGATCACTATTGCCAGTAAAAACCAGATCATCTACATACAAAACAACAATCAAAATTTTACCTTCAGCTACTTTGATGTAAAGAGTGGGCTCACTGCTGCTTTTGCTAAAGCTATTGCTCAACAAATATGAGTCAATTCTACTGTACCATGCCCTAGGTGCTTGTTTCAGACCATAGAGGGCTTTCCAGAGCCTATATACTTTGTCCTCTTGCCCTGGGTCTTCATAGCCAGGTGGCTACTGCACATACACTTCCTCTTTTAGCACTTCGTTTAAGAAGGCTGACTTTACATCCATTTGAAACACCTTCCACTTGTGTTGGGCTGCTATTGCTATGACTGCCTAAACTGTTTCCAGCCTTGCAACTGGTGCATATGTCTCATCATAATCTCTTCCAGGCTATTGTTTGTACCCTTTGACAACAAGCCTTGCCTTATGTCTTTCAATCTTTCCTTCAGTGGTAGACTTGGTTTTATAGACCCACTTAACTCCAATCACTTGTTTACCCTTAGGTAAATTAGTTAGCTACCATGTGTCATTTCTCTCTCTATGGCATCCAACTCTTCATCCATGGCCTTACACCATTTCTTTTCTTTCACGACTTCTTCAAAGTGGATTGGATCACTACAAGAAAATAATGCAAAATCCAAATTCTCATCATCATCAACATACCTTGTGCTGTCATAAATCTCCTTCACACTCTTTGTCCTCCATGGAATCAATGATGTGAGTGTGGGGTCTAAGTTACCTCCGGAGTTGCTGCTGTTTTGACCTCTGGAGCCACTGTACTGACGACCTTTGGAGCTGCTGCACTAACCTCCGGAGCTGCTACGTAGACCTCCAGAGCTACTGTTCTATCAACCTCTGGAACTATAGATCTCTGGAGTTGCAGACCTCCGGAGTTGCTGATCTCCGGAGCTGCAGTGCTGCAGTCCACCTCCAAAGCTGCTTTGCTGAACACCTTCGGAGCTACTATTCTCCAATGCTCTACGGTAGTTTCTCCTTGAGTTGCTGCTCTCCGTAGTTCCTCCAGAGTTGCTGTGCTCTGGAGCTTCTTCATCTTCAAGGAGTATTGTGACTGAAATACCTGAGGTGCTGTCCATCGTTCCATCCCATGCCTCATTTTCAATGAACTCAATGTCTCTGCTGATCACAACCTTTTTGGTGATGGGATTATACAGTCTATAGGCTTTTGACTCTTCACTATAACCTGTGAAGATACATTTCTCACCTCTATCATCAAATTTCTGCCTCTTCTCTTTAGGTATGAATGCATATGCCACACACCTAAAGATTCTTAGGTGTTCAACACTCCATTTGCAGTTTTTCCACGCTTCTTGTGGAATCCTATCCCGTACAACCTTTGTAGGACACCTATTCAATAGGTAAATTGCTATTGCTATAGCTTCACCCCAATAATCATTTGACAGTCCCTTTGCCTTCAGCATGCTTGCTGCCATCTCTGTGATGGTTTTATTTTTCCTTTCAACTACTCCATTTTGCTGTGGAGTATACCTAGTTGTAAACTACTTATGAATGCCTTCATTCCTGCAGAAATTTAGAAATTCCTTAGAGATATACTCTCCCCCTCTATCTGTTCTTGGGGCCTTGATATAGAAGCCACTTTGCTTTTTAGCTGATGCCTTAAACTCCTTAAATTTCTCAAAGGCCTCTAATTTATTTTTAAAAAAATAAATCTAGATTTTTCTGTTGTAATCATCTATGAAGGTCATAAAATATACATTCCCACCTAATGTGGGGGTCTTCATAGGGCCACATAAATCTAAATGCACCAACTCCAATGGTGCTCTTGCCCTCTTAGAATATCCTGATTGAAAGGGTTGCCTGTGTTGCTTTCCTAAGATGCAGGCTTCACATTTTCCATCAGGCTCTACAATGTTTGGTAGCCCTCTAACCATGCCTTTCCTGGACAATAAACTCAAACGAAAAAAACTTAAGTGCCCATACCTCAAATTCCATAATTTGGATGGGTCTTTGATGGCTGTCCTAAAGGCTGATTGCTGTCCCACTGCTGTGAGCACCGGAGATAGTGCTGGGAAGTGCGCCATAGATAGCGCCTGAGTTAGCACCGGAGATAGCGATAGAGGAAACATTCTATTTCTTGTCATCTGCACTGCTGTGATTACTTTCTTACTGCCTCCTTTGTCAAATATTGTGCACTCTCCATTTTCTATCAGGATTCTATAACCATTTTGGACCATCTGTTCAATGCTCAAAAGGTTATGTTTTATGCCTGGGGCATAATAGACATCTTGGATCTGCATTTTCTCACCTTGCTTGCTAAGGACTATGATGATGCCTCTTCCTATGATAGGGACCTTTTGACTATTCCCCATCATGATCTCAGACTTGACATTTCTGTCAATGGAGGTAAACAAAATTGCATTACCACTCATGTGGTTGCTACACCCGCTGTCCAAATACCAAACTTCAGGGCTGCTCTTTTCAGCAAGGTTGCACACAATAAACACCTTAGACTAATTTTTATTTTCAATCCTATTCTTATTTTCTACATTAGCATTTTGGCCTCCATGATCACATTGTTTCTTTCTACACTCACTAGCATAATGACCAAACTTATGACAGTAATAGCATTGCACATTGCTTTTGTCATACCTCTGATTAGAACTGTTGTTCTTATTCTTTTCTTGATAGCTTGGCTATGAGTTGCTTGCCTCTTCTTGGCTGTTTGAAACTCCTCTTCCAGAGTTGCTTCTTCCTCTACCTCTTTGACCTCTAGCTTTGCTATTTCTTCCTCTTCCCCTACCTCTTGCATTGGTTTGAGCCTTGAAGGCTTGCTCAAGGGAAGGAGCGGATCTATTCAACTGCTGCTCATGGATTTGTAGAGAACCCATCAACTCATCCACTGTCATCTTGGACAAATCCTTTGTCTCTTCAATAGTTATGACTATAGGGTCAAATCTAGAAGGTAGACACCTTAGGATTTTTTCAACAATCCTTTGTTCATCCATGGTTTCTCCATTTAGCCTTAGTTGATTTAACATGGTAGAAACTCTAGTGTGAAAGTCTGAAATAGACTCACTCTCCTTCATCTGAAGGGTCTCAAAATCTCTTCTAAACAACTGGAGCTTGATTGATCTCACTTTGTCAGTTCCCTTGTCACTGTTCTGCAATATTTCCCATGCCTGTTTTGAGTAGTTTGCTGCTGCAATGCGGGGGAAAATAGCCTCTGTCAAGGCTGCCTCAATTAGACTGAGGGCTTTTACATCCTTCATTCTTGTTTCCTTCAACTGGTTTCTTTGAGCATTAGTTAGGGCTGCATAGGCTACTGGGTCTATGGTGTCTGTGAATCCGTTGGTGACCAAATCCCATAGGTCATTAGAAACTAGAATAGTTTTCATCTTCTTAGCCCAAATATCATAATTTTGCCCATCAAAATTCGGTGGCTACTACCATCCTTTGCTATCCCCACTTGCCATGCTTCTTGAATATGAGAAGGTTGGTAATGCCTAGATAAACTAGGGCTTATATTTAACACCCACTTAAATCTAACTGCCCAGAAAAATAGGGCTCTGATACCATTTGTTGGCAACAAGGGAAAGCAAGGGATGGACAAACAGTAGACCACCAAAATACAAAACACAAAATCACACAGAGGAGAGAGAGACAACACATAAAATGACAACAATATATTATATATATATTTTTTCCTTCAGCTATGAATACATACAAACTTTGTTACACATTACAATGTAGAGCTGCTGCTCTGTTTTCCTATTTTGCCCCAATCACTGGAGCTGCAAACTATGTGAATCTGAAGCTACCTGTAGGAACTCCGTAGCTATCTGTGAATTACTGTTGTTGCTGCAACATTCCTATCTCTGCTGTTCTGTCTGATATTCTCCTCCTTCACATTCCTCTACTGCTGTAGGCTTCTCTGCTTTAGTTCTATCTGTTTTTCCATCAACTAACTTTCCCTCTCTTTTCTCATTCTTCATACCTAGAAAATGGGCGCTCAACTAATTTCAAATTTGAACTTACCTACTGAATTTAATGTGGGCAAGTGCAAACAATACTAGAGATGATATGGGAGATCTCCAAGTTCTGACGCAGGGGCAGGTGCATTAAATTGTCTGACGGAAGATTAAATTCTTCCAACAAAAAAAAGCTTCATCCACTTGTAGGGAGCACAAATGGCTAAACCGTGATGTAAGGTTGCCCCACTTCTATAAGAATATATTATACTGCAATAGTTATACAAGTTCCAATAAAAGATGGAGAGATAAAGTTTTTTTTCTGGATAAACTATGCATCAAAACAAAGCTCCTATTTCATTGCTAACAACACCTTCAATTGGAACTTATATTTTAAGAGTAAATGTGTAGTAAAAAATGGCTTTGCTCCCGTCGAAGCTACAACTAGGGTTTCTTTGTTCCCTTCTGCACTTCCATCTGATACCGTGAGGATTTCATTTGCTTTTGAGCCAGAAATTTTGAGCACTCTTCTGGTCAATGATGGTACTCTACGTGCTTCGGCTGGGGTGCAGGGAAGCTCACTTTGGTTCCTTTAGGTCTGAGGAGGCTTTGCAAGAAGAATGCGATGCCTATGGGAGCTTCTCATCTCAGTGCTTTACCTGGGGCAGTCGTGGGGTTGGCCTCTGTGTGCCCATGATTGCACCTGCGCCAACTTGTGATTGTTGAGCGAAGAAAAATGATAAAGACAGATGCAAACAATAATAAATCAAACATAGAAAAGACTTGTCTTTTGTCTTCTGCATCTGTTCTGAGTTGGAATTACAGGTGGAACAGGCTTTGAATTTAGTGTTGGTCCAAATTTGGATCGAGAATTACCTCTGGCTCTCTGAGTGTCAATAGAAAAAGAAATAGAGGTGGACAATATAAAGGAGCTTCAGGATGGTACAATAATTTTTGATAAGGGTAAGTCTTTGAAAGATCTGAAAACCCAAAGGTTAGTGATGGTGGTGATCAGGGAAATGAGATTTTAGGGACATCCTCACCTATGAGCACACTGGTGAAGCACAAGCAGACATAGGAGAGGTTTAGGTTGGCAACAAGAGGAGTCAGTATGCTGCCGATTTAGGGATGGGAGATCTATTTGCTTATATTCAAGCCTTAGTTGGACTTTGCGAGTAGACCCCTCATGGGTGGGAGCAGATCTAAATACGGTGGACGTATGGTATGAGGTACTTCGTGATACCGTGGGTGCCTTTCTAAGCAGGTCGGTGGATAGCCTCATGGATCCTAGATTGGCCGAGTCTGCAGAGCGGCATAGTGATGTGTCTGCTGTAGCCGCTTCTCCGATTATGCCACCTCAATCTAATTCTAATTCTGTTTCTGAAGAAAAATATATGGCAATTTGCATTGTGATGCTAGCAAGCAGAGTAGACACTCGTTCCCAGAACTAGTCACAAGAAGGTCAAGGGATATTCCTCCAGGGTTGAGGAGAACGAGATTGAGATTGAAAATGAGATTGAGAATGTGGAGTTTGAGAAGGATACTATACTGGAATGTATGAAGGGGCGGATGAGCAGTTTTATAGAGGATTTTCTATTGATACGAAAGTGATTTTGGTGGATGCTTTGACCAAGCTTGTACCAAGGGAGAAGTTCGAGTCCTGTAGGACTTCTCTTTGCATTGTCAAGTTTTGACAATAAGCCTGGAGTAGGGGATCACTCTGCGCAGTACTCTTGCTGTTCGGATTGGACTTCAAGTGGGAGATTGTTGGTGTAACGGTCACATTTAATGCAGTCCAATCCTCACGTTCTACATTTTCTCCCAGTCCTTTTGGCATTACCCAATGCATGTTTTTACTCCCATGTTGAGTATTATTTTAGCATCTTCACAGGTCCATTATATATTTGGCTATTATTAGCCTGGAAGTGGTGATAGTTATAGGAACAATAGAAATATTATTTTAAATAGTGAGCTGCTAGTAATATTATTTATGATGAGTTGTAGATATATTGTATGTGAGATTGATTTTGGATTTGATTATAGAGAGTAATCCCTTGCACAAAATGGATGTATCCATTTGGTAAATCACGTTAAAAAACTTGTTTCTCTTTTGCATCAATTCTGTCTCTTTTGATTTATTTATCTACTCTTGTCTTTATTGTTTATTTTTTTCTCAACAGTGATGGGGGCACCTTTTGAGGGGGTTTGCAAGGTGAGTTCTGCTGGTGAAGCCTACCTATTTGCTGGGACGACCTCAAATCTGTGCTTGGGGATGAATTCGACATGGCTAGGGTTTCTTTTACGGAAGTTGCCAGATCTGGTTCTCATTCGCCCTTAGCCTCATCGTTAAATTGAAAGTCTTTAGGTACAACCAATAGGAGGGTTATCCATTGTTCTGATAAACCCTTGAAACTGGATTTTGAAGCCATTTTATTGAAAGAGCTGTGTGAAAACATTTTTTTTATAGAAAATGGGTTAATTGGTAGGTTTAGCCATTTATGGCCTAGCCTTCCTAAACTCCATGAATGGATTTCAAAATTGTGGCTTTCCCTAATGGAGGAAAAGTTAGAGATTTGTTCGTGTGCAAGAGGCTTTTTTATTGTGGTGTTTGATAGTAAGAAAGATAGAAATACCATCCTTAGCTACATGTGGCTATGGGGAGAAAGTATGCTGATGCTAAACTCTTGGCATCCAAACTTAATCAGTCCATTGAGTCATTTGCAGTTATGCCGATCTGAGTTCACCTCCCAAATCCCCCTTCTTTTTTGGTTTGAATCATGTTTTGCAGCTATTGGAAACTTTTTATCTACATATAATAATTCAAGAGATTACATTCACACTACCTTTGCTAAGATTTTGGTAGAATTGGACACCTTTCACGCTACCTTTGCTAGGATTTGGTAGAATTGGACACCTCTAAAGACTTCCTGCAAAAATAATCTTCAACACAAATGGCCACTGCTAGACGCAACCTTTGGACTATGAAGGTTTAACTTTCAGGGGTAGAAGATGCTATAAGATAGGGCATATGGCAGCAAATTGTTCCAAAGTCAAATATCAATCAAAACAACAGGCTTCTTGGTGGAAAGATGCTTCCCCTAAACACTATACTATGGCAAATTCTCCCAAGTGTTTGCTCCCCAATTAATGTTACCAGTAAGAATATTGGGGGGAAGGTTGAGGAGCTTTTTACAGGGCCAAAGGCTGATTAGAATCTACCCTAGCTGAGTGATTGTATGGATCGTGCCAAAGGCTGCGATGATACCTCTCAAAGGTCATCTCCCTTGGTCACATTTGATTTAACATGCAAAAAACATACAGGCGCTACAGTCAAGGGGCTCCAAGATTCAGCGAGGGAGAGCTCTCTCTCTCTCTCTCTCTAGCTCCATCTCAAACCCCAAAGGATTTAATCGGTGGAGATGGAGGCAATGAATGGAAAACAATTTAGAAAAATAAAAGGAATACCACCAAAAGTGTGGAAATTAGCAACAGAATAGAGCTTCGGTCTCACACCAAATCTGGTGCCAAAACCAAATAGTGCATGGTTTTATGGTGGAATACCATAGATCACAGGTTTGGGCTTTCATGCGCTCTGATTAAGAGCAACTGCAACTGATTTATGTAGCACTTATGAACCCATTATTATGGGTTAAGGCATTTCTTGTGGATCTTGTTTGTGAGCCCTTTTGGCGAGGGGATTGCAGAATTTTACTACTGCAATATGGTAGGTTTTATTTATGTTTGTGGTGTCAGAAACCAATAGGTAGTAGTTTGGATTGGCCCTATATGGTCATTGGAGCTCTAGCTCCACTCTTTGTAATAGCTCCTCTCAGGGATAAAAAATACACTTCCAATTGAGTAAAGGGATGGTAAAAACAAAACAAAAAGATGAAAAGATCTTAGCAAACTAACCTTTGTTGCACCAAGAAATTGTAGTTGTGTTCTAATGGATTCTTGATAATGAGATTGATCTGCAAAAAAGAAAAGATTGAAGCCCATAAAATATAATACACTTACCTTCAAATAATTCCTAGCTTCTCGAGTGTTCTTTTCATCTTTTTTATTTGATTTGACATTTTTGTCATTAGGTTTGAGTATTAGTTGTATTTATATAGATTATTTACTTTATGTCGGCTTTATTCTTATGTGCATTCATTTAAAATATGTCGGTTATACATTTTTTAAATTTAAAACAGTTACTTTATTATTATGTGCATTCATTTAATAAAAGTATGTCGGTTATATGATTTAAATTTAAAACACTTACTTTCTAATTTTAAAAAATATGTGTTGGCTCTTCTATTTTTATGTACACAGTCACAGTCATTCCCTTAATGCCTAATTAAATTTATATACTATATTTTATAAAATGTAAAATTATATAAATATATTAGAAAAGCCACATATTTATTAAATATATTATATATTATATATTTGTTATCAAATTATAAATTTATTTATGTGGAATCTATATTTTAGTAATATATGTTATTGTTAGCTCTTAAATTTTATGATTTTATATTAATTATATTTATATTTATGAAAATAATATAGAGTTGTGAAAAAAAGTAAGAAAAAGATTTAAGGTTGTTGTGAGCAAAATGATAGTATTTTTTTTAATTAAAATTATAAGCTAGGGTTTTTTTTTTCAATAAATTTTAAATAAATCTCTTATGTAAAATATAATTTGTTTTGTTTTCATTTAAGAATTATTTTATTTTATTTTTTATTTTCTCTCTACTCCATTTTCCTTCAACACAATAAAAAAAATATAATACCTAAATAAATAATTAAAATAAATAAATAAACTTTGCTATTACTTGCTTATATTTACCTTGATTTACCATGGGTAAAAAAATAATGAAAAGAATATAAAATGAGGTGAAAATATATGTAAAAACAATGAAAAGGATATAGAATGAGGTGGAAATCTATGCAAAATAGGTTGAGAGCTATCATTCTCAAGGCACCTATTTTTTATTGGATTTGTGATTAAAATGGGAATGGTGCCTCTAAAATGATATCTCTTTCTAAAGATAGGTATGCTAGTTTAGAACTAAAAGACAAAAACCATATATACTTATATGAGTTTTAATTATAAAAATTGATCTTCTATATAAAAATATAATATAAAATTATAAAAAAGTAATAATATATAATATTTATATTCATATAAATAATTTTTAAAAAATATAAATATATTACCATCAAATTTAGACCCAAAGTATAAATATTTTAAATACATCTATTTAAAACAAGTAAAATATATTAATGTAGATTGGTACACAATTCAAGAGAAACAAATAGACAAAGAGGTGAGCTAAATGAGGGTGAAGAGGTAAGCCTTCAATGGCCATTTTGTTAGCAAAGGAGTTAACTCTTTGAGAGCATGCTAATAGTTGATTCGATCAAAATCATGAAGAATATTAAAGGCCTAATTTTGTAGAAGATGTAACTGAACAAATTTGAACACATTTTTACTAAAGAGACATTAGATTATCAACTTGGAATCCCCATAAACTATAAGGATTTTAATATTTTCCTTGACTACAAGATTAAGACAAAATTGTTTCCTATGAGTTCAACAACATTGTTGGACACTTGTCCAAGATTTATGCAGAAGTCTAATTTTTTTTTTTGAGAATTTAGCCACAACACTCCATGAAGTCTAAAAGATAGCATGTTTTAATATAGAGTATCTCATCTTTGGATAGAACATTTAGGATTTTCTCTCCTTTCAAATGAGCCTTAGCATTTTCTACCATAGGTAGCTAAGTTTTGTGGATCAAGATGTGTTTTGGCATGGTAGAATCTTTAAAAATTATTTTATTCCTATCAAGCAAAGCAATGTAAACCACATGAAAAAGAAAGGAAGAGTTATAAGTGGCTTTCTTGAGAGTGACCTAGTGTAGCAAGAATTCCATTTCTAGGTGCAAATTGTAAGACTTGGACGATTTTAGAAGTGAACCCCAAAATAGAAAGTAACGGATATCCAAATAAAAGCAACTTCTTCACATTCAAGGAGCATATCTGATTTAGTTTCACAAACCTTGAAGAATCTATAGAAAATATGAGGTCATATGATATTTCTTATGATAAGTTTTTCACCTGTGAAAATCATTTCCTATCATATGAGCAACTAATTTTTTGAACTTGGGAAATAATGTTGTAATGTTAGACATTGTAGAGATATTGATCAAAAGTTTCATCCTCATTGAGAGAGTACCTTCCTCAATCAAGTAAATCTTGAGGAGTAGATATCTCCCCAGATGAGAAAATCAACACTAATAAGATCAATTGGGAGAAGACCCAAAAAATTCTTCTTGAATTGTGTCCACTAATTTTGATAGTATTCAATTAGGCCAAAGAAGTGAGACCATTTGGCTTGATCTCCATCCCACTTAATGAGTTAATTTAATTTTTTAATCCCTAGTTGCTTCATGGCTAGAAGAAGATCACTTGGCATATAAGAGCATAAGGGCTTGTCGACCAGAATGGGATCCTCCCAATAGTTAATATTAAGACCATTACCCATATACTAAGAGATATTCATCTTTATCAAATTTGTAGCCCTAACAATTAAATACCAAATTTTGGAGGCACGTATTTTTTGATGAATCGAGTTGAGAAAGCACATACCTTCATTGTCACCTCTATATTTATGGACCAAGATCTACTTCTGAGAGGTTGGAAGGAGGATTTAGAATAATCTAGACAACCTTAAGACCTAGAGTGTTGATCAAGGCCACCACATTGCTTTCTTTTGGTGACTTTAGTCCAACCAAGAAGGTGGAATTTTTCCTATGGGATTGTTTTCGTCTTTCCATAAAGAGTCCCTAATTTTTTTAATCAAGAGCATGGAGAATAGAAGCCAAGGCATAATAAGTCATAAGCTGATAAATGGGAAGATTAGAGATAATTGATTTTTTCTAGACTAATCACCCTACAAGATTGAGCCACTCATTTTTGAAACTTTAGATGCCCTTCTCGATTTTTCCATAAGCTTTATCCAATAGTTAGACCTCTTCAACTTAAAACTCATTAGAACACACCAGTAATTAAAGAGGTCAAGACTACTATGTGAGTGAAGCTTTAGTTTTCAGCAACACAAATATTAATGGTGTAAAATTTGCACTTGTGATAATTAATGGTTGCTCCTAAAGCCAACAAGAAATTATCCAAATATCTCTTTAGTCTTCATACATTTAGCTTAAAAGATTCCCCTAATAGGTGGTATCATCTACAAATTGGGCATTAGCGATTTCCCTGACCCTGTTGACCACGTTGATTCCTATGATTCTTGAGGTTCTCCTTTCGACAGAGAGATATCTTCCCAAGGTTTCAATAAGAATGATGTAAAGATAGAGGGAGACAAGAAAAGCTTGTCTTAAACTTCTAGTGGCTTTAAAAATTTGGTTGGGTATCCATTAATGATTCGAGTAACCCAAGGATTAATAATGCATCCAAAAATTATTAGACTCAAATATATTTAATTCTATTGGCTATAGTTTTAGTTATATAATATATTAAGAGGTGTTGTACAAATAAATAGGTATAAACCCATTAAAGGAGGCAATATTATTTTCCTTCAGTATCAATACCAAAAAAGTAGAGCTAATGGCTCCTATGAGTTTACTCATTTGCGGACATCTTTTTTTAGATTTAGGGCAGACAACTGAGAGGGGGGGTGAATCAGTTGTACACAACTTTCTTCCAATTTAAACACTTAACTCCACATTGTTATTCAACAACATAATAGTAAATCAATCATGGAAACACAATGCAACAAATCAAAACAGAAGCACATTAACACCAAGATTTTGACGTGGAAAACTCGGTTAAGGGAAAAACCATGGGGTGATTAACCCAAGATTGTATTCTCTATTAGAAGAATAGAAAGAACAAAATGGCACATGCCAATTAGGGCTCACTGCCCAAGCACACTGCTCACAAGAGGCTCACTACCTACAAGAGACACACTGTCTACAAAGAAATAAGTATCACCTACTTGAACTGGAAAATAACATCTTCACCATGCTTGAATCAGTTCCATTTAAGTCCAATACTTCTGCTATGCCTTTCTCTCTCTTCCTCACTACCACACACTCATCTCTACAAGGACACATTTGAAATGACTTCGCAATCCCTTATTTATACAATACATCAACTTAGGAATGATCATCTAAGTCGGCAAACATCAACATGAACATCTGTAGGATGTGCAACTCATCTGGTCAACCAATCTCAAGAAGAACACCATCATCCGGAAGTTATTCTTCAATTGCGAGATCCCACTCCAATGCGGACCACCTACATGAACTGGACATGATCCAAAGACTTCCACAAGCTTGCCTAAATCACCAAGAACATCCACACTTCATCTACTTACTGAAAACCTTCTCTCCTTCATCCGGAACCTCAAGAACACAGTCTGTCATGACTGTCACAAAGGAATAGATGCTTGCGGACCTTTGAACCACAAACCAATCGAGTTGATACTTCACAAAGACTTCCTCAACACTCCCTCAAATCTACAGAATAGGATAGTGTATTTTTGGATCTCACCGGATCTATCTGTATCACTTTGTCACCACTGAACATCTACCGGGACCAGTTTTACTTGAGCAGTCACAACTTCTTCAGATCTTCATGCGGACCTTTGAAAGCTCTAATGGACCACCTTAAGACACATATCTACAAACCCTTTAAACCACATCCTCTTATCCTCATCCTATCTTGGACTTTTACCTTACTATCATCACTGTTCTTCACTATTCTTAATTGAGACTAATTTTCTCAATATCCTTAGCACACAGCTCATCCAATCCATATCATTTATGCAACGGGAGTATGTTGACATCAATGACAACACTAGTTAGGCCCATACTTGTAACAATATCCCCCTTTGTCATTGATGGCAACATATGATGTGAAAAACTGTTTTAACCATCAAGACAAGAACTTCTCCTTACTATCACAACTCCCCCTATCAGCAACAACCATTCACATGTCTTCTCTCCCTTTACTGCTCCCCCTTTGATCAGCAACCACTTGTTTTTCACATGTCTTCTCTCCCCCTTTGACATCAATGGCAAAGGGCACATACTTGCAATTTCCACCACTTCAGAATCATATCTGCTGCTTCCCTTGAGTAGCAGCTCCCCATCATCAATCTGGACCACAAGATGTGACTGTGATATCCACTGGACTGATGCACATCAATGCACCTTAGTTCATCACCGGAGGGGCAATAACCCCTAACTTCTCCCTGAGATACTCAAAAGAGTCCTTAGGTAGAGGTTTAGTAAAGATGTCTGCAATCTGATCCTTGGAAGGCACAAACTCCAATCTGACTTTATTCTTGTTCACTTGCTCTCTCAAAAAGTGAAACTTGATGGATATTTGTTTAGTCTTTGAATGCAACACCAGATTCTTAGATATATTTATTGCACTTGAATTATCATAGAAGATTGTGATAGGTTCCTCATACTCCACTTTGATATCTCTTAGCATCTGCTTCATCCACAAAACTTGAGTGCAACTACATGCTGCTGCAATATATTCTGCTTCAGTTATAGACAGAGATATTGCCTCTTGTTTCTTGCTTAGCCAATTAACCAATCTCTTCCCCAAAAAGAATGCTCCACCATTGGTACTCTTCCGGTCATCCACATCTCCTGTCCAATCTGCATCTGTATATGCATGAAGAGAGAAATCATGATCTCTAGGATACCATAGACCATACTCAACTGTCCCTTTTAGATATCTAAAAATCCTCTTGATTTCCATGACATGAGATTCTCTAGGATCAGCCTGGAATCTAGCAACAAGACTAACAACCTGCATAATGTCTGGTCTAGTTTGAGTGAGATACAACAGTTCTCCAATCATTGACCTATACTTTGTTTGATCAGTGTTAGGAGAGTCATCATCTTTGCTCAATTTACATCCGGCTGCCATGGAAGTATTCATTGGTTTTGAGTCTTCCATCCCAAATTTCTTTAACAATTCTTTCACATATTTGGTCTGAGAAATGAAGATTCCTTTCTTTGTTTGAGTGATTTGCAGATCCAAGAAGAAATTCATTTCACCAAGCATGGACATCTCAAACTCACTTTTCATTTGACTTGCAAAAGTTTTACACATACTATCTTTTCCTCCAAAAATGATATCATCAACAAACACTTCAACAATCAAGATGTTTTCATGATCAATTTTGAAATATAAATTACTGTTAGCAGTACCTTTATTGAAACCAATCTTCAAAAGATGCTTATCCAATCTTTCATACTAGGCTCTTGGGGCTTGATTCAGTCTATACAGTGCCTTCTTCAACTTGCAGGCCATATCATCATGATCAGACAATTGAAATCCATCTGGTTGCTCTATGTACACTTCTTCTTCCAAGTCACCATTCAAGAAGGCAGACTTGACATCCATCTGATATACCTTGAAATCCTTGAAGGCAACGAAAGCAAGAAATAATCTGACTACTTCAATTCTTGCCACCGGAGCAAAAGTTTCTTCAAAATCAACTCCTTCTATTTGAGAGTAACCCTTGCAGACCAATCTGGCTTTATTTCTGATTACTTCACCTACTTCATTCAGTTTGTTCCAGAAGACCCATTTTGTTCCAATCACATTCTTGTTTCTAGGTCTGGGAACAAGATCCCAAGTGTGATTTTTCTCAATTTGCATAAGTTCTTCCTCCATTGCTTTAGTCCAGTTTTCATCATTGCAAGCTTCATTCACTGTCTTAGGTTCAATATTTGAAATTAGACAATACTCTTCTAAATATTGAGCAATTATCCTTCTTGTTTGTACTCCTTTTCTTTTATCACCTAAGATCTAATCTTTAGAGTGGTTCAGTCTTACATACCTAGGAACTTTGGAAATTTCTTGCACTTCTAATTCTTGATCAAGCTCATTGAAACTCATCTCTTCTTCCTGATTTACTAGATTAGTTTGAATCTGACTTTTAGAGGAGGATTGGGCTCCTTAATCAGAGCACCATTTTGATCATCTTCATCATATTCATGAAACCTTGAGGGTTTTTCAATTCCTTCATCAACCTTCACATTTGTACTTTCTATTATTTTTCTCAGTCTCTTGTTATAACACTGGTAAGCTTTGCTTTGAGTAGAGTAACCCAAAAATATTCCTTCATCACTTCTAGCATCAAACTTTCCTAGATCTTCATCTCTTTTAATGTAACATTTGCTACCAAAGACTCTGAAATACCTCATAGTAGGAGTGATGCCAAACCAAAGTTCATAAGGAGTCTTACCGGTATTACTTCTAATTTGAACTCAATTGAGAGTATAGACTGCAGTGCTGACAACTTCTCTCCAATAGATCTGAGGAATATTTGCTTCCATCATCATGGTACTAGATGCTTCCTAGATGGTCCGGTTCTTTCTCTCCACTACTCCATTCTGCTATGGAGTCCTAGGAGCAGATAACTGTCTCTTTATTCCATGTTTCTCACAGAACACTATGAATTCACCAGATGTGAATTCTCCACCTCTATCAGACCTCAGACATTTCAATTTTAATCCGGTTTCATTCTCTACCATAGCCTTGAATATTTTGAATTTCTCAAGAGCTTCTGACTTTTCTTTCAGAAAAGTTACCTACATCATCCGGGAGTAGTCATCAATTAGTAACATGAAGTATCTATCACCTTGTACACTCCTAATTCTTACCGGACCACAAAGATTAGTATGAACTAAGTCCAATAATCTGGTAGAAGACAGTTCCTTACTTTTGAATCTGACTCTGCTTAACTTACCCAACTGACATTCTTTGCACAAGCTATTAGTAGGTTTCACCAATTTTGGAAGATCTCTTACAGCTTGAGTATTGCTTATCTTGATGATATTATCAAAATTCACATGACACATCATCCTATGCCATAACCAACTCTGATCAACTTGAACAAATAAGCAACTTTTACCAGTACCAACCAAGTGGAAGATATTACCTTTAGTTTGAGTACCAGATGCAATCTCTGTTCTAAAACTTTCAAAGATCTTGTATTTTCCATTCTTGAATCAAAGATCATATCCTTTGTCCACCAACTATCCAACACTGAGAAGATTGTGCTTTAATCCTTCAACATATAAGACATTACTAGTTTTGTTCCTTCCATTAAAAGAAATAGTTCCTCTTCCTCTGATTCTACAAGTAGAATTGTCACCAAACTTTACCACTCCTCCTTCATACCTTTCCAAATCTATGAATTTGTTTTTCTCACCTGTCATATGGTGAGAGCATCCACTGTCAATGACCCAGTCATCCTTTTCTTCAACTTGAGTAGCTAGAACTCTTTCTACAATAGAGGATATTGGTTCTTTTTCCTTGATGGCAATAAACACCCATTCACTTCCAGATTTGTTTCCTGTCTCTGATTCATCATCTGTTACTCTTTCATTATCATCTTCTTCATGAACATAGTAACAATTCTTTTGGAACCTTGATCTGTTAGGATTTGGCCTTGAAAATCTTTTCAGACATCTTGAGGCAAAATGGCCAATCTTATTGCAGTTAAAACACTTAAAAGGCAATTTTCCTTCATACTTACCGGATCCTCTTGGCAGTCTTTTTGCAATAAGGGCTTCAAGTTGAGCAGTTTCAGCATCTTCTTCTTCCAGGTCTTTTCTTGCTTTTTCATACCATGAAAGTTTCCTTGATGAGTTCTCTCCTAGATCAAACCTTTGTTTACCTTTAACAGAGGCACTGGCTTTGAATGCAGATTCAGTCTTGGGGGGGTCATCTCCAAACTCGGTCATTTCAAATGCAGCCAATTTGCCAGCCAATTGATCTCTTGTGATAGTTGTATGGGCTCTAAATTCTTCAATGGCAGCAACCTTGATTTTATAAGAAGCAGGAAGGGATCTGAGAATTTTGCCAACAATCTCATTTTCATCCAAGACTCCACTAGCATTTCTAATTCCATAAACAAGCTCATTTACTCTTGGCATAAAAGTAGTGATATTTTTATTTTCTCTCATTTTCAAATTTTCAAAATTTTCTTTCAAACTTTGTAACCTTGCACATTTGACATACTTGTCTCCTTCATGCAGAAGTTCCAATTTTTTCCAAATCTCAAAAGCAGTTGGTAGGTCAACAACATTTGAAAGCTCTGAATCGGATAATGTGCTTAGAAGAGCTTCTATAGTCCGCAGATTATTTTCAGCATCTGTGATTTCACTTTGGGATTTTGGACCACCCTGTGGAGGAGTATACTTCGTTGAAGTCATGTTCCAGTACTACATTCCCATACATTTCAAGTGACATGTCATGCGACTTTTCCAAAGATTAAAATTAGTTCTGTCAAACTTCAGACTATCCTTCTTGTAGGATGACATCCTGGATCCCCTTAAGCGGTTAAGCTCTTGTAGAGGAACTTAGCTCTAATACCAATTGTTAAATTTAGGGCAGACAACTAAGAGGGGGGGTGAATTAGTTGTACACAACTTTCTTCCAATTTCAACACGTAACTCCACATTGTTAATCAGCAGCATAATAGTAAATCAATCATGGAAACATAATGCAACAAATCAAAATAGAAGCACATTAACACCAAGATTTTGACGTGGAAAACTTGGTTAAGGGAAAAACCACGGGGTGATTAACCCAATATTGTATTCTCTGTTAGAAGAATAGAAAGAACAAAATGGCACATGCCAATTAGGGCTCATTGCCCGGCACACTGCTCACAAGAGGTTCACTACCTATAAGAGACACACTGTCTACAAAGAAATAAGTATCACCTACTTGAACTAGAAAATAGCATCTTCACCATGCTTGAATCAGTTCCATTTAAGTCTAATACTTCTGCTCTGCCTTTCGCTCTCTTCCTCGCTACCACACACTCATCTCTACAAGGACACATTTGAAATGACTTCGTAATCCCTTATTTATACAATACATCAACTTAGGAATGATCATCTAAGTCAACAAAAATCAACAAGAACATCCGCAGGATGTGCAACTCATCCGGTCAGCCAATCTCAAGAAGAACACCATCATCCAGAAGTTATTCTTCAATTGCGAGCTCCAACTCCAATGTGGACCACCTACATGAACTGGACATGATCCAAAGACCTCCACAAGCTTGCCTGAATCACCAAGAACATCCACACTTCATCTGCTTACTAAAAACCTTCTCTCCTTCATCTGGAACCTCAAGAACACAGTCTATCATGACTGTCACAAAGGAATAGATGCTTGCGGATCTTCAAACCACAAACCAATCGAGTTGATACTTCACAAAGACTTCCTCAACACTCCCTCAAATCCGCAGAACAGGATAGTGTATTTCCAGATCTCACCGGACCTATTTGTATCACTTTGTCACCACTGAACATCTGCCGGGACCAGTTTTACTTGAGCAGTCACAACTTCTTCAGATCTTCATGCGGACCTCTAAAATCTCTAATGGACCAACTTAAGACACATATCTACAAACCCTTTAAACCACATCCTCTTATCCTCATCCTATCTTGGACTTTTACCTTACTGTCATCACTGTTCTTCACTATTCCTGATTGAGATTAATTTTCTCAATAGCCTCAGCACACAGCTCATCCAATCCATATCATTTATGCAACAGGAGTATGTTGACATCAATGACAACACCAGTTAGGCCCATACTTGCAACATCTTCAACTAGGCTAAGGAAGTCATCCATAATGATATTGTCCTTGGCAGAGCTAAAAGCAACCCCTTTTAGCTCCTTCGTAGTAACCGTTTGACAAAGAAGATGTTTTATGTCCTCAAAGATGGAATTAGGAATGTTGTTGAGAAGATAAGTGTGTGCAACAAGATCTCCTATTCACATCTAATAAAGAGTTGCATAGTGAGCATGGGTGGTTGCGTTAATATCCTCATTATCAGTAAAGGTGTTACCATTCCCCAACTAAATTTCCTTGATTGTATTCCTCTAAAATCTTTTATTGGCTTATAGATAGAAGAACTTGGTGTTACAATCCCCTTCATTAAGCCAAATAATTCAAGATTTGAGTCTCCAGTGTTGTTCTTCTTGTTAATCTTTTTCATATACATGAGAGAGGAGAGAGTCTCTCTCAAGCTTGAGAGCATCAGTAAAGGCTTAGATTCAGAGTTCTTTTTAATTCGATCAATCCCAAGCATAAGGGAGTGCTTTGATGCAATAGATGAAATGTAATCTTTTAACCATTTTCTTAGATTAGGCTCTAATCTGGAGATCTTGAGTTTCCAAGCATCTTGAGCATTATTGGAGAGGCACTCAAGGGTCTAGCTATGCTCCACCTCTAAAGAGAAACCAAGAAGATGAGTCCAATCAGCATTGTATTTAAAGAGAACGGGACCCTTGGATTTGCTGCACCCACTATCTAAAAGAATTAGCCTATGATAAGAAATTGTACTCTATATTATTTTACTACAGATAGAGGGAGAAAAACTGGGAATGTCTTCTTGAAATTGAAATATGTACAAATATTCAACAATGAAGTTATCCCTATATCTTCTATTGGACCAAGTGAATTTTCCTCTAGTTGGCTTGATATCATGAAGCCCTACAAAGCAAATAATGCCTTCAACATACTCTCTACATTGAACATGGATGCTCAATCTACCTCATTTTCAAAAGGAAAAAAAAGAAATATTAAAATCACTTGCTAGAACCAAGTTGTAGGCTTTCAACTTGATTGTAAGATAGGATGGAGAGCCAACATTGCCTCTTGTTAACAAGAGAATTAGGAGCATAAACATTTAGAAAGGTGAAATAAAATCCCCTAGCTTAGTAGAAAGCCAATGATCACTTTGGTATCCAACAATTTTACTGAGACGACTGGCATCCCAAGTGGTGAGAAGGCCTTTAAAGGCTCCATTGGCACTAAGGACATCCACTTCAAAACTATTCCAAATAGATTTTTCTTGAGTTAACTGCACTAGGAAGGTCTGGTTTAGTTTCTTGAACAGCTATCACAGTAGGAGAATGATCTTGGATGAGATCCTGAGGTAGTTTTTCTTCATGGAACCACCCAAACCTAGATGATTCTAAGAGAGAAAAATCGTATTCTAGGTTTCTTGCCTTTGATGGAACCTTCCAAAGTTGCTTGGGTTTTGGCCACAACATTATTTTTGCTTCTTCCACTCTGACTTCTTGATTTGTTTTCCTTCCTAGCTTGGAAGATGATTTGGTGAGAATATGACCAAGGTTTGTCCCAAGGGAAAGAACATCTTCAATTAATTTAGTTTTGGTGATTGCATATGTATCATCATGAGTGGTTTCCAACGAGCATCTGGCAAGCTTTGATGATCCAGCGGGGCAATGTGAGAAGCATCCTAATTGTCTTGATCTTTAATTTCATCTGTGGGATTTAAGTCGAAATGAGCAATTTCCAAATCTGAGGATAGACTAACAAATTTGTTAGAAATTTCAAGAGGAGAAATAGATCTGGGTACTAGCTTCGTACTCCTGGATCTTCTATTCTTTTTCTTATTCTAAACTTTTTGGAACCCTTCATTAGTTGACAAGCCTTTCTCAATAGGAGGTTCTTTATTGAGAGGGCGGTCTCTAAAGAAGTGTCCATATTCATGGACAGAAAGACATATGAAGGATAGATATTTGTAATCAAGAAGTTGAGCGTGTACACAGTCCAAAACCTTAATCCTAATGGCTTTAGGTAGACCCTTTTATAGATTGACCTGTACAGAAATGTGAGCACATGCACCATTCGAGGATTTGGGAGGGATCTCATCTATAAATTTACCTATTTAATTACATCTATAAATTTACCTATTTTATTACAAATGATCTCAAGAGAATATTTATTCCGAAGTCTTACCCGTACAAAAACTTACCCATGCCAGAACTTCCTCAAGCACATCTATTTGTGGGTTGAAGTGTGTAGTACAAAACTTTAAAAATAGTGCACTTGAGCCTATAAACCATGGGTCGCCTCCTTGAAATATGACATCTCATTCCTCTTTGGATTAAAAATGACTGTGAAATATCGCTGTCTACATAACAACTCAAAAGAAATGATTTTTGACCTTGAAATTGATGAGATCTACTTTTCCAGTGCTAATGTACTTGGATATAAGCCAATGAAGCAACCAATGGGAGCATGATCCAGAAGAGTTTCAGCCGAATGAGCCACATTTTCATTACAAAACTCCACCAATGGCTTGGAGTAGAGCCTGGGCACAAAAGAATTTGAGGCTACTGTAGATTTGTTGATACTTGATTGCCAGAGCTTCAGGATGACTTGCCTTCGGAGGGAGCTTCTACTTGAGATCATCAATGTCTATACATGAGGTTATTGTGTGTCAAGAGAAGAAAAAGGAGGGGTGTAGCAGAGACAAAGCCTTACTTTCTATGGCAACAACCTAGGCATGCTAGGGCACATGGGAGCAACAACTAAGCGTGATTCTTGCCCTATTAGAGATTCACTAGAATTTTAGTTTGAAGCTAGACAAAAAGACTAGCAACTTGTAGAGAACAAGGTGCAAAAACGTAGCCAATCTTGTCTAGAAAACCAAAGATTGACCATAATATATGGTATTCGAGCCCAAATCAAGGACTTGAAGACACAACCAAAATGAATTAAAGGCCTGTAACAGATTGAGAGAGAAAAAAGTGTTGCAAATTTAGAACTGCAGTTCTAGTTTCTCCACATCGCATGGAGATAACATTCAACTATATTTAGATTTTATCATGCAAGCAGTTTGTATGAGATTTCATTCTTAGGACAATCAGTTATCGCACATGCCTTATGCATGAATAAACATTAGTTTAGAGCAGTTTATTTTCAGTTACAACAGTACTTTTAATTCTTTATTTTTAGTTGCAAGATGATTGTAATCCTATATATGTAGATCTGTGATCCCTGTTTTTATACAGAATAAAACACTGAATCAATAAAAATATTTTTTATTGCTGTAGCAATTGTTTCCTGCTGTGCGTGCCTACTTTTTCTGTTCTTTCTTCTGTCTCTGCAGTCACAAATTGGTATCAGAGCAGAGAAAAAGATCAGGGCATTAGATTATCAGAGCCATAAGGGGCAGATCTGAAGTGTTCATGAATGAGAAGATAAAAGGCATCGAAGCTGCCTAGAAGTGAAAGTTTTTGGATTGCTGTAAGTGATTATATCATGGCATCAAGCAGCAATCTCTCACAGCGTCAGGTTCCTATTTTCAATGGTAAGAATTATGATTTTTGGTCTATTAAAATGAGAACTTTGTTTTGTTCACAAGAGACTTGGGATTTGGTAGAAAATGGTTTTGTAGAACCACAGGATGAGGCTGCCCATCAGGCATTAACTCGAGCACAAAAGGAAGAGCTTAAAGAAAATAAGAAAAAGGATGCAAAAGCTCTATTCCTAATCCAACATGCAATGGATGAGTCCATCTTTCCTAGAGTTGCAGCAGCAATGAGATCCAAGACGGCATGGAAAATTTTGGAGACTACCTATCAAGGTAATACAAATGTGAAAGTAGCTAAACTGCAATCTCTCAAGAGAAATTTTGAAAATTTGCAAACGAATGATTCAGAGTCTATAGACCAATTTATGAGTAAAGTACTGAACATTGTGAACCAAATTAGATCTAATGGAGAAGCAATAACAGATCAGAAGATCATAGAAAAAATTCTTAGGAGTTTACCCAGTAAATTTGATGCAACAGTTGTAGCTATTGAAGAATCCAAGGATTTGACAAAGTTATCAGTAGATGAATTAATGGGATCTTTGATAACACATGAATCCAGAATGAGTAGGAATAACAATACTTCTTTTGAGAATACTTTCAAGTCTCAGGTATCATTTGGCAGAGGAAGAGGAAGAGGAAGGTTAAACTTCAGAGAAAGAGGCAGAGGCAGAGATGGAAGAAACAATCTAGATCAAGGTGAAAACAATAATCAAAACTACAACAATAGAGGACATGGCAACAATCACTTCCAGCAAAATCCATAGAGGTTTGATAAGTCTAACATTCGGGGTTATTATTGCAAAAAATATGGACATTATGCAAATGAATGCATAAAGAAACAAGGAGATGTGGACAAGCAGAATGCTAATTACATAAATGAATCTAATTCTAATTCTGGAAGCTTATTCCTCACTTGTCATGTTGCTCAAGAAAATGATAGAGATATTTGGTTTTTGGATAGTGGATGCAGTAATCATATGACAGGGAATAAAGAATTGTTTGCTAGTCTTGATGATTCCGTAAAATCAGAAGTGAAATTGGGAAATGATAATAAAGTGGATGTAATGGGTAAATGAGTAATAAATGTTTTTGAAAAAACTGGTGAAAGAAGATTTATTCCTGATGTTTATTTTGTACCTAGACTAAAGCATAATCTTATGAGTGTTGGATAGTTAGTATAGAAAGGTTACAGAGTATCTTTCATAGATAATGTTTGCACAATACTAGATATATTTCCAAATGACAGGTTGATAGCAAGAGTGGAGATGACCAAGAATTGGAGTTCCCCCTTCGAATTCAGTGCATCCAAGGAGAAGAGGAAGCCCATTTCAAAACCATGTATTTAGACCAATCATGACTATGGCATTTAAGGTATGGACATTTACATTTTGGAGGTTTGAGTTTGTTACAGAAGAAAAATATGGTGAAGGGATTACCACCAATAGAGCAGCGAGGAAATTCATGTGAGAGTTGCATTTTGGCAAAACATCATAGAGAGAGCTTTCCAGTAGGAGATTCATAGAGAGCAAGGTATTATTGGAGCTAGTTCGTAGTGATTTATGTGGACCAATGCAAACTCCATCATTTGGAGGCAGTACTTATTTTCTAACCTTCATTGATGATTTTAGCAGGAAGACTTGGATATATTTTCTCAAGGAGAAATCTGAAGCCTTTGGAAAATTCAAAGAATTCAAGGCTATGGTTGAAAAATAGAGTGGCCATTACATCAAGGTACTTAGATTAGATAGAGGAGGTGAATATATGTCTAATGAATTTCAATATTTTTGCAAATATCATGGCATTAAAAGGCAATTGACTACAAGGTACACACCACAATAGAATGGTGTAGTAGAAAGGAAGAATAGAACAATCATGGAGATGGCTAGAAGTATGTTGAAGGCCAAGCATTTGTTAAATGAATATTGGGTAGAAGCAGTAGCATGTGTAGTATATATTTTGAATAGAAGCCCAACAAGGAGTGTTGAGGATCGAATTCCCCAAGAAGCTTGGAGTGGTAAGAAGCATAGTGTATATCATTTTAAAATATTTGGTTGTATTTCATATTCTCTTATACCATTTGAATTGAGAAGGAAACTTGATGATGGAGGTGAGAAATGTATTTTTATTGGGTATAGTGAAGAATCAAAAGCATATAAGCTATATAACCCCATTTCAAAGAAAGTGATTATTAGTAGAGATGTGGAATTTAAGGAAGAAGAAGCATGGGATGGAAGCATTGATAAAACCATCACAATTGAAGCACCAATACCTCAAAATGAAGAAGAATATGAAGAACCAAATTTGCAAGGTGATCAATCAACACCAAGGAATTTAGCACAAGGTGAATCATCTGGTCATGCATGTCATCCTACTCCCAATTCACAAGTAAGTGATGAATCAGATCCTACTTTTGCCACATTAAGATCAAAATATAAAGGTAAGAAAATGAGAAACTTGAATGAGATCTATGATCAAGAAGATGAGAATTTAGATTTGTGTTCAAATTTTTCTTTTTTCTCTCATGATTCTATGTATTATGAAGAAGCCATTAATAAGGAACATTGGATAAAAGCAATGGATGAAGAAATGAATGCTATTGAGAGAAACCAAACATGGGATCTAATTGACCTACCTGAAGGTAAGGATTGCATAGGAGTCAAATGGGTTTATAAGACCAAATTTAATACAGAAGGTAAGATTGAAAAACACAAGGCAAGGTTAGTAGCAAAAGGTTTTGCACAACATGGAATTGATTATAATGAAACATTTGCTCCAGTTGCTAGACTTGATACTATTAGAATGGTTGTAGCCATAGCTGCTCAAAATAATTGGAAAGTCTATCAAATGGAAGTCAAATCATCTTTTTTAAATAGTTTTCTAGATGAAGAAGTGTATGTGAAACAACCACCAGGTTATGAAGTGCATGGACATGAAGAAAAAGTCTATAGATTGAAGAAGGCCCTCTATGGTCTCAAGCAAGCACCAAGAGCATGGTATAGTAGGATTGATTCATACATGACAAACAATGGATTCGGTAGAAGCAGTAGTAAGCCCACATTGTACACAAAAATCAACAAAGAAGTTCAGATTTTGATTGTGTGTTTGTATGTTGATGATTTGATTTTCACTAGAAATTTGTCTGTAGACACATTTAAATCAGCAATGAAGAAATAATTTGAGATGATAGATTTAGGATTAATGAAGTATTTTTTGGGCATTGAAGTTGTACAATCAGAGAAGGGAATTTTTATTTGTCAAACTAAATATGCAAAGGATGTGTTAAGGAGGTTTAAGATGTTGAATTGTAATTCAACACCTACACCAGTTGCTACAGGGACTAAAATTAGCAAAGAGGACAAAGGGCCTAATGTTGATTCTAGAACATTCAAAAGACTAATTGGTAGTTTGATGTATCTTACAACTACAAGACCAGATATCATGTATGGGGTCAGCTTAATCTCTAGATTCATGGAGTCACCAAAAGACTCACATTGGTAAGTTGAAGAGGATATTGAGATATGTGGTAGGAACAACAAAATATGGAATTTTATATTCCACAACTAATGATTTTGGCTTGATTGGTTATACTAATAGTGATTTTGTAGGTAGCATTGATGACATGAAGAGTACTTCTGGACATGCGTTTCATTCTGGAATAGGCGTGGTCTCATGGGCATCCAAAAAGCAACCCATAGTGACACTTTCATCAGCTGAAGTAGAGTATGTAGCAGCCACATCAACAGCGTGTCAAGCAATTTGGATGAGGAGAGTATTGACAGATTTATTGCAAGCATAGAAGGAGTCAACACCAATCTTTTGTGACAACAAATCAACAATTGCATTGTCAAAAAATCATGTTTTTCACAAGAGGAGCAAACACATTGATACGAGATTTCATTTTATCAGAGAGTTAGTGAACAATGGAGAAATCCATTTGGAGTTTTGCAGATCTAAAGACCAATTGGTAGATATATTCACAAAGGCATCAGCAAAGGAGAGTTTTGAGTATCTAAGACAAAATTTGGGCATTGTAAATGCTAAAGTAGTTAGTGGTAGAAATTAAGGGGGAGTGTTAGAACTGTAGTTCTAATTTCTTCACATCGCATGGAGATAACATTCAACTATATTTAGATTTTATCATGCAAGCAGTTTGCATGAGATTTCATTCTTAGGACAATTAGTTATCGCACATGCCTTATGCATGAATAAACATTAGTTTAGAGCAGTTTATTTTTAGTTACAACAGTACTTTTAATTCTTTATTTTTAGTTGCAAGATGATTGTAATCCTATATATGTAGATCTGTGATTGCTATTTTTATACAGAATAAACAAGCTGAATCAATAAAAATATTTTTTATTACTATAGCAATTGTTTCCTACTGTGCATGCCTACTTTTTCTGTTCTTTCTTTTGTCTCTGTAGTCACAACAAAGCTCACCAAATGAGAATTTCTGGAAACTGTACGTAGTGTTTCCAAATGCCATTTTCCCCTTATTTCAAGAATTAGCATAATTACACATTAACAAACCTATTATTATTACTACTTTCCTTTGGCAACATTAACAAACCTATTATTATTACTATTTTCCTTTGGCAAGTATAACTATTGTAACTAGGTTTTTTTAATTGGTTATTATTTTTTTAATTTTTTTAATCAGTAAATTAGGCATAAGGGAGCCATACCCCTAAGATTAACTGAAATTCAAAAAGGTAGAGAGTTCAGAATGGTTTCTCCATTCGAGGGCCTAAAAATACTCTTTTACATTTCTTTTGTTCTACATATAATACTATCTTATGTTGATCCTTCTAAATACAAACTATTGTATCATAGTCTTACTATAGATGCACCTTTTTAATTATCATTGTTTTCTACTACTTTCTCACCATCATCACCTGAGTTTGAATCATTTGTATCCATAGTAAATGACCAGTCCACACCTAAAGAATCTAATACTCCTACAATTATTTTCAAGAACTCCAATCCCCATTTTATATTGTTCTTTCACTCCTCATCTTCTCTAATCGCCTTGATGACGAACTACACCCACTACCCAAAGTAATGTGGGTTGATGGAGGACCAAGTGCCCTATCTCAGAAGAAACCCCAGACCCAGCACCATCGCATCCATTATTTTCTTCAACCCTTCTTGCCACCTTAGATTTATCAGCATCTCTGCAACCTCTCGAATATAATCTGTTGGCTCTCCTAAATCCAACATCACTGTTACAAACATGGATGTGATGTCTGTATTAACCCAGTGTCTAAGGGTTGTTGACAATAAGGTGTTACCTAACACCATTCTCACTGCATGCAAAACCATGGTAGATTTTGACTTGAGCACCTTCTTTAGGCACAAATCAAATATTTCTCCCCTAAAGGCAATTTGTCTCACTTTTTCTATGAGGCACATAGTCATATCCATTTTTCCTAAATACCATAGCCACATCCTCTTCCAATATAATCTCCATTTGCATCAACCTAAAGGTAATTCTCATTGAATTAGGTAGTTCAATGTATACACCCACTATATCTTCCCACAATCAAAAGGATTTGGTGTCTCATCCATTCAATACTTTAACTTATTATTACATAATGCATAGGGAAGGTGAATTCCCTACAATCTTTCTCCACAATTTTCCTCTCCACCATCTATCAACTCTCCATCCATTTTGATTTCCATGTTAGTGAGTTTAACTACTCTTTATTTGCTTCATGATACACATGCATGACTTGGAAGGCTTCAAATTTGCTCATCAACTCTCAACAATAGTGTAGTATATTATTTAACTTCCAATTTGGGCATTTTCCATGTTTCTTATGGCATTAATTGTTATTAATGAATCCCCCTCTATAATTATCCTTTTCAATCCAAGTTTAATTCCCATTTGGAGACCTAAAAACACCACTTGGAATTCTTCTTCGTTATTTATTCCCAAGGGTATTTTTTGTCACTTCTCTAATCACAACACCATCTTGATTCCTCATTATGCATCCTACTCTTGATAGTTCAAGGTTTCCTCTAGAAGCCCTATTGAAATTTAATTTGCATCATCCTTGCTTTGGTGGCTTCCATCTTATACTCACTATTTCTTTCATATCTAGATTAACTTGAGACTTCCCATGAGTGGGGGGCACATCCAATCCCTTCCATGGCTTTTGGATAACTCCATCTCAATTTGTGAAAGAATTACTTTTTAGAGTTTGGTTTCTGATCATATTGTTCACCACCTCAATTATTGCATTCTCTAATTTCCTAACGAGGTTGTCCTCTTCCATTGCCTTGTCATGGAATATCCTTCTATTTCTTTCTTTCTATAACTCTCATATTTTGATTGGAGAGGTGGGTGTCCAGATACTTTTGAAAACTACCTTCTTATGCAAGACTGGCTAGGCATTGAAAAGTGATAATACATCATGTGGTAGTGGATTGTGCCCACCCAATTTCCCCATTATCCTTTTCAAGCAATATTTTGCATACCTCCATCCTAATAGGAGGTGATCCACTATTTCTTATGCTTCTTTACACAATACACACCTATGAGGCCAAATGAAACCAAGTTTCCTTAGTCTATCTCCTATTAGAGTTCTATCATGCAATGATACCCATGCAAAGGCTCCATACTTCAGTTACAAATAATTTTTTTGCCAACATAAGTGTATTGGCCAATTTTATTTTCTCGCTACATCTTCCCTGATTGAATATCCTATCTTTACATTATAGTTCCTTGATTTAAATCCACACCACTTGATTATATCCTCTTGGTCAAAGATGAAAATTTTTCTTGTTGCTTGCATTTCTTCCAACTTCTATCGTTGATGTTCTGGGATACCCATGCCCTGTAATGATTTTGACTTCCATGTCTTGATTCCCTACACACTATTTATTTGAATATAGTCTCTCACAAATGGACCCCAAGAAGTGTTGAAACTTTCCTTTGTTTCCAAAATTCCTTGGTCCTCTTTCATTGTAGGGAACTTGTTCCACGAATCTTCCCAAAATAATGCTCTTTTCCCATTTCTTTTTTCCCATGTGATGTGTTTCACTATTAGATCCCTGCACTTTAATATATAGAATTCCATATTGCAAACCCTCCCAAGGGATTAGCTGTGGTAAGAATTCTTCTTGGATCTATGCTATCTAGGTATTTGTTTTGAATAATCTTGGCCCTTTTTAAGTGAGAGTTAGAATATAGGTTTGAAACTAGCTTTTCCCTTAGAGCACAATTCAAGTATGACCATCTTTTCAAGCCAACCACCCTAGCATCTATGGGGGAGAAAATTTTATCCCATGCAATAAGTATAAATTTCCTACTTTCGGTGGTGCCATTCTAGAAAACATTTCTCATCTTGTGATCTATTATTTCACTAATCCTCTTTGGCATTTTTAAACATGACATGAAGTAGATAGCCATTATTCTATAAATCTAGTATAGCATATAATAGATAGCCATTTTCCTTTCCATGATTCCATCTTTGTCACGCAACTTAAAATCAAAGAATCCCATAGCCTTGATTTACAAGCTCCTACAAATAATGTTATTCCTAAATATTTACTGGGCAATTGACTTACCTTGAAACTTAGATACAAATAAATTTCTTTTTGCTTCCTTAGATCAGTGTTGAAGAAAAAGGTTTCTAATTTCCTCCAATTAATTTGTTGTCCCAAAGCTTGACTATATTTGTCCAATGTACTCTTGTATGTTTTGGCCTCTTTCTTGCTAGTGAATGTAAATACGAGAGTGTCATCTACAAAATGTTGGTGGGTAACAACACTCATATTTAGAGCCACTTTGATCCCCTTCCATTCACCTCTTGTGCTTTCTCCCTGCATGAGTTTGCCTAATGCTTCTGCCATGACGATGAATACAAAAGGAGAGATGGGCTCTCCCTTCCTTAGATCCCTTGTAGAGGTAAAAAACTTTTTCATCTGTATAGTACCCATAGGCCCATAAACATTGAACATAATGAATCTTAGATTTAGTGAAATGTACTTCACTCTACTTACTTGCTAATCTATGCTTGACTATATTTCTTCTACAGTGACTTTGAATGGCTTCCATATCATTCCCAGGTCACTAGATGCCCCCATAGTAGGACAAAATATTCATTGCCACTACTTCCACTTTTCCATTAGCTTCCTTGATCCTGCTAGAGATAATTTTGTTTTCTGTAGCATTAGAATGCTTGTTTTCTCAAGTCTATTTGGCACTTGAGCATACACCTTTTGTTAAGAGAGTTGATGCCCCTAACATTCTAGGTTATTAAATTCATGGCTCCTTAGGAAGAGAGGCTCCCTTCCCATATCTTAGCTTCATCAAAGCCCCTTTTCCTTTTCTACCAATTCCAGTTTCACTCTATTGGGCTTTCTGGCTCTAGATTTTTTATCCCCCACCTTTAGTTTCTTTATATGTGATTCTAGTTGGCTAATCAACCTTTCCTCCAGTATATCTAATTCTCCATCATCTATTTCACTTCCCATTTCTTCTTCTGAATGGAATTCCTCCTCCACCCTATTTGGCTCAATTGGAGCATTTTCTTTGTTGATAGGGCCCAATTCACATCCAAGAATGTCAAGTGCAGTTTTAAAAATTTTTTGTTATCAATTGTGTCACCCATTATTATTGTATGTATTTATGAACAAATCATATGTTAGTATTCTTTACCCAAAATAGATATTTATGTTTTGTAATGTTAAGATGCAAACTTTTTTATTAAAAATACTTTTAAAAATAAATTATTGCCAATCTGATTAGCTATAAAATTTTATCTCTTATGGAGGCCTTCATGTCAATCAAGAAAATCATTAGATACTTTGTTCATTTAATTATGTTCTACGAGTGAGTGAATGAATAAGCCAGTTTAAACTCATTTGGAATTAGTAGTATTCCCTAGCACTTTACTATACAATCTTTATTTAGTAGCGAGGTGAAATATGTGTCAACATGTGAGGGCACTAATGCATGCTCATTTGGAAGCCTCTATATAATTACATTGGTAGATGCTACGCTCTTTATTTCTCATGAGATACATCATCCCCCACTTTCATTTTAATAAAGGAAATTAAGTTTTTATAATTATGCAATTAATTTTTCTAACTTACTTAGCACTTACTACCCAATGTTTCTAGTTTTTAAGTTGCAAGAACATGTTGTTCATGTGCTATTTGAGGAAAGGGTAAAAACTTGAGATGTTTGCTAGGCCGTACACCACCAACTATGGATCTTAAACATTCATCCTCTACTATTATAGAATCACATAAACATAAAAGATGATAATAATCTCCACTTACTTAAAGATGTAGTGCCACTACACTTACCAATAAAAGCAACTATTATTATGCTTCATATTATTTTAGAGTGTTAATAATTACTAAGTATTATGTAATATAATATATTAATATTAATATTATTAGTTATAAAAAATGATGCACATATAATTATATTATTTTTATATTATATTATAATTAATATAATAATATTATATAGTGAAAGGGGTTGTGCTTAAATGGAAAGGCCATAAGGTTCTCAAGATGGAGATCCAAGTTCGAATCCCCAAGTAACATCCATAGTTGGAACTCCAAGTTGTGGCTCTTAGACTTCCATTGTGGCTTCTATGTTGAATAAGTTGAGGGTAAGTGCAAAAAGATGTGGGGCCAAAAATTGGCCAAATTGTTTTCAAAAAAATTTAATGCATAACGTGCTCGTGTTATGGTTTGATAATGATAAGCCTAAGGCTCGTCAAAACCAAACCATAACATGCTCATGTTATAATGCGAGCGCGTTATGACTTATTATAAATCAAAAAAAGCTTATAATCTCATTTCATTTCTTTTTTCTCCTCTATACCCGCAGCCTGCAAACCCTAGGAAGGGCACTCGCGTTTTGAAAAAGTCAATTCAACACCAAAATCTTCCTGATTCATCGCCAAAATGCCACCACGACATTGAGCACGCCAAAGGAGTGAGTTTTATTATTTTTTTGTTTGAATTTGAATCTAAATAGGTAGGTTTGAGTTGATTTTTGATGTATATTTCGTTAATTGTCAGGAAATGTTAATGCACCTCCTCCTCCTCCTCAAAATCCACAAAATCCTAAGGAGGAAATATCTGTAGAACAACAACCTCCTCCATCCATTCCTCGACATGCCCCTGGAACACAAGAAAATATAATGGGGAAAATTGAGAACAACAAAAAAGAAATTGAAGATATAATTGCAAGGTTGAAAGATCCTTCCACTTCAACCTTGCATAGGTCCACGCTTGCTAAATCTCTTGAATCTATGTTATCAAATGTAGATTCAATTAGCAAGCAAATATCTAGTTGGATGGATAAAAGGAGAGAATTCAGAGACTATTATGCAAACAAGCTGTCATACCAAGATGTGAAAAAATTACAAATTACAAAATTAGACTTGTGTTCGATTTTCACAAACCCACAAACAAATCAACCTCTACCCATTACATGCAAGAGGTTCCCTATCCATTGGTGCAACAACCAAGTGATAAGGGACAATTTTGGGCAGAGGTGGTGGATGGTTTTTGACCATCCTCCATGCAATAATAATGGTGTCACGCAATACTTTTTGAGGAAACTCTATTGCAAGTTTGTCCTCAATAAAGCGCCAAACTATTTTGATATGCGAGACTTCCAGGGTAGAGGTGGGGGGTCAGGACAAGATAGACCAGGGGCACGTGTTGACCCATAGTGGGTAGTGAGATGAGTAATCAGCAGACCAGCCCATGAGCATGTTTCTATCCCTTCCATTGTGAAGGAGAGTGTTGAGGTCGATACACTTCAGTCCACTAGTGCCTTGACCTAGCGCATCATAGAGCATGCTAGTCCTGCAACACAGAGTGGGTTGGGAGATAGTGCAAAGACTAGGGTCCCACCCCATGCTTGTCAGACTTGCGGGTCAGCTTGTGGTTATGACCACATGGATAGTCAGGATGCAGGTGCACATGCTACATCTGCAGCTGAGCAGATGCTGATGACAGACACCCTCCTGAGTGAGACTTTCAGCCTTGATACTCAGGTAAATATTAGCAAGTTTATTGAATTTAATTTATTAAATTTCATTTTTGAAATGCAAGATTAACTAATTTAGTTTGATGATTTTAATGAAATTTCAGGGTCATAGCATTGATGTAGTTTTCAGTGGTTCTCTGTTGATGATTGTTTTTCGACAAGTCAACAATAGAGTAAAATACAGAGTATTTAACTCTCTTGAATAAATCTCTTCAAAGGCTGAACTATGTGATCCAGTCAAGTAACTCCAAGGTTCCTTTTATGATTCATGATGGGTTAACTCAGTGATTACATGTGATCTTGCTGATAATCACAAAGGGACTTACATTAGACTTCTTACTTCGTTTAGTTTGTTCCTCCTTTAAGTGTGGATGATGTATCAATAATAAAGAAAAGAAAAAAGGTAAGGGTTTAAGAAATCTAATCTAAGGTCAATGAAGCAATGATGATGTATGAATAGACAAACTCCTTGATTAACCTAACTCCACTTTGCCAAGGATGCCTACAACTACATGAAGTTGGTGCAATCTCCTAAGGTACACGAATGGTTTTCAAATCATGAAAGCTCATATAAGCACCCATTAAATGCCGTAGCTCAAACAAACATCCACAATCAAACTTATGCAAATGATAAGGTTCAGACTAGATTTACACAACACTTCACTGGTGATGAATGTTAAAAGCATGAGCTAGGAGTTGATCAAATATTCAACACAAACATACATTACATCAATGAACTACTATACTTCTAATCTAATTTGAAACATCTCTCCATTTCATCGAAATACAAGAAACCATGTTATTCCACAAGACAACACTTAACACCAATGAGCTCCAATGTTTTTTGCATTAATCTTGAGAAATATTTACAACTTCAAGTACTCTTAGAGAATTTCGAGAGTTTCTTCTATTCTACTCCTAAAAAACTAATGACTAATTTTCTCTCTAATCTCTAATCTACTCTTTTACAAATGAGGCAACAAGGCCTTTATATAGAGGTCCAAAATACAATGAAAGGCTAGGATCAATTCATGTAGCCAAGGGCTTAGATCATGCCACCTCAATAGGTAGTTACAACAACTTGCTATTTTTAGTACATATGAGAGGCAATGAAGGCACATTTTCTAAGAAGATAAGGATAAGATAGAATCTTTTAGAGCATCTTCCATATAGGTGTCCTTTTAGCTTCTTCTTTATTAGATGATACATTGAATGTAGTCATATGATGTGGTTGATTATGATTGGATGCTAATGTGTACTCACCACATGGGTGCCACTTCAGCATGTTCCCAAATTATCTCATCTTGATGTGATGTCTTCGATGTGGCTGCCTTTGATGATAAGCACTTGAGTATCTTGTTGATCTTGCCTTGTTCATTGTAAGTAGGATATGTATGATGCTTGTAGCTCATTAGACTAACACTGTACTTCTTCTTCTTTTTGCAGGGTACATGATGATCTTCTTTATAGCTTCTTCATGTAGAGTAGATGATGATGATAATGATGTGGCTTCCTTCATGTAAGAGTAGATGACGATGCTTCATTCATGAATTGGAGTAGGAGATCTCTCTTGGACTTGAAGTTGAAAGAACTTGAAGTTGAATGGATGAAGTGTCTTCGACATGATGCTATTGAAGATGAAGTAGTGTACTTGAAATGATGATGATCTTAACATGATGTCATTGATGTTTCCTCTACAATTTGAAGGTGACTTAGGTGCTTGTACTTCAGTTAATTCCTTGGCTTCATCAACACTCCTCTCAATGATGCAACTTGATGATGATCTTGAAGTGATCTCCAAAGGTGGCTAGCATGATGCTTCTTCTTGCAATGACAATTTCTTGACTTCACTCCTTGGATGAAGGTGACTCCAGGCACTTGCTCCTTAGGTTTGTTGATGTTCCTACAAGACAAGAGAAACAATATTAATCACTTTATAACAAAGGAAACACTTTAAACATGTAAATAACCCTTCTTCAAGTCTAGGTGCATATATAGGTAAAAAGAGGAACAAAGTGCGCCTAACACATGATAGCTTCATACTTGTTATTTCAAATGATTTCAAACAATTGTAATAGCTTAAAATGATTTCTCCTTTCAAGGTGCCTACTTCAAAAGGTCAATTGATGTGATTCTTCCCAAGACGCCAATTTAGTTGGTATGAAGGTGCAAGGGCACCTTAGCTCATAAGGCTTTATACTTGCCATTTTTCATGCTTTAAACACTTGTGAAGGTCTTAGGATGATTTTCCCCCTCTAGGCGCCCACTCTTAGATGTCCTTGAATGCAACTTCAATCTAGGTGCTCATGGAGGTATGGAGTGACAAGCCAAGGCGCCTTAGCTTAATTGGTCTATTTTTTTGAATTTTGACGATCTTAACTCTTAGATGCCATCTAATCTCATGCTCTTAAGCTCTCCTCTTACAAGGTGCCATTTAGGATGCTCCAACTACGAAATAGGGCCTAGTTTCCTTCAGTGATGTTGACATCTTAGAGGCACACTTGATGATGGTTTTGGGTGCAAAATGGTGCCTAAGGTCAATTTAACTTAAGTTTTGATATTCCAACAAGTTCTAGGAAGGGGAGAGATCTTTAAAATGTTATATTCATCAAGGAGTCCACCAAAAAGGTTGTTTTAAGTAAATTCTTCCTAGGCGCCAATATGAGGTGGTATGAACTAGGAAATGCACCTAGAATACTTCATGCTTGTTGCTTGGTATTTTAGATGATTTCAACTCATGTAGGGACCTCCTCATTAATGCGCCTACTCTTAAACTTCTCAACACCTCATTTTCAACCCTTATGTCTCCTAAGAACTATATTGGTTTAAACACATGCAAAAAGGCACCTAACTCTTTCTTGGCAAATTTTAGTCATTTAAAGGCTTCTTAAAGTAATTCTTACTCTAGAGTGATATCACATTTCATAATTTAAAGTCTTCTTTTGCAAGGCACTTATCCATGATTATAAGAAGGGGTAAGTGCGCCTAGACTCATTTAATGTCATTTGCAACTTCAAACATCTACTTTCCACTTCCAGAGGGCTCCTCTCACTAGGCATAATTTGATGATGGTTGGAATGTAAAATGGCTCCCTAGTTGACATAGGAGTTTACTTCAATTCTCATGCATCCAGAGTATTTGCAAGCATGCTTACCTCTAGGTGCCAAAATGAGGTTATTTGGACAAGCAAGGCACCTAAACTCCTTTCAGGTCTTGGAATTGTATCTTGTAACTTCAAGCACCTTCACTAAGCCAAGTTTAATGACTTCTAACACTCTATATTCCTAGGTGCCAAGATGGAATCTCCAGTGATTGAAATGCACCTAGACTCTTCAGGAAGCTCAAGATAACTCTTTCAACTTATCATACTCTTAGGCACTCATGGAGGTGAAATACATTGGAATGGGCACCTATCTTCTAGGATGACTTCTCCCAAGGCACAATTTTGCATAGTTTGGAACATTCACTTCATGCTAAGGTGCCAAAAGAAGGCTCAAGAGATGGAAAATGCGCCCTAGCTTTATTGAGTGAATTTTGTACTTTAGGCAATTGCAAGGTGTCTTGGGGGGTTCAATTCTTCAAGGCACCACTTCCTTTCTAAAACATCTATCATCCTTTCTCAAGGCGCAATATCATGTCTTAACAAATAGTAAAATGCGCCTAAACTCATTGAGGTACTTTCTTGCAGGATTTTCTAAGTTAGAACTCTTGTTGAGGACAAAAAAGTTAATCTCTCTCAAGGCGCCACTATTTGAAGCTTGTTCTCCTCTAGGTGCATAATTGGGTCTCAATCTTAGGTGCAAAAATGACGTTTGCAGAGGTGAGAAAATGCGTCCAACTTCTTGGAGTAAATTCGCGCCTAGAAGTGGAAGTCTTAGAGCATAAGGTATATTGAAAAATATATTTAAGTATACTTTAAATATTTTTTAATATACCTTTTAGGATGTTTGAGATAGGTCTCAGATCCACCAGATTTAACATGCAGATTCTAGATTTTTGAGGATCCACTAGATTTCAGACTTAGCCAATTTTTAGGATCTTCAGGATTAGGTCATCAAGGGACTACAAGACTCAAACACCACTGAATCCATCATGAAATAGCTCTAAGACATCATCAAATCTTCATGCAAAGCATCAAAACTAAAAAAAAAAAGGGGGGTCCCCATTTGCAATGGGGCGATGTGTGATTAGGTCACAACATTCTCCACCTGCATATTACACTAGATCATCTACTGTCGGGGTATGTAACTAGTAAACAATTATAAATATTACATGTGAATAGCATCGTTATATGAATGGTATTCTAATATCTGATTTTGGATGTTGAATAGGTTAATATTGGAGATTTCACGGCAACACCTGCCAGTGGTGGTGGACTTTAAAGCTTCACGGAGGTAATAAAATAAATAGTTTAATGAATGAATTGTACTTACTAGATTTTTGTATGTGACTTATGTGCTTTATTGTGTGTACTTTCATGTTTAGATGAACGTGTGTGTATGTTAGGAGCCATGATTTGCATCACTATTATAGTTTTCGTAATTGAATAATGTTGTTTTATTTCCAGATGATGCAGGTTGTGGAGACACCTCCCGATGTTCATAGGGCAATGGAGCATAGTGTGACCTCTGCGATTCATAGCTCCATGGCATTGATAGGGGTATGAGGTAGATTAGTAAATTTCAATTTACATTAATTGTTATAGTTGTTTATTTTTGAAAAATCAAAAGATTATTGATTTGAAGTTTAATTTCTATCTAGATGGTTTCTATAGGACATGACATCACCACAGCCTATTCCTGCTATTGAGGCAAGTGAGGAGATAGATTATATGGTAGTAGTAAGTGATTATTTTGTTAAATGTTTCATTTTTTATAACACGTAATTTCTATATATTCATGTCTATACTTTTTATTGTAACAACTAAAGATGCAGGAAGAACTAAATAGGAGGAGCAACCCTCGGGTTCGTAGTAGACCACCCACATGTGCGTCTCCATCCCCTAGAAGATTAAAGGCTGCCCATGATCTATTCTCTTCACTAGCCAGAGGGGAATGACTTTTTATTGTGTTCCTTTGTTGTATGCCTATATGGAATTTGTGGACATATATTTTGTATTGCATATAGTTGACATTGTATGCCTATATGGCATTCTTGTAAGCCTATATGGCTATTTTGTATATATGTTATACTTATATCGATAGATATTGATGTATGCCTATTTGGATATTTGGTTAATACAAATCTTTTTTATTGATGGCATCCATACTTGCATTATAAATCCACGTTTGAATGGATATTTGTAGATGGCTACTTCAAATAGTTAAAGTCCAATTGTATTACATAGGATGTTTGTTGATCCAATAAGCTAGCTATTGTTATTCAAGTATCACCTAAACCTTATTTTGGAACTAAAAGATAAAAGTTGTATTTAAAAAAAAAATGAATCATCATGTTGAACAGAAAATATTAATATTCTTTATGAGTTGCTCAATTGAAAATATTGAAATGAGTATGCTGATCCATATTCTTTATGAGTTGGTCAATTGAAAATATTTCTTAATTTCTTGTTATTATACCATATTGGGATGCAAAGAGTATGGTTGTTGTTTTGAATAAGATAGTCAAAATCATATGCTTATGAGCACTTGATGACCATTGTGGTTATTAAATGTAATTCCTCTTGCATATAAGTTGAGGTTATGAGATTACATTGAGTCTTACCTAATTTTAGTATGCAACATAAGATTGGGGCTATAGGCTTCCATAAGTCATACCTCGGGGATTTTCAGTTTTAGGTGCAAATTTACTTTAAGACCTTAGGCACATTTCTCTACTTGCACAACCTCAAAACTCTGCCTAGAACTCAAGGTGCCTTTCATCATCCAAACAACCTCAAAATTGCGCCTTGATATTGAAAGGATGTTTCAAAGTATAAAGGAGGGCGCCTTAAGGGAGGCAATTCATCTTGATTATCAAAGTTGATCAAACACATCAAACTAAGCATCATACCTCTAGGTGCATTTTTGCCTCTCTCTAAACTATCCATTTTGGTGCCTTGATCTAAAGTGAAGTCTAAACTTAGTGAAGATTATGCCTAGAAAGATATCACCTTGGATATGCGCCTAGAGTCATCCTAGATCATCCACTTGCGCGTAAGGGTCAATATAACATAATATAACTTAGGAAGACTTTGAAAATTGTCAAAAGAAGCCTAGGCACCTTTTCTTGTCTCCACCATCCATTTTGGGTACCTAGAGGAAAATGAACTTCAAATCACTTCCAACTGTAGCACCTAGTGTTAGAACCTTCAAAATGACTAAATCTTACCATAGGAAGTCTAGGTGCCTATTGTCACTTGGATCATCATGAATGAGCGCCTAAGTGGAAGGAGAATAAACATCTTGTATGGAGGTGCACTTTTGTGTCTAAATAACCTCATTTTGGTGCCTTGAAGAAAGATGTTCTAAATCCTAAGATCTAGCACCTAAGTGTAAAATGGTCTCCTATAGGTTTGAACAAGTGATTGAAGCCATCAAATTGCCAAGAAATGAGGTAAGTATACTAAGACACTTTTTCTTGTCTAAACTATCCATTTTGGTGCCTAGGAGGAAGGAGATTCAACATCATGACTCAAGGCACCCTTTGCCATCAAAACAACCTCACATAGGTGCCTTGAAGGAAATCAACTTAAAACTACAAGTCTTGGAGTTTTTTCATGTTTTGATGATGTCTTTTGAGAACAATTATAATGATTGAAGGATGAGGTGGGTAAAAAGTCTTCATCTAGCTTAGGTGCCCATTCAATATTTAGTTTTTTCACATACCTTAATCTGCGCCTTGACTTGGAGGAGTTAGTTTATGCTTTAAAATGATTTCTATGTGTTTATATGATTCAATATTTGTCATTAATTTAATATGCCGGTACAATGTAGCTCAGACTGTTTCGGCATGTTTGGGTGCAAAAAAGGACCATGCCTAGCCTAAACATACCCATCCAGATGTGTTGGAATTGTCAGTTTGGCCAAACAAGGAGAAGAATAAAAGTCATACCCCTTTGCAACTTTACACTGCCTCCTTCTAACGATTTTTGGGGCAATAGAAAACTTTTCACCATGGGCAAACACCTCAGAGATATAAAAAACTGAGAGAGGTTATTGTAGAGGCACTCTACTTGATCGTGTTGCCTTAGACAAAATGTTTCTAAGTGACATGATTTTTGAGTAACATTTCATCGAAGATTGTTGCCTTTTTACACTTTGGACTCTTCAGGGATATCATCAGTACAATGTAGCTTAGACTGTTTCGACATGTTTGGGTGAAAAATAGGACCATGCCTAGCGTAAATGTACCCATCCAGATATGTTGGAACAGTCAATTTGGTCACATCAGGAGCAGGATGAAAGTTACACCCTTTTGCAACTTTACATTGCCTCCTTATGATGATTTTTGGGGCAGTAGAAAACCTTTCACCATGGGCAAATGCCTCAGAGATATAAAAAACTAAGAGAGGTTATTGTAGAGACACTCTACATGATCATGTTACCTCAGAAGGAATGTTTCTAAGTGACATAGTTTTCAAGTAACATCTCATCAAAGATTGCTACATTTTTGTACTTTGGACTCTTCAGGGATATCATCGGTACAATGTAGCTCAGACTGTTTCGACATGTTTGGGTGAAAAAAGGACCATGCTTAGCGTAAATGTACCCATCCAAATGCCTTGGAATAGTCAGTTTGGTCACATCAGGAGTAGGACGAAAGTTACACCCCTTTATGACTTTACACTGCCTCCTTCTGACCATTTTTGGGGCAGCAGAAAACCTTTCACCACGGGCAAATGCCTTAGAGATATAAAAAACTGAGAGAGGTTATTGTAGAGACACTCTACATGCTAGTGTTTCCTTAGATAGAATGTTTCTAAGTGACATGGTTTTTGAGTAACATCTCTTTAAAGATTTATGCCTTTTTGCACTTTGGACTCTTCAGGGATATCGTTGGTACAATGTAGCTCGGACTGTTTCAACTTGTTTGGGTGAAAAATAGGACTATGCCTAGCATAAATGTACCCATCTAGACGCGTTGGAATAGTCAGTTTGGTTACATCATGAGTAGGATGAAAGTTACACCCCTTTGCAACTTTACACTGCCTCCTTCTAACGATTTTTGGGGCAGCATAAAACCTTTCACCATGGGCAAATGCCTCAGAGATAAAAAAACTGAGAGAGGTTATTGTAGAGGCACTTTACATGATCATTTTTCCTTAGAGGAAATGTTTCTAAGTGACACAGTTTTTGAGTAACATCTCGTCAAAGATTTCTGCCTTTTTGCACTTTGGACTCTTCAGGGATATCATTCATTACAATGTAGTTCGGATTGTTTTGACATGTTTGGGTGAAAAATAGAACCATGCCTAGCCTAAACGTACCCATCTGGACATGTTGGAACTGTCAATTTGGTCGCATCAGGAGTAGGACACCAAAAATGTAAAAGTTGCTTTGTGCAACTTGACAACATTGACACTTTTTTGCAATAGAACTCAAAGACTCAAATTGACCCCAAATGACTCAAAGTGACTTAAAAAGAAATGAAATGGTCTTAGAAGACCCTATTACATACAATTGACTCAATCAAAACAAAATTTTATTTTTTGACCCCTCTTGGAGGCATGACAACCTAGGTGCCCCTGCACCATTAGTGCAACTGAAGGACTATGGTGGTGGCATGAAACTAGAGTGAGTTGACATTCATTTGCATCTTGTTTGGCATATTGAAACAATTCTAGAGTAGAGTAAGACTCATTTTCCTTAAAACAATTTAAGAAACCCTTATCTAGGGTTTTGGTAAGAATCATGCATTTTTTGGCCATTCCACTAATTTGATTCATTTTTTATCAGTGGAATGGGTTGTAGTAGGTCTGTTCTAGTATTCTATGATAAGTTTTTGGCAAGAAATTTGAGGAGAAGAAGTTTTCTTTGAGGAAACCTAACAAAACCATGTGTTAGGTGATGTTTAGAGACATATAGAAAGAACCATATAGGCATTTTTGGGAACAATAGATTGTAGGAGGAAAAAACACACAAAATTCATAGTTTTGGCATGAATACTAAGTGCTCAAGTCATTGGTTGATTTCTATGTGTGAATTTAAGGGGGGTCTCTTTGTATTTTAGGCCTAATTAGGGCTCTAGGTTATTGAGAGGAGTTATAGGTTACGGTATATCGTCCAAAACAACCTATACCCAGTTTTGGATATGTGATAGGGAGTCCAAATGGGTATCTACTAATTATCCAAGTTCTATGTTTGAAGATCTATATCAAAAGTTATTAGGACTATTCTCCTTTTTTAGGGCTACAAGCCATTTCTTGGGTTTGTGAAGGAAGTGTTAATCCTGAGTTTAGTCTACCTTTGGAAATGATTGGAATGGGTCACATAGCATCTGAAATCACCTTTTCCATGAAGAATTTAGAGTTTCTAACTATTTTTCCCACTTTTGTATAATGATCATGAAATTTGGGCTTTAGAGCATAAGGAAACCTTATCTAGTTTGCCATCCTCCAACTATCCCATTGCCTCTACATCACAATTAGAGACACCTATTATCTAGTTAGAAACCAAGACACCTAGAGACACCTATATTTTATACATTACCTATATTTTATACATTATTCTCAGGATCAACTTCATCCATCACTTAGGTCTAACCCCATGAAGCATAACATGATGATGTAAAAATGTGTAATGAGTAAAAGTGCAGCAGGAAATAAACAAAGACAAACCTTACAAATTAATGTCCATACTTATAACTCAATGTAACATGACTTTACAAAATCAATGTGAATACTTACAAATTAATCCAATGAACCATCCGGGTCTGCTCTACTCTTTATTGTGTTAAGTATTGCTTCATGGTCAGACTCACGCACCTTACACAAGATTTTGTTCAAAGGTCTACCCCAATAATGTATCAAATGAATATTGGATGCCAGGACAAGGTTCAAGTAATGAAGAATCTTTCGATGCGTGTCAAAGTCCTGAAACAGCCAAACATTAACACTCTTATGTGGGTACCTTCTAAGCTATGTTCCAGTAATAACCACTGAGCCTTTAGGGTATTCAATATTTTCTCCATTTGTAACTGGGGCCTCAAATTTATTTTTGGCCTCAACACAATGACATAAGTAATTATCTGTTCCCTCTTCATTATCTTCGTCTACAATAACTGCATATACATGCCCTACATTGATATGTGTAGCAAATTAGATGAAATCAGTCAACATTACAAAAACACTACAAAGTAAGATGACATTAGGAATTTCAAAAACTATGCAAATAGATATATTACTTGGTTGAACTAGATCTGATATGTGGTCAAAGTCAACTGATGATTCCATCTATGTTAGTTCCAGTGCCGTCGGGAGTCGATACGTTTCAGGGTTAAGATAACTTAATTGCCATTCGTCAACCCACTCCTTTGACTCACACTCATCCCAGGCTTGAATTGTACAGGAAGAACAAAAGCATGACATCTTTCACATATGGATACTCCATGCACCTGTAATTGAGCTTCTGAAAGAGTGCATCTCATTTGATCCTATTAGTGTACAACAGTCCTCATATGGTGCAATGTTAGTATCATCTATCAACCAAAAAAATCTATGAACTGAAGACTTACCTTCATTACCTGGACCCATGGAAGCATTACACCACTCAACAATCAATTTTGCATCTGTCAACTTTGCATTGTCTTTATACTTTAACTCTTCTCATGCTATGGCTCTTTTGATACATGCTTTTGCACCATCATGCTCCCCCTTTCCATGCCCCGCCTCACAAAAGTTCCACATATGCTGAATACCTGTAAAATTATGCCTCCTACTTAGCTAATAGAAATTCTGTGAGTTCTTGAATTGTGACGCACAGTTATTCGACCATATGATATGTTGACTGAACGATATGCCCCTTCTAGCTAAATCATTGTAGAACACTTGAAAGCAACCTTGCACGAACTCCATAGAATGCATGCAATCATCACTAATATAGAAATTATACTCCCTTATGATCTTTTTGTCATCCTCTATACTATCATTCGCATGGATGAATGCGATGTACACAAATATAGAAACCTGTGTGGAGTTGTAATAATGTGATTGCACCTCATGTTGTGACTGTAGACTGTAGTTCTCTACAAATTTGATGATTGAAACAATGCTACCAACCAAAAATGTGTCCTTGCATAACTTGAAATGTAAGTCCAACCATCGAGCTCTATGGGCATGTCTTGCATACTCATACACTATGCTGTCACGAAATATAGGCATAAACTGATACACTGGAATCTTTTCAATAACCAATTCACACCTCTTTGCTTCTTTACCATCTTTTGTATTGTATGCCATTGTTTTATATTTGCCAAACTCTACTAGTTAATTTCCAACCGCATGTGTTCTTTCCATATGTTCACATATTGGCAAATGTTGTAAGCCACCGTAATGATGACATGTGCCATCCAAGCATAATTTCTTGTAGAATATTTGACCTTCCTCTCTTTCACATAAAATTCTTGATATGAAGTCTCTTAAAGATGTTGGTGGGGCACGTATGGTACAACCTTGCAAAACATTGTTAGTATGCATATCTAAACATATAGACCTCTAAACATCAAAATGGTTAGAAAATTCAATATGTAATCTACAACAACAAGTAGTGCGTGTGTGATTTATCTTGACATAGAAAGGTTTTAGCATTTCAAAATATCTTTGACAAATTTTAATTTGAGGATACTTCTCTAGATATTTACCATAAAACTGTTTTGAGTCTCATCCAAAAAATGCTTTAGATGTGGCTCACGGTTCTGACTATCAATTCTCCTTCTTACCACATCCCTTTGATTCAGAGATACCCTTGTGTAATTCTTCCAAAAGTCTTCAATTAGTGATCTCAATGTTTCAACAATTGGTTTATCTTTTCGCGGTAGTCTCCCCAAGAATGCCCATAATTCATTGGCATTAGTGTCCTCAATTCTTTGGCATCTTCCAACAGGTCTTAATAAAATTTTCCTATTAATTCTCAATTCTTGACTCGTCTTTCTAATGAGAGGAGATTTCCTCGTTTGACTACTTACTATAGTTGATGTAATCACATGCTGTGTTGCATTACTATCTTTTGTGCGTGAGGTGTTACCCACACTCTCATATGCACTCATTAGATTCTTGACATTAGATTTTTTACTTGAAGCCTTTGATGTTCTCAACCCAAGAATCTTCATGATGGACCTATACTTTATACTTCGCATCATTTCAAGGAATAGTTGACATCTTGCAGTCTCATTTAACTTTTCAAAGAACAATCTCCAAATCTTATGAGCATATCTTCTACAAGTGCATTTTGGAATCTTACCTTCCATTGGTTGCAAAATATTCTCATCAATATCAATCAAATACTTTGGCTTTCTATGTAAAATTCTAGGTGGTGTTAAGTTAGATAAATTCATCTCAACATTAGGAATTTTATCAATATTTAAATGAGATGGGCTACATGGCGTACCTTCGATCGAAGATGGAATAGATGACATACCTTGAGGTTGAGGTGGGAACGATGGCGTACCTCCTTCATCACATGTGAGTGATGATGTACTCTCAACTTGAGATGTGGTAGATGGTGTCCCTACATGTTGACTTGCGGTAGAGGACGTGTCTCCAACTATGGTATTCAAATCTCTTGTAGCATGAAGTTTTTGCATTCATTCTCTTTGTACTGCCAATACCATATCTTTTTGTGATGGTTGTGGTTCCTCTTCAATTGGCATGTCTTCATTTATTGTGTCTAATTTCCTCTTCTCACGAAGTTCCCTCATAGCCACTACTTTCTTTGCATTCTTAGCTTCTATCTCTTCCTGTGTTGGTTTAAGTCTTGATCGTTTCCTCGGCATGACGGAGAATTTGTTTGTAGCATGATAAAGAGACCAATATTAATTCCTAAGAAATGAATCCATACAAATAACTAAAATATGTCATTCAACCCTTCATAGTAAATGTACATACAAGATAATAGTGGGATTGTATTTTTATTATGTTGTAAGGATTTATTCTTGTATAGTTTGACATCATGGTATGTTAAGGTTTGTTTATTACACATAATTACTAAAGAGCCCAAGTGTAGAAAATATACATGGCATTATGTGAGATTGTAGGTTGCTTTCTTGATTGGGAATGTGTCTATTTTAATCATGTATGATAAAGCATGATAAAGTAATTCAAAAAGAATTAAGGAAAATGTAAAGAACATGCATGTAAAGACTTGACATACCTAAAAAATGAAGATTCGAATGGAGAGAGTACCCAATTATGTAGTGTTTTTTCTTCTTGCATCAAACTCCTCAACAATTTGAGTTTTTCACCACTTGCTTCCTTTTCAATGTTAAATTGAATAACACTCAAATATAATTACTAACAACAATACTATTAACCAATCTATAATGTTAAATTCCTAAAATTGAATCACAATTAACATTGCAACACTACAAAAATTGAAACTTGAATAGATATATATCAAACTTGGTGTGAAAACTATGTTATTTCCTCCTTCTCAAGTTGGCAAAGCAGAAAAGGTGGTGAAAAGATCATGCAAATGTGGTAGAATGTGTAAAATGTGCATGTGAACTTCCTAATAGCATGAAAGCACTTCTTTTTTGTCAGAGCACGCACATAATCAGCATGAAAATAGAGCATGTGGGCCTGGATCATGGGGGTCAACACTTTTTTACCATTTCTATAGCAGGACAAAACGTGAGCGCGTTATAACGCACTCACTTTTTGTCCTGCTATAGATTGATCCATAAATATTTGTGCATATCTCACCTTTACAATATCTCACCTCTAGTTCCATCATCTCATGTTCTATATCTCACTTATCTCTCCCCCTCACCTCTCTACCTCTCTACCTCTCCCCTCTCTATGTCTCTCAGTCACTCCTTGTCTACCTCAACCCTAAACCTTATTCCTAAACCCTAATCCCTCAACCCTCAAGTCTAATCCCTCATCGCTAAACCCTAAACACTATCCCTATTCCTAAACCCTCAACAGGCTCGATACTATACCTTAAACCCTAATCCCTTATCCCTAAACCCTAAACATTATCCCTATTCCTAAACCCTCAATGGGCTCGATACTATACCTTAAACCCTAATCTCTTATCCCTAAACCCTGAAACCCTATCCCTAATCCTTATACCCTCGACACTCTACTTTAACCCTAATCCCTTGACCCTCAACCCTATCCCTAAACCCTCTACCCTCAAACCTCAACCCTCAACCCTCAATGTCAAACCCTAATCCCTCAATCCTTAACTCTAATCCCTCAACCCTTAACCCTATCCCTAAACCCTAAAGCCTCAACCCTCAACCCTCAACCCTCAACGTCAAATCCTAATCCCTCAACCCTTCACTCTAATCCCTCAACCCTAAACCCTATCCCTAAACCCTCAACACTATACCTTAAAACCTAATCCCTCAACCCTCAACCCTAATTTGTCATCCCTCAAACCTAACCTCAACATTAAATGCTAATCCGTCAACCCTAAACCCTAATCTGTCAACCCTAAACCCTCAACCATCAACACTATACCTTAAACCCTAATCCATCAACCCTAAAACCTAATCCCTCAACCCTCAACCCTAAACACTATCAATAAACCCTCAACCCTCAACACTATACCTTAAACCCTAATCCCTCAACCCTTAACCCTAATCCCTCAAACCTAATCCCTCAACCCTCAACCCTAATCCCTCATCCCTAAACCCTAAACACTATCCCTATTCCTAAACCCTCAACCCTCGACACTATACCTTAAACCCTAATCCCTTATCCCTAAACCCTAAACCCTATCCCTCAACCCTTAACCCTTAAAAATTAAACCCTAAAACCTATCCATAAACCATCGACGCTCAACACTATATTTTAAACCCTAATCCCTTAACCCTCAGCCCTAAAGCCTCAACCCTCAATCGTTAAACCCTCAACCCTAAACCCTATCCCTAAACCCTAAACACTATTTGTATTCCTAAACCCTTAATGTGCTCGATACTATACCTTTAAACCCTAATCCCTAAACCCTTCAACCCTATCCCTAATCCTTATACCCTCAACACTCTACTTTAACCCTAATCCCTCGACCCTCAACCCTATCCCTAAAACCTCAACCCTCGAACCTCAACCCTCAACCCTCAATGTCAAACCCTAATCCCTCAACTCTTAACTCTAATCCCTCGACCCTCAACCCTATCCCTAAACCCTAAAGCCTCAACCCTCAACCCTCAACCCTCAATGTCAAATCCTAATCCCTCAACCCTTCACTCTAATCCCTCAACCCTAAACCCTATCCCTAAACCCTCAACACTATAGCTTAAACCCTAATCCCTCAACCCTCAACCCTAAACCTTATCCCTAAACCCTAATCCCTCAACCCTCAACCCTCAACCCTCAACCCTCAACCCTAATCCGTCATCCCTCAACTCTAATCCATCATCCCTAAACCCTAAACGCTATCCCTATTCCTGAACCCTCAATGGGCTCGATACTATACCTTAAACCCTAATCCCTTATCCCTAAACCCTCCAACCCTATCCCTAATTGTTATACCCTTGACACTCTACTTTAACCCTAATCCCTCGACCCTCAACCCTATCCCTCGACCCTCAACCCTCGAACCTCAATGTACTCAACCCTCAATGTCAAACCCTAATCCCTCAACCCTTAACTCTGATCCCTCGAACCTCAACCCTATCCTTAAACCCTAAACCCTAAAGCCTCAAACCTCAACCCTTAATGTCAAATCCTAATCTGTCAACCCTTAACTCTAATCCCTTAACCCTCAACCCTATCCCTAAACCCTAAACACTATCCCTATTCCTAAACCCTCAACGGGCTCGATACTATACCTTAAACACTAATCCATTATCCCTAAATCCGCCATCCCTATCCCTAATCCTTATACCCTCGGCACTCTACTTTAATCTTAATCCCTCGACCCTCAACCATATCCCTAAACCCTTGACCCTTGAACCTCAACCCTTAACCCTCAATGTCAAACCCTAATCCCTCAACCCTTCACTCTAATCCCTCAACCCTCAACCCTATCCCTAAACCCTAAACCCTAAAGCCTTAACCCTCAAACCTCAATGTCAAATCCTAATCCCTCAACCCTTCACTCTAATCCCTTAACCCTAAACCCTATCCCTAAACCCTCAACACTATACCTTAAACCCTAATCCCTCAACCCTCAACCCTAAAACTTATCCCTAAACCCTAATCCCTCAACCCTCAACCCTAATCCCTTATCCCTCAACTCTAATCCCTCATCCCTAAACCATAAATGCTATCCCTATTCCTAAACCCTTAATGGTCTCGATACTATACCTTAAACCCTAATCCCTTATCCCTAAACCCTCCAACCCTATCCCTAATCCTTATACCCTCGACACTCTACTTTAACCCTAATCCCTCGACACTCAACCCTATCTCGAAACCCTCAACCCTCAAACCTCAATGCACTCAACCCTCAATGTCAAACCCTAATCCCTCAACCCTTAACTCTGATCCCTCGACCCTTAACCCTTAAAACTTGAACCCTAAAACCTATCCCTACATACTTGACTCTCGACACTATATCTTAAACCCTAATCCCTTAACCCTCATCCCTAAAGCCTCAACCCTAAATCCTTAAACCTTAAACCCTAAACCCTATCCCTAATCCCTCTACCTTGGACACTCTTCTTTAACCCTAATCCCTTGACCATCAACCCTATCCCTAAACCCTCAACCCTCAACCCTCAACCCTTAACTCTCAACATTAAACCCTAATTCATCAACCCTAAACCCTAATCCCTCAAACCTAAACCCTATCCCTAAATCATCAGCCCTTAACACTATACCTTAAACCCTAATCCCTATCCCTCAACCCTTAACCCTTAAAACTTAAACCCTATCCCTACATCCTCAACACTTGACACTATATCTTAAGCCTTAAACCGTCATCCCTAAAGCCTCAACCCTCAATCCTTAAACCTTCAACCCTAAACCCTATCCCTAATCCCTCTACCCTCAACACTCTAAGCCTAACCTCGACATTAAACGCTAATCCATCAACCCTAAACCCTAATCTGTCAACCCTAAACCCTAATCTATCAACCCTAAACCCTATCTCTAAACCCTCAACCATCAACACTATACCTTAAACCCTAATCCATCAACCCTAAAACCTAATCCCTCAACCCTCAACCCTAAACACTATCAATAAACCCTCAACCCTCGACACTATACCTTAAACCCTAATCCCTCAACCCTCAACCCTAATCCCTCATCCCTAAACCCTAAATGTTATCCCTATTCCTAAACCCTCAACCCTTGACACTATACCTTAAACCCTAATCCCTTATCCCTAAACCCTATCCCTCAACCCTTAACCCTTAAAAATTAAACCCTAAAACCTATCCATAAACCCTCGATGCTCAACACTATATTTTAAACCCCAATCCCTTAACCCTCAGCCCTAAAGCCTCAACCCTCAATCGTTAAACCTTCAACCCTAAACCCTATCCCTAATCCCTCTACCCTCAATACTCTACTTTAACCCTAATCCTTTGACCATCAACCCTATCCCTAAACCCTCAACCCTCAACCCTCAACTCTCAATATTAAACCCTAATCCGTCAACCCTAAACCCTAATCCCTCAACCTTAAACCCTATCCCTAAACCCTCAACCCTCAACACTATACCTTAAACCATAATCCCTCAACCCTAAACCCTAATCCCTCAACCCTAAACCCTAAACCCTATCCCTAAACCCAACAAAACTGCTTTGGCTTATGTTAGGTTGTTAAACCCATCATTTTTGACACTCTTCTCTTAAAGATATCTGAGTTGCAAGAATATGTCAGAAAAATGGCTATGAACTTTTTTAATGTTAGTAATGTTATATGGCATGTTTTTCTGGGCCATCTGGGGTTCATTATGCCAATAGGTGTACACACTATGAGAAAAGCTTTGCGTATGGTACATACACAATGAGTAATTAACAGTTGAAATCAGAAGGATGATCATTATGAGAAAAGCTTTGCATTGGGGTACATCTATGTTTCTTGCTGTCCACTCCGCACTTAGGGGAGGTATATTGTTATGAAACAGGCATATAATCTCCCATTGTTTACTAGCTCTATCCACAAGAACTACTAAACTTTTTTCTCTTGGTAATTGTAGAGGACATTCACCTATTTTTGGCAACTCCTGCATTCCCAAACCATTACAAAAACTAAGTTATTTTAACCCAATAAATAGCTGATTGCATTGATTTAATACTCTACTATATTAAAGCTTAGCATTCACACAAATGCAGATGTTCATATTATAGAAGACTGCATTATATTAGACTATTATAGATCCCTCAGAAAAATGTAATAACAAAACTGCTTTGGCTTATGTTAGCTTACAATTAAACCCATTCTTTTTGACACTCTTCTCTTAATAAAGTAAGAGTAATAAGAATAGAAGCCAAAGAATTTGATCTTACTAGTATGCATGGTTGGTTTACATTCCGTGACTTCATTTTCATTGAATAAAAATGTAAATATCTGATTTGAAAGGTGGGGCAGAGTTCACTATCATGTGCTTTTCTAGATGATAGGGTCCATAATGTCTAGGGTTCTTCAAAGAAAGGCTTGTAACATAATTGATTTTTTGTTATACCAATCCTCTAGTTAAAGCTACAATTCAAATGCCTACTTTGAAAGTTGAAATAAATTAAATTAGACTTACAATTTTGATTTTCTTCCATTCTTCAACAACAACATTGTTTTCTTCATCAGAAACCAATTCAAGATCAGCAACTTGCTGCCCATTGGTTGACTTGAATTGCATCCTCTATTAGAAGAAGGGCATTTTTAATATGTATCAATGTTGGTATTCATATGCTGAAGAGCATTGATATTTTTTGCACACCCTGTTCTTTGAAATATATTAACCTTAAAATATGACTTGGATATGTACTTGAACACAACGAAATCTCCAATCTCCAGCCCATGATGATTCACAAAATTTTTCCAACCCTTCCTAAATTCCAGTTTATTTATGGTACCCCTTAATTGTACATCCCACTTCTGCCCACCTGGGGCTTGAAGAAGGAGGAATGCCCATTAAACCAACTCATTCGACAACTTGCTGCCCATCGGTTGACTTAAACTACATACTTTGTTAGAAGAAGGGCATCTTTTATCTATATAAATGTTGGTATTCATAAGCCGAAGAGCATTGATGTTTTTCACACCCTGTTCTTTGAAATATCTTAACCTTTAATTATGACTTGGATATGTACTTGAACATGTAACAAAGTCTCTAATATCCAGCCCATGATGATTCACAAAATTTTCCCAACCCTTCCTAAATTCCAGTTTATTTATGGTACCCCTTAATTGTACATCCCTAAACCTTAAAACCCTAATCCCTTAATCCTAAACCCTAATCCCTAGTCCCTAAACCATAAACCCTAATCTCTAATTATAATTTATAGTACCCTAATCCCTAAATCCTAAACCCTAATCCCTTATTCCTAAACCATAAACCCTATCCCTAAATCCTCAACCCTCAACACTTCAACCTTAAATCCTAAACCCTATCCCTAAACCCTAAACCATCAAAACTATACCTTAAACCCTAATCCCTCTACCCTAAACTTTCAACCCTAAACCGTATCCCTAATCCCTCTACCCTCAACACTCTACCTTAACCCTAATCCCTCAACCCTCAACCCTATATGCTATCCCTAAAGCCTCAACCCTAAACCCTAATCCCTCAAGGTCCTAAACTCTAATCCATTATCCCTAAACTCTAAATCCTATCCCTAAATCCTCAACCCTCAACCTTAAACCTTAATCACTTAATCCTTATCCACCCCTCTCCCCCCCCATTTGGCTCACCCCCATCTCTATCCTCTTCTACCCTTGACACTATACATACATACATATAGGCATACATAGATACATACATACATATAGGCATACATACATACATACATGATTAATAACCTTGAACATAAAAAAATTCAAGGGGGACATAACACAAGTGCATTATAATGCGCTCACGTTATTACAAACATGACAAATAGTCCACAAACTTCTGCGGAAAAGGAAAAATGCAAAGTTGAACATAACGCACTCGTGTTATGTTTTGCTTTGGGAATCCCAAGCCTTGGGCTTGGGATTTGCTTTCAATTTCCAACCCAAAGGCTTGGAGTGTCTTCCCAATGTCGAGAGATGTGTTTTTCCATATTCTATAGGATTTCACATAATTTCGTTCATGCTAACCCTCAAATTTGCACGTGTTTCAAGGTCAAACAAATCAAACACCTGGGTAATGTTAGGCTTTCTCTTAGCTATTTGACGATGTGATTTTTTTCACATTTTGACAATGTTAAGCCTTTCATCTTTAATTTCTTTTGTTTGTATGTCCGTTTTTGGGCAAAAACCACTGTTTGGTCTTTTTTTCATTGTAAATTAACTATTCACTGAAATTTCAAAAAAATTACATATTTAGAAACTAGACTCCATTCTACACATATTAAAAAAGAAAAAAATGATTTTCAATTAGTTTTCAAAATTTATAGGGGTAGCACAGCCAAAATTCTATTTTTTAGGATGTGTCCACTTTGAAAATTAGTAAAAAATCAAATATTCATCAAAAAATTATCAGAAAAATTGGGCATAAACTACATGCTATTAGCTAATTTCTCACCAAAGCGATTTTAAATATACCAAAAAAAAGTTGACCTTTTGAGGGAGCCACAAAACATGCTATGTTACATTTTTTTGACAGAAACAACTCCAATTTCTGTGGCTCCCTCTTTTGAACCCCTTAATCTATGCCATTTTCAAAAAAAATAGTACTTTAGAAAGTAGACTTAGAGCACTACAAACATTGTTTTGGTTGCATATCCAAAATTTGAGTGTAACTATGCTCAATTTCTCATCCAAGGCCAGCATTTCCTGATTTCAGAAAAAAAGTGGCCCCTTAAGACCCCTTTTTGGCCCCCCATCTTCTTGCACTTACTCTTGAATGTGTGGATGGGGAGGAGTTCCTCCTTGTGACCTCCATTAGTTTTACCCTACCTTATATCCCTGGTAGAGGTAAAGTAAACTTGAGAATTTCCATTCACCAGGATTGAGAATCTAGGTGTAGATATATAGTTGTTAGTGCATTTAGACCCTTCCTTGCAGATTCCAATCTTCTCTAGTCCTTCTATAAGGAATTGTTTCTTTACTTTATCATATGCCTTTTTATATCAAGTTTAACTATCATTCTTCTTTTTTACTCCTTACCATGTGTATTGCTTCATGAGCTATAATTATGCCTTTTGTGATGGATCTCCTTCGTGCAAAAGCATTTTTTTCTTCTAAAATGATATCCAAGAGGAGCTTCTTTAACCTATTTTCCATGGCCTTAGACATTATTTTGTAGATTGTGTTGCATAGTGCTATGGGTCTAAAGTCATCCACTATTTTTTTACTTGATTCTTCTTGAGTATTAGCGCAATTAAAGTATTATTCATATCTCTAAGCATGGTAGACATTTTCCTCAATTCTTCCACCACTTGTACCAACTCTTTTCCTAGTATACCTTAGAATTATTTAAAAAAAAGCTAGGGAATCCATTAGGCCACGAGGATTTGTTTGAAACCATATGGAATGCCACCACTTTCACTTCTTCTTCCCTAAATGGTGTATTTAGGAAATCATTATGTTTTAATCCTACTAAGCATGGGATATCACTTAGCACCTCCTCCTTGTTTTGTTCATCTATTGGAACTGGAGAGTATAACAAATATTTGAAGTAGTTTTCAGCCACCATGAAAATGACATCCCATTTCTCCAACACTATCCCATCTTTATTTCTGATACTCGTGATCCTATTTGAACTCCTTTTAATCTTCATGGCATTGTGAAGATATTTGGTGTTCCTATCTCCCTCTTTTAGCTAACATTCTCTCAACCTCTATCTCCAAAAGATCCCTTCTCTGTTTAATAGTTTCGCATATTTTCCTTTCAATTCTGACTCCAATGCATAAGTGTTTTGATCCATTCCATCCATGATTATCACTTCATTGAGTGTTTCCAGTTCTTCCTCTACTTTTTCCTTCTCTATGAAGATGTTATTAAAATGGAATTTGTTCCATTCTTTGAGCTTCTCTTCTATGAAACCTAGTTTGTTAAAAACCTTGAATAGTTTGGAGCCTTTGATCTTTGGTGCCTTGGTCCACCACTCTTCAACTCAGTTTTCAATTTGTAGATCACAAAGCCACATCGTATTCTCTACAATAGAATGGAGTTGTAGAAAGAATGAATAGGACCGTGAAGGAGAAGGCTAGTAGTATGTTGATTGGTACTAGACTAGAATAAAATTTTTGGGTTGGACTGAAGCTATACCCACTACCCACTACCTAATAAATAGGTCTCCTATATCATCTCTTGTTGATAAGACACCAATGGAGGCATGTACAGGCCAGGAGCCTTGAATTAGACATTTGAGAGTTTTTTCTTACAAGGAATATGCACATGTACCAAAGGAGAAGTGGACAAAATTGGATAACAAGGCTATTCAATGTATCTTCATTAGATATAGTTATGGTGTGAAAGGATACAAGCATTGGGATCTTGTTACACAAAAGGTAATTTATTCTAGAAGTGTTAGTTTTAAAGACTAAGCCTTTTTCTATTACAATGCAACAACTAGAACATAAAGAAGAAAAGAAATATGTGATTCAATTTTCACACATGCCTTAGAAAGTTATTCAAATCAAGGCTATTAGAAAGACAAGAAGTTGATGAAATCTCCACAATTTCTAAATCATCAGAGAAGAAGCATAACTTGAACCTCAGCTTGTTGAAAGGTCTACTGGGCATAGACAACCACCAAAAGGGTATGGGTATTCCCCTGATGATTGGAGATATGTATTTTCTTTGAATGCTAACATTGATGAATCGTTATCTATAGAAGAGGCTCTTGGTATGAATGATACAAAGTCTTGTAAAATAGCCATGGATGAAGAGATAGAAATTATTAAAAAGACTAATACATGGGACCTTGTAAAATTGCTTGAAGGATGGAAGCTTGTTGGTTGCAAATGGGTGTTCAAAAAGAAAATGGGTTCAAATAGTAGCATTGAGAAATAAAAAGCATGGTTGGTTGTTAAGGGTAACTACTCCCAAGTTTAGGGAATTGATTACAGTGAGATATTTTCTCCTATAGATAAAATAACATCAGTTTAGTTTTTTCTTTCTATTACAACAGCTTATGATCTAGATATCAAGAAAATGGATGTGAAAACAACATTCCTTCGTGGTGATTTGGAGGAAGAAATCTATATGACACAACCTGAGCACTATGTGGTGAATGGTAAAAGCCATTTGGTCTATAAGTTAAAAAATTCCTTATATGGTTTAAAATAGAGTCCTAGGATGTGGTACTAGAATTTTGATGCATATGTGTTGAGTTAGGGATTTGTACAATCTAAATCTAATTACTTTATGTATTTCAAATCTGATGGCGATCATTTCTTGGTTATTGCCTTGTATGTTGATGACATGTTGTTTATTGGCAAAGGAAATGGTTTGATTGCAAAATTAAAATCTCAGCTCTTAGCAAAGTTTGAAATGAAGGACCTTGGTATAGAAAGATACATTTTGGGGATGTGTTGTGATTCTCACAACATGCTCCATTTTACCTTTTAGCAAAATGAGGACCCTTGCTGTGGCTTGTGCTTTTGGCTTGTATTTTGCCCTGTTTGGTGGTAAAAGGGAAAATGTACTAGATGTTGGAAATACCTAAGAAAAATCAAAATGCATAGTACTAAAGAAGAATAAGGGTTACTAGTAGGTTCTCCATGAAAAATGATTGAGGGTTGCTTTTTGAACCAACTGTTAATTCCTTGTATTTTGTGAGATATGGCGATTTCTATGAAAATGTAATGTTAGGTCAAATTTGTATGTTGTATACAAATTTTCATGCATATGAGATGCTAAAGTTATCATTTTGTGATGCAAAAGGGGGTGGTCTTTATTTTTTTTTACATATTGTATCTTAAACAAATATAAACTTGAATATGCAATCCCGAACCCGATTGAGTTATGAAATAAATTGAATAGGCGCTGGATTCCATGATTTTATTATTTATTGTATGTATTAAACTTTACATTCAATATACAAAAGGGGAATGTGCAAGCCCAAACCTGAAAAGAATATATAGTATGGTTTACAAAGGGCTAAAATCTGAACAAATGTGTATTGCATATTCGTATGTATATTTGTTTGTATTTAAGTACAGATGCAATTTTGGATTTTAAAGAAGGGTTAAGAGTGATTTTAAGTTGGCGGGACCCACAAGAGTATTATCATAAAAAGGGGTTCTAATGTACAAGTGGTAGTATACATTGACATATGCAAAAGTGGACCCGACAATGATTTAAACATGGTGTATAACAAACTAAGGTCCATGCTTTTGTATGTATGTTATATTGTATGCAAACCTAATATACAAAAAAAACAAAGATACAAAGCTAGATTTAATGAAAGGGTTAAAACCAAGTTGATATATCTTTTAAGTCCACATTTGTATGTTGAAATGTATACATTACATATACATTGTGGGATACAAAAGTAAATACAAAAAAATCGGATGTCGTTAAAAGTTAAATATTGTATGTGTTAGGTAAGTCCCACATTGGTATGGAACGAAATGCAAAATACATAAGTGAGACACACGAAAGATATACAAAGTTAGACATTAAACTAAATACAAAGTGCTTTACAAACCCACTGAAGTCTGAGTTTGTACATTTCAAAGATTGTATAAAAGATTGTATAAGAGATATACATAGAGATTTACAAAGATTGATATACAAAGTGAGATACAAAGAAAAGGGATACGGGAATTAATGTATACAAAGTTTAAAATGCAAAATTAAATAGGAAATAAGGCGTAGTTTGAATTGTATGCATTAATTACCACATTCAATGCATAGCTAACTCTGAGAGACTTAGAATTTGAGTAGATTAAAGTAAAATTTGACTGTGTTATTTATTTCTTAATTATATTCGAAGGTTAAATTGGAGACAATTTCACAGAGCGAGAAAAGGTGATTCAAAAGGCTGAACGGGAATTCAAGAATGATAATGGCAAGGTTGAAATGGTAAATTGTTGTTGACACTCATATAGTCAAGTTGGTAACGAATATAGGTATGTACCCCGAACACAGTTGCAATATTGTTAAAAGAAATATAGATTAGTTATAGTAAATTTCATTAAGAAGATGATGCAAATTAGTGCAAATTACTGTAATTAATTATGGGAATGAATTAGATATTGTTAGATTTCATAAATTCTAAATGTGGAAAAGACAAAAAGTGATGCAGGGGCATCTTGCCTCTTTCAAGTTTTTGGTTGTATTTTTTCTTTAATGTTTTGGTTTTTCTTTTTTGTTTTTGTGAATAAAGTGGGAATCTTTTCTGTAATTTTGTTGTGCTTGGGAAGCTCCTGTCGCTTTACCTTGTACCTCCTGTCACCCATGTGGCAGACTATTGCTTGGCTATTCTTTCTCTCTCTGGTGGCCATTTCTTAGGCAATTAAATTTTTGCCTTTTTGTGGGGAGATCGTGGCTAGCAGTTATCCTCAGTTTTAAAGAATACAAAATGCCTCCAATCATTCTATTGAAGAATGGACCAGCTGGCAAAGAAATTAAGAAGATTCGATATGATTTTCTTGCCTTCTTGGTGGCTCGGCCATTTTTAGAAACAACACTAAACCTTCATTATATGGTGATCGTGCTTTTGGCATAAATGTTTCCATCTTCTGCAGTCAATGGCGTGCATGGTCGATTGGCTGTCTTTCATCTATGATTCCATTTTTGGAATCCTCTATAAGTCGTGGACATCCTAGGTAATTCTCTAGTAGCAGCAACGTTGTGAGGTTTGAATTCTTTCAACAGACTGATGGAAGACATATTTATATAGATGGTCAACTTCAAGGAGGGTGGTTGGAAAAGATAGAGAAGAGGGTAGTTTGAAGAGGAGGCCGTGGGGGTAAGGAAAGGGAGGCCAACGGTTCTGTGAACTAATTTTTTGCATAAAGGAGAATCGACAGTAAGAAAGAGGCCGATTGTCTGAAGGAGGCGACTATTTTCTTGACAAGGGTAAAGGTCTGTTCAAAGGGTAAACAATAGAAGGCTGACAGTTCTGAGTAGATAGATTATTGCATTTTGTTTTTGAATCTCTGCATGGGTGAGGCCGAATGTATGAACAACATTTTGGTTATGTAATAAACTGCAATATAAATTAATAAAGCATATATCCTTCTTAATATTCTCTGTGCAAGAATACATTCTTCCTGTCGCTCCTATTTTGTAGTTCCTATCATTTTCCTACATTTCTCATTATGGTTTATTTTTGAAAGTGAGTTTGTGAAGTGACTAGAAAGGTTGTCCCATCAGTTTGGTATTAGAGCAAGGTTGAGATTGGGTATTGATAAGTGGTCAATATATCTCTGAGAAGGATGGGCAAAGGCCAAAGAGACCATGGTGATCCTAACTTGATGCAGAATCTGATTGCAAGGTTGTATGCTCTTGAGAGGGCATAGAGGAGAGGAAACCTGGATATTGAAGATGTCAGTGATGAGGAAGAAGAACCCCAGAGAGAAGAAAATAAGGAAGGACAGGTTGCTCCAGAAGATGAATTTGGTGAGAGACTGATAAGGTCAGTCATGAATTTGGGCTCTAAACCCAAGATAGAGGTGTCAACTTATGCCGAAAGCCTCAATGGTGAAGACTTAATCGACTGGATCAATGACTTGGATAAATATTTTGAATATGAGAGTGTAGCAGAAGAGAAAAGAGTAAAGTTTACCTACACAAGATTGAAGGGCCATGCTACCATGTGGTGGGACTTTGTCCAAACTAAGCGGAGAAAGAGAAATAAGGAAAAGATCAACTCTTGGGATTGAATGGTGGCCAAGTTGAATGCCAAATTTCTACCAAGTGATTACCAAGAAAATCTCTTTAAGAGATTACAAAATTTGAAGCAAATAGATATGTCTGTGAAAGATTATACAGAAGAGTTTTACAAACTTATAATCAAGTCTGGGCATGCTGAAGAAGATCTGGAGAAGATAGCCTGTTATGTGAATGGTCTAAAATATAGTCTGCAAGATGAAATGAGTCTTTTGTCTCCAAGGAGCCTCGAAGAGGCTTACCAACTTGCCTTAAAGGTAGAAGAGAAACTGCAAAGGAAGCAAACTCAACAAGAGAAGAAGAGAGGAAGAGATTTTAGAGGAAGGGGACAACAAACTGGTAGGGGATAGTAGCATCACCAAGGTGAAGAAGCTAGAAGTTCTAGTGGGACAACCATCAATGATAGAGGTGGTTATCAAAATAGAGGAGGAAGATCTTATGGAAGAGGTGGTTCACAAGGTAGAGGAAGAGGATTTACTAGAAAATGTTACAAGTGCAATCAATTTGGGCACATGAGTTGAGAATGCTCTGAATCCTCACAAGGAGGACATTCAAAATTTGAAAGGAGCAATCAAGTTGTTAATGCTGATCAAGAAAGTGTGGGATCACCTATACATCACAAAGATGAAGCAAAATCAAGAGAATCTTTAATGCTTAAGAGGGTGTTGTTGAAGCCACAAAAGGAAAATTCAGAGCCACTTCAAAGGAGAATATTGTTCAAAACCAAGTGTAAGTCACAAGGTAAATGTTGCAAGCTCATTATAGATAGTGGTAGCACTGATAATATTGTTGCAACCAAGATGGTAGAAAAGTTGAACCTTAAAAGGATTAAACACCTTACTCCATATAATATGACTTGGTTACAAAAAGGCCATCAAATATTGGTTATTGAGTAGGCCTATGTTGATTTTTCAGATAGGTAGTTATAAAGATCGTGTTTTGTGTGATATAATGCCCATGGATGTGTGCCATGTTTTGCTTGGAAGACTATGGCAATTTGATAGGAATTCAATGTATTATGGAAAGGTGAATACTTATACCATTGAAAAGGATGGAGATAAACATACCTTGCTGCCCATAAAGGAGAAAGAAGAGGACAACAATAGCAATTAGGTAATGATGGTAAGTGGTAAATTTTTTTTGAAAGATTTGAAGAATGAATAAATTGTTTTTGCTTTGGTTCCTAAACCACAATGGGTAATGATTTCTACAAAGTTGGATGATTTTCCTATTGAGATACAAGATATGTTGAATGAGAATATGGATATTGTTGCAAATGATTTGCCTAATGAATTGCCTCCTATTAGAAGCATAAGTCTTCATATGGATTGGATTCCGGGTGCTAGCCTTCCAAATAAAGTTGCATACCGATTAACACCTATGGAGAATGAAGAGATAAGGAAGCAAGTGGTGGAACTTTTGGAGAAAGGATTGATAAGAGAAAGTTTAAGCCCTTGTGTTGTTCCTACAGTATTGGTTCCAAAGAAAGGAGGAGAATGGTGTATGTGTACTGATTCAAGGGCAATAAATAAAATTACCATAAGATATAGGTTTCCCATACCTAGGATTGAAGATTTAATGGATTTTTTGAGTGGTTCAATGTATTTGTCTAAGATAGATTTGAAATGTGGTTATCACCAAATTAGAATTAGACCAGGGGATGAGTGGAAAATTTCTTTTAAGACTAGTGATGAGTTGTATGAGTGGCTAGTTATGCCTTTTGGGTTGTCTAATGCTCCTAGTACTTTTATGCGGTTAATGAATGAGGTTTTGAAACCATTTATTGGCAAATTTGTGGTTGTATATTTGGATAACATTTTGGTGTTTAGAAGGTCAAAAGAGGAGCATCTTGAGCATCTAAGGTAGGTTATGAAGAGACTACCAGAAGAAAAGTTGCAGATTAATTTGAAGAAATGTGTGTTTTTGCAGACTGAACTAGTTTACTTGGGCTTTGTGGTGTCAAAGGATGGATTGAAGATGGATAAAGGAAAGGTTCAGGCTATACTTGATTGGCCATCACCAAGGAGTATCATGGAGGTAAGAAGTTTTCATAGTCTTTCTAGCTTTTACAGAAAGTTTATAAGAAATTTTGGTCATGTGGACTAAGGAGGCGGAAAAAAATTTCTTATATAAGGTTTTAGCCCTTTCTATGTGCTGTATGGAATGCATCCAAGAGGTGTGTTTGAACTTTGTGATCTTTCTAGAATGGGAAAGAGGAGTGCAGATGGGGAAGAATTTGCTCAAGTCATTCATGACAATAAAGCAAAAGTGAAGCATAACATTAAAGATAGCAATCTACAGTATAAAAGGCATGTTGATCTGAAGAAAAGAGAGTTGCAGTTTCAAATTGGAGACCTTGTATTGGCACATCTTAAAAAGGAGAGATTTTCTATAGGAGCATACAATAAACTTCAGATGAAGAAGATTGGTCCTTGCAAAATCCTTAGGAAGTTTTTAGCCAATGCTTATGAGATATCACTACCTAAAGAGATGAATATATCTCCCATTTTAATGTAGCAGATTTATATCCATACAAGGGGGATAATGAGATAGATGAAGTTGAAGTAGCTAAATCATCTCATGAAGAACAAGCTTGGATAGTCATTGTTCCACAATAGATAGAATGCATTCTAGATAAACAATTGCTGAAGAAGACCTGAAAGAATGAATACTTAAAGTATCTTTTCAAATGGTACAATCATCCCATTGAAGATGCTTCATGGCTTATTGAAGAAGAGATTATTAAATAGGGTTAGTCAGTTGCAGACCTCATGAGTAGGAGCTCATGACCTCTTCCTGCCTGGGAGTTTGATGCAGGAGCATCTAGCCTCTTTCAAGTTTTCGGTTGTATTTTTCTTTAATGTTTTGGTTTTTCTTTTTTTGTGAATAAAGTAGGAATCTTTTCTACAATTTTGTTGTGTTTGGGAAGCTCCTGTTGCTTTGTCTTGTACCTCCTATCACCCATGTGGCAGAATATTGCTTGGCTATTCTTTCTCTCTCTAGCAGTCATTTCTTAGGCAATTAAATTTCTTCCTTTTTGTGGGGAGATCATGGCTAGCAATTATCCTCAGTTTTAAAGAATACAAAATGCCTCCAATCATGCTATTGAAGAATGGACCAGCTGGCAAAGCAATTAAGAAGATTCGATATGACTTTCTTGCCTTCTTGGTGGCTTGGCCATTTTTAGAAACATCACTAAACCTTCATTATATGGCGATTGTGCTTTTGGCATAACCGTTTCCATCTTCTATAGTTGATGGTGTGCATGGTTGATTGGTTGTCTTTCATCTATGATTCCATTTTTGGAATCCTCTGCAAGTCGTGGACATCATGGGTAATTCTCTAGTGGTAGTGACATTGTGAGGTTTTAATTCTTTCAGCAGACTGATGGAAGGCATATTTATATGGATGGTTAGCTTCAATGAGGGTGGCAGGAAAATATAGAGAAGAAGGCAGTTTGAAGAGGAGGCTATGGGGGTAAGGAAAGAGAGGCCAATGGTTCTATGAACTAATTTTCTACATAAAGGAGAATCAACAGTAAGAAAGAGGTTGACTATCTGAAGGAGGTGACTGTTCCCTTGACAAGGGTAAAGGTCTGTTCAAAGGGTAAATAGTAGAAGGCTAACAGTTCTGAGTAGATAGATTATTACATTTTGTTTTTGAATCTCTGCATGGGTGAGGCTGAATGTATGGCCGACATTTTGGTTATGTAATAAACTGCAATATAAATTAATAAAGCATATCTCCTTCTCAATATTTTCTGTGCAAATATACATTCCTCTTGTCACTCCTATATTGTATTTCCTATCATTTTCCTACATTTTCTCATTATGGTTGATTTCTGAAAGTGGGTTTGTGAAGTGACTAGCAAGGTCGTGCCATCAAAAAGCCCCAGGGTAACTGTAAAAAATAAAAATCCATGGTAAACCCTCAGAAAAGAGGTAAATGAAGGGGGTTAAATGTATGAAATTTCTTAATAGGATGGCCCCAAAGCAGAAGAAAGTAGATAAGGAGTTGGTGGGTGAAACGAAGAAAGTGAAAAGAGAAAGGAAGCTGAAGAAATAGATGATTAGGGAAGAATTGCCATTATACAAGGGATATTCTTCTTTGATTAGCACAAGAGAAGTGGCAATACATACAAATATTAGACAGTATGATGCAAAGGATGTATTATAGAAAATCACATCACTCGATGCTACTCCTTACATGAAATGTATCAGGGAAAAGGGTTGGACAGGACTGCTGGATTCCCATTGGTGATGGAGGCCAAAGATTTGGTATTGGAGTGTATAAGCAGATATGATTTAAGTACCAGGAGGGTAATGGACAAAGGGGAAATTATTGCAAATTTACCTACCGAAGGGATAGCCAGAACATTTGGCTTAAAAATTTAGGATCGAATGATGGATGTAGATATAGATTAGTATGCAGCAGATTTTGCTAGCAATGAGAAAGGCTACAGAAGTGTAATTTTCTATAATTGGTACACAACAGAAAACAAACCAAATGCTGCAATAAGGGTACCGAAGAATTTACATAGGATTGATTTCAAGGAAGAGGTACATATAATGATAACACTATTGAGCAGGTTGGTAGGGTTGAAGGATGCAACAAGGTGTGAACCATGGATGTTCACCATTATTTAGCATATGAGAGAAAAGCCTAAAGCAATTCATTGGGCCAAGGCAATTAGCACTGCAATATGGAAGCAAGTATTGGGAAGGACCAATAAACTAAGAGGCTTTTATTTGTCTTCTTATATCATATATTCATGTGCAGTTAAAATGCAGCAACCAATTGCTGGGATTGACAAAATAGGTACACTGGGGAATGGTCCAAGTCAAAAGCTAGTTTATGATCATTATCCAGATCTACAAGAAGAGAATTCATTAATAAAATATGCATTGGTTAATGATGTATTTTATACTTATCTGGTAAGAGTCTTAACCGAAGATAAAGACAGGAGGCTATCAGAAGAGGCAGCAAGTGCCATAGGCTTACATAGCTCCTGGTATATACAGTTCCCTAACTTCACTTACCTTGGTATCCTTTAGATAAATTAACTGTATTGGAGCTCTCCAGATAAATTTTGAATGTATTTTGGATGTATAAGAGGAAGTTGGGTAGATGAAATATCAAGTTCCCTTGGGTGATTGGTAGGTATTCCTGTTATAATGAAGAGGTAGCTAAATTCTTGGAAAAAGAGCTAAGGTATTTTGGGTTTGAATAATTTGAGTTAGCCAGACACTTCGATCCTTTCCATAGGATCCAAAAATACATTGACCCTAAGTACAAATATCAATTGCATATTAAGGATTTTTGGTCAGATTGTAAAAGTGAAAGAGAGATGAGGAAGAGGGCTCACCAAAAGTTAACTTTAGGGCAAATGAGGACAATGGGGGAATCAATGTGCCCCAAGAAATTACAGATGATGATAAAGTATTACATCATAGTTATGAGGACAAGAAGTTGTTGCCTATCAATGAGCCAGACTAGGAGGATCCAAGGGAGACATCTCAAAAACATGGTTAAAAGACAAGATAGAGGAGCTTAAAGCTAAAGGCATTGTGGCTACTTACCAAAAGAAGGGTAAGAAAAGAGAGAAAATCATGATGATTTACAGTGTTTTTATGAGAAGAAAAAGAAAATTGTGGAAGCTAAGGTGGTTGAAAAGGATAAAAATGCAATATTGATGGACCCTTATGCATTAGGGGTTACATTCGCCATAGTTTCAGGAACATTTGTAGAAGCAGGGTCATCAAGCCAAGAAATTAATGTAAAACAAACACAATCAATAGAGGTGTCTAAAGTTTTGGGATGGAAACTACACATGAGATCTAGAAAAAGATGAAGAATATCTATGAAGGTGATGATTTTGTCAAGAAATCCAAGATGCAAAATATGAAGTCCAAATATCAAACTATGTGGACATCTGAAGATGAAAAAAAACAAGCTATATGTAGAAGATTGATGAAGTTGTCGACGGAATCAAAGGTCTTGGTGGAAACTTGGATGATAATAAGAGAATTTGGTACTATTGATGGTCCTGTGAAAGTTGAGACTACTTTTAAAGACAAATCAGAAAAGACTATTAGGTCATATAAGTATACTATGGAATTAGATGAGGAAGGCTTTGTTGAGATTGAGGCAAACATTTTAAGCAGGATGAAAAAGGGAACTAGAAAGTTCAGAGGTAAGTTACCTTTCAAATGTTTCAATTGTGGTAAGATTGATCATTATGCTTCAAGATTTCTTGATAAAGTGTTGAAGATTAAGAACAAAGAAGGTAAAGGTAAGATGGTAAGGAAAAATTACTATGTTGAAGAAAATGATGGTGTGACTGATGATGAATCTGATTTTGAGGATGGTAATGCTAGTGAATGCTTGTTTATTGCTCTAAAAGAAGAACCTATTTCTACTAACCTTTCAAGCTGTGTGAAGGAAGGTAGTTTGGAAGAAGAGAAAGTGATGTTTGCATTTCATGCTAGAGAGGAAAAGGATGAGTAGATCATTGACAGTGGATGTTCAAATCACATGATAGGAGATAAGAGTAAGTTTGTTAAATTGGAAAAGTATGATGGAGGACTGGTTAGATTTGGTGATGATGTAGCTAGTAATATTTCTAGAAAAGGGTCAATTACTTTTGATGGCTAGCATAATACAGATGATGTTCTTTATATCAAAGGATTAAAGCATAATATTCTAAGTGTTGGATAGATGTGTGAAAAAGGATACAATCTGATGTTTAAGGACAATGGGTGTGAGATAAGGAAAAGCTCTAGAATAATAATTGTTGCTGGTAAGAAGACTCATGGTGATGTTTATCAATTGAAAGATATAGGTAATTGTTGTTTGTTGGCTCAGATAAATGAAAGTTGGTTATATCATAGGAGAATGTGTCATATTAACTTTGATATCTGGTTAGAATAAGCTCAGTTCAAGATGTAAGAGACTTGGCTAAGATTGTGAAGCCTACTAATTTGTAATGAAACAACTTGCACAATATCTGAATATAATAGTAATATGCTGCAAATACTTGATAATAATATGCCACTTTGAGGGGGCAACCTCCTAATCCTCTTCGAGGGGGATACCTCCAATAGTCTTTAGTAAGAGCACAATACTCAATATGATGTGAAATGAGACTCGCTAGCTCCTATATATACCTATTTATGCCTAGGATATCACCCAGGCCAACTTAGATAGCCCTATAGAAGCCTTAGGCTGACCTAACAACTAAATAACAATATAATAATGATAATATGACTTAATTAGGAGTTAAGATAGCCACAAGCTGACTATTCATAACCCTATGTACACCAATATTAAGGGCGTAGCATGCCCCCCTCTTCAAAGAAGCATTGTCCTCAATGCTAACCAAGTGTGGATTCTTTTGAAGGAACTCCCCATCCTCCCATGTGGCCTCTTCAACTAGTAAATTCTTCCATTGGATGAGATACTGAGTGAGGGTTCTATTCCTCAGCTTCTTCGTGCGTGTTTGAAGAATGCCCTCTGGTTCCAAAATTATTCTTCCTTCTTCATCGAGCTCTGGTAGTACTGTTTGAGTAGGAATATTCTTCCCAATTACCTTCTTCAAACAAGAAACATGAAAAACTAGATGTATCTTTGTTGTTGGTGGCAACTCTAGCTTGTAGGCAACACTACCAATCTTTTGCATGATTTGGTATGGCCCATAATATCTTGGAGACAACTTATTATTCTTTTTTTGTTGCTTCATTGAGATTTGTTTATAAGGCTACAATCTCAAGAAGACCCAATCCCCAACTTCAAAATTTCTTTCACTACGATGTTGGCCCGCCTGTTGTTTCATTCGATTTTGTGCCATAGCTAAATTTTCCTTGAGTCTTGAAAGTACCTATTGTTGATGAAGCAAGTGGTCCTCTACTGCCTGAACTCTTGGTGACACCTTTAATGATGATGTGATGGAAGGAGGATGATATCCATAAAGTGCCAAAAATGGAGACATTTTTGATGACCTATGAAAAGAAGTGTTATACCATCATTCTGCCAGTGGTAGCTAATCTACCCATTGAGATTGTTTCTCTAAAGTGAAACAATGTAGATATCCTTCCAAACATTTATTAACAACCTCAGTTTGCCCATCTGATTGAGGATGGTATGAAGAACTATGAGCCAATTGAGTACCCAAACATGAGAATAAATCTTTCCAAAACTGACTAGTAAAGATAGGATCACGATCACTGACAATAACCTTAGGTGTACCATGTAGCTTTTGGATATTCTCCAAGAAAACTTTTGCCACTGCACTTGCTGTAAAAGGATGTGATAATGCAATGAAATGTGCATATTTAGTGAGGTGATCAACTACTACCATGATGACATTATGACCTTTAGATTTGGGAAGCCCTGTGATGAAGTCCATGGATACCTCTTCCCAATGCTGGCTAGGAATAGATAAGGGCTGCAAGAGACTTGGTGTCATAATTCTCTCCCCCTTATTTCTTTGACAAACCAAACATTCAGCCACAAATTTTTGCACCTCACCTTTTATCCCTTCCCCAAAAAAATCTTGCTTGACCTGATGATATGTCTTCAAAAATCCTAAATGACCACCAACTGGGGACTCATGTAGCTCTGTGAGAATCTTGTGTTTAAGAGTGGAATTCTTCAGAGATACAAGCGCTCTTTATACCAAAGAATATCTCCCTTCAAACAAAACTTATCTAAAATACAAGGATCACTTTTTAATTGTTGGATGAGATTACTTGTTGCAACATCATTTTGCCACTCTGCTTTGGCTTCTTCCACCCAATTTGCTTGTAATATTGAAAGGGCACACAATAAGGCTTCACCTTTCTCGTCCTTACTAGAAAGTGCATCAGCCACAATATTTTCCTTCCCTTTCTTATATACAATCTCAAAGTCATATCCCAACATCTTAGTGACCCATTTTTGTTGCTCTTCAGAGGATAGTCTTTGTTCCAAAAAATATTTTAGGCTATCATGATCTATCTTAACCTTGAAGTGTCGGCCCATTAAATAAGGCCTCCATTGTTTAACTGCGTGAAGGATTGCTAGCATTTCCTTCTCATAAATAGGTTTGAGCTGATTTTTACCCTTTAATTGACGACTCTCAAAAGCAATTGGTCGACCTTCTTGCATGAGAACTACTCCTATCCCATTTCCAGAAGCATCACATTCCACAATGAATTCCTTGGTGAAGTCCGGAGTGGCAAGCACTGTAGTTGTACACATAGCCTCCTTCAATTGCTCAAATGCTACATTAGCAGACTCATTCCAATGAAAAGAATCCTTCTTCAAGAGAGTGGTGAGGGGTGCTGCTATACGACCATAATTCTTCACAAATCTTCTATAGTACCCTGTCAATCCCAAGAAACCCCTCAGTTTCTTAATGGTTTTTGGAATAGGCCATTCCATGATAGAGTTGATGATCTTTGAGTAATTGTAATGCTTGATCTACATGCTGCAAATGTTCTTCCCAAGTCTTGCTATAAATCAATATATCATCAAAGAACACTAACACAAACTTTCTCAAGAACTTTTTAAAAATGGAATTCATCAAACTTTGGAATGTAGATGGTACATTGGTAAGGCCGAATGGCATCACCAAAAATTCATAATGACCCTATAGAGTTCGGAATGCTGTCTTACAAATATCTTCCTTCTTAATCCGAATTTGGTGATAACCAGATCTAAGATCTAACTTGGTAAAATACATAGCTCCATTCAATTCATCTAGCAAATCATCAATGACTGGAATAGGAAACTTATCTTTAATCGTGTACATGTTGAGCACTCTATAATCTGGACACATGCACCAAGTTTCATCCTTCTTACGCACCATCACCATAGGCGAGGAGTAAGCACTTTGGCTATGCCTGATAATTCCTGCATCTAGCATCTCCTCAACAATTTTTTCTATCTCGCTTTTTTGTATGTGTGGGTACCTATAAGGCCTAATGTTTGGTGGTTGGCTACCTGAAACTAGTTGTATGGCATGGTCATGATCCCTCTTAGGAGGAAGTCCTTTAGGCATATCTCCAAGAGCCACTAAGTGACGATCAATTATTGCTTGTAAATCTGGATGAGTAGGAGCATTAGATTGAGAGACTTCTAATGAACATAGCTGGGCCACAAATCCATCCACTCCTTTCTTAAGCAACTTTTGCATTTGATGAGAGCTTACCATCTGTGGGGATTTTGCCTTCAACCCCCTTAGCTCCACTACCTTTCCTTCTGATTGAAATCTCATGAATAGTTCTTGGAAGTTCATCTCAATTGTTCCCAATGTAGTAAGCCATTGTACTCCCAAAACAATATCTGCTGCACCCATGGATATTGCATACATTGGGGTATCAAGTTGATAATCTCCCATGGATAATTTAATGCTATGACACTTCCCTGAACAACTAACTGTACCCCCATCTGCAATCAAAACCTGAAACTCTGGGGCTGGATATATAAAACAATTTAGATGAGTTGCCAACTTTTTGTTGATGAAATTATGAGTACTACCTGAGTCGATCAACACTGTTACTTTCTGCTTCTTTAAGAAACCCACTACCTTGAGAGTTTGTGGTGCACTGAAACCTGAGAGTGCATGACAAGAAATGATTGGTTGAGAATCATGTGATTCCTCACTTGACTCCCTATCCTCCTCTAATATGGGTTCCTCCTCTTCTTCCTCACTTGGACCTTCAATATAGAACAATTTCTTTTCACTACATTTATGTCCTCAATTGTATTTGCTATCACAATTGAAACACAACCCTTTTGCTCTTTTCTCCTCAATTTGCTGTGGAGTCAACCTAGTAGGTTGAGGAAGAGAAGGTGTTGAATATCCTTTCTCTCTTGTCATATTAGCCCCTTGCTTTCTATGAATCAAATACTTCTCCTCTACCCTGCGTGCCAAGATAAAAGACTCATTTATTGAGCTAGGACTAAACATGCGTACCTCATTTTGAATGTGCTCCTTGAGACCACCCAAGAATAAATCATTCAAGTTCTCCTCTATAATTGTATCCACTCTTAAGGATAGATTTTGGAATTTTTGAATATAATCCTTAACTGATCCTGTTTGTTGAATTTTAGCAAGCTGGCTGAAGAAGTTGTCTGTCACACTATTGCTATATTCTGCTTGGAGTTCTTCTGTAAAAATTGACCATGAGATGGTGAGACCCTATTTTCTCCGATGAGTACAAAGCCAACGATACCAAATGAATTGATCTGGTTCTAGATATAGGGAAGCCATCGTGACCTTTTGCCCATATGGGATTTGATATACTTCAAAAAAATTCTCCATTTGGTTTATCCATGTTAGAGGATCCTTACCATCGAACTTGTGCATATCCACCTTTGGAAAAAAATTCCTAGATCCCATAGGAGTATTAAAATTTGTGTCATTATTAGCCGACTTGAAGGTTTCACCTTGGTTGCTTGAGAACTCCTTTCTTGGTTCATTCATATAGGCACTTAACATGCTTTGTATATCTGATATATCTCCTCTTAGGTCACACATATCCCTCTTAACCTCTTCCTTGAACTTACTTATTTCCTCATTGGGATTACTATCCTCTATTATTTCCTCATCCTTATCAGAGGATTTCCCTGGTGTGGCAGCATTCTTTTTGCCTCTTGTTGCAGGCCCTGTCATGATGGAAACCAATATTTTTGAAATAAATCACACAAATGAAATGTAAATTTTCTAAAATTTTTACTGTAACTTACTAAGGCCAAGATACCACTTACCCAAAAAATTAGCAAATTTTTTGCCTTGAGAGCAAATTTGTTGGAAACCCTAATTTTGTAATAACTCGCTTATTTTTGCTTCAATTCCTCTAAAATCTGGATTGTATCTTCTTTAATATGGTCTTCAAAAACCCTTTACAAATCTTTAAAAAATTCATTAAAATCTAAAAGTTATGCTCTTCCCAAAATCACCTCCAATGTTGAGAAAAAATCTTGCCTCTACGGTGCCAAGATCATGCTCTGATACCACTTGTAATGAAACAACTTGCACAATATCTAAATATAATAGTAATATGCTACAAATACTTGATAATAATATGCCACTTCGAGGGGGCAACCTCCTAATTCTCTTCGAGGGGGATACCTCCAATAGTCTTTAGTAAGAACACAATACTCAATATGATGTGAAATGAGACTCACTAGCTCCTATATATACCTATTTATGCCTAGGATATCACCCAGGCCGACTTAGATAGCCCTATAGAAGCCTTAGGCTGACCTAAACAACTAAATAACAATATAATAATGATAATATGACTAAATTAGGAGTTAAGATAGCCACAAGCTGACTATTCATAACCCTATGTACAACAATATTAAGGGCGTAGCATAATTCTATTTGCAATTAATGTAAATTTGGGAAGCAAACAAAGACTAGTTTTAAGAGAAAAGAACAGTCCTCTTCTAATCTATTGGAGTTGGTGAATATAGATGTATGTGGTCCCACAAGAACAAGAAGTCTACAAGGTCACATGTATTTCATGCTACTTATTGATAGTTATTCAAGAATGACTTGGGTTACTTTTCTTAAAGAAAAATTAGAAGCCCTAGACAAGTTCAAGGCATTTAAAGCAATGGTTGAGAATGAAATGAATTTGAGAATCAAGTGTTTGAGGTCTGATAGAGGTGGTGAGTTTACTTCAAATGAATTCAATGCTTTTTGTGAAGAACATCAGATAAAGAGACAATTGTCTACCCCCAAACTCCTCAACAAAATGAAGTAGTTGAAAGGAAGAATAGAATAGTTCAGGAAGTTGCTAGAACAATGATCAAGGAATCAAAACTACCAGAAATATATTGGAAAGAAGCAATTCACACTACTGTCTACTTTTAGAATAGAGTGCAAGTCAAAGCAAATGGAACATAGACACCTTATGAGCTATGGTATGAAAGAACTCCTACTATCAAGTATTTCAAAATTTTTGGAAACAAATGCTATATCAAAAGAGATGAAGAGTTAGGAAAGTTTGATGCTAGATGTGATGAAGGCATATTCTACCAAAAGCAAAGCTTACTAGTGCTACAACAAAAGGTCAAAAAAGATTATTGAAAGTGCTAATGTGAAGGTAGATGAAGATATTCAAAGAATCTCAGAGCCTAATGGATATGAATCAGATGAGTCTATTGATACAGAAGATGTTGAAGAAGACAAAGATGTGGAAGTTTAGATTGATGAAGAAGAAGCTCCAAAAAGAGTTCCTAAGACCCCCAAGTATGTACAAATGAATCACTTAGAGGATCAAATCATTGGTGACAAAAGCAAATGAGTTATGAAATGAAGAATAATTACAGAAGAATAGGTAGATCTCTGCTTACTCTCACAAGTTGAACCTAGGATAGTTACTGAAGCATGTAAAGATGAACATTGGGTCAAGACAATAGAAGAAGAATTGATGTAAATTGAAAAGAATGAGACTTGGGAACTTGTTCCCAGGCTTGCAGATAAGAATGTGATTGGAACAAAATGGGTATTCAAAAATAAATTGAATGAGAATGGAGAAATGGTAAGAAACAAAGCCAAACTTATTTGTAAATGCTACTCACAAGTGGAAGGAATAGACTACGAGGAAACTTTTGCTCCAGTGGCAAGACTGGAGGCTATTAGGTTGTTTCTAGCTTATACAACACATAAGGATTTCAAGGTATATGAAATGGATGTGAAGTTAGTTTTTCTGAATGATGAGTTGGAAGAGGAAGTATACATAGAGAAACCAAATGGATTTTAGTTATCACACAAAACAAATATGGTATGCAGGGTGAAGAAGGCATTATATGGACTGAAGGAAGCTCCAAGAGCTTGGTATGCTAGGTTAGATAGGTATCTATTGTAGCAAGGATTCAGTAAAGGATTTGCATACAGTAATTTGTGCATCAAGGTAAGCAAAGACCAAATCCTAATTATTGAGGTCTATGTAGATGATATAATCTTTGGTAGAAATGATGGTTTGTGTAAGAACTTTGTAGATGAGATGCAAAAAGAATTTGAGATGTCAATGTGTGGTGAGATGAACTTCTTCCTTGGGCTACAAATTAATTAGAGAGATAAAGGCATTTTCATTTCACAATCAAAATACCTCAAGGAGTTGTTGAAGAAGTTTGGAATGGAAGAATCCAAACTAGTTTGTACTCCTATGACAATTGGTTGCAAGCTGAGAAAAAATGGTGAATACCCTAAGGTAGATTAGAGAAAATATAGATCATTGATTAGAGGACTGCTATACCTAACTGCTACCACACTAGATATCATGCATGTAGTCTATCTTGTGGCTAGATTTCAAGCAGATCCTATAGAGTCACATGTTATGGTAGTAAAGAGAATATTTAGGTATTTGAAAGGCAACCTAGACAATGATTTATGGTATCCTATGAATAATGACTTCACCCTATGTGCCTACATAGATGTAGATTGGGCTGAATGTGTAGATGATAGGAAAAATACAACTGGTGGCATGTTCTTTCTTAGAGACAGAGCTATGTCATGGCGAAGCAAGAAACAAAATTCAGTATGCTTATCACTGCAGAGGTAGAGTACATTGCAGTAGCATCATGTTGCATATAGGTGCTATGGATGAGACAAAATTTGAAGGATATCAAAGTTGAGTATAATGATCCAATCTTCTGTGACAATACCAGTACCATTAACATTTCAAAGAATCTAGTGATGCATTTAAGGACAAAGCATATTTCTATCAGGTATCTTTTTTTGAGAGAGAAGGTTGCAGAGAAAGAAGTGAAGCTTGAGTATGTGCCTACAAAGGATCAAGTTGTTGGCATATTCACCAAGGCTCTACCTAAGGATACATTTGAGTATCTTTAGGAAAAGTTAGGGGTTATTGCCCCTCCTTCTTTGAAATAGATGCATAAGGAAGTGCATCGGTCTAGTGTGATTTAGGATTCACTCTTTTCTAGACTGATGATGGAGGCTACCTCTCAGGGGGAACAGGTAGTAGTGTTGAAGAGTGTTGTAGTCAGGGGGAGTAAGAGTTGGTACATGATGGTTTAGAGTAGTTGAGATTTGTGCAAGTATGTGTAGTATAAGACTCAGGGGGAGAAATATTGAAGAAGGCATGTCACCCTTTGCCATTGATGTCAAAGGGGGAGAGAGTTCATGTGAAAAACAAAAAGGAAGAGTAAGATGTATAAAAGAAAGGGGGAGAATGAGATTAGTGAAAAATTGTGTCATGATGGTTTTTCACATCATATGTTGTCATCAATGACAAAGGGGGAGATGGTTGCAAGTATGTGCTAATCAGTGTTCTCATTGATGTCAACATGTTTGTGTCATCATTGGTGTCAATTGTATCTTCTAATGTTGTTATTGTTGTTGTTGGTTAAGTTATTGTGTTAAGGTGATTTGAATGACTTGTAGAAGTACTAATGATGTTAGTATATGATCTTGTTGCTAAGCTTCCAAGTGCTTTTGAGAAAATGTGATAAATACTGAAGACAATGTTGTGAAGAAGTATTCTAGCTTATAGGATATTGTTAGAGTTTTTTCTCTGTATTTCTTCTATATTGAAGAATGGAGTGTGAGGTTTGGATATGTTTTAGAGAATTGGTTGAAGATGTTAGATCCAAAATTTGGTGTTTTGTAATGTTGTGATTTGAAATTTATGTTCACGAGTTTTAAGATTGTGCCTGGTAGTGTTTGTTGTATGATTGGGAGAAAGTAGTTTGCTCTACATCTCTTTGCAGTTTGGTTTTTGGTCTTATTCTTCTAGATGAGTGTTCCTAAGATCCATATCAATTCTCTATCCAAAGTACCTATGATTTCGTGGTCCAGAATGTAGTTTTCATGAGTAGCAAAGCTTGGCAATGTTGGCTGTGAGAAATTTGTGAACTCTCTTTAAGTGAGATTTGTTGGTTCCTAGATGATTTCATGTTGTTCATGGATGTATCCAAATCATGTTGAACTCTTGTTCTTGGTCCGTAATTTATGGTTGTGTTCATTGAAGTGTGTGCCTAAAGATTCTAGTGTCAAACACCAGTTTTGGTCAACATGGATCTTTACACTCTTTGTAGACTACTTCATGGATTGTGGAAGTATGTTGAAGTGTGTGAAGATGTATTTAGGTCCAAGCTAAGCTATGAAGTGTTTCATCTTCATTCCTTTGCTCTGAAAGGAAGCTAGGTGTGCGGAAATGCTTCCTACACTAACCTAATGAGAAGAGGGCTATGCAAATTCAACTTTATCCTAAATATTATAGAGATGCTAAACCATTAACATGAGATATAATAGAAAAACACAAGAGCCAGAAAGAAGATAGAAGAAGAGAGACAAAGATTTACGATGGGGAAAACCCTTATCGGGTGAAAAACCCCACACTTAGAAACCTGCACAATGTATTAACAAATCTGAAAGAATGTTTACAATACACTTGCAATGCAAGCTTCAATGGTCTTCGACACTCATGTCTGGAGTCAATCCGGTAGCATAACAATACCTGTAAACCTGTGATACAAACTCCATCTCCAAGCACCTGTTTAAATAGAACATACAAGGCAATTTTGGACCTTTCTTGGAATGGGCATCCAATATGGCATCTTGGACCAAAACCCACACCTAGGGACACTTGGTCAACATTGTAGAATGTGTCTGACACTTGTCCATAGCTCCCATCCAAAAGAGGTTACCTATTTCCAAAATGGGCTATGATAGATGCTCTTACGACACTTACGACCGTCATAGAATCTGTCATAGCGGTTACAACTTACAGCTGTAAGAGAATCTATCATACACATGCTATAAATAGCATATTCTCTTACAACACATCATATTCCACCTTGGGGCACCCAAATATGCCTCATTCAAAGATGCTTCATGACACCTGTCATTACCTGTCTTACAACCTTCTATTCTTGACTCTTACATGTCATAGATTCATCATAGGAATCTATCATAACTATTTCGGTCAAACATTCCTTACACAACATAAAAGATGCCGACACATGGAAGAATATTCCTACCACTAAGTGGGACACCTATCTCCTCATGTGAGGACAAAATAATAAGTTGTCATAATCCATGTAGGATTGACACATCATCGTGCCACATCCCACAATATGACAAAGTGGAATTTCTAATTATTTACAACATAGGCAATTGAATAATAAATACAAACATTACAAATGCAGAGAATTGCCAAGGTTGAGACACCTTAATTCCCAACATTCTCCCACTTGTTAAACACCTTGTAAGAGCCAATAGAAAAATAGGATTTAACTGCTATAGGTCGAGAGGCCCATAGACTCCGAACACCATCTAAACTTCTTTGTGCCCATTGGTTTCGTCAATGCATCTGCAACATTCTTCAAAGTATCTACCTTCTCCAAATTTACCTTTCCATCCTTAACCATGTCCCTCACGAAGTGAAACTGAACATCAATGTGCTTGGTTCTAGCATGGAAAGTTGGATTCTTTGCAAGGCAAATTACACTCTGACTGTCACAATTAATCGTTATCTAACCTGCATCAACACCAATATCGCAACACAATCTCTTAAGCCAAATGGCTTCCTTACAAGCATGAGTTGCTGCCATATACTTAGCTTCTATCATAGACAAAGTAACAACAGGTTGTCGCTTACTCATCCAACTAATAGCACCACCAAACAGTGTAAAAACATAAGCACTGGTGGATCTCCTGCTGTCAATGTCACCTGCTCAATCTGAATCCACAAATCCACAAATATCAACAGAATGGGGAGGTCTTGAAACATTACCATGATAGCAAATGGAATACTCGGAAGTACCCCTCAAATATTTGAACACTCACTTAACTACATCCCAATGAACCCATCCAAGATTAGCCATAAATCGACTAAGGACTCCCACTTCTTGGGTAATGTCTGGTCTTGTGTAGACCATAGCATACATCAAACTGCCAATAGCACTAGCATAAGGTACTGTGCTCATGTCCTCCACCTCACTAGGAGATTTTGGACAATCCTCAATAGATAAATTTGTCCCCAAGGAAATGGGAACACACAATGGTCTACAATCTCCCATGTTGAATCTGTCCAACACGGTCTTAACATACTTACTCTGACTTAACCAAAGTTTTCTGTTGGTTCTGTCTCTTCTGATTTCCATTCCTAGAATGTACCTGGCTGTCCCTAAATCTTTCATTGCAAACTGAGTTGACAACTTAGATTTAAAATCAGAAATCATATTCTTACCCTTCCCAATGAGAAACATATCATCAACATACAGTGCAACAATGAGAATATGATCACCATCAAACTTATAATAAACATAGTGATCTAATTTTGATCTCACAAATCTAATTGACAACACAAAGGCATCAAACTTCAAGTACCATCTCCTAGGGGATTGCTTCAAACCATACAAAGACTTCTTAAGTTTGCAAACCAAGTTTTCTTTACCTTTTACCATGTAATGCTCTAGCTGTGACATGTAGATTTCCTCCTCCAAGTCACCGTGAAGGAAAGTTGTCTTCACATCCATCTGTTCTACCTCCAAGTCATAAGCTGCTGCGAGAGACAACATAAATCAAATGGATGTCAACTTTGCAAAGAGAGAGAAGATCTCACCATAATCTATACCCTCCACTTGTGAATACCCCTTCGCAACCAATCTGGCCTTATACTTCTCAATACTGCCATCTGCACCAATCTTCTTCTTGAACACCCATTTGCATCCAACGGGTTTTTGTCTAGGAGGCAAAGGCACCAAGTTCCAAGTTTGATTCTTTTCCAAAGAAGCCATTTCTTCCTCCATGGCCTCCTTCCAGGAACCTGCATCCTTCATATCCAAAGCCTCTAATACAGTTCTAGGTTCATCACTGTTAGTGAGCAAAGCATAAGCACAACTAGAATCAAGCAATGTAAAACCACACCTTTTAGGTTGCTTCCTTATCCATGTAGACCTCCTCAAGAGCTAAGGTTGAGGTTCAGCTTCTTGTTCTGAGCTTTCAGAGCTACTAGAGCTCTCCTCATCATCAGGTCCAACATTGTCTTTTTGTTCAGTCTTCTCAGGGTTAAGAGGAAACTGAACAACATCCTCTTTCTTTTCTTTTTCTTTTGGCTACAAAATAGTGGAAGAAGGTGTAAGCTCTCTGAAGATGACACTTCTACTATACAACACTTTTTCAGCCATGGGGTCCCAAAGCTTGTATCCTTTCACACCAACACCATAACCGATGAAGATACACTTAACATCTTTGTTCTCCAACTTTGACCGCTTCTCCCTAGGAACATGTGCATATGCCTCACAACCAAAAACATGAAGATGCCTTACTAAAGGATTTCTACCAGACCACGCCTCCATGGGTGTCTTTCCAACAAGAGCCGATGTAGGAGATCTGTTTACTAGATAGCATGTAGTGGCAACAGCTTCAACCGAAAACTTTTGTTCTAGACCAGCTCCACTAAGCATACTCCTAGCCTTCTCCATCAGTGTCCTGTTCATCCTCTCTGCAACTCCATTTTGCTGTGGTGTGTATGGAGTTGTCTTATGTCTTTCAATCCCAAGTTCCTTGCAATACTTATCGAATTATGTAGAGCATAACTCACCACCGTTGTCAGTTCTCAAACATTTAATCTATTTACCAGTCTAATTTTCAGAAAAGGCTTTAAACTCCTTAAACTTGCTATAGACTTTAGATTTGCTTATGAGAAAATAAATCCATCTCCTTCTACTATAATCATCTATAAAAGATACAAAGTATACAAATTTTGATAATGAAGGAACATTAATAGGACCAAACACATCAGAATGAATGAGGTCCAACACACCAGAAGACTTATGAGAACTTGAGTAAAACTGAACACGGTTTTGTTTTCCATAAATGTAATGTTCATAAAAGTTGAACTCAACATTACAATCATCTAACCCCTCAACGAGGTTCTTATTTTTCAGGGTACGCAGACCCTTCTCACCAATGTGGCCAAATCTCTTATGCCATAACATTGTCTTTTCTATAGGAAGTTTAACTTGCAATGCACGATTACAACCATCAAGACTAGAAACAACAGATTTCTTCACTGCTCGTTCAGATGGTGGGGATGAAGTGACTGCTACCCTCTTCCTTGAGTCAGAAGAACTATTGCATTGTGAAATGCATGCCTCCAGCTGAAACAAAGTACCTCTTCAAGTACCCTTAGCAAGCACCATAGATCCTCTAGTCATCTTGCATCCTTCTTTAAAGAAAACAACCTGCACACCTGTATCATTCAAACTACTTACATAAAGCAGGTTCCGTGCTAAGCTTGGGATGTGCATAACCCTAGAGATCCCCTTCACTCGACCATCAAGGAATCAGATAGAGACTCTTCCACAACCAACAATCTTTAGATGAGAGTCGTCACCCAGATACACCTTTCCACCATCAAACTCCTCATACTTAGTGAACCAGTCTCGATGCGAGGTCATGTGGAATGATGTACCAGAGTTGATTAGCCACACATCATCAGATGCATGGGTTGCCAGGGCTGCGATGAAGGCATCACCGTCATCTTATGATTTTTTGAAATTTGAATCAAGAGCTTTCTTCTTTTTCTTCTTCTCCTCTTTGCATTCCTTTTGAAAATGCTTGGTCTTTCCACAGTTCCAACAAAGAGCCTTGGACTTTCCAGGAGATTTGGATCTCCCACGGGATTTGGATCTACCCTTCTCAGCTTTCTTGTCCTTCTTCCCTTTCTCCTTGGATCTTCCACGAACTGCAAGGGCTTCTTTGGCTACCTCAAAAGACTTTCTTTGCATCTCTTCAAATAACAGTGAAGAAACCACCTCTTCCATTTTGAATGTGGATGTGGTGCTTTTGATTGCCATGACAAGATGTTCCCATGATTCCGGCAGAGAACAAAGCAGGGTCATACACCGATCCTCCTCCTCCATCTTTACACCAATAGATGTCAATTGTGCAACCAACATGTTAAAGGCATTCATATGCTCAGCCACGGATCCTCCGTCCTCCATTCGAAGAGAATACAACTTCTTTCTCAGGAAAAGTTTATTGACAAGGGATTTGGCTTGATACACATCCCCCAACTTCTTCCAAAGGAGTTTTGCAGTAGCCTCCTCATGGACATTTAACAACACAGAATTGGCAAGACTAAGTCTTATGAGACCCTTAGCCTTCCGATCCTTAAGATCCCACTCATCTTGAGTCATTGTAGCTAGTTTAGTTCCATTCACACTTTCCCAAAGGTCTCGGTCAACTAACATGTCTTCCATCTTGAGCTTCCACAGTTCAAAATTATTGCCGTCGAACTTCTCTACTTCAAACCTCCCTGATGTGCTTGCCATCTCCTTGCTGCAATAAGATACATAATGCTCTGCACAGACTCCCACTCAACCTAAGATTAGCTCAAAAAACCCCTACCGAACAACTAGGACCAAAGGTGATCAAGCTCTGATACCAACTGAAATGAAGCTAGGTGTGCGGAAATGCTTCCTACACTAACCTAATGAGGAGAGGGCTATGCAAATTCAACTTTATCCTAACTATTACAGTGATGTTAAACCATTAACATGAGATATAACAGCAAAACACAAGAGCCAAAAAGAAGATAGAAGAAGAGAGACAAAGATTTATGGTGGGGAAAACCCTTATCGGGTGAAAAACCCCACACTCATAAACCTGCACAATGTATTAACAAATCTGAAAGAATGTTTACAATACACTTGCAATGCAAGCTTCAATGGTCTTCAACACTCGTGTCTGGAGTCAATCCGGCAGCATAACAGTACCTGTAAACCTGTGATACAAACTCCATCTCCAAGCACCTGTTTAAATAGAACATACAAGGCAATTTTGGACCTTTCTTGGAATGGGCGTCCAATATGGCATCTTGGACCAAAACCCACGCCTAGGGACACTTGGTCAACATTATAAAATGTGTCTGACACTTGTCCACAGCTCCCATCCCAAAGAGGTCACCTATTTCCAAAATGGGCTGTGATAGATGCTCTTACGACACTTACAACCGTCATAGAATCTGTCATAGTGGTTACAACTTATAGCTGTAAGAGAATCTATCATACACATGCTATAAATAGAATATTCTCTTACAACACATCATATTCCACCTTTCAGGTTGCTTCCTTATCCATGTAGACCTCCTCAAGAGCTAAGGTTGAGGTTCAGCTTCTTGTTCTGAGCTTTCAGAGCTGCTAGAGCTCTCCTCATCATCAGGTCCAACATTGTCTTTTTGTTCAGTCTTCTCAGGGTTAAGAGGAAACTGAACAACATCCTCTTTCTTTTCTTTTTCTTCTGGCTACAAAATAGTGGAAGAAGGTGTAAGCTCTCTGAAGATGACACTTCTACTATACAACACTTTTTCAGCCATGGGGTCCCAAAGCTTGTATCCTTTCACACCAACACCATAACCGATGAAGATACACTTAACAGCTTTGTTCTCCAACTTTGATCGCTTCTCCCTAGGAACATGTGCATATGCCTCACAACCAAAAACATGAAGATGCCTTACTAAAGGCTTTCTACCAGACCACGCCTCCATGGGTGTCTTTCCAACAAGAGCCGATGTAGGAGATCTGTTTACTAGATAGCATGTAGTGGCAACAGCTTCAACCGAAAACTTTTGTTCTAGACCAGCTCCACTAAGCATACTCCTAGCCTTCTCCATCAGTGTCCTGTTCATCCTCTCTGCAACTCCATTTTGCTGTGGTGTGTATGGAGTTGTCTTATGTCTTTCAATCCCAAGTTCCTTGCAATACTTATCGAATTATGTAGAGCATAACTCACCACCGTTGTCAGTTCTCAAACATTTAATCTATTTACCAGTCTAATTTTCAGCAAAGGCTTTAAACTCCTTAAACTTGCTATAGACTTTAGATTTGCTTATGAGAAAATAAATCCATCTCCTTCTACTATAATCATCTATAAAAGATACAAAGTATACAAATTTTGATAATGAAGGAACATTAATAGGACCAAACACATCAGAATGAATGAGGTCCAACACACCAGAAGACTTATGAGAACTTGAGTAAAACTGAACACGGTTTTGTTTTCCATAAATGTAATGTTCATAAAAGTTGAACTCAACATTACAATCATCTAACCCCTCAACGAGGTTCTTATTTTTCAGGGTACGCAGACCCTTCTCACCAATGTGGCCAAATCTCTTATGCCATAACATTGTCTTTTCTATAGGAAGTTTAACTTGCAATGCACGATTACAACCATCAAGACTAGAAACAACAGATTTCTTCACTGCTCGTTCAGATGGTGGGGATGAAGTGACTGCTACCCTCTTCCTTGAGTCAGAAGAACTATTGCATTGTGAAATGCATGCCTCCAGCTGAAACAAAGTACCTCTTCAAGTACCCTTAGCAAGCACCATAGATCCTCTAGTCATCTTGCATCCTTCTTTAAAAAAAACAACCTGCACACCTGTATCATTCAAACTACTTACATAAAGCAGGTTCCGTGCTAAGCTTGGGATGTGCATAACCCTAGAGATCCCCTTCACTCGACCATCAAGGAATCAGATAGAGACTCTTCCACGACCAACAATCTTCAGATGAGAGTCGTCACCCAGATACACCTTTCCACCATCAAACTCCTCATACTTAGTGAACCAGTCTCGATGCGAGGTCATGTGGAATGATGTACCAGAGTTGATTAGCCACACATCATCAGATGCATGGGTTGCCAGGGCTGCGATGAAGGCATCACCGTCATCTTATGATTTTTTGAAATTTGAATCAAGAGCTTTCTTCTTTTTCTTCTTCTCCTCTTTGCATTCCTTTTGAAAATGCTCGGTCTTGCCACAGTTCCAACAAAGAGCCTTGGACTTTCCAGGAGATTTGGATCTCCCACGGGATTTGGATCTACCCTTCTCAGCTTTCTTGTCCTTCTTCCCTTTCTCCTTGGATCTTCCACGAACTGCAAGGGCTTCTTTGGCTACCTCAAAAGACTTTCTTTGCATCTCTTCAAATAACAGTGAAGAAACCACCTCTTCCATTTTGAATGTGGATGTGGTGCTTTTGATTGCCATGACAGGATGTTCCCATGATTCCGGCAGAGAACAAAGCAGGGTCATACACCGATCCTCCTCCTCCATCTTTACACCAATAGATGTCAATTGTGCAACCAACATGTTAAAGGCATTCATATGCTCAGCCACGGATCCTCCGTCCTCCATTCGAAGAGAATACAACTTCTTTCTCAGGAAAAGTTTATTGACAAGGGATTTGGCTTGATACACATCCCCCAACTTCTTCCAAAGGAGTTTTGCAGTAGCTTCCTCATGGACATTTAACAACACAGAATTGGCAAGACTAAGTCTTATGAGACCCTTAGCCTTCCGATCCTTAAGATCCCACTCATCTTGAGTCATTGTAGCTAGTTTAGTTCCATTCACACTTTCCCAAAGGTCTCGGTCAACTAACATGTCTTCCATCTTGAGCTTCCACAATTCAAAATTACTGCCATCGAACTTCTCTACTTCAAACCTCCCTGATGTGCTTGCCATCTCCTTGCTGCAATAAGATACAGAATGCTCTGCACAAACTCCCACTCAACCTAAGATTAGCTCAAAAAACCCCTACCGAACAACTAGGACCAAAGGTGATCAAGCTCTGATACCAACTGAAAGGAAGCTAGGTGTGCGGAAATGCTTCCTACACTAACCTAATGAGGAGAGGGCTATGCAAATTCAACTTTATCCTAACTATTACAGTGATGTTAAACCATTAACATGAGATATAACAGCAAAACACAAGAGCCAAAAAGAAGATAGAAGAAGAGAGACAAAGATTTATGGTGGGGAAAACCCTTATCGGGTGAAAAACCCCACACTCATAAACCTGCACAATGTATTAACAAATCTGAAAGAATGTTTACAATACACTTGCAATGCAAGCTTCAATGGTCTTCAACACTCGTGTCTGGAGTCAATCCAGCAGCATAACAGTACCTGTAAACCTGTGATACAAACTCCATCTCCAAGCACCTGTTTAAATAGAACATACAAGGCAATTTTGGACCTTTCTTGGAATGGGCGTCCAATATGGCATCTTGGACCAAAACCCACGCCTAGGGACACTTGGTCAACATTATAGAATGTGTCTGACACTTGTCCACAGCTCCCATCCCAAAGAGGTCACCTATTTCCAAAATGGGCTGTGATAGATGCTCTTACGACACTTACAACCGTCATAGAATCTGTCATAGTGGTTACAACTTATAGCTATAAGATAATCTATCATACACATGCTATAAATAGAATATTCTCTTACAACACATCATATTCCACCTTGGGGCGCCCAAATATGCCTCATTTAAAGATGCTTCATGACACATGTCATTACCTGTCTTAGAACCTTCTATTCTTGACTCTTACATGTCATAGATTTGTCATAGGAATCTGTCATAACCGTTTCAGTCAAACATTCCTTACACAACATAGAAGATGCCGACACATGGCAAAATATTCCTACCACTAAGTGGGACGCCTATCTCCTCATGTGAGGACAAAATAACAAGTTGTCATAATCCATGTAGGATTGACACATCACCGTGCCACATCCCACAATATGATAAAGTGGAATTTCCAATTATTTACAACATAGGCAATTGAATAATAAATACAAACATTATAAATGCAGAGAATTACCAAGGTTGAGACACCTTAATTCCCAACATGCTCCGCATGATTGTTTAGGTCTAGACCTAATTTGAATTTTGTATACTTGTCGACCTTCAAGTTTGTTTCAAGGATGTAGAATGTGTTTCTGACCTTGGTGAATGTTTCAAGGTTGATGATTAATATAAATAAGTGTAAATAATTTGTGTGTAGGTGTGCAGGGGTAGAGATGAAGATGTTTGTGTTGTGAGGCTACAAAGGTAATTTGTATTGTGCTTTATTGGAATTAAACTCAGGCATATGGTAGATGCTATCATATTAGTTCATGACAGTGATCCACCCCTTTTGGCAGTGAGCCACCCTTTTTGGTAGTAAGCCCTTTTGGCAGTGAGCCACCCTTTTTGGTATTGAGCCCTTTTGGCAATGAGCCACCTTTTTGGTAGTGAGCCCTTTTGGCAGTGAGCCTATTGCAGTGAGAATTCTTTTGGGTGGTGAGCCCTTTGGCAATGAGCCTCTTAGTAATTTGGTATTGATACTACTTTATATTGTGAGCTAATCCCAACCGTGGTTTTTCCCTTCTAGGATTTTCCATATAAAAATCTTGTGTTATCTTGTGCATGGAGTTGATGTGATTAAGCTTCTGTTATATGTTTTTCATGTTTGATATTCATAATAGAATAAGGGTTTAAGTGAATTAATGTGGATGTGATTATGTTTGTAAGGGTTTAAAGTTTTTGATACAACTGATTAACCCCCAGCTTAGTTGTCTTGTGCATTCCAATAATAACGCCAACGTGTAGGTAATCATAAATCACCATTAAGATATAGAAAACTCAAAGAAACCACACCCGGAAAGAAAATGAGTTGGAAAATAGTCATAAAGCACCCAACTTTAACGCAAGCTATAGATCACGAACCCACACCCCTGAACACACTAGCGGATTTTATCTTGCACTACAAAATTTGCAATGTGATTAAAATCACTAGAGATCTAGGAGAAAATGCAAAATGTAAAAGTAGAAATAGAGTAGGGTAAATGCTAATAAAACCCCCTTTTCACATGCACATGGGAAAATTACAATAAATACATGTTCAAGGGTAGGTCAAAATTAATTTGGATCCCTTGATCGTTGGGATATTAGAGATGATTTTAATGCCATACAAAGACGACAAACTTTGAAGATATGACAAGGGTGACACAATAGACCAACACTAGTATCCTTAGACTTCAGGATGTCAGAGTTACTTCTAGTGGCATGCCAAGATGACAAACCTGAACAAGCTAAATACTCAACCATGCAAATGTATAAAGGGAAACTATCAAGTTTTTAGGGGTGATTCTATTGTCATGAAAAAAATGACAAACCCTGATACCTCAACAAGGCAGAAAATAAGTAAAAAACATGAAAATTAAAATGTCAAAACCCATTAGAGAAACACAAAGGGGGTTAAAAATATCAAAACAAAGAACAAAACATGTCAAAAGGAAAAAAAGATGCTAAGTAGAGGTAATGAATAAAACTAAACATTACACCATAGGAAAATGAAACAAGCAAAGAAAAGAAAAGGGGTCCTCATTTGCCCAAAATGGGCCATGTTGTGTAGGGTACAATAGGTCTTGGCATGAAATGTTGGGCTCTTCGCTAAGGAGATTGCACTCTAGCTGTCACAATATACTATCATTGCACCATGTTTGAACTCTATATCTAAACACAATCTTTTTAAGCCAATTGGCTTCTTTATAGGAATGCGTAGCTTCCACATACTCTACCTCTGTAGTGGACAAAGCAACCACAATTTTTTTCTTTCTCATCCAACTGATTGCACCACCAAATAATGTAAACACATATGCACCATTGGATCTTTTGCTATCAACATCACTAGCCTAGTCTAAATCCACATAGCCTCTAATATCCTTAGAAATTATAGTCTCTTATTTCATGAAAACATATAGAGTACTTTGAGGTACCCCATAAGTATATAAAGGCTCTGTTTATTGCATCCTAATGAGCTCTTTCTAGATTAGACATGTATCAGGAAAAAACTCCCACTGCTTGGGTAATGTCTAGTCTTGTACAAACCATAGCATACATTAAACTACCAATTGCACTCTAGTATGGTACTTGGCTCATGTCTTCCATCTCTGATGGGGTTGTAGGATAATGCAAATAGAAAGATTCATTCCCATCATAACAGGAACACATAATGGTTTGAATCCTGCATATTAAATCTTCTTAGAATAGCATCCACATACTTTGGTCTAACCAAAGATTTATGTTTTGTTTGTCCATCCCCAGAATGTGTCTTCCTATACCAAGGTCCTTCATTTCAAACTTTGCTAAGAGCTGAGATTTTAGTTTTGCAATCAAACCCTTTCCTTTGCCAAAAAACAACATGTCATCAACATACAAGGCAATAACCAAGAAATGATCACCATCAGATTTGAAATACATAAAGTGATTAGATTTAGACTCCACAAATCCCTAACTCAACACATATGCATCAAACTTCTAGTACCACATCCTAGGACTCTATTTTAAACCATATAAGGATTTCTTAACTTATAGACCAAATGACTTTTACCATTCACCACATAGTGCTCAGGTCGTGTCATAAAAATTTCTTCCTCCAAATCACCATGAAGGAATGTTGTTTTCACATCCATTTTCTTGATATCTAGATCATAAGCTGTTGTAATAGAAAGAAAGAAATGAATGGATGTTATTTTATCTATAGGAAAAAATATCTCACCATAATCAACTCCCTAAACATGGGAGTAACCTTTCACAACCAACCATGCTTTGTATTTCTCAATGCTACCATTTGAACCCATTTTTTTTTTGAACACTCATTTGCAACCAACGAGCTTCCATCCTTCAAGCAATTGTACAAGGTCCCATGTATCATTCTTTTTAAGAATTTCTATCTCTTCATCTATGGCTATTTTACAAGACTATATAATTCGTACCAAGAGCCTCTTCTATAGATAACGATTCATCAATGTTAGCATTCAAAGAAAATACATATCTCCAATCATCAGGGGTTTACCCATACCATTCTAGTGGTTGTCTATGCCTAGTAGACCTTTCAACAAGCTGAGGTTCATGTTATGCTTCTTCCTTTGATGATTTAGAACTTGTGGAGATTTCATCAACTTCTTGTCTTTCTAATAGCCTTGATTTGAATAACTTTCTCAGGCATGGGTGGAAATTGAATAACATATTTCTTTTCTTCTTTATGTTTTGGTTGTTGCATTGTAATAGAAAAAGGCTTAGTTTCTCTAAAACTAACACTTCTAGAATAAATTATCTTTTGTGTAATAGGATCCCAATGCTTATATCCTTTCACACCATAACTGTATCCTATGAAGATACATTTAATAGCCTTGTTATCTAATTTTGTCCACTTCCCCTTTGGTACATGTGCATATGCCTTGCAAGCAAAAATTCTTAGATGTCTAATTCAAGGATTGTGGCTCGTACATGCCTCCATATGTGTCTTATCAACAAGAGACAATATAGGAGACCTATTTATTAGGTAGAAGGTAGTGGGTATAGCTTCATCCCAACCCAAAAATTTTATTCTAGTCTAGCACCAATAAACATACTCCTAGCCTTCTCCTTCAATGTCATATTCATTCTTTCTAAAATTCCATTCTGTTGTGGAGAATACGATGTGGCTTTGTGATCTACAAATTGAAAATTGAATTGAAGAGTGGTGGACCATGGCACCAAAGATCAAAGGCTCCAAACTATTCAAGATTTTTAACAAACTAGGTTTCATAATAGTTTCTTTTATTGGTAAGTGTAGTGGAACTACATCTTTAAGTAAGTGGAGAGTTTTGTAATCTTTTAAGTTTATGTGATTTTGTAATAGTAGAGGATGAAAGTTTAAGAGCCATAGTTGGTGGTGTACGACCTAGCAAACATCTCAAGTTTTTACCCTTTCCTCGAATAGCACATCACCAACATGTTCTTGCAACTTAAAAACTAAAAACATGGGGTAGTAAGTGGTAAGTAAGTTAGAAAAATTAATTGTGGAATTATAAAAACTTATTTTCCTTTATTAAAATGCAAGTGGGGGATGATGTATCTCATGATAAATAAAGAGCATAGCATCAACCAATGCAATTATATAGAGGCTTCCAGATGAGCATGCATTAGTGCCCTCACATGTTCACACATATTTTACCTTGCTACTAAATAAGGATTGTATAGTAAAGTGCTAGGGAATACTACTAATTCCAAATGAGTTTAAACTAACTTATTCGTCCACTCATAGAACATAATTAAATGAACAAAGTATCTAATGATTTTCTTGATTGACATGAAGGCCTCTATAAGAGATAAAACTTTATAGCCAATCAGATTGGCAATAATTTATTTTTAAAAGTCTTTTTAATTAAAACATTTACATCTTAACATTACAAAACATAAATATTTGTTTTGGGTAAAGAATACTAACATACGATTTGCTCATAAATATAGACAATAATAATGGGGGATACAATTGACAACAGAACAATTTTTAAAATTGCACTTGACATTTTTGGATGTGAATTAGGCCCTATCAACAAAGAAAATGCTCCAACTAAACCAAATAGGGCAGAGGAGGAATCCTATTTAGAAGAAGAAAATGGAAGTGAAATAGATGATGAAGAAGTAGATATACTAGAGGAAAGATTGATTAGCCAACCAGAATCAAAGGTCAAGAAACCAAAGGTGGGGGAGAAAAAATCTAGAGCCAGAAAGCCCAACAAAGTGAAATTGGAAATGGCAGAAAAGGGAAAGGGGAAAATGAAGCTGAGATCTGGGAAGAGAGCCTCTTTTCCTAAGGAGCCATGAAGTTAATAATCTAGAATGTTAGGGGCATCAATTCCCCTAACAAAAAGAGTATGCTCAAGTGCCAATTTTTTTTGAGAAAACCAGACATTCTAATGCTACTGAAAACAAAATTATCTCTAACAGAATCAAGGAAGCTAATGGAAAAGTGGAAGTAGTGGCAAGGAATATTTTCTCCTACTAGGAGGGCATTTGGTGGGATGGGAATAATATGGAACCCTTTCAAAGTCACTACAGAAGAAATACAGTCAAGCATGGATTGGCAAGTAAGTAGAGTAAAGCACATTTTACTAAATTTGAGATTCATTTTGTTTAATGTGTATGGGCCTATGGGTACTATACAAGTGAAATAAGTTTGGAATCAAATCACTATGACAATGCAAAATCTTTAGGAAGAAAGTATAATTTTGGGAAGTGATTTTAATGCAATTCTAGATGCATTACAAAAAAGGGGGGTATTGCAAGGTGTGCACAAACCTAGGTGGAATTTGAGAACTTTATCAATTGCAACTACCTTCAAGATATTACCCCTAAGAATGCATAATACACTTGGACCAATAAAAGGAAATAGTTCACAAATATTGTAGAAAGATTAGATCAGTTCTTTATTAGGGGAAATTGGTCAAAAGCCTCTCTCACATATGAATCCTCCATTCTATCCCTAACAAGTCTAGATCACTCCCCCTTATAGCTAGGATTCTCCCTAGATTCAAAGTTGATGATATGACCCTTCAAATTTGAAAAAAATGTGGCTTCATGATCTAAAAATTGAAAATTGAATTGAAGAGTGGTGGACCAAGGCACCAAATATCAAATGCTCCAAACTATTCAAGTTTTTCAACAAACTAGGTTTCATAAAAGAGAAACTCAAAGAATGGAACAAATGCCATTTGAATAACATCTTCATTGAGAAGGAAAAAGTAGAGGAAGAACTAGGAGCCCTCAATGAAGTGATAATCAGGGATGGAATGGATCAAAACACTTATGCATTAGAGTCAAAATTAAAAGGAAAATATGTAGAACTATTAACCAAAGAGGGTATCTTTTGGAGATAGAGGTCAAGAGAATGCTAGCTACAAGAGAGAGATAGTAACACCAAATATTTTTACAATGCCATGAAGATTGAAAGGAGTTCAAATAGGATCACGAGTATCAGAAATAAACATGGGATAGTGGTAGAGAAATGGGATGACATTTGCATGGTGGCTGAAAACTACTTCAAATATTTGTTATACTCTCCAGTCCCTTTAGATGAACAAAACAAGGAGGATGTGCTAAGAAGGATCCCATGCTTAGTAGGACTAGAATATAATGATTTTCTAAATACACCATTTAGGGAAGAAGAAGTGAAAGTGGTGGCATTCCATATAGTTTCAGACAAATCATTGTGGCTTGATGGATTCCCTACCTATTTTTTTAAAAAAATTGAGGTATACTAGGGAAAGATTTGGTCCAAGTGGTGGAAGAATTGAGGAATATGTCTACCATGCTTAGAGATATGAATAATACTTTAATTTCACCGATACCCAAGAAGAATCAAGTAGAAACGGTGGATGACTTTACACCCATAGCGCTATGCAACACAATCTACAAAATAGTGTGTAAGGCCATGGCAAATAGGTTAAAGAAGCTCCTTTTGGATGTCATTATAGAAGAACACAGTGGTTTTGCACTAGGGAGATCCATCACACAAGGCATAATTATAACTCATGAAGTAATACACATGGTAAGGAGTAAAAAAAAAGAATGATAATTAAACTTGATATAAAAAAGGCCTATGATCAAGTAAACAAACAATTCCTGATAGAAGTACTAGAGAAGATTGGAATCTGTAAGGAATGGTCTAAATGCATTAATAACTATATATTTACACCTACATTCTCAATCCTGGTGAATGGAAATTCACAAGTTTTTTTCACCTCTACTAGGGATCTAAGGTAGGGAGACACCAGCGGAGGTCACAAGGAGGACCTCCTTCCCATCCACATATTCATCTTATTCAACATAAAAGCCACAATGGAAGTCCAAGAGCCACAACTTGGAGTTCCAACTATAGATATTACTTGGGGATTCAAACTTGGATCTCCATCTTGAGAACCTTATGGCCTTTCCATTTAAGCACAACCCCTTCACTATATAATATTATTATATTAATTATAATATATAATATAAAAATAATATAATTATATCTATATCATTTTTTATAACTAATAATATTAATATTAATATATTATATTACATAATACTTAATAATTATTAACACTCTAAAATGTTATGAAGCATAATACTAGTTTCTTTTATTGGTAAGTGTAGTGGCACTACATCTTTAAGTAAGTGAAGAGTATTGTCATCTTTTAGTAGAGGATGAATGTTTAAGAGCCATAGTTGGTGGTGTACATCCTAGCAAACATCTCAAGTTTTAAACCTTTCCTCGAATAGCACATCAACAACATGTTCTTGCAACTTAAAAGCTAAAAACATGCGGTAGTAAGTGGTAAGTTAGAAAAATTAATTTCATAATTATAAAAAATTATTTGCCTTTATTAAAATAAAAGTGGGGGATGATGTATCTCATGAGAAATAAAGAGTGCAACATCTACCAATGCGATTATATAGAGGCTTCCAAATGAGCATGCATTAGTGCCCTCACATGCTGACACATATTTCACCTTGCTACTAAATAAATATTGTATAGTAAAGTGCTAGGGAATACTACTAATTCCAAATGAGTTTAAACTGACTTATTCGTCCACTCGTAGAACATAATTAAATGACAAAGTATCTAATGATTTTCTTGATTGACATGAAGGCCTCCATAAGAGACAAAAGTTTATAGCCAATCAGATTGTGAATAATTTACTTTTAAAAGTATTTTTAATTAAAATTTTGCATCTTAACATTACAAAACATAAATATCTATTTTGGGTAAAGAATACTAAAATATGATTTGTTCATAAATACATACAATAATAATGGGGGACACAATTGATAACAATTTTTTTTTAAAAGTGCACTTGATATTCTTGGATGTGAATTGGGCCCTATCAACAAAGAAAATTCTCCAACTGAAGCAAATAGGGTGGAGGAGGAATTTCATTCAGAGAAAGAAATGGGAAGTGAAATAGATATACTGGAGGAAAGATTGATTAGCCAACCAGAATCAAAGATCAAGAAACTAAAGGTGGGGGATAAAGAATCTAGAGCCAGAAACCCCAATAGAGTGAACCTGGAATTGGGAGAAAAGGAAAAGGGGCTTTGATGAAGCTGAGTTATGGTAATGGAGCCACTTTTTGTAAGGATCCATGAAGTTAATAACCTAGAATGTTAGGGGCATCAACTCCCTTAACAAAAAGTGTATGCTCAAGTGCCAAATAGATTTGAGAAAACAAGACATTATAATGCTACAAAAAACAAAATTATCTTTGGCCGAATCAAGGAAGCTAATGGAAAAGTGGAAGTAGTGGCAAGAAATAGTTTCTCCTACTAGGGGGGCAGCTAGTGGCCTGGGAATAATATGGAAGCCATTCAAAGTCACTGTAGAAAAAATACAGTCAAGCATGGATTGGCAAGTAAGTAGAGCAAAGTACATTTCACTAAATTTGGCATTCATTATATTCAATGTGTATGGGCCTATGGGTACTATACAGACAAAATAAGTTTTTTACCTTTACAAGGGATCTAAGGAAGGGAGAGCCCATCTCTCCTTTTTTATACATCATCATGGTAGAAGCATTGGGCAGACTCATGCAGGGAGAAAGCATAAGAGGTGAATGTAAGGGGATCAATGTGGCTTACCCACCAATAGTTTGGAGATGACACTCTCTTATTTGCATTCACTAGCAAGAAAGAGGCCAAAACATATAAGAGTACATTGGACAAATATATTGAAGCTTCGGGACAACAAATCAATTGGAAGAAATTAGAAACTTTTTTCTTCAACACTGATCTAAGGAAGCAAAAATAAATTTCTTTGTTTCTAAGATTCAAGGTAAGTCAATTGCCCAATAAATATTTAGGGATAACATTATTGTAGGAGCTCATAAATCAAGGCTATGGGATTCATTAATTTTAAGTTGTGTGACAAATATGGAATCATGGAAAGGAAAATGACTATTTATTATATTCTCTAATTGTGCTCTGAGGGCAAAGCTAGTTTGGAACCTATATTCTAACTCTCACTTATAATGGGCCAAGATTATTCAAAACAACTACCTAGATAGCATAGATCCAAGAAGAATTATTACCACAATTAATCCCTTGGGAGGTTTTACAATATGGAACTCTATATTAGAGTGCAATGATCTAATAGTGAAACACATCACATGGGAAATAAGAAATGGGAAAAGAGCATTGTTTTAGGAAGATTTGTGGAACAGGTTCCCTACAATAAAAGAGGACCAAGGACTTTTGGAAACAAGGGAAAATTTAAACACTTTTTGGGGTCCATTTGTGAGAGACTATATTCAAATAAATAGTGTGTAGGGAATTAAGACATGGAAGTGGAAATCATTATAGGGCATGGGTATCCCAAAAGATCAATGATAGAAGTTGGAAGAAATGCTAGCAGCAAGGAAAAATTTCATCTTTGAGCAGCAGGATATAATCAAGTGGTGTGGATTTAAATCAAGGAACTATAATGTAAAGATTGGATATTCAATTAGGGAAGATGCAACGAGAAAACAAAATTGGCCAATACACTTATGTTGGAAAAAAAAAAATTTACTGAAGGGTAGAGCCTTTGCATGGGTGGCATTGCATAATAGAATTCTAATAGGAGATAGACTAAGGAACTTGGTTTCATTTGGCGTCATAGGTGTGTGTTGTGTAGAGAAGCATAAGAAACAGTGGATCACCTCCTACTAGGAAGCAGGTATGCAAAATATTGCTCGAAAAGGATAATGGGGAAACTGGGTGGGCACAATCCACTACCACATGATATATTATCACTTTTTAATGCCTAGCCAATCTTACATAAGAAGGTAGTTTTCAAAACTATCTGGACACCCACCTCTTCAATCAAAATATTAGAGTTATGGAAAGAAAGAAATAAAAGGATATTCCATGACAAGGCAATGGAAGAGGAGAACCTCGTTAGGAAATTAGAGAATACAATAATTGAGGTGGTAAACAATGTGATCAGAAACCAAACTCTAAAAAATAATTCTTTCACAAATTGGGATGGAGTTATTCAGAAAGCATGGAAGGGACTAGATGTGCCCCCCACTCATGGGAATTCTCAGGTTAATCTAGATATGAAAGAAATAGCGAGTGTAAGATGGAAGCCACCAAAGCAAGGATGATACAAATTAAATTTCAATATGGCTTCTAGAGGAAACCTTAAACTATCAAGAGTAGGATGCATAATGAGGAATCAAGATGGTGTTGTGATTAGAGGTGATAAAAGTACCCTAGAGAATAAATAAGAAAGAAGAATTCCAAGTGGCATTTTTAGGTCTCCAAATCGGAATTAAACTTGGATTTAAAAGGATAATTATAGAGGGGAATTCATTAAGAAAAAATAATGCCATAAGAAACATGGAAAATGCCCAAATTGGAAGTTAAATAATATATTACACTATTGTCGAGAGTTGATGAACAAATTTGAATCCTTCCAAGTCATGCACATGTATCATGAAGCAAATAAAGAGGTGGTTAAACTCGCTAACATGGAAATCAAAATGGATGGAGAGTTGATAGATGGTGGAGAGGAAAATTGTGGAGAAAGGTTGTATGGGATTCACCTTCCCTCTACATTATGCAATAATAAGTTAAAGTATTGAATGGATGAGACACCAAATCCTTTTGCTTGTGGGAAGATATAGTGGATGTATACAAATTGAACTACCTAATTCAATGAGAATTACCTTTAGGTTGATGCAAAGGGAGATCATATTGGAAAAGAGGATATGGCTATGGTATTTAGGAAAAGTGGATATGACTATGTGCCTCATAGAAAAAGTGAGACAAGTTGCCTTTAGGGGAGGAATATTTGATTTGTGCCTAAAGAAGGTGTTCAAGTCAAAATATACAATGGTTTTTCATGTGGTGAGAATGGTGTTAGGTAACACCTTACTATCAACAACCCACAGACATTAGGTTAATACAGACACTGTCTCCATGTTTGTAACAGTGATGTTGGATTTAGGAGAGCCAAAAGATTATATTCGAGAGGTTCTAGAGATGCTGATAAATCTAAGGTGGCAAGGAGGGTTGAAGAAAATAATGGATGCATTGGTGCTATGTCTGGGGTTTCTTCTGAGATAGGGCACTTGGTCCTCCATCAACCCACATTACTTTAGATTGTGGGCATAGTTTGCCATTAGGATGATTGGAGAAGATGAGGAGTGAAAGAATAGTATAAATTGGGGATTGGAGTTCTTGAAAATAATTGTAGGGGTGTCAAATTCTTCAGGTGTGGACTAGTCATTTACTATGGATACAAATGATTCAAACTCAGGCGATGATGGTGAGAAAGTAGTAGAAGACAATGATAATTAAAAAGGTGCATCTATAGTAAGACTGATACAATAGTTTGTATTTAGAAGGGTCAATAGAAGATAGTATTATATGTAGAACAAAATAAATGTAAACGAGTATTTTTAGGCCCTCTAATGGAGCAACCATTCCAAACTCTATAGCTTTTTTGAATTTTAGTTAATACTATGGGGTATGGCTCCCTTATGCCTAATTTACTGATAAAAATATTAAGAAAATAATAACCAATTAAAAAAACCTAGTTACAATAGTTATACTTGCCAAAGGAAAGTAGTAAAAATAATAGGTTTGCTAATGTGTAGTTATGCTAATTCTTGAAATAAGGGAAAAATGGAATTTGGAAACACTATGTATAGTTTCCATAAATTCCCATTTGGTGAGCTTTGTAACACTTTTTTCTTTCTCAATCTGTTACAGGCCTTTAATTCATTTTGGTTCTATCTCAAAGTCCTTGATTTGGGTTCGAATACCATATATTATGGTCAATCTTTGGTTTTCTAGACAAGATTATCTATGTTTTTGCACCTTGTTCTCTACAAGTTGCTAGTCTTTCTGTCTAGCTTAAAACTAAAATTCTAATGAATCTCTAATAGGGAAAGAATCACGCTTAGTTGTTGCTCCCATGTGCCCTAGCATTCCTAGGTTGTTGCCATGGAAACTAAGGATTTGTCTCAGCTACACCCCTCCTTTTTGTTTTCTTCACACACAACCACCTTATGTATAGACATTGATGATCTCAAGTAGAAGCTCCCTCCCAAGGCAAGTCATCCCGAAGCTCTTGCAATCAACAAATCTACAGTAGCCTCAAATTCTTTTGTGCCCAAGCTCTACTCCAATCCACTGGTGGAGACTTGTAATGAAAATGTAGCTCATTCAACTGAAACTCTTCTGGATCATGCTCTCATTGGTTACTTCATTGGCTTCTATCCAAGTCCATTAGCACTAGAAAAGTAGATCTCAACAATTTCAAGTTCAAAATCATTTCTTTTGAGTTGTCATGTAGACAGGGATATTTCACAGTCTTTTTTAATCCAAAGAGGAATGAAATGTCATATTTCAAGGAGGAGGCCCATAGTTTATAGGCTCAAGTGCACTATTTTTAAAGTATTGGACTACACACTTCAACCCACAAGTAGATGTGCTTAGGAAGTTCTAGCATGGGTCAAGTTTTGTATGGGTAAGACTTTAGAATAAATATTCTCTTGAGATCATTTATAATAAAATAGGTAAATTTATAGATTAGATCCCTCCTATATCCTCTAATGGTGCATGTGCTCACATTTCTGTATATGTCAATCTAAAAAAGGGTCTACCTAAAGCCATTAGGATCAAGGTTTTGGACTGTGTACACGCTCAACTTCTTGATTACAAATATCTATCCTTCAAATGTCTTTTTGTCCATGAATATGGACACCTCTTTAGAGACTGTCCTCTCAATAAAGAACCTCCTATTGAGAAAGACATGTCAACTAATGAAGGGTTCCAAAAAGTTTAGAATAAGAAAAAGAATATGTAATCCAGGAGTAGGAAGGTACAACCCAGATCTATTTCTCCTCCTCTTGAAAATTTCTAACAAATTTGTTAGTCTATCCTCAGATTTGGAAATTGCTCATTTTGACTTAAATCCCATGGATAAATTAAAGACCAAGACAATTAGGATTCTTCTCACATTGTCCCCTTGGATCATCAAATCTTTCCAGATGCTCTGTTGGAAACCACTCATGATGATACATATGCAATCACCAAAACTAAAATCATTGAAGATGTTCTTTCCCTTGGAACACGCCTTGGTCATATTCTCACCAAATCATCTTCCAATCTAGGAAGGAAAACAAATCAAGAAGTCAGAGTGGAAGAAGTAAAAATAATTTTGTGGCCAAAACCCAAGCAACTTTGGAAGGTTCTTTCAAAGGAAAGAAACCTAGGATATAATTTTTCTCTGTTAGAATCATGAAGCTTTGGGTTGTTCCATGAAGAAAAACTACCTCAAGGATCTCATCCAAGATCATTCTCTTACTATGATAGGTGTTCAAGAAACTAAACTAGACCTTCTTAGTGAAGTTAACACAAGAAAAATCTATTTGGAATAGTTTTGAAGTGGATGTACTTAGTGCCAATGGAGCCTTTAAAGGCCTTCTCACCATTTGGGATGCTAGTCGTCTCAGTAAAATTATTGGATACCAAAGTGATCATTGGATTTCTACTAAGCCAGGGGATTTTCTTTCAACTTTCTAAATGTTTAAGCCCCTAATTCTCTTGTTAACAAGAGGTAATGTTGGTTCTCCATCCTATCTTACAATCAAGTTGAAAGCCTACAACTTGGTTCTGGCAAGTGATTTTAATATTTCTTTTTTACCTTTTGAAAATGAGGTAGATTGAGCATCCACATTCCATGTAGAGAGTATATTGAAGGCATTATTTGCTTTGTAGGGCTTCATGACATCAAGCCAACTAGAGGAAAATTCACATGGTCCAATAGAAGATATAGGGATAACTTCATTGTTGAATATTTGTACATATTTCAATTTCAAGAAGACATTCTTAGTTTTTCCCCTCTATCTATAGTAGAATAATATAGAGTACAATTTCTTATCATAGGCCAATTCTTTTAGATAGTGGGTCAAACAAATCCAAGAGTCCTGTCCTCTTTAAATACAATGTTGATTGGACTGATCTTCTTGGTTTCTCTTTAGAGGTGGAGCATAGCTAGACCCTTGAGTGCCTCTCTAATAATGCTCAAGATGCTTGGAAACTCAAGATCCCCAGATTAGAACCTAATCTAAGAAAATGGTTAAAAGATTATATTCCATCTATTGCACCAAAGCACTCCCTTATGATTGGGCTTGGTCAAAATGGAAAGAACTCTAAATCTAAGCCTTTACTAATGCTCTCAAGATTGAGAGAGACTCTCTCCTCTCTCATTTATATGAAAATGATTAACAAGAAGGACAACACTAGAGACTCAAATCTTGAATTATTTGTCTTCATGAAGGGGATTATAACACCAAGTTCTTATATCTATAACCAATCAAAGATTTTAGAGGAATACAATCAGGAAAATTTAGTTGGGGAATGTCAACACCTTTACTAACAATGAGGATATTAAGGCAACCACCCATGCTCACTATGCAACTCTTTATTAGATGTCAATAGGAGATCTTGCTGCACAAGCTTATCTCCTCAAAAACATTCCTAATTCCATCTTTGAGGACATAAAACATCTTCTTTGTCAAATGGTTACTATGGAGGAGCTAAAAGGGGTTGCTTTTAGCTCTTCCAAGGACAATATCATTATGGATGACTTCCTTAGACTAGTTGAAGATGTCCACAAATGAGTAAACTCATAGGAGCCATTAGCTCTACTTTTTTGGTATGGATACCCAAGGAAATTAATATTGCCTCCTTTAATGGGTTTATACCTATTTATTTGTACAACTCCTCTTAATAGATTATATCACTAAAACTATAGCCAATAGAATTAAAAATATTTGAGTCTGATAAGTTTTGGATGCATTATTAATCCTTGGGTCACTCGAATCATTAATGGATCCCCAACTAGATTTTTAAAGCCACTAGAAATTTAAGACAAGATTGTCTTGTCTCCCCCTATCTTTACATCATTCTTGTTGAAACCTTGGGAAGATATCTCTCTGTTGAAAGGAGAACCTCAAGAATCATAGGAATCAAGGGTGTCAACAGGGTCAGGGAAATCACTAATGCCCAATTTGTAGATGATACCATCCTATTAGGGGAATCTTCTAAGCTAAATGTATGAAGACCAAAGAGATATTTGGATAATTTCTTGTTGGCTTTAGGAGCAACCATTAATTATCACAAGTGAAAATTTTACACCATTAATATTTGTGTTGCTAAAAACTAAAGTTTCACTCACATAGTAGTCTTGGCCTCTTTAATTACTGGTGTGTTCTAATGAGTTTTAAGTTGAAGAGCTCTAACTATTGGATTAATCTTATGGAAAATTTGAGAAGGGCATCTAAAGTTTAAAAAATGAGTGGCTCAATCTTGTAGGGTGATTAGTCTTGAACAAATCAATTATATCCAATCTTCCCATTTATCAGCTCATGATTTATTATCCCTTGGCTTCTATTTTCCATGCTCTTGATTAAAAAAATTAGGAACTTTTTATGGAAAGGGGAAAATAATCCCATAGGAAAAATTCCACCTTGTTGGTTGGACTAAAATCACCGAAAGAAAGCAATGTGGTGGCCTCAATATTAGATCTACCATTGTAATGATCAACACTCCAGGTCCTAAGGTTGTCTAGATTATTCTAAATGCTCCTTCCAACCTCTGGAAGTAGATATTTCTCCATAAATATAGAGGTGACAATGAAGGTATGTTCTTACTCAACCCCATTCATCAAAAAATAGGTGCCTCCAAAATTTGGTCTTTAATTGTTAGGGATACAAATTTGATAAAGATGAATATCTCTTAGCATATGGGTAATGGTCTTAATATTAACTATTGGGAGGATCCCATTCCATTCCACAAGCCCTTATGCTCTTGTATGCCAAGTGATCTTCTTTTAGCCATGAAGCAACTAGGGATTAAAAAATTCAATTAACTCATTAAGTGGGATGGAGATCAACCCAAATGGTCTCACCTCTGTGGCCTAATTGAATACTATCAAAATGAGTGGACACAAATCAAGAAGAATTTTTTGGGTCTTCTCCCAATTGTTCTTATTAGTGTTGATTTTCTCAATTGGGGAGATATCTACTCTTCAAGCTGTTACTCGATTAAGGCACTCTGTCTCCTTGACGATGAAACTTTTTATCAATATCTCCACAATGTCTAACACTACAAAATTACTGCCCAAGTTAAAAAAAATAGTGGATTATATGATAGGAAATGATTCTCACAGGTGAAAAACTTATCATAAGAAATATCATAGGACCTCATATTTTGTATAGATTCTTCAAGGCTTCTGAAACTAAATCAGATATGCTCTTTGAATGTGAAGAAGTTGCTTTTATTTGGATCTCCCTTACTTTCTATTTTGGGGTTCACTTCTAAAATAGTCCGAGTCTTACAATTTGCACACAAACATTGAATTCTTGCTACTCTAACTCACTCTCAAGCAAGCCGCTTATAACTCTTCCTTTATTTTTCATGTGGTTTACATTTCTTGATAGGAATAGAATAACTTTTGAAGATTCTACCATGCCAAAGCACATCTTGATCCATAAATCTTAGCTACCTATGGTAGAAGATGCCAAGGCTCATTTGAAAGGAGTGAAAATCCTAAATGTTCTATCCAAAGATGAGATACTCTATATTAAAACTTGCTATCTTTTAGACTTCATTAGTAATTCTTTGGTTATCTACCCCACCCTGGACACCCACTTCAACTATCTTGCTCTCTTTTTCTATGGCACCTCAAAAGTCAATACTGCATGGTGGAGTGTTGTGGCTAAATTCTCAAGAAAAAATTTCAATTTTATCTTAATCTTGTAGTTAAGGAAAATATTAAAATCCTTATAGTTTATGGGGATTCCAAGTTGATAATCCAATGTCTCTTTAATAAACATGTGATCAAATTTGTTCAATTACATCTTCTACAAAATTAGGCCTTTAAGATTATTCATGATTTTGATCCAATCAACTACTAGCATGCTCTCAAAGAGTTAACTCCTTTGCTAACAAAATGGCCAATGAAGGCTTACTTCTTCACCCTCATTTAGCTCACCTCTTTGTCTATTTGTATCTTTTGAATTGTGTACCAACATGTGATATATCTTGAATTGTGTACCAGTCTACATTAATATATTTTAGTTGTTTTAAATAGATGTTTTTAAAATATTTATACTTTGGGTCTAAATTTGATAGCAATATATTTATATTTTTAAAAAATTATTTATATGAATATAAATATTATATATTATTACATTTTTATAATTTTATATTATATTTTTATATGGAAGATCAACTTTTATAATTAAAACTCATATAAGTATATATGTTTTTGTCTTTTAGTTCTAAGCTAGCATACCTATCCTTAAAAATAGATATCATTTGGGAGGCACCATTCCTATTTTAAGCATAAATCAAGTAAAAAATAGGTGCCTTGAGAATGATAGCTCTCAACCTATTTTCCATAGATTTTCACCTCATTCTATATTCTTTTCATTGTTTTTTGCCCATGGTGAATCAAGGTAAATTAAGCAAGTAATAGCAAAGTTTATTTATTTATTTTAATTATTTATTTATGTATTATCTTTTTTTTTATTGTGTTCAAGGAAAGTGGAGTAGAGAGAAAAAAAATATATAATAAAATAATTCTTAAATAAAAACAAAACAAATTATATTTTACATAAGAGATTTATTTAAAATTTATTGAAAAAAAAACCCTAGCTTATAATTTTAATTAAAAAAATACTATCATTTTGCTCACAACAACCTGAAATATTTTTCTTACTTTTTTTCACCACTCTATATTCTTTTCATAAATATAAATATAATTAATATAAAATTATAAAATTTAAGAGCTAACAATAACATATATTACTAAAATATAGATTCCACATATAAAATAAATTTATAATTTGATAACAACTATATATAATATATAATATATAATACATTTAATAAATATGTGGCTTTTCTAATATATATATATATATATAAAATTTTATGTTTTATAAAATATAGTAAATAAATTTAATTAGGCATTAATGGAATGACTATGACCGTGCAATAAAAATAAAAGAGCCTACATATATTTTTTTAAATTAGAAAGTAAGTGTTTTAAATTTAAAACATATAACCAACATATTTTTATTAAATGAATGCACATAATAATAAAGTAGCTATTTTAAATTAAAAAAATATATAACCCACATATTTTAAATGAATGCATTTAAGAATAAAGTGGACATAAAATAAATAATCTATATAAATACAACTAATACTCAAACACAATGACAAAAATATCAAATCAAATAAAAAAGATGAAAAGAACATTGGAGAAGCCCCGAAATATTTGAAGGTAAGTGCATTATATTTTATGCACTTCAATCTTTTTTTTTTTTGCAGATCAATCTCATGATCAAAAATCCATTGGAGGACAACCACAATTTCTTGGTGCAACAAAGGTTAGTTTGCTGAGATCTTTTCATCTTTTTATTTTGTTTTTACCATCCCTTTACTCAATTGGAAGTGTTTTTTTTTTTAATCGATAAGAGGAGCTATTACAAAAAGTAGAGCTAGAGCTCCAATGACCATATAGGGCCAATCCAAGCTACTATCTACTGGTTTCTGACACCACAAACATAAATAAAACCTACTCTATTGTAGTAGTAAAACTCTACAGTCCCCTCACCAAAAAGGCTCACAAACAAGATCCACAAGAAATGCCTTAACCCATAATAATGTGTGCATCTGCATGACATAAATTAGTTGTAGTTGCTCTTAATTAGAGCGCATGAAAGCCCAAATATGTGATCTATGGTATTCCTATTAATTTTAAAGTAGTTGGGATACGTGTTCTAGTTTCGGGTGGTGATTACAAGGTTAGAAACACAACTGCAATAATTATCTCCATACCTAGAAAATTGATTTCTCCAGATACTTCTAGAAATTAGGGTTTGTTAGAGTCTAATTAATTTTAGCCATTGATTGAGATTAAATCATGGCCATTGGTTTTTAATGAGAAGATTATAAAAGAGGATCAATGGGCATTAGTAAATAAATAAATTTGCAGGCGCAGTGATAGCGGAAGAGAATTTTGCCGGAGCTTTGCCAGTAAGAGGCAAGCAGTTTATGTATCTCTTGATTTGTTGAAGTTTAATAAAATTCCTCATCTGCAGTATTAGTTTTCGTAAAAATATTGTGTTCATTATTTTGTATATTTTGTTTTTCTATCTCCGTGATTATTTGTGAAGTTGTTCAATATTTGCTGTGAATTAATCTTTGGCAGTCAAATAATCTATATAAGATAGTAATAATCAGTAGCTGCAATAGAATTTTCACAATTCCACCATAAAACCATGCACTATTTGGTTTCAGCACCAGATTTGGTGTGAGACCGAAGCTGCATTCTGTTACTAATTTCCACACTTTTGGTGGTATTCCTTTTATTTTTCTGAACTGTTTGCCATTCATTGCCTCCATCTCCACCGATTAAATCCTTTGGGGTTTGAGATGGAGCTAGAGAGAGAGAGAGAGAGAGAGCTCTCCCCCACTGAATCTTAGAGCCCCTTGACTGTAGCGCCCGTATGTTTTTTGGCTGTTACATCAGATGTGACCAAGGGAGATGGCCTTTGAGAGGTATCATCGCAGCCTTCGGCATGATCCATACAATCACTCAGCTGGGGCAGATTCTGATCAGCGTTTGGTCCTGTAAAAAGCTCCTCAATCTTCCCCCCAATATTCTTACTGGTAACATTAATTGGGGAGCAAACACTTAGGAGAATTCGTCACAGTATAGTGTTTGGGGGAAGCATCTTCCACCAAGAAGCCTGCTGTTTTGATTGATATTTGACATTGGAACAATTTGCTGCCATATGCCCAGTCTTGTAGCATCTTCTGCACCTGAAAGTTAAACCTTCCAGCAGTGGCCATTCGTGTTCAAGATTATTTCTGCGGGAAGTTTTTTAGAGGTGTCCAATTCAACTAGAATCCTAGCAAAGGTAGTATGACTGAAATCTCTTGAATTATCATCTGTAGTTACCAAGTTTCCAATAGAGTTTCTAATAGCTGCAAAACATGATTCAAACCAAAAATGAAGCGAAACCAGATCAGCATAACTGCAAATGACTTAGTGGATGGATTAAAGTTTGGATGCCAAGATTTTAACATCAGCATTCTTTCTCCCATTAGCTACATGTAGCTAAGGATGGTATTTCTATCTTTCTTACTGTCAAACACCACAGTAAAAAAACCTCTTGCACAAGGATAAATCTCTAACCTTTCCTCCATTAAGGGAAGCCACGATTTTGAAATCCATTCATGGAGTTCAGGAAGGCTAGGCCATAAATGGCTGAACCTACCAATCAACCCATTTTCTGAAAGAAACATCAAAATCCAGTTTCAGGGGTTTATCTGAACAATGGACAACCCTCCTATTGGTTGTACCTAAAAACTTCGAATTCAACGGTGAGGCTGAGGGCGAATGAGAACCAGATCTGGCAACTTCCGCAAAAGAAACCCTAGCCATGTCGGAATTCATCCCCAAGCGCGGATCTGAGGTCGTCCCAGCAAATCCGTCCGCTTCACCCGCAGAACTCACCTTGCAAACCCCCCATCACAAGCTAGCGCGGGCGCAATCTTTGGCGAGCATGGGCGCACAGACATAGCCAGCCACAAAGCCTCGTCAGATGCCAAAGTGAGCTGGATACCCACAGAAGCTTCCCTGCGCCCCAGCCAGAAGAAGCACACAGAGTACCGCCATTGACCAGGAGAGTGCTCAAAATAGAAGCTTTGATTTGATGCAGAGTCCGGCTCAGAGGCATCGGACGGAAGAGCAGAAGGGGACAGAGAAAACCTAGCTGTAGCTATCACGGCAGCAGAGCCATTTTTTACTACGCATTTACCCTTTAAAAGTATAATTTCCAATTGGAGGTGGTGTTAGCAACGAAATAGAAGCTTTGATTTGATGCATAGTTTCTTATTTTAATTCATATTTATCCAAACAAAAAAACTTATATCTCCATCTTTTATTGGAACTAGTATAACTATTGCAGTATAATATATTCTTACAGAAGTGGGGCGACCTTACATCCCAGTTTAGCCATTTGTGCTCCCTTCAAGTGGATGAAGTTTTATTTTTTCCCCATTAATTTAAACTAAAAAAAGTCATGGGCTAAAACTGGAAAATCAGTAAATCTCTGGAATTTAACTTTCATTTTTATTCTCTTAATTATTTTGAAATTAGGAAGTAAGATGGACAACTACCGTGCACTTTCCATAAATCTGAGAAATACTGTAATCTAATTTAAATAGTAGTGGTCTTGTCTAAGGTCTGTTATGTAGTTGATGGTTGGGCAATTGCAGATGATGAAGAAGGTTAAAAGGAGCAAGACAGATGGTGAAAATGGTTGCGTTACAGAAATTCCAGAGGATCTCATAGTGGAAATACTCTGGAGACTCCCCTTGAGGAAACTTGTGCAAATCAAAGTTGTTTGTAAGCAGTGGCGTAGAATCATCTGCAGTAGTCAACTGTTGGGCAATATGAGGGAGCAGCATAATATGGACAGGTGCCTCATTGTCTGCTACCGTAATGAAGTTGCACTGTTTGACATCGTTGAGCGGCTACTGTTCAACAATATATTAGGTCTCTTTTCTAAGTCATGGAGAGTTAGAGCTGCAGGCGGTGGTCTTTTGCTTCTTTTCAATGAAAAAAGTGGAATGTTGAGAGTGTTGAATCCACTCACGATGCAATCCCGCTATCTACCTGATAAAACAATCAACAGAAGATATGGGCTCTCCTATTATATGAAGCTACCGGATGAGTATTTTGCTGCTGAGATTAATGTTGATTCAAGAGCCAACACATACCAGGTAATTGATGTTTTAGACATTGGCAGCTCCATTCAAAATTGAAAGTTGGAGCTCCTTATATTTGTTCTTTTTCTAACTAGAATTTTATTATAAATTCTATATAAGTAAAGCATAAAACATGTTGACTGTAACTAAATTTTGTTTGTATCAGGTAATTGTTATTGGCAACTTTACTCGCCAAAAACTACATATTCTCATATACAGCTCCGTTCAAAGATCATGGGAACTCACAGTTGTTAGTGACAGTCTACATGTTTGGTACATTAGAAAAATAGCAATATGGAATCAAATGGTGTATTGTTTTTCTTGTAGTGGAAGATATTGGGTCTCTTTCAACCTAAGTGGAGAAGGGAGATCTGTGAAAGTTGTGCCAAATGCTGCAACAATACGCAGTGATGACCCACGGAATGGATGCGAAACAATTACTTTGTACAAAGGTTGCATTACTATGTTGAAATACAACCCAAAATTCGTCCCAACATCTGTTGATATATTTAAGTTCAAAGATGAGAAGGAAAGAAGTGGTTGGCAACATGAGTCTGAAATAATATTATCCAGGCAATCAAATACACTTCTACCATTCCTTACAGGATGGGCACTTTTCGAAAGTCGAGGTGGCAACGATGCAGATGGTATTTGGGTAATAACAAAGGAAAACCAGGTGGCGTCTCTCCATTTGGATGGTATTAACATCCTTTGTCCAGTATGGCGAGCCTATCCTGCAGTGAGGATTTCGAGAAGATTTTTTCCTGTATCTTTAAGTCATTCTGCATGTCCTTAGATTTATAGATTGTTATTTATTTATTTATGATATATATTTATTGTAAACGTTAGTTATTATTAAAAAGTTATTTATCAAAATTTTGTGTTGTACAATATGTAATTTAATTTAGTTTAGTTAGGGTTTGATTTTTTTTTTTTTTTTTCATATTTAGTTAGAGTTTTATTAACTATCCCTTTCATTTTTTTTTATAGGTAACTATCCCTTTTGTTCTTAATATATATTAAGATTTTATTATTTTAAAAATTTATGTAAACATATAACACAGTATTTTCATTAAATAACTATACATAAATAAAACAATATACTAAAAGTTGGTAAAAACCAATAAATTAAATTTGACTTACCAACTTGTGCGATTGTTGAATATATTTTGTTAAACCCTAATAAAATATAGTGTTATAAAATATTAATTTACTACATTTTCTTTCTATAAAATAGCAGGAAGTGAAAAAGAAATTGTCATTAGGAAGTGCATTATATTTTATAGATTTTCTTTTGAATTGAAGATCTATTACCAATAATGTCAAAAAGGAATTTTTACAGTATAAGTGGCCAAGAAGACCACTAAATGACCAACAGAAACAATTTCTTCAAATTAAAAAAAAAAAAGACAAACTAAACAGGGTCTATATAGTATCCTGGATTGTCACAATAAGGACAATATTACAAAACACAATAAAAAAATATTTAGACCATCATAGTATAATTTCATCCAAATGCCTAGTATTCTTCTAATATTATTATATTAAATTGTTTTTCCTTGCTGAGTGTCTGTTCTCTCCTCACTCTTTTTTCTTGTTTTCATTTGCACCTGCACTTTCTATTCCTTCATCCTATTAGTTTCCACTTGATTCCTACCTCTTGGATTTTGCCAAGTGTCCTTCACATGTTACATGTTGTTTGATATAACCTCTGTCATCACTGATCTTGTAGGAGTCCAACTCTTTGAAGGTCCCTAAGGGAGGTGAAATATATGAGCTGCTCTTTTGAAGGTCCCTAAGGGAGGTGAGAAATGTGAGCTGCTCTTTTCTTTAGCAAAGTTTTGAAAAGTTCTTTCCAAACCTCTTAATGCTTCATCCCTCCCTATTTCATAATGATGTTGCTTGATGCATTGATTTTGAAAGTGAAGGTATTTATTTTTAAATTTGTTATCCACTGCTCTTAGATCATGAGGCCACCACTCCTCTTAGATCATGACGCTGCTATAAATATTGTTTAATGCTTCATCCCTCCCTATTTCATAATGATGTTGCTTGATGCATTGATTTTGAAAGTGAAGGTATTTATTTTTAAATTTGTTATCCACTGCTCTTAGATCATGAGGCCACCACTCCTCTTAGATCATGACGCTGCTATAAATATTGTTGTTGAGCATTTTTTTAATATATGAATATTGTTGTTGACCATTATATTATTTTTTAATATATGTTTAAATTATAGTAGTACAAGATGTCATAAAGTTTATGGTGTGTATTGAACTTTTCAAATCACTCCTCACCCCATGATGGGATGAATGTGGATAATTGCTAGATAATTGTTCAAGCAAGCAACATGCAGTAAGATTTTAAATTCAACATTTTTTAATATATGATTAAACCGTAGCAGTACAAGGTGAACAATGAACAATGATTTCAATGATTTTATTCACCCCATGATGGAATGAATGTGGGATTTTATTCACCCCATGATGGAATTAATGTGGGATAATTGTCACAGACTTTTCACCCTCAAGCCTCTTTCGTAATTCAAATATCTTATGGTGTGTATTGAACTTTTGAAAGCACCCCCTTACCCCATGATGGAATGAATGTGGGATAATTTCTCAAGACAAGTAGCATGCGATAAGGTTTTACATTCAACATTTTTTTAATATATGATCAAACCGTAGCAGTACAAGTTGCAAAGTCATTCTAACATTTAAAACAATTTTAGATAGTGTGAGCCTATTAATAGACTCAGCAAGGATCCTTTCTCTACTCTGGTAGTAGTCCTTATTCCTAATCTTCCATAAAAGCCACTAAATTTTAGTGGTTAAAGAAAACCAAAACTTATTAGACTTACAATTGACACCATTAACAAAACCACAAAGGATCTCTTTTCAAGACATTTTATCCCCAATATCCCAATCATTTATATTACCCATAAAAATATGAAACAGATCTAGCATAGGGACAATAACAGATGTTCTCAACATTTTGCAAGTCCTTACAAGCAGAGCATATACTTTTATCAAAACCTACAACAAGCTTTTTAACAAACAGCCACCACCTAAACCAACTTTTTTTTGGCTCAATATGTTTAGACCAAATGACCCTAAAAGACTTAACTAGATCAGAATGATCAAAATTAATATGCCAAACAAAGTTAATATGCCTAAGCACCTCAAAGGATTCAGTAATTAGTCTATATATGTTTATGGGTTTCATATCCACAAACTTTATTCCATCTTTCCAAGTTATTCTGCTATAATCCACCTAATCTTTTATCAGTTTGAATTCTATATTTGTTATTCTCAAGGACATGAACAAAACAGAGTATGTTCTCCTCTATGATTCAAGGAGACCATACTCATTTCTCAACTAAGGCCGGCTTTTAACATTGTTGTTATCAAAAAGATCCTTAAAACATTTTATACCTTTCTTATTCCATTTTAGAGAAGAACAACATTGTAGCATATCCAAGGGTTTAGTTTTATGTTCCAATTTCTACCATATGGACCTAATTTCATAGATCACTTTGTCTTTCATGTTTACTACTTCTCTCCTTTGCACACATTCTTTAATAGATTCCCAAGCCTTCCATATACTGGATAACACTACATAGCCTGAAGGTTTAGCATGGAAGTTACCAAATAGGATATCATGCAGATGAAGATTAGCCCAATGTTTTTATTTTTAGGGACAACCCCTAGAATGTTATTTCTAACAAGAACCATCCAAGGTTCACCCCCCTCCATTGCCTTGATGACCTATTTTGTAGTTAATGCTACACCTTGGGCCCTCAAGTCTTTTAGAGCCATTCCACTATTTTCTTTATTTAAACAACACCATTCCCACTTGATTGCATGCCTTTGTTAGAAATGAAGGTGCAAACCACACAATAAAACTCTGATTCAAACCTTATTAATATCCTCTAAATAATGTAGAATCAATGGAGATTGCAACAAAAGTAAAACCCACTACACAGAAATAACATGCATTAAGAACTGAACACATAACATAGTAGTAACATGGAGAAAACCCTTTTGGGTAAATGACTCTACCAAGAAAAGAGGCTCCAAGTTGTATTATCTTCAAATATGAGATTACAATACATGCACTTCCTCTTCTTCTTCAATCTTTAAGCCAACAACAACTGTTACTCTCAACTTTGCTAAAAATGTAGTATAAATATCCTTATAAAAAGTGTTGCCTTCTAGGGAAAGAAAATTGAAATAATATCAACTATCAGATCTATGTCCTAATGACAAATGGTCCAGATTTAGAATGATAATATATATATAAAATGTGGTTTTAAGGGCGTTGCCCCCAAACCCCCACTAGGGTGCTAGTTCCCAGACCCCCCATCTAGTGGATGATCCCCCCAGACCTCTTGTAGAGGGGAAACCCCCTTGTGACCCCCTATCATGAATAAATTAGTGTCAGGTACTTGATACACACATGCAGTTGAAACAAGATCATTGCTGGTGAAACCTTTCATCCATTATGGGTGATTTACAAACAATAATAGGAAAAATAAATTACATAGGATTTACAAGGTTGATGGTACCTTAATCCTAACATTCTCCCACTTGACATCATACATTGTAAATACCCATAGGAAAATAAAATAATTAGACACTAGAAACAAGGCCCATGACATCTCAGTACCAAACAAATTACTATGTGCTCATGCTTGGTCAAAGCATCTACAACATTCTCCTAAGTTTCTACCTTCTTTAGCTTAATCTATCCATTTACAACCATTTCTCAAACAAATTGATGCTATACATCAATATTCTTATTCTTAATTTTGTTGCGAGTATGTGCTAATCAACATTGTCATTGATGACAACATGTTTGTGTTGTCATTGGTGTCAACTATGTATTCTAGTGTTGCTACTATTGGTTTATTCCATTGCTTTGCTAGAGGTGGTTTAGATGCTAAAGATGTTGAGAATATGCTTATGACATTGGGTGTCCAAGTTCTTTTGAGAAAATTTGATAAATACTGAAGACAGTGTTGTGAAGAAGTATTCTGGTTTACAGGATACTATTTGAGTTTTTGCTCTGCATTTCTCCTATGCTGAAGACTAGAGTGTGAGGTTTGGATATGTTTTAGAGAAGGGGTTGAAGATGTTAAATCTAGAGTTTGGTTCTCTGGAACATTGTGGTTTGAGAGTTATGTTCACCAGTTTGAAGATTGTGCCTAACAGTTTTTGCAGTGTGACTGGGAGAAAGTATTTTGCTCCATATTTCTCTATAGTTTAATTTTTGGTCTTGTGGTTCTGGATGAGTGTTCATAAGGTCCACATTGATGTTCTATCCCAAGTACTTGTGAATTGGTGCTCCGAAATGTAGTTTTCTTGAGTACCAGAGCTTGGTAGTGTTGGTTGTGAGTAGTCTGTGAACTATGTACAAGTGAGATTTGTTGTAGCTGGATTTGTGGGCTCCCAAGTGATTTCATGTTGTTCATGGATTTTCTAGATTGTGCTAAAGGCTTGTGCTTGGTCTACAAGATATGGTTGTGTTCTTGGAAGTATGTGCCTAAGTGTTCTTGGTGTTTACACAAGTTTAGCCGACTTGGGTATTAACACTAATTGCGGATGTGCTTTGTGGATTGAGGAAGTGTATTGAAGTGCGTGAAGATGTTTTTAGGTTAGAGCTAAGCTATGAAGTGTTCCACCTTCATTGTTTTGCTCTATAGAATGTTTAGGTGCATGCCTAATTTGAATTATGTATGTTTTCCAACCTTGGAGATTGTTTCAAGGGTTGTAGAGTGTGTTACTAACCTTGGTGAATGTTTCAAGGTTGATGATGATATAAATAAGTAAATGATTCATGAATTATTTAAGTGGGTAGAATGTGAAGGATATGATGTGAGTGTAGATGCGAAGGTGATATTGTGCTTCATTGGAACTAAACTCCATTCATAGGTCAAATGCAATTGTATCAGTTCAAATCATGGTAGTGATCCATTCTCTTCTCTTTCTTATTCAATGGGTAGTGAGTCCACTTGGATAGTGAGTCCACTGGAAGTGAGCCTTTCTTTCTTTAGGGCAGTGAGCCTTTGTAATTTGGTATATTTACTACATTATATTGTGAACTATTCCTCACTATGGTTTTTCCCTTTTAGGATTTTCCACATAAAAATCTAGTGTTCTCTTGTGCATGAGTTGATGTGTTTAATGTTTCTGTTCTATGCTTTTCATGTTTAATCTTCATAATAGATTAAGGGTTTAGGTGACCTAATGTGGATGTGATTTTGTTTATGAGGGTTTGATGTTTTTGTTACAACTGATTCACCCCCCCTCTCAGTTGTCTTGCGCATTCAACAATTGGTATCAGAGTGAGGGTTCCTTGGAAGAAAGCCTAATACCTTAAGGTAGATCTAGGATGACACATAAGAAGTATGTTTCTCTGTATGCATTTAGAAAATGAGAATATTAAGTTGTCTGATCTCCTATGGATATGAAGTCTAGAACTCAGTTGTAACTATCCTCAAGGATGGAAAATCTAAGAAGGCTGTGGAAATAGGTCAAAAGATTGTTGATGATATGGAAGCTGACTTTGGGAGAAGAAAATAATCAGATATTGATAAGCACAAGGATAAGTTGCCTATCAATTGTTTCAATTGTGGCAAGATTGGTCATTATGCATTAAGATGTCCAAAAAGAATTTAGAAAAGTAAGAAAAGGGAGAACAAAAGTAGAGTATCTAAGAAAAACTACTATGTGGAAGAGGATACAAGCATATCTGATGATGAATCTAATGTTGATGATAATAACAACCTGCTCACTGATTTAAGGGATGATACTGGTGCTGTTGATCTTGAAGGATGTGTGGAAGAAAATGCTCCAGAGGTAAGTCCTAATAATGAAGATACTTTTCAAGAAAAGAACTATTGGGTTATTAATAGTAGTTGTTCAAACCATATGACAAGTGATAAAAGGAAGTCTATAAAATTTGAGAAATGCAAACGAGGACTAGTTATTTTTAGTGATAATTGTACTGCAGAGATATGTTGGAAGAGGCTCAATCAGTATAAATGGAAAACATAATACTAATAATGTTCTTTATGTCAAAGGCTTAAAACAAAATCTTTTGAGTGTTGGACAATTGTGTAGCAAAGGATACAAGGTTATATTTTAGGATGATGGCTTTGAAATCAAAGAGAAAACTAGAACAATGATTATTGTTGGTAAAAAGATAGATGGTAATATTTATCATCTCAAAGAAGGTGACAGTTATTGCTCTATGACTCAAATCAATGAAAGTTGGCTATGGCATAGAAGGATGTGTCATATTAACTTTGATAGTCTAGTGAAGATAAGTTCAGTTCAAGCTATGAAACACTTGCCAAAGATTATCAAACCTACTAATGTTGTATGCAAGGGATGTCAAGTTGGAAAGCAAGCAAAGAAAGGCTTAGAAGTCAAAGAACAATCTTCTACCAGACTACTGGAATTGATACATATAGAACTTTTTGGTCCAAATAGAGTAAGAAGCTCTCAAGGTGATAGGTATCTCATGTTATTTATTGATGATTATTCTAGAATGACTTGGGTCACATTTCTTAAAGAAAAATCAGAAGCCTTAGACAAGTTTAAAACATTTAAAGAAATGGTGGAAAATGAAATGGATATGAAGATCAAATGGTTGAGGTATGATAAAGGATTAGAATTTATTTTTAATGAGTTTAACATGTTTTATGAGGATCATGGGATAAAGAGGGCACTTATCTGCTAGAACTTCTCAACAGAATGGAGTGGTTGAATGGAAGAACATGATCATTCAAGAAGCTGCAAGGTCAATGATAAAAGAGGCAAACCTACCGAATGTCTATTGGAGAGAAGAAATTCATATTGCTATCTACATACAAAACAAAGTACAAGTAAAGGCAAATGATATAAAAATTCCCTATGAGCTATGCTATGGGAGGATTCGCATTGTTAAATATTTCAAAGCCTTTGGAAGCAAATGTTATATAAGAGAAATGAAGAACTAGGAAAGGATGATGCAAGTTATGATGAAGGTATTTTCCTTCGATATTCTATTGAGAGCAAAGCTTACCGATGATATAATAATAGGCTAAGGAATTTTTTTGAAAGTGCTAATGTTAAGGTTGATGAAGACATACAGAAGTTTCTAGAGATTAACGGATATGAATAAGATGAGGCTTCTTGTGGAAAAGAAGAAGAAACCAAAGAAAAAGAAGTGCAAGCTGAAGAATAGGTAAATATTTGTTTAATTTCTAAAGTTGAACCTAAAACAATGGTTGAAGTTTGTAATAGTGAGCATTGGATCAAGAGAATAGAAGGAAAAATTCCTGTTGTTTATCTTTTAGAAGATGAATGTATGTTTGTTAGTAGTGAAAAATGCAAGGTTGCTCTTGAAGATCTTGAAATGAGTAAAGAAGACAACATGGATCTAACGGAAAATGTCAAGGAAGTAGATGAGTGCATCAATAAGTTGAGGAAGCAAATTGAGAAATTCAAAGAAAAATAGAAGGAGATTAGTGAACAATTGAAATCGACAAATGAAACCTTGAATGATCTAAAAATGCAAGTTGAAGAAAAGGCCAAAGTTGAAGAACATCTGAATCTAATGATGAAACACAAGTCTAAAGAATGTGCAAATCTTGAAAAGGAAGTTGTGAACCTGAAGACAGACTTGGATAAGGCAAAGAGCTATGAAGAAAAGTTCAAGATAAGTTTTGCAAAACTTGATGAGAAGATAGCTATCCAAAAGAGTCTTGATGACAAAGAAGGATTGGGATTTGAAAAAGGAGAGAGTTCCAAATCAGGGCAAGTAGTGAACGTTGAGAATAAGAAGGACAAAGGCAAGCAGATCTAGAGTCAAAGGAACAAACCTAGAAGACCAGCAGTTAGACAACCAAATGCCCAAAGGTACCCATCTTTTAATGGTTATTGTTATTCATGCATTAAGTTTGGTCATAAGGCTACTCAATGTTGGAGAAGAATAAATCAAAATGTTCCATCTTTATCTAGTTAGTGCTTTACATGAAAGGGAATTGGTCATAGAGCTAGTGAATGTAGAATTCAGATAAGGAATGACTATAAAAATGGAAGGAATGCTCAATCTTTCAATGGCAATTTCTTTTCTTGCAATAGATTTGGACATAAGGCTAACCAATGCAGATCTAGAATGAATAGAAGGAACAATGGTTAGAGAAATGTTGTGTGCTTCAATTGCCACAAGCCTGGACATATGGCAAGGTTCTGCATCAGTAAGAACATGAAGAAGAATAATCAAGCAAAAATGAAGAAACTAGTTCAAAAGGTTGATCTGATAGAAAACAAGAAGGAAATAAACAAGATTTGAGTTAAAGAGAATGTAACTAATGACAAGGATGTATTTGTGCCACCTTTTGGTACAATAGTTTCCTCTGGAAATTAAGTTAGAAGCTACCTCTAAGGGGGAGCAAGTAGTAGTATTGATGAGTGATGCAGTCAAGGTGAGAAAATAATTGATCTGTACTCCTAAGGGGGAGTATTCAATGCATTGAAAGAAGAAGATGTTCCAGAACAATAGTGAATAGTGCAAGTATGTATAGTATCATGAAAAGGGAATGTTGTGACACCCTTTGCCATTGATGTCGAAGGGGGAGAGAGTTCATGTGAAAAATAAAGGGAGAGTAAGATGTATAAAAGAAAGGGGGAGAATGAGATTAGTGCAGAACTATGTCATGATGGTTTTTCACATCATATGTTGCCATCAATGACAAAGGGGGAGATTGTTGCAAGTATGTGCTAATCAGTGTTGTCATTGGTGTCAACTATGTCTTCTAATGTTGCTACTATTGGTTGATTCAGTTGATTTGCTAGAGGTGGTTTAGATGATTAGTATAGATGTTGAATATGTTGATAATATGCTTATGACATTGGGTGTCCAAGTGTTTTTGAGAAAATTTAATAAATGTTGAAGATAGTGTTGTGAAGAAGTATTCTAGTTTACAGGATATTATCTGAGTTTTTGCTCTGCATTTCCTCTGTACTGAAGACTAGAGTGTAAGGTTTGGATATGTTTTAGAGAAGTGATTGAAGATGTTAAATCTAGAGTTTATTTCTATAGAAAATTGTGGTTTAAGAGTTATGTTCATTAGTTTGAAGATTGTGCCTAACAGTGTTTGCAGTGTGACTAGGAGAAAGTATTTTTCTCCGTATTTCTCAGCAGTTTGGTTTTTGGTCTTGCCGTTCTGGATGAGGGTTCATAATGTCCACATCTATGTTCTATCCAAAGGACTTGTGATTTGGTGCTCCAGAATGTAGCTCTCTTGAGTAGCAGATCTTGGCAGTGTTGGTTGTGAGTAGTATGTGAACTGTCTTCAATTGAGATTTGTAGCTAGAGTTGTTGGCTCCCAGGTGATTTCATGTTGTTCATGGATTTTCCAGATTGTGTTAAAGGTTTGTTCTTGGTCCAAAATCTATGGTTGTGTTCTTGGAAGTGTGTGCCTAAGTGTTTTTGGTGTTTACACAAGTTTAGCCAACTTGGGTATTAATAGTCGGCGATCTTTGATTAGTGAACCTGCTGGTCACCGAACTGACGGGTTCACAAACTTCACAACTTGCCATTTCATTTTTGCATATTTTATTTCTACTCTAATATTTCATGTTCATATTACTTTTATTTCAAATGAATTATATCTTCTATTTATATCCTTCACAAGATCTTGAAACATTGATTAGGCCGGCATCCAAAACAATATTGAGTGTAACATGTAGCTAGTCACTAGTCAGCCACAACACATGCAAAGTGATAACAAACTTGTTGCAGATCACAAGGATTTAAGAAGAACATCAAGACACACCTTTCCATACCTTTCAGACTTGGAGAAACTAGTCAGGAGCCTCTGCATGCAATAGTTACTTAACCAGTCGACTCATACGCTTGATACAATTGACTATTCATCTTTCAACTATCAGGGAGAAGACAAAACCTTTTCAACTATTGGGGAGAAGACAAAAGATTAGTGTAGACCAAGAATTAAATCATGCAAGAGATCAATAGAAATCATAAACCTTACTAGAGAAGTATCATACCAATTTATGCATTTGCAAGACAAGAAATGTATCAATCTATAGAGAACAGAGCCTTCCTAACCTTATCTAATGCCTTATAACCCAAAATATAATATTGCAGTGAAGTATAGGGCCTGAAACCTTTTAGTAATGATCAAGGATGTCAATGTATGAAACTCATCAGATCTACACATCTTTTTATGGAGTTTTCAGAGGAATTCAAAAATGTCTTAAGTACTTGTAGTTCTGGAAGACAATTATACTTGAATTCTTCTTGCAGACAAGAATGCTTGATGCGGTACCAAAAAATAAAGAATGTCTTCATGTAGACCATACCTAATGTATTATGGACCATGTGGATGTTGCAAGTATGAGGTGAGCCAGTGTTGTCATTGATGTCAACATACTCATATTGCATTGACAAGAAGGATTTGATGAGCTGTGTGCTGAGGATATTGAGAAAATTAGCATCAGTCAGGAACAGTAAAGAACAGTGATGAGAAGAAGGCAAATGTATTGTATAGGTTGAGAACCAGAGGATGCGGATTAAAGGGTTTGTAGATATGAGTCTTGAGATGCTTCAGTTAAGATTTCAGAGGTCCGCATGAAGATCTGAAGGAGTTGTGGCTGTCGGTGTAGAACCAGTTCCGGCAAGTATTCAGAGGTGACAGAGGATCACAAAAAGGTCCGGTGAGGTCCGGAATTGTATTATCCTAATCTGCGGATTGGAAAGAGTCTTTGGGATGTCCTTGTGATGTGCCATCTCGAGTTGTGTATGATTTGGAGGTCCGGAAGTACCTTTTGCATTATGATAGTGGCGACAGACAGTGTTCTTGAAGTTCCGGATAAGGAAGAGAAGAGATTCCAGTAAGCAAAGAAAGTGCGGATATACCTGGTCATTCAGGTAGGCTTGTGAAGGTTCTTGGATCATGTTGAGGTTGTGTTGTTGGTCCACATCGATAGTAAAGCCCAGAATTGAAGTTATTCTTCCGGATGAAGTTCTTGCTCTGTTTAGCCGACCGGATGAGTTGTTCATCCTGCGAATGTTCTTGTGGTGGCCGACCGGATGTGTTATTCATCTTGCGGATACTCTTATGGTTGTTTGCCGACTTAGATGTTTGTTCCTAAGTCGATGTCTTGTATAAATAACAGTTTGTGAGTTCATTTCGAAGTGTGGATTGTGTGGATGAGTGTGGCATAGTGAAGAGAAGTGCGAAAGGCAGAACAGAGGTTTTTGGGCTTAAATGGAACTGATCCGGACATGGTAGAGATGTCATTCTCTAGTTCAAGACTGTGATTTTTATCACTTTGTAGACAGTGTGTCTCCTTGTAGGCAGTGGGCCTCTTTGTGAGCAGTGTGCTCAGGCAGTGAGCCCTAATTGGCATGTGCCATTCATTCTTCTTTATTCTTCTAACAGAGAATAATTCTTGGGTTAATCACCCCATGGTTTTTCCCTTAACCGGGTTTTCCACGTCAAAATCTTGGTGTTCAATGTGTTGATGTTTATCTGCTCCTGTGTTTATGTATTATGCCTTCATGGATGATTAATTGATATGCTGCTAACTAACAACGAAGAATCAAGTGTTTGAAAGAACAAGAAGTTTTATACAACTGATTCACCCCCCCCCTCTCAGTTGTATGCCCTAGATCCAACAATTGGTATTAGAGCTAAGTTCCTCTGAAAGGAGCTTAACCGCTTGAGGAGATCCAGGATGTCGTCATACAAGAAGGATAGTCCGAAGTTCGATGGAACCAACTTCACTCTCTGGAAAGTTCGCATGAAGTGTCACTTGGAATGTATGGGAAAAGCATACTTGGCTATGGTTTCAAAACCATATGTACCTCCACAAGGTGGTCCGACAACTCTGAATGAAATCACAGAAGCTGAAAACAATCTGCGGACCAAGGAAGCTCTTCTAAGCGCATTGAATGACTCAGATCTCTCGAATGTTATTGACCTACCAACTGCATATGAGATCCTGACTAAACTGGAACTTCTGTATGAAGGAGATGAGTTTGTCAAAAGTGCAAGGTTGCAAAGTCTGAAAGGGAAATTTGAAAGATTGAAGATGAGAGATGATGAAAACATCACTACCTTTATGCCAAGAGTGAATGAGCTGGTATGTGGAATCAGAAATGCTGGTGGAACTCTAGATGAAAATGAGATTGTCTGCAAAATCCTAAGATCCCTTCCTGTTGCCTACAAAATCAAGGTTGCTGCCATTGATGAATTCAGAGCCCACACAACTGTCACAAGAGAACAACTGGCTGGCAAACTAGCTGCATTTGAAATGACCGAGTTTGGAGATGATCCTCCCAAGACTGAATCTGCTTTCAAAGCCAGTACCTATGTGAAAGGCAAACAGAGATTTGATCCGGGAGAAAACTCATCAAGGAAAATGTCATGGTATGATCAAGCAAGAAGAGACATGGAAGAAGAAGAAGCAGAAATAGCTCAACTTGAAGCCCTCATTGCAAAGAGACTGCCAAGAGGATCCGGTAAGTATGAAGGAAAACTACCCTTTAAGTGTTTCAACTGCAATAAGATTGGTCATTTTGCTTCAAGATGTCCGGAAAGATCTGCAAGGTCTAATACTAACAGACAAAGGTTTCAAAAGAATTGCTATTATGTTCATGAAAAAGATGACAATGAAGGAGTAACAGATGATGAATCAGAACTAGGAAGCAAATCCGGAAATGAGTGGGTGTTTATTGCCATCAAGGAAGAAGATTCAATACTCTTTGAATCTGTCAATCACAAAGTTGTTGAAAAAGCTTTGGCTGCTCAAGTGGAAGAAAAGGATGATTGGGTTATTGACAGTGGATGTTCTCACCATATGACTGGTGACAAGAATAAGTTCTTGAATTTGGAAAGGTATGAAGGAGGAATGGTAAAGTTTGGTGACAATTCTGCTGGCAGAATCAGAGGTAGGGGAACTATTTCCTTTGATGGAAAGAGCAAAACAGGTAACGTACTATATGTTGAAGGATTGAAGCACAATCTTCTCAGTGTTGGTCAGTTAGTGGACAAAGGCTATGATCTCCAGTTCAAGAATAGAAAATGCAGAATCTTTACAAGCTCCAGAACTGAAATTGCATCCGGTACTCAGACAAAAGGTAATATCTTTCATCTGGTTGGTTCAAATAAAAGTTGTTTGTTTGTTCAAATTGATCAGAGTTGGTTATGGCATAGAAGAATGTGTCATGTAAATTTTGATAACATCATCAAGATAAGCAATACTCAGGCTGTAAGAGATCTTCCAAAATTGATGAAACCTACAAATAGTTTTTGCAAAGAATGTCAGCTAGGTAAACAAAGCAGAGTCTCTTTCAAAAGCTAAGATCAGTCCTCTACCGGATTGTTGGAATTAGTACATACTAATCTCTGTGGTCCGACAAGAATCAAGAGTCTGCAAGGTGATAGATATTTCATGTTGTTAATTGATGATCATTCCTGGATGATGTGGGTTACCTTTCTAAAAGAAAAATCAGAAGCATTTGAGAAGTTCAAAATCTTCAAAGCTATGGTAGAGAATCAAACCGGATTGAAACTAAAGTGTCTAAGGTCTGATAGAGGTGGTGAATTTACATCTGGTGAGTTCATTGACTTTTGTGAGAAGTAGGGTATAAGGAGACAGTTGTCTGCTCCTAGGACTCCACAGCAGAATGGAGTAGTTGAGAGAAAGAACTGGACCATCCAGGAAGCTGCCAGGACAATGATGTTGGAAGCAAATGTTCCTCAAATGTTTTGGAAAGAAGCTATCAGCACTGCAGTCTACACTCTCAATCGAGTTCAAATCAGAAACAACACCGGTAAGACCCCCTATGAACTCTGGTTTGGCATCACTCCTACTGTGAAATATTTCAGAGTATTTGGTAGCAAGTGTTATATTAAAAGAGATGAAGATCTAGGAAAGTTTGATGCTAGAAGTGATGAAGGAATTTTCTTGGGCTACTCTACTCAAAGCAAAGCATACCGGTGCTACAATAAGAGATTGAGGAAGATGATAGAAAGCACCAATGTGAAAGTTGATGAAGGAATTGAGAAGCCTTCAAGATTTTATGAGTTTGATGAAGATGACCAAGACAGTGTTCAAGGAACTCAATCCTCTCCGATGAGACAGAGTCAGCCTGATCCGGTAAATCAGGAAGAAGAGCTGGGTTTGAATGAGCCTGATCAAGAAGCAACAGTGCAGGATACTCCCAAAATTCCAAGGTATGTAAGACTGAACCACTCTGAAGATCAGATCATAGGTGACAGAAGCAAAGGTGTACAAACTAGAAGGAATGTTGCTCAAAATCAGGATGAATGTTGTCTGATTTCAAAGATTGAACCTAAAACAATAAATGAAGCCTGCAATGATGAAAACTGGACCAAAGCAATGGAAGATGAATTGATGCAAATTGAGAAAAATCATACTTGGGATCTTGTTCCCAGACCTAGAGACAGGAATGTAATTGGAACCAAGTGGGTCTTCCAGAACAAACTAAATGAAGCTGGTGAAGTAATCAGAAACAAAGCTAGATTGGTCTGCAAAGGGTACTCTCAAATAGAAGGAATTGACTTTGAAGAGACTTTTGCTCCGGTGGCAAGAATTGAAGCAGTCAGATTACTTCTTGCATATGCTTCCTTCAAAGACTTCAAGGTATATCAGATGGATGTCAAGTTTGCCTTCCTAAATGGTGATCTGGAAGAAGAAGTCTACATTGAACAACCGGATGGATTTCAATTGTCTGATAATGATGATATGGTCTGCAAGTTGAAGAAAGCTTTGTATGGATTGAAGCAAGCCCCAAGAGCATGGTATGAAAGGTTGGATAAGCATCTTGTGCAGATTGGATTCAACAAAGGTACTGCTGACAGTAACTTATATTTCAAAATTGATCATGAAAACATTTTGATTGTTGAAGTGTTTGTGGATGATATCATTTTTGGAGGAAGAGATAGTATGTGCAAAACTTTTGCAAATCAGATGAAAAGTGAGTTTGAAATGTCTATGCTTGGTGAAATGAATTTCTTCTTGGGTCTGCAAATTACTCAAACAAAAGAAGGGATCTTCATTTCTCAAACCAAATATGTGAAAGAATTGTTGAGGAAATTTGGTATGGAAGACTCAAAGCCAATGAACACTCCTATGGCAACTGGATGTAAGTTAAGCAAAGATGATGATTCTCCAAAGGCAGATCAGACAAAGTATAGATCAATGATTGGTGGATTGTTGTATCTCACTCAAACTAGACCAGATATAATGCAGGCTGTTGGTCTTGTGTTAAGATTCCAGGCTGATCCTAGAGAATCTCATGTTATGGCAATCAAAAGAATTTTTAGGTACTTGAAAGGAACAGTTGAGTATGGTCTATGGTACCCTAGAGATCTGGATTTCTCTCTTCATGCTTACATAGATGCAGATTGGGCAAGAGATGTGGATGACCGGAAGAGCACTAGTGGAGGAGCATTCTTTTTGGGGAAGAGATTGGTTTCTTGGTTAAGCAAGAAACAAGATGCAATATCTCTGTCTACAACTGAAGCAGAATACATTGCAGCAGCAGGTAGTTGCACTCAAATCTTATGGATGAAGTAGATGCTAAGAGACATTAAAGTTGAATATGAGGAGCCTATCACAATTTTCTGTGATAATTCAAGTGCAATTAATATTTCTAAAAATCTGGTATTGCATTCTAAGACTAAGCACATATCTATCATGTTTCACTTCTTGAGAGAACAAGTGAACAAGGAAGAAGTCAGATTGGAGTATGTTCCCTCCAAGGATCAGATTGCAGATATCTTTACTAAACCTCTTCCCAAGGACTCTTTTGAATATCTCCGGGAGAATTTAGGGGTCATGGCCCCTCCGGTGATGAACTAGGATGCACTGATGTGCATCAGTCCGGTGGATATCACAGTCATATCTTGTGATCCGGATTGATGATGGGGAGCTGCAACTAAGGGGGAGCAGCTGGTATGATTCTGATGTATGAGAATTGCAAGTATGAGCCCTTTGCCATTGATGTCAAAGGGGGAGAGAAGACATGTGAAAAACAAGTGGTTGATGATCAAAGGGGGAGCAGTAAAGGAAGAGAAGACATGTGAAAAGTTGTTGTTGATAGGGGGAGCTGTGATAGAAAGGAGAAGTTCTTGTCTTGATGGTTTTTCACCTCATATGTTGCCATCAATGACAAAGGGGGAGATTGTTGCAAGTATGAGGTGAGCCAGTGTTGTCATTGATGTCAACATACTCATATTGCATTGACAAGAAGGATTTGATGAGCTGTGTGCTGAGGATATTGAGAAAATTAGCATCAGTCAGGAACAGTGAAGAACAGTGATGAGAAGAAGGCAAATGTATTGTATAGGTTGAGAACCGGAGGATGCGGATTAAAGGGTTTGTAGATATGAGTCTTGAGATGCTTCAGTTAAGATTTCAGAGGTCCGCATGAAGATCTGAAGGAGTTGTGGCTGTCGGTGTAGAACCGGTTCCGGCAAGTATTCAGAGGTGACAGAGGATCACAAAAAGGTCCGGTGAGGTCCGGAATTGTATTATCCTAATCTGCGGATTGGAAAGAGTCTTTGGGATGTTCTTGTTATGTGCCATCTCGAGTTGTGTATGATTTGGAGGTCCGGAAGTACCTTTTGCATTATGACAGTGGCGACAGACAGTGTTCTTGAAGTTCCGGATAAGGAAGAGAAGAGATTCCAGTAAGCAAAGAAAGTGCGGATATACCTGGTCATTCAGGCAGGCTTGTGAAGGTTCTTGGATCATGTTGAGGTTGTGTTGTTGGTCCGCATTGATAGTAAAGCCCGGAATTGAAGTTATTCTTCCGAATGAAGTTCTTGCTCTGTTTAGCCGACCGGATGAGTTGTTCATCCTGCGAATGTTCTTGTGGTGGCTGACCGGATGTGTTATTCATCTTGCGGATACTCTTATGGTTGTTTGCTGACTTAGATGTTTGTTCCTAAGTCGATGTCTTGTATAAATAACGGTTTGTGAGTTCATTTCGAAGTGTGGATTGTGTGGATGAGTGTGGCATAGTGAAGAGAAGTGCGAAAGGCAGAGCAGAGGTTTTTGGGCTTAAATGGAACTAATCCGGACATGGTAGAGATGTCATTCTCCAGTTCAAGACTGTGATTTTTATCACTTTGTAGACAGTGTGTCTCCTTGTAGGCAGTGGGCCTCTTTGTGAGTAGTGTGCTCGGGCAGTGAGCCCTAATTGGCATGTGCCATTCATTCTTCTTTATTCTTCTAACAGAGAATAATTCTTGGGTTAATCACCCCGTGGTTTTTCCCTTAACCGGGTTTTCCACATCAAAATCTTGGTGTTCAATGTGTTGATGTTTATCTGCTCCTGTGTTTATGTATTATGCCTTCATGGATGATTAATTGATATGCTGCTAACTAACAACGAAGAATCAAGTGTTTGAAAGAACAAGAAGTTTTATACAACTGATTCACCCCCCCCTCTCAGTTGTATGCCCTAGATCCAACAGTGGAACCTCCACACAAGCCTTGATAATAGTTTTATACATGTTTCACAATTTAAAGAACTCAACTTGTATATTCAGTCTTCAGAGTACAATGTGATACCTCTGTCTCTTGAGCAATGCCATTGTAGACCATTGAAGCACTTGAAATTTCATCATAACATATTACATACTTATCTTAGTCATTCTTTAGAGCCAAATGACAAACAAATGTCTTTTGGAGGAATGCAGAGCATTCCATTGTCTCCCCATTATTGCTCTACTTTGTCTCAGTGATGGTCGATGAACTAGTCCTTGTAACTTTTAATGCTGAGTAAGTGAGAGGCTAAAACCTTGGATATATCATTTCAATTAATGTCAAAAGCTATCATTAGAACTACATGGCTAAATATTTATTTGTAGAGAAATGTGGACCAATTCAAGTTGACTCTACCTTAGAATGTGAACTATGAATGCCTTAGGCACTTTTCAACTTCTTACCCTTGAGTGCGGATTCCCAATTGATGAGATGTGAATGTGTGTATGCAAGAATCATGCTAGGATATGAGGGTTTGCCTCCACATCATTTTCAAACCCAAAATTGATCCATACTTAGATTATTTCTTCTTCTCCCTGACTGGTTTGTCTTGACCATAATGTCTCCTTGTACAAGTCTTGTCTATACATTTCCATATGAGATGTTGACATCAATGTATACTATGTTGACATTAGTGACAACACATATGGCCAACAAGTTAGTATAGTAGGTAAAGGCCTATTTACAAGATACATGCTTTCAAATTTTCAAGATCATGTTGGCCATATAATCATGTTGTTGGCCAACAACATTACATCTTTTTGCAAGTTAATAATAGTGTCATCCTCATGTGAGCTATATTAATTTGACTCCCCAATTTTGATAGTTTCTCTACTTCACTACTAATGGTGTGAAAGGCTCTCATTGCATACTCAACCGATCCTATTACCAAGGACCTCTGTCAGCAACACTTTTGATGTTATTCTGACCATGCATGTACAAATGTATTGAAATCCCTTCAAGTTTAATTTTGAAAAACCTCCCCCAATAGTTGTTCTTTCTCTTCTTGTTCCTCAGCTATAAGTGGTTCCCCAACTTCTCTTGTGCCATCTCCTTTCAAAGATGTCTTTTACTTGGTTTCTTTGATTTTATGGCATGAGATAGTGAACTTCCTTCTCATACTTAGCATAGGTGGCGAATTCAAAGACTCTCTCTATCATATCAACTTCAAAATTTAGAACTACTCAACCTGTTGGATGAAATACTTTCCTCTACTTTTGGTCATATCTTTGTGCATATGTCGATACCTACTTAGGAGCCTATAGGGATACTAGGGATGTAGAAGCTTAAATCAATCTTGACCCATCCATGCATTGAGCACAAAAGGGTCTATCTCCTTTCTTGTGCATCCTTTGTAGAAACTTTTGGACATTAACATGCCCCAAATTTGCATCTTAAATCTTTGGATATGTAATTTCTCCAATTGGAGGATTTTATTACATTTCTACAATGAACACCAAAACCATCACTTAGAACATACCATGATCATCAGAAATATCCTTTAAATTCATAAGGGTTAGTATATTCTCCAATCTTAAAAGAATTCAACTTGAAATGCATAAGAACAAATAGCAAATTCATGCTTTTTTGTAAGTTATCAGTGATCCCAGGAGTCCATACCCACCTAAAGAGGAAGCATTGTGTAAAGTATTGGGTGGCAGTGATAGGGGTGATCTAAAATCTATGTCAATAAATCAACTAAAACTCATAACTCTGACCCATCGATCCTAAAATTTTATCAAGTTAAGTTGTCAAGGATTGGGGTGATCTTCAAATTTATGCTTAAAAGGTAGTAGAAAAGAAATAAATATGATGTATCTTGATCATGAGGGAATTAGTACATTGTATTATCAAAGATCAGGGTTGGGGAGGTCATTGGATCAATGGAAAAATATCAATGAAAACTACAATATCCTGATATGCCAATCTTGATGGCGTAATACTTTAGTTCTTAAGGGATCGATAATCAGGGGGATCAAAGACTCAAAGCTCAAAAGGAAAAAAAATAAGACAAGGCCAAACCCGTAATCTTGAAAGACTTAGGAATTCAAAGCATTAGAGATTAGGGATCGGGAATAACCTTGAACTCATGCTCCAAAAAATAAGGAAAATGACAACACTCGATACATCAATCCCAAAAAAACATAGGAATTCAAGTATTGGGGGGTTGGGGATTAGGGAAAACCCATATTACATGCCAAAAAATGTTCAATGAAAGAATAAAAATAATAGAAACTCTGAAAAGGCAACATGACATCATAAAAAAAAACCTTGTACTACAACAAATCCCTGTGATTAGCTCCCTTTTTTGCTTCCACCCACGGTTTTAATGTATTTTTCTCCAATTTTTTGAAAAAGTTGGAGTTATTTATTGGGATGGCGCTATTTTTGGCATTTTTTGGGCCAATCAAAATAAGTAGGCACTAAATTAGGTGCAATTTAGCTCTGAATTTAGTGCTAAATTTAGTACCTAGTTTAGTGCCTAATCAATGTTCAAATGTCTGAAGGTCTTATAAAGTTAATATCACACCGTCATGAAGCATATCAGATGACACTAGCACCCAGCCATGACACTGTGATAGGCTGCTACCTGTCCAATCTGCTTATGAGGTGTTTACTTCAAAATCTTACCTCAGCTAGCTATCTGTCACCACATGTGCATAGAGCAAGCCTAAAATCCAACAGCTGCACTCCAATGTAAGGGAATCTTTCTGGGAGGAAGATTCATTGCGAGGCAACGAGATAATGGCATGTGGCATGCACCAATTGAAAAGCAAGTATAATAAAGGTGCATGGATACTATATCATACCATTGCATGGTAGGTATATGGTGGGCCCTCCTTGATTGTGACACCATGAAAAGGTGACACACGTCCAGTCCAAGCTAAGGATGACATAAAGTGCAGGGAAGGTACTGATGATTTGGCTCATTTTCATTGGATGATGACTTGTCAACAAAGATGACTAAGATTGTCAAATCTAGTCAATGAATTGAAGTCGTGGATTCCAGAAAGGCATGAAGCGATCAACGGTCCAAATTCAAACTTGCAAACAAAGGAGATTTTTGAATGACTATGGCACAAGTAGAGTTATGGTTGCAGTGACCTCAATTAATACAGAGAGTGGTACATGAATTTGATGTTATAACAACATAATTCTAATCATTTCTTGTCATTTTTCAAGGAGCAATCACATTTAGAGCTGGAGAATCATCAAAACAAGAAAGGAGAAGCAATTCTAAGCCTCTGTGACGTAAAAAAATAGTAAGTTATTGTCTCTCCCGTGCACTTAGTCTTTATGTCTGTAAGTACTTTCTGAATCATTTAGAGTAGCTGTTGATTGCATAAACCCTAGGTTGCTTGCACAAATACAAAATGAGTCAGTCATGTCAAGCTTTGACCTCAAAATGTAGCCTGGATGAGGATATCATCATTCAATGTCCCAGATCGTCTAAGAAACCTCTGACAAAATTAGGAGAGGTTGGCAAAAATGACAAAATATATGACCTCTGTGTAGATTGTTGAGATGCTAGGATCCTTATGTCTTCTTGGAGTGTATTTGAGCATTGGTACAAGTGAATTGATTACAGAGCCCCAATCTACGATGCTTAGACCCTTGACTTAGCCAAATTAATATGCCCTGATGTCTTCGTAAACACAAACTTGATGAGAGTTGTAGCAACTAGGTATGACCCTAGGACCATATCTGTCTTGTTTGAAAATGGCAATGTTATCATTAGGTTCATAAAGGCCTATATTGTTGTTAGGACTAAAAAATTCTCACAATTTTCTTAGTCCACATCTGCTTATCCTTGATATATACCACACATAAATTGGCCACTCTGTAATTTTATGATTAATACAAATTGTGAAAATTTGTGTGACAAGATCCATTTTAGCCTAAAATTTGTGTGACAAGATCCATATTATAACCTATATTAAATCCCATCAATCTAACCTTGATAAACATTTCCATGATCATAGTCAAGAAAACCTTAATTTCATCCTCATTGGCAAGACCTTGGGCATATCTTTCAAGATCCTAAAGTCATAATCTTATACAAAGTATTTTATCCATGGTCGGGGAGAGACAAGTAAACTCTCAGTGATAAGAGGTCCATAGACAACAAGAATAAATGATCGGCAAGATGTCACTTAATGTTTCACCAATGAATATTCATCGGCAAAAACAAGATAGTCAGAACAAGATCTCCAAGTTATACCGATCTTGTGACTCATACCAATGGATGTGTATCGGGGAGAGATGTGCACACTCACACCGACAGAGCAAAATAGTTTAATAATTGTGTTGGGGAAACATATATAATTGGAGTAAGCTCCCTAGGTCTCTCCGACTGCCTGGGTCACTCTTATGATAAAGACCACAAAGTTTTGATAAGAGTCTTGTCAACTTGTCCCATCACATTGAATAACAAAGGATGCACACCGAAGGGATATATACAATTGGAGTGAATTCATTTGATCTCGTTGACTATGTGGGTTATTCCGATAGTGAAAACTGCAAGGATATTTCAGGAAGAGTCCTACTGATGAATAAAGTAATGGAGGAACATGTCGGGAAGACCCAAAGCATTGGGATGGCATGTGAATCTCATAGTGATAGTTTAAGTTACACTGATGACAGTATGAATCATTCCTCCAACTAGAACATTGGGTAAGCTTTACAATGTCTCCCTAAAAAGGTAAGAATTAAGGGTAAACGACAAGCACATTGACCAAAAAACTAAGAAGTCCTCCTGATAGAATAAAATTGCCAAACAATACATCTTTTGTTGGATGCATTGAAAATAGAGGTGGAAAATGAGATGAGAGAGATGACTCCCGATAAGGGAAGACAATTATTAGTGGAGTCTGGTGTGATGATCTTTCCAGGTTTAGACATGAATTCTTCTTTAATCTTTGATAATTTTTCACATAGTAATAATGACAAATATAGACTCAGTCCAGAAGGAGTGACATAAGTTTATACTGGGACAAAATACAATGCTGATGAAAATTCTCTTATGATTTGGGCTTTGTACCCTCCACACAAGAAGCTTGTAGTCATTGATACAGAAAAGGCATTTGGACATGTCATGACATTGAAAGTAGGTGAGACTGATCCTATAGTCACAACTGATATTGGCATAAGTGTTGCCAAATTAAACAAAGCTCAAATTCAGATGTTGATCAAGGAAAGAGATATTTACAAGATGAGCTATGAAAAAATGACTAAGGAAAATGATTTTCTAAAGGATGCATTTGGAGGATCTACCAGAAGATTGACTCAGGGAGAAGGTTCACAAGCAAAAAACAAAGGCAAAGAATTATAGTTGGATGATCAGGTATCTCAAGTCAGGATTGACACACTTTCTGTGGTACTTCAAAAGAGGTATACAAACATGATGGTTTGGATGAAAAGGTTTTCGGATACACATGCCAAAAATCACAATATCATTCAAGAGCATAACAGGGTAAATGACAGGCTCCATGAGAAACTTCATGAAATACAAAATAGAGAAGCTCTTAATATTGAAGCAATCACCACTGCTAAAGACTTAATTAAGAAACATAAAAGGTATCATGAAAAACTTCAAGTAGAGGGTGAAGAATTCATAGAGGCTTCAAAAGAAGGTGTTCCTACATTGTTCAGTGACAAGAAAGATTTGAAAAATCAAGAAGAGTGGACAAAGGAATGCCAATTGATGTTACAAGGAGCTTTGGAGGTAGCCAAAGACAAGGATCCAGCACTAGGAGAAGCCTGTTGACATCTGGAGAAGATGATATCAATGGAGATAGCAGCAAGGAATGTTGTGGAGTATGTCGATACACACCTAAGCCAAAAGTACTTAGATCATATGTCCCAAATCCATTTGTGGCTAACTAGAGCTTAAAGTGTTGTTTATTATTGTTAAGTTGTTATTAAGTTCCAAAAGACACTTATGAAGAGGCACATCCTCTTCAAAATATTGTTATATAAGTCAGTCATTTTATGATAGAGAAAGGAGGCAATAGTAGGAAGTAGAAGCATATTTAGTAAATTACTTTTCATCCATCATCTCTCATACTTTCAGAAGACTTATGCAAATGGATATATATATATATATAATTTGAAGAAAATATAATGGATAATATTCTCAGATGGTGAACTATTTTAGCGTTCAATTGTTGTGTTAATTTTCATGCTTACATGTCGCTGTGTTGTCTCCAGAGTGGTTTTTTTAAATGATTCAAATTCATATAATTTGTTAGGACACATTTGTTGTTCATGTGTGGTTATCTGATTAGTTTCTAGTTGAAGTTGATTTAAATCCATTTGAATGATTTATATCTATTGGTCTCTGCCCTGAGTTAAAATCCTTTAAATTAGATCATTTGGTTGGTTTCCTTCAAAATAGAATTAAAAATCCTTTCATTAAAAATATAAAGCAATGTTCAAAGGAAATTGCATCCAAGTAATCCTAATTTTTTCTACCCACAATTCATACCAAAGATTGAACAATTTAAGGATACTGCAATAGGTAATTTGTATCGACACAAATAATATTACTGAAGCATTACAAAGTTTAGGCCATAAGAATCATCCTTTTTTAAACATGGATTGCAAATAATTCTAAAAATTTAATAATTCTAAAAATTTAGAAGTCTTGGTCATTAACATTATTGTCTGCTACAATGTCATCAAGTGTATCATTGTCAATGTTCATATGTTCTTTCAAGTATTTAATATTATCATCATCCTTATCTTGACCTGTATCATCTTCATCATCATCAAAATTTGACTATAGACCATCTATATTGTTACCAGATGTATTTGGATCATCATTTTCTATACCATCCATATTGTTGTCTTCCATAACATCATCTAACTCTGGATTGTTGTCTTCTTGTGCCTGAACATAACCATCTTCAACATCATCATGGATGTCAATTTATTTAATGTTCTCTAATCCCTCTCTTTCATTTTGTTGGCCATCATTATTTTTCTTAGTATCCACTAATGCATCGTCAAATACATGCCTTAATCTTGAATCATAATGTATGACAAATATCCATTTCGGGTCCAAAATATCTTCATAGAAAAATACCTACACATGAACGACATACATATATTAGACGTATGGTATAACAATTTATTGATTAATAAACACATGTATATATTCACAATAAACTATGAATTAATAGATTAATGATCACTACCGCTTCTTGTTTGAGTTAAAGAAATACCTGCTCACAAATTGGTAGAACATAAGGCTCCTTATCCTCTAGTAGGAAATACGAGGAATCTATAGAAAACAATCCACTATGGGTATCATGTCTTCATGTCCTCTCAAATGCTTCATACCATCTGTACACTTAAAAACAAAACATTTAAAAGAGCGGTAATCCAACTCAATAATTTCTTGTATTTTTCCAACATATTGTAGATTCCGTTCAATTATATTCTTATCTTTTGAGCTTGATCGACCAGATTGCTTAAAGTCAACCATGATGCCACAATTGAAGGATTGTCTCTTTACATCTACACTTTCTACACGATAATGTCGACCATATGACCACATTGCTGGATATTTCCTCGCCTATGAAAAACCATTTATTTCAGTGAAAACAAATATAATGACAAATATTAAAATAGTTAATAGTGTCAAAACTGTAAGGAAACAACATTTTGTAAAATTCCAACTGTACCTTTCTTTCACATCCTCTTGACATGTTGATTTCATCTTCTATTATGTTTGAATCTATACCTGCATCTTCTATTTGATTTTGAATTTGTTTAGTAACCCATTCTAGTGTGCAATCTTTACCCCATTCCCCAAGCAGATCAATGGGAAGTGGAGTATTCCCTGGGTTCGATCTCTTAGACTATCTCCTTGCTTCTAACACTTCTCTCTTTTTATCATATAGATCGATCCATTTGTTCATAAAGTACATGTGGTACAGAATGAACTTGTCAAGTATAGCACCTTCATCTACACCTATTACATGTCAATATGTTTATTTCAAACTCCAAATGTAATGTTGTTAATTTGACAAATAAATTACAGAGTAAATTAATGATTGCAAGAAAAACAACCACACTAATCTTGAATTTACTTACTAATTTCTACTTGAACACCATTAGATTGTGTTTTTTCTCCATCAATAATATTTGATGCTCGTTCTTCATCCCATAAGCATGGCCCATCTTCAAAATCCTTACCAAGGAATTCACACAAGAAGAAAAATGCTTCATTCAATACATACCCTTCAGCCATGCAACCCTCTAGATGCACCTTTTGTCAAACATATCTTTTTAGAGTTTTCATATACCTCTCAAAGAAAAACATCCACCTCATTGAAAAGACACCTGCCAATTCAATGTCATTGACTAGGTGTATAAGTAAATGGACTTGTAGGTCCATGAAACTTGTAGGGAGCTCCTTCTCAAATACACACACAATTTCTACAATTTCCTTCTTCCATTTTGGCACTTCACATTCGTGGATCTCCTTGGAGGTCACCCACCTAATATAAGAATAGTAAAATAGTATGAACCTTTAGTCAAAAATTAAAATGCAATATAATATCTCTATGTCTCTCACACATGAACATTTCATATAACCACATACCTTGTAAATGTTGACAATCGATTTATGGCATTCCTTAAGTCAACTGTAAGACAGGAATCCCCTAATTTCCAATGGCATGATATGCTATCAAACACATTTATGAAAAGGTCATTAGTAATTTTTTCTCACACAACAAAATATAAAAATATATTTAATAATTAATCAATGTTACTAGTAAATGCTAAATGATGATATATAATACCTTCATAAAATTATGAAAATCATGTGTTTTAAATCCTATGATATGTCCATCAACTGTAAAAGCTTTAGCCAATAACAACCCATAGCCAGTAGGTGTCCTTATTAAACAGATGACATTTTTTTGTTGGTCTAGCCCTTTTTTTTTCAAAATCCATGGAGCTCCTGCATATGTTTCATTTTCCTGTTTGGCCACAAATGTTTTCTATCAATTTTGGTACATGAAAGAGCAATATCTCTCCTCGAAGACAAGGTGTCCTTCTCTTTGCTTGATATATGTCGAAATATAGAGTCTTGGACATTTTTTAAGATGTGCATATGATCTAATAGGTGAGATATTAATAGATCCTTCCAATAAGGGAGCTCATAAAATATGGATTTCCTTTTCATTCCTTCTAGCATATTAACTACAACTTGTTCTGGTTCTTCAATTGAATCACCTCGATCAAAAAAATCTCCCAAGCTTTCAATTCAGCATCTTCATACTTCTTAAGCCAATCACCTGGACCCATAATCATGGGAGGGCCTCTATTTTCAACTTTTCCATCAAATTGATTCTTCAGGTGATTTCTAAACTTATGATCTAGTGGTAGAAAAACTGTGTTATTTGTGTAAATAAATTTATGTAGATATTTAGAATAGCATCCATGAAATTGTTCTACACATCTTGGACATGCAAATATCCCCTTTGTTTGAAGCCCTGCAATTCAATAAGTAATGTTAATAACATCAAAAAAAATAGTATAAAACTAAGTATGAAAGTTGGGATGGAAATAAATTATGAGTGTAAATACGTAAATATTTTATCTTACCAAAACAAACACCAAGTCTTGGGAAATCATGAATAGTCCAACATAGCACACCATACAATATGAAGGACCTATTTGATGGGGAACGTGATATGTCATACATTCTTATTCCTTTCCATACCAGTTGCATCTCATCAATAAAAGGCGCAAGATAAACATCCATGTTTTTAACTTGATGTTTTCCTGGAACAATGAGAGTCAGCATAAGGTGCTCCTTTCTAACACTCATCCACGGGGGAATATTTTATACTATCAATCTGACTGGCCAAACACCATAATTTGATCTTAGGAAAGAGAATGGGAACACTCCATCAATTGCAAGACCAAACCTGATACTACGGGGTTCATCTTTGAATTTTCTTGGCCATTTTTCCTCTATGTATTTCGTTGCTTTGGAGTCCGTTGGAATTTGCATGAATCCATCTTTACTCCTATTCTTTGCATGCCAGTCCATCAATTGTCCAAGTGACTTGCAACGAAACATTTGTTGAAGTCTAGGTATAATTGGCATGTGACATAAAACCTTCTTTGGAACTGTAGGACCTTGTACATCTGTACAATATCTTTTCTCTTTGCATATAGGGCATTCTACCTTGTTTTCATATTCATCTCTATATAAAATGCAATCATTTTTACATGAATGAATTTGCTTATATTCAACCCCCAACTCAACCAACAATAGATGCGCCTCTCTGCAAGTTGATGGCAACACATTCTCTTCAGGGAATATTTTAGTTTTTAGTGCCTTGTAAGATTGCCAGAGATTAAATCAATTGAATGTTTGAATTATGATGAACATGTTTGATATGTCAATCTATACTAGGACTATTTATATACAATATATAGTTTTAAATTCCCCTTAAAGAAAAATAAACGAAGTTAAAGAATGTTTATGAATTATGTACACCGATTGACAATGCAAAGTAAGAAATAGATTTCAACTCACTTTAGTAGGGTAGTGAATCCTTTGTCTGACCAACCAAATAGTGACTTGAACACATGTGTCTTTGTTGCTTGCTTGATGGAGTCTTTCAGGTTGTTATCATCAAGATTACATTGGTGGTAATTACCCCTACTATCATTGTTACTATCAACCATATGATCATTATTGTCATCATTGTTTCCATCCCCAAAGAAACCTATAAGCATTTCATTCAATCCTTCTTCATGCACTGCATTTTCACTATTATGATCATCATCATTAAGGCTAGCTGGCATGTCATCAGTGTATGCAGATCTCATCAGTAGTTCAAATTTCTTAGCTGCTAGTATTCTCTTCAATGTTGCTCTTTTCTGCCTGGTATGGTTTAAATCATGGTTTAGATTATCCTGCCCAAACCTTAATAACCCAGTTGGATCTTGGGTATTAGTATGTGTTTCATCAACATCTTCTACCTATCAACAAACACAAGCATTATTTAATGTTTGTTAACAATTGCACTAAATTCAAAATGTATCAATTTCAAAAAAATATAATCAAACATGGATTAAAAAATAAAAATATAAATTGTATGAATATATATACATCAATTGAATAATGGAACATTATTTTATAGACTACCCTTTTTATACAATAATTTAAAGAAAACACAATTTTGACAACATAGTTTATAAAATATCAATCCACACTCATTTATTATTCTTTGGTTTTCTACCCTTAAGAACATTCTTAGGGAGACCTTGTTCTTCCCTTTTCTTTCATGCAAGAGTGCGTTTTAAGAAGGGGTAATCATTCAATAACTCATCCCCAATGGTAAGGTCCATAATAGTCTCAACCATTATCAATCTATCAACCTCTCTTTCCATATCTCCATCTTTATCATTTATAACCTCAACAAATTGACAATTTGGTCTTACAGTAGGGTCCATTCCCTTACTACTATTTATAAATCCTACAATATTTTTATGTGTGTATGCACGTTCATCTATATACATAAGATGACCTCTACTCATTTTTTTCCCACTTTCCAATTGGAGACGATGTGTATACATATTTGAATTTAGACCATATGCTGACATGCTAGGCTTATATTCTGCTAGCCTTCTCCATTCACCACTGTAATATGATGGAACATAATATGGCATTAATCTCCTAGTGGTTTATTCTTAATTGTTTCTATGTTTAGATCCCACATGTATATTTTGGATGATAAAGAGGCCTAGATTCACTCCATGAATATTGGAGGGTCGTATCATGTAGCTATATCCCCAAAATTGAAACATCCCATACACTGTAGGTAGTTGTTGATCACTAGGCCAAGTGCAATATAGTTGACGATCAAATGTTTCTTTGTAAATTGATCTCAAACTTAGGGGCAAGTCATCATCTCCATCACATTCATTCTCATAGGGTATGTATTCCACCTTCCCCTTATCTTTAAGAAAATTATGCATCTTTAAACCGGTTCTGGTTTTGTTACTTGTTTTTATCAATTCCTCATCTTCAGAGCTAGTATATTGGCACATATTTTTGTTAGATGTATAATCTAATGAATGATCATTGCCCTCTAGGCTGGAAGTCGGTGATCCAAGAAAATTTAAACCAAGAACTTTATCCTGCAAGTATTCATTAAGAAAAAAATTAGTTATTTAAATAATATAAAACAATGTTTAAACGAAGTATACATGTTATTTATATCAAATTGGAAAATTCCTTACCACAATTCCTATTGGATTTGAATTGATTATAGGAGGCATACTACCAATTGGAAGCTCATCATATATGTAATGTCTTTGTACAATCGCTTGATTGAATTTTTTCTTTCCACGATATACAGAACATCCACAAACAACAATTTTATCAAAGTATTCATCCCATGTACTATAGTCCTGATCAACCTCTTGTTCAGTGCAATCATTTGTTGTGTCTGTAGGAACCATTGTCATAACCTCTCCCACCCGATGTTGTCTACGTGATTTAACAGTTTTAGGTCCATGTCCACGTACATATCTTATTCTTTTTCTAGTTGAACACTTAGGCTCTGCATTTGCTCCAATCTCCATCTAAAATAATCAACAACATGCATTAATTTATGTCGAGATTAGATAATACATTATAAATTTCAATAATACTATGAAAAAAGATGGATGTATCACAAAATGCTATCAAATCATTTTTTCCTAAGTTAAGTCAAAATTTGAGTACCTGATATTCCACTTCATCTGTTGTGTCCTCATTTGATATGACACAATCTGTTGCCATGGCCTTGTCTAGCCCCTATAATACACAACATAGTAAATAATGTTTAGTAAACCAATTATATCATTTCAATGAATATGCTATCCAACACAAAACCTCAATTTAGTCATATATGTGACATATTCATATCATGTTTTGGCCATCCTAATTTTCAAACTTTTCCCTTGATCATAGAATCACATTTAGTCACCATTCCTATGCATTTTCAACCAATAAGTTTGACCTCAGAGGCCTCATGGAGAAAAAAATGACTTTATCTCCTCTATTTTGTAGCATTTGTGAATTCATAAACACCTTCCTCCTTTGGTTGAGGTTGCTTTCTCTTCTTACCTCTATTGTATCTGTAGATTCCATTGTCATATCTATTTCCACCCACTTTCGTCTCTGCGATTTAGTAGTTCTACGTTGTCCACGTCCTCTCTCCATGGCCTCCTCTAGATCCTGTAATACACAACAATGACAATAGTCACATAATAGCTATGCACCAAGAGGTTGCCAAGCTCTCTTAATGTTTTTGGCTAATGACACAGGGCAGATATGGCTAAACCCCCTTCACTTTAGGCTCTGCTAGACCTAGGTGGGTATACTTTAATGATTGGTGCAGACTTGATTTGACCTTCACAATAGCAAAGAGGTGTGAAGTAGCTATAAGATTGTGAGTTGTTCCTAATGTTGATATTTGTAGTTTTGAGAAAGTAAATAAACTTTAAATAAGGCTTTAAGGGAAACTAATCACAATAATCATTTAAAAGGATTTTAATTCTTGGCAGGAACCAATCAAAATGAATTATTTGAAAGGATATTTAATTCATTCCAACCAGAAACCAATCAATATAACCACACATGAGCAACAAATGTGTCTTGATAGATTATATAAATTTCCTATATGTTTGCATTTATCCTCTAACCTTTCTACATCAGCCCTCAATTTTGCAGACCTCCTAGCTTTTGGCCCTGAGCCAAGCAATTGATCAATTAGGTCTTGGTTTAATTTTTGTTCCTTTTCTTTCAATTCTCACCCTGTTTCAGTTTTTTGTTTCTTATTTTTGGACTGACTAGTTTCACCCTGTGGCTTCTTATTTTTTCTTTTTGCAGGACCTTCCATCTTATTTCTCTATAGAACTGAATTATAATCTAGTAATTGCAGGGATATCTCAGGTTCTTACTTGTATACTGTGGGTGTACTGAACTCCTTGACCTCCACCTCAATCTCCCATTTTTTCTCTGCTACAATTTATGAAAACTACTTTTAATTCTGTTAGGTCTCAAAAATGCAGGTCGTTAACCCTAAGAGGTTGCCAGGCTCTCTTGACATTTTTGGCTAACTGACATGAGGTAGATATGGCTAAACTCCCTTCACTTCAGGCTCTGCCAGACCTAGGTGGGTATACCTTAATGGTTAGTACAGACTTAATTTGGCCATCATAGTGGCAAATAGGTGTGAAGTAGATATAGAGCTTGCTTACTAATTCCTAAAAATGTTTGAAGTATCAAGATTGTAAATTGGATTTGGATAAAATGTTCTAAAATTGATCAGTGCCTATTCTATTGGGTGAATTGAGTCAATGGATGAATGATGATTATGGAAGTAGATGTGCAAGATAGGTGGATCTTTTTTCAATAGTTTTTATATGCAAATGATTTGTATCCTTGCATTCCCATTAGCAAATACAATGAACTGATTTGAATCCTTGTATAACCAATTTGTAGGTATAGTGAATTGATTTGAGTTTTTGCATTCACAATTAAAAAATCACAGTGAGATGGTTTGAATCCTTGAGTACTCAATTACCAAACATGGTGAAACGATGCAGGTTTTCACATACCCACTTAACTATTATAGTGAAATGTATATGAATATTTGAAGATCCATCCACGATACATGGTGACTGTTTAGACATAGGACTTTGAAGTCCATGCACTAAACAAAGGAAAATACTACATCAGTTTTCAATGCCTGATGACATGTTTAAAGACATATCTTCCTTTAACAACATTTGAAAAGAGAAGAAGCAGGTGACCTAATTTGTGAAAGAATGGTGATCACTTTCACTAGTAAGCTCATTATTCTTGTATTGACAGAATTTGATAGATTTCTTCTCATTTGTAAAATTGTAAGCAAAATCTTTTCATTATAGTATGAGCAAATTACAAGCATCCACATCATCCACTCCTAGGTCTAAAATTTTCCAATAGTTTTTATATGCAAATGATTTATATCCTTGCATTTCCATTGGCAAATATAGTGAACTGATTTGAATCCTTGTATAACCAATTTGTAGGTACAATGAATTGATTTGAGTTTTTGCATTCACAATTAAAAAATTACAGCAAGATGGTTTGAATCCTTGAGTTCTCAATTACCAAACACAGTGAAATGATGCAGGTTTTCACATACCCACTTAGCTATTATAGTGAAATGTATATGAATATTTGAAGATCCCTTCACCATACATGGTGACTGTTTAGACATAGGACTTTGAAGTCCATGCATTGAACAGAGGAAAATACTACATCAGTTTTCAATGTCTGATGACATGTTTAAAGACATCTCTTCCTTTAACAAAATTTGAAAAGGGAAGAAGCAGGTGACCTAATTTGTGAAAGAATGGTGATCACTTTCACTAGTAAGCTCATTATTCTTGCATTGGTAGAATTTGATAGATTTCTTCTCATTTGTAAAATTGTAAGCAAAAGGTTTTCATTATAGTATGAGCAAATTATAAGCATCCACATCATCCAAATTATAAGCATCATCATCATCATCATCAAATCATTTGTATCTTTTTTCAATCACTTTGGAGACAATTCAACAACATATAAACATGAAAATTAACACAACAGTTGAACACTGAAAAAAGGTTACCATTTAAGTACATTCTTCTCCATAATACTGCTTCATAATATATATTAATTGCAAAGTTTTTGGAACATGAAAGTGGATGAGTGGGATGGGTGCAATCTATCTTCTTACTATGTCCCCTAAAATGCTTCAGAAAGAACTACTACCCCCCTTTTTTCTCTCGGGTCTTGGTCTCTATTATATGCTAGAGGCAACAAGATACAGACCCATTACAAAAAGACATGACTTTTGATAACTAATTATAACTAAAAAGAAAAACATTTCATTAAATGGATGCACTGATCCATTAATCTCTGAATAGAGGCCCGTGACCATCTAAGGCCTGTGCAAAGCTTCTATTTTCTGATATGATGCCCATCATACTATTGGTTGATCTCCTCCATCCGATGACTATCCTATTGTATCTAATACATTCTTGGTTCGATTGATAAACAAATTTATTGTAGAGAGATGATAGATGTAGTCCTGTTCTGCATAGGTATTCACATTGATAATCACTTCATTCATATCATACTCCATTCACATCATTTTTTCCAACTTCTTATGAGTATTTTTCAAGACTATCTTTTCATCGTTGATCTTGTGTAATGCATTAGTCAGAACCATGGCCAATTCTTCCTTCCAATCATCATATTTTATGAGATTCCTAGAATTATCATGAAGTGGTGGAGCAAGATTAAAATAATCAAGCTCTTCTTTGAGCTTGTCATGATATTCATCATGTGACTCTATCAAATCATTATATACCTATAATGTTTGTCCCACCAAGATCCCTTTGCCTAAAAGGTCTTCTTTCTTTTTAGTCATCCTCCCCTGTAATCTTTTATTTTTTGCCATTGCTGAGAGTGTCAGCTTAAACAATTTCCAATAGGTATCAGTACAGCTCATCATTTTATTGAATCTTTCCCTGATTAATTCAAATGCCAAATCATATTTGATAGTTTTTACTTCCTTCTCCAGCTCTTTACATTTCCCTTGGGATTTCAGATGTCAATTTTTCCAATAAGATGCATTAGTAAGTGCATCCCAACACTTTCTTATCTTTCTCAAGGTCTGGAGGATAGAATTGTGATATAGAAGAGGAAGTGGATCTTTCCTTTTTATATAATAGCTCCTTCTTTAGTCTATCATTTTCTTTAAGAAAATTTTCAACTTGTGCCTTATTGAACTTTGCCACATTAATGTTAAGCTCTGCTATTTCCATGGGGTCAGTATCCCCTACCCTTTTGACTAAGAGATGACCAAACATTTGATTTGAATTATTAGCAATTGCTGGTCTCTTATCCTGTGGGTAAAGTGACCAAATGAGTAGAGTGGCTTCATTTGCATTATACCCTGATCTTGAGTATATCTTATCACTGGCATTGTTTTGTCTTCTCTCTTCTTGAAGCTATCAAACACAATTGCTAAACTCATATCCCACCTTGACAAGAGCAATACTTTGGCTTCTTAAAGCAACTCCCTTCCTCTTTCAGGAGTGATGGACTCCATCTATTTATCAACTTCCCTTTTAATTCATCCAAAGCAGTAACCTCTTGTTCAGAAATGACATCTTGCATTTTTTCTCATCTTTTTTCCTTTGTACTCATAGACAAATGACTTAAATTCGGGAGTTTTAATAAAATCATCATCATAAATAAATTTATGTGCAACCAAGATTCTAATGTCATTAGATAATTCATCTCACATCTCAAACTTTACATCATTTAATTCAGGAGGATCCTCATATTGTGCTATTTTAGGCGCATTTATTGGCTTCATTTGTTCACTTTCCCCTTCTTCACTTATGTCAGTATCTTCAAAAAAACATACTTCAAGGGTAGGCTATGAGGCTTCGTAGCCCAGAGGCTCTATGTCTTCAACTTGTGTTCCTGAATAGATTGTATAAGTTGTATAAACAACAACTGGGGGCACATCTTTTATGATTTCATCTACATGAGCAATCAATTGTTCAATCCTTGCTAGTGGATCCTATATTTCACAAAACATTTTTGAATAAGATTGGATATGTTTTCTTTTCCATTCATCAGCAAGTATCACTTTGTTGAATGTACCCATTTTGTTGATAGTAGAGGCCTCATCATGGTTTCTAATCACATCTTCCTCTAAAAATAAATGTTCATATCCTGAGAGCCTTTGTAAAATCTTTGCTTTATGAATAAAACCCTCTAAATCAAAATTTTGTCTTTCATTACCTATAGGAATATTGTACTATGCCAATTTAGTATTAATTTCTTCATACCCTTCATTCGTGACCATTGTGAAATCTCCAAAACATAGAGTGTTGGGCATGATTGACTGTTTGTTATGTTTCTTGAGGTGTATGACATCAGATTTTGCTAATTGCCTCATAATATCTAGATAGGCAATCCGATCAAGAACTATTCATGGCAACAAATGTGGGGTGCCCTCAAATCCATAAACTCTAATCATTGTGCAGTCAGGGAAAGCATACCAATCTCCCCAGCTATGGTCCACTTTACTTTTAGGGTCATTTTCTTTGGGTCTTAGAAATCTCTACATCCTTGGGGATAGGTTATAATCCTGGGGATATCCCAGTAACTCCATTAAAGGTTTTACAGAAAACTCTTCAAAGTAGAGGTAGTGAGATCTACCAAATCAGCTATCCCATAACAAAGTCCACATCTGTATATTTAGGATCCCCATTATCAAAAGAATCCCTTATCCTCAATTCACTGCTCCAAAATCCTCTATCATGTCTCTCATACAAAAGTAAATGCATTAATAAGGAATAGTGTTTGAAGTTGATCCTATCACTATTATTTTTAATTTTTTCAAGCCCTTGATTTAGGGCATTAGCCACAAAGCTAGCATAGTAAAAAGACATGGCCCACTTAGTCTATACATTTACGGCTGAAACCATTGGTGCAATTGACATTAGAGGTGGGACCTCTACTCCCAAGACTTTACGAGATGCATAATAGGTGTATCGAAAATACTCTTCAAACAAATCTTCATGAAATGGAGGATTCTCATTACTAGAGAATTTCCTTAATTGTCCTTTTTCGTCCTTAGGCCTATGCAAGGCCAACTTCCACCTTTTATAGCTAGTATCCATATGACGATACTCTAGCAATAGACCTCTAATTGTGAATGGTAAATCAAAACCACAATCTAATTGAAATACATTGGAAATGAGATCTTTTGAAATAACCAGTAAATTATTGTGAGGCTGAATATTTTTCCTTCCATATTTTGATCATTTTACATTTCAGTTGACATTATCATACTTTTAGAGACTATGGTTCCATTATGCTGAGTTGATTATATCTCCTAATTTTGATTTGACATTGATTAGACATATGGTGATTCGATTTAATCATATTTTGATACTATGTTGAGACTAGACATGTGAGATATATTAGATGATATTTTGTGATGTGATTTCTAGTTCTTTATGTGATGGTGATTATGTGACATTAGATAGAAAATGCAGTTTAATCTTGAATTATGTTGTAGATGATTAATGTTGTATTCAATGGCATGAATTTAATTCAAGTTTCTTCAGCTATGATTATTCATGATATGATTGACACTTGATCTAGATGTGCATGATTATATTCCCAGGCCACATGAAATTGGCAGTAGTATTCACACATATGTAATTCCCTGTGAAACCGACCCATTCCCAAGAGGGATGAGGATCACATTTGATTCAAGTGTTGTTTAAGTGCTTGTTTATTTTATCATTTTTGCATAGTACTCCTTTGCTTAGATTAATTATATCTTGTGTTGTATAATTTTTATTGTTTTATACTACTTGGTATTGTTTTTATTTTGAGGCCATTTAAAGTGGATTTATGACTCCCTAGGTGAACCTTAGTGTCCCAAAACATACCCTAGGTGGTTACCCATGGGTCTAGGGTCAATTTTGACTAACTAAACCTTGGGATAACTCACTTTTGGTCACTCTAAAATGAGGTTTAGTCAAAGTGACGAGTTTTGAAATGGATAAGGGTGGGAGATGAGTCATGCTTTGGGAAAGACTCATCTCCCTTCCCAAAGTTTAGGGATCCCTTCACTAAGAAGACTTGGGAGGTCTCTAAGACTCCCAAGTGTGTGGGATCTTCCTCCAAGACTCTCACACACATGTGAGAACATCTTGGAGGGAGATGGCTCTCTTGGAGAATAAGAGGATGCCATATGGCGTCCCTTATCCTCATGGAGTCTTGAAGGGGATTGCCACCTCACCACTTGTTCTCTCACACATGTGTGAGAGCACAAGTGGATAAGGTGAGGATTGGGATGGAATTAGAGGGTGACACTTGTCACCCTCACACTTCTTCTCCCTTGCAAGTGGCATGGGAGGAGGAAGGAGAGTGTCACCTTCTCATTCCTCAAGGCCAAATTAGAAGGCCTATATTACCTTCTCTTGTTGAGGAGTGTGGGGTTGTTGCATTTTGGGATTTCCTTTCTATTTTTGGAGTTTCCTTTGGGGAGTTAGAGAAAAGTTTGGAGATTGGAAGTTTTGGAGAAGCTTGGAGCTCTTCACCAAACGTGCTTCCATTATTAGGGCTTTTGAAGCTAAGCTCCATGACTTGCTCATTGCCCTTGCATATTTCATTATGTTGTGTTTGTGGATTTTACTTTTTGTTGTTTTCATTTTTATGTGGGTTGGGAGTTTGGTTAGAGCACCTCCATTTGGAGGTAAGGTTCAACTTGTTTGGGGTAGGGGAAAGTGAACCTCCTCGAGGCCACCCTCATAATTGTGCTACTTATAGCCTTGAGGGCTTTTACTTGGTGTTGAGATCATTTTGATGGCAAGAGTGCCATTACATTTTTTGAGATATTTGAAGATATATGTTTTTTTGGAGGTTTTGGCTTGAGGCCATGAGTCTTGGTGTTTATATATTTTTGGTGTGGCCTTTGACTAGACGGGTCCATTCCCTACCCCCGTCAAACTCATTTTCATGAGTTTTGTTATGTGTTAATCCATGGGTTATTATGGTGTTATTTTTGTGTTGCTTGTTGTGGTGTGTGTGTCATGTGTTTTCTACCTCCCTAGCTCAGGGTAAGTGCAAGAAGATGGGGGGCCAAAAAGGGGTCTTAAGTGGCCACTTTTTTTCTGAAATCAGGAAATACTGGCCTTGGATGAGAAATTGAACATAGTTACACTCAAAATTTGGAGATGCAACCAAAACAATGTTCGTAGTGCTCCGAGTCTACTTTCTAAACTACTATTTTGTTTTGAAAATGGCATAGATTAAGGGGTTCAAAAGAGGGAGCCACAGAAATTGGTGTTGTTTTTGTCAAAAAAACATAACATAGCATGTTTTGTGGCTCCCTCAAAAGGTCAACTTTTTTTTGGTATTTTTAAAATCGCTTCAGTGAGAAATTAGCTAATAGCATGTAGTTTATGCCTGATTTTTATGATAATTTTTTGATGAATATTTGATTTTTTACTAATTTTTAAAGTGGACACATCTTAAAAAATAGAATTTTGGCCGTGCTACCCCTATAAATTTTGAAAACTAATTGAAAATCATTTTTTTATTTTTTTAATATTTGTAGAATGGAGTCTAGTTTCTAAATATGTAATTTTTTTGAAATTTGAATGAATAGTTATTTTACAATGAAAAAAAGACCAAACAGTGGTTTTTGCATAAAAACGGACATACAAACAAAAGAAATTAAAGATGAAAGGCTTAACATTGTTAAAATGTGAAAAAAATCACATCGTCAAATAGCTAAGAGAAAGATTAACATTACCCATGTGTTCGATTTGTTCAACCTTGAAACACGTGCAATTCTGAGGGTTAGCACGAACGAAATTATGTGAAATTTTGAAGAATATAGAAAAACACGTCTGTGACTGTTCATAAGGCACTCCAAGCCTTTGGGTTGGAAATCCAAAGCAAATCCCAAGCCCAAGGCTTGGGATTCCCAAAGCAAGAAATAACACGAGCGTGTTATAATGCGCTCGCGTTATGTTTTGCCTTGCATTTTTCTTTCCCACAAGTTTGTCTTTTGCCATGTTTGACATAACGCGAGCGCGTTATAACGTGCTCGCGTTATGTCCCACTCAAATTTTTTTACATTCAAGGCTATTAATAATGAGGGTTAAGGCATAAGAGATAGAGTTGGAAGGTTTATGGATAAGGGATTAGCGTTTAAGGTATAGTATCGAGCCCGTTGAGGGTCTAGGAATAGGGATAGCGTTTAAGGTTTAGGGATGAGGGATGACAGATTACGGTTGAGGGTCGAGGGATCAAAGTTAAGGGTTGAGGGATTAGGGTTTGACATTAAGGGTTGAGGGTTGAGGTTCAAGGGTCAAGGGTTTAGGGATAGGGTTTAGGGTCGAGGGATTAGGGTTAAAGTAGAGTGTGGAGGGTGTAAGGATTAGGGATAGGGTTGGAGGGTTTAGGGATAAGGGATTAGGGTTTAAGGTATAGTATCAAGTCTGTTGAGAGTTTAGGAATAGGGATAGCATTTAGGGATTAGGGATGAGGGATTATAGTTGAGGGATGATGGATTAGGGTTGAGGGTTGAGGGATTAGGGTTTAGGGATAAGGTTTAGGGTTGAGGGTTGAGGGATTAGGGTTTAAGGTATAGTGTTGAGGGTTGAGGGTTGAGGGTTTAGGGTTGACGGATTAGCATTTAATGTCAAGGTTAGGGTTAGAGTGTCGAGGGTAGAGGGATTAGGGATAGGGTTTAGGGTTGAAGGTTTAAGGATTGAGGGTTGAGGCTTTAGGGATGAGGGTTTAAGGCTTAAGATATAGTGTCAAGTGTTGAGGGTGTAGGGATAGGGTTTAAGTTTTAAGGGTTAAGGGTTGAGGGATGTGGATTAGGGTTTAAGGTATAGTGTTGAGGGTCGAGGGATCAAAGTTAAGGGTTGAGGGATTAGGGTTTGACGTTGAGGGTTGAGGGTTGAGGTTCGAGGGTCAAGGGTTTAGGGATAGGGTTGAGGGTCGAGGAATTAGGGTTAAAGTAGAGTGTGGAGGGTATAAGGATTAGGGATAGGGTTGGAGGGTTTAGGGATAAGGGATTAGGGTTTAAGGAATAGTATCGATTCAGTTGAGGGTGTAGGAATAGGGATAGCATTTAGGGTTTAGGGCTGAAGGATTAGAGTTGGGGGATGACAGATTAGGGTTGAGGGTTGAGGGATTAGGGTTTAGGGATAAGGTTTAGGGTTGAGGGCTGAGGGATTAGGGTTTAAGGTATAGTGTTGAGGGTTTAGGGATAGGGTTTAGGGTTGAGGGATTAGGATTTGACGTTGAGGGTTGAGGGTTTAGGGTTTAGGGTTAGGGTTGAGAGATGAGGGATCAGAGTTAAGGGTTGAGGGAATAGGGTTTGACGTCGAGGGTTGAGGGTTGAGGTTCGAGGGTCAAGGGTTTAGGGATAGGGTTGAGGTTGAAGGGATTAGGGTTAAAGTAGAGTGTGGAGGGTGTAAGGATTAGGGATAGGGTTGGAGGGTTTAGGGATAAGGGATTAGAGTTTAAGGTATAGTATCGAGTCTGTTGAGGGTTTAGGAATAGGGATAGCATTTAGGGTTTAGGGATGAGGGATTAGAGTTACAGGATGAGGGATTAGGGTTGAGGGTTGAGGGATTAGGGTTTAGGGATAAGGTTTAGGGTTGAGGGTTGAGGGATTAGGGTTTAAGGTATAGTGTTGAGGGTTGATGGTTTAGGGATAGGGTTTAGGTTTGAGGGATTAGGGTTTAGGGTTGATGAATTAGGGTTTAATGTTGAGAGTTGAGGGTTGAGGGTTGAGGGTTGAGGTTGAGGGATAGGGTTAATGGTCAAGGGATTAGAGTTAAATAAGAGTGTCGATGGTAGAGGGATTAGGGTTTAAGGTATAGTATCGAGCCTGTTGAGGGTCTAGGAAGAGGGATAGCATTTAGGGTTTAGGAATGAGGAATTAGAGTTGAGGGATGACGGATGACAGATTAGGGTTGAGGGTTGAGGGATTAGGGTTTAGGGACAAGGTTTAGGGTTAGGGTTTAGGGATAGGGTTTAGGGTTGAGGGATTAGAGTGAAGGGTTGAGGGATTAGAATTTGGTGTTGAGGGTTTAGGGTTTAGGATCAGGTTTGAAGGTCGAGGGATCAGAGTTAAGGGTTGAGGGATTAGGGTCTGATGTTGAGGGTTGAGGGTTGAGGTTCGAGGGTCAAGGGTTTAGGGATAGGGTTGAGGGTCGAGGAATTAGGGTTACAGTAGAGTGTGGAGGGTATAAGGATTAGGGATAGGGTTGAAGGGTTTAGGGATAAGGGATTAGAGTTTAAGGTATAGTATCGAGTCTGTTGAGGGTTTAGGAATAGGGATAGCATTTAGGGTTTAGGGATGAGGGATTAGAGTTGAGGGATTAGGGTTGAGGGTTGAGGGATTAGGGTTTAGGGATAAGGTTTAGGGTTGAGGGTTGAGGGATTAGGGTTTAAGGTATAGTGTTGAGGGTTGATGGTTTAGGGATAGGGTTTAGGTTTGAGGGATTAGGGTTTAGGGTTGATGAATTAGGGTTTAATGTTGAGAGTTGAGGGTTGAGGGTTGAGGGTTGAGGTTGAGGGATAGGTTTAATGGTCAAGGGATTAGGGTTAAATAAGAGTGTCGATGGTAGAGGGATTAGGGTTTAAGGTATAGTATCGAGCCTGTTGAGGGTCTAGGAATAGGGATAGCGTTTAGGGTTTAGGAATGAGGGATTAGAGTTGAGGGATGATGGATGATAGATTAGGGTTGAGGGTTGAGGGATTAAGGTTTGATGTTGAGGCTTGAGGGTTTAGGGTTAGGGTTGAGAGATGAGGGATTAGAGTTAAGGGTTGAGGGATTAGGGTTTGACGTCGAGGGATGAGGTTCAAGGGTCAAGGGTTTAGGGATAGGGTTGAGGTTGAATGGATTAGGGTTTAAGGTATAGTGTTGATGGTTGATGGATCAGAGTTAAGGGTTGAGGGATTAGGGTTGAGGGTTGTAAGGATTAGGGATAGGGTTGGAGGGTTGATGGATTAGGATTTGATGTTGAGGGATTAGGATTTGATGTTGAGGGATTAGGATTTGACGTTGAGGGTTGAGGGATTAGGATTTGACATTGAGGGTTGAGGGTTTAGGGATAGGGTTGAGGGATTAGGATTTGACATTGAGGGTTGAGGGTCAAGGGATCAGAGTTGAGGGTTTAGGGATTAGGGATCTATAGCAGGACAAAACGTGAGTGCGTTATAACGCTCTCACGTTTTGTATTTCTACTGAAACAGTAAAAAAGTGGTTACCCCCGCGATCCAGGCCCACATGCTCTGTTTTCTTACTGATTCTACGCATGCTCCGACAAAAAAGAAGTGCTTTCATGCTATTGGGAAGTTCACATGCACATTTGACACATTGTACCACCTTTGCATGATCTTTCCACCACCTTTTCTGCTTTGCCAACTTGAGAAGGAGGAAATAACATAGTTTTCAAACCAAGTTTGATATATATCTATTCAAGTGTCAATTTTTGTAGTATTACAATGTTAATTGTGATTCAATTTTAAGAATTTAACATTGAAAAGGAAGCAATTGGTGAAAAACTCAAATTGTTGAGGAGTTTGATGCAAGAAGATAAAAACACTACATAATTGGGTACTCTCTCCATTCAAATCTTCATTTTTTAGGTATGTCAAGTCTTTAGATGCATGTTCTTTACATTTTCCTTATTTCGGATTGAATTACTTTATCATGCTTTATCATACATGTTTAAAATAGACACATTCCCAATCAAGAAAGCAACCTACAATCTCACATGATGCCATGTATATTTTCTACACTTGGGCTCTTTAATAATTATGTGTAATAAACAAACCTTAGTTCATACCATGATGTCAAACTATACAAGAATAAATCCTTAGAACATAAAAAAAATACAATCCCACTATTATCTTGTATTCATTTCTTAGGAACTAATATTGGTCTCTTTATCATGCTACAGACAAATTCTCCATCATGCCGAGGAAACGATCAAGAATTAAACCAACACAGGAAGAGATAGAAGCTAAGAATGCAAAGAAAGCAATGGCTATGAGGGAACTTCGCGAGAAGAGGAAATTGGACACGATAAATGAAGACATACCAATTGAAGAGGAACCACAACCATCACAAAGAGACATGGTATTGGCGGCACAAAGAGAATGAATGCAAAAACTTCGTGGTACGAGAGATTTGAATACCATAGTTGGAGACACATCCTTTACCGCAAGTCAACATGTAGGGACACCATCTACCACATCTCAAGTTGAGAGTACATCATCACTCACATGTGATGAAGGAGGTACGCCATCATTCCCACCTCAACCTCAAGGTATGTCATCTATTCCATCTTCGATCGAAGGTATGCCATCTAACCCATCTCATTTAAATATTGATGAAATTCCTAATGTTGAGATGAATTTACCTAACTTGACACCACCTAGAATTTTGCATAGAAAGCCAAAGTATTTGATTGATATTGATGAGAATATTTTGCAGCCAATGAAAGGTAAGATTCCAAAACGCACTTGTAGAAGATATGCTAATAAGATTTGGAGATTGTTCTTTGAAAATTTAAATGAGACTGCAAGATGTCAACTATTCGTTGAAATGATGCGAAGTATAAAGTATAGGTTTATCATGAAGATTCTTGGGTTGAGAACATCAGAGGCTTCAAGTGAAAAATCTATTGTCAAGAATCTAATGAGTGCGTATGAGAGTGTGGGTAACACCTCATGCACAAAAGATAGTAATGCAACACGGCGTGTGATTACATCGACTATACTAAGTAGTCAAATGAGGAAAGCTCATCTCATTAGAAAGACAAGTCAAGAATTGAGAATTAATAGGAAAACTTTATCAAGAGCCATTGGAAGATGCCAAAGAATTGAGGACACTAATGCCAATGAATTATGGGCGTTCTCGGGGAGACTACCACGAAAAGATAAACTAATTGTTGAAGCATTGAGATCACTAATTGAAGACTTTTGGAAGAATTACACAAGGGTATCTCCGAATCAAAGGGATGTGGTAAGAAGGAGAATTGGTAGTCAGAACTGTGAGCCACATCCAAAGCATTTTTTGGATGAGACTCAAACATAGTTTTATGGTAAATTTCTAGAGAAGTATCCTCAAATTAAAATTTGTCAAAGATATTTTGAAATGTTAAAACCTTTCTATGTTAAGATAAATCACACACGCACTACTTGTTGTTGTAGATTACATATTGAATTTTCTAACCATTTTGATGCTTATAGGTCTATATGTTTAGATATGCATACTAACAATGATTTGCAGGGTTGTGCCATATGTGCCCCACCAACATCTTCAAGAGACTTCATATCAAGAATTTTATGTGAAAGAGAGGAAGGTCAAATATTCTACAAGAAATTATGCTTGGATGGCACATGTCATCGTTGCGGTGGCTTGCAACATTTGCCAATATGTGAACATATGGAAATAACACATGCGGTTGGAAATGAACTAGTAGAGTTTGGCAAGTATAAAACAGTGGCATACAATACAAAAGATGGTAAAGAAGCAAAGAGGTGTGAATTAGTTATTGAAAAGATTCCAGTGTATCAGTTTATGCCTATATTTCGTGACAGCATAGTGTATGAGTATGCAAGACATGCCCATAGAGCTTGATGGTTGGACTTGCAATTCAAGTTATGCAAGGACACATTTCTGGTTGGTAGCATTGTTTCAATCATTGACTTTGCAGAGAACTACAGTCTACAGCCACAGCGTGAGGTGCAATCACAATATTACAACTCCACACAGGTTTCTATATTTGTGCACATCGCATTGATTCATGCGATTGATAGTACAGAGGATGACAGAAAGATCATAAGGGAGTATAATTTCTATATTAGTGATGATCGCACACATTCTAGAGAGTTCGTGCAAGGTTGCTTTCAGGTGTTCTACAATGATTTGGCTAGAAGGGGCATATCATTCAGTCAGCATATCATATGGTTGGATAATTGTGCATCACAATTCAAGAACTTGCAGAATTTCTATTGGCTGAGTAGGAGGCATAATTTTACAGGTATTCAACATATGTGGAACTTTTGTGAGGCTGGGCATGGAAAGGGGGAGCATGATGGTGCAGGAGCATGTATCAAAAGAGCCATAGCACGAGAAGAGTTAAAGTATAAAGACAATGCAAAGTTGACAGATGCAAAATTGATTGTCAAGTGGTGTAATGCTTCCATGGGTCCAGGTAATGAAGGTAAGTCTTTAGTTTGTAGATTTTTTTGGTTGATAGATGATACTAACATTGCACCATATGAGGATTGTTGTACACTGACAGGATCAAATGAGATGCACTCTTTCAGAAGCTCAATTGCAGGTTCATGGAGTATCCATACACGAAAGATGTCATGCTTTTGTTCTTCCTGTACAATTCAAGTCTGGGATGAGTGCGAGTCAAAGGAGTGGGTTGACAAATGGCAGTTAAGTTATCTTAGCCCACTTGACACGTATCGACCCCCGACGGCACTAGAACTAACATAGATGGAATCGTCAGTTGACTTTGACCACATATCAGATTTAGTTCAACTAGGTAATATAGGGCACGTATATGCATCTAATTTCATCTAGTTCAACCAGGTAATGTCATCTTACTTTGTAGTGTTTTTGTAATGTTGACTAATTTCATCTAATTTGCTACACATATCAATGTAGGACACGTATATGCAGTTATTGCAGATGAAGATAATGAAGAGGGAATAGATTATTACTTATGTCATTGTGTTGAGGCCAAAAAGAAATTGGAGGCCCCTGTTATTGATGGAGAAAACATCGAATACCCTACAGGATCAGTGGTTATTACTGGAACATGGCTTAGAAGGTACCCACATAAGAGTGTTAATATTTGGCTATTTCAGGACTTTGACATGCATCAAAAGATTCTTCATTACTTGAACCTTGTTGTGGCATCCAATGTTCATTTGATAAAGTATCGGGGTAGACCTTTGAACAAAATATTGTGGAAGGTGCTTGAGTCTGACCATGAAGCAATACTTGACACAATAAAGAGTAGAGCAGATCCGGATGGTTCATTGGATTAATTTGTAAGTATTCACATTAATTTTGTAAAGTTATGTTACATTGAGTTGTAAGTATGCACATTAATTTGTAAGGTTTGTCTTTTTTTATTTCCTCCTGCATTTTTACACATATGTACACATTTTTACATCATCATGTTATGCATTTTTGGTGTCCTGCTCCTGATGCGACCAAACTCATACCTCACCCTACTAGACACCATTTGATGATCTCTCCAACACTCTGGATCCAGGGCACCCAATCATGATGATGACCTATATACCATTCTCCCAAGGCGCTCATAATGAATGAAAAGAAGACCAAGGGCGCCCAAGCTTAATAGAATTATTTCTTTCAATTTTGATGATCCAAACTCTTGTAATATGACATCTATTTTCATGCCTTTAGATCTTCCTTCACATATAGGGCGCCAAATCAATGCATTAAAGTCTCTTGATATTAGGCGCTCATGATGATGAAACTTAGAGCTTTTTCCTTTCCTATGCGCTCATCTAAGATGTTTGAATGATAAGGAGTGCCTTGACCTCTATAATCAAGGTGATTTTAAGTCACTTTGAGTCATTTGGGGTCAGTTTGAGTCTTTGAGTCATGTTGCAAAAAGTGTCAATGTTGTCAAGTTGCACAAAGCAACTTTTGCATTTTTGGTGTCCTGCTCGTGATGTGACCAAACTAACTGTTCCAATGCATCCGGATGGGTACATTTACGCTAGGCATGGTTCTGTTTGTTACCCAAACATGTCGAAACAGTCTGAGCTACATTGTACCAATGATATCCCTGAAGAGTCCAAAGTGCAAAAAGGCTGCAATCTTTGACGAGATGTTACTCAAAAATTGTGTCACTTAGAAACATTCTGTCTAAGGCAACGCTATCATGTAGAGTACCTCTACAATAACCTCTCTTGGTTTTTTAAAGCTCTAAGGCATTTACCTGTGGTGAAAGGTTTTCTGCTGCCCCAAAAATCGTCAGAAGGAGGCAGTGTAAAGTTGCAAAGGGGTGTAACTTTTGTCTTGCTCATGATGTGACCAAACTAACTATTCCAACATGTCTGAATGGGTACATTTATGCTAGACATGGTCCTATTTCTCACCCAAACATGTCGAAACAGTCGGAGCTACATTGTATCGACGATATCCCTGAAGAGTCCAAAGTGCAAAAAGGCAGCAATCTTTGACGAGATGTTACTCAAAAATTGTGTCACTTAGAAATATTCCATCTAAGGCAACGTGATCACGTAGAGTGCCTCTACAATAACCTCTCTTGGTTTTTTATAGCTCTGAGGCATTTGCCCATGGTGAAAGGTTTTCTGTTGCCCCAAAAATCGTTAGGAGGTAGTGTAAAGTTGCAAAGGGGTGTAACTTTCATCTTGCTCCTGATGCGACCAAACTGACTATTCCAACATGTCTGAATGGGTACATTTATGCTAGGCATGGTCCTATTTTTCACCCAAACATGTCGAAACAGTCGGAGCTACATTGTACCGATGCTATCCCTGAAGAGTCCAAAGTGCAAAAAGGCAGCAATCTTTGACGAGATGTTACTCGAAAACTGTGTCACTTAGAAACATTCCGTCTGAGGCAACGTGATCATGTAGAGTGCCTCTACAATAACCTCTCTCAGTTTTTTATAGCTATGAGGCATTTGCCCGTGGTGAAAGGTTTTCTGCTGCCCCAAAAATTGTCAGAAGGAGGCAGTGTAAAGTTGCAAAGGGGTGTAACTTTCGTCCTGCTCCTAATGCGACCAAACTAACTATTCCAACACATCCGAATGGGTACATTTATACTAGGCATGGTCCTATTTCTCACCCAAACATGTCGAAACAGTCAGAGCTACATTGTACCGATGATATCCCTGAAGAGTCCAAAGTGCAAAAAGGCAGCAATCTTTGACGAGATGTTACTTGAAAATCATGTCACTTAGAAACATTTTGTCTAAGGAAACGTGATCATGTAGAGTGCCTCTACAATAACCTCTCTTGGTTTTTTATAGCTCTGAGGCATTTGCCCGTGGTGAAAGGTTTTCTGCTGCCCCAAAAATTGTCAGAAGGAGGCAGTGTAAAGTTGCAAAGGGGTGTAACTTTCGTCCTGCTCCTGATGCGAACAAATTGACAGTTCCAACACGTCCAAATGGGTACATTTATGCTAGGCATGGTCCTATTTTTCACCCAAACATGTCGAAACAGTCGGAGCTACATTGTACCGACGATATCCCTGAAGAGTCCAAAGTGTAAAAAGGCAGCAATCTTTGACGAGATGTTACTCAAAAACCATGTCACTTAGAAACATTCTATTTGAGGAAACATGATCATGTAGAGTGCCTCTACAATAACCTCTCTCAGTTTTTTATAGCTACGAGGCATTTGCCTGTGGTGAAAGGTTTTCTGCTGCCCCAAAAATCGTCAGAAGGAGGCAGTGTAAAGTTGCAAAGGGGTGTAACTTTCGTCCTGCTCCTAATGCGGCCAAACTAACTATTCCAACACATCTGAATGGGTACATTTATGCTAGGCATGGTCCTATTTCTCACCCAAACATGTCGAAACAGTCAGAGCTACATTGTACCGATGATATCCCTGAAGAGTCCAAAGTGCAAAAAGGCAGCAATCTTTGACGAGATGTTACTCGAAAATCATGTCACTTAGAAACATTTTTTCTAAGGCAATGTGATCATGTAGAGTGCCTCTACAATAACCTCTCTTGGTTTTTTATAGCTCTGAGGCATTTGCCCGTGGTGAAAGGTTTTCTGCTGCCCCAAAAATCGTCAGAAGGAGGCAGTGTAAAGTTGCAAAGGGGTGTAACTTTCATCCTACTCCTGATGCGAACAAACTGACAATTCCAATGCGTCCGAATGGGTACATTTATGCTAGGCATGGTCCTATTTTTTACCCAAACATGTCGAAACAGTCGGAGCTACATTGTACCGACGATATCCCTGAAGAGTCCAAAGTGCAAAAAGGCAGCAATCTTTGATGAGATGTTACTCGAAAACTATGTCACTTAGAAACATTCTGTTTGAGGAAACATGATCATGTAGAGTGCCTCTACAATAACCTCTCTCAGTTTTTTATAGCTACGAGGCATTTGCCTGTGGTGAAAGGTTTTCTGCTGCCCCAAAAATCGTCAGAAGGAGGCAGTGTAAAGTTGCAAAGGGGTGTAACTTTCGTCCTGCTCCTGATGCGACCAAATTGACTGTTCCAACGCATCCGAATGGGTACATTTATGCTAGGAATGGTCCTATTTTTCACCCAAACATGTTGAAACAGTCGGAGCTACATTGTACCGACGATATCCCTGAAGAGTCCAAAGTGCAAAAAGGCAGCAATCTTTGACGAGATGTTACTCGAAAACCGTGTCACTTAGAAACATTCTGTTTAAGGCAATGTGATCACGTAGAGTGCCTCTACAATAACCTCTCTCAATTTTTTATAGCTCTGAGGCATTTACCCGTGGTGAAAGGTTTTCTACTGCCCCAAAAATCGTCAGAAGGAGGCAGTGTAAAGTTGCAAAGGGGTGTAACTTTCGTCCTGCTCCTAATGTGGCCAAACTGACTGTTCCAACGCATCTGAATGGGTACATTTATGTTAGGCATGGTCCTATTTTTCACCCAAACATGTCGAAACAGTCGGAGCTACATTGTACTGACGATATCCCTGAAGAGTCCAAAGTGCAAAAAGGCAGCAATCTTTGATGAGATGTTACTTGAAAACCATGTCACTTAAAAACATTTCGTCTGAGGCAACGAGATCATGTAGAGTGCCTCTACAATAACCTCTCTCAATTTTTTATAGCTCTGAGGCATTTGCCTGTGGTGAAAGGTTTTCTGCTGCCCCAAAAATTGTCAGAAGGAGGCAGTGTATTAAGTCAGGATGAAAGCCTATTCACTCTAGGCGCCTGTTTTTGACCAAATCACACATGCGCCTTGAACAACTCTGTCTTCAAGGTGCTTTTCTCTAATCTCTATAACTCTCCAAATCCACTAAGGCACAAATTTTACCTCTTGGGCTCAAGATATAGGTTCTTCATCCAAGGCGCCAGAATGGTCCAAAGGCGCATTTCACCTCTAACCTCACCTCTGACCTTACTTGGAGGTGCTAAACCTTTTGACATTTCAAGTAACTTCAAGAGAACTATTTTTCCTTAAGGTGGTTCACTCCTTGCAATTGGATGTATGGTACTTGTAACTCATTTGATTGACTTTGTAATGTTTCTTCTTCTCGTAGAGTAGATAAGGATGATATAAGCTTACTTCATGAATCAGAGTAGAAATCTCTCTTGGACTTGCTAGGTGAAAGGACTTGAACTTGAAGGACTTGAAGTTGATGAAGTGATCCTTCATGATGGCCTTTGACATTACCTTCTCGGAGTGTAGATGATAACACCTTCCTTGGATAAAGTGGATAACCTCTGACCTAAACTTTGAAGCTTGATGAATCTTGAAGATTGGGTTTCCTCCTACTCCCCTTCTGGGCTCCACTCCATCAAAGGCGTATTTAGTTGTCCAAGGCGCCAACATTCACTCAGGGGCGCCCAAAGAGAAAGTTTACAACTCTAAGGTGCTAAACTCTTATGCAAAAATGGTCATCATCAAAGGCGCAAAAATGGGTCTCTGGGCGCCAATCTCTACAAGACATTCCATCTCATTGCTTTCCTCCATTACAAGCGCTCACTTACCTCAATCTTGGGCGCATACCAACATCCCAACATCCAAATCACCTAGGCGCTCAAAACCTTCAAGACTCAAGGCACATTTTATGATCAAACAAGGTATCTCCTGAACAAGGCGCTCATAGTCTCATCAGGGCATTAATCATCATCATGAGCGCTCATATTGTTCTAGGCGCACAGTTATCTCTGGAATGTTCAAGGCGCTCAAGGCGCACATACCCTTCTCTAGGCTAGTTTACACTTATTCAAGGCACTCATTCCAAACTTACATGAACTCCTTATTACAAGACGCACAAACTAGATGATCCTAGGGCATAAGGGCGCTCAAACTAGATCTTTGCAAAAACTCCCCAAGCATTCAAACTTTTAAGGCGCCAAAAGTGGTCTTCTCTACAACTTCTCTAGCCATATGCCTTGGGTGCTCAAACCTTCCTTGAACTCCAATTATTCAATCCAGGGCGCTCAACTACCTCCTCAAGGCACTCTATCTCAAGTATCATTACTCTTCTTAAAGACCTAGGCACACATTGTGGGGTATTCTACTCAACAAGACCTAGACACTCATTATGAAGACTCCAATTATCAAGGTTCACTTCAACTTTCAAAGGTGCATTTTGGACTCCAAAGGCATTAGGTTAAAGCCACTAGGGCGCTAGATACCAAAGGGGGCAAGGTGTTAGAACCTCCTTTAAGATGTAAGAAAATCTCCTCAAGGCACAGCTAAAGGCGCTCCAAACCATACGAAGGCGGTAATATCCACTCTAGACAGTGTATTAAGTTAGGATGAAAGCCTATTCACTCTAGGTGCCTATTTTTGACCAAATCACACATGTGCCCAAATCACACATCACCCCATCAGATTGGGGACCCCCTCTTTTCTTGCTTAGGTGCTTTACACAGGAGTTGTTATGTGTCATTTTGGCCAAGGTTTTTCGGAGCAGTGAAGACATTAGGAAGGGGATGATCGTTTGGATAGTTTTGAATGCTTTATTTCTCCTTGTTTAAACTAGGCGCTCACTGAGGATTGGAGTAGCCTTTGCACCCTCACATCACGTTAATCAGCGTTTCAGAGGCAATCATAGTATAGGAAGATTTGCGCCTTGAAGAAGAGAGCTATCTGGTGAGCGCTTAAGAGTTCTGGCGCCTAGGGGAAAGGTCTAGGTAGAGCGCCTTCAGACTTTGATAGTGAAGTGCCTTAAGGAGTTGGATGATGTTTTTGCCTAGAGTGGAGATGATGTTTTTAGCGCCTTAAGGATGATGATGGAGTGCCTTGGAGTCAGGTTAGTCTAGAGCACCTTAAGAAGGTAAAGCACTTCAAATGTAAACACAAGTGTTTTGAGCGCCCTAATGAGAAGTTGTCTTGGCATCATAAGTTATTCAAATGAAGATATGCGCCTTGGATAGTTGCAAAGACCTAATTTAGCGCCCAAGGTTGGAAGACTCTTTGTGAGCGCCCAGTGTTTGAAAGCTCTTTGTGTTTGGTGCATTAAAATGAATTTGGCACCGGAGTAGTATTGAAACACTCAACTGAGCGCCTAAAGCCCATGAGAGAAGTGATATGCGCCTTGATAGGAATATCATGGAAAATGAGTTTACTGAATGGCACCTTGAATGACTTGGTTGATTAAGTGTTTTAGCGCCTAGATATGGGATGAATCATTGAGCGCCTTTGGTTGAGATGATGTTAGCACCTTTGAGATTATAACACCTTGGAGTCAAGTTCGAAGAAGCACCTTGAGAAGGTAAAACACTTCAAATGTTTTCAAGGAATTGGAGAAGTCACTTAGTGCCTAGAAGGAATTCCAGAGCAAGAGGGTTGGAGCGCCTTGAGCTTCAAGTCAGATATGCGCCTAGACCTCTACCCTTTAGCAAGTTGAAGCCCTCTGAGCCTTGACAAAGTGAGAATGCCTTATAGTGAATATGCGCCTTGGGAAAGGTTGAATACAAAGTTGAGGAGTATATCATAATGAGTAAGTGCACTGTAGGGTTAGATGATAAAGACTAGTGCCTTGAGTGTCTTGGTCAAAATTTTGACATGAGAAGTCTTGCAAGATCAAACCCTGGAGTGCGCCTTAGAGAGAACCTATTGATCCTTTGCTTTGACAAGATTTGGGCGGCAGAATGATCCTTAATAAATGGAATGTATCTACACCAATTTTGTGCCTTTAGGGAAGTGATGGTGTCCAGATGAGTTTTGAGTCCCTTTGAGTGTTGAGATTGTTAGAGATAGGTGCCTTGATGAATGAAATGCGCCTTGAAGACCATGTGCGCCTAGAGAAGATAAGTGCCTAGTTGAGATAAAGAGGTGTTTCTGGCACCTAGGGAAGAAGAGAGGTAAGTTCAGGGAGATAAGTGCGCCTAAGAGTTTTAGTGCCCTCAATCAAATTGCACATTTTTGCCTTGGAGAATATAAGGTGAGGATTTGAGTTGAAAGTTTGAGAAAGTAGATTGAGCACCCTGTGTTGGAGGAATCAAGTTGGATAAGCACTTGAAGAACTTGCATTAAGTGTTTTAGCGCCTTGGTATGGTTTGGAGCACCTTGTTGAGGAGATACCCTGATTTAATCCAAGATAGAGCACCCTAGAATTGAATATGTGCCTTGTTGGAGGAATATATGCGCCTTGTTGAAGAAAGATATGCGCCTTGAATGAGAGTTTGTGTGCCTTAACCAAGAATGATGATTGAAGTCACAATCTCATGTTTGTGCACCTAGGTCTAGAAGCAAGTTTTGAGCGCCTTAGGATAGGGTTTTTTGCACCTTGTCTTGGAGAGTGAATTTGCGCCTTGGATGATGTTGAAGCGCCTTGGGATGAAATGTGCCCAAACTTACAGAGGGCCTTCAGTGAGGGAGTTGAAGAGAGTGCTTAGAGGAAGGATAGCCTTAAGATCAAACTAAGTACTTAGAAACCTAAGATTAGCACCTTATTTGAAGTTATACACCTATTTTGGCGCCAGAGAGTGAGTTTGAGTGTGAAGAAGTGAATGTCTGTGCCTTGAAGGGGATACAAAGGGAAGATGATGCACCTTGATGGGTTGATGATGGAAATTTGCATTTTGGAGCTAAATGTGCACCTTGAATCTAAATGATATTTGAGTGCTTAGAGGTAAATAGGGGCGCCTTTGAGAATTCTTTGTGCTTTAAGGAATGGATTGTGGCGCTTTGGACTAAGGTAAGTCCTGAGCACTTCCAATGATTTTAAGGAGCGCCTTGAAGGAGATAGTACCTAGAGAAGAAAAGATGTCAAGTTTTAACACCTTGGAAGAAATTCCAGATAGTGGCACCTTCACAGGGTTTTCCAAGTTGGTGCCTTGGTTTGGGATGATCATGCTAAGAAAGAAAATGCGCCTTCAGCAAGGTCACATCAAGTCCAACATGTCAATACTCTTCATCACTAACGTCATGTTGAAATTTCAAGGCATCTATCCATTCAAGTTCTCTGAGGAATATCTTGCAAGTAACTTCAAGTTCTCCGAGGAATATCAAATGAAGAATGAGTTAGCCTATTCCTCATTCCCAGAGGCTAATTCGAAATAATGAGGGAATGAATTGGTTTTTGACTAACTTAACTTTTGTTTTTTGCAGGAACAAAGTCAGAAACTTGAAATTAGTTAAGTTTGGATGCTAAACTTGACTAAGGCAGGACTCCTAGAGTCAGGGCGCACTTTCTTGCTTGCTCAATGTCAAATGTGCGCCTAACCAAGAATCATGGAGCTTTGAAGCACTTTAATCACATCAACTAGGGCGCCTAAGTGCATAGAGGTACAATGAATCTTCCGGAGAACATGGATAGACAACTAAGTCTCTAACTTGAGTCTTCTAAGTGAATTGGATGATGAAGAGAGTCTAGTCATTTTGGGCGCTAGTATCAGGATGAATCATCCAAAATGGGTGCCTAGAACTAGAAGGCACCAATGCATGAGTTCAAGGATCCTCCATTGGAGCGCCTAGCCCAGATGGCTATAGATTGAAAGTTTTAAAGCTAAGTGATGTCTCTTAGGTGAATTCCTAGCTCAGGTGCATGTGTTGGGAAAAACTCTTTGGCTCTGGTGCCTAGAATTGGGAGCTTTGTAAGATGCACCAATTGTTGAAACATTTCCATTTTGTGCCTAGAATAGAACTCTCTCACATAGTTGAAATTGACTTGATAGAAGGAGATAAGTCTTAAGGACTAGTTTGGCGCCTCACTTGCCTATCTCACCTTTGAAATGCGCTTTGGTTGATGATCATCATTGATGGCGCCTAGTGAAATGAAAAGCTATTTGCATCTCCAGAGGATCAAAATTGGATTAGGAGATCATCCTTGCAGTTGAGATTGACAGAGAAGTGTTAAAGGAATCACTTCAAATTGGCACCTAAGCTAGTTGAGGCGCATATCAATTCCACTGTAACTCCAGACTGATGCTTAGGATCTAGTCATCTCCTAAGGCGTAGTTCCATTCACCCATGACCTCGCTTGGCGTCTAAAACTTGGAAACTCCTTGGGAAAGCTCCTGTTGCGCCTAGAAGATGAGTTTGGGATATCAACTTGCAAAAGGCTTAGAAACTCTTCAAAGATGTTAAGCACAATCCCATGGCACTGGAGCTCAGTTTTGGCGCCTTCAAGGAATAGCACATGAAGGAACTCGGGAGGTCAGGTGCTTGTAAAAGGGAACACCTTGGAACATCTTCTAGGGGTTGAAGTAGTAAGAAAACATCAAGTGAGTCTAGGCGCACTCCCTTGTGTGAACAGTTTAGCTCTGGCGCCTAGCCACAGAGTGAGCCAGAAGAAGTAGTTTGGACATTAGAAGATAGACGCTCATTCTACAATGAAGCATTCCACCTTCCTAATCAACAAAGACTTGAAAGAATTGACAAAGGAAGCTAAGGCGCACCTTCTACTTGTTTCCACCTCCAGAATGCGCCTAACCTTGAAAGGGGGTTCAAAGATGTTTGTTAGACCTTTTCACTCAAGGTGCTCACCTTAGGCGCACTTTCTAAGTCCTTGTCACCTCAAGGAAACACCTAGTTTGGAAGGTGCTTGCCCTGTTCTCCACTCCTTTCAATTGGCGCCTAGAACACAGAATGCATGAAAGGAGCGCCTAGACTCCAGAGGGCTCATTTGGGCGCCTAGCATTTAAAACACTTTCATAATGATGATGTTTTGGCACCTACTCTTGGAAACAATCCAGAGCATCCATAAACTCTAATTGGCGCCTAATGTTGACAAGGCGCAACTTCAGGAGGAGGTCACCTCAACTTAGCGCCCAAGTCAGAAAAACCTGTAAATCCTTCAAATATGCGCCTACCTTGTGAGGTGATGAGTTGAACATTCCAAATCTTCAAATGTTGCTCAAGTAAGGAAGACATTGTAACATCAAGGCTTCAAGGCCTGTCCTTGTATTTCTATTGAATGAGTTGTACTTCATGCTATTGAAAGCATTTTCCATGTAATAAGACATTGCAAGTTGATTGAATCAAGTAACAAGACAAGTACCCAACTCTAATGTTGTTTCATTCAAATAGTTATCTTGATGTATATCTTTATGTTATTGAAGTAGTTGATGAATTGTTAGCAAGTAAAAGTGTTTAAGTAAGGAAAAATTTTCATAGAACTAGTTGGGTATCTTACACTTACACCATGCCTATCCATCAAACATCACAATGCAATCAAAATCCTAATAACATGCCCATGATCCAAGATCAAGTGCAATCATGCAAAGATATTATCAATCACAAGCCTATTAAGAATGAACTAGAGTCTTCTAGTACCATACTTTTCCATCAAACACCATCATGTAATCCATGGCCTATCAAGCCTATCAAAGAAAATGCAAACATCCTATGTAATACAATCAGACTTTAAATATTTGAAGTAGCCATCTACAAATATCCATTCAAAAGTGGATTTATAATGCAAGTATGGACGCCATCAATAAAAAAGATTTGTATTAACCAAATATCCATATATGCATATATCAATATCTGTCGATATAAGTATAACATATATACAAAATAGCCATATAGGCTTACAAGAATGCCATATAGGCATACAATGTCAACTATGTACAATACAAAATATATGTCCACAAATGCCATATAGGCATACAATAGAGGAACACAATAAAAAGTCATTCCCCTCTGGCTGGTGAAGAGAATAAATCACGAGCAGCCTTTGATCTTCTAGGGGATGGAGACATGCATGTGGGTGGTCTACTACGAACCCGAGGGCTACTCCTCCTATTTAGTTCTTCCTGCACCTTTACCTGTTACAAAAAAAAAGTATAGATATTAATATATAGAAATTACATGTTATAAAAAAATGAAACATTTAACAAAATAATCACTTACCGCTAACATATAATCTGTCTCCTCACTTGCCTCAGTAGCAGGAATAGGCCCTGGTGATGTCATGTCCTATAGAAACCATCCAGATAGAAATTAAACTTCAAATCAATAATCTTTTGATTTTTCAAAAATAGACAACTATAACAATGAATGTAAATTGAAATTTACTAATTTGCCTCATACCCCTGTCAATGCCATAGAGCTATGAATCGCAGAGGCCACACCCTGCTCCATTGCCCTATGAACATGGGGAGGTGTATCTGCAGCCTGCATCATCTGGAAATAAAACAATATTATTCAATTACGAAAACTATAATAGTGATGCAAATCATGGCTCCTAACATACACACACATTCATCTAAACATGGAAGTACACACAATAAAACACACAAATCACATACAAAAATTTAGTAAGTACAATTCATTCATTAAACTATTTATTTTATTACCTCCGTAAAGCTTTGAAGTCCAACACCGCTAGCAGGTGTTGCCATGAAATCTACAGTGTTAACCTATTCAACATCTAAAATCAGAAATTAGAATACCATTCATATAACGATGCTATTCACATGTAATATTTATAATTGTTTACTAGTTACATACCTCGACAGTAGATGATCTAGTGAAAAATGTAGGTGGAGAACCACTGAAAACTGCATCGATGCTATGACCCTGAAATTTCATTAAAATCATCAATTTAAATTAGTTAATCTTGTATTTCAAAAATAAAATTTAATAAATTAAATTCAATAAACTTGCTAATATTTACCTGAGTATCAAGGCCGAAAGTCTCACTCAGGAGGGTATCTGTCATCACCATCTGCTCAGTTGCAGATGTAGCCTATGCACCTACGTCCTGACTGTCCATGGGGTCATAACCACAGGCTGACCCGCAAGCCTGGCAAGTATGCGATGGGACCCTACTCCTCGCACTACTCCCAACCCACTCTGTGTTGCAGGATCGGCATGCTCTATGATGCTCTGGGTCAAGGCACTAATCGACCTCAGTGTATCGACCTCAACACTCTCCTTCACAATGGAAGGGATAGAAACATGCTCATGGGCTGGTCTGCTGATTACTCGTCTCACTACCTGCTGTGGGTCAAGACATGCCCCTGGTCTATCCTGTGCTGAGCCCCCACCTCTACCTTGGAAGTCCCACATATCAAAATAGTTTGGCACTTTATTGAGGACAAACTCGCAGTAGAGTTTCCTCAAAAAGTATTGCGGGACCTCATTGTTATTGCATGGAGGATGGTCAAAAACCATCCACCACCTCTGCCCGAAATTGTCCCTTATCGCTTGGTTGTTGCACCAATGGATAGGGAACTTCTTGCATGTAATGGATGGAGGTTGATTTGTTTGTGGGTTTGTGAAAATTGAACACAAGTCTACTTTTGTAATTTGTAATTTTTTGACATCTTGGTATGACAATTTATCTGCATAGTAATCTCTAAACTCTCTCTTTTTATCGGTCCAACTAGTTATTTGCTTGCTAATTGAATTTACATTTGATAACATAGACTCAAGAGATTCGGCAAGCATGGACCTATGCAAGGTTGAAGTGGAAGGATCTTTCAACCTTGCAATTATATCTTCAATTTGTTTTTTGTTGTTTTAAATTTCCCCCATTATATTATCTTGTGTTCCAGGGGCATGTCGAGGAATGAATGGAGGAGGTTGTTGTTCTGTATGTATTTCTTCCTCAAGATTTTTTAGATTTTGAGGAGGAGGAGGAGGAGGAGGTGCATTAACATTTCCTACAATTAATGAAATATACATCAAAAATTAACAAAAACCTACCTATTTAGGAAGAAATTCAAACAAAAAAATAAAGATAACTCACCCTTTTGGCATGCTCGATGTCGCGGCGGCATTTCGGCGATGAATCGACAAGCCTTTTGTGTTGATTGGCATTTTGTAGAACGCGAGCGCGTTTTTGAGGGTTTTGAAGCCGCGGGCGGAGGAAAAAATCAGAAAGTAATAAAATGACTGCTTTTTATTTATTTATAGAACTTTATAACACGAGCGCGTTATAACGCGCTCGCATTATGGCTCGGTAATGATGAGCCTAAGGCTTGTCATTGCCAAGCCATAACGTGAGCGCATTATAACGCACTCGCGTTATGACTTAAATTTTTTTGAAAATTTTTTGGCCACTTTTTGGCCCCCCATCTTTTTGCACTTACCCCTCAGGGGTGACCCACTTGCAGGTCTACAGTAGGGAGGAGGGCATTTCGTTGTGGCTTGGTTTCCTCTTTTTGTTGTGTATTTATTGCATGTGTTTATTGGAGAAATGGAGCTTTGGAGAAGTCCATTTTGGTGTTGTTGTAATAGTGTTTTGTTGGTTGTTTGAGCTATGGCATTTGTGGCCCTATTGTAATTTTTGGCAAGTTTATTTTCTACTCTATATGTTGGCTATTGTATGAATATATATAATGTGAGTACTCTTATGGTTTTAAAAAAAAAAGTTGTCCACTATTCTATGTTGTTGAGTTTTTGAGTGAAGGAGAAATGCAAGAGACAAATTAAATATATTTTTTTCTGTTATGTTGCATTGAAATTTCATGTTATTAGTTTGTTGTTTAGGAAAATAAGTTGTTGAAAATGTAGGTGAAATTATGATTTCTACCTTATATATCTCATTCAAAAAAAAATGTATTTCTGTATATTTAATGTTGTTAAAAAAAAAGCTACTAGATTATTTTTATGACACTGAATTAAAAATTAGTAAATTTGTTTATTTAACTTTTTTCATATTCAAATGGTTGTTATAAGTCATTATTGAGTGTCTTGTGTATATATATATATATATATACTATATGAGTATATACATATTTCTGGTTTAAGAGGAAAAGAATATATGTTATATTTAATGTTACTATTTTAAAAAAAATATTCATACATGTAGCTGTGAGTGTATATATATATATGATGCTACTGTTTTAATAAAAAAAATAGTAGCATCACATATATATATATATTATATAGATTGAATTCAAGTATTAAAAACAGTAGAGAGAGAATGAGTTTTATGTATGGCAGACTGTATTACAATGTTGAGTTAACTATATAGAAAATAAAAATAAAAATTGGGGGGATTGTGGGCAGCAGCTTCCATAGTCCCCGCTATTTTTAATGGAAAAGGGGTGTGGGGATGAGGCGGTGGAGGGGGTGTGGGTGAAGGCACCGCCTCCTCCCCACACCCCACACCCTCTCACACAGACTTCTCCGCGACTCCCCTCATCCCACAAAGACCACTCCCCCTTCACTATACCCTTAACTCCCTCCACCTTCAATGCTCCGCAGTCCCATTTCACTCTTAGCAGTGACTGAGAACCCTTCGGCTGACGGCCCTCTTCAGTCTCTGTATAAATTTTATCTCCTGCAAAACAAAAAATAAATGTATATATATATATATATCACTCTATATTTTTTTAAAAAAGAGACCCATATATACATTCTTAGATTTAACTATATATATATATATATCAAAAAAACAAATAACCCTACTGTGTATACTCAAGAAATATACCTTCGTGAGGTACTTTCATGGCTACCAAGCCATTGTGGAGGAGATCTTCAACCTGCAAATAAGATAAAAGAAAAGAAAACAAAAATGGAGGAAAAACAAATGAGAAGAGGAAAAAAAACAAAAGTTAGGGCAAACCCTTAAGGAAACTAATAAAATAATATTAGGGCTTTTCTTGTGGAAGTGTTTATAATAAAATATTGGTTAGGATTGTGTGAGAATGTGAGGAAATTAGCTTTTTTCTAGTTTATTTAAATCTTTCATTTTCCTTCTATTTGCATGGGAAACTAAACTTCCCTCAACTATGGATTTTTAATTCACTTAATTTTTTTTTATTTTCTTTGTGCATCTCTTTAGTGTTCTAATATCTATCTTGGGGTTTTAAAAAATATTTGATTTATAATTTTATTTGGGATGGGACTTTTATCCCTTCATGTGGATTTAATTAAAAGGGGAATGGGTTAAATTGTCTTAGATGGGAAGTGTGTTTCCTTTCATAATTTATTAATCGGGATATTTATTTTTATTTTTAGTGTGTTTTAGGCCCTAGCGATGGGAAGTCTTTTATTTGATTTTTTTTTAATTTTAATCAGTTTAATTATTATTTTGCAGGGAAAGGTATTTTAATCTTTCCCCTTTGTCTATTATTTTTGAGTTAGTTAATAAATATAATGTCAAAATTATATTTATTAACAGACTTAATTTTGAAGTTATTTTTGTGTCATTTATTTTGTTTTCAAATTTTAATATTTTATTGCAAGGTCAATTTAATTGGCCTTGGCAAGGTATTCAATTTTTAATTTTTAATTTTTCTTTAAGTTTAATTATTGTGTTTTAAAATTTTTGCTTGAATTCTTGTTGTTTTTATTTTCAAAATTTTAATTTGATTATTGAAAACGTGTTATGCTGTCGAATTTTTCCTAAATTTTAGGGTTTTATTTTACATCATTTAATTGACTTTCTTTTTATCACTCCATTTTATCTTGCATCCATTATGCCATTTATTTCTTATTTAATTATTTGATTTCATTTTATTTTAGAGATAGGGTTTGGTTTCAAATATGATGAAATCAAATTCTCACCTAGGAGACTCAGGGTTCGGATTAAACTGTCCTAACCCTAAAAGCAGTACGCTTCGCGTCACATACCCCCTAGATGGCTTTCATCACGTAGGGGATGGAGTAGGATAATGCACGTCCCTGAATTATGTTTGACATGTTTACGCCTCATGCGTATTGCCATTGAGCACACAGACACGTGCGAGGGGGTTCCTAGGGATAGGTAGAAAAGTTTTTCATAATTCATGTCATGACCACATGTCAAATGTGGATATGACATGTGTCTTGTGTGTCGTGACTGCATGGGAAATGTGGGCATGACATTTGGTATCAGAGCCCAAGTTTAAACATTGGGCTTGTTTAGGGCACATTATTATTTCCACAACTTTGATTAATTTGTGGTTACCTCACTTTTGTAGGATGTCTCCCTGACGAGTTCAGCGAATGCAATCCTGCCACACTGTGGCCATCGAGGTGTACAGTGATTTTTCAACTAAGGGATAGGCACCACCAGCCCCATAGGTACCGCAGGCACCACCGGCCCTACCTATACCAGATATTGGGCCACAGATATCATAGGCACTATAGGTAGTGTTAGATAGGCTTCCACCAGCTGTAGTTGAGCTATGCATAGAGCCACCTGTTGAGCCCCATGATGATCCACGAGAGGAGCCACGCATGGAGCCATGAGTAGTCATGTGTCGAGCCATGTGTGGAGTCCTGTGTTGAGTCGTGAGTGGCACCATGTGTGGAGCTACTTGTTGAGGTACCAGATATGACGGTAGAGGAGGTTGGATCAGCCGACAGGGCCCATAGTAGGAGCCCTCCATGTCATACTAGGCGTGAGGAGGCAGCGTGAGTGGAGCATATTGTTCACAGGCCTTATGATTATTATGTGGATGACCCTATTAGAGGGCACAGGGACAGAGGAGATCCCATCAGGGATTTGTTGAGGCTGAACCCTCCTACTTTTGTCGGGACCACAGAGGGAGCTGAGGTAGAGGCCTGACTCATCAGCTTAAACAGATGCTTCATGTTGCATCCTTATGAGGGAAACATGAAGGCTCGTGTGGAAATCCACCTATTGCGACATGCAACAGCTACTTGGTGGTGCACTAAGGAGTGCAAGCATCATCTATCATTAGACACACTCACATGGGAGACCTTCATTGAGTGCTTCAATGCGCAATACTTATTAGATCACTATAGACAGCGTCGCATAGATGATTTTCATGACCTTCAGCAAAGAGGATATATCGTTGCTCAGTATGAGGGTAGATTTACTGAGTTGTCTCGATATGTAGAGTATCTCCATGATGAGAAACTCCTGGTTCATAAGTTTATTAGAGGATTGAACCATAGCATAGCAGGCCCTGTTCACATGGTAGACCCCCAGACATTGAGTGATGCTACTGAGAAGGCATACATAGCTGAGGAGATACAAGGATGAGGGTAGAGTTCACGCCCTTAGTTTTAGGATCATGGGCAGCAGCAGCATCAACAAAGTTACCGTAGACCACCACCACCACCTCAGAGAGGAGGATTTAATTCCGCATCCTTACCTCCTAAGCCCCCACAATAGTAGCAGAGACCCAAGCTAGAGCAGAGGGCACATGGAGGGCATAATCAAGGTTGGTAGCAGTAGGGCCCGTACAGAGATTAGAGGCAGCAGGGACTACCTACGGGCCCCACAAGGTTGCAGCAGTCATATAGGGGTTCACAGGGGTCCACAGGTAGATCTGGACAGCAGCAGTCAAGTAGGACTCATACTAGATAGGTATAGGCTAGGGGCCCATGTTATGTGTGTGGTGGAGTAGGATATCTAGCCAAAGAGTGTCCACAGGGCTTTACAGTAGGGGGTAGCCTCATGCAGGAGGATTAGAGGAGATGGTTGGAGATGTGGGTAGGTCCCACTGTATGTTCGCAGTGGTTGATAACCACCAGGCTGATTTCCAGGAATCGGTAATTGAGACATTAGGTATGATAGGGGGTGTCCCCATTTCTATTCTCTTTGACTCTGATGCTACTGACTCTTTCATATCTCCATCATTAGTGGAGTGTTGTAGGCTGGTGGCCTCTAGATAGGGTGATAGGTGGGTGGTTAAGTTGGCCTCATGGCCAAGATGGCAATAGATGCCTTAGTCCACGACTATGAGATTTATTTGGGAACCCTTTCCATAGTATGTGACCTTAGAGTTATGACATTAGGATCCTACGATGTGGTTTTGGGTATGGACTGGCTTGTGGCTCATCGAGCCAAGCTGGATTGTTGTCGAAAGGTGAATAGCTACTTAGACGATCATGGTACCTCAGTGGAGATAGTGGGCATTCGGAAGACCATAGTAGTGCATATGATATCCACTCAACAGCTTAAGCACTGCATGCGGAAGGGATGCCAGATGCTCGCTATCGCAGTGAGTGACAGATTAGATGACGAGCCTAAGGCATCTTTGGATGATTATCCCATCCTGAGAGAGTTTGCCGATGTGTTTCTAGCAGAGTTACTAGGGATGCCACCCCTTTGTGAGGTAGACTTTCATATTGACTTAGTGCCAGGTGCCGAGCCAGTGTGTCATGCACCCTACAGGATGACTAGTCAGGAGCTCACAGAGCTCAAGTTACAACTTAAGGACTTGCTCGAGAAGGGGCACATTTGACTGAGCATTTCACCTTGGGGCGCTCTTGTCATTTTTGTGAAGAAGAAGGATGGGTCTTTTCAATTATGCATGAATTATAGGTAGTTGAATAAGGTGACGATGAAGAACCGTTATCCTTTGCTCAGGATTGACAATCTCTTTGATCAGATACAGGGAGCCAGGGTGTTCTCTAAGATTGACCTGAAGTCTGGTTACCATCAGTTGGGTATCACAGAGGTAGACATCCATAAGACTAGCTTTCAGACTCAATATGGCCACTATGAGTTCATTGTGGTCCCCTTCGGGTTGACGAATGCCCCTGCAGTGTTCACGAGTCTCATGAATGGGGTGTTCCGTACCTACTTGGATCAGTTCATGACTATTTTCCTCAATGACATTTTGATCTATTCGTTGACTGAGGAGGAGCATGAGGAGCATCTACATCAGGTTCTACAATGTTTGAGGGAGTAGAATCTTTATGGGAACTTGGCAAAGTGTGCATTTTTTAGGATAGAGGTACAGTATATGGGGCATATCCTATCTAGTGATGGAATCTTAGTAGATCCATCAAAGATCAGGGCTATCAGAGATTGGCTAGCACCCACTAGTGTGACAGAGGTTAGGAGTTTTATGGGGTTAGCTAGTTATTACCGTAGATTTGTTGAGGGTTTTTCTTGGATAGTGCACCCCATCACTTCCCTTCAGTGGAAAGGGAAGAGTTTTCTATGGACTGAGCAGTGTGAGAGGACCTTTGGGGTCCTCAATGAGCGTCTTACCAGTGCTTCCATTTTAGCAGTTCCTGATCTTGCAACAGATTTTATGGTTTGTATGAATACATCACTTGAGGGTTTGGGAGCCGTACTTATGCAGGGTGGTAGAGCGATCATGTATGAGTCGCAAAAGCTCAAGACCCATGAGCTGAACTACCTCACTCACGATTTGAAGTTAGCGACAGTGGTTCATGCTCTAGTTCATTAGAGACATTTCTTATTGGGTCATCACTTTGAGCTTCATTTAGATCACCATAGTCTTCAGTATATATTTAGACAACCGAATCTGAACACCTATCAATGATGTTGGATGGAGTTTCTTTGTGAGTATGACTTTGATGTCCACTACATCAAAGGGAAGGAGAACATGGTTGCTGATGCATTGAGTCAGAGGCGCCACGAGATCTTGACCTTGACTCTGAGTGTGGACTTGAGAGGACGCATTATTTAGCATCTGCTTGAGGATGAGTGGTTTCTTGAGGTGTAGTAGGATATCAGTTCATAGAGGACCCTTGTGGGAAAGTTTGCAAGATACTTATTTGAGGCAGACGAGTTACTTCGTCATCAACAGTGCATCTATGTACCCCACGCAGGTGACCTACGTACTGTAGTGTTATCAGAGGCTCATAGAGCACCATATGTGGCACATCCAGGGGTGAAGAAGATGCATGCCGACCTACGACAGTTGTACCATTGGGCGGGTATGTGACAGGATATTGTAGAGTTTGTTGCTCGATGCCTTGAGTGCCAGAGGGTCAAGGCCGAGCATTAGCATCTAGTATGTCTTTTTTACCCTCACGAGATACCTAAGTGGAAATGGGACACCATTTCCATGGATTTTATTGTTGGTCTTCCTATGTCTTCACGTCGCCATGATGCCATCATGGTGACAGTCGACAAGTTGACCAAGGTGGCACATTTCTCACCTGTACGCATGATGTACAATGCACCAGAAGTGGTGAGAGTATTCTTAGATGATATTGTGAGATTACATGGGGTACCTCACCGTATCATTTTTGATAGGGATTTAGTGTTCACTTCAGCCTTTTGGAGAGCTTTGTAGTAGGCGTTGGGCACACAGCTCAACTTTAGCTCTGCTTATCATCTCAAGACAGATGGATAGACAGAGCAGGTGAATCAAGTGTTGGAGGACATGCTTCATATGTATGTTATGGACCATTAGTCTAGATGGGAGGAGTATTTGTATCTGGTTGAGTTTTCCTACAATAACGGGCATCACAGCTCGTTAGGTATGCCTCCTTTTCAGGCTTTATATGGCAAACCATGAAGGACACCATTGAGTTGGGATTGGATAGAGGATAGGGTTGCCATTGGTCCAGAGTTAGTTTAGGATATGGAACAGCAGGTCACACTAATTAGGCAGAGACTTCAGGAGGCACAGGATAGATAGAAGAAGTATGCCGATGCTAAGAGAACTGATCAGAGCTTCTCAATGGGTGACAGGGTATTCCTTACAGTGCGGCCACACAAGAGTCCAATCCGTTATGGAAAGGGCTCTAAGCTCGCACCACGGTTTGTAGGACCTTTTGAGATCTTGGAGTAGATAGGACCTATTGCCTAGTGTCTAGCGTTGCCACCTAGCCTGTCACGTATCCACGATGTCATTCATATTTATGTATTGAGGCAATATATATCTGATTTATCTCATGTATTGGATTGAAGTACTTTATAGGTAGAGGTAAACAGGCAGTTGGCTTTGGAGCCAATTCGTATATTGGCTCGTTGTACACTGGGCCTTCGAGGTTGAGAGCTGGACTAGGTTAGGGTCCAGTGGGATTGTTATGATGAGGTCACAGTGACTTGGGAGGTTGCAGCTAGTTTGAGGGCACTCTATCCTCACCTTTTTGATGACTTCCAGGAGGAAGTTTAGTCTTAGGGGGGAGGATGTGAGGCCAATTATTTTTCCCTCCATATTTTGATCGTTTTACATTTTAGTTGATGACATTATCAGACTTTCAGAGACTGTGGTTCCATTATGCTGAGTTGATTATATCTCCTGATTTTAATTTGACATTGATTAGACTTTTGGTGATTTGATTTAATCATATTTTGATACTATGTTGAGACTAGACATGCGAGATATATTAGATGATGTTTTGTAATGTGATTTCTAGTTCTTTATGTGATGGTGATTATGTGACATTAGATAGAAAATGCAGTTTAATCTTGAATTATGTTGTAGATGATTAATGTTGTATTCAATTGCATGAATTTAATTCAAGTTGCTTTGGCTATGATTATTCATGATATGATTGACACTTGATCTAGATGTGTAGGATTACATTCCCAGGCCATGGGACATTGGAGGTAGTATTCACACATATGTAATTCCTTGTGAAACTGATCCATTCCCAAGAGGGACGAGGATCACATTTGATCCGAGTGTTGTTTAAGTGCTTGTTTATTTTATCATTTTGGCCTAATACCCCTTTGTTTAGATTAATTATATCTTGTGTTGTATAATTTTTATTGTTTAATACTACTTGGTATTGTTTTCATTTTGAGGCCATTTAAATTGGATTTATGACTCCCTAGGTGAACCTTAGTGTCCTAAAACTTACCCTAGGTGGTTACCTATGGGTCTAGGGTCAATTTTGACTAACTAAACCTTGGGATAACTCACTTTTGGTCACTCTAAACTGAGGTTTAGTCAAAGTGACTAATTTTGAAATGGATAAGGGTGGGACATGAGTCATTCTTTGGGAAAGACTCATCTCCCTTCCCAAAGTTTGGGGATCCCTTCACTAAGAAGACTTGGGAGGTCTCTAGGACTCCCAAGTGTGTGGGATCTTCCTCCAAGACTCTCACACACATGTGAGAGCATCTTGGTGGGAGATATCTCTCTTGGAGAATAAGAGGATGCCATATGGTGTCCCTTATCGTCATGGAGGCTTGAAGGGGATTGCCACCTCACCACTTGCTCTCTCACACATGTGTGAGAGCACAAGTGGATAAGGTGAGGATTGGGATGGAATTAGAGGGTGACACTTGTCACCCTCACACTTTCTCTCCCTTGTAAGTGGTATGGGAGGAGGAAGGAGAGGGTGACAAGTATCACCTTCTCATTCCTCAAGGCTAAATTAGAAGGCTTATATTACTTTCTCTTGTTGAGGAGTGTGGGGTTGTTGCATTTTGGGATATCCTTTCTATTTTTGGAGTTTCCTTTGGGGAGTTAGAGAAACATTTGGAGATTGGAAGATTTGGAGAAGCTTGGAGCTCTACACCAAACGTGCTTCTATTATTAGAGCTTTTGAAGGTAAGATCCATGACTTGTTCATTACCCTTGCATATTTCATTATGTTGTGTTTGTGGATTTTGTTGTTTGTTGTTTTCATTTTTATGTGGGTTGTGAGTTTTGTGAGAGTACCTCTATTTGGACGTAAGGCTCAACTTGTTTGAGGTAGGGGAAAGTGAACCTCTTTGAGGTCACTCCCATATTCATGCTACTTATAGCCTTGAGGACTTTTACTTGGTGTTGAGATCATTTTGATGGCAAGTGTGTCATGACAATTTTTGAGATATTTGGAGATATGTGTTTTTTTGGAGGATTTGGCTTGAGGCCTTGAGACTTGGTGTTTTGATATTTTTGGTGTGGCCTTTGAGTAGAGGGGTCCTTTCCCTACCCCCATCAAACTCATTTTCATGAGTTTTGTTATGTGTTAATCCATGGGTTATTGCAGTGTTATTTTTGTGTTGCTTGTTGAGGTGTGTGTGTGCAACCGTGTGTTTCCTACCTCCCTAGCTTGGGGGTGACCCACTTGCAGGTCTATGGTAGGGAGAAGGGAATTTCATTGTGGCTTGGTTTTCCCTTTTTGTTGTGTAGTTATTGCAGGTGTTTATTGGAGAAATGGAGCTTTGGAGAAGTCCATTTTGGTGTTGTTGTAATAGTGTTTTGTTGGCTATTTGAGCCATGGCCTTTGTGGCCCTATTGTAATTTTTGAAAAGTTTATTTTCTACTCTATATGTTGGCTGTTGTGTGAATATATATAATGTGAGTACTCTTATGGTTTCAAAAAAAAAATTTGTCCACTATTCTATGTTGTTGAATTTTTGAGTGAAGGAGAAATGCAAGAGAGAAATTAAATGTATTATTTTCTATTATGTTGCATTGAAATTTCATGTTATTAGTTTGTTGTTTAGGAAAATGAGTTGTTGAAAATGTAGGTGAAATTATGATTTCTACCTTATATATCTCATTAAAAAAAAAATTATATCTATATATTTAATGTTGTTCAAAAAAAAGCTACTGGATTATTTTTATGACACATAATTGAAAATTAGTAAATCTATTTATTTAACTTTTTTCATATTCAAATGGTTGTTATAAGTCATTATTGAGTGTTTTGTGTATATATATAATATTGTATAGACTGAATTCAAGTATTAAAAATAGCAGAGAGAGAATGAGTTTTATGTATGGCAGACTGTATTACAATGTTGAGTTAACTGTATAGAAAATAAAAATAAAAATTGGGGGGACTGTGGGTGGCAGGGTGTGGGTGAAGGCACCGCCTCCTCCCCACACCCCAAACCCTCTTACGTAGACTTCCCCGCGGCTCCCCTCATCCCACAAACACCACTCCCCCTTCACTGTACCCTTAACTCCCTCCGCCTTTAATGCTCCACAGTCCTGTTTCACTCTTAGCGGCGGTAGAGAACCCTTCGATCGATGGCCCTCTTTAGTCTCTGTATAAATTTTATCCCCTGCAAAACAAAATATAAATGTATATATATATACACACAAAATGTATATATATATATAAAGATAACAAATAACCCTACTATGTATACTTAGGAAATATACCTCCGTGAGGTACTTTCATGGCTGCCAAGCCATTATGGAGGAGATCTTCAACCTACAAAGAAGATAGAAGAAAACAAAACAAAAATGGAGGAAAAATAAATGAGAAGAGGAAACAAAAGAAAAGTTAGGGCAAACCCTTAAGGAAACTAATAAAATAATATTAGGGCTTTTCTTGTGGAAGTGTTTATAATAAAATATTGGTTAGGGTTGTGTGAGAATGTGAGGAAATTAGTTCTTTTCTAGTTCATTTAAATCTTTCATTTTCCTTCCATTTGCATGGGAAACTAAAATTCCCTCCACTATCTATTTTCAATTCACTTGATTTTTTTTTATTTTCTTTGTGCATCTCTTTAGTGTTCTAATATTTATCTTGGGGTTTTAAAAAAATATTTGATTTATAATTTTATTTGGGATGGGATTTTTATCCCTTCATGTGGATTTAATTAAAAGGGGAGTGGGTTAAATTGTCTTAGATGGGAAGTGTGTTTCCTTTCATAATTTATTAATTGGGATATTTATTTTTATTTTTAGTGTGTTTTAGGCCCTAGCGATGGGAAGTGTTTTATTTTATTTTTTTATTATTTTAATCGGTTTAATTATTATTTTGTGGGGAAAGGTATTTTAATCTTTTCCCTTTGTCTATTATTTTTGAGTTAGTTAATAAATATAATGTCAAAATTATATTTATTAACGGACTTAATTTTGAAGTTATTTTTGTGTCATTTATTTTATTTTTGAATTTTAATATTTTATTGCAAGGTCAATTTAATTGGCCTTGGCAAGGTATTCAATTTTTAATTTTTAATTTTTCTTTAAGTTTAATTATTGTGTTTTAAAATTTTTTCTTGAATTCTTGTTGGAGTTTTTATTTTCAAATTTTTAATTCGATAATTGAAAACGCATTATGCTATCAAATTTTTCTGAGATTTTAGGGTTTTATTTTACAACATTTTATTGACTTTCTTTTTATCACTCCATTTTATCTTGCATCCATTATGCCATTTATTTCTTATTTAATTATTCGATTTCATTTTATTTTAGAGATAGGGTTTGGTTTCAAATTTGATGAAATCACCTTCTCACCTAGGAGACTCAGGGTTGGGATTAAACCATCCTAACCCTAAAAGTGGCATGCTTCACGTCGCATACCCCCTATACGACTTTCATCACTTGGGGGACGAAGTAGGATAATGTACGTCCCCAAATTATGTTTGACATGTTTATGCCTCATGTGTATTGCCACTGAGCACGTAGACGCATGAGAGGGGGTTCCTAGGGATAGGTAGAAATTTTTTTCGTAATTCGTGTCATGACCACATGTCAAATGTGGACACGACACGTGTGTTGTGTGTCGTGACCGCATGGGAAATGTGGGCATGACAATTATCACCACTGTGTGTTCAAATAGTTCTCATTTTCAGATCATATTTACTAGCAAGGGCTTTGATTAATTCCAAATTGACAAACACCTCTAGAAAAACTAATCTCCCTAGGTTCAGCCTCTACGGGTTATAGATTGGTAAAAACCTATATTGTTTTTTGTAGTGGTATAAGAAAATTTCGTACCCTCGTAGTGGAGTCCATACATCTCCCAAGTCCTTGTGATTGTCCAACAATCAATCATGTGAGGGGTTCATTTGTACACTTCTTTTTGGTCTTGGTCCCAACCCAGGACACTGATCTATCAAGTCTTGGTTTAATGGTCTCTTTATAGTTTTTTGTTTCTTATTTTTAGGTTTTTCTGCACTATCTCCCATTGCTTGATCTATCAAGTGTTTAATGGTCTCTTTTCAATATTTTGTATCTTATTTTTAGGTTTGTCTGCACTATCTCCCATTGCTTGAATTCAAACATTTAAGAGAACAAATTTCTCAGTTGGGATTAGTGTACTTACTTGAATTTTGATTTCCCACTAGTTTTTCTTTGCTTTACTATGTGAGAGCTCCAGTCCCCTTCTCCTTCAGCCCCTTTTGCAATTTGTAAGAGTTTTGTAAGAACTATGTGATCAAACTGTGACACAACTCACTTTTATTCTTGGTTCATAAATGTACCTTTCATTTCTATCATGTCATAGGAGGAGGTCATTTATTTTGAATATTTGAATGATGCCTCAAGATGTCACAATAATTATTATCACTGCATCATTGAGACTATTATTTATGTTTCACCGATGTCAGCTTCATCGTTGAACTGTTTGTGTCAGTGTATCGGTGGCACGCCAGGTAACATTACCCTGATGTACCTTAGCTTGGGCGATATTGCACCTTTGGGTAACTTATGGTCATATCGTGTTATCAGGGGAATAGAAACATTTATTCCGCTGATGTTTATGAGTCACAACGATGTGCTAGGTTTTGTTGATTTTATTGATCTATCGGTGAGGGACTCTCAAGAGTTAGGCCGATAGGATATTGTTAGCCCGATATGGCTAAGAGTTATGTTTATAGGACTATCGGTGGGAGTATGATGGGAACTCCAATGGTGAGGGCATGTTTGACCGATTATGTCTAAGTTTGGACAACCCACAGTTATATCAGGTCATTGGGGGAATATGAATATCTACCCTACTGATGACTATGGGTTGCAACAATGAGCTCACTATAGTTGGCTATATCAATCTATCAGGGGAATGACATCAAAGGTTAGCCCGACAAGGTATTTTTACACAGATAAGGTTGTAAATTGTTTTTCATAGGGCTGTTGATGGAGCTATAAATAGGGTTCCAACAATGAAGTGTTTCTAGGACAATACACTTAGGAAAAGATATTATGAGGATTTGTTCATAAATGTAATTGTTCTAATAGGATTTTGTCACACATGTTTTAGCAATAGGAGTTAATATGGATCTTTTCACACAAATTTTCATAAATTGTTTTAATAACAAAATTATAATGTGGCCAATTTCCATGGTATACAGAGGATAAGTGTGAAGAGGTTGGTGAGAGATGTAAAAAATTTTCTAGTTCTAACAAGTTCAATCCCTTTTCCATCAAAATTATTCATATAATGTTCATCCACGTGGCCATTAATGTCCATCACTAGAAATGAATAAAACATATTTTTTGAATTTTGAAATGTCAGATTGCATCGGTGGGAATCTCCTAGTTTTAGGCCAATCTATGTGCTTCATTTGGTGTCATCTTTGTTTATATATTCATAACTAATCGCCAAGACTCATTGAATGTCTTTTTGATACACAGTGTCCCTTTAGTTCTCTTATTTAGTCGAGAAGACATTTAGTAATCTCACCGATATTACATAGGTGTCTTTTATCTTAATGTTTCAGGGAGAATAATATGAAGTTTACTCGATATTAGGGTAATCTAAATTATTAGAAATCCTTTTAGTCATCGCCAAGTGTCCTTTCGACGAATAATAGTCATTCCTATTGTTATTAGGATGACATAAGGGATTAGGGTTTAAGGTTTAGTGATAAGGGATTAGGGTTTAGGGTTGAGGGATTAGGGTTTAGTGTTGAGGGATTAGGGTTTAAGGTATAGTGTTTAGGGTTGAGGGTTTAGGGATAGGGTTTAGGGTTTAAGGTTTAAGGGCCGAGGCTTCAAGATTTAGGGATAGCATTTAGGGTTGAGGGATTAGGGTTTAGGGTGGAGGGATTAGGGTTTAAGGTATAGTGTTTAGGGTTGAGGGTTGAAGGATGCATTACATTGCACTAAAAGGTTATAGTCCCATTAGAGAATAATATCCTCACATGGACCATGTCGAGTGCCCTCATTGATGTTGGTAAGGGATACATGGAAGGCAAATAGATTAGGCAGATAGTGGATTATGACATGGATTCTAGAGGGGAGAAAAGTGGATTATGATGTGGATTATGTTGGACTTATGCCAAAGCATGGACCATAGGGATGGTATGTGGAGGGTATGTAGGATAATGGATGAATGATGGTAGATTTATTACAGAATGGAAGGGAACAATGACCAATGGTTGCACACATCATGATAAATGTTGAAGCTTGTGATGCGGAGGTGGTGTAGGGTGCAATGGAGATGTTTACTTAGGATATGGATGATGAAGGGCTTTAGGAACCCACATAGACTTAGGTGTTTTATTCTTTTTTTTTGCTTGTGGGATGGAATGTTTTGACACTTTTGAGCAGAATGAGAATTTGAGATGGGAGTAGATGGTTGGGATTTCTTAGAGGTAGATGATTTATTTAACTTGATTTCTTGTTGCTTAGGTACTCATACCATTTTGGTTTTAGACTTTGCTTGTGGAGGTATGGGCTTCGATAGCTTTTTGGATTGATTTTTCTTTGACTCTTTATTTTTATGTCCTGAGGCATGAGGACCCTTAATGTTTGGCTTTATTAGTAGATGTATCGAATTTTGAATATTTGGATCCCTTAGGGATGGTGGAATGAGTGGAAGCTTTAATTTTAGCTTTAAGATTAGGGTTGAGGGTTGAGGGATTAGGGTTTAAGGTATAGTGTTGAGGGTTGAGGGTTTAGGGTTGAGGGTTTAGGGTTGAGGGTTTAGGGTTTAGGGATTAGGGTTTAGAGTTGAGGGATTAGGGTTTAAGGCATAGTGTTTAGGGTTGAGGGTTTAGGGATAGGGTTTAGGATTTAAGGTTCAAGTGTTGAGGGTTAAGGCTTTAGGGATAGGGTTTAAGGTTTAGTGATAAGGGATTAGGGCTTAGGGTTAAGGGATTAGGGTTTAGGGTTGAGGGATTAGGGTTTAAGGTATAGTGTTTAGGGTTGAGGGTTTAGGGATAGGGTTTAGGGTTTAAGGTTTAATGGTTGAGGCTTTAGGCTTTAGGGATAGCATTTAGGGTTGAGGGATTAGGGTTTAGAGGGGAGGGATTAGGGTTTAAGGTATTGTGTTTAGGGTTGAGGGTTGAAGGATGCATTACACTACATTGAAAGGTTATAGTCCCATTAGAGAATGATGTCCTCGCATTGAGCATGTCGAGTACCCTCATCGATGTTGATAAGGGATACATGGAAAGCAAATGGATTAGGCAGATAGTGGATTATAACGTGGATTCTAGAGGAGAGAAAAGTGGATTATGATGTGGATTATGTTAGACTTATACCAAAGCATGGACCATAGGGATGGTATGTGGAGGGTATGTAGGATATTGGATGAATGATGGTAGATTTATTGTAGAATGGAAGAGGACCATGACCAATGGTTGCACACATCTTGATAAATGTTGAAGCTTGTGATGTAGAGGTGGTGTAGGGTGCAATGGAAATATTTGCTTAGGAGATGGATGATGAAGGGCTTTAGGAACCCACATAGACTTAGGCATTTTATTATTTTGTTTTGCTTGTGGAATGGAATGTTTCGACACTTTTGAGCGAAATGGGAATTGGAGATGGGAGTAGATGGTTGGTATTTTTTAGAGATAGATGCCTCATTTAACTTGATTTCTTTTTGCTTAGGTACCCATACCATTTTGGTTTTGGACTTTGCTTGTGGAGGTATGTGCTTGGATAACTTTTTTGATTGATTTTTCTTTGACTCTTTGTTTTTATGTCTTGAGGCATGAGGACCCTTAGGATGTTTGGCTTTATTAGTAGAGACATCTAATTTTAAATTTCTGGATCCCTTGGGGATGGTGGAATGAGTGGAAGCTTTAAGTTTAGCTTTAAGATTAGGGTTGAGGGTTGAGAGTTGAGGGATTATGGTTTAAGGTATAATGTTAAGGGTTGAGGGTTTAGGGTGTAGGGTTTAGGGTTTAGGGTTTAGGGATTAGGGTTTAGAGTTGAGGGATTATGGTTTAAGGCATAGTGTTTAGGGTTGAGGTTTTAGGGATAGGGTTTAGGATTTAAGGTTTGAAGCTTCAAGATTTAGGGATAGCGTTTAGGGTTGAGGGATTAGGGTTTAGGGTGGAGGGATTAGGATTTAAGGTATAGTGATTAGGGTTGAGGGTTGAAGGATGTGTTACACTACATTGAAAGGTTATAGTCCCATTAGAGAATGATGTCCTCACATGGACCATATCGAGTGCCCTCATCGATGTTGGTAAGGGATACATGGAAGGCAAATAGATTAGGCAGACAGTGGATTATGACGTGGATTCTAGAGGGGAGAAAAGTGGATTATGATGTGGATTATGTAGGAAAAATACTAGATTATGATGTGGATTATGTAGGGAAAATACTAGATTATGATGTGGATTATGTCAGACTTATGCCAACGCATGGACCATAGGGATGGTATGTGGAGGGTAAGTAGGATAGTGGATGAATGATGCTCCATTTATTGCAGAATCAAAGGGAACCATGACCAATGGTTGCACACATCATGATAAACATTGAAGCTTATGATGTGGAGGTGGTGTAGGGTGTAATGGAGATGTTTGATTAGGAGATGAATGATGAAGGGCTTTAGGAACACACATAGACTTAGGTGTTTTATTACTTTTATTTTGCTTGTGGGATGGAATGTTTTGACACTTTTGAGTGAAATGGGAATTTGAGATGGGAGTAGATGGTTGGGATTTTTTAGAGGTAGATGCCTCATTTAACTTGATTTCTTGTTGCTTAGGTACCCATACCATTTTTGTTTTGGACTTTGCTCGAGGAGGTATGGGCTTGGATAACTTTTTGGATTGATTTTTATTTGACTCTTTATTTTTATGTCCTAACGCATGAGGACCCTTAGGATGTTTGGCTTTATCAGTAGAGGCATCTAATTTTGAATTTTTGGATCCCTTGGGGATGGTGGAATGAGTGGAAGCTTTAAGTTTAGCTATAAGATTAGGGTTGAGGGTTGAGGGTTGAGGGATTAGGGTTTAAGGTATAGTGTTAAGGGTTGAGGATTTAGGGTTTAGGGTTCTAGGGTTGAGGGTTTAGGGTTAGGGATTAAGGTTTAGAGTTGATGGATTAGGTTTTAGTGCATAGTGTTTAGGGTTGAGGGTTTAGGGATAAGGTTTAGGATTTAAGGTTCAAGTGTTGAGGGTTGAGGCTTTAGGGTTAAGGTTTAAGGTTTAGCGATAAGGGATTAGGGTTTAGGGTTGAGGGATTAGGGTTTAGGGTTGAGGGATTAGAGTTTAGGGATATTTACTCCTGAATCTTTACTCTTGTTCTTTGCATGTTAGTCCATCAATTATGCAAGTGACTTGCAATGAAACATTCGTTGATGTCTAGGTATAATTGGCATGTTGGCATGAGGAACATTTTGGTTTGGCACAGCTAGATGCTAAATTAGGTGCACTTCACACTAGTTTTGGTGACCCAAAGAGATTACATTTAGGGCTGAAAGTTGGCTCTAAAGTCAGCATTAGAGACTCTGACTTTAGCGCCGACTAATGAATCCAAAAAAAATTTAAAATTCCTACCTGCGTTGAAACATACCGCGCAAAAAAAACACAAATTCAAGTTAATACAATTAAACCCACAACACAGTGTACTCTACCTCTATTTTATGTTTCATACTAAGAATTATTGGCTACAAAGCGATGACTTTATTAGGTCAAAAACAAAAAGTTACTGAAAAGTTTCTACAATAGATCCGTGAATTTGAATTTTATTTATTTTTGGTTCTAGACATCCAGAAGATAAAAAATTGCTTTAGCTAGCTGCTAAATTTGGGGTTTCTAACTACCTCAGCCATTCAATCAAGCTTGTTTGTCTGCCTTTTAGCAAGTAAGTTCCAATTGCTGAGCACTTTCCTCTTGACCTAGGTTTTTATCAATTTTGATATAATTTTGAGCTCAAAGAAGGTTTTTCTAAGATGTTGTACTCATGCTTTAGGGTAAATTTGAGTAGTAATGTTGTTAATTATCCTTGCTTGTAGTATAACTTGTATTTACCATTTTTGGAAGGCCTGTCAAATAAGGTCTCTTTGTATATCATACCCAAAATACGAGTTGTTAGGATTTGTTTTTGGCTACAATTGGTCAGCCCAGTGTTAATTCATACTTGGCTATGATTGCCTCCATAGACTGGTTGAAAATAATTTGCCCTAGGTCACCTCAAAATGTCAAGCAATAGAGGGAAGGGAGCAAACTCTAGCCACAATGAGGTAATTCACTGTCAATTTATAGATTTGTAAATGTTTCCATTATTTCTTTGATTTTTAGTATTTAGTTTTCTATTTCTAAATTTAAAAGAATAAATTAATTTTTTATACACACACACACACACACATAGGGACATGAGACTGACAAAGATAAAGAGGCATTGGCTTTTATATTGGGGGTAGAGGTAGTGAACAAATTGGATGGTATTGACTTGACAATGCTTGCCAGATACATAGAAAAATGATCTAGTAAAACCCTTGAAACATTGCAACCAAATCAAGTGTCAAAGGGAATCAATTGGTTCCCCAACTAGTCCTTGATCGAGAAAAAGATCCAGGAGGAAATCAATATCAATAACCTCTAAGAACGTCAAACACGGAGCAGAGGCTTCCACTGTCCCAGCCATTCTTGGGACATAGACTTCTTCAACCAGCAACCCATGTTTTTCATCTTGCATTGGTAGCTACGATACCAAGATAGAATACGATGTGGTTTCAGGGGAAGTCCGAATGATAGATGCTGGAAAAAATTTGTGAATAGGTTGAAGGAATCATGCCTTCAATGATTCAAAGACCATCTACATTTGCCATTCTCAAAGATACCCATGCACCTGCAAAAAGCAATTATCCATGACATGGAGACTGAATTTGGCACACGTTGGTCTGTAAAGAAAATAAATCTATGAATGTCTCAAAACTGCAAGAGATTTTGGTGCAACCAAACAAAGAAGATAAAAAATCCCTCTCAAGCTAAGGCTCAAAAAAGGCCAATTGATGTAAGTCTGAAAGTATGGAAAGGGCTTGTAAAAGCATATGCGAAGTCTGATGCATAGAGGAAGTCTGATGAGGAGAGTAAGTAGGTATTTGAATTTGCTCATAAGATTTTATCAAATTTATTAAATGATTTTTAAATTTTATTTGTGCATAATTAAATTGAATTAGTATATGTTTTAGGACAAGGCCTCCAAGGCTAGGCTTGACAAACTTTGTGCCACTCATCACAATGGCCAGAAAGGTTTACAAGCCTTGATCTGTACATTTGTAAGTATATTTAATATGTTAAATGATATTTTTTTATTTCTTAGGAAAAATTAAATGATTGCATATTAATTAGTTTAACTAGTCCATGTGCCATGTTTTGATAGGAAGAGAAATATGGCCAGCAACCAACGCAATTTGAAAAGGAAATGTTACAAAGCAAAAAGTGGACCGATTTTGTAATCTGGATGGAGAACGAGGTATCGATAGTTGACTTTCAATAACTTAGTTGGATATTGTTGTGCTAATATGTCAATTTGCATTTCTTGTGTTGAGTTTCAATAATCTTTGAAGAGGTTATAGAGTGATACTTGAGACAAATAGTTACAATTGTACTCTGTTTGTTGTGTTTGGTTTCTATTGGTCTTCTTGTCTTTTTGACTCAAGTGGATTGTTATTCATAGGTCACCTGTCATTCTTGTTGATTATGTGGATGTAGTTATCATTGAGTTTTTAGGTGGTCTCCTAAGTAAACAGACCAAAGGGTTGATCTCAAGTCTTTGTTTCCTAACCTTTTATTATAAGACTTAAAGGGGGGCATGCATGCATTATAATTACATTGTTGGTTATTTTTCAAACCTTTGAAATATAATAGTGGACATTTAAATTTTAATATGCACATTTTTTTTGTTGAGAAGGAGCCATCATTGGCAGTAGGCATTAGCTCTCTTCTGCCATAACAGCTTTGGGAAGTACTAGTCTTTAATGTTCTTGGTTTTGGGGTATGTGAGGGAGAAAAGGAAGGAGTGGGGAACCATTTTGGGGGGGGATCTTTTTGCCTTGGGGTTGAGGAAGGAAGGTTAATGGTTGGACAGCAAGTGATTTAGAGGAAGGGAGACTTTGGGTGTGCTCATCATGTTGGCTGAGTGTTTGGTTGTTTGGGTTGGAGACTAAGAATCAAATTGCCAACTGGTCTTCTTCAACTAAGCTAACCTTTCTTTGAAGTAAAGCTCCTTGTCATCTATTCTTGTAAAATTACACTGACCATTTTGGTGAAACATTTCCTTTAACTTGTGTAACTATATGTGGTCTTGTGAAAGCATATGCTAAAGGGTTTGGATGAGGAAAATATTATTAACTATGAGAGTTCAGACTTAAGATCATGGGACTTACGAACTGTGGCAAACTGTTGGTTATTGTGTTTTGGATTTCTATCATGAAGGAAGCTAAATTAATTTGGTCACAGTTTGAGGTGGAGTTTCAAACCCTAGCTAGAATTACTAGAATGTTATCATTACAACGTACCATGAGTCTTGAGGAAACTTGGCCTGGTTCATGGTTATCTTTTTTAACATGGTTGTAAACCTTAATGGTGTTGGTATTTCACCTATAAATGTCCACTCTCTCAATTGTGAATGCGAGGTCTTCTTGGGATTAATAATGCCACTCCTAGGTGGGGTTTTGGGATGGTTTTGGATCCTTGGTTCAGGTCAACTTGCCCCCCAACACTCCCTCCAAGGTTATGAGGTTTGCATTACTGAAGCCACAATGGAATACAATGTTGAAACAACACTACGTGATTGTATTTGATTACCAATTGACTCTTGGAAAAATGGGTTTTGTCAATTGCATATAGTTGTGTAACATTGCAATAGTTGTATTGTACTTGTAACTAGAACAGTCTATTATGAAGGCATTTGTTTGATGAGAATGACCTTTGAGTTCATTTTAATGACTTGCACTAACTTAGAAGTGTGATTTCAATCTAGTATTTATTAAATTGCAGACTATTTGTGAGCAATTTATCTTAGTATGGACTTCCCTATGTTTGAATGACTGAGTACTACCCACGGAATAGTAGATATTATGTACTTGTGATCACTGCGTCATTTGGATAAAAGGCCCATAAATGGAATATAGGACCTTCTGTTTTATTGTCCATAAAATCCTAAGGGTTGATTAAGTTATTATGCATGGATGTAAATGGAAACTTTAAGCTCTTTGAAGGCTTGCTTATTGTTTGCAAAATAGCATTAATTTCTTATTTTAACTATGGAAACATCTTGTGGACACTAGTATGGTGTTGACTAATGAATTATCTTGTAAACACTAGAAAGGTCTATGCATGTTAATCATAGACTGTAACCCTACATTTGGAAGGAAATTGTTACTGTAGATGTGATATATACTATATAGTGGTATCTAGTCTATGGCATGACATCTTTAGTAGGAGGTACCTTTAGATTTCTATAGCATCATCTCTAGGCTAAGGTACCATAAAGTTAAGTGTGCTTTGTATGGTGTTATTGTATTGGAGGTTGTATGCAAATCTATAGTGATATAAGCAGACTCGAATCTCATCATTTCATTACAAAAAGTGAGTGACAAAACAACTACCTAGTTTAAAATTGGCCCTTCTTTAAGAAACATATGTAGCAATGAGACTTAGGATTCTTGAAAATGAGAAGCATCCTTCTCCCCATACAACCTGCTAACTAGGGCCACTATGTTTTTACTAAACCCTTGATGCTAATGGAAGGGTACCATTTAGTGTTCCTAGAAGTTAATTGTCTAACTCCTTCTCTTCAACCAATTTTTTTGTATGATGAACTAGATGATTGGGATGACCATCTTGAAGATGTAATTGAAGACTTTTGTGCTTATGTAGTGTTGCAAATGTACACTCCAAGGGGACAAAACTTGTAGATCTTAGTGTTAATCATGATATAGGCACATTTTTTTAAATTGTTGGTCCTGTAAATGTGAGTTTTTAGCTACCACAAGTGTACTTTTAAGCATAGTCTCACTAAGGAAATCATGGATGTAAGAATCAAAATTGAGATACATGATCTTGAATTTCTTCTTGGTATACCTAGAGTTTCTAATCTCTTTGTTAATGAGCTAGATGTCAATTTGAACCAAGGATGTGTTTCCAACATTTGTGTTGATGTTTGCATTCATGAGGATGATAAGTTACATCAAAATATCAAAAGTTACATAGCCTCTAAGATAGAGTTTATCTTATAGATTAGGAGATCAAGTTGAGTTAGAAATACAAACTAAAATGCATAAAACACGAGAAAGCTATACCTCAACAAGAAGACCCAATCTCATCAAGGGAGAGGAGAGCTTGCACCCATAAAGCTCCTAAGACATGATATTCCCTAAATAAGTGAATAAAATGTAAAATGCTATCCTAATTATGCAACTCATAATTCTAGCTCAAGCAGACATTTGGACATAGTAACATTGCTTAAAGGTTGGATCCCAAACTGGGTTGAAGGAGGTTCTATTTATAGACTTTTGGAAGGGATTTTGATCTAATGGTGGAGATTGATTTGGAAGATCAATGGTGGAGGATAAAAGTGATGTGGAGGGCCTAGATTAGATCTTGGAGGAATAGAGGGCTAGGAATAAAAGTAAATCTTTTATTCATTTTGGGAAAAGGGGTAATTAAATGAGCATGGGGGTGAAGGATTATTTTTGAATTAAAGATTCATATGGGGAATGCAAAATGAATTAAAAATTCATTTGGGGATAAGTGGAGATAAATGAGGTATGGGGATGTAAGGGGAATTAATTGTGATGTGGGATGTTTTAAAATAAAAAATTGACTTATGTGGATTTATTTCAATTTTTTATTTGGAGGATATGGGGAAGGGTGTTAAACTAGGTTTGACCACCCAAATGAGAGGTTAGGATTAATTAAATATAGGTTTTATTTAATTAGCCCTAGGGCTAGGATGAGGTAGGCTAGGGTAGGCAATTAAATAATAGCTATGTAATTGTCTAGGGTAGGGATAGGTCAATTAATAGGTTGAATTAATTAGTTAAGCATGGTTTAGCTAATTAATTGGATTTAGTGAGGAGAGGGAAATTGAAATAATAAATATTACATATTTATTAAATCAATTGGCTAAGGTTTTGGACTATTGAATTAATGAAATTAATTCAATTTTAGGGATAACATGGTAGAAAATTGGGTATGAAGGGATAATTAATTAAATAAAAATTTAATTAATTGAATAGGAGGGAGATTGATGTGTTTAGGGATGTCGGGAGTTGGTTTAGTGGTCGAGACATTTTTAGTTGTCTACATTTGCCCCTTTTTGACGTGGCATCAGGACCTAGGAGGGAAGTGGCATCAGGTCAAAGAAAATTATGCCCTAGCTACTAAGAAGGAATGAGATGGGTAAGGGATGCCCCCTTGATAGGTCGGCGGGAAAATAAAAATTTTCCAGGTGAGTTCTCGAAAGGATGCGATGGGAGTGAAAGTTGGATAGGGGATGGAAAAAGAAGATGGCAGGAAGAAAAATAGAGGAAAAAGGCTGAGATCTGCACCCTGGAGAAAAAAGAGGGGGTGGAAGGATGACATGGGCTACTATATTAGGAAAAGTGGGCCCTTAGAGTGCCACATTTGCACACTTTGACTTTGGAGAAGAAGGATTGAAGTAGAGATGACAGAGCGCAACCCCTAGTTCCCTTGACTTCGACACATCTCAGAGCGGTTCTGATCGTTTGGCTGGGCACCGGAGGTTGGATCCCAGGTAAGGTCTAACCCTGGCTTTTCCATTTTCTCATTTTTGTCACTTTTTGGGGTTCAGGAATTAGGGTTAGCCCGCTTAGCACGAAGAATAGGGTGGATTAGCGTAGTCCTTTGGATTGGCACTATCCGCTAGGGTAGGATTAGGGCAGTTTGTCACCATTTACCCAGTATTTTAGTGCTATCCTCTAAAGTAGCATAATTTGTTAGAAGAATAGAGTTTTGGTGGTTTAGCACCAAATAGGTCTTAGGGTAGCGCTATATTTTGAACTAGCGCTATTTAGGGTAGTAGCGTTATTTCTAATTTTAGTGCTATACATGGGATTAGCGTAATATATTATATATGCACTTTTGCTAGGATTGGCGCTATTCACTGGATTAGTGCCAAGTGACAAATTGACACCATTTTGTAAAATAGCGCCAAGTATGCTACGCAGTAGCGCCAAGTATGCTACACAGTAGCACCATGTTTTAGATTAGCGCAAAGAGTATTGCACAGTGATGCTATTTACTGTAATAGCACTATTTAGAAGAAGTAGTAGTGCCATTTTTAAAATGGCGCAAAACATTGTCTGTTTTGGTGCCAAATGATTCTAGATTTTAGACATTAGAAGAAAGGGGTTGATTCAGAAAAAGATAGGTTGATATCTAACTAGAAAGTTGTGGATGCAGGATACAAGGTCATTTATAGTGTATTCATGAGAGCGACAGGTTCCATCTGTGATGGCCTTGTTCGACCATTTTGATGATGCTATGCGGGCTCAACTGGCTAGGTTAGGGCTTTTGATAGTGGCGTCGATGCCAGTTCTATGAGCTCATCGATCTCTAATGTCAACAGTCATGGAGCGGTACCATTCGGAGACCTGTATCTTTTTGTTGCTAACTGGTGAGATCACCATCACACTTGAGGATGTTTATCGCATCCTCAAGCTACCTATTCGAGGCCGACGGGTTAGGTATGATACGAGGAGGGGACAGAGGGCCTTGATCAGGGTGTTTGGCGAGGACCATATTGTGCTTTCAGTAGATTGTCAGAAGATGAGCTACGAGGGGACATTGGCTATGGGTGTAGATCCCTTTGCCTTATTCTTGTGTACTTTGATTGGTGGGGTGGTTATGCCGGATAGGCGAGGCAGGGGTTTCCTAGTTGGCTGGGGAGAGATGATTGAGGGTATGGTCAGGGATGAGACTGTATACGCCTAGGGACCAGTGATGCTGGGTAGCTATATCACGAGATGCACACAATTATTTATCTCCATGATTCAACGTTGTTAGCTGGGGTGACTCTGCTGCATGTGTGGATTTGGGAGCACATCATAGTTACACGACCGACATGCAGGTACTATTGCCATCCTTTTGAGGTGTTTATGTTTTTATATCGGGATGCAAAGCATACTTACACTAGAAAGGTTCATTATTGGAGGCGGATGCTGGATGATGTTATTAGGGTGACTTGGCGACTGTACATCGGGGTGGAGCCATGGCCTGATGATGATATCCATATGTTGTTTACGTTTCAGTAGCAATACTTGATGGGTCAAGGAGACCACACCATAGATATGTATCTGCTGTCGTGGGTGATGTGGCAGTTTGGGTATCAGTAGGATACCCCGCATGATGCATGCTTCTGGCCTATAGCCATATAGCCACAGGTTGCTCAGGATGATTTTGTAGCTTTATGGCCAGTACAATAGGATTGGCGGAGCACTATTAGGGATGCAGGCACTACCCCTGCATACAACATATGGTGGCAGATGTGGTAGCTGACTCAGTTTACAGATCCGGCCAAGGTAGTACCCGTAGAGGAGGCAGCAGGCTCAGGGGATGATGATTCAGATGATGATGGAGATCACTCGGATGGGGATAACATCTTGGAGGAGGGGGAGGAGATCATTGGAGATGACCTCATGGAGGTTGGAGGGGACAGAGAGGAGAGGGTGGTTGGTAGGGATTGTCAGCCGATAGATGTGTTGGTAGTAGCAGCAGCGGGACAAGGGTAGATGGGGCAGCAGGTACCTATTCAGCAGTAGCAGGTGTAGATTAGAGTGGGGCGGAAGCATAGAGGACCTCAGCGGTGTGGGGGATAGCCGAGGGTGGGTATGGGGGATCTACCCCCACCACAGGTAGCGCAGAAGTAGTAGGGGAAGCAGGTCCCTCAGGGACAGCGGGAGAGGTAGAGGTTGAGAGACTCACACCTCATCGGTAGCCTCGGGGTGAGGAGGAGAAGATTTAGACCCTACGAACACAGGTGGCTAGCCTGCAGGAGGCATTAGAGAGTCGTGATGTAGAGTTGGTCCAGTTGTAGGGGGCATTAGCATTATTAGATTGGGTAGATGGATAGGTGACTGCGTTGCAGGCACAGTTAGCCTAGGCTTAGGGTGATATAGAGGTTTTGACCAGAGAGCGGGATGTGGCCCTTGCGAGAGCACAGTAGGCAGAGACTGCATTGCAGACTTCTGGTGTTGGTATGGCCCTAGTGTTGATAGTGATGCAGACTCAGTTGTCCCAAGCACAAACACAGTCATATCAGTTACAGGGATAGCTAACTCAGGTTCAGGGGGATTTGACAGAGGCTAGAGCACAGTTGAAGTATTATCAGGGCCTCTATTACGCGACAGTGACAACAGCGCAGCATGCACCAAGCTTCAGTTAGGTTAGTGGATTGAGGACATCTAGGTCTCATAGGTCTAGATCAATTTACTCTGTCCAGCAGATGATGCCTCCTCCCTCGTATGTGCCCCAGTAGGTTCCTCAAGTACAGTTACAGTCGCAATGACAACCGCCACCACAGGCAGGACCACAGCCATAGACAGGGACATAGCCATAGATAGGGTCTAGATCCCCCACCTGATCAGATAGAGGATCCTCTATGTGACAGTTTTTATCATGTTAGCCCTTGGAGGTGTTGTATCAGGACATTATATTTTTTGATGTATATATGAGCGATGCACATTTTTTGTGGTTGATGATTATATGATATGATGCTTTTGATAGTCTAATGTGTTTTTTTTTATGCTCTATGATGATTATGATGATACCTATGTGGATGGATGCAGTATGCTTTATGGATTTATATGCTATGGATGTGTTGTGTTAACAATTATGTTTTTGATGTTATGGATGTTCTATGAAGGATGCAGTGATGGTTTACTTATGTTGATATATGCCTGCGTTGTGATCTATGGATTATATGATGTACAATGCAAATAAATGTTTAGATTAATAAACATTTATTATAGATGCTCAATGTAATGGAAATGATTAATAAACACATGTTTATGTATGGGAATATGGATATGCAGCTAGATGATTATTAAATGCAGTTAAATGATTATGATTGTGATGATGTATGGTAACTAACTGTTTATGAGATGATATATGGAATGCAATGTGATGATATTAATTTAAAATGCACCTATTGTGATGGCAAACTTGAATGAGTATGATATGATTTGCAATGTTTAAATGATGTATAATGCGCAACTAAATGATTCTAAAATGAACCTACTGAAATGATATGCAACAAAAAGATTCTTAAATGAACCTAATGAAATGATACGCCAAAAAGATTCTAAAATGAACCTAATGAAATGTTGTGCAAATTAAAACATTAAAATGAACCTAAGTGATTATGCAACTTAAATTATTAAAATGAACCTACATGATTATGCAACCTAAATGATTAAGTGAGTTTCAAAGATAAAAATGAACCTACATGATTATGCAACCTAAAAGATTAAGTGATATGATATGCAAACCTAGTGATAGGTGAGATGCAGCGTAGATGGTAGGTGAGATGTAAACTAGGTGATAGGTGATATGGTTAAGTCCTGGTACACATGATGTTCCTTGTTTGACCCTGAGTGGTGGGGCTATGTGAAAGGGGACTAGGTGGGGAGAGGATAGGGGTGTATGGATGGGGGTATGGATAGGATTGGGAGCATCTAGAGGATGGGGTGGGTATATGAGAGAATTGTTATGTCATCAGACACCACATCATTAAGGGTGGGAGGGTGAAAATATGATTTGGTTTGGGATGTGTTGAGTGAGAATATATTGAGGAATGGGATTAGTGAGGTGAATTTAGATGGGGGGATAGGGTAGGTGATTACAAAATCTAGGCCCAGATGGTATGGTTGAATGTGTGATTAAGATGGTGATTTTGAGCTAGTAACAGTAGTTGCATAAGATTAATTGAGAGCATTTCTTAGTTTACTATAGCAATGTAGGATACAGTTCATAAAGGTATGAAATAACCTAGGTGATGATATATATCCGACGATTGCATGGACTAGACCCACAAACAATAGGTTGACTTCATGCGTGCCCAAGGTAGTATAAGCTTGCCTGCCCTAGGAAGGGGACTCATAACGACGAGTGTCCATAGTGCATATAAGGCATTTGATGCCTGTATATACAAATGAGGCACGTCGTACTAGAACTGACCTAGGCTTCAAGATATGAATACTACTCTTGGAGTAATGAAACCAACCCACAAGCACAGCATACAGAAACAATGACCTTGTCTACTCTAGGTGTTGTCTTCTACTTACCATGATATAATGAGATCAAGGTAGCTTTGGAGATGACTGAGAGTGAGACAAAAAAGATAAAAATCAATAATCAAAAAGACCAACCAAAAAGATACAAATAGCATTTGTGTGCTCTTGCCAAGAGACGTGATGATAGAATGATAGATTTTGGTCCATTGTGCGAAAGATATATCCTAGGACGCAGATCAATTGGATTTGATTGGAAATTTTTCAGAAGATGTGCAAAAGAATAGTTTGGCCAAGTGCAGGATTATAATTGGTATGTTGATTGATGATTTTTGCATTAGGTATGATGGTTCAAATGCATACTTAGTGTGTGTATCATATGATGGGTCTAGTAAGCTCAATGAGTGGGGACCATCCAAACGGGTTGGATGGGTGCATCTTACGTACCTGAGTACTGGAAATGTCCTTCGTATTCAAGACTACCTACATACCTTGTGTCCATGGGATCAAGGTACTTTCAAGATGTGGGTGAAATGAATATGTAGTTCTAGTATGACTTGATGATGTGGGAATGGTTCAAGATGGATTTGATGGGTGTGATATGATGAGGATTGATGGATTGGAGAGATCAATGTGTGAGGGTGATGTTACACTTGTTTTTGTATTTTTGATGATTTTGTATTGTTTTTGGATTTTTGATTTTGCGATGTTTTTGGATTTTTGATTATTTTGTATTGTTTTTGGATTTTTGATTATTTTGTATTGTTTTTGGATTTTTGATTATTTTGTATTGTTTTTGGATTTTTGATTATTTTGTATTGTTTTTGGATTTTTGATTTTGTGATGTTTTTGGATTTTTGATTATTTTGTATTGTTTTTGGATTTTTGATTATTTTGAGGTGTACCAACGGAAGCTTACAAGGATCCCCATTCCATGGACTGGGCTTGGGTGAGGTAGTATGGAATGGGTGATAGGACTTGATGTTTTAGAATTTCAAGCCATGGGATGTGTGTGGTATGTAGTGTTGTGACGGGAAAAGGACTTATTAGATGGTAGAATCGGCCACTACACATGGCACTTGAAACAGACCATGGTACTTATCCAAGGCATCACTGTAGTGATTTTTTCTATTGGAAGTTTTTATTGCACTCAGATTTTTTCTTATTCTTTGATTTTTCTAAATTTTTTGATTTTTTGATTGGGATACTCAATGGGTTATGCATAGAATTTATTTAGATGCAGAATGTTCATTGGCTCATCCAGAGGCTATCCCTCAGGTGTTGCAAGCTAGTAGGCTCCTGATCCATAGCTAGTTGTGATGACATACGATCCTAGCCAATTAGGTTTGAACTTGCCTTTCTTAGTGCGCTCTTGCAAGTTTTTCTGATTTTCCATAAGGACAAGATCACCTACTTCAAATTTTTGGGTTCTAATTCCTTTGTTATAGCTTCTCCTGAGGCAATTTTGATAGGCCTGCAGGTGGTTCAATGCATTCAGGCATTTCTCATCTAGTAGTTCTAGCTGATGTAACCTTGCGACTTGGTATTCCTCATCAGTGATTATGTTTTACAGGGATACTCTTAAGGATGGGAGCTCGACCTCCATAGGTAAAATGGCTTTAGATCCAAAGACTAGGGAAAATGGAGTGGCTCTTGTGGGGGTGTGGATGCTTGTGTGATATGCCCATAGGGCAGGGTTGAGTTGGAGGTACCAGTCACGACCAGCTTCATTGACTGTTTTCTTGAGAATGCAAACTTCTTGGTTTTTGAATGGCTTTCCATTGTCAGTGATGATGGAATGAGGGATACCATAGTGATAGATGCTATAATGGAGGATAAACTTGGAGATTTGGGTGCTAGTGGTGAAGGTGAGTGGTATTGCTTCCACCCACTTGGTGAAGTATTCGATAGCAGTGATTATGAACTTATGGCCATTGGATGATGGCGAATGGATTTTCCCTATGAGGTTGAGTCCCCACTATGAGAAAGGCCACAACATCATGATCGGTTGCAATTCCTGTGTTGGTGCTTGGATGAGATCGCCATGCTGTTAACATGGTAGGCATTTCTTGATAAACCTGTAAGAGTCTCGTTCCATTTTTGGCCAATAGTAACTGGTCCTAAGGATCTTTTTAGCAAGAGCGGGTCCACTTGAATGTGCCCCATAGATACCTGCATGTACCTCTTGCAAGGCCACTTTAGCTTCCCTAGAGTCTAAACATCATAAAAGCGTGCCCTCAAGACTCCTTTTGTATAGGGTGTCTCCTACAAGGATGAAGTGGGAGGCTCGACGGATGAAAGATTTTTGTTGTGAGGTGGATAGATTGGGGGGATAATGTTATCATGGAGGTATAGGTAGGTTTCTTGATACCACTGAGATAGGGGACCAATGAATTTGCACATGAGCTTGGATTGAGGCACATCATATGCGGGGATAGGGAGCTCTTTGATCAAGAATTCATGCTTCTTGCTGTCTTTCTTCATGTCAACCAGGGATCCGATGGTAGCCATGGCATCTACAGCTTTGTTATTTAACCTTGGGATCTGCTCAAAGTGGATGTCATCAAAATAATCTTTGAAGTCGTCGACCATCTTTTTGTAAGGTAGGAGTTTATCATCCTTGGTTTTGTAATTATTGTTTACCTACCAGATGACCAGTTGAGAGTCTCCATACACTATCAACTTTTCAATTTTCTATTTGATTACCATTCGGAGGCCTGTGATAAGAGCCTCGTACTCTGCCACGTTGTTGGTACATGGGAATGTGATTTTGAATGACTTAGGGATTGTGTCACCTTGAGGGGTAACAAATAGGATGCCTACCCCCGAGCCTCTATGTGTGTATGATCCATCGAAGTACATCTTCCATGTTTCTGTAGCTAGTGTGATTGTCAAGATAGCTTTGTCAGGAAACTCTGCTAGTGTTGGATGTTCTGCAGGAATGGGTGCTTCAGCTAGCTGATTAGCTATAACTTGTCCTTTGATGGCTTTTCTCTCAGTGTATTCAATGTCAAATTCAGTGAGAATCATGACCCATTTCACCATTCTCCCTGTAAGAGCATCTCTGTTTAGCATATATTTCAATGGATCAATCTTGGCGATGAGCTTGGTTTTATGATTGAGCATGTAGTGTCTTAATTTTTGTGAAGTGAACACCAAGGCTAGACATGCTCATTCAATCTGTGTATAGTTGATCTCATAAGATATGAAAGTGCGGCTGATGTAATAGATGGCTCTTTCCTTTCCATGCTCATCATGCTATACTAATAAGGCTCTGATAGCTATCTCTGTTGCAAAGATGTATAGTAGGAGGAGTTCTCCTAGCCTTGGTGGAGTTAGAACAGGAGGATTAGCTAGGTAGTTTTTCAACTGATTGAAGGCAGTCTGACACTGAGTGTTCCAGATGAATGCTATATCCTTTCTGAGGAGATGTTGGAATGATTGGCATTTATTAGCAAGTTGGGTAATGAATCGATGGATGGATTGGAGTTTTCCTTGTAGACTTCTCAGCTGTTTCAGTGTTGTTGGAGGAGGTATTTCAATAATGGCTTTGACTTTTGCGGGATCTACTTCAATTCCTCTTCTGGAGTTTATATATCCCAAAGGTTTTCCAGAGGTGACCCTGAAGACACACTTCTTTGGATTTAGGTGGACATTGTATTGCTCCAAACGGTTGAAGATCATTGCCAATACATTTAGGTGTTCCTATCTTGTCTTTGATTTTCCCAATAAGTCATCCACATAATCTTCCATGATGTGGTGAAAAAGGTCATGGAAGATGACAGTCATGGCTCTTTGATACATGGCTCTAGCATTCTTTAGACCAAACGACATTACCACCTAGCAGTATGTTCCCCATGGACATATAAAGGACATCTTATGCTGGTCTTCTTCTATGATCTAGATTTGGTTGTACCCTGAAAAGCCATCCATGAGGGATAACATCTCATGTCCTGCCGTGAGGTCCACTATCATGTCAATGTTAGGCAACGGGAAGTCATCCTTTGGGCAGGCCTTGTTGAGATCTCTGAAGTCAATGCAGCAGCAGATTCGGCCATCAGGTTTGGCTACTGGTACTAGGTTGGAAACCCATTCAGGATAATGAATTGGGCGAATGAACCCAACATCCAATAATTTCTTTAACTCTGCTTTGACAAGGAGGGCCACCTGAGGATTCATTTTTTGAGTTTCTGCTTTACTGTTTTGCATCAAGGTGTACTGCAAGGTGATGAACAACCAAAGTGGGATCCAGCCTTGGCATGTCTGCATAGGTCCACACAAAATTGTGGTTTTTACATTTGAAGAATTCTAGGAAGTTTTCTTGCTCGACTATGTGAGAGATTCTGTCCTGAAAGTGATTTTCAATTCTTCTTTCGTTCCAAGATTCATCTCATAGGCTGGCTCTACTAGGATGGGTGACCTATCTGGATAAACCTTGTTTATCTTGGGAAGGCCCATGCTTCCATCTCCTAGTGCCTCGTGGAGGTTTTCACTAGGAGATACATATTTTTTTTTTACTTTTTTTGGGATCTGACACTGCCGCGGAATGGTTTTCACCATTAGATCCTTGTTTGATTTTTATATTTTTCTGACTGGAAGTCAGGATTGTCTCCCCAAAATAGGCATGTGTATCAAGTTCCATGATGTATCCTTCTCTGTGATCTCCAAGGGGGAAGTGATCTCTAACTCCCATCATTTCAGCGATGGCTTCATCGTTTGTGCTATGTCAAATACAGGAGGTCCCCATTGGTCCCAGTCAATGAGGTCGGGGTATATTAGTGGTAAGTCATTGGATGATGAGGTGAGAGTGGTGACTGAGTAGATGGTGCAAATGGATGAGTCAAAGAAATCAGCAAAGTCACTAAAGGAGTCTTGAAGGCCCATTTCGTTGATGTTGTCAACTTCCAAGAAGACCGTAGCAACCTCGGCTAAGATACATTTGCCAGTAGTGAGGATACATTGGGGTTGACCGTATCCTAACCCTTGAGTATAGGTATTTCTTGTCACTTGTAGTGGTTCCACGATCCCCTATTCTTGAAGGCTGATACCACCTTGTCCTTTATAACCCATGCTTTTGACAATTTCAGACCCTTTACCATAGATTTCTGTTGGGATGGTGGGGACTTCTTGCTTAGGCTCTTCATCCTTATATAGCCATGATGAGATATCTTCAAGGACATCCTGATTGAGGAGATGTTTCCTTTCAAATATGGGTGATGGTTTGCACTTGATGACAATTGTGTTGGCTGCTTCTATCTTTGGGATGCCAAAGGTTTTAGGATTGGATAATGTGCCCACACAAAATGTACCATGTAGGTCATATTCTCCACATCCTGTGTCGTTGAGCTTGATCTTGACCTTGGGTGGTGGCGGTGCTTGGGATGAAGTGGTGGCAATATTTGCGGGATCGATATATGAGGTGGATGCTATTGGATTGGTTTTAGTGGTAGCTTTTTTATATGGGCAGAAGGTATGGTTATGGCCTTCCAAGAAATTGTAGTATTGGAAGAGGTGGGGGTCAGCATAGATAGTGACTTCTGTGCCATTGTGAGGGAATTTGAGGCACTAATGGAATGTGGATGGGACGGCTTGCATGGCATGAATCCATGGTCTGTTGAGAAGAATGTTGTAGGGGAGGTCAAGATCAAGAACCTAACATTTTGTTTCTAGTATTTTCTATCCCACTTGAATAAGGAGCTTGATGGTGCCTTCAGATAGTCATTCGGTGTCATCATAGCCTTTGATTGTGATGCACTCACTGGTGTCTACAACCACATTGGAGTATCCCAAGTGTTTTAATAGTTTAAGAGTGCATATGTTTAGGCCAGAGCCACCATCTATTAAGACTCTTTTAATGGTGTGTTTGTGGATATAGACTTTGATATGTAGGGCGTCGTTATGTAAGTGTTCAGAGGTGAGAAGATCCTTTTCTAAAAATGTGAGATGGTGAGGTGCAGCGATATGTCCTACCATGGCTTGGAATTGAGTCACATTCAAGTTGGCAGGAACTTGAGTTTCCAAGAGGGCTTTATCAAGGACGTCTTTGTGAAGGGGGGATGTACGAAGTAGCTCAAGTATGGATATTTGTGTAGGGGTCTTTCCTAGATGCTCTAGGAGGTTATACTGATTGGTAGGACATGTGTTTGGGTGAGGGGGGAGGGTGTCTGATGTGGATGTGGGTGTTTGTTTGGTGGTAGGGGCTGTACAGATAGATACACGGCCATGATGGGTTGTCACAACATAATCAGATGCTTGTGTCTAAATGGTGATTGTGTCTACATGGTGAGATGATGGCTCTATCTGCCCTACAATAGATTCATAGGTTGCAGGAGGTGGGGTGACATTGTATGCTTGATTGGATGAGGAGGCTTTATTATGGTTAGGAAGTGGATCCTTGTAAGCTCCAAGATTGGCATTTGGGGGTGGTTGGGTAGTTTGATCAAGGCTGAATAGATTTTGATCTATAAGGTCTTGGATGTAATGCTTTAGTTGTATACAGTCTACCGTCTTATGACCCATAATGCGGTGGTATTCGCAGTAATCATTTTCATTGTACCATGCGGCCTTGAGCTCATTCTCTTGACGGGGTCTAACAGGTGGGAGTGTGATCAAACCTTTCTTGAGACATCTGTCGAGGATGTCCTCAATGGGTTCCCTTAAGGGTGTAAATTGCCTTCAAGGTTTACGTGGTTTAGTTTATCCCCTTTGGTTATTTATGTTGGTTGCATATGTATGTGCAGATGTTTGGTTCTGTACATGTTGGATGGCTTTCACATCCGTAACGCCTTTGTTCAAAGTGTTCTTGTTCTTCCCCCAATAGCATGGTTTGTCATTTGATTGCATGTTGGTGTTGTTGTTTGTATTGGGGGTGTTGTGAGGTTTGTTGTTGTTATTATTGTTGTTGTTGTTGGATTTGTAGTCATACAGTTTGATAGAACCCTTTGCAATAAGGGCCCATTCGATAGCGGTACCTTTGTCGATGACCTTTTCAAAGGTAGATGCACAAAGGATTTGTAAATGAAACCCTAATTCCTGGTTGAGGTTGGTCACAAACATGGTGACAAGTTGTTTTTCAGGAATTGGCCACGGGAGTTTGCTTGCTAAGCTTCTCCACCTTTGCAAGAAAGAAGCAAAGGCTTCTCCATTCTTTTGTTTGGTGTTGCAAAGGTCTATCATAGACATCTCGTGCTTGAAGTTGTAGGAGAAATGGTTTACAAATTTTTCCGCAAGCTCAAGGAAAGTCCTAATGCCTGGGGGAAGATGTGTGAACCATTCAGTGGCTTGACCGCCAAGGCTTCTTGGGAATAGTCTCATTAGATATGTATCATTATTTGAGACTTCTAAGCAAGCGATGTAGAACTCCCTAAGGTGGTCCTTAGGGTCTCCCTTTCCCTTGTATTTGTCAAATTTTGGCATTTCAAAGTTCTTGGGGAAAGGGGGCATGTACAATGTGAGATCAAATTTATAAGGGCAAATATCCTCAAAGGAATAGTGATTGTGTGTACCCCTAGATTGCATGTTATCTACCTTTTGAATCAAGGACTATACAATGGTTGTGAGATCCTGTGGTTGTGGTGGTTGAGGTGTGTAGGCCTGTTGATTGGTGAGATGTTGGAGATGGGGTGGGATTTGATGTTGGAGATTGTTTGGTTGAGGTTTTGGTACTGTGGGTTGGTGTTTTGGTTGATGTGTGCTTGATGTTGTTGATATGCGTAGAGTTGTTGGAGAATATGTGGTGGAATTTGGGGGTTGGGATTATGTTGATTTGATGATGTGATGGGGTTTTGTAGATATGTGACATTGGATGGATTGACGTTAGATGAGTGGATGTTGGAGGGGTTGGTTGTATTGTAAGGTGGTTGTGAGAATAACTGTCTTAGGTAGGTGATGGTTTGATGATTGGGTGGAGGCACACTTGTAGATGTACTTGCATGTGTGGTGTTTCCTTGTATGCCTAAGGTGATTTGAGGGATGAAAGTGGTTACGTTAGTTGTGATAGTGGATGTTGCGACATGTTGGGATGTAGTAAGAGTGGAGGTACTTGTGGTAATCGTGGATGTGGTAGTGGTAGTGGTAGCACTTGTGGAGGTGGTAGATATGGTGGGTGTTGATGTTTGTGAGATGATAGGTTGGGTGTTTGATGTAGATGCTTGGGTGTTGGATGTAGTGGGAATGATTATAGAGGTGGATGTTTGGGATGCTTTCATGTTATGGGGTAGTTGAGCACCAATTTTGAGAAGATGATCAAGATATCTATTTGGGTCTGACCTTAGGATTTTATCAAGTAGTCCATGTTATCGACATCTTGAGTAAAGCTCAAGACATCTAGATCATCTTGGGATATGGTGGGAACATTTTGTGTTGGTGGTGGTGGTGGTGGTTGTAATTGTTGTAAAAAATGGAAAGGATTTTCATTGGGATTATATGTGGGGATGTAAGAGTACGTAGGTGGGTTGAATGTTTGATTGATGGGTATATTGCTACTATTAGTGTTAGGCATTCTTATGCCGTCATATTGTCCAGATTTTGCCATTTCTTGATTCTTCTTGTGTTGTGATCTCGTTATGGGCATGTACGTGTATGTATTTGATTTCTAGAAGAAGAGTGAGATGGGGATGGAGACCTTAGAGAATCAAATTGATGGTGTTGAACCCAATGATGGATGTAGAGGGTGAGTGTAGTAAGATGAAGGATCGATGAAAACAAAGGTGTGAACCTATGGGTGATAAAAATGAATGGTATTGACTTTTGCACAAATTTGAACCAAAGGTAGATGATGGATGATGTTTGTTTTGAGGGTGATTTTGATAAAAGGGTTTTTGAATTTGATGTTGATTTTGATTGATTAGGCTGATTAGGATGATGTTTTTGGGAAGGATTTGATGGTCAACAAGTTCAGCTTTTTAGGTAAGATCTAGATTTGTGTCACACAAATGGATGTTTCTCTTTGTTTGGGGTAGACTAATGACCTTACACAAAGAAGGATGACTATTTCACTTGGAAGGTAGACTATTGACTCTCCAAGCAAGATATGATGTGAAGAATGAAATCTAGATCTAGCTTTGGCTCAAAAGGATGACGAGTTTTGGTTGATGATTTGTTGATGGGTGTTTTGATTTGGATTTGGTTTTTTCAGAAATGATTTGTTTTGGTCCAACGAGATATGCAAAAAGATTAAGGGGGATGGATAGATATGGACTTGAGTGGATTATGATATAGCAAAGGGTCCAATAATAATGATGGTGGATTCTCTAAGGCCCAAATGATGGTATGTTTTGGAAAAATTTGAGGAGAAAATGGATGGGGTACGGACGATTTTTTGGAATGTAAATATGGATTATGGTAGAGCAGATGGTGAAGATCAGAACTGAATGGGTCTTAGTCTCAGGCAAGTCAATCTAAAAATAGCACCAATCCATGGGTGAAATGGCACCAAAATCAGACAGAGATGGCATTGATACAAGGCAGTGTTGGTTGAGGTCCTGAAAAAGATTGATTTTGGCTTTGTTTTGATTTGGAATTCGATCAAATGATTTGGTTTGTCTCTTGGCCGGTTGTTTGAAAGTAATTTAAGCACATTAACACACAATTAAGCACATGAACACACAATAACTAAGATTTTTATTTGTGAAATGACGTGTGATTTTGTTAAACAAGCACTTTGCACATCCTAAGGCGAAGATATGATAGTATTTGTTGAATCCCCTAGCCGTGCCTATTCAAAGCAGGTAACTCCAGGATCTTGGTAGCACTGGCTCCTCCTTACAATTGCACACACTTCTCATGCATACCAAGATCTGGGTTTCTTATAAGGCTTGTTCCTCACCAAACCTTTAGATTATTCCTGCTACATCGGCTAAGAACCGCATGAATCAGGGCCGCTTCAAAGGTTTCCCTTCTGCGTCAACAAATAGAAGGATTTTGGCTTGCTAAACAATGGTTCTTAGTAAGTGCTTTCGTTTAGGTGCTTATACATGCAGCAGTGCTACTCTCTGTTATGGAGTCTCCTAGCCTCCAAGGGTTACACCTTGGAGGGTTTTGGGGGAGGTTAGCTGTCGATATAACACAACACCTGTTGCTTATGACTTTCATCCCAAACACCTTATTTTATATAGCAGCTTGAAAGAGCTTGCCTTTAACTTGTTGCCACTTGGGTCGTTCCCACCTTTCGAAGTGGGGTGGTAGGCCCTCTAAGGATTAACAAAAGTAATACAACCACAAAAATACTTTTGATCCCCAAGTTCATACAAAGATGTGAGGGGAGAGCATACATATTCCTTGTGCTTGCATCACACTAAACATGGTTCATTTTAGTTCTTTTGATTAAGTTGGGGGTGATTAATGCAAGTGTTGTGAGAAGTTTTTGATTCCCAATGTCACCAAATGGTGTGAGGGAAGAGCATACACTTTTCACACTACAAACATAAACCATGAAAACACTTTACACAAATTGGTTTTCTTGATTATATGAGTGAAGAATGCAGATTGTTGTTCTTTTTAATCCAATGATTTCAATTGATGCAATTTGTGGTTCTTTTTAAAGCCCAAAATCAAAGTGTTTTGATAGTTGTTGGCACACAATTTGTGATTTTTAGAACACCAAATTCAAATGTTTGACACACACACGTAAAGATTTGTTTGATTTGTTGATTCAATTTTATTGCACCAAATCAAAATGTTGTGTAAACTAGCATGCAAGGGTTCATTTTAAACTCCAATTGAAATGTTTGCTAAACTAGAGATAAAAACATCCTACAAAAGCTTGTTAGTATCTACAAAATGATAGTGATGACCCGCACACAAGCTGTCAGTCCCTGCACAGAGAACAAAGTTAGTCTCACAAAATAGTGCTAATACAGAGATAAAATGGTGCCACTGCGGACAAAAAATGACGACACTGATAGAAAACAAGCTGGAAACCTGACCCCCTATACAGATAGTGCCAATTTATCAGATAGCACTAATATCAGACCCAGAAGGCACCAGAACAGAATATGGCACTACAGATTTATACAGAAGGCGCTACTAAAATAAATAGTGCTAATACAATAGAAAGAAAGCACTAAAATAGATAATAGCACTAAAATAGGTCAAGGAAGGCACCACTGTGCAACATGTCAGGTGGTCTGGTCACAGTTATGGATAGCGCCAATCTAGGTGCAGATAGCGTCGATATGGGCCTGAAAAGTATCCATCCTACAAATAAAGGTCTTCCAAGTGAAAGAGGAGGTTAGGCTGCACCAAAAAGTGGTCCTGTTAGCATTGTTAGCCTTGACAAATGAAAAATAGGACAAAATAGAAGCCAACATGCATGTTTAGATTTTATGAAAAATTCGGCATGATCTCCCCTTGTATCTTCCAATATTCCTACAAAACAAAAAGCAATTAGATAGAAAACATAGTAGGAAGAAGATGGGTGAAATGGACACGTGAGTGAGTCCTAAGTAAAAAAATGTGCTGCGCAAAATAGCGCTAAAAGATGCCAGAGATAGCACCACTACGTAGGGTATATGGCATTGCACCTGTAAAACCATGTCCTATGCACAAAAACTCACACAAATAGATTAGATTTAGACCTTGTGGGTCTCACCGGGTGTGCCAATGTAGATTAGGAGATCAAGTTGAGTTAGAAATACAAACTAAAATACATAAAACACAAGAAAGCTATACCTCAACAAGAAGACCCGATCTCATCAAGGGAGAGGAGAGCTTGCACCCATAAAGCTCCTAAGACATGATATTCCCTAAATAAGTGAATAAAATGTAAAATGCTATCCTAATTATGCAACTCATAATTCTAGCTCAAGTGGATATTTGGACATGGTAACATTGCTTAAAGGTTGGATCCCAAAATGGGTTGAAGGAGGTTCTATTTATAGACTTTTGGAAGGGATTTTGATCCAATGGTGGAGGATAAAAGTAATGTGGAGGGCCTATAATAGATCTTAGAGGAATAGAGGGCTAGGAATAAAAATAAATCTTTTATTCATTTTGGGAAAAGGGGTAATTAAATGAGCATGGGGGTGAAGGATTATTTTTGAATTAAAGATTCATATGGGGAATGTAAAATAAATTAAAAATTTATTTGGGGATAAGTGGAGATAAATGAGGTATGGGGATGTAAGGGGAATTAATTGTGATGTGGGATGTTTTAAAATAAAAAATTGACTTATGTGGATTTATTTCATTTTTTTATTTGGAGGATGTGGGGAAGGGTGTTAAACTAGGTTTGACCACCCAAATGAGAGGTTAGGATTAATTAAATATAGGTTTTATTTAATTAACCCTAGGTCTAGGATGAGGTCGGCTAGGGTAGGCAATTAAATAATAGCTATTTAATTGTCTAGGGTAGGGATAAGTCAATTAAAAGGCTGAATTAATTAGTTAAGCATTGTTTAGCTAATTAATTAGATTTAGTGAGGAGAGGGAAATTGAAATAGTAAATATTGCATATTTATTAAATCAATTGGCTAAGGTTTTGGACTATTGAATTAATGAAATTAATTCAATTTTGGGGATAAAATGGTAGAAAATTGGGTGATGAAGGGATAATTAATTAAATAAAAATTTAATTAATTGAATAGGAGGGAGATTGATGTGTTTAGGGATGTCGAGAGTCAGTTTAGTGGTTGAGACATTTTTAGGTGTCTACATATCCCATCCACGAGGAGTTAATTTGTTCCATATGTTCTGCTGAGAACAGATCGCCATATAGGCTTACAAAGTTTACAAATGCAGTCATGTCGTAGTTTTCCAATCCATCTTTGAAGATCTTGAGGGCTTCTTCAGTTTTCTTCTTCTTCTTGATTGCTTTCATGTCAAGGACTCCACAAATGAAACCTTTTTTTGGATTTGGGTTGGTGTGCTGGCCTACAATAATAACATCATCCTTAATGCCCTCATTGACCAGAAAACCTGTAAATCTTGACACCCTGGCAAGAGACCTTGTGGCTTGGATGACAATCACGTAGAAATGCTCTAAAAGGACACCATCATGGATATGGCTACCCTGTGCTCCCCTTATCCTTGTAATCTCTTTGATGGCATTGCATGGCCCCTCCTCCTCTGTACTGAATAAGCGGTGGACTTGCTAGTCCACTAACTCCTCCAAGCACTCACAGTGGACTCTGAAGTGATTTCTGCTTACCATTGTTATGGGAGACTTTGAGCCATCGTCCTAAAATAGGAAGTTTCTCTTGATTACCTTCCTCATGACTTACATTGTCTAAAAGTTTCAAGTTTTATGATGCTTTTTGCCTATCCAAACCATCCTCACTTCTAGAAAAGGAATGCTTGATTGACTCTTCCCTAATCAAACCAGACTGGGGACAATCCTTCCTATCTCTTATGGGATTTCCTATCTTGGAGAAAGCCATGCTCTCTGTTGATTCTTATGAGATCTCCTGCCTTGAGCTATACCTATGAAATTCCTAAATCCCCATCGTCCTTGATTAGCATCTTTCTCAGATCCTCAAAATACTATCCTTCAAAAAAGCATTCCTCCCCCATTTCCTATTCAACCCCTTGTTTCACTAGGAGATTGACCACCCCATTGGCCTCTTTGTTTATGTGCATGGTTGACCTCCTTGCCTATGCTAGCTATCTTGAAGACACCCTAAACTTTATCATTGAGATAGATGTTAAATCTGTGTTGGTTGTATGCATGTGTTTTCTTTGTTCCTGTAGATCACATATAAATATAGGCTTAGGAGTATTTACAACAACACTACTTTTTGATTTGGATCCTAAAAATGCTGCACAACTTATGTTCTTCTATCAAACATCTATCTACAAGTGGGTAGGTGTGGTGAGGTGAGGAGATTGATGACAGATAGAGGAATTAAAAAAATGCCCAGATGCAGTTGGATTGAAGGGTATAAAATGGTACATACTTTTTTGTGTAGGAGATAGATCACATCCATAGACAAAGGAGACCTATGTAAAGTTGGAGAAATTGGCTTGGAAGATGAAGGCGGCAAGGTATTTTCCAGATTCAAGAATTTACTTAATGCTAGGAAGGATGGGCAAAAGAATTATTTCTCTACCACCATGGTGAAAAGTTGGCAATTGCATTTGGTTTGTTAAACATGCCCCATGGAACAACTATTAGACCTTTATCTTAAGGTTACTCATGAACCTTAAGATAAATAATTATTGAAAAAAAATTGTGCATTCATTAATGACATGTAAGAGAATTTAATCAACTGCTACTTAAAAACTCTTTAATGTTTCTGTCTAATGCAGGTTATTACATTAATAGTGAAAAAAAACATACATTGACCACACAATTTGTGGCACATAAGGTTATGTAATAGAATTTACAATTGATAGTTAAATTGTATAACAAATTTTTTTATGATCTTTAGTAATGTTTATTAGAATTGTTGCATGTTTTACATCATTGGAATGACATATTAGCTGTAACTTTTTTGAAATTTATTATGGTATGTGCACTTTGATATGATGTAATATGATTATGGTTCATTTCATATGTTGGAATATTAGATATATACCAGAAAAATAAATTATTACATGAAATAAATAATAACTTTTCATTTTAAATGTTTTTTTTGTAGAACACAGGTCTTCCAGAAGATGAAGATGATCTTGATGATATAGATCTAGATTATATTGGTTCTGGTACAGATCACATGGCAGAGGATGATGATGATGATGCAAATACAGAAGACAATGAGGCCAATGACGATGATGATGATGACGATGATGATCATGATGATGATGATCATGATGGTGATGATGATGATGAGGCAGTTGCTGGTAGTAGCTAGTGAAATTCATGATCATATAGACTGCATCATGGATCATTGTTGATATATCGTTATGATGCCTCTTTTCATGGTTACTATCATATGTATTATTTTCATGACCTGTAGTACCATATTATTGAGTTGTATCATTTTCACATGTATCAATTTGACTTATATCATTTGGACATGTATCATCTTGACTTGTATCATTTTGAGTTACATAATTTAACATTTTTACTTATATCATTTGTACATTTATCATTTTGACTTATGTCGACTGTTGGACATGTATCATTTTGACATGTTATTGATCTATTGCCATAGTTGACTTTCACTTGTTTTAGTTATATATGATGACGATCTTATTAGTATTGACTTGTCAATTTATATATATTGACAGCTGTTGATGATTTTTAGATGGATATTTATTATGTATGATGATTTTAATTTACTGCTCACGATGGATGTAGTAAAATTCAATTAAATTATAGATATTTGACTCACTTGTTTTAATTATAGATGATGATCATGTTATAATAATTATTTTGTTATTTTATAATAATTATCTTGTTTTTTTATATAATTATCTTGTTAAATTGGAAGCAAAACCTAAAGCAACAAAGGAGGTCATAATGGAAGCAAAACTTGGCGTTAATTAGGAAGCCAAAAAAGAAGCTATTTTCAATGCCATACAAGAAGCAAAATACAAAGCATGACTGAGAGCAAAACTAGAAACAAAAATGGGAGAAGACATGGAAGCAAAATTGGAAGCAAAATTGGGTGCCAAATCTGGTGCTAAATTAGAAGCAAAACTGGAAGCAAAATTGGAAGCAAACCTAGAAGCAAAAATGGAAGCAAATCTAGAAGCAAAAATGGAAGCAAAAGCAAAAGCAAACCTGGAAGCAAAATCGGAAGTAAAACTGGAAGCAAACCTGGAAGAAAAACTAGAAGCAAAATTGGAAGCAAACCTAGAAGCAACACAAGAAGCCAAACCAGAAGCAAAATCAAAAGCCAAACTTGAAGCCAAATCTAGTGCTAAATTGGAAGCAAATATGGAAGCAAAATCGGAAGCAAAATGGGAAGTAAAACTAGAAGCAAACTTTGAAGCAACTTAAGAAGCAAAACCAGAAGCAAAATTGGAAGACAAATTAGGTGCCAAATTTGGCACTAAATTGGAAGCAAAATTGAAAGAAAAATGGGAAGCAAAATTGGAAGCAAAAATTGAAGCAAAAATAAAAGCAAACCTAGAAGAAAAACTAGAAGCAAAACTAGAAGAAAACCTAGAAGCAACACAAGAAGAAAAACTAAAACCAAAATTGAAAGCCAAATTGGGTGCCAAATCTGGCGCTAAATTGGAAGCAAATCTAGAAGCAAAATTGGAAGCAACACTGGAAGCAAAAATGGAAGCAAACCTGGAAGTAAAACCAGAAGCAAAATCAAAAGCCAAATTAGGTGTCAAATCTAGCGCTAAATCCAATGCCAAATCTGGCTATTTCTTTCTAATGCTAAATCTGACGCTAAAGTTAGTGCTAAAATCATCGCTAAAGTCGGTGCTAAATCTGGCGCAGAAGTAAGCATGCAATCTTGGGCCAAGTTTTGCACTGGGAAAAGTGTCTAATTCCTTAATTGCACTAAATTCTGGAACTATTTTAGGTGCTAATTACCTATTCTATTTTAGTGTTGAAAAGCTCGTAGAGACCAAAATATATTCAAATGGCTAGGGTTACAAAAAGGAAAAGGAAAAAACACAAAATAGTGAAACCATTCAAAATGACCAATATATGAAGAACAAAATGATAAGAAAACAAAATCAAAGTCGAAGCATATGAATTTAACATGCAAGTAATCATAAATCACCATTAAAATATAGAAAACTCAAAGAAACCACACACAGAAAGAAAATGAGTTGAAAAGATAGTCATAGAACACCTAGCCATCGTGCAAGTCATAGATCACAAACCCACACCCTCAAATGCACTAGTGGATTCGATCTCATGCCATAAAATTTGTATTGTGATTAAAATTGTCAAAGCTCTGGGAGAAAATGCAAAATGTAAAAGTGAAAATAGAGTGGGGTAAATGACAATAAATTCCTCTTTTACATGCATGTGGGAAATTGCAATAAATGTAGGTCCGAGGGTAGGTTAGAATTTAGTTTGATCCCTTGCCCATTGATATATCAGTGATGCTGGACTACTACCATAAAAATATGTCAAACTCTGAATATTCACAAGGGTGACACATTAGACCAACACTAGTATCCTTAGACTTTGGGATGTCAAGGATGCTTATATTGTCACACCAAGATGACAAACCCCAACAAGATGAAAACTCAACCATGTAAACATACAAAGGGAAACCATTAGGTTTTCAGGAGTGATTCTAGTGTCATGATGAAATGACAAACCATGATACCCTGACAGGGTAGGCAACAAGAAAAAATAAGTAAAAAGCACCAAAATTAATTTGTCAATACCCATTAGAGTAAAGAAAAGGGGGGTAAAATATCAAAACAAAGACCAAAACATGCCAAAAGGAAGAAAAAGGAAAATATTCTATGTACAGGCAATGAAGAAAAATCAATGTTACAACATAGGAAAATGAAACAAGCAAAGAAAAGAAAATGGGGTCCTCTTTGGTCCAAAATGGGGCATGTTGTGTAGGGCACAACAAAATGCCAACCATAACAAGAAAATGCTCTAGAGCATTTTGAGGAAAACAAGGAGCTCCAAAACCAAAAGTCACTTATAACTCAAGAGAAATAAGAGACAACAATGCATACAAGTGCAAATTACCAACAAATCATATAGAAGACAAACAAAGAAAAATAGAAATAAAAAATAGATAGGCGCACACCCACACAAATTAGGCAAAAAATGAAAGAAAACTAAAAAACAAACCAACTATCAGATAAAATAAATATGAAAACCAAACTAGCCACTGAAGCTCAAATGAAAACTAGTTAACAAGATACTTAACTAAACCTAATTCAGTCTAGGTACAAATGTCTTAGGATAGAAAGCACATGAGCTACGTCCTAACTAACTTTTAGTTATGCTTAGTAGTAATAACCTACCACATATGATCCTAAGGAAAGAAAACTCATCCTTGTACTAAGAAATATGGAAACTAGGGAAGCTTGGTTCAAATTCTAGGTACTAGTCTCATAAAATTAGAAGTTGTGAGTCATCTCCATGATCATGATTAATCCATAAACATGTTTTACTATCTATAGTCAATTGAAAGTTATCAAAATACAAAGGAGAATGAGAAGATACAACTTGATTTATTGGATTCATAGCTATAGGCATATCATGAAATGTGGTCTCTCCTTTTGGAGGTCTTAACTCATGATACACCACTCCATTTTTCTCAAGTACTTCTAGATGTGGGTCAAATGGATAGATTCTATTAATTTTTGTTTCTCTAGAGTCTTTTACTTTATGAAATATGTTGTTGTATTCATCAAACCCCTATATATCATCATCAAAGACATATGAATCTAGTTGAAGATCATTGTAAATAAGAGGATATAGTTGCCATCACATTCTAAACAAAAATCTGCCATTGATAACTCATAAATATGTGCATATACATCAGTGTCTAACTTACCATCTACATGGCCTTCTTGATTGATATAAATATGATATGGATAATCGCCAAAGGGTGTGTGTCTGATATGAACACTCCTTGGACCATTTTCTTCTAAAAAAATAGTTTCTAACTCGTATTCTTTACTCACACAACAAAGTCTATCAGATGTTCCATAGTCTGATTGAAATTCCAACTTATTCAATTCAGCTTCATGAATGTTATAGATCTGATATAACTAATTTTCCTAAGTCACTAAGTTATCCAGATTGTGAATAAGTTTCTTAACTTCCCAAAAAAAAATTGCAGGTCATTTTCTCAATTTATAGCAAAAGATCTATCAACTGTCCCATCAAAATGGTCATCTACCATCTCATGTATAAACACACCATTCTTTATTTCACCATGATTTTCATTCAATCCAGCAAGGACAATATTACTTGCAAGTTCGTTAGAATAAACTTCATCATTATCACTTGTCATGAAAGAATCTATGAATGCATCTCTAAACTTACTTACTTCATCTAATGGATCCAAAGAAGATGATCATTACTAAATAATGAATCCATTTCACTATTTGATGTAGGATTTTCATGTTCAAAACAATGATGAATTAGATGTTACCGCATGAATGTTCTCATAATTTGGAATAGGCATGTCACCACTTTATTGTAAGCTAATCACTTCATCCAATTCCTTAGGTGTTTGTATAGTCCAATGATCTACTTCAAGAATAAATACATCTTCAATTGAAATGATTCTCTTTAGGTGCAAATCAAACCTTGTGATAAAAATTTGGCAGTCTTTCTCAAGGTTCTGATCTGTGAGGTGTATTCTACATCTATCCGGTTGTGTAAAATCTTATAATGACATTGAAACACCCAACTCTTGCAATCTCTTATTCAATTTATCTTGTATAAGTGTAATATTCATCTCAACTAGGTTAGGGGTTGTCATACCCTCATTATGTAAACTTTTTTGACTTCCATAGGGGCTGCTTGCTGCCTTATCTTGATGATAGTAGTTTTGGGGAAGCATTGTAGAAGCCCATCTACTTTAAATTGGTCATCATATCTTGATGTTTCATGGCTGATTTTTATAGTTAAGTCACTTGGGAACTCAAACCTTTGATTGGGATCAACCTTTGGATCCATTTTTCTTCATATTTGAATAGACTACCAAGTTGATATAACCGATCAACATCCATAGCTATACCTTGTGTATTTTGACCCCAAATTAGTCTTGCATTGAGTTGGCATAATTTTGATATGACTGATCAATATCACCTTCAATTGAAAAATCACCATCATACAAAGAATTTAACCATCATGGTGCTATATCCTTGCTACAAATTTAGGTGATGCAACTATATGTAGGCCTGCATGAGGCGTAGAACTCACACACTTGACAAAATTTGAGCCCAATCGGCTAAAATTGCATCTTTGAAAGTGGTTGAGTTGACTTGTTACATTAGTTGATTTCATATTCTAAGGATTTAGTATGCTCTAATTGGTTGATTTAAAAGGTTGCAAATGAGTAGATAAGTTGAATGGGTTGATATAAGACTATATTGGTTGGTAACTTGCAAGAAATTGTGTACTACAACTCCCACCTTCACTATCTATACCATTTGAGATGTCATATCCATATTGTGTCAATAAGATAGCCTTGTTGAATGCATCATTCAAGGTAGAAACCTCACCAAACAGTCTGATCTTTCTTGCAATTGAGGCATCCAAACACCATAGATAATGATCGATCAACATTAAACCACTTACCATATGATTTGAAGCTTGAACCCTTTGATACATGAGAAGGAGCCTATGATTGAATTGTGAAATAGATTCTTTCAGTGTCCTTATGGCTACAAAATAAAATAGTGAATCTTGCGTACCCAAATTAAGAACAAACTAGTTTAAAAATAAGCATTCTAATTCAGACCATGAGCAAATAGAATTAGGTAAAAGACTTGCATACCATTGAAGTGTTGCACCTTGAAATGTCTTGACAAATAAATTAGAAATGACATATTCATGTTTAATCTTAAGAAAAATCATTAGGTCCTTACAAATCATCACATTATCTAAAGCATTTTGTCCATTATTCTGGGAGAATAAAGGAATCCTGTTGAGTGCATGAAAAGAAATCTCATGGATATTTCCGCTTATTGCATGGAATAAGATTTTCTTCACCGTAGATGCTAGTGGGGTTGGCTTACAAAGATTGTCATACTTAAATTGTGCTCTAGGGGTAAAGCTAGTTTGGGACCTATATTCTAACACTCACTTAAAATGGGCCAAGATTATTCAAAACAAATACCTAGATAGCATAGATCTAAGAAGAATTCTTACCACAACTAATCCTCTGGGACGTTTTAAAAAATGGATCTCTATATTAGAGTGCAGGGATCTAATAGTGAAACACATCACATGGGAAATAAGAAATGGGAAAAGAGCATTGTTTTGGGAAGATTCATGGAATGGGTTCCCTACATTGAAAGAGGAGCAAGGACTTTTGGAAATAAAGGAAATTTTAAACACTTCTTAGGGTCCATTTGTGAGATAATACATTAATTTATAAATAGTGTGGATGGAATCAAGACATGGAAGTGGAAATCATTACAGGGCATGGGTATCCCAAAAGATCAATGATAGAAGTTGGAAGAAATGCTAGTAGCAAGGAAAATTTGCATCTTTGAGGAGGAGGATATAATCAAGTTGTGTGGATTTAAATCAAGGAACTATAATGTAAAGATAAGATATTCAAATAGGGAAGATGTAATGAAAAAATAAAATTGGCTAATACACTACATGTTAGCATAAACATTATTTACTGAAGGGTGGAGACTTTACATGGGTGGCATTGCAAAACAATATTCTAACAACAGATAGATTGAGGAAATTTGGTTTCATGGGGCCGCACAGGTGTGTATTGTGTAAAGAAGCAAAAGAAACAATGAATCACCTCCTACTAGGATTTAGGTATGCAAAATATTACTGGAAAAAGATAATGGGAAAACTGGATTGGCACAGTCCACTACCACATGATATATTATCACTTTTCAGTTCCAAGCATAGAAGGGACTTGATGTGTCCCCCATTTATGGGAAGTCTAGGGTTAATCTAGATATTAAAGAAAGAGTGAGTGTAAGATGGAAGCCACCAAAACAAGGATGGTGCAAATTAAATTTTGATAGGGCTTCTAGAGGAAACTTTGAACTATTAGAAGCAAGATGCATAGTAAGGAATCAAGATGTTGATGTGATTAGAGCAGCAACCAAAAACCACCCTAAGAAGGAATAAATAATGAAGAAGAATTCTAAGTGATGTTTTTAGGTCTCCAAAAGGGAATTAAACTTGCTTTGAAAAGGATAATTATAGATGGGGATTCATTAATAACAATTAATGCCATAGGAAACATGACAAATGCTCCAATTGGAAGTTGAACAATATACTACACTATTATTGAGAGTTGGTGAACAAATTTGAAGCCTTCCAAGTCATGCAGTGTGCCATGAAGAAAATAAAGAGGTAGATAAACTTGCTAACATGGAAATCTAAATGGATGGAGAGTTGATAGATGTTAGGGATGAAAATTGTGGAGAATGATTGTAGGGGATTCACCTTCCCTTTGCATTATGTAATAATAAATTAAAGTATTGAATGAATGAGACACCCAATCCTTTCACCTGTGAGAAGATCTAGTGGAGGTACACAAATTGAACTAGCCTAATGATGAGAATTACCTTCTGGTGGATGCAAAGGGAGATTATATTGGAAAAGAGGAGATGGCTATGGTATTTAGGAAAAAATGGATACGACTATGTGTCTCATAGAAAAAGTGAGGCATGTTGCCTTTTAGGGGAGAAATATTTGATCTATGCCTGAAGAAGGTGTTCACGTCAAAATCTATAGTTTTTTTTCATGTGGTGAGAATGGTATTAGGTAACATCTTGTCAACAACCCATAAAAACTTGGTTAATATAGACATGCCTCCATGTTTGTAGCGGTGATGTTGGATTTAGGAGAGCCAAAAGATTATATTCAAGAGGTTGCAGAGATGCTGATAAATATAAGGTGGTGAGGAGGGTTGAAGAAAACAATGGATGCAATGGTGTTGGATCTGTGGTTTCTTCTGGGTTAGGGCACTTGGCCCTCCATCAACCCACATTACTTTGGGTTGTCGGTGTAGTTTGTCATCAGAGTGATTGGAGAAGACGAGGAAGAGAGAAAGAACACTACAAAATAGGGATTAGAGTTCTTGAAAATAATTGCAGGGGTGTCAGATTCTTCAAGTGTGGACTAGTCATTTACTATGGTCACATATGATTCAAACTGAGGTGATGATGGTGAGTAAGTAGTAGAAAATAATGATAATTAAAAAGGTGCATCTATAGTAAGACTATGATATAATAGTTTGTATTTAGAAGGATTAATAGAAGATAGTAATATATGTAGAACAAAACAAATTTAAAGGAGTATTTTTAGACCCTCCAACGGAGAAACCATTCTAAACTCTATAACTTCATTAAATTCAGTTAATACTATGGGGTATGGTTCCCTTATGCCTAATTTATCGATAAAAATAATTAATACAATAATAACCAATGAAAGAAACCTAGTTACCATAGTAATACTTTCCAAAGGAAATTTCTAATAATAATAGGTTTGTTAATGTGTAATTATGCTAGTTCTTGAAATGACAAAAAAATGGCATTTGGGCAACACTATGGTTTCCAGAAATGGCAATTTGGTGAGCTTTGCGACACTTTTTTATCTCTCAATCTGATACATGCCTTTAATTCATTTTAGTCATGTCTTGAAGTCCTTGATTTGGGATCAAATACCTTCTATTATGGTCAATCTTTATTTTTCTGGATAGGATTGGCTACATTTTGGCACCTTGTTCTCTACAAGTTGTTGGTCTTTTTATCTAGCTTTAAACTAAAATGCTAATGAATCTTTAATAGGGCAAGAATCACGCTTAGTTGTTTCTCCCATGTACCATAGCATGTCTAGGTTGTTTCCATGGAAAGTAAGGCTTCATCTTTGCTACACCCCTCCTTTTTCTTTTCTTCACACACAACAACCTCATGTATGGGCATTGATGATCTTAAGTAGAAGCTCCCTCTGAAGGCAAGTCACCCTGAAGCTCTTGCAATCAAAAAATCTATAGTAGCCTCAAATGATTTTGTTCCCAGGCTCTACTCCACGCTATTTGTGGAGGTTTCTAATGAAAATTTGGCTCATTCAGCTAAAACTCTTTTGGATCATACTCTCATTGGTTACTTCATTGGCTTATAGCCAAGTGCATTAGCACTGGAAAAGTAGATCTCATCAATTTTAGGGTCAAAAATCATTTCTTTTGAGTTTTGATGTAGATAGGGATATTTCACCGTCATTTTTAATCCAAAGAGGAATGAGATGTCATATTTCAAGGAGGATGCCCATGGCTTACAGGCTCAAGTGCACTATTTTTTAATTTTTGGACTACACACTTCAACCCACAAGTAGATGTTCTTGATGAAGCTCTGACATGGGTAAGTTTTTGTATGGGTAAGGCTTTGGAATAAATATTCTCTTGAGATCATTTGTAATAAAATAGGTAAATTTATAGATTAGATCCCTCCCAAATCCTCTAATGTTACATGTGCTCACATTTCTATACATGTCAATCTCAAAAAGGGTCTACCTAAATCCATTAGGATTAAGGTTTTGGACTGTGTACATGCTCAACTTCTTGGTTACAAACATCTATCCTTCAAATGTCTTTCTTGCCATGAATATGGCCACTTCTTTAGAGATTTCCCTCTCAATAAAGAATCTCCTATTGAGAAAGACTTGTCAAGTAATGGAGGTGTTGTGATGCTCACAACACGCCCCATTTTACCCTCTAGCAAAATGAGGACCCCTGCTGTGGCTTTCACTTTTGGCTTGTGTGTGTGGTCTTGCTTGGTGGTAGAAGGGAAAAGGGGTAGGTGTTACAAAAGTGTCAAAATTTAGAAATCCTCGAGTCAAGGAGAAAAATTAAAGGTATTAGGGAATTCTTTGTGAAAAATGATCAAGGGTTGCTTTTGAACAAACTTGGAATTTATAGTTTTTTGTGAGATATGATGGTTTTGGTAAAAGGCATTATTTTGGAGTTTACATGTCATATACAAGTGTGCTTGTATATGGAGTCTTTGTATGTGTTGAGTTATGTGCTTTTGGGTTTTGGTATCTTGTTGATTGCATGCATATGTCTAATGATCAAATCCTTTGCATACAAATTGGACCCGATTGGTATCAACAATCGATTGTATAAAAGACAAAGTCTGTGCTTGCATGTAGGTTTGTATGTATGTTAATACAATTGCATTTGGTATAAAAAGTAGCGAATGTACATATGTGGATTCAAAGAAAAGGTAAAATCAAGCATAGGGAAAAGACTAAATTAAATGTCGTCACATTATATGATCAAATGGCATTAGTCAAAATTTGGATATAAGGTATAAATGCATACAAAAGACCAATATAGGAAAATGTAATGATGAGTAAAATGCACCAAAATTGGTAATATTCACATTATGTATGAGCAAAAATGTACATTCAAAAGAGGGTGTATCTGTAAACGCCATTGTAAAAATTCAAATTCTTCACAAAAAGAGAACTGAAGTGTCTAAATAATAGTATAGAGATTAAGGATTCACATAGAAGTGTCCAATTCAAACTACTTCTACAAAATGACCCAACCAGTCTGGGTTTTGTGTTGAATCTAATCCCCTGGACAGGCGTAAGAAACTAAGGCTGACCCTTACCCAATAACGATGGCGTGCTAAGGCATGATCCATCATGTTCATCAGAAATGGAAGCCTTTCATACTGTGCTCCAGGAATATTCATTAGTGGAATCTCTGAGGCTCGTGGAATGCCCACGCCTAATTCTACCCCCATTGAAATGACCCAATCGGCGTTCAAGAACAAAAGGCCAAAAGGGCACAACATTTTTTATTTTTTTTGAAGGAATAAAACTTAAAAAGAACATATAGGTAGATATACCAATACTCAAAAACTAACTCAGCCATGAGGTGCATCATCACCCTGTTGTCTAGATAGATAAAAACTCAGGGATAAAACACAAAGGATGATTTACATACACATAAAGAAGAAGCTACACTCTCAATGAGTCATCATATATATGAATCTCATATAGAGAGGTTAGTGACTAATAAAGGGTGGATATCAAAGATCTTGATAAAACTAACTTGACATAGTATTTTCACAGAAGCATTACATATCTCAAGACAATGGGTTAAGTCCAACAACCTTAATAGTGTCAATAATGATCATAGTAGTAAGACAACCATGATAATATTAATGATAGTAGCAGTAGACCAGCAGTGACATCACTAAAATAGTAAACAAATCAATAGCTTCAGCTGTAATAATGGTGATATAATAAGAACAGCAATCAATTCAACCTTTTCTCAACTTGAACAGTAGTAATGATTACTAGAACAACAATAAAACCAGAAGTTTCAATTATGACAGCATTCCAAAACTACTCAAGGCAAGGATTACAACGACATCTTGTCATCAAGGTTGATAACATAAGCGGAAGATAATCTCAATACAACTTTTGCTTAAGAGTACATCATGAACATTATTACAATGAACTCTAGATTAGGAGTGTCTCACAAGAATTAATTACATTAATACAAGATCTGAATACATATCACTCGGTTTAGCGAGTTATATAGATACATAAGAAAATACATCTAGAAAATTGGAGGGAAGAATGGAACAGCCCATGCTGATGCCATTGCTGAAACTGATGTCAACGACTGGATCCCCAATGGTGGGTGCAACGCCACCCTACCATGTGGAACCTCAAAGGCCCACCCCCCATGCTCAAAGATGTTCACAAGGCCACACACAACATAACAACAGTAGGGACAAGAAGGCATGTATACTTGGCCACACAAGAGATACCACAACTATCATACTCTTAAGCCATCAACACCAATTACACAAGGGAGACCACAAAATCACATAGTTCACAAGGAGCAATTCATAAGTATAAAGTAATCATGCCAACAAGGTACTACTCGAAGTCAAGGGGTGAGAGGATAGGGCAGCATTAAGGGAGTATATAAACTAACCTATTCATCTCAAATTCACATCTTTCCTAATAAAGATGTCATAAACTATCTAAGCCATGACTTCAGAAGATCAAGATGGCAAGTTCCAACTCCCAAATAAGAAAGTAATCTAGTCATAAATTTTGTATGATCCGTCCAGTGGGCCACAATCAAGTGGTAAAGACAGAAGCAATAACCGTGATGATGAAGAGGAGATAGGAAAGTAAAAACAATGTGGAAAGGACAGCAACTCAAAATGAGGTATCGTAGATAAATGGTATGTAAATTCTCAAGGTACTCGATCTGGGTATAATACATTGTAACGACCCACATATCTTATGTGGTTGACCTATTGAGGGCTCCCTTGACTATTAAATATATGCATTCTTATGTGACAATGGAAAAATAATATACATTCTTAATTTATAGACAGATTCACTATTGCATTAATCGATGGAATTTTTCTTATTGAATAATAGACATAAATTTGGTTCTCTCTTTATATCCCTGCAGATCTAATTTTAAGTCTTAATATATTAGTAAGATCTTCTGACAGTTTTCATAGTAGTAGTTCAGTGCATTAAATCTAATCAAATTGTTAAGTCAACAAGAAATTGAAGGATGAGTGAACCGAAAATTTAATTTACATTATTTAATTAGTAAGTCAACTCTTAGTGTGCTCATTCTTTGGTATGCTAATCTCTGTATTAAAGCAATCATATTCTTTTTCCTCAGCTGTATAGGCTCCCCAACCCTAGAGTTAGATGCTACACCTTCACATCTTCCAAAACCCATGAAGCCTTATTGCCTGCATAGTGATCAGCAACTAAAACATCAAAATTATCTTATAATAAAGTCATTTTTTAATTATGATCTGTTTGGTAATTCTAGGGTTAACTTACATTCAATACATAGCGATTAGACTTAGGGCAAAATGCATAAATGTACGTACACAACCATCAAATTTAGCTAGCCCCTGATTGATTCACCAGTATGGCAGAAAAGATGCCTAGCATCACCACACTGGTACCTAGCAGCGGAGAAGCAAGAGCATAAATTCTAGAACTATTGAGTTCTTAACATTCATTGTTCAACAAGAGAACTATATGTGTTACTCCTCAAATTTCTATATTGGGGTATCCAGTCTTGTCTCTAGAAGAGCAACAGAACTTACATATGAATGGTGAAAATTGCATACCCATGCACTTTTACGCTTTCTTGATACACTTTGGGCCCACTTCAATTATTTCAAACCATTTTTTTCCCTTCTATTAGCTATTTGAGTGAGAGGGATCCACTCCTTCAAATTCAAAAAGGGTTTAACTCTATTACACATGTTTATAAATTTTCTTTTTAGAATAAAACTAAGCCAAGTGCCCCATCAATGGCTAACTACTTACTTTTTAACTATTTTCATTCTCAAAGAATTTGAGGGAATATATCTTATACTTGTGGTATTTTAGCAAAAGGCAACTTTTGGTATAGGTGTACGCTTACAACATGTCTTAATCAACTACTTGAAAGAGAGATGCTCATATCTTGTAAAGTGGTTGTATCCATCCAAACAAACAAATTTGTAAAACTACCATAAGGAAGATTACAATAGGCTTAGGTATGAACAAACAGAACACTAGAAAATGAACAGGACTAGCAGCAACAAAGGGCTAAGGACTCAACACAGGAGTGAATATCACAATGATAGAGGAATTTAATAGTAGAATCTCAGAAAATAACAAACATTAAATAGAAAAGATCTGCTCAGGCTTCAGCTAAACATGGGACTTATTTTTCCATGATAAAGAGCATTGTGGTGTACGCTTTATGTATTCGAAGGCTTGTCTCCCTATTTTTCCTTATTCCAGGATTGTACCTCTTGTAGAAGAATTAAATGTACTTGTAGAACTTCTTAAGTCTTTGATCTGTTTAGCAAGAAATTTTGGTTACCCAGTGAGCTAAGAAATTTGTTATGAACTCTCAATTGTTAAATAAACTCTACTTTCCATCACCTAATAGCCAATTCTTTTGCTCAATATTGAGCTATACCATTTCAAATGCTCTTTCCCCCAATGTTGAGCATATCAATTTATCTTTTCATTCAATACTTGACAGCATGGGTATCCTTTGCATTGACACTTTCATTATAGACTTGGGTCATCAAGTATTTCATTCACTGACAAGTTTCATTCTCAAGTGTGTGGCATAGGTTTATCGATGTTTAACTATTACTTATGTTTGCAATCAAATGGTAACTATTGGCTTGCGAAATTGCATGAGCCAACTTCACAAGTTGAGAGGTCAATTCCTCTATTGAAAAGAGATTAAAAGTCTCTCCAAGGTTTGAAAGTCACTAGTTCTTGGTGTTTGGAAGATAACTCAATGGTAAAATGAGTACCCTTTAATAAGGGACCTAGTAGGAATCCAAGTAAGATGTTACAACGTCAAAATAAAGCTCAGATCTTGGGATGAAAGATGAAACTAACATCAAAACTAACTAGATCCTATTTTAATTTATTTACAAGAAAATGCAAAACATTAAAGGGTCCAGAGGAAAGGGAGTGAAATTAGGAAGAGAGGAAGGGAGGGAAAGTGAGCCTACCGTCCATAAACTTGGCAACATTTCCTACAACCATAGGATTAACAGCTCAATCCATTGTTAGTCTTGACTCAAGATATGAAAAGAACTGCGCAAGAGTCTAGGAGAATTAATTAATTTCAGGAATATATCTGTAAATGAAATTAATAAGGAAACCATCGCCAAATTACTTGTACTAATGATAACCAATGAGTTCATGAACAAATAGATTCATCAAGCTCAAAGAAACTACACTTACTGCCTTGACAAATAAATCAGAATTAAGCTAAAAATAGAGTCTGCCCACCAAGTTTCATGCACTAAAAGAGATTATTTTTAACTTCCAATCCCGACCACTTTCCCAAAACCTCTAACCCAGGAAAAATCCTCCACAAATACAATCAACTCCATGTATATAGAAGTCCTGGCCCAAAGGGTAGTGCATCCAAATGCAAATGGTGGGTAACGGCAATAATCACATAAATTCTAGGGAATTTGATCTAGCTGCCAAATTTGGATCAAGCATTCAATATGTTACATGCCTTCATGAAGATCCATGTTGGCATTGTCAAGAGATTTGACAAACAAGGAGAGCCTAGAGAACCTCGAGCCCAGAGTTCTGACAGGAAGATCCTGTCACATTGAATGCAATGGGTGAATTGATTCCAATGAAATCTTTGTTCTTCATGGGCTACATATTCTGGAACATTCTTGCCAAGTGCTCAAGTAACTCAGTACAGTCGATTGTCCATGTTCAAATATCTTCTTCTGATTAAATATCGATTGTGAAAACATTATTTACGCTTAGCTTCAAATCACATAATCATCTAAGTGGTCAGATATCCCCATGAACACCCAGAATCTTTCCTCCTCTTGAGAACTTTTACAACCCAAATCCGCTAATGGAATGCAATCTCTTTTGTGAAAAATCTGTGGGGAAGACCCACCAAGACCTATGACCGCCCACTGAGTCCTTCCTCTGAGACCACCAAATCTTGGATGAGCGTCCAACTGCCAAAAAAAACCCTCCCTCCAAAAGCCTCGATCAGACCAACATGCAAACCAAATGCCACGCTACCTAGGAAAACATGCAATATGAATGCCACGATGGGAAGGCGTGGTATTCATGGAAGAATTAATCTAAGATTTCTATGCCTTTAAAGGCTTCCTACACCAAACTTCTAGAGGTCGATCTTAGTTTATAGAGGATGATTTATTATCAGCTATGAAGGTGCCGAAGCAATACTCTCCTTTTTGTTAGGATACTCATATATCTATAATATAATAGGATATAACTTCTCATTCGATATACCCAATCCTCACATATATAAGATCTTAATAACAACGAAGGTGATCGTGCTCATTTACATGAAGGTAGACTTGAATAGGGTCATACAAATGTTTCCCAATTCATAATTTTACGTACAGAGAATTGTTCATATTATAATCAATAAATGATACTCAACACATAACTTAAATATACAGATTGTTGGCTAAATATATCAATACAAGGATTACTCATCTCTTCCTTTAATGCTAGAAGAGAGCCGGTTTAGTAAGGCCATTATAAGGTCGACAGGTTATGTATCCACACTGGTATACTATACAAACCAAAGAGTTAATGAAAATCAAACCCAAAATTCTTACAAATTTGAAGATCTGAAATGGTCAATAGCAACAAGCACATTTCTGTTTACCCTTGAAGACCAGAAAATGGTCAAAGAGGCTTTGTAGATATTTAGGTCGATACCGAGTGTAATGTGATCTCTTGGAATGTGATGCAGAGGGAAACCAGATAACATACAAAACAGGTGGAAGATCCCTTGAAAAGCCCACAAAATAGCCATTAAAGTGTGAATCGGCCAGATAAGGTAGAAGTCACACCGAAATATACATATTCTTGCCTATCGGCAAGACTATACACCGTCGATCAAACTAAAGAGTCCTTCGCTGATACATATCTCTCACCGATGAGCCTTCCATCGGCAAGACTTCTTGAATCTCACCCCGATCGGTGAGAGTTCCTTCCGTCGGTCCAAAATGACTTTCCTATGCCAATGGCATTACTCACACCGATGACTTCTCACATACATTTCCCAACTTGTTCTTTCGGTCTTCCTTTGTATTATTCAAAATGCATATTCACCAATCACAACCATGATAAACGATAGCAGGATATACACGAAACGTCCACGCATACATAAACATTATACACCTGGCTTGTATCTTCGGTGAAACAATATAGATTTCACACCGATAACCTCCTCTGCAACAATCTTGCAACCGAACGGACAACACACAGAAAACTACAGAAAGCTATAGAACAGAAATAAATCTAACTACATGGAGGTCATTCCACTGGTTTCAAAGAAACCCACCAGTGGAATGACTCCAAATCGATGTCCTGTAATTAGACCAGGAACTAAACCTTTTCTATTCCTTCTAGAGATTATACATACAAATAGTTCACTTTCCTCTTTCTGTTCGTTCGCTCTCCCTATCTCTCTTCTACGAATACAGAGATAACTATTTAAAGACTCATACATTGGTAGTTACAGAAGGTGGAAGGCGAAACCGTTCCTCAACCACCCTGCCAATCGGTTACATTCTACTTCTTTCTTGTTCGGTGACACATATGCAATCTTTCAATATTATGCCGTTACTCGGCCAACTAAGGTTCGACATGGCACTAAGGCCTTACAATGTGGTATTTTGGACATAACATAAAATGTATAGAATCCTCAGATTCTCAATGTCTTCAAGGTGCTCCTGCACCATACTCCCCAGCATGAAGAAAACTCTTGTCCCAAGAGTTATGTGGTCTGCTTCAAACGACCTACGCCTCTTTATGTCTTCAACTCTGTCTAGATACCTCCTCTGCTTCTTCTTTATCTTCCAACTGTGACTCCTATCAATGGAGTTTGACTGGTTGCTCCTCCAGATGCTGCTATAAGTCCAACCTCAATACTGCACCAACACTTCTGTCCCTCACCTAGGAGTCCTCTCTTGCCTCTCTCCCCAGGACTTTTGGCGACACCCACTGGACCTCCTTCTCAGGCCCTTTAACCATCTTCTGTGGTTCCATGATAGATCTCTTATCTGCCTGCTTGCAGCTTGTGGACATGCATCTGCAACCATAAAACTTCATAACAGAATCAAATAGCAAAAACCAATGCTTCCTGGTGTAGATTGCCTCCTTCGGCGCTCTATCTACATGCTCAGAATCTTCTCAGCTCTGATACCAATTTGATGCAGAGGGAAACCAGATAACATACAAAATAGGTGGAAGATCCCTCGAAAAGCCCACAAAATAGCCATTAAAGTGTGAATCGGCCAGATAAGGTAGAAGTCACACTGAAATATACATATTCTTGCCTATCAGCAAGACTATACACCGTCGATCAAACTAAAGAGTCCTTCGCCGATACATATCTCTCACCGATGAGCCTTCCATCGGCAAGACTTCTCGAATCTCACCCCGATCGGTGAGAGTTCCTTCTGTCGGTCCAAAATGACTTTCCTATGCCGATGGCATTACTCACACCGATGACTTCTCACATACATTTCCCGACTTGTTCTTTCAGTCTTCCTTTGTATTATTCAAAATGCATATTCACTAATCACAACCATGATAAACGATAGCAGGATATACACGAAACGTCCACGCATACATAAACATTATACACCTGGCTTGTATCTTCGGTGAAACAATATAGATTTCACACCGATAACCTCCTCTACAACAATCTTGCAACCGAACGGACAACACACAGAAAACTACAGAAAGCTATAGAACAGAAATAAATCTAACTACATAGAGGTCATTCCATTGGTTTCGAAGAAACCCACCAGTGGAATGACTCCAAATCGATGTCCTGTAATTAGACCAGGAACTGAATGTTGCAAGTATGAGGTGAGCCAGTGTTGTCATTGATGTCAACATACTCATATTGCATTGACAAGAAGGATTTGATGAGCTATGTGCTGAGGATATTGAGAAAATTAGCCTCAGTCAGGAACAGTGAAGAACAGTGATGAGAAGAAGGCAAATGTATTGTATAGGTTGAGAACCGGAGGATACGGATTAAAGGGTTTGTAGATATGAGTCTTGAGATGCTTCAGTTAAGATTTCAGAGGTCCGCATGAAGATCTGAAGGAGTTGTGGCTGTCGGTGTAGAATCGGTTCCGGCAAGTATTCAGAGGTGATAGAGGATCACAAAAAGGTCCGGTGAGGTCTAGAATTGTATTATCCTAATTTGCGGATTGGAAGGAGTGTTTGGGATGTCCTTGTCATGTGTCATCCTGATTTGTGTATGATTTGGAGGTCCGGAAGTACCTTTTACATTATGACAGTGGCGACAGACAGTGTTCTTGAAGTTCCGGATAAGGAAGAGAAGAGATTCCAGTAAGTAAAGAAAGTGCGGATGTACCTGGTCATTCAGACAGGCTTGTGAAGGTTCTTGGATCATGTTGAGGTTGTGTTGTTGGTCCACATTGATAGTAGAGCCTGGAATTGAAGTTATTCTTCCGGATGAAGTTCTTGCTCTGTTTAGCCGATCGGATGAGTTGTTCATCCTGTGAATGTTCTTGTGGTGGCCGACCGGATGTGTTATTCATCTTGCGGATACTCTTATGGTTGTTTGCCGACTTAGATGTTTGTTCCTAAGTCGATGTCTTGTATAAATAACGGTTTGTGAGTTCATTTCGAAGTGTGGATTGTGTGGATGAGTGTGGGATAGCGAAGAGAGGTGCGAAAGACAGAGTAGAGGTTTTGGGCTTAAATGGAACTGATCCGGACATAGTAGAGATGTCATTCTCCAGTTCAAGATTGTGATTTTTATCACTTTGTAGATAGTGTGTCTCCTTGTAGGCAGTGGGCCTCTTTGTGAGCAGTGTGCTCGGGCAGTGAGCCCTAATTGGCATGTGCCATTCATTCTTCTTTATTCTTCTAACAGAGAATAATTCTTGGGTTAATCACCCCGTGGTTTTTCCCTTAACCGGGTTTTCCACGTCAAAATCTTGGTGTTCAATGTGTTGATGTTCATCTGCTCTGAGTTTATGCATTATGCTTTCATAGATGGTTAATTGATATGCTGTTAACTAACAAAGAACAATCAAGTGTTTAAAGTAAGAGCAAGTTTTATACAACTGATTCACCCCCCCTCTCAGTTGTATGCCCTAGATCCAACAATTGGTATCAAAGCCACGTTCCTCTGAAAGGAGCTTAACCGCTTGAGGAGATCCAGGATGTCGTCATACAAGAAGGATAGTCCGAAGTTCGATGGAACCAACTTCACTCTCTGGAAAGGTCGCATGAAGTGTCACTTGGAATGTATGGGAAAAGCATACTTGGCTATGGTCTCAAAACCATATGTACCTCCACAAGGTGGTCTGACAACTCTGAATGAGATTACAGATGCTGAAAATAATCTACGGACCAAGGAAGCCCTACTAAGCGCATTGAATGATTCAGATCTCTCAAATGTTATTGACCTACCAACTGCATATGAGATCCTGACTAAACTGGAACTTCTGTATGAAGGAGATGAGTTTGTCAAAAGTGCAAGGTTGCAAAGTCTGAAAGGGAAATTTGAAAGATTGAAGATGAGAGATGATGAAAACATCACTACCTTTATGCCAAGAGTGAATGAGCTGGTATGTGGAATTAGAAATGCTAGTGGAACTCTAGATGAAAATGAGATTGTCTGTAAAATCCTAAGATCCCTTCCTGCTGCCTACAAAATCAAGGTTGCTGCCATTGATGAGTTTAGAGCCCACACAACTGTCACAAGAGAACAACTGGCTGGCAAACTAGCTGCATTTGAAATGACCGAGTTTGGAGATGATCCTCCCAAGACTGAATCTGCTTTCAAAGCCAGTGCCTATGTGAAAGGCAAACAGAGATTTGATCCGGGAGAAAACTCATCAAGGAAAATGTCATGGTATGATCAAGCAAGAAGAGACATGGAAGAAGAAGAAGCAGAAATAGCTCAACTTGAAGCCCTCATTGCAAAGAGACTGCCAAGAGGATCCGGTAAGTATGAAGGAAAACTACCCTTTAAGTGTTTCAACTGCAATAAGATTGGTCATTTTGCTTCAAGATGTCCGGAAAGATCTGCAAGGTCTAATACTAACAGACAAAGGTTTCAAAAGAATTGCTATTATGTTCATGAAGAAGATGACAATGAGGGAGTAACAGATGATGAATCAGAACTAGGAAGCAAATCCAGAAATGAGTGGGTGTTTATTGCCATCAAGGAAGAAGATTCAATACTCTCTGAATCTGTCAATCACAAAGTTGTTGAAAAGCCTTTGGCTGCTCAAGTGGAAGAAAAGGATGATTGGGTTATTGATAGTGGATGTTCTCACCATATGACTGGTGACAAGAATAAGTTCTTGAATTTGGAAAGGTATGAAGGAGGAATGGTAAAGTTTGGTGACAATTCTGCTGGCAGAATCAGAGGCAGGGGAACTATTTCCTTTGATGGAAAGAGCAAAACAGGTAACGTACTATATGTTGAAGGATTGAAGCACAATCTTCTTAGTGTTGGTCAGTTAGTGGACAAAGGCTATGATCTCCGGTTCAAGAATGGAAAATGCAAAATCTTTACAAACTCCGGAACTGAAATTGCATCTGGTACTCAGTCAAAAGGTAATATCTTTCATCTGATTGGTTCAAATAAAAGTTGTTTGTTTGTTCAAATTGATCAGAGTTGGTTATGGCATAGAAGAATGTGTCATGTAAATTTTGATAACATCATCAAGATAAGCAATACTCAGGCTGTAAGAGATCTTCCAAAATTGATGAAACCTACAAATAGTTTGTGCAAAGAATGTCAGCTAGGTAAACAAAGCAGAGCCTCTTTCAAAAGCAAAGATCAATCTTCTATCGGATTGTTGGAATTAGTACATACTGATCTCTGTGGTCCGACAAGAATCAAGAGTCTGCAAGGTGATAGATATTTCATGTTGTTAATTGATGACCACTCTCAGATGATGTGGGTTACCTTCCTAAAAGAAAAATCAGAAGCCCTTGAAAAGTTCAAAATCTTCAAAGCTATGGTAGAGAATCAAACTGGATTAAAACTAAAGTGTCTAAGGTCTGATAGAGGTGGTGAATTTACATCTGCTGAGTTCATTGACTTTTGTGAGAAGCAGGGTATAAGGAGACAGTTGTCTGCTCCTAGGGCTCCATAGCAGAATGGAGTAGTTGAGAGAAAGAACCGAACCATCCAGGAAGCTGCCAGGACAATGATGTTGGAAGCAAATGTTCCTCAAATATTTTGGAAAGAAGCTATCAGCACTACAGTCTACACTCTCAATCGAGTTCAAATCAGAAACAACACCGGTAAGACCCCCTATGAACTCTGGTTTGGCATCACTCCTACTGTGAAATATTTCAGAGTATTTGGTACCAAGTGTTATATTAAAAGAGATGAAGATCTAGGAAAGTTTGATGCTAGAAGTGATGAAGGAATTTTCTTGGGTTACTCCACTCAAAGCAAAGCATACCAGTGTTACAATAAGAGATTGAGGAAGATGATAGAAAGCACCAATGTGAAAGTTGATGAAGGAATTGAGAAGCCTTCAAGATTTTATGAGTTTGATGAAGATGATCAAGATGGTGTTTAGGTTCAAGGGACTCAATCCCCTCCAGTAAGTCAGAATCAACTTGATCCAGTAAATCAGGAAGAAGAAATAGGTCAGAATGAACCTGATCAAGAAGCAACAGTGCAGGATACTCCCAAAATTCCAAGGTATGTAAGACAGAACCACTTAGAAGATCAGATCATAGGTGATAGAAACAAAGGTGTGCAAACTAGAAGGAATGTTGCTCAAAATCAGGATGAATGTTGTCTGATTTCAAAGATTGAACCTAAAACAATAAATGAGGCTCGCAATGATGAAAATTGGACCAAAGCAATGGAAGATGAATTAATGCAAATTGAGAAAAATCACACTTGGGATCTTGTTCCCAGACCTAGAGACAGGAATGTGATTGGAACCAAATGGGTCTTCCGGAACAAACTGAATGAAGCAGGTGAAGTTATCAGAAACAAAGCTAGATTGGTCTGCAAAGGCTACTCTCAAATAGAAGGAATTGATTTTGAAGAGACCTTTGCTCCGGTGGCAAGAATTGAAGCAGTCAGATTATTTCTTGCATTTGCTACCTTCAAAGACTTCAAGGTATATCAGATGGATGTCAAGTCTGCCTTCCTAAATGGTGATCTAGAAGAAGAAGTCTACATTGAACAACCGGATGGATTTCAATTGTCTGATAATGATGATATGGTCTGCAAGTTGAAGAAAGCTTTGTATGGATTGAAGCAAGCCCCAAGAGCATGGTATGAAAGGTTGGATAAGCATCTTGTGCAGATTGGATTCAACAAAGGTACTGCTGACAGTAACTTATATTTCAAAATTGATCATGAAAACATTTTGATTGTTGAAGTGTTTGTGGATGATATCATTTTTGGAGGAAGAGATAGTATGTGCAAAACTTTTGCAAATCAGATGAAAAGTGAGTTTGAAATGTCTATGCTTGGTGAAATGAATTTCTTCTTGGGTCTGCAAATTACTCAAACAAAGAAAGGGATCTTCATTTCTCAGACCAAATATGTGAAAGAATTGTTAAGGAAATTTGGTATGGAAGATTCAAAGCCAATGAACACTCCCATGGCAACCGGATGTAAGTTGAGCAAAGATGATGACTCCCCAAAGGAAGATCAGACAAAGTATAGATCAATGATTGGTGGATTGTTGTATCTCACTCAGACTAGACCAGATATAATGCAGGCTGTTGGTCTTGTGGCAAGATTCCAGGCTGATCCTAGAGAATCTCATGTTATGGCAATCAAAAGAATTTTTAGGTACCTGAAAGGAACAGTTCAGTATGGTCTATGGTACCCTAGAGATCCGGATTTCTCTCGTCATGCTTACACAGATGCAGATTGGGCAGGAGATGTGGATGACCGGAAGAGCACTAGTGGTGGAGCACTCTTTTTGGGGAAGAGATTGGTTTCTTGGTTAAGCAAGAAACAAGATGCAATATCTCTGTCTACAACTGAAACAGAATACATTGCAGCAGCAGGTAGTTGCACTCAAATCTTATGGATGAAGCAGATGCTAAGAGACATTAAAGTTGAATATGAGGAGCCTATCACAATTTTCTGTGATAATTCAAGTGCAATTAATATTTCTAAGAATCTGGTATTGCATTCTAAGACTAAGCACATATCTATCAAGTTTCACTTTTTGAGAGAACAAGTAAACAAGGAAGAAGTCAGATTGGAGTATGTTCCCTCCAAGGATCAGATTGCAGATATCTTTACTAAACCTCTTCCCAAGGATTCTTTTGAATATCTTTGGGAGAAGTTAGGGGTCATGGCCCCTCCGGTGATGAACTAGGATGCACTGATGTGCATCAGTCCGGTGGATATCACAGTCATATCTTGTGATCCGGATTGATGATGGGGAGCTGCTACTAAGGGGGAGCAGCTGGTATGATTCTGATGTATTAGAATTGTAAGTATGAGCCCTTTGCCATTGATGTCAAAGGGGGAGAGAAGACATGTGAAAAACAAGTGGTTGATGATCAAAGGGGGAGCAGTAAAGGAAGAGAAGACATGTGAAAAGTTGTTGTTGATAGGGGGAGCTGTGACAGAAAGGAGAAGTTCTTGTCTTGATGGCTTTTCACATCATATGTTTCCATCAATGACAAAGGGGGAGATTGTTGCAAGTATGAGGTGAGCCAGTGTTGTCATTGATGTCAACATACTCATATTGCATTGACAAGAAGGATTTGATGAGCTGTGTGCTGAGGATATTGAGAAAATTAGCCTCAGTCAGGAACAGTGAAGAACAGTGATGAGAAGAAGGCAAATGTATTGTATAGGTTGAGAACCGGAGGATGCGGATTAAAGGGTTTGTAGATATGAGTCTTGAGATGCTTCAGTTAAGATTTTAGAGGTCCGCATGAAGATCTGAAGGAGTTGTGGCTGTCGGTGTAGAACCGGTTCCGGCAAGTATTCAGAGGTGACAGAGGATCACAAAAAGGTCCGGTGAGGTCCAGAATTGTATTATCCTAATCTGCGGATTGGAAGGAGTGTTTGGGATGTCCTTGTCATGTGTCATCCTGATTTGTGTATGATTTGGAGGTCCGGAAGTACCTTTTACATTATGACAGTGGCGACAGACAGTGTTCTTGAAGTTCCGGATAAGGAAGAGAAGAGATTCTAGTAAGTAAAGAAAGTGAGGATGTACCTGGTCATTCAGGCAGGCTTGTGAAGGTTCTTGGATCATGTTGAGGTTGTGTTGTTGGTCCGCATTGATAGTAGAGCCCAGAATTGAAGTTATTCTTCTGGATGAAGTTCTTGCTCTGTTTAGCCGACCGGATGAGTTGTTCATCCTGCGAATGTTCTTGTGGTGGCCGACCGGATGTGTTATTCATCTTGCGGATACTCTTATGGTTGTTTGCCGACTTAGATGTTTGTTCCTAAGTCGATGTCTTGTATAAATAATGGTTTTGAGTTCATTTCGAAGTGTGGATTGTGTGGATGAGTGTGGGATAGCGAAGAGAGGTGCGAAAGACAGAGCAGAGGTTTTGGGCTTAAATGGAACTGATCCGGACATAGTAGAGATGTCATTCTCCAGTTCAAGATTGTGATTTTTATCACTTTGTAGACAGTGTGTCTCCTTGTAGGCAGTGGGCCTCTTTGTGAGCAGTGTGCTTGGGCAGTGAGCCCTAATTGGCATGTGCCATTCATTCTTCTTTATTCTTCTAACAGAGAATAATTCTTGGGTTAATCACCCCGTGGTTTTTCCCTTAACCGGGTTTTCCACGTCAAAATCTTGGTGTTCAATGTGTTGATGTTCATCTGCTCTGAGTTTATGCATTATGCTTTCATAGATGGTTAATTGATATGCTGTTAACTAACAAAGAACAATCAAGTGTTTAAAGTAAGAGCAAGTTTTATACAACTGATTCACCCCCCCCCTCTCAGTTGTATGCCCTAGATCCAACACTAAACCTTTTCTATTCCTTCCAGAGATTATACATACAAATAGTTCACTTTCCTCTTTCTGTTCGTTCGCTCTCCCTATCTCTCTTCTACGAATACAGAGATAACTATTTAAAGACTCATACATTGGCAGTTACAGAAGGTGGAAGGTGAAACCGTTCCTCAACCACCCTGCCAATCAGTTACATTCTACTTCTTTCTTGTTCGGTGACACATATGCAATCTTTCAATATTATGCCGTTACTCGGCCAACTAAGGTTCGACATGGCACTAAGGCCTTACAATGTGGTATTTTGGACATAACATAAAATGTATAGAATCCTCAGATTCTCAATGTCTTCGAGGTGCTCCTGCACCAGAATGCCATGATTTCAGAATATACACAGAATGGCATAGTGAGGAGGCTTGTGCATCAAGCGCATGTGAAACTAGGAAATCAAGGTATTCCTCATTATTTCCCAAATTTAATTAAAGTAGCCAAAGAAGACCAAGGCTTATAAAATCCTCTCAAGAAAACCATACAGAAACAAGGCACGAGCTCAATTTTCTAACACCATGTTGAATAAAATTACAAATAACAAAACATTTGACAGCAACCCACAAGGACTAACTCAACACAAAAATCATACGGAACTGACTCACAGAATGGTAGAATAATCAAGCAATAACCAGATGGTGTCAGAGGTAATATATGACATCAGAAACTCATCTCAACATAGAGACGACGACAAGACTAAGTTGGTATATGGCCAATGTGTCATCTCCATCTTCCCACCATTGGGGTATTAGGCACACTCAGACCTATGTAGCCAGGTGGAGTCGGTGCTTGGTACCTGCACCACTTCAAATAGGTTATAACATCTGCATGTACGTATCATATAATAGTTGAGGCAAGAACAGTCCAAAGCGGAGGATTCCAACATCTGTGATCATTTGCATATTATGCCAATGTTAAGGTGTCATCCTCTCCACATGTACATCCAATCTAATCATGGAATCTAACCTATCAAAATGTCAGTAACACAATATCATGTAAAGCTTGAATTTCATACCTTGGTGTCACCTTGGTTCAGCCAGGACCAAGGAGGCATTACACCTATGAGAACATCGATATCCATAATTCTATAGTCAGCCTTGAAAATATCTTGAAATAACAGAAAGACTTCCACTTTGTTCACACTTAAATCCATGACAGAAGCAAGGAACCATGAGCTGATATCAGAATTAACTCTGTACCTATCCTCATTCATTAAAAAGCCTAGACCTAGAACCATTTTAATGGCTTGTAACTCTAACTTAGGGAATATGGGATTTTCGTGTTGAATGATTAATCCTCTCAGATGAGCATCTGAGATTAGACTGAGGAAAGTGGTCTATCTCCTAGGAATATGAAGACATATGGGAGTAGTCATGTTTATAGTGAATATTAGTATAGGCCTAAGAAGAATGATAATTTTTCATCACACAGACTCTTAAATAGAATTTCACACAAGTTACAGGGTAATCACCATTAATGGTGTTCATGTGAGGTTTGAATGATCAAATTGTATGAGTTAATTTGAACGTGCCAGTGGTCTAATAGCGTTAATGTCATTAATGTATCAGATTGTTAATTATGATTTATGGATTATGGCATAAAATACAGAGATACAATACGGACAATGGAATAAAAGAAGGGAGTCAATTTTTACGAAATTAACATGTAGGGTTGTATGTATTTGACATACAATGCACAGGATACAAATGCAAGCTTGAAAGGAGGTAAGGTAAAGTAAATGATGAAAGCTTGTATGTTTCCTTTGCATGTTTTATTTGTTGGATGTTAATATGATGCATAAATAAAATACAACAGTGGAATTATAAAAGGAGTTAAAATTAGATGAAATAAAGGGTAAATCTGCATTTGCATTGAATGAAAGAAATGTGTTTTGTATGTATGAGGATATACAAAATTGAGAAGGACAAGGATACAAGGTCGGAGGTAGAAAAATGATCAAAAATAGTTAAATATTCATTGAGTTTGTAGCTTGATATTGTAGCGTATGTTGCAGATATATAAAGTAAGATACAAAACGGAGATACAAAGGGATAAATGTGAAACCCTAAGGTAACTTAAATATGGTATTAACTAGCTAGGGTAAACATTTTGCATGTAGGAGAAATTGTATGCATACTAATAGGGGATACGAAGAGTTAAAGGTACAAAAGTGGAGTGGATATGATATTAAAGGAAAGTTGATAATTTCTCTCATCCACTATTGTATGTTAAGATGTATGATTCTTATGCACAATGCAAAATACAAAAAGGAAATATAAATCTATGCACAATGTAATATACAAAGGGGATATACAAAAAATTGAAATGCAAAAACAGAGAGCTAACGGATACTATTTTCAAAATACAAGGTTGAAATGAAAAGTTGAGTTTGAAAGAGGCATTAAATACATCATTTAATGCAAATCTAACAATGAAAACACTAAATTTAAACATGTTAGGGTTTAATTAAAAGATGTTTTACTTTCATATTTGCATCTTGAAAGCTAAAATTGTAGAGGAGTAAGGATTCAATAGTTTGAACAGAATTTCATAATGGTAATGGCGTAGCTGAAATGGTAAATCAAGTCAACATTTATAGAGTTAAGCTGGTCACAAAATAGTTATGTACCCAAAAATGCCATTATAATGCAGTTAATAAAAATGGGAATTAGTTATGAGTAATTTCGTTTGAAAATATAAATGAATGACAAATTACTATAGCTAATTAGGGAAATTAATAGTCTGTGTTAAATAGCATGAAATCTAGAATAGGAAAAGGACAAAGAAGGTTAGGGTAAATGTGAAAATGTAAAAAATTCATGGTAAAACCCTAGGAAGAGGAAGTAAAATGAATGGTTAAATATGCAAGTTTTCATACAGGATGGCTCCAAGGCAAAGGAGGGTGGATTCAACAGACGAGGAAAAAGTAAAAGTAAAGAAGGAAAGAAGTCCAAGAAAAGAAATAGAAAAAGAGGAATTACCAATGTGGGGTTATCCATCTTTGATCGGCTTGTGTGGAGTTGCGATAGATACACACGTGGGATACTATGATGCAAAGGATGTCTTAAAGAAAATCACATCGTCAGATGCTAGTTCTGATATGAAGTGCATCTAGGAAAAGGGATTATACAAGGTTGCAGGGTTCCCGTTAGTGATGGAAGCTAAAGATTTGGTTTTATAATGCATAAGCAGATATGACACAAATACCACAAAGGTAATGCATGGAGAGAAAGGCATTGCTAATTTATATACAGAGGCAATAGCCAGGACATTTGGCTTAGAAATTGAGGATAAAATGCTAGATATAGATATAGATCAATATACAAAGGATTTTAATATCAATGAAAGAGAATGCAAGAGTACAATCTTCTACAACTTGTACACTATAGAAAACAAGCCCAAGGCTATAGTGAGGGTACCAAAGAGCCTCCATAGAATAGATTTCAAGGAGGAAATATATTTGATGATCACAATGCTAAATAGATTAGTGGGATTGAGAGATGCAACCAAGTGTGAACCATGGATGTTCACTATTATCCAGTATATGAGAGAAGCAAAAAAGTAAGATGGGAAAATTTATTGGGCCAAGGCTATCAGTACTACCATATGGAAGCAGGCCATGTTAAGAAAGCAGAAAATGATACCTTTATATTTGTCATCTTATGTTTTGTATTCATGTGCAGCTGAAATTCGACCTTACATAGCTGGGATTAACAAGATTGGGATCCTGGGAAATGGTCCAGATTAGAAATTAGTTTATGATCACTACCTAGATTTACAAGAGAATAATGCATTGAAGAAGTTTGCTCTAGTAAATGCTGTATTCTACACATGTATGGTGAGAGTTTTGACAGGAGATAAGGATAGGAGGTTGTTTGAGGAAGCAACAAGTGTTATAGGTTTGCACAACTCGTGGTACATACAATTTTCTAACTTCACATATATCAAAACTGAAGGTTTTGATGGGAAGCCATTCATGTTGCCTCGTTCTTCTCTGGATAAACTAATTGTATTGGATTTTTCTAGATATAATCTAAATGTATTCGGGATATACAAAAAGAAGTGGGGTAGAGGAAATATTAAACTCCGTTGGGCTATTGGTAGATATTCTTGTTACAATGAGGAGGTAGCTAGTTATGCAGAATAGGAGCTGAGGTACTATGGTTTTAAAGAGTTGGAGCTGGCTAGGTGCTTTGATCCTTTTCAAAGGATTCAAATGCACAATGATTCTAAATATAAACATCAAATACATATTGAAGACTATTGGTCTGATTGTGAGAATGAAAGGGGAGTAAGAAAGAAAGCTTATCAGAGGTTGACTATGGAGAAGATGAAGACAATGGGGGAAATTAATGTACCCTTAGAAATTGAAGATGAGAAGAAGGTGTTTCACCATAGTTATGAGAACACAAGATTGATTCCTATTAATGAACTAGATTGGTCACATTCATGGGGAACATCTTTGGATGTTCTATTAAAGCCAGTTATGGTATTCTTGAAAACATGGTTGAAAGATCATATAGAGGAACTCAAGGCTAAGGGTGTTGAACCTACCTTCTAGAAAAAGGGCAAGAAAAGAGGAAGAGAAAACCAGTATAAATTACAATGTTTTTATGAAAAGAAAAGAAAGATTCTAGAAGCTAAGATCATTGAGAAGGATAAAATGCAACTTTAATGGATCCTTACGCTTTAGGTATCATAGTGGCAGTAGCCTCAAGAAATTTTATAGAGACAAGATCATCAAGTCATGACATCAGTACAGAATAGACCCAGACAATTGAGATACCAGCAGGACAAAAGGTTATGAAGGCTATAGTGATTGAATCTTCAACAAGAAAGGCACCATTACAGGCTGAAAGTGTAAGTGCTTCATAGGTAAAAACTAGGTAGAAAGACATGCCTACTGAATCCATAACAAAAAAGTGAAAATAGGGCTATATGAGTTAAAAAAGAATTAACTGAGGAAAAGTTGCATGAGTTGAGAGCCCAGGAAGCCAAGGAAGTAAGTGAGATGGTGAATGTGGAAGATGATAGCAATGATGAAGAGGTCATGGAAATAGAAACCAGTGCTAAGGTAGAACTTGAAAAGGAAGAGGAAGTGGATAAGGGTTCTAATGTAATGCAAGAACATAATACCCAAGTATATATGAGGAAGGCACAAAGATCAAGCTCAAAAGGAGAAAATGTATAGGCAGAGTTAGAGGTAATAGATCCTTTCGGTACATTGGTATTGCCAGAGATTATAGAGGAATTGCAAGTTGTTGCACAACAAATAGAAGAATTAGAAAAAGAAGGACTGGAAAAGGTTACAAAGGAAATAGAGGTTCCAATACAATCATAGAAAATAAGTATGACAAAAGATGTACCAGTCCAAACCAAGGAGGTGACAGAGGAGGCCATATTAGTGAGTGTTTCTGATATTGATGTTTTGGATGTTCTCATTATGTATAATGAACATAGAAAGAGTTGCAGAAGAGTTTGATAAAGGTGAAAATCAGCTTCCATAGACAGATCAAGGGAACATGCCTGAGAATGTGCAAAGGCAAATTGAAACAGTAATGGAGGCATCAGGGGTATCAGGTGGTCCTGAGAAAAGTATAGAAAATATTTCTGTGGATGATGCTGAGCATAGGGAATAAAAGGAAAGTTGAAAAGGGGAAGATATGGGACAAGATGATGAAAAAGAAGACTCAGGAGAAGAAGAAGAAGAATAGAAAGAGGATGAAGAGGAGGGGGCACAACAACAAGGTAATATACCACCAATTTGGGATCAACAACCTCCACAACAACAATCACCACAACAAGAACTTATGGAAGCAGAAAAACCTTAGGAGGAGGTAATAAATGTAGAAAAGAAAGTAGAGACAAGTACGAAAGTACCATCTTCAATAGGTGCAGAAATGTGGAGAGAAAAGGAAGAAATACAAGTAGTACCTATTGATATCAAAAGTTTATTGGGAGGTCATCCAAGAAAGGAAAAAAGGAAAGCAAGGATTATGTCAACTATAAAGAGTAGTCCTTTAGGATCTAGAACTTTAGAGCTGGCTATACCTCAAAAGGAGAAGGCTAAAGGAGAAATGAACATAGATGATTATGAATTACTTAACATGGAACTTGGATATGTGACAAGAGAGCAACACATCGCCAAATGGCAGGATATGAATAATGTCACCATTGAAATGATGAGGAAGGATAAAGATAAATATGATTTTTTGAAAGGACACATTGTCTAGCTATAGTAGTTGATCTAAGATATGTTTGATCCTAGTTCCAGTATGCCAAAGTTACCTACAGAGCTAGCAGTTTTATCTAAAGACCAAATAAATGAGGTGGAGAATAAAAGAGCTGAGGTAGATATTTTTGAGAAGTGGCTTAAAGAGTTTATGCAAAAAGGAGATGTAATAAAATAGGCAATGACATGTTGGGATAGTGCTATTACAGGGAAAAATAAATGTAATGTTCTCATACATCAATGTCAGTCTAGATTAAAATAGTTCAGATTGGAATCAAAATAGCTCACAGAGATGGAGGAGAGAGTGGAGGAGTTAATAAATGAAGGAGTCATTACTCCTCAAATGGCTAATCAGTTACCATAGATAGGGTTAGGGTTGAAGTTTGAAGAGGACATTCTCAAAAGTTGTATGGCAAATACTAGAGATTTAGAAGAGGTTGTTGATGATATAGTAAGGGTTCATATGAAGATAGTAGAAAAACTCATTGGGCATGAATGCCAAGAAGTACCAATATATGGCCTAACAAAGGAAATAAAAGAATTCAAGGCAATTTATTCACCATGTTTGGAGAACCCAACATCAAATTTAAGTACAAAAATGATTGATTCAGTTATGGAGATAAATGCTAAAATCAAGAAATATTAGAAGAAGGTGAAAGATTTATCAAAGCAAGAGAAGAGATTCAAAGAAGGAATTGAAGTGCAGGAATATACATGGGCCAAGAGTTAAGAAGGAGATCGCACTTTTATTATGGGTGTGATGGACAATTTTGTAGAGTACCTAAAGGAGTAGGAGCGTATCAAAAGGAAGGATATCATAAACAATGACATAGGCATATGCTCAGGGATCCTTTTGTTATCATCACCAACAAGAAGTCAACAGGGGATGGAAAGTCAGCGAGAGTATCTTTTATTTTGAAAAGATTCTAATGGCATCTTATGCTAAAGTAAAAATACCCTAAAGATATTTTTTGAGAACTGTTGGGGAATGATTCCCACCACTGATCTATAGGATTTGAATGTCGACCATTGGATTAATTTTGTAACCAAAGCTTCAAAGTCTATATAAGAAGCTTTGCTACATGTATTTTAGTACACATGCATTTTAAACTTTTAGCTTAAGATGTAATTGTTATGTTTGTTGCAATAGAGAAGGTATTTCTTTTAGTTTTAGAGAGGAGGTCATCTATGTCTGCATTAAGGATTGCGTGGAATGTCCTGTCTCCTTTATGTATCTATCAAAAGCATTTGTAAGTTTTCTGGTAATTTTTGATCAATGAAATAGAAGTCATTATTACATTGTAAATTTTGTATGACTTTATACTTCAAATAAAGGTAAACTTAGAATTCTATGTCTATTATAGAGTGTTTTTCTAATTCAGGCTTTTACTTGAGGTATTGTTCTTTGAAAGATTGCAATCTCTTATGTAAATTCATGAAACTACTCAAGATTTTACATATGTGGATTTGATTGTGTTGAATTGTTCAGATTACCTTATTTCTTAGTATGTGGATAAAAGAGCATTTAAATCCTATCTAGAATGTTATTTCTAATCCTATTATTTCTAATGTTTTCTCCAACAATTGATAAATAATTAGCAGAAATGAAGTTATCTAAAGGAAATTGTGAAAGATCGTATTAAAAATATGGAAATGCTAATGATCTTTAAAGTTTGACTTGAAAGGCATAAATAGTTGCAAAGGATCATTGATTTGAGAGATATTTTGAGATATCTGCATATAATATGTGACGATTGCTAGCAAAAAATACTTAGATTGAGTAAGGCCCCTTTAATATAATAGCTTCACAACAAACTAGTCTATCCCACGCGGTCAAGAACTGGTCATCTAGAAACTTGAGATTGAGAATTACTAGTTAATTATGCATATCTTCCAAGATAGCTAAGGTTCTTTTGTGGATTTTAACTATGTTGTGAGTGTGTAAATACTCTCATCAATAGTAATTTGGTGCTAGAAGGAGGGCCTGAGTGGAATTAAGGTAGGATTTGTACAAAGGTGGCTCATAATAGTGGTCGAGTGACTAGGTCCAGGTCTAATTTGGTTTGATATTTTTGTGCAATTACCTGACAGAAGACATAATAAGAGTCCTTTAATCTGGAATCCTAGAATATCACACATAGGAAGTTCATCAAGAACTCGTCCTGGATCACCTTTTAATATATATAATATAGTGAGTCCTGACAGTTCTTCATTTAGATTATTAAATCTCAGTTCATGGCCACCCAGAGTGCCAAGCCCTCCTAGAAGCCCAAGCCCACCTTTAAATCCAAGTCCCCCTAGAGGTCCCAGTCCACCCCGAGGTCTAGTCATGGCATATTTTGATTTCAATTCTCCCATATCATTTACTGATTATCATGAAATACCAAAGAATCTTGAGAAGATCTGTCCTAAATATTAATTGCACAAAGTTCTAGAAGATCATATTAGAATATTCAAGGAAGCTTTCTTCAGAGCAAGATTAGAACATCAAGATTTAATGTGTAAGTTGTTCCCGTACACCTTTAATGAGAAGGCTTCTAATTGGTATGTCAACTTACCAAATGCTTATATCACTACCTAGGAACTCATGGAGGAGGTATTCTTGTCTACGTTTAGAAGACTAGTGGAACCTTCTACTTTGTATCACAAATTGACATCAATTAAAAGAGGTGAGAGAGAGCTTATTAACAATTTCAACGATAGGTTTCAGAAGGCTTTCTCTAAGTTAGTTGCTCCTTATACTATAGCTCTTGAAGCAATATTGGCCATGTATTATGTTGTTTTAGATTCTTTGACTGTAATGTTTGTTAAAAGACAAGACAATATTGATACTTTGTTAAAAGCTTACAAGGAAGCAGTTGCTGTGAATCAGGAGATGAGACAAACAACCTATAATCCTTTTCTAAATGTAGGCAATCCTAGAATTCTAAACCAAACACAGCCATGGAATGGTGTTCCAATGCATCATACTCCACTATTGAATCCAGTTCCTACTTATACACCAGTGTATAATCCCACCCCTATCCAAGCTATAGTTCCTTATATTGGTAACAGTGCTAGTAGTAATCAGACTAATGGTCAGTCTTTCTTTCAGTCTCCTCAAGATACATTTATAGCCAAAAAACAAGATGATAAAGAGGAAATAAAGGAAATTACTGCACATTTAAGGAGATTAACCACTAAGATGACTCAATTAAGAAATGAAAATTTTTATGGTAGAAATACTCAAGGGAAGAGTCAGAACCAGAATCAGAATTATAGTGAAGGTCAAGGTTCCAATCAAAATTAGAATCATAACCAAGGATAGAATTATAATTAGGGATAGGGGATACAAAATAAAGGACATAATGGAGATAACAAAGCCTAGGGTAATAATAACAGAAATCATAATCAACCTAGGCCATCTACGACATGGAACACGAGACCAAACAATGGTACACTGGCCTCTCCATTTGAGAGTCCAGACATTCAAGAGTTGAAGCAGCTAGTTAGAGTGCAAATGGCTAATGTGGCATTAAAAAATTGGTGCAAGATTCAAAATACAAATATACATGTTGAGCTTGATTGTCCTCAATTTCATCTCGTGACCAACATTTTTAATGTTGAAGTACAAGCTCCTACATCTAAATTTCTAATTCCCAAAGGGAATGAAATAGTACCTTCGAGATTTGAGTCTACTTTGGTCTTAGAAAGTTTTACTTTCACAACTAGGGAAGAAGAGAATCAAATAACAAAGAACGAGCCTTATTATTGTGAGAACTTGTATCCGGAGTCAGCCCTAGTGCTGGATGCCTTTTAGTTTCCCTTCGAGAATAAAAATGAGGTATTATGTGAACCAAAAGAGGTGCAGGCTTTTCAGTAATCCAACAAGAACAACACTTATAATCTGAGAAGTAATAGTAATCCTAGAGGTCCTTTCACTACCTCCACTCCTAATAATTTCAATACCCCTCCAGATCAGCATGCTAGTAATAGCCCAACAATCTTAAAGGCTAATCATGGGACTGGTGGGACAGTAGCACCAAAGGTTCAAGTAGGGAAAATGGAGTCTATTGAAATATCAAAATTAATGAACTATTTGTCTTAGGAGATAAGAAAGATCAAGGTTAGTGTACCTCTATATGAGTTTTTAAAAATCCTAAGGGTACGAAGTGCCTTTATGATATCTTTAGATGAATCAGTATCAAAGGAAAACTCTATGGACATAGATGTTCATAGAAGAGATGTACAGTCCAAGGATAAAGGCAAGAAAATTGAACAACCTTCAAACACTAATGTTGTCATGTATGCAGAAAAGAAGGAAGCTCCTCCTTTTTTGTTAACCATAAGAATGTTGGGGAAAAATATACACAATTGTATGGTGGATTTAGGAGCCTTAGCCAACGTAATGCCTCTAGGAATATGCAAAACTTTAGGACTCACTCACACCAAATCTGCCAAGGTTGTTACTCAATTAGACAAAACTAAAGTTAATGTGATAGGTGAGCTGATGCATATTCAAATGCAGTTAGCATCTGATCCTAGGGTAAGCCAATTTATTGATATTTTGGTTGTAGATATACCAGTTAATTATGGCATGCTACTAAGTAGAGATTGGTCTAAAACATTGAATGGATACATGGCCACTAATTTTTCACACATGTGGATACCGTGGAGAGGTGTCCCAAATTAGATTAGGATAGAGGCTAAACCTAGGATGAAGCACATGATTATAGAGTATAATAGAATGAATGAGTTATTGTATGCCTCTATTGAACCAGGTGTCTATAGAGTGTTAAACAGAGGAGTGCATATAGAAGAGATCTTGATGTTAGATTTTGGGACAAAGCTTGCTAATAATGAAATAGATGTATTCATTGAATTTGGTGGTAACTCTTCTGATGAAGAGGATAATGTTGTAAGTAGCTTTGGTCAAATCATAAGATAGGAGATAGAAAAGTGCATTAGACAGGAATCTCCAATTCAGTGTAAGTTGTACAAAGATGTGTGTAGAGTTCATAATACTCCTCATCCTAAAGAAAACTATGGAATGTGCAGGGATATCATAGAATATCAGTATGGAAAATGCATAAAGAGGATGGGATAGCAAAAGGGAAGGTTTATTCCTGATAAACCTGAACTATGTTCTCATGATAATACAGATGAGTCAGTGCAGGATTTAAAGGAAGAAGTTGGAGTAAAGAATGTCAACTATACTAACTTACAAATCGTAAGTGCAGGGGTACCTATGATTCAGACTGAGACACAAGAAAATAGGTATGTTGTTGCAAAACTAGCAACAAACAAAGTGATTCAGGCTAAGGTAAAATGTCAAAGTCAAAAGAACAAGAGTGTTATTTGGACATTAAAATGTGATGGATCTAAATCCAAGAAAGGAGCAAGAGTAGGAGTTGAACTCATTGATCCAAATGCTAAATCATTTTTGGCAGCGTATAGGCTCCAATTTCCTTGCACTAATAATGTAGCAGAGTATGAGGCTCTGATTTATGGACTTGTTATGGCTATTAAGAAGAAGGTAAGAGTGATCAGAGTATTTTCTAATTTTGAGTTAGTGGTTAAATAGGTTAGGAAATTGTATGCGTGTAATTACAAGAAAATGGTTAGTTATAGGCATAGGATATGGGACTTAATCGAACGTTCGATGCTTTTAACATTGAATATATCCCTAGAGAATTGAATCAAAGACCAGATGTGTTAGTAGTTTCTACTAGTACCTTAGAGCATTTAACATTGTTACGTTTAAAATTATTTACTATTGAATTGGTGAATGTACCAAGTATACCTGATAATGTCACTCATTTACAAGTATTTGAAGGAGATCAACAAATTGTAGACTTTCTCACTTGTCATGAGGTCTTTGATACTCAGACCATTGATGAACATGAAAGACTTGAGGTATCTTGGGATGAGGAAGACATAGTAAACCTGAAAAGTAATTTCTTACCCAAGAGAATAATAGAACTAGAGAAGATCTTTGATTTTGACGGGGTAGTTAGACAGAAATATGTGCCTAAAACTGAAGGGGGTAAGTGTGATCCCTTTAACTTAGGAACAGAACAAGGTCCCTAGAATGTGTTGATTGGAAAGGCTTGTTTTGAAGAATTAAGAAAAGGAATTGTGGAGGTTTTAAAGGAGTATAAACATGTGATAGCTTGGACATATGAAGATTTGAAAACTTATGATACTTCTATTATAACCCATGTAATACCTTTGAGACCAGGGGTAAAACCATTTAGACAAAAACAAAGGCCAGTGATTGCTATTTTAGAGCCTCTCATCTTTGAAGAAGTCAAAAAGTTGTTGTCTTCCAAAATAATTTTCCCAATGAGACATTCAACCTGGGTAGCAAGCTTAGTGCTTGTGAGGAAGAAAAGTGGAAAAATTAGATTGTGTGTAGACTTTAGAAACCTGAATAAGGCCTCTGAAAAGGATAACTACCCGTTGCCTCCAATAGATGAAGTACTGCAAGTAGTAAATGGAGCTAAGATGATGTCCTTTTTGGATGGATTCTCAGGGTATAACTAGGTTTTAGTCAACAAAGAAGATAGGTTGAAGACTACATTTACTTGCAAATGGGGTAACTATGCATACAGGAGAATGCCTTTTGGTTTGATTAATGTAGGTGCCACTTTTCAATGAGCCATGGACATTGCATTTCGTGGATTGTTAGGTAAGAGTATTGTCATTTACATGGATGATTTAACTGTATTTTCTAAGGATGCATCCACTCATGCAAAAGATTTAAGAAGAGTGCTAGAAAGGTGTGAAAGGTATGTAATTTATCTTAACCCAAAGAAATGTTCATTTGGTGTGATAGACAGAAAAATGTTAGGGCATATCATTTCTGAGAATGGGATATCCATTGACCCAAACAAAGTAGAAGGAATTAAAAAGTTGCAATTGCCTAATAGTAAAAAAGAGTTGAAGTCTTTCTTTGGTAAAATTAAATTTGTCAGGAAATTTATTATAGGATTTGCAGAGATTGTGCAGCCATTAAATGCAATGCTAAAGAAGGATGCAAAAATAGAATGGACGCCAGTAATTAAGGCTGCATTTGAAGACATTAAAGAGGCCATTTCTGATGCTCCTATGTTATCTAGTCCAAATTATACTAAACCATTTTACATTTACTCATTTGCATCTATACATTTAGTTGCAACTGCTTTGACACAAAAGGGAGAATAAAATGAAGAGAAACCCATCACTTTCATGAGTGTTCTTTTGAAGGACGCACAGTTGAAGTACTTAGACACAGAAAGATAGGCTTTTGCATTAGTAAGGGTAGTGAAAAACTTTAGGCACTACATCTTGAGAAGCCAAGTGAAAGCTATAGTACTTGATGCAGCGGTGAAAATGTTGTTGATGCAAAATGAACCTGGAGAGAAAAGAGCCAAGTGGATCATAGTGTTGCAAAAGTTTTATATGGAGATTATTCCTATGAAGTTAGTTAGAGGTTAGGCATTAGTATAGACAATAGCCAATACTAACCCAAACTTGGTGAAATAGTAGTATGTATTAAATGCTAATGATGCATCAGGTTGGTATGATGACTTAAACACATTCTTGATATCCAAAAAGTATCCAAACAAGATGAAGTCTTCTCAGAGGAGAGCCTTGAAGATAAAAGCATAGAGATATATGGTACAATGAGGTCTTTTATTCAAAAAGAATCATGAAGGTATATATTTGGGTGTTTGAACAAAGTTGAAGCAGACAAAGTGTTGTTGGAACTGCATGATAAATATGGAATAGCTCATGGTTCCCATTTGGCAACTACTCATAAAATTCTAAGAGTAGGTTATTATTGGCCAACAATGTTTAAGGATACAGAAAACCATATTTGAAGTTGTCACACATGCCAAACTACAGCAGACAAAGGAAGGAATCAAGCTAATCCACTAGAACGAGTTATTGAGTCTAGGTCGTTTACACAATGGGGACTAGATTTCATTGGAGTCATTAATCCTCCATCATCTGTTGGGCACAAGTTCATACTAACAGTGATAGATTATTGTACAAGGTGGATAGAGGCAACATGCTATAAGTTTTCTACTACTGAGGTGGTTATCAAATTTCTTGAAGAGAACATCATCACAAGGTTTAGAGCTCCTTATTCTTTGATATGTGACAATGGCCTTGCATTTTCCCTTTTGAAATTTTCCAAATGGGCATTTGAATATGGGATAGTTCTAAAGTTTTCTTCAAATTATTATCCTCAAGGTAATGGGTTAGGTAAGTCTACTAACAAAATCTTGTTAGACATCATCAAAAAGTTAATTGTTAAAAATCCAAAAGAATGGAATACATTATTGAAGTATGCACTCTGGATAGATACGATAAAAGTTAAGACTACCTTGGGTAATGCACCATATCACTTAGTCTATGGGACAAATCTCATACTTTTAGTGAATCTAAGAATACCTACCTAGAAGTTTTCTAATGAGTATTTAGGCTTTTATGATCATAGAGAAGCTAGGTTGGTCTAGATGTTACAATTGGATGAGAAAAGAGACCAAACTATAGATAAATTTGCAAAGCATCAGGCTGTAGTTAAAATATGGTTTGATAAGAGAGCAAGATTCAAAACATTCAAAATATCAGACCTAGTGTTATGTTGGGATAAAGCACATGAAAAGAGAGGGAACCATGGAAAGTTTGATAAATTGTGGTTAGGTCCACTACAGGTTGCAGAAATAATAGGGGACAATACTTTTAAGCTCAAAACCTTAATTAGAGAAGATGTGTCATTACCTATTAATGATCAACACCTGAAACATTATTTTCAAGCTTAGAAGATGATTCATCCCTACTGTGTATCATATTATAAAAATTGTACATGGTATGTGGTTTTTGGTTTCTGTTGGGTGTTTTGTTTTTGGTTGTTGTTTGTGTTTTGTTTTGGTTGTTTTGTGGTTTTCTTTGTGTTTTTGGTTGGTTTGTTTGTTGTGTTTCCTTGGCAAGGATGTTTGTTTTGATTTAGGGTATGTAGGAGCAGACTAACAACCACTGAAAATAATAGAAAATTTGGAGAGTTTAGGTTAATCATTTGAAACTTATGCATAACTTGTTAAGACTTTCATGAATGTAAGGTGTTGTTTATCTTGTGAATGATTTTATTCAATAACTATGAAGTGAAATGTTCAAGGAGAGTTTCTCAAAATGACACACCTAAAATCCTTGGGTTTGTTGAACATGCTAGTGTAGGTGTTAAGTGAAAAATTAGAGATCACCCTTGCTACCATTGCAATTCTCAGCTTAAATTTAGCAAGTGACTATACCTTGCATCGTGAACTTACAATGATAATATCTCATGAATCTATATGCCATACAAAATTGAATACAAAAAAAAAAGAGAGAGGGATTATACTAAAAAATCTAATTTTGGCCATCTAAGTAACTCTACCGGGCCTATGGACGCTTGCTGGTAGTGGGGCTCTACTTAGGAGAATTGCAACGATAACCTTGTCGGGGCTATGAATGCCTACTGGCAACAAGGCTCTATCTAGTTGGCTATATTGGATGAAATCAACTACGTAGTTTAACACCAGTCACTAGTATTTTCAACTCATCTTCAAGATGAGAATTATTAAGCACATGCACACATTTAAACTCTATTGAAAGATTCATACACCTTATTGAATACATTTAGTCCAGATTGAATAATAATTTACTTATGAAGAAGTTGGAAGTTATGAATTTATTTCATTTTGTTTTCTTTAATGGTTTAAATTTAGTTGTTTTATTTGGTTGCTAGTTGTTGTGATGCTCACAACACACCCCTTTTACCCTCTAGCAAAATGAGGACCCTGCTGTGGCTTTTTCTTTTAGCTTGTGTGTGTGGTCTTTCTTGGTGGTAGAAGGGAAAAGGGGTAGGTGTTACAAAAGTGTCAAAATTTAGAATGCCTCAAGTCAAGGAGAGGAACTAAAGGTATTAGGGAGTTCTTTGTGAAAAATGATCAAGGGTTGCTTTTGAACCAACTTGGAATTCATAGTATTTTGTGAGATATGATGTTTTTGGTAAAAGACATTATTTTGGAGTTTGCATGTCATATACAAGTGTGCTTGTATATGGAGTCTTTGCATGTGTTAAGTTATGTGTTTTTAGGTTTTGGTATCTTGTTGATTGCATGCATATGCCTAATGATCAAATCCTTTGCATGCAAACTAGACCCGATTGGTATCAATAGTCGAGTGTATAAAAGACAAAGTCTACACTTGCATGTAGGTTTGTATGTATGTTAATACAATTGTGTTTGATATACAAAGTGGCAAATGTACATACACAGATTAGAAGAAAAGGTAAAATCAAGCATAGGACAAAGACTGAATTAAATGTCATCACATTATATGATCAAATGGCATTAGTCAAAATTTGGATACAAGGTATAGATGCATACAAAAGACCAATATAGGAAAATGCAATGATGAGTAAAACACACCAAAATTGGTAATATTCACATTATGTATGAGCAGAAATGTACATTCAAAAGAGGGTGTATCTGTAAACATCATTGTCAAAATTCAAATTCTTCGCAATAAGAGAACTGAAGTGTCTAAATAATAGTATAGAGATTAAGGATTCATATAGAAGTGTCCAATTCAAACTACTTTTGCAAAATGACCCAACCAGTCCCGATTTTGTGTTGAATCTAATCCCCTGGACAGGCGTAAAAAAACTGAGGCCGACCCTTGCCTAATAACAGTGGCATGCTAAGGCATGATTCGTCATGTTCATTAGAAATGGAAGCCTTTCATACTATGCTCTAGAAATATTCATTAGGGGAATCTCTAAGGCTCGTGGAATGCCCACACCTAATTCTACCCCTATGAGAACGTCGATATCCGTAATTCTATAGTTAGCCTTGAAAATATCTTGAAATAATAGAAAGACTTCCACTTTGTTCTCACTTAAATCCAAGATAGAAGCGAGGAACCATGCATTGATATCAGAATTAACTCTGTACCTATCCTCATTCATTAAAAAGCCTAGACCTAGTACCATTTTAACAGCTTCTAACTCTAACTCATGGAATATGGGATTTTTGTGCTGAATGATTAATCCTCTCAGACGAGCATCTAAGAGTAGACCGAGGAAATCGGTCTATCTCCTAGTACTACAAAGACATATGGGAGTAGTCATGTTTATAGTGAATATTAGTATAGGCCTAAGAAGAATGAGAATTGTTCATCACACAGACTCTTAAATAGAATTTTGCACAAGTTACAGGGTAATCACCATTAATGGTGTTTGTGTGAGGTTTGAATGATTAGGTTGCATGATTTAATTCAAACATGTCAGTGGTCTAATAGTGTTAATGTCATTAATGTATCAAATTATTAATTATGATTTATGGATTATGGCATTAAATACAGAGATACAATACAGACAATGGAAGAAAAGTAGGGAGTCCCTTTTTATGAAATTAACACGCAGGGTTGTATGTATTTGACATACAATGCATAGGATACAAAGGTAAGCTCAAAAGGAAGTAAGGTAAAGTAAATGATGAAAGTTTGTATGTTTCCTTTGTATGTTTTATTTGTTGGATGTTAACATGATGCATAAATAAAATACAATGGCGAAATTATAAAAGGATTTAAAATCAGATGAAATAAAGGGTATGTCCACATTTGCATTGAATGAAAGAAATGTGTTTTGTATGTATGAGGATATACAAAATTGAGGAGAACAAGGATACAAGGCTAGAGGTAGAAAAAAGATCAAAAATAGTTAAATATTCATTGAGTCTGCAACTTGTATGTTGTAGTGTATGTTGCAGATATACAAAGTAAGATACAAAAGGGAGATTCAAAGGGATAAATGCAAAACCTGAAGGTAACTTAAATACGGTATTAACTAGCTAGGGTGAACATTTAGCATGTATGAGAAATTGTATGCATACAAACAGGAGATATGAAGAGTTAAAGGTACAAAAGTGGAGTGGATGTGATATTAAAGGAAAGTCAATAATTTCTTGCATCCACTGTTGTATGTTAAGATGTATGTATCATATGCACAATGCAAAATACATAAAAGAAATATAAAGCTAGACATGGGGTAAGATGCAAAATGGTTTTGTAGGCCATTACATGTTTAGGTTTGTATCAAGTGGATATACAAGGTAATATACAAAGGGGATATACAAAAAATTAGAATCTAAAAATAGAGAGCTAACAGATACTATGTTCAAAATACAAGGTTGAAATGAAAAGTTGAGTTTGAAAGAGGCATTAAATACAACATTTAATGCAGAGATAACAATGAAAATGCTAAATTTAAACATGTTAGGGTTTAATTAAAAGCTGTTTTACTTTCATATTTGCATATTGAAAGTGAAAATTGCAAAGGAGCAAGGATTCAACAGTTTGAATAGAATTTCATAACGGTAGCAACGCAGCTGAAATAGTAAATTGAGTCAAATTTATAGAGTTAAGCTGGTCACGAAAATAGGTATGTACCCAAAAATGTCGTTATAATGTAGTTAATAAAAATGGGAATTAGTTATGAGTAATTTCATTTGAAAATGCAAATGAGTGACAAATTACTGTAGCTAATTAGGGAAATTAACAGACTGTGTTAAATAGCATGAAATCTAGAATAGGAAAAGGACAAAGAAGGTTAGGGTAAATGTGAAAATGTAGAAAATTCATGGTAAAACCCTAGGAAGATGAAGTAAATTGAAAGGTTAAATATGTGAGTTTTCATATAGGATGCCTCTGAGGCCAAGGAGGGTGGATTCAACAGACAAGGAAAAAGTAAAGGTAAAGAAGGAAAGAAAGCCAAGAAAAGAAATAGAAAAAGAGGAATTCCCAATGTGAGGTTATCCATCTTTGATCGACTCATGTGGAGTTGTGACAGATACACACATGGGTTACTATGATGTAGAGGATGTCTTAAAGAAAATCACATCATCGGATGCTAGTTTTGATATAAAGTGCATCTGGGAAAAGGGATTATACAAGGTTGTAGGGTTCCCGTTAGCGATGGAAGCTAAAGATTTGGTTTTAGAATGTATAACCAGATATGACACAAATACCAGAAAGGTAATGCATGGAGAGAAAGTCATTGCTAATTTATCTACAAAGGGAATAGCCAGGATATTTGGCTTAGAAATTCAGGATAAAATGATGGATATAGATATAGATCAATATACAGAGGATTTTAATATCAATGAAAGAGAATGCAAGAGTACAATCTTCTACAACTCGTACACTACAGAAAATAAGCCCAAGGCTATAGTGAGGGTACCAAAGAACCTCCATAGAATAGATTTCAAGGAGGAAATACATTTGATGATCACAATGCTAAATAGATTAGTGGGATTGAGAGATGCAACCAAGTTTGAACCATGGATGTTTATTATTATCCAATTTATGAGAGAAGCAAAAAAGGAAGATGGGAAAATTCATTGGGCCAAGGCTATTAGTACTTCCATATGGAAGGAGGCCATGTTAAGAAAGAAAAAAATGATGCCTTTCTATTTGTCATCTTAAGTTTTGCATTCATGTGCAGCTGAAATTTGACCTTACATAGCTTGGATTAATAGGATTGAGATCCTAGGAAATGGTCCAGATCAAAAATTAGTTTATGATCACTACCCAGATTTACAAGAGGATAATGCATTGAAGAAGTTTTCTTTGGTAAATGATGTGTTCTAAACATATATGGTGAGAGTTTTGACTAGAGATAAGGACAAGAGGTTGTCTGAGGAAGTAACAAGTGTTATAGGTCCACACAGCTCATGGTACATACAATTTCCTAACTTCACATATATCAGAATTGAAGGTTTTGATGGGAATCCATTCATGTTGCCTCGTTATCCTTTAGATAAACTAATTGTAGTGGAGTTTTCTAGACAAAATCTGAATGAATTCAAGATATACAAAAAGAAGTGGGGTAGAGGAAATATTAAACTCCCCTGGGCTATTGGTAGATATTCTTGTTATAGTGAGGAGGTAGCTAGTTATGCAGAATAGGAGCCAAGGTACTATGGTTTTGAAGAGTTTGAGTTGGCTTGGTGCTTTGATCCTTTTCATAGGATTCAAATGCACAATGATTCTAAATACAAACATCAAATACATATTGAAGACTATTGGTCTAGTTGTGAGAATAAAAGGGAAGTAAGAAAGAGAGCTTATCAGAGGTTGACTGTGAAGTCGATGAAGACAATGGGGAAAATTAATGTACCCTTAGAAATTGAAGATGACAAGAAGGTACTGCACCATAGTTATGAGAACACAAGATTGATTCCTATTAATGAACCAAATTGGTCATAGCCATGGGGAACATCTTTGGATGTTCTGTCAAATCCAGTTTTGGTATTCTCTAAAGCATGGTTGAAAGTTTTGAGGGTGTTGAACCTAACTTCCAAAAAAATGGCAAGAAAAGAGGAAGAGAAAATTAGGATAAACTACAATGTTTTTATGAAAAGAAAAGAAAGATTTTAGACGCTAAGATCATTGAGAAGGATAAAAATGCAACTTTAATGGATCCTTATGCTTTAGGTATCATAGTGAAGGTAGCCTCAAGAACATTTGCAGAGATAGGATCATCAAGTCATGACATCAGTACTGTACAGACCCAGACAATTGAGATACCAGCAAGACAAAAGGTTATGAAGGCTATAGTGATTGAATCTTCAACAAGAATGGCACCATTATAGGATGAAAGTGTAAGTGCTTCACAGGTAAAAACTAGGTGGAAAGACATGCCTACTAAATCCATAATAGAAAAGAGAAAATAGGGCTATATGAGGGTTGAAAAAGAATCAGCTGAGGAAAAGATACAAGATTGAAGAGTCCAGGAAGCCAAGGAAGTAAGTGAGATGGTGAATGTGGAAGATGATTATAGTGATGAAGAGGTCATGGAAATAGAAACCAATGCTAAGGTAGAACTTGAAAAGAAAGAGGAAGTGGATAAGGGTTCTGATGTAATGCAGGAACATAATACCCAAGTATATAAGAGGAAGGTACAAAGCTCAGGATCAAAAGGAGAAAATGTACAGGCAAAGTTAGAGGTAATAGATCTTTTCAGTACACTGGTATTGCCAAAGATTATAGAGGAAGTGCAAGTTGTTGCACAACAAATAGAAGAATCAGAAAAAGAAGGACAGGAAAAGGTTACAAAGGAAACAGAGGTGCCAATACAATCAAAGCAAATAAGTATGACAAAAGAGGTACCAGTTCAAACCAAGGAGGTGACAGAGGAGGCCATATTAGTGAGTGTTTATGATACCGATGTTCTAGATGTTCTCAATATGTATAATGAACATAGAAAGAGTTGTAAAAGAGTTTGATAAAGGTGCAAATTAGCTTCCACCGACAGATCAAGGGAACATGCCTGAGAATGTGCAAATACAAATTGAAATAGTAATAGAGGCATCAGGGGTACCAGGTGGTCCTGAGAAAAGTATAGAAAATATTTTTGTGGATGATGTTGAGCATAGGGAATAAAAGGAAAATATAAAAGGGGAAGATATGGGACAAGATGATGAAAAAGAAGAAGACTCGGGAGAAGAAGAAGAAGAAGAAGAAGAAGAAGAAAAAGAAAAAGAGGATGAAGAGGAGGGGGCACAACAGCAAGGTAATATACCACTAGTTTGGGATCAGCAACCTCCACAGCAACAATCACCACAACAAGAACATATGGAAGTAGAAAAACCTTAGGAGGAGGTAATAAATGTAGAAAAGTAAGTAGAGATAAGTATGAAAGTACCATCTTGGATAGGCAAAGAAGTGTAGAGAGGAAATGGAGAAATACAAGTAGTATCTATTGATATCAAAAGTTTATTGGGAGGTCATCCAAGAAAGGAAAAAAGGAAAGCAAGGATTACGTCAGCAATAAAGAGAAGTCCTTTAGGATCCAGAACTTTAGAGTTGGCTATACCTCAAAAGGAGAAGGATAAAGGAGAAATGAACATAGATGATTATGAATTACTTAACATGGATCTTGGATATGTGACAAGAGAGCAGCACATCACCAAATGGTAGGATATGAATAATGTCACCATTGAAATGATGAGGAAGGATAAAGATAAATATGATTATTTGAAAGGACACATTGTCCAGCTGCAACAATTTATCCAAGGTATGTTTGATCCTAGTACCAATATGTTAAAGTTACCTATAGAGCTAGCAATTTTATCTAAAGACCAAATAAATGAGATAGAGAATAAAAGAGTTGAGGCAAATATTTTTGAGAAGTGGCGTAAAGAGTTTATGCAGAAAGGAGAAGATGTAATAAAATAGGTAATGACATGTTGGGATAGTGCTCTTATAGGGAAAAATAAATGTAATGTTCTCATACATCACTGTCAGTCTAGATTAAAAGAGTGTAGATTGGAATCAAAACAACTCGCAGAGATGGAGGAGAGAGTGGAGGAGTTAATAAATGAAGAAGTCATTACTCCTCGAATGACTAATCAGTTACCATAGACAAGGTTAGGGTTGAAGTTTGAAGAGGACATTCTCAAAAGTTATATGGCAAATACTAGAGAATTAGAAGAGGTTGTTGATGATATAGTAAGGGTTCATATGAAGATAATAGAAAAACTCATTAGGCATGAATGCCAAGAAGTACCAATATATGGCCTAACAAAGGCAATAAAAGAATTCAAGTCCATTTATTCACCATGTTCAGAGAACCCAACATCAAATTTAAGTACAGAAATGATTGATTCAGTTATGGAGATAAATGATAAAATCAAGAAATATTAGAAGAACGTGAAAGATTTATCAAAGCAAGAGAAGAGATTGAAAGAAGGAATTGAAGTGCAAGAATATACATGGGCCAAGAGTCAAGAAGGAGATCATACTTTTATTATGGGTATGATGGGGAATTTTGTAGAGTACCTAAAGGAGTAGAAGCATATCAAAAGGAAGGATATTGTAAATAATGACATAGGCATATGCTCAGGGATCCTTTTTTTATCATCACCAACAAGAAGTCAATAGGGGAAGGAAAGTTAGTGAGAGTATCTTTTATTTTGAAAAGATTCTAATGGCATCTTTATGCTGAAGTAAAAATACCATAAAGATATTTTTTGAGAACAATAGGAAAATGATTGCCACCGTTGATCTATAGAATTTGAATCTTGACCATTGGATTAATTTTGTAACCGTAGCAGGAGGGAAGCTTCAAAGTCTATATAAGAAACTCTGCTACATGTATTTTAGTACACAGGGATTTTGAACTTTTATCTTAAAGCTGTAATTGTTATGTTTGTTGCAATAGAGAAGGTATTTCTTTTAGTTTTAGAGAGGAAGCCGCTTATGTCTACATTAAGGAGTACATTGAATGTCCTATCTCCTTTATGTATCTATCAAAAGCATTTGTAAGTTTTCTGGTGATTTTTTATCAATGCAACAAAAGTCATTATTACATTGTAAATTTTGTATGACTTTATACTTCAAATAAAAGTAAGCTCAGAATTCTACGTCTATTACAGAGTGTTTTTCTAATTCAGGCTTTTACTTGAGGTATTGTTCTTTGAAAGATTGCAATCTCTTATTTATATTCATGAAACTGCTCAGGATTTTACATATGTGGATTTGATTGTGTTGAATTGTTTAGATTACCTTATTTCTTAGTACATGGATAACAGAGCATTTAGATCCTATCTGGAATGTTATTTCTAATCCTATTCTTTCTAACTTTTCTCCAGCAATTGATAAATAATTAGCTGAAATACAACTATCTAAAGGAAATTGTGAAAGATCCTATTAAATATATGAAAATGCTAATGATCTTTAATGATTTTCATAAATTCTAAAGTATCAAGTCTATTTTTGTGAAATTCATATAAAGTTTGACTTGAAAGGCATAAATAGTTGCAAAGGATCATTGATTTGAGAGATATTTTGAGATATTTACATATAATGAGTGACAATTGCCAGCAACAAATCATTAGATTGAGTAAGGCCCCTTGAATATAACAACTTTGCAATGAACTACTGGTCTCTTCCACACGGTCAAGAACTGATCATCTAGAACTTGAGATTGAGAATTACTAGTTAATTCTCCGTATCTTCCAAGATAGCTAAGGTTCTTTTGTGAATTTTAACAATGCTGTGAGTGTGTAAAAACTCTCATCAACAGAAGGGTTCCAAAAAGTTTGGAATAAGAAAAAGAATAGAAGATCTAGGAGTAGGAAGCTAAAACCTAGATCTATTTCTCATCTTGAAAGTTCTAAAAAATTTGTTAGTTCTATCCTCAGATTTGGAAATTGCTCATTTTGACTTAAATCCCATGGATGAACTTCAAGATCAAGACAATTAGGATGCTCCTCACATTGCCCCCTTCGATCATCAAAGCTTTCTAGATGCTTTGCTAGAAACCACTCTAGATGATATAGATGCAATCACCAAAATTAAAATAATTGAAGATACTCTTTCACTTTGGACAAGCCTTGATCATATTCACTCCAAATCATCTTCCAAGCTAGGAAGGAAAACAAAACAAGAAGTCAGATTAGAAGAAGCAAAAGAATGTTGTGTCCAAAACCCAAGAAACTTTGGAAGGTTCCTTCAAAGGAAAGAAAACAAGAAAATATTTTTTCTCTCTTAGAATCATCAAGGTTTGGGTGGTTCCATGAAGAAAAACTACATCAAGGATCTCATCCAAGATCATTCTTCTACTGTGATAGGTGTTCAAGAAACTAAACTAGACCTTCCTAGTGTGGTTAACACATGAAAAATCTATCTGGAATAGTTTTGACATGGATGTCCTTAGTGCCAATGGAGCCTTTAAAGGCCTTCTCACCACTTCGGATGCTAGTCACCTCGGTATTAAAATTGTTGGATACTAAAGTGATCATTGGATTTATACTAAGCTAGAGGATTTTCTTTCACCTTTCTAAATTTTTATGCCCCTAATTCTCTTGTTAACAATAGGAAATGTTAGCTCTCCATCCTATCTTACATTGAAGTTGAAAGCCTACAACTTGGTTTTGGCAAGTGATTTTAATATTCTTCTTTTTTCCTTTTGAAAAAGGGATAGATTGAGCATCCATGATCCATGTAGAGAGTATGTTTAAGACATTATTTTCTTAGTAGGGCTTCATGATATCAATCGAACCAAAGGAAAATCCACTTGGTCTAATAAAAGATATAAGGATAACTTCATTGTTGAATGTTTGTACAGATTTCTAATTCAAGAAGATATTCTCAAATTTTTCTCCTCTGTTTGTAGTTAAATAATGTAGAGTGCAATTTTTGATCATAGGCCAATTCTTTTAGATAGTGAGTGCATAAAATCCAAGGGTCTTGTCCTCTTTAAATACAATGTTGATTGGACTTATCTTCTTGGTTTCTCTTTAGAGGTGGAGCATAGCTAGACCCTTAAGTGCATCTCCAATAATGCTCAAGATGTTTGGAAACTCAAGATGTCCATATTAGAGCATAATATGAGAAAATGGTTAAAATATTACACTTCATCTATTGCACCAAAGCACTCCCTTATGCTTAGGCTTGGTCAATTGAAAAGAACTTTAAATCTAAGCCTTTACTGATGCTATCAAGCTTGAGAGAGACTCTCTCCTCTCTCATCTATATGAAAAAGATTAACAAGAAGAGCAACACTAGAGACTTAAATCTTGAATTATTTGGATTCATGAAGGGGATTATAACACCATGTTCTTCCATCTATAAGCTAATCAAAGATCTCAAAGGAAAACAATCAGGGAAATTTAGTTGGGGAATGCAAACAACTTTATTGATAATGAGGATATTAAGGTAACCACCTATGCTCACTATGTAACTCTTTATTAGAAGTCAACAAGAGATCTTACTACACAATCTTGTCTCCTCAACAACATTCCTAATTCCATCTTTGAGGACATAAAACATCTTCTTTGTCAAATGGCTACTGTGGAGGAGCTAAAAGGGGTTGTTTTTAGCTCTACCAAGGACAATCTCATTATGGATGACTTCCTTAGCCTAGTTGAATATGTTCACAAATGAGTAAACTCATAGGAGCCATTAGCTCTACTTTTTTGGTATTGATACCCAAGGAAAAGAATATTGCCTCCTTTAACAGGTTTATTCCTATTTCTTTGTACAACTCCTCTTAATAGATTAGATCACTAAAATTATAGCCAATAGAATTAAAAACATGAGTCTGATAATTTTTACATGCATTATTAATCCTTTAGTTACTCAAATCATTAATGGATCCCTAACTAGATTACTAAAGCCACTAGAAGTTTAATACAAGCTTGTCCCCCTATCTTTACGATATATCTCTGTTGAAAGGAGAACCTCAAGAATCATAGGAATCAATTTGGTCAGTGGGGTTAGGGAAATCACTCATGCCCAATTTGTAGATGATACCATCCTATTAGGGGAAGCTTCTAAGCTAAATGCATGAAGACTAAAAAGATATTTGGATAATTTCTTGTTGCCTTCAGGAGAAACCATTAATTATCACAAGCGCAAATTTTATACCATTAATATTTGTGTTACTAAAAACTAAAGCTTCACTCACATAGTAGTCCTGGCCTCTTTAATTATTGGTGTGTTCTAACGAGTTTTAATTCGAAGAGATCTAACTATTAGATTAATCTTTTGGAAAAATCAAGAAGGGCGCCCAAAGTTTCAAAAATGAGTGTCTCAATCTTGTAGGGTGATTAGTCTTGAACAAATCAATTATCTCCCATATTCCCATTAATCATCTTATGATACATTATGTTGTGCCCTCTATTCTTTACTCTCTTGATTGAAAAAATTAAGAACTTCTTATGGAAAGGGGGAAAACAATCCCATAGGAAAAATTCCACCTTGTTGGTTCGACTAGAGTCACCAAAAGAAAGCAATGTGGCAGCCTAGATATCAGATATGCCATTGTAATGATCAACACTCTAGGTCCTAAGGTTTTCTATATTATTCTAAATCCTCCTTCCAACCTTTGGAAGTAGACCTTGGTCCATAAATATAGAGGTGACAATGAAGGTATGTGCTTTCTCAACCCCATTCATAAAAAATACGTGCCTCCAAAATTTGGTCTTTAATTGTTAGAGCTACAAATTTGATAATTATGAATATCTTTTAGTATATGGGTAATGGTCTTTATATTAACTATTGGGAGGAACCCTTTCTAGTCCATAAGCCCTTATGCTCTTATATGCCATGTGATCTTCTTTTAACCATGAAGCAACTAGGGATTAAAAAAATTAAATTAACTCATTAAGTGGGATGGAGATCAACCCAAATGGTCTCACCTCTTTGGCCTAATTGAATACTATCAAAATGAGTGGACACAAATCAAGAACAATTTTTTGTGTCTTCTCCCAGTTGATCTTATTAGTGTTGATTTTCTCATTTGGGGAGATATCTGCTCCTCAAGATGTCATTCGATCAAGGAATGCACTCTCTCTCTCTCCTTGAAAATGAAACTTTTGATCAATATCTCCATAATTTCTAACATTACAACATTATTGTCCAAGTTAAAAAAATTAGTGGCTCATCTAATAGGAAAAGATTCTCACTAGTCAATAACTTACCATAAGAAATATAATAGGACCTCATATTTTCTATAGATTCTTCAAGGCTTGTGAAACTAAATTAGATCTACTCTTTGAATGTGAAGAATTTTCTTTTATTTGGATCTACCTTACTTTCTATTTTGGGGTTCACTCCTAAAATAGTTTTAGTGATACAATTTACACCTAGAAATGGAATTCTTGCTCTAGCTCACTCTCAGGCAAGTCGCTTATAACTCTTCCTTTCTTTTGCATGTGGTTTATTTGGCTTGATAGGAATAAAATAAATTTTGAAGATTCTACCATGCTAAAGAACATCTTGATCCACAAAACTTAGCTACCTATGGTAGAAAATGCCAAGGCTCGTTTGAAAGGAGAGAAAATCCTAAATGTTCTATCCAAAGCTGAGATACTCTATATTAAAAAATACTATCTTTTAGACTTCATTAGTAATTATTTGGTTATCTACCCCACCCCAAACATCCACTTAAATTATCTTTCTCTCTTTTTTAGGGCATCTCAAAAGTCAATCCTGGCATTATGACTATTGGTGGAGTGTTGTGGCTAACTTCTCAAGAAAATATTTAGAATTCTACATAAATATTGGACAAGCCTTCAACAATGTTGTTGAACTCATAGGAAGCAATTTCGTCTTAATCTTGTAGTCAAGGAAAATATTAAAATCCTTGTATTTTATGGGGATTCCAAGTTGATAATCCAATGTCTCTTTGGTAAACATGTGTTCAAATTTATTTAATTACATCTTCTACAAAATTAAGCCTTTAAGATTCTTCATGATTTTGATCGAATCAACTACTAGCATGCTCTCAAAGATTTAACTCCGCTACCAAATGGCCAATGAAGTCTTATTTCTTCACCCTCATTTAGTTCAACTCCTCCTAGCATGCTATCAAAGATTTAACTCCTTTGGTAACAAAATGGCCAATGAAGGCTTACTTCTTCAGCCTCATTTAGCTCACCTTTTTGTCTATTTGTATCTCTTGAATTGTGTACTAACATGTGATATCTCTTGAATTCTATACCAATCTACATTAATATACTTTACTTGTTTTAAATAGATGTATTTAAAATATTTATATTTTCAGTCTAAATTTGATGGCAATATATTTATATTTTAAAAAAATATTAATATGAATATAAATATTATATATTATTATATTATATTTTTATATGGAAGATCAACTTTTTTATATATATATATATATATATATATATATATATATATACATATATTTGTTTTTAAGTTCTAAACTAGCATACCTATCTTTAGAAAGAGATATCATTTTGGAGGCACCATTCCCATTTTAATCACAAATCAACTAAAAAATAGGTGCCTTGAGAATGATAGCTCTCAACCTATTTTGCATAGATTTCCACCTCATTCTGTATTCTTTTCATTATTTTCTATTATGGTAAGCTGCAAACAAGGGTGTAGATCCCTTTCCAAAACAACCCAAAGGGCAAAGGAAAGCCTCACATAGACCAGAAACAACACTTTAAGAATAGATGGATAACAAAGTCCAAAAGGCTAAGCAACAAGAAGGCAGTAGAGCTGCAAGGAACAATAGCCTAAACAATTGCAAAACCTAGCCTAGCAGATCAAACACCCTTGGCTCGTGTGTGAGTTTGTGAAACATGTTTGGGAAGACCTCGCTTCCTCATTTTATATTATTTTCATTGTTTTTTTACCTATGGTGAATCAAGGTAAATATAAGCAAGTAATAGCAATGTTTATTTATTTATTTTAATTATCTATTTATGTATTATATTTTTTTTATTGTGTTGAAGGAAAATGGAGTAGAGAGAAAATAAAAAATAAAATAAAATAATTCTTAAATGAAAACAAAACAAATTATATTTTACATAAGAGTTTTATTAGTACCTGCCTTCTTATGCAATACTATTGCAATCATTGTGGTTTATTTAGTGATTAATCTAGCATACCAATCAAAACACAGCATAAATTTTCTTGTGGGGAAAATTTGAATCAAATTTGAACTTTTCCTATAGAAAATTTTAACAAAAAAAAATTGGAAAATTTATTTATCTCTATTGTGATTGGCTAAAAAAATGACCTCTTCTCAATGGATTGTCGGAGATACTATTTTTAGTGCAACAAACACCTAAAATTGAGGAGGGAATTCTGGTTAGAAGAGAGGAGGCAGCAATGCTAACAAATTATTTTGAGTGAAACAAACACCTAAAAATGAGGAGATAAATTTGGTTGCAAGGGAGGAAGTGGCAATGGAAAGCAAATGATTTTTAAATTTTTTTATGACTGAGTCAATATTTGTAAATGTGTTATGAAACAAATCATTTATGCTTATTAAATTGTTATATGATTATTATTATTATTATCCAAATATTTTTTAAATATTTTTATGAGTGAGTCAATTTTGCTTATTACTTATTAAAATATTATATGATTATTATCATTATTATAATTACAAGATCATTGTAATATTTATATTATTATAATATATAATGATTTAATGTATTTGGTAGTTTTCTATAGTTTTTTTTATTGTTTTGGGTATAAAAATATTAAAAATAACCAAATTCACATGTTTCATTAAGTGACTAAATTAAAATATTGTGGTGATGAAAATAATAATAATAATAATAATAATAATAATAATAATAATAATAATATTATGTTGTGTAATATTATATTGAGGAGGAAAATCTAGTTAGAAGTGAGGAGGTGACAATGCTAACAATTAACTTTTTTAATTTAATTATGAGAGTAAATTTTTTAAGGAATTTGGTTATGAAACAAGTAATTTTTGCTTATGAAAGGAATTTTTTATGTTAGACAAATCTTCAAATGTGTATTGTTTACTGATAGAAATATATATTGCTTGCCTTTGATAACTCAAAGCAACTTTAGAGGTTAAATACTAGGTGGACCCCCCTAAAGTCTGGTTGGCTCAAATTAAATTTTGATGGGGCTTCAAAATCTAATGGTAAGGCTAGTGGGGGTGGGATTATCAGGAATGACAGAGGGGAGCTTGTTGTTGCCTATGTACAGGGTTTAGGTCTCCAAAGTAATAATTTTGTTGAGGCCTCAGCTCTTTTATGGGGTGTTAAACTGGCGGTCACCTTGGGTATTCAGAATTTGCATATAGAGGGAGATTTGAAGCTCATAATTGATGTCGTTACTAAGGTTTCCATGTGTGGGTGGCATCTTAAGGACATCGTCACTGATATCCAAACTCTTATTCAGGGTACTCCTATGGTTGATTTTTCCCACATTTACAAGGAGGGGAATGGAGTCACTAACGCCCTTGCCAATCATGGTCAGTAGTTTGAAAATTGGAGATGTTGGCGCCAATGCCATAATATCCCCCTGGGCTATCAGGGAGTTAATTCAAAAAGATATGATTTCTTAATGATGACTCAATGCACTCTTGTTATGGATGCCAACTTGGCACTATTGATCTCTTATGGCAAGTTGAGGTGGCAGATTAAGGACTTCACAATGATGATACAATGTACCCTTCTTACAGTTGCTATTTTGGCATCGTTGATCTCTCGTGTCAAGATTAGGTGGCCGATTGATGTTGACAGGAGTTTTAAATGAGATATTTCAAAGCATGGGAAGGACATTGAGATTGGGGAATGTGGTGGCATATCCGAGTAATGATAAACTTAGGACACCGAGCAATTTCATCAATTATTACACCATTATTATTCCTAAGGCCAGTGAAAATATTTCTCCAAAGAGGCACATTGAAGAGAGAAAAAGCTGTTGTGACTGTCAAATTGGGAAGTTTGGTTCTCTTCTGTTGTGGGGCTTTGAAGGAAACTTGATCATGGGGGGATAGAATTCGAACAAAACCCAACACTTACAGTGAATTAAGGGATAACGCCTTAGTATGGTATTACTGTAAGGAAGGAGGCATTATCCCTTTCCTGGAATGCCTTAATGGCCACGATGAAAATCTTTCTGATCAGTGTGCCCTTTCATGGGATAATAGCAGAGTCAAAATTGGAAAGATTAGGTTTGAGGTTTCTGAGGAGGTCGTTGCAATGGCTACTGGTCTTTCCACTAAAGGCACAAAATTGAAGAGGAAGGCTAAGGTTGCGGATCACCATAATCAGAAGTTGTTTCTAGGTGAGGGGGATGAACTGGTCCCATATCAAGGAGGGTTTGATCATGCCAAGTTACCGGAGCCATGGGATGTAATGTGCTTCCTACTAATGAAGTATTTCACCTTGGAGAGTCGCTATACCAAGTTTTACAACTACCACCTTGTAGTACCCCTCAGCTTATCGTCTTTTGGACTGATGGTTGCTTAGTAGTATTGGACATTTTGACAGTATTTTTAGATCGTTGATGATGGATTTCTAGTTATTTTGCCTATTCCAGTATGAACTTAATTGTTATGATAACAGATATTGATGTTGGATTATGTCATTATGCTTTACAATTTGATAAACGAACTGATGTTTTAGATGCTTTGATGTTATTCATTATATGAGATCGGAAGTTAGCTAATCATTTTATGTCGTAGATTAGTAATCTGATATCTTGTTCAATGTAGTGATTATTATTTTAAAACGTGAATGGAACAGTGTTGTATTACTCGTTCACGAGTACCCTACCTCACTGCGATTTCCATTCACGATAGGACTGCAGGTGATGTATATGTATATCTTGTTACGGTTAACTGTGCGTTGCTGCAGGATGCAGGTACTTGGCATCGACTCCACCTGATTACAGGTCTGAGCGTGCCTTCGCCAATGGATTAGTTGGTTGGAGTTAATATGAGGTCCCTAGTCAATGTTCCTTCGTCGTCAGTTCACCTTGTGGTTATTGGTTGTCATTCGCCCATGTCTCACTGTCAGGTAACATTGTATTTTGGAGTCAAACCAAGTTCAAAGGTGTTTAAGTATGTGCGGTAATATTGTGCTTTAATTAGAAATATTCTACGGAAGAGTCTAGTGTTGTTAAATAGACATATTGTCGTTAGTTGTCGATTTAAGTTATAAATAAATTATTATTTTAATAGAGGTGTTGTTGATAAATAAGTTCTAAGAAGTTGTATTATTCGATATAATATTATTTATAATAAATATTTAAATAAATAAACAATTATAGCCATGCTTGTAAATTGTGTTTCACAACTAGAATAATAAAATAAATTATAGGATAGTACAAAATATGGATAGTTGAAATAGTACTATTCTATTAATAATAATATTTTGGGGTCGGTTATAAAGAAAATAATAATAATAAAATAAAGTACTTAATAATTGGGAATCATTAAATTAAATTAAAAAAAAATACATTTTCTTAAAAAGAAGCTTCTCGGAATCTTGCGGGAAACCCTAGGAGAAGAGAAAGGGACTGAGTTATAAAAGAATTGTCGGAGCAACAAGGAGATCAACACAGGGGGAAGGAAGAAGCAGCTGGGAACTGCAACAATTGGAGCGGGTTCGTCACGGTGGTTGCGAAATCAGGTTCCGTCGATTGCCTTATCTCTGAACTTCCTTTCAATCTGCAAAATGTGTTTTTAGTTTGTTTGATTCCGCATTGTTCGGCAGTCTGTCCTTTCTGTGTGTGAACAGCAACCTTTCTTAGGGTTTAAATACATAGGTACTGCCCAAGGATTCTGGAAGTCAAATGTTTTCTTTCCTTTCTATGGTTGCCGAATTTTTCCGCATACATTCTCAGACCGGCGAGATCTTGGTAGGGTTTGTAGGACACCTCGATAGAGTTGCCGTGAACCGCTGTTGGTTTCAGCTAGTCGCCACTGTAAAATCTGATCAAGGTTATTAGTGTTTTCTCCCTGTGGTGGCTGGAAACTGTCAAGGAAAACCGCTGTATGTCTCTTGTACCCAACGATCTGCTTAGGCTGCGTGCTTGCTCCCACATCTGCAATTTCATTTCTGTAGGACGGATGGTCTTGCGAGGGTTGACAGGAAACTTTATTTGGTAGATTTGCAATAGAAGAAGGGAATTCAATTCCAGTATCTCTGTAGTCTCTGATTTAAGCAAACAAGGGCGTCTCTAGAATCTTATTGCGTGGTAAAGGGAGCTATACCATTTGTCTTTGCAATATATGATTTTGTAAATAGATTGCAGCGTCTAAGTGGTGACGGTAAATGCTTGATAGTAGGGATGAATTTCGTCCTTGGCTCAGATATGGCTCTCCATACTACGTCATCCCTATTTTAGATTGGTTACTAGCGAATTCTGGCTAACGAGAGGATCAAAAAAAAAAAAATCTTTCTCCTGTTCTTTATAGCTGAGCGGCCAGGTGGTGTTGTCAACCCACGGGTTCATTTCTCCATTGTCTAGCGCATTCTTTAGCTGGAGTTCTTTTTTGTTTGATACCTTTCTGCACACGCCTCAGTGTTATCTGGTCATGGATCTCCATGAAAGTGTAAGAGGAGTCTCTCAGGGACAAAGCGTTCTAATAGCCAGATCGAGCTTATCACCTGGAGCAAATCGAAACCTACAGAAATGCTTAGATTTGCGTATATTCCCAAGCGTGTAAAATGCAGATTCGTTCTAGAGAGGTCGAATGCTTGTTTTGGCAGGCTGTTCGTTGCTGTTTAACCCTAGTGTAGCGATCTGGCCGGCACCCCATTCGTCATGCCTTATAGCGTCTGATAAGGTTTAGAGGGAGACGCTGCATATTGTTGCAGTCACAGAAGTCTTTTCAACGTGACCATTTTATGGCCACCGTCAGTCATTGTCAGTTTTGCGACGATGATTCGTTGTACACCAGCCATCTTATAGATTGGGATAGCGCGTTATCACTGGCTTTCAAACACGCTGAGCAAACACCGTTAACCCTGGAAGATAATGGAGGCTGTAGCATGCAACATCGAAGTGATTAGGGTATTCGTCATACAGCAATCTCTGTCCGCACTCATAGTTTATATAGCAGTAATAATGTCTTAAGAGTGATGCTTACTGCAGTTGTTAGAGGTGAAAGTCTAAACTTAGTCAGGTTTAATCTGTAGGCTGCCGTTGTTTTAGCTGATGCACGTCTGAAAAGTTTGGAGTGACCTCAAGATAGCCAGTGAAGGCAAGATGGTCATTAGCCAACTGTTGGTATAATGTAGTAATAGTTCCAAGTGTGATTTGAGCAGCTGTCTGTTCCAATAGCTACTGTCTCGTTTTGGCTAATCCTCACATCTGAATATCTCAGAAATCTGATAACAGATTCGGCAGCAGCAGTGTGATAGAAGAATTATCAATATAGCTCTTCTTACAGGCAGAAAACCATTCTAGTATACTAACGAATGCAGTTCGCTTACTGAGTTGAAAAGAGATTGCTGTGAGGGCAAAACCGTGGTCTTCTTTATCACATCATAAACATCCTCCAGTTCTTTCCGATTTACGTGGATACTGTAAACGCAGTAAAATTTGCAAGTTCAGGGAACATAGCCGGAAGTCATCAGACCAAATGCATATTATTCACGTCAGTGATTTAACAGTCAATAGCAGTTTTACACCTCAGTAGTGAGTATCCCAAGCTGTTGCATAGGGCGCAAATACGATCACTCTCTTGAAAAAGTAAATCACTATAAGATCGGTATCAGAGATAACTTCAAATCATCATAAAAGAATTCTTTTGGATTTCGTGTTTGAATTTCGCCTCGTGTGATTGCCGTTCAGCCATGAGACATCTCTCTTAGCGTTATTATCCTTAATAGAATAAACTAGTTAGATAAGATTGAAGGATAGTATATAAGATTGTACCTGGAATTAAGTGGTTCCTATATCAATTACGGTAATGATTCAGTTAATCAATTTACTGATCTTTTGAAACAAAATAAGGATTTGTTAGAAATGTGGTTGCAAGTGTTAAGATATAATGTTGATTTTATTTCAGAAGTTGTTTGCATTAAAACTAAGAATGAATTGTAGTATTTCATCTCTTGAGTTTTGAATTGAATTGTTTGAGTGTTGTAATGAGTCGTTTTGAGGTTGTTCAAACTTGTGTTCCAGAGGCTGAGTTGTCGTTGTTAAGTATTGGCAACTGGTGTATTGCTGTTTTATGATTGTGATGTAATAGCATTCATATGTATCAAACAAAGTGTGTTGTATAATGAGGTACTGTCACGGTTGAATGTTGTGTCTTGTAAAGTAATAATCTCGGGATGAGATATTAATCCTCTTGTGACCTTATTGTACTGTTTTGTCGTAAGGAGAGACCTGAAATCTATAAAAGAATAAAGTTATGAAATGTTAAAAGTATTGGATCACAATTGATGTTATGATTTTATTTTGATGCAAAAGGGTCTATGCTTTGCAGTGTTCATTTGCGTGTATGGTTATAAGTCTTGCATGATGTTTTAAGGTTGACTAGGTGTTAGGAAGGAGAGTGGCTTTCAACGTGGGGCCGGCGCCCAAAGTGGCAGTCAGGATAACCCGTTGGAAGTAGATTAATCAAGTGATAACCTAAAAATTAACTAGGGGGTTAAGGGTAGATCTCACACTAACAAGATTAATGGATTCCTCTCCCATGGCCTGTAGTGCTTGGTTAGACTAAGGATGGGTAGAGAAGGCCTGGTCGGCATAATTGACTTCCTTGTCCTCATGAAAGGAAGGTCGATTCCGCATGTGTCACCCTATGGGGCCGGCGCCTAGTGAGAGGCTGTCAGGATAACCATAGATGGGGGCCGGCGCCTAGTGAGAGGCTGTCAGGATAACCCATGTTAGGACCATGCGATGACACTCTCCCTACTACAACCTAGCATCCCTTGTTCGGTCTCTCCTCGTTTGTTTTGTGTCGCCTCTGGAAATGAAGTGAAAGTTGAGTTATGTGGTGTTGTACTGTTATAGCCATGTGTTGTATTGGCATTGGTCGTCCTTTGTTCTTGTTTGTCTTTCGTCTACCTGACTGTCAGTGTTTGGGACCTCATGTTAACTCCTAGCTCGGGGGGTGGACCTTAGGGTTCCACATGGTCGGGTGGAAGAGCTACTTTATCCATTGGTTCTCTTGTCAGGATCTTATGCAGAAAAGGATTTGTTTCAGTTGTACTTGTTTCAATGATGATGATGTAAGTGTACAACCTTGTACCAGATTTATGTAACAGAATATGCTTTATGTATGTGACTTTAAAAGTAAACTAAAAGTGGCATTGTAATGATGTTTTGATGTACTTATATAAAAGCATTTCAGTGACGTATCTTATCATGCTGATTCCGTTATCTGATGTTTGCAATGAATGTGAATGAGTTATTTATTGAAAAAGAATTTGGATCAATTACTGATGTATGTTAATTTTATGTTAGTTGATTGGTTAAGTGATGCAGCCTTGGTCCCTTAGAGAATATGTTGTAATTAGTTGTGTAACTTACTTTATCAGTTTTAAAAAAAAAAAATTTCCTGTTTATATTGCATACATGTGTATTCTTTAAGGTGTTCAAGGCGGGCGTTACACACCTTCTCCCCTTCTTAACTACTTTAGGAGAAATGCTCTTATTAGCTTTCCTTTCTATTTGTTATCTTCATTGGAACACTCTGTTCACCATGTGAAAGATAAGTATGCTAAGAAGTCCACAAAGAGGCCTATCCCCCTCCACTAAGGCCTTATTCATTGCCTCTATAAATTCCATCTCGCCTTGGAACCGTCAAAACCCATTCAACCCACCATTGATGAAAACCTTGTGGATAACCCCTCCATGGCCAATACCACTCTTGAGAAACCTAGTGATTCTACCCCTACCACCAAAAAACTAAAAGGGGTTTCCTTTTCTGAATCCCTAGAAGAGACTATTGCGAAGGATTCTCATACTCCTTCTTCCAAAGGTGGTGTGAAATGAAAGAAACATCATCTTAAGGATGTGGAGTCTACTGTGGAGATCGCTGACTTGGGGGGGGATTTGGAGGCCCTTGTGAATAAAAAAAGTGACTTTGAGGGACTACCAAAAAAGGCCAAGACTAAAACAGCTAGTGATAGGACTAAGGGTAACACTTCGGGCATTAGAAGATTTGGCAGAATTGCAGGCAAACTAGCACCTCAGGTTAAATTTGTAGAATACTCTGAAAGTGACTTAGATACATCTACCCAGGAGGGAGAGTTGTCTAAAGGTGAATCCATCGAAGTACAAGAGATCTTAGAGGAGACTAAAGGGATGGAGGAAAAGGATATGCAAGATGAAGATTCTGTTGGTGGGGATTTTGTGCCTAGAGATCATACTTATGATGGGGAGGGGATAACTATTGAGAAGGTTGAGGAAGATGCCAATCAGGAGGATGAAATGTCTGCTCTAAGAAACTGTGTGGAATCCCTTGAGTAGAATCTTCTCTCCCTCAGATGCTTCATAAACATAATGCTTTGACGCTCGGCTATGGTGAATTTGACCCTTTTGCAGGAGCAAGATACCCTTGCACATGGCACAGATCAAGAGAAGACTAAAGAGTTTTATAAAATTTATGACTTCCTGTCCAAAGGCTGGGAGGATATTTCTTCCTAGCTTTGTCTCTTTGTTTTCTATTTCTTTCTGCTATCGGACTACTAGTATTTACTATTTGCTGTTAATGGACTGTCAATGTTGTAGTTATTGTTAGTGGCTTCTTTTGTTCGTGAGCCTTTGCTGGTCCTTTTTTGGGTTGTTTTGTAAGGGTTTAGCCTCTTGTTTTTTCCTCCTTATTATATCAAAAACATTTTGATTTAATTTATTCCTAAACTTAGAAATAAAAATTTATGGTACATAAAAAATAATAATAAAATTATTAACTATTTATTATTTAAAAATTAAGAAGGAAACCTTTAGTTCTAAAAGGCAATGCTTTAAATTAATAAGTGTTTAAACAACCCTTGATTGATACCAAAGGTAGAAAATTTTAGAAGAAAACTTGTATTTAATTTTAATTATAATATTATTATAAATTTATTATAATTATTATATTACTATAATATTATATTTTTTTTTTTTTTGGAAAAAGGGGTAAAAATTTTATTCAATCAAAACCAGAGTACAAAGCAAAGGCCAAGGGCCCACCAAAGAAGAACCCCACCAGACCAGCCAGCAAAACCCTACCTATTCATGTCCTCCACTAATAACCTCTCCAAGGTCTCAAGATAATTAGAGGAAAGCTCATCCTTTCCACTGATATTCCAGCCATCCACATTCTCAGAAGCCCACTTCGCCAGACAATCGGCCACTTTGTTCCACTCTCTAGGGATATGACAAAAGGAGACAGAATCCAAGGAGCTGCAAAGACTCAAAATCTGTCTACCCACAGAAGCTAATTGCCAGCTAACATCATCCAACCTTTGGTTGTTCAGCAAATCCACAACAATCTGAGAATCTGACTCACAAATGATCCTCCTCCAGCCTAGAGAGCATCCACGCTCAACAGTAATCTTAATAGCAAGGGCCTCCATCATATTATTAGAGTGCTGCCCTTTGTAACTAGAGAAGACAAAAACCACATCACCATCATTACCTCTACCAATACCCCCCACACCAGCATGACCAGGGTTCCCACGAGAGGACCCATCAGTATTAATCTTGAGGACCCCCGCCGGGGGAGGCATCCACCTCCCATCATGACAAACTCGTTGCCGAACCAGACGAGGCCTTCTGCCAGCAAAGCAACCTCGGCTACTATCCCCCAAGCTCAAATTTCGCACAATATCAAGATCACCAGGATCACGAGTTTTAGACATGTCACACTTAGCCGAAATAGTCTCCTGAAGCCTGCTAATTATCTTCTTCCACAATTGAAGATTTCCCAAATTGGAACCACAAAACACTCTACGGTTCCTCTCCAGCCAAAGGTTCCAAAGAATGAAGATAGGCCCAATAGACCAGGCCACCTGAAGGAAAGGAGTCTTTGCTGGAGGTCTGCCTAAACTGTCCCAGAAGTCAATCAGGGAGGTAGCATGAATACACCCATGATGCCAAGCCTCCCACCATCTGTGCCATAATTCTCTAGAATAAGGGCAAAGGAAGAACAAGTGGGAGGTACTCTCCTCACTATGAGAACAAAGAAGGCAAATAGAGGGACCCTGAAAGCCACGTTTGCGAAGATTTTCCCAAGTAAGGCATTTCCTCTGAGCAACCAACCATAAGAAAAAATTGCACTTGGGCCAAGAGAAGTTGTCCCAAACCTTCTTCCACCAGTGCACCTCAGTAGGACCATATAAGTTCCTATCAAGCATGGCGTAGCCTTGGGCAACAGTAAATTTACCTTTCGGGCTAGGACTCCAAGCCAGAACATCCCTCCCATTAAGGGAGCTGCAGAGCCTTGTCTCCAAAATTCTAGAAAGAACATCCCGATCCTCCTCAGAACCCCCCACGGGCCATACCTGAGGGTCCTTCTAGCAAGCCACCACCACCTGCCCAATGCGCTTGACAGTTTTAAAATGCTCCACCTTAATCCAACCGGGCTCAGAAAAAATATGGCACAGAGGTTGAAGCTGAGGGAAACTAGAAAGAATGGGAGGGTGGCCATCCCAAGAGTCCTGCCAGAACAAAACATCAGAGCTGCTATTACAGATCCAGAAGAGGCCCTCCTTAATCAGCTGAGCCCCCTTCTTAAGGGTCTCCCAAATACAAGAACCTTTACCCAGCAAAGGGAGATGCGGCACCTCGAGGCAATCAGCACCAGGAAGATACTTGTGGGTCAGAAGCCTAGCCCAGTCCTGATCTTGACTGTTGCACCATCTCCAGTATAGCTTGGCAGCCAAGGCAGTGACAGCAAGAGCCATAGACCTAAGCCCAAGGCCCCCAGCGTGCTTCGGCCTACAAACAGACTCCCACTTGACTAAGCTCCACTTCGAGGAAAGAAGGTTGCCAGACCAAAGAAATTACCGAGACAAAGCATCAAATTCCCGCACAAAGGTGGACGGGGGAACCTGCACACAGCACCTATAAATGGGGAGAGACTACACCACAGTCTTAAGAAGAATCACTCTCCCCACTGAGGATAACCATCTGAAAGTCCAATGGCTAACCCTACTACAAAATTTATCCAAAATTCCCTGCCAATACTCTCTCCTCTGGGCTCCCAAAGCCAACAGGATCCCAAGGTACATCAAGGGAAAAGAGCCGATCTGAAATCTAAGGATCCTAGCAATCCTGCTCTGAATAAGCTGAGGAGTATTAAAGAAGTAAATGGAAGATTTATCATCGTTAATACACTGACCAGAAGCCTTCAGGTAGATGTCTAAGGCTCGCCGGAAGTTCACCGCCTCACTGATTCTAGCCAAGCCCATTAGCCCAGTATCATCTACAAACTGAAGATGAGAATAGGGGGGGAGAAGGTTGTTCCAGCTCCAGCCTCGGATAAGACCCTGTCTCACCTGAGATTTAATAAATCTTCCAAGACCCTCTACCATGATGATGAATAAGTAAGGGGATAAAGGATCCCCTTGCCGGAGTCCCCGAGAAGCACCAAACAAATCTGAAGGCTCCCCGTTAATAAGCACTGAGAATGAGGCAGAGGTCACACAACTAAGAACCCAGTTCACCCATTCCTCAGCAAAGCCAAAAGCCAAGAGAGTTTTCTGTAAGAATTCCCAGCTCACCCAGTCATAAGCTTTAGACATGTCAAGTTTAATAAACATAGCCTTCTCCTTAGAGTTAGCCATAGAATGAATAGCTTCCATGGCTATCACAACACCATCTAGAATTTGTCTCCCTTCAACAAAACCACCCTGCTCAACCGAAATCAAAGAACCAAGGAGTGGTTTGAGTCTCTCAGCAATCAATTTGGTGATAATCTTGTACACCACATTACATAACGCAATAGGTCTGAATTGAACTAACCGGTTAGCTCCTTCCAACTTAGGTATGAGGGCCAAGAAGGTAGAATTCATAGACTTGAGCATCTGTTTGTTCCTAAGTGATTCTTGAACCACCTCAAGGAGATCAAACTTTATAATTTCCCAGAACTCTTGGAAAAACTCAATCGGAAACCCATCCGGACCAGGGGCCTTACCTTTTTTCATATTAAAAACCACGTTCTCCAGCTCAGGTAGCAAGATAGGACATAAGAGAACCCCATTCATCTCAGCAGAGACCAGGTGGGGAATACAATCCAGGATGGCCTGCTCCTCAGCCCACGCAGCATGATTCTCCCTAGAAAAGAGATTTGAAAAATAATTGACTGCCTCCCTGGAAATATCAGCAAAGGATGAGAGTTGAGCCCCATCTTGCGAAACAAGAGAGGAGATAGAATTTCCCTGTCTTCGAGCCTTAACCGAATTATGAAAGAATGCAGTGTTCCTATCCCCCTGCTGAAGCCAATCAATACGAGATTTCTGCTTCCAGAAGATCTCTTCACGAAGATCCCACTCTTCTAAATCCTTAAGAGCCAAGGATTCATCCATACTAAGGGCAGAGGTCAACCCCTGATCCTGAATCTGACGAGTGATAGAATCCAACTTGGACTGGGCCGCCATCTTCTGAGCTTGAAGGTTCCCAAAACAATGTTTATTCCATCTCTTTAGTCTAAACTTCACATGCTGAAGCCGCTTACTAAAAGTGAACATGGCCGTCCCATGAGAAGGCATCCCCTCATACCACCAGTCCAACATAAGATCCTGAAGAGACGGATCCCTTAACCACATCAACTGGAATTTGAAAGAGGGATTTTTGGTGACCCCATAAGCGGTGACAGAAAGCTTGATGGGCCAGTGATCAGAACCCCTCCAATCAAGAATTTCAGAACTGGTAGTCAACCTACTATTCAACCAATATCAGGAGACAAGAAATCTGTCAAGCCTTTCAGAGATAGCCTCCCCACCACATCTCCTATTATTCCAGGTAAAGACACCATTGGAGGGCTTCACATCAATGAGATTCAAGGAACCAATCATATCCCGGAGAAGATTTGCAGCAGGTTCCAACCTGGCTAACCCACCATGTTTTTCATCTAAGCAAGTAACAGCATTAAAATCACTAGCCATAATCCATGGGAGAAACGGGTCCAAGGCCCGGATAAAATGAATGTGAGCCCAGAGATTTGACTTACCTAAGAGATCAGTAGGAGCATAAATATTGGATAAGAGACACCTTTCTCCAGTCTCAAAACTAGAAGCAACCAGAGAAATGGAAGACCAACTAGACATCCACCATAAGGGGGAAACTTTCCTTGGGTTCCAGAAGCAGGCCACACCCCCTGCACTATTCAAAGCACCTACCCCCTGCCACTTGCCTTGGGGCCAGATACGCGAAGCACAATTTGCCAGCCCATCAATAGTGAGCTTAGTTTCCTGGATAAAGACCACATCCGGTGACTGAGATTCAATTAGTCTACGAACAGCCTTTTGTCTAGGGATGCTGTTCAACCCCCTTACATTCCAAGATAAAACAATCATTTATGGGGGTGAGAGAAATGGGAATCAATGGGCTTCACAGACCCAGACTCAACCAAAGTGTCACCCATGAGCTTAACCTTCTCTTGATCCGTCTTTCTTCCACTCTTTGACGGTTTATCAAGAGGTCCCTTTTTAAAGGATTTCTAAAGTAAGCCTAATGAAGGAGGAGCTTTGTTACCCTTCACAGGATCTGAGGGCCCCTTAGGAGCCAGAGGATCAGGAGCCACCGCAGCAGAGTCCTTCGAAGTCTGTGACCCCTGGAGAACCCCGAAACCATGAGCAGGAGCCGAAGCATCCATAGCCTTCTGATCCTTCTGGTGAATCCCTGAAGATAGAGTTTGATCCTCTTTCCTTGCATTTTCATCCTGAACATCCTGCAGTCCCTTAGCCCCAGAAGAGAGCTCGACTGGAATACCCTCCTCCTGGGTCAAATCATCAAGAACCTCAAACCTATTAAAGGTGTTGTCATTCTGCCTATCCAGCCAAGATCTCTTCTTGCCCTTGCCCTTGTTATGAGACTTGACTGGAATAAAACCCTCATTATCCACAGTTGCATTAGACATTGGTGCCTTTCCCTTGTCCCCCCTGGGAGGCCCAGAAGCAGCCAAGGGGGAGGGTTTAAATCTAGGGCATTTGCGGTGTAAATGTCCATATTCATGACAAATTCAGCATCTGAAGGGTAGAGTCTCATAATCCAGCTATTGGATCCAAGAAGAAGATCCCAGGCGAATTTCCATAGAGTCTGGCAAAGGATTATTTAAATCGACTTCAACACAAATGCGGGCAAATGAAATTACCTTACGATCTTGAGTTTGGGAAGCCGATCCCACAGGTTTTCCAAGAAGCAAAGAGATTGAGTGGAGAATATCCTCCCTCCAGAATTCCAAGGGAAGCCTCGGCAGACGAACCCACACAGGAACCCGCGAAGGGATCTCTTCAGCCGAGTTGAATCCCAAGTGCCAGGGTTTGATGAAGAGCCCTACCTGGTTAAAGAAGTAAGGACCTCCTTCGAAAGCCCTATTCCTGTCGGACATGCTTGAGAAGATAACCATAAAATAGTTATTAGCTGCCAGAATAATTTCCATATCACCTTCAAGGTTCCAAACCCTATGAGCCCAAGAATGCAAAACCGGTAGAGATAAACGAAGGCCCAAAAATTTGCAAATAAGTGCATGATTGCCCCAATATTCAACATCCTCTGAAACTTGCTTAGGTTGAATAACCAAAACTGGACGATCCTCGGATCTCTCCAAACAACCGTTTACTTTTTTAATTCAAAAATTCCCTTTTGAAGAGAAGACTCCATCCCCAGACTGGGGTTTCCCCATCTGATCTAGACCACTGGCATGCATCGAGGAAGAGGGCTCAACCATTTCCAAATCACCGGAAGAAACAAAGTCTTGATTTTCCATGGGCCAAAGACAGGGCAGGAAACCCCGCGGCCCCAGGAACCCAAGCACCACCCGCCAGAGACAGAATCGACTCAGAAGAAATGCTGAAAAAAGTCAAGAAAGGGGCGCCCCACAGCCCCACCGCGAGCCAAAGCCCCCACTTCAGCCCACGCACCCCTGAAGACCACTCAACACCCCTCACGGCTGCAGCAGATCGAGCTCGGACGCAGCGAAAGCGCAGAGGAAAGAGTGCGCTAGGGCACGCAGGCCCTATCGCGCGAGCAGGGTCCGCGTCCAGCCATTCCTCGTTTGTTCAGTATCCACTATCCTCTTCCAATAAACCTTTCACTCAACTTTGTATGATTCACTATAATATTATATTTTAATTTTAATTATAATATTATATTATATTTATGTTTAATATTATATTATTATATAATATTATAATATCAATTAATATAATATATCAAGTGTTATAATAAATATTAATAAATATAATTAATATTATTGTTAACATTATAACTATAAGTAATAATGATTTTGTTGGTTTGACAAAAAGTAAATTTGAATTTACCTAATGAATTAAAAAATTAAAACGAAAACACAACTATAATTACAACTAAAACACATACTATAATTACAACACTACAAGGCAGGTACTCGCCATTACTTGGCTACCTAGCACTTGTTTTAAATTTATTGTAAAAAAGTAACCCTAGCTTATAATTGTAACAAAAAAATACTATCATTTTGCTCACAACAACCTTAAATCTTTTTCTTACTTCTTTTCACCACTCTATATTCTTTTCATAAATATAAATATAATTAATATAAAATCATGAATAAAATTTAAGAGCTATCAATAACATATATTACTAAAATATAGATTCCACATATAAAATAAGTTTATAATTTGATAACAAATATATACCAATATCAAATATATAATATGTTTAATAAATATGTGGCTTTTCTAATATATTTATATAATTTTACATTTTATAAAATATAGTATATAAATTTAATTAGAAAGCAAGTGTTTTAAATTTAAAACACATACGTTTATTAAATGAATGTGCATAATAATAAATTAATTGTTTTAAATTAAAAAAATAAACAAAACAAACTTAGAAGGGGAAATTTTTGCCCCAGAAGCTAGGCAGAAAACTTGCAATCTAGTTTCCAAAAACTTGAACTCATCTTTATCTAACCTAGGAAAGAGAGCATTATCATCTGTAAATTGAACACTCAATAGTCTATCCTTATTAGGCAATGAAATGCCACACAAAACACCATGGATAGCGTCAGTTCTCAACAAGTAGTACAAAGCCTTTGAGGCTATAACAAACAAGGCCGGGGCAAGTGGGCATCCCTACCTAATGGATCTGTCCAAAGAGAAGGGGTTAGAAAGGGATCCATTGACTTCAATATGAGCTAAAGCATCTTGAACAATATATTTACCATCTTGCAAAAGAAGTCAAGAAATCCAATAGCCTTGAACATCTTTAGTACAAAGCACCATTCCACCCTGTCGTATGCTTTTTCTAAGTCTAGGAGAAGAATGTTGGATACTCCATCATTTACTCCACGTAGATAGTTTGTTTTAATTGTTTATAGTTTGTTTATTTGTTAGTATAGTATAGCATATGGTTGAATATTTGGTTACATGGTTGGACTTGTAAATGCCATTTTCAAGCATACAGTTCACCGATATTATGCCTATATATTTGTAATCCACATTGGCATATGATATGAGAAAATCACGTATTTGATTGCTCTACAAACTATAATACGGTATCAGAGTAGGACATAGGCATAATATCTGCATCTCTAAGATACAATGTAGATTATGTGGAGTTACTGTAGGTACTGGATTTAGTGCTTCCTTTGAGTTTGTTTTGGTAGTAAGAAGCTAATTGATTTGGTCAATTATTATTGTGGCCTGTTTGAGAGATACTTTCATCATCGAACAGTCGCATTAGCAGATCGAGCTTACAGATATTCATTTCATATTGGTTGGTCATTGTTCATCATTGAGGTTCATGGATTTGACGGTTTTGGATCGGTAGGTTCATTTGTTGTTGACCTGTGCTAAATCTCACTCCTTGTGACTTCACATCCACTACAACCCTCATCAAATTTGTAAGGGCATGTACACATCGGCCTTTGCTAGCCTTGTATTTCTAGGCGGCAATGATTTGTGTTATGTCTTTTGGGCTTGGCGGGAATCGCATGGCCAGTAGATTGAATTAGGCCGACATATACCTCAAGCCCATAATCATCAAGACTGTCAGAAGCTATGAGAGCTTGGAAAATTGAATGAAAATAGCTTGTATTGGATCGCTGCTTCCTTTCTTTGGTAATTGCGTGTTTCCTTAATCGAGTTTTATCAAACTTCCTTAGGCCCATAGCCTTAGTGATCAGATTCAGTGGAATCCTTTGGTGGTCAGTATAAGCTCGACCAGTTCCTGTGTGGAAAAGAGAACAATCTGAGCAGAATCACCTCCAAATTTCCCAATGGCAGCATCTTTGTTGTTGTGTCCATACAAGAGAATGCGGGGGTGTCTCTCATCAACTGCGGTGGTGGCCCTCGACAACTTGCCTGTGTCCTCCCCTCTACAACTTGCCTGTGTTGGAGGACAAATCTATAATATTATTTCTTTCTGTCTAAATTTTGTGGCCTATTTTTATTTTTCCCTTTAGAGTCTCTCAAATGTATGAGAAGATAATAGGTTCTCAATATTTACATAGTGGTATGACAGCATGCATTCATACTTGCTACCAGCAATAGTTACATTTTTGTGTCTTCCCGTGTAGGGTCCATATGCTAATAGAATCCTCCAAGCATATCATAAGTTTTAGGAAGTCTGGGAAAAATAAAATAAAAATAAAAATAATTGCAAGCCTATGTTTTAAATAAAGTTTTCAACTGTTCATAGGGGGTGTTATTTTTTCTTCCTTTTCTAGCAACATGGTAGGCAGTTCTCCAAAATTTTTGCGTCCAAACTCTTAGCTATTGCATGGAAATAACTATTCCTCCTGGAAAACCATACTCAAAACTCAGCTTGAGTTTGAAGAAGTTTGGGATGTGGTGAGTGGTGCCATAACCAGACATAAAATAGATGCTAATGAGTAGAAGAAATTTGATCAAGTTGACAGAAAGGCGAAATTGATCATTTTGTTCAGTGTGTCTAATGATGTCCAACCCTTTATCTGTGACTTGTCCATAGCCAAAGATGCATGGGACAAGCTCAAGATGGTGTATGAGGTGAAGAATCAGAATCAAATCCTAAATTTGGAGAGTCAGCTACATAGCCTGAAGATGAAGAATGGAGAACAGTTGGAATCCTTCCTCAAAAGGATTGTGGAGTTGAGAGCTTCCCTACAAGCATTAGGGAAAACAATTGAGGATGCATTTTTGGTGCCTATTGTCCTATAGGCATTACCTCCCAGATATAAAGTCTTTGTGACAACTTTGAATGTCACTAAAACAACACCCACTTTTGAGAAGCTTGTGAATCTACTTCAAAAAGAGGAGTCTCTAAGCTAGGATCATGGTGAGGAGGATCATGCGATGACTGCATGTCATAAAGGCAAGAAGCCTATGAAGCAGTCTGGTGGACCGCCCAAATCTGGTAACTCATCCAAATACCATAAGAAGTGTCCAATATGTGAAAGGATTGGACATGATGTGAAAATTTGTTGGTAAACTCTTTGGCCAAAAGATCGTCCAACAATAAAGAGTTTCAAAAGAATCCATTTCAAAGTGGAAATACTCAATGGTAGCAGAAGAACAAACATAAACAACATGGCAATATTCCTGAAGAAGAAGACTATCTAGAAGAGGAATATGTGTTTTTAGCCCACACTTTAGAAGATAGTTCACAATCAACCTCAATTTGGTATGTGGACTCAGGTGCTACTAAGCACATGATTGGATAGAAGGAGTGGTTTCTCACATTGAAACCCCATCATGGTAAAGTCTCTCTTGGAGTTGATACCACCTATGACATCTAACGTATTGGTGATATCTCCTTGCAGATTGTCATTCATCATTGTAGACTCATTGAAGTTTTGTATGTGCCAGGACTACCCAAAAATATCATTTCTATTAATCAATTTCTTGATCACAACCTAAGGATAGAGTTTGATAAAAATGATGATAAAAAGGTATGCCTAATCCGTGATAAGTCTAAAAGTGCAAAAGTTGTTGCAAGTGCTACAAAAATTGGTAAAATGTTTAGGCTTGATACAATTGCCAATAATCAAGCTTTAGTGACTAAGGATAGTGATCTTGCTATGTTATGGCATCATAGATTTGGTCATTTAAGTTCTAGTTACTTGCTTACACTTAGCAAGAAAAGCATGGTCAAAGGGCTTCCCTCACTTGAGAAGTTGAGTGCTATTTGGTCTAGCTGTATTGTTGGAAAACAACATCAAGCACCATTGTATCCAAGTGAGCATTGTGCAAGATAACCTTTGCAGCTAGTTCATACAGATCTGTACAGTCCCATGGCACCTATTCATAATAGATTTAGGTCTTTTTAGCTTTTTGTTGATGATCACACAAGGAAAATGTGGGTATATTGTTTGCAACATAAAGATGAAACCTTTATCTACTTCAAAGAGTTTTGCACTCTTGTGGAGAAAGATACGAATCATTGTATTCATGTCCTCCACTTAGATCGAGGGGGGGGAATACACCAACATTGAATTCTCCACATACTTGAAGGAAAATGGAATTTAGCGTCAATTGACTATAGCATACACACCTCAGCAAAATGGAGTTGCTAAACAGAGAAATTGCATCATCATGGAGATGGTCTAAAGTATGTTGAAAGATTCTCAACTAGGACATGCATATTGGGCTGAAGCTATACACACAATAGTTTATCTTCTGAATCATGCACCAACCAAAGCACTTGATAGCATCACACCAGAAGAAGCATGGATAGGGGTAAAGCCTTATATCATTCATCTTCATGTATTTGGATGCACTGCCTATATGCACATTCCTAAACAGAAAAGGAAGAAGCTAGATGAAAAATCACTGCAATGTATTCTTCTTGGATATAGTAATGAATCCAAGGCATATCACCTTATGGATCCTAATAAAAAGAAGATATATATTAATAGAGATGTAATTTTTGATGAGAAGAGTGATTCAAGTTCACCTTCCACATTATCACTTGATCCAAATAGTGCTCCTATTTTCAAAATGGATGGGAAAAATAATGGGGATGTTGAGAGTCCAATTAACTCAACACCTATAAATGTCACAAGACCTTTGCCTAAGTGGTATACTAGTACCATTCATGATGTAAATCTAGATGAAGTCCCAGACGCTTCCACTTCAGGACCAAGGACTCGCAGCATGGCTCACAATGAGGTAAATCTAGCATTAATGAGTTCAATTGTTGATATATTTGAACCATCTAATGTTCAAGAAGCACTAGAGTCAAAGCCTTGGAAAGAGGCTATGGATGCATAGTATCAGTCCCTAATGAAAAACAACACTTGGGAGCTTGTTGATCTACCACTTGGTAAGAAAGTAATTGGATGTAAATGGATATTCAAAACTAAGTATAAAGCAGATGGTAGCATAGGTAAACATAAGGCTAGAATTGTAGCTAAGGGATATGCCTAGAAAGAAGAGATTGATTATGAGGAAACATTTGTTCCCACAACAAATATCAAAACCATTAGAATGATTTTTTCTTTAGCTTCACAATTTGGATGAAAATTGTATCAAATGGATGTAAAAAGTGCATTTATCAATGGAGACCTTAAGGAAGAGGTCTGTATGACCCAACTAGAAGGATATATTGCACCTGGTAAAGAAGAAAAGGTATGCAAATTGGTTAAGTCCCTATATGGTCTCAAACAAGCTCCAAGAGCTTGGTATATTAAAATTAATGAACATTTGCTAAAGCATGGTTTTACTAGGCATCCATATGATCCAAATCTCTATCTCAAGGATCAAGGGGGGATATTGTGATTGTTAATGTATATGTTGATGACCTAGTTATCATAGGCATCTCAAAAGCAATGATTGAGACAACAAAGAATGATCTCAAGAAGGCATTTGATATGAAAAATCTCAGGTTACTGCACTATTGTCTAGGTTTAGAGGTATGGAAAACAAATCACCATATCTTTGTATCTCAAAGAAAGTATGCCAAGACACTGCTTGAGAAGTTCATAATGATGGATTCCAAACCCATGTCCACACCTATGGAATCAGGATTGCAGTTGTCTACATTTGATACATCTCCTCAGGTGAATGCAACTCTCTATTGATAGATGATTGGAGGTTTGATTTACCTGACTTTTACTTGACCAAATATTAGTTTTGTTGTTAATTATCTATCAAGATTTATGCAAGAAACAAAAATATGTCATTGGAAAATAACAAAACTAGTACTAGGGTACATCCAGGGTACAATGGATAATGGTTTAGAATATAAAAGGAATGATAAATTCTTCTTGATAGGGTACATAGATGTAGATTATGCAAGTTCTATTGATGATAGGAAATCCACTTCTGGATTTGTTTTCTTCCTAGGTTCAGGACCTCTTTCTTGGGGAAGTAAGAATCATGCCACAGTTGCTCATTCTTGAACAGAAGCAGAGTATCATGCAACAAGTGCAGTAGTTTGTGAAGCAGTTTGGTTATGTGGCATATTACAAGCATTGAGGGTACCACAAAACCAACCTTCAGTCCTTTATTGTGACAATCAAAGTGTTCTCAAGCTTGTTCATAATCTAGTGTTTCATGAACAGACCAAGCATATTGAAGTTGACTATCACGTCATATGAGAACATGTTCAAGAAAACAACATTCAGCTCCAATTCTGCTCAACTCAGGAACAACATGTTGATATCTTCACCAAGCCTCTTGCATGTGAAGTTTGAAAGTTTTCAAGATTCTCTTATTAGTACTTTAAAGAAATGATGCAATAAGGGGGGAATGTTGGATACTCCATCATTTACTCCACATAGATAATTTGTTTTAATTATTTATAGTTTGTTTATTTTTTAGTATAATATAGCATATGGTTGAATATTTGGTTACACGATTGGACTTGTAAATGCTATTTTCAAGCATATAGTTCACCGATATTATGCCTATATATTTGTAATCCACATTGGCATATGATATGAGAAAATCGCATATTCAATTGCTCTACAAATTATAATAATAAATCCCTACTTTTTTATTCATTTCTCTAGCCTAATAAAGGGCCTCCCAACTAGTTATTAGGTTCTCTAAAATATACATGCCTTTTATAAATCCAGTCTCAAAGCCAACACCTTAGCAAAGATTTTATAGGATACATTCAGCAAGGAGATTGACTATTCACCACTATAGACGAAGAAGCTACCACCTTTGGAGTGACTTGGGATTCACTAGGAGGAGCCAAGCCCATGATAGTATCATCAACTTTTGCTGGCTCATCTGGTACCTCACCATCTTGACCATCCTTTTCCACCGAATAATGATCAGGGGAAACTTCTTTCCACTAGGTAGCATGATTTGTATGCCACCATTTGGAACAGTGTGTAGCCATATGACCAATGTTAAAATAATGCCAATATCTAAAAGGAAGAGCTTCATAATCAAGCAGTTGACTCCATTCCATATCAACAATTTTAAAGAGGACATTCACAAGGAGATCTTTTGTAAGTTTTATCTCCACTAAAATGCAAGCATAAGTAGTATGCAAAAAATTTGAGGAGCCCTCATCCACCCCCAAAAACTTCCCCAAGGAACTACCAATGGCCTCAAAATAGGAGTCACACTAAAACTGAAGAGGGAGATTTGACATCCTTACCTAGACTAGAACCCTATCGAAGGATTCTATGAGAGGGTTGAAGGATGGGTGACATGGTTTCAACATCAATAAATGTTGCTCCTTCCATCTCCACTGGTAGTCATAGAGAATTGTATTCTGATCCTTCATAGAATCAAAAGCCACCACAAAAAAACCCCTTGCATTGGGGTAGATCTCTACATCCCCCTCCAAAATGGGTTTCTAGTTTTCTGCAATCCAATCATGTAGCTCCGCAAGGCATGGCCAGAACCCTCAGAATCTACCCACTAGCCCATTCTTTGCAAAAAAAGGTTATATTTTTAGCTACTTCATCAGTAATATCCCCATAGAAGGAAACTGTTGGGGAAGTGATTGCACATCAAAGAGCCCTAGGAATCAACATCTCACTATGCTCAGACACCCCCACTCCCGAACACCCCCATGCCATTGGTCTTTCCTGATTTCTGAAGAGGAGACTAAGGTCACTCAACCATGTCAGCGATCTGTCTCCATTGACCTGGAGGTGATGAAGGCCATCTAATTGGGTCCGAAGCTAGTTGTTTTTGTTTGTTGTTCTACCCTTTGATCACCCTTCCTTGACCTCCAACCACTATCACAAAAGAGTAATAACGGTTTGCATCATTTGAAGAATGGGAGTTGTTGTGATGCTCACAACACGCCCCATTTTACCCTTTAGCAAAATGAGGACCCCTGCTCCTACTCCTTGCTTGGATTTAGATCCATCACACTTTAGAGTCCAGATTCCACTCTTATTCTTTTGACCTTGACATTTTACCTTAGCAGGAATCACTTTCTTTGTCGCCTGTCCTGCAACAACATACCTATTTTCGTGTGTCTCAGTCTGAATTGTAGGTACACCTACATTTTCAGTTGTGAGTTAGAATAGTTGACATTCTTTACTCCTACTTCTTCCTTTGAAGCTTGTATTGACTCATTTGCATTTTCATGAAAACATAATTCAGGTTTATCAGGGATAAACTTTCCTTTTTTTTGTCCCATCCTTTTTATGCATTTTCCATACTAATATTCTATGATATCCCTACACATTCTACAATTTTCTTCAAGATGAGGAGTATTATGAATTCTACAGAGACCCTTATACAACTTACATTGAATTGGAGACTCTTGTTGGATGCATTTCTCCATCTCTTGTCTTATGATTTGACCAAAACTACTTACAACATTATTTTCTTCATCAAGAGTTATGATCAGATTCAATGAATACAACTATTTACTTATTAGCAGTCTTTGTCTTAAAGTATAACATTAGGATTTCTTTTATTTGTACTCCTCTATTTGACACTCTATAGACACCTGGTTCAATAAAAGCATACAATATCTCATTCGTCTTGTTATACTCTGTAATCATGTGTTTCATCCTAGGTTTAGCCTCTATTCTCATATGATTCAGGACACCTCTCTACAGTAACCACATGAGTGAAAAATTAGTGGCCATGTATCCATTCAATGTTTTGGACCAATCTCTACTTAGTAGCATACCATAATTGACTAGTATATCTACAACCTGGATATTGATAAATTGGCTTACCCTAGGATCAGAGGCTAACTACATTTGGATATGCATGAGCTCACCTACCACATTAACTTCTATTTTGTCTAACTGAGTAACAACCTTAGCATATTTTGTGGGAGTGAGTACTAAAGTTTTGTATATTCCTAGGGGCATAACATTAGCTAAGACTCCTGAATCCACCATACAATTCTATATATTTTTCCCAAACATTCTTATGGTTAACAGAAAAGGAGGAGCCTCCTTTTTTGCATACATGACAACATTAGTGTTTGAAGGTTGTTCAATTCTCTTGCTTTTGTCTTTAGACTATACATCCCTACTATGAACATCTATGTCAACTGAGTTCTCCTTTGGTACTGACTCATCTAAGGACCTTATAAAGGCACTTCGTACCCCTAGACTTTTCAACAATTCATATAGAGGTACATTAACCTTGATATTTCTTATTTCCTCAGACAAGTAGTTCATTAATTTTGTTGTTTCATTAGACTTCATTTTCCCTCCTTGAACTTTTGGTGCTACTGTCCCACTAGTCCCATGATGATTATCTTTTAAGGTTGATGGGTTATTACTAACATGCTGATTTGGCGAGGTATTGAAGTTATTAGGAGGAGTGGAGGTAGTGAAAGGACCTCTAGGCTTATTGTTGCTTCTCAGATTATAAGTGTGGTTCTTGTTGAATTACCAAAAAGCCTACACCTCCTCTAGCTCACATAATACCTCATTTTCAATCTCAAAGGGAAATTGAAAGGCGTTTAGAACTAAGGCTAACTCTGGATACAAGTTCTCACAATAATAAGGCTTGTTCTCTGCTATTTGATTCTCTTCTTCCCTAGTTGTGAAGGTAAAACTTTCTAAGTCCATAGCAGACTCAAATCTCAAAGGTACTATTTCATTCCCTTTAGGAATTAAGAATTTGGATGTAGGAGCTTGTACTTCCACATTGAAGATACTAGCAGTGAGATGAAATTGAGGACAATCAGGTTTAGCATGTGCATTTGTGTTATGAATCATGCACCAATTTTTTAATGCTTCATTAGCCATTTGGATTCTAGCTAACTGTTTCAACTCCTGGTGTCTAGACTCTCGAATGGAGAGGCCAAAGTACCATTATTTGGTCCTGTATTCCATGTCCTAGATGGTTTAGGTTGATTCTGATTTCTGTTGTTATTACCCCAGGCCTTATTATCTCCATTCTATCCCCTATTTTGCATCCCCTACCCTTGATTATGATTCTGTCCTTGGTTATGATTCTAATTTTGTTTTGAACCCTAACCTTGACTATCATTCTAATTTTGATTATAAATTTGGTTTTGGTTTTGACCCTAATTTTGAGAGTTTTAACCATAAAAGTTTTCATTTCGCAATTGAGTCATCTCTGTGGTTAATCTCATTAGATGTGCAGTAATTTGTTTTATTTCCTCCCTATCATCTTATGTTTTAGCTATAAATGCATCTTGAGGAGGCTGAAACAAAGACTGGCCATTAGTCTAATTACTACTAGCATTGTTGCCAGTATAAGGAACTATAGCCTAGATGGGGGCTGGGTTATACACTAGTGTATAAGTAGTAAATGGATTCAATAATGGAGTATGATGCATTGGAACACCATTCCATGGCTGTGTTTAGTTTAGAATTCTAGGATTTCCTACATTCAGAAAAGGATTATATGTCGTTTGTCTCATCACCTGATTCACTACAACTGCCTATTTGTAAGCTTTCAACAAACTATCCACATTAGCTTGTCTCTTAACAAATATTGTAGTCAAAGGATCTAAAGTAGCATAATACATTACCAATATTGCCTCAAGAGTTACAGTATAAGGAGCAACTAACTTAGAGAAAACTTTCAGGAACCTATCGTTTAAATTGTCTATAAGCTCTCCCTCACCTCTCTTAATTGCTACTAATTTGTGATATAAAGTAGAAGGTTCAACTAGTCCTCTAAACCTAGACAAGAATGCCTCTTCCATAGAGTTCCCAGGTAGTGATATAACTATTTGGTAAGTTGACATACCAATTAGAAGCCTGATCATTAAAGGTGTACTGGAACAACCTACACACTACATCCTGATGCCCTAATCTTGCCCTAAAACAAGCTTCCTTAAAGATTCTGATATGATCTTCTGGATCCTAATGTAATTGGTACTTAGGGTAGATCTTCTCAGGATTTTTTAGGCATTTCATGATAAGATGTAAATGATATGGGAGAATTGACATTAAAATATGCCATGACTGGACCTCAAGGTGGACTAGGACTTCTTAGAGGACTTGGATTTACGGGCAAGCTAGGACTTCTAGGAGGACTTGGACCTCTAGAGGGTCTTGGACCGAGATTTAGTGATTTGAATGTAGAATTGTCAAGGCTCACTATATTATGTATATTAAAAGGTGATCTAGGAGGAGTCCTTGATGAACTTCCTACGTGTGATATTTGAGGATTCCAGATTAAAGGACTCTTATTCTGCCTTTTGTCAGGTAGTTGTACAAAAATATCATGTGAATTGGACCTAGACCTAGTCACTCAACCACTATTATGAGCTAGCTTTACACAAATTTTACCTTAATTCCAATCAGGCCTCCTAGTGCCAAATTACTATTGGTAAGAGTTTTTATACACTCACAACATAGTTAAAATTCATAGAGGAACCTTAGCTATCTTGAAAGATATGCAGAATTAACTAGTAATTCTCAATCTCAAGTTTCTAGATGGTCAGTTCTTGATTGTGTGGGATAGACCAACAATTCATTGTGAAGTTGTTATATTCAAGGGGTCTTACTCAATCTAAGGGTTTGTCACTGGCAATTGTCACTCATTACATGCAAATATCTCAAAATAACTCTCAAATCAATGATCCTTTGCAAGTATTTATAACTTCCAAGTCAAACTTTATATGACCTTTATAGAAACAAACTTGACATTACAAACTTTATGAAAATCATTAAAGATCATTAGTATTTCCATGTATTTAACAAGATCTTCCACAATTTCCTTTAGATAACTATGTTCATGCTAATTATTTAAAGATTTTTTTGGGGAAAAGTAAGAAAAGATAGGGTTAAAAACATCATTTTTAGATTGGATCTAACTGTTCTACTATCCATGTGTTAGATTGTTCCCAAACTAGATGTTTCCTAGTTATCCCTACAAGGTAGCCATCATTAATCAGCAGGATTTCCGGGCTAGGGGCCAACAGTACAGGAGATAGACTCTATAAATATCTCTTCTTCTTTAGGCTCTGTAGAACCAAGGGGGGTATTCCTTATTCAACATCCATACAATATGCCTGTGAACTTGCAGGGATGTTGACACAAAGCAGATAAATCGTCTCTTATGCAAACCAAAATTGTAAAAATAAGTGCAAAGGGGCTAGCTTTGGGCCTATGTTCAGTTGTGAGATAAAGGATTTTGGTCCTAAAACTACTTCTAATATCCTAAAGGTTTGCACTTGAATTTTGGATTTGTATTTTGTATTTGGATGTAAAACTAGGACCTTGGGTGTAACCTCAATACAAAACTAGACTAGTGCCTATCTCAGGGCTTGAAATACATATGTGACTGATCACCATAACTTGAATCAATAACTGAGTTTCAAGGGGATTTTGTAGTGTTTGCCTTACAGATACTTCCCAAGATTGAGTATTTAGCCATTCATACTTAATGATGTCCCTGTTGCAACATGCCCTTCCCAATGTTTAACCTAGAACATTTAATTTGTTCCTTTAACAAAAGTAAGAGATCAGACATTCAACATAGAAAATCCATGCTCCAGAATCCTAAATAACCCTTGGTTATTCAAATTCAAAGGAAAAGATGCCCACAACTTGGAGACAAATGACTAAACACATGCAACATATCATTTCTCATATGAAAACAATATGAAACTAGTAAAATTATGCATGAAACATACAACATATGATTCATAAACTCACACAACACCAAAATAGAGCCACCAACAAAATTGTATTTTGTTACTTCACCAAAGCTTGTCCAATTTTGAACAACCTTTAAAAAAATGAGTCACATAGTTCTGATATACTCAGAATGTGCCCTCAACCATCAAGTACAAAGTCATTTCAAAAATGCCAGATACACTGCATTATGAGAATTAGCACTCAAAACATTTAATGTAGCTAGTAGAAACAGAGGAAAGAGCAGGTGAAATTGGAAAATGTGCCACCGCTTAAAGATTTTCTCATAAAATATGGTGGGTGGCCCATCAATCATCGACCTATGCCTCTGCAAACCTGCCATTAATGGCATACCAACTCGCAGCCTTTGGAAACATAACAATCTGCGTGCATTGCAAATTTTCCCTCTAAGAATGCCACTGTAGAAGCATGGAAAACTCTCTGTATGAACAAAGCCGTCGATTTCCCCCTATCATCAAGATCTGTGACCTAAATTGGAATGGGCAAGCTATTGGCCAATCAGATCGCGCCACGTAGGTGCTCTTTTTCTATTGACGAAATCCCCCTCTATTTTGCCATTTTTGCCTTTTGTATATGCAAAAGCATATACATACAACTGCCCCTTTATATCAACCTTTGTATTTACAGTTTTAAAAGATATTGTATATACATACAATCGCAACACATACAAGGCGCGGACCCCAAAACTTTATAAAACACTTTGAAATCACCATCGGGTTCTGCCTTGTATCTCTATTCTTGCATATCACTTTGTATATTGTACATACAATGTGCAATGTACATCCTCAGACCCAAGCCACTTATGAACCAGATTAGAACAATTTTCAAGTCTGGCATTTGCATCTAAGCATTGCATATTACCTTGTATGTCACACATACAAGGTGCAACATACAACCCGTGGACCCCAAAAATTTATCTGCCAAAACATACTTTCTTTTAGCGTCCAGGCTTTGCATGTTTTTATTTTTGTATATCACATGCACAACATGCAATATACAACCCACAGACTTCAGATCATTATGGAGCGAATTGAAACTGCCATCGGGTCCAAGTTGTATCTTACCTCCTTTGTATATCGGCATATACAATGCACACATACATACAAGCTGCGGACTCGACGTTGTATCAACCAAAATGTATTCCTCTTCGGGTCCAGGCCATGTATATGTGTGCTTGTACATTCACTTTGTATGTAACACATACAAACAACCCAGGACATACAAGCTGCAGGCCCCACCATACTTCTTGAAAATTGTTGACCTTTTGACCACTCTCGCTTGTATGTTTTATATACAACACAAACATAGAAAGGGAAATGCCTTTGACCTTTCAACTTAGCCTTTGTATGCATGTCGCCAAGCCCAATTTGATAAACTTTGACATCTGGGACTTGCATGTTCTGCTTTGTATGTCGACTTGTCGGAGAAACTATGAACTTGGCTGTCAATATGCACTGTTTCACCGATGATCCCTTGTATATTTTCCATTGCATATTGACCTTGCATATTTGAACATACAAACCCAATATGCATACAACCCTTTGATACAACTACAGAATATTCTGGGAATTTGCTATGTAGAAATGCACCCGAATGACACATACAAACCCGATATGCATACAACGATGCATACAACTAATTTTTTGCACTTTTTGAAGCCAATTTGAATCTTTTTTTGGGCTCGCCAATGTATATCTACACTTGTACATTCAAATGTACATACAAACACCAATGCACATACAAAGATACATGCATGAGAAAGGAGGCCACTACACTTAGAATTTTTTGGGTTTTTTATGAAAGGTTCCTACAAATTGTATGTTTGAAACTTGAACTAGCAGCAGGTACCAACATTGGCTCCGATTGGGGATGTGCAGGTGCAAGGCTACAGCGAGAACCAGCCCACTCTGGGACAGACCAGACAAAATGCAAAACACAAAACAACACCGACTATACAAGGCATTTACAGACTATTCACACTTAATTTACAATGTGCACTCAAGAAATTCAGTCATGAGAAATAAGGTTTTAGGAATTGACCATGCACAAGCAATTCTAGTAGTTCACCATCAGGGCCTGGAGAAAGTATGAATCTTCTCCATGAGTATTACTGATTTGATATGGGCCCATCCACAAGGGCTCAAATTTACCATGCTTGCCCTTATCTTGGCTCTTTGCATTCCAAACAAGGATCAAATCAGTTATCTGAAACTTCCTTTCTATAGCCCTTTTATCAAATAAATATTTCACCTTCTATTGTTTCTTAATAATTGTCTTTTGTGCTTCTCTTCTGATTTCATCTAATGCAACCAGTTGATTTATCCTTTTAGTCATTAAATCCTCAATCTCTTTATCATTTTCTTGTATGAATCTATAAACTGGTAGGAGATTATTCATAGATAACTTAGCTGTTGCACCATATACTAGCTCAAAAGGTGACTTTTCAATGGCCTTTTTCACTATTATCTGGTCAGCCCATAGTGCCATCTTTAACTTTGAATCACATGCCCTTTTGTTCTTATCTACCATCCTTTTGATGATTTTCATAAGGCTTCTGTTACTTGATTATGCCTGATCATTTCCTTGTGGATGATATGGTGATGCATATGACAAATTAATCCCATAGTTGTTGCAAAAATCAACAAACTCACCAGATCTGAAGCACATGGCATTATCAAGGGTGGGAACTGAATCACGTTGAGAAATTTTTAGAGCTTTCACCTTTTGTCTCATATCATCTCTAATCCTTAAAGCCTGTAAATATTCTAATTCAGCCCTCAGGTTCTTGATTTCTTCACCTAATTCTTCATCTTTGGGCATAGAAGAGGATGGTCCCTTTCCATATTGGTCATCATCATCATCCCTTGGGGACTCAGTTTCTTCAAATCTGTCAGGGGGATCTAAGAAAGGGCATTCCTAAAACACCTCTGACCTCATTCTCAATCTATCGCCTTCTTGTCTTTCATATACATTCTAAATTTCAGCCTCTGTATTTGAAAAATAAGGTGCCTGCTGCTCTGAAGATCTTGGATCATCTTAGGTATTATTATTGCTTCTAGGGCTGGGAGAACCCTCTTGACCAGCTTGAACGATCCCTTTTTTCCTATACATCATTTTTCTAGATAGTTCTTCAAACAAAGGATTATGTAGGGATCTTCTCCCTTGCATACAAATTTCACTTTACCGGTTGGGAGATTTGTTTGGAGTCGCCACCTACAACTAGGGATAATTTTTTTCAAATCAGAACCTTACAAAAAGCATTCACTAGGGATGACAAGATAACACTTTCACTTCAGTCCCCAGTGGAGTCACCAAATCTGTTGGATTTTTCCCAAACTGGATGTTTCCCAGTTATCCCTACAAGGTAGCCATCATTGATCAGTAGGATTTTTGGGCCAGGGGCCAACAGTACAGGAGATAGACTCTATAAATATCTCCTCTTCTTCTTTAGGCTCTGCAGAACCAAGGGGGGTATTCCCTATTCAACATCCATACAATATGCCTGTAAACTTACAGGGATGTTGACACAAAGTAGATAAATCCTCTCTTATGCAGACCAAAACTATAAAAATAAGTGTAAAGGGGCTAACTTTGGGCCTATGTTCAGTTGTGAGATAGAGGATTTTGGTCCTAAAACTACTTCTAATATCCTAAAGGTTTGCACTTGAATTTTGGATTTGTATTTTGTATTTGGATGCAAAACTGGGACCTTGGGTGTAACCTCAGTACAAAACTAGACTGGTGCCTATCTTAGGGCTTGGAGTCAATAGACATACATATGTGACTGATCACCATAACTTGAATCAATAACTGAGTTTCAAGGGGAGTTTGTAGTGTCTGCCTTATAAATACTTCCCAAGATTGAGTATTTAGCCATTCATACTTAATGATATCCCTATTGCAACATGCCCTTCCCAATGTTTAACCTAGAACATTTAATTTGTTCCTTGAACAAAAGTAAGAGATCAAACATTCAACATAGAAAATCCATGCTCCAAAATCCTAAATAACCCTTGGTTATTTAGATTCAAAGGAAAAGATGCCCACAACTTGGAGACAAATGACTAAACACATGCAATAGAGCATTTCTCATATGAAAACAATATGAAACTAGTAAAATTATGCATGAAACATACAACATATGATTCATAAAATCACACAGCACCAAAACAGAGCCACCAGCAAAACTATATTTTGTTACTTCACCAAAGCTTGTCCAATTTTCAACAACCTTTAAAAAAATGAGTCACACAGTTCTGATATACTCAGAATGTGCCCTCAACCATCAAGTACAAGGTCATTTCAAAAATGCCAGATACACTGCATTATGAGAATTAGCACTCAAAACATTCAATGCAGCCAGCAAAAATAGAGGAAAGAGCAGGTGAAATTGGAAAATGTGCCACCTCATAAATATTTTCTCATAAAACATGGTGGGTGGCCTGTCAATCATCGACCCATGCCTCTGCAAACCTGCCATTAATGCCATACCAACTTGTAGCCTCAGGAAACATAATAATCTGTGTGCATTGCAAATTTTCCCGCCAAGAATGCCACTGTAGAAGCGTGGAAAACTCTTCGTTTGAACAGAGCCATCGATTTCCCCCTATCACCAAGATCTGTGACCTAAATTTGAATGGGCAAGCTGTTGGCCAATCGGATCGCGCCACGTAGGTGCCCTTTTTCTATTGATGAAATCCCCCTCTATTTTGCCAATTTTGCCTTTTGTATATCCAAAAGCATATACACACAACTACCCCTTTGTATCAACCTTTGTATTTGTAGTTGTAAAAGAGATTGTATATACATACAATTGCAACACATACAAGGCACGGACCCCAAAACTTTATAAAACACTTTGAAATCACCATCGGGTTCCGCCTTGTATCTCTATTCTTGTATATCACTTTGTATATTGCACATACAATGTACAATGTACATCCTCAGACCCAAGCCACCTATGAACCAGATTAGAACAATTTTCAAGTTTGACATTTGCATCTAACCATTGCATATTACCTTTTATGTCACACATACAAGGTGCAACATACAACCCGCGGACCCCAAAAATTTATCTGTCACAACATACTTTCTTTTCGCAGCTGGGCTTTGTATATCATGTTGTATATTGCATGCACAACATGCAATATACAACCCACGGACTTCAGATCATTATGGAGCAAATTGAAACAGCCATCGGGTCCAAGTTGTATCTTACCTCCTTTGTATATCGACATATACAATGCACACATACATACAAGCTGCAGACTCAACACTATATCAACCAGAACGTATTCCTCTTCAGGTTTGGGCCATGTATATGCACGCTTGTACATTCACTTTGTATATAACACATACAAACAACCCAAGACATACAAGCTGCGGGCCCCACCATACTTCTTGAAATTTGTTGACCTTTTGACCACTCCCACTTGTATGTTTTATATACAATGCAAACATAGAAAGGGAAATGCCTTTGACCTTTCAACTTAGCCTTTGTATGCATGCCACCAAGCCCAATTTGATAAACTTTGATGTCTGGGACTTGCATGTTCTGCTTTTTATGTCAGCGTGTCGGAGAAACTATGAACTTCGCTGCCGATATGCACTATTTCGCCAATGATCCCTTGTATATTTTCTATTGTATATTGACCTTGCATATTCGAACATACAAACCCAATATGCATATAACCCTTTGATACAATAGCAAAATATTCTAGGAATCTACTATGTATATTCCACCTTTGTATGTCCCAGAAATACACCCCAATGACACATACAAACCCGATATGCATACAATGATGCATACAACTATTTTTTTGCACTGTTTGAAGCCAATTTGAATCTTTTTTTAGGCTCGCCAATGTATATCTGCACTTGTACATTCAAATGTACATACAAACACCAATGCACATACAAAGATACATGCATGAGAAAGGAGGCCGCTACACTTAGAATTTTCTAGGTTTTTTATGAAAGGTGCCTGCGAATTATATGTTTGAAACTTGAACCAACAGCAGGCACCAACACCATGTACTAAGAAATATAGTAAATTTGAACAATTCAACACAATTAAATCCACATATGTAAAATCCTGAGTAGTTTCATGAATATACATAAGAGATTGCAATCATTCAAAGGAAAATACATCAAGTAAAAGCTTGAATTAGAAAACACTCTATAATAGATGCAGAATTTTGAGTTTACCTTTATTTGAAATATAAAGTCATACAAGATTTATAATGTAATAATGACTCTTGTTGCATTGATCAAAATCACTGGAAACTTACAAACACTTCTAATAGATACATAAAGGAGACATGACATTCCATGCACTCCTTAATGTAGACATAGGCGACCTCTCTAAAATCATTAAATTTCTAAGAGAAACACCTTCCTTTTACAACAAAATTAACAACTACAACTTTTAGCTAAAAGTTCAAAATCCCTATGTACTAAAATACATGTAGTAGAGTTTCTTATATAGATTTTGAAGCTTCTCTCTTGCTATGGTTACAAAGTTAATCCAATGGTCCACATTCAAATCCTATAGATCAACGGTAGGAATCCTTCCCCAACTGTTTCCAAAATATCTTTATGGAATCTTTCCTTGGCTCAAAGATGCCATTAGAATCTTTTCAAAATAAAAGATACTTCGTTGACTCTCTTCCCTTTGTTGACTTCTTGTTGTTGATAATAATAAAAGAATCCCAGAGCACATGCATACATTATTATTTAAGGTATCCCCTTTTGATATGCTCCTACTCCTTTAGGTACTCTGCAAAATTGCCTATCACACCCATAATAAAAGTGCAATCACCTTCTTGACTCTTTGTCCATACATACTACTACACTTCAATTCCTTCTTTCAACCTCTTCTCTTGTTTTTCTAAACCTTTCACCCTCTTCTAATATTTCTTGATCTTAGCATTTATCTCCATAACTGAATCAATCATGTCTTTACTTAGATGGGCTGCAGGGTTCTCTAAACACGGTAAATAAATGGCTTTGAATTCTTTCATTGCCTTTGTTAAGCCATATACTGGTACTTCTTGGCATTCATGCCCAATGAGTTTTTCTATTATCTTCACATGTACCCTTACTATATTATCAGCAATCTCTTCCAAATCTCTAGTATTCACAATACAACTTTTGAGAATGTCCTCTTCAAACTTCAACTCTAACCTTTTCTGTGGTAACTAGTTAGCCATTTGAGGAGTAATGACTCCATTTATTAACTCTTCCACTCTCTCATCCATGTCCTCAAGCTATTTTTATTCCAATCTACACTCTTCTAATCTAGACTGACAGTGATGCATGAGCACATTACATTTGTTCTTCCCTAAAAGAGAAATATCCCAACCTGTCATTGCCTATTTTGTTACATCTTCTCTCTTTTGCATAAACTCCTTGAGCCACTTCTCAAAAAATATATACCTCTGCTCTCTTATTCTCCATCTCATTTATTTAGTCCTAAGACAAAATTGCTAGTTCTTAAGGTAACTTTGGCATACTAGAACTAGGATCAAACATACCCTGGACAAATTGCTGCAGCTGGATAATGTGTCCTTTCAAATAATCATACTTATCTTTATCCCTCCTCATCATTTCAATGGTGACATTGTTCATATCCTATCATTCGGTGATGTGTTGTTCCCTTGTCACATATCCAAGATCCATGTTAAGTAATTTATAGTCATTCATGCTCATTTCTCCTTTAACCTTCTCCTTTTGAGGTATAGCCAACTCTAGAGTTCTGGATCCAAAAGGATTTCTCTTTATTACTGACATAATCCTTGCTTTCCTTTTCTCCTTTCTTGGATGACCTCCCAATAAACTTTTGATATCCATAGGTACTAATTGTATTTTTGTCTTTTCTCTCTGAACTTCTACACCAATCCAAGCTGGTGCTTTCATACTCACCTCTTCTTTCTTTTCTACATTTATTACCTCTTCTTGAGGTTTCTTTGTTTCTATATACTCTTGTTGTGGTGATTGTTGTTGTGGAGGTTGCTGATCCCAAACTGGTGGTATATTGTCATATTGTTGTGCCTCCTCCTCTTCATCTTCTTTTCCTTCTTCTTCTTCTCCTGAATCTTCTTCCTCCGGATCTTCTTCATCATCTTGTTCCATGTTTTCTCCTATATTTTCCCTTTGTTCTCTATGCTCAGCATCATCCTTAGAAATATTTTCTATATTTTCCTCAGGACCACATGATATCCTGATTGCCTCCATTGTTTTAATTTGTCCTTGCACATTCTTAGGCATGCTTGCTTGATCTATCTGTAAAAGCTGATTTGTAAATTTGTAAAGCCCTTTTGCAACCTTTTCTCCTTCTCTTTTTCTTTCTATGTGCTCTTCTTCCTCTACATTTTCTTCTTTCTCACTTTGTTCATTGTAAACATTAAGAACATCCATAACATCAATAATAGAAACATTTACTAATATTGCTTCCTCTGTCATCTCCTTAGTTGGAATTGGCACCTCTTCTGTCATGCTTATTTTCTCTGATTGTGTTGATACCTCTATTTCCTTTGTAACCCTTTCCCTTCCTTCTTCCTTTTCTGATTCCTCTATTTGTTGGGCAACAACCTGCACTTCTTCTATTATCTCTGGTGATACTAGTGTACCAAAAGGATCTATTACATCTAGCTCTCCCTGTACATTTTCTCCTTTTGATCCTAAGATTTGTGCCTTCCTCATATATACTTGGGTATTATGTTCCTCTATTACAATAGAACCCTTGTCTACTTCTTCCTTCTTTTCAGGTTCTACTTTGGTACCAGCTTCCACTTCCATATCTTCTTCATCACTGCAATCATCCTCCACATTCACTGTCTCACCTACTTCCTTGATTTCCCAAGCTTTTGACTCTTGCAACTTCTCCTTGGTTAATTCTTTTCTAACCCTCATATAGCCCTATTTTCCTTCTTCTGGTATGGATTTAGTAGGCACATCCCTCTACTTAGTTTCTACCTGTGAAGCACTTATAACTTTAGCTTGCACTGGTGCCTTTCTTGTTGAATATTCAATCACCATAGCCTTCATGATTTTTGGTCTTGTTGGCATCCCAACTATTTGAGTTTGTTCTACACTAATGCCATGACTTGATGATCCTACCTCTACAAATGTTCATGAGGCTATTGCTACTGTGATACCTAAGGCATAGGGATCCATCAAAGTTGCATTTTATCCTTTTCAATAACTTTGGCTTCTACAATCTTTCTTTTCTTTTCATAAAAACATTGTAGCTCATCCTGATTTTCTCTTCTGCTTTTCTTGCCTTTTTCCTAGAAAGTAGGTTCAACACCCTTAACCTTGAGTTCTTCTATCTGATCCTTCAACCATGTTTTAGAGAATATAGTAACTAGTTTTGACAAAGCATCCAAAGATGTTTCCCATGGCTGTGTCCAATCTAGTTCATTAATGGGGACTAGTCTTGTGTTCTCATAGCTATGGTGCAACACCTTCTTATCATCTTCAATTTCTAGGGGTACATTAATTTCTCCCATTATCTTCATTTGTTCCATAATCAACCTCTAATGAGCTCTTTTTCTTACTTCCATCTCATTCTTGCAATCAGACCAATAATCCTTAATACATGTACTTGATGTTTGTACTTAGGGTCAATATGCTTTTGAATCCTATGAAAAGGATCAAAGTATCTAGCCAACTCAAATTCTTCAAAACCATAATACATTAGCTCTTTTTCTAAATAACCAGCCACTTCTTCACTGTAACAAGAATACCTTCCAATAGCCCAGGGGAGTTTGATATTTCATCTACCCCACTTCTTCTTATACATCCTGAATGCATTCAGATTCTGCCTAGAGAACTCTAATACAATTACTTTATTTGAAGGATATGTAGGCAACATGAATGGATTCCCTTCAAAACCTTCAGTTTTGATAGATGTGAAATTAGGAAATTGTATGTACCATGAGCTATGTGGACTTATAGTACTTGCTGCTTCTTTAGACAACCTCCTATCTTTCTCTTTATTCAAACTCTCACCATATAAGTGTAAAATACATCATTTACTGGAGTAAACTTCCTCAATGCATTATCTTCTTGCAAATTGGGATAGTGATCATAAACCAATTTTTGATCTAGACCATATCCCAGGATCCCAATTCTGTCAATCCTAGCTATGTAAGGTTGAATCTTAGCTATACATGAATATAAAACATAAGATGGAAAATAGAAAGGCAACAGTTTCTAATTCCTTAACATGGCCTGTTTCCATATGGCAGTGCTAATAGCTTTGGCCCAGTGAATTTTCCCATCCTTCTCTTTTGCTTCTCTCATGAGTTGAATAACAATGAACATCCATGGTTCACACTTTGTTGCATCTCTCAATCCTACCAATCTACTCAGCATTGTAATCATCAAATGTATTTCTTCTTTGAAATCAATTCTATAAAGGTTCTTTGGTACCCTCACTATAGCCTTAGGTTTGTTTTTTGCAGTGTACCATTTGTAGATGATTGTACTCTTGTATTCTTTCTCATTGTTATTAAAATCCTCTGTATATTGATCTATATCTATATCCATCATTTTATCCTAGATTTCTAAGCCAAATGTCCTGGCTATCCCCTCTATAGATAAATCAGCAATGACCTGTTCTTTATGCATGACCCTTCTGGTTCTTGAGTCGTATCTACTTATACATTCTAAAACTAAATCCTTAGCTTCCATTGCTAACGGGAACCCCACAACCTTATATAACCCTTTTTCCCAAATGCACCTCATATTTAGACTAGCGTCTGATGATGTGATTTTCTTTAAAACATCTTCTACATCATAAGAGCCAATGTTTGTATATGTTGCAATTCCACATGTGCTGATCAAAGATGGATATCCCCACACTAGAAATTCCTCTTTGTCTATTTCTTTTCACGGATTTCTTTCCTTTTTTACCTTTACCTTTTCTTCACCCATTATATCAACCTTCTTTTGTTTCGGAGCCATCCTATAAGAAAGCTCATACTTTTAACCTCTTTGTTTTATTCCTCTTCCTAAGGTTTTACCATGAAATTTTCATTACAAATATGTGCTTAAGTAGTGTTGTCATTGATGTCAACATATTCCTGTTGTCATTGGTGTCAACTGGATCCTAATTTGCTGCATGTATAGAAGACCAGATTGTTGAGGATATTGAGAAAATTAATAAAGATCAATGTATGCAGACCAAATGGCTATGAAAAGGTTTGTCTGAAGAAGCTCCATTTAATATTTGAGAGGTTTGCATTAAGATCTAAAGAAGTTATGACCATCTGAGTAGAACCAGTTCTTGCAATATTCAAAAGAGACAGAGTGACAAAAAGGAGGTTTGAATTGTTCCAGATATGTCAAATGATGATCTGCAGATCTAAACACAGGTTTGGGAAGTCAGTGTGTATCACCATTCAAGTAGTTCATGGTTTGGAGGTCTGCAAGCAATCTTTCTAATGTGATAGTCATGGAAAAGAGTGTTCTTGAGGTTCCGGAAGAAGATGCAAGTGATTTGGATGACTTAGAGGAGTGCAAATGTTTTTGTTGAATTTAATGTGCTTGTGGAAGTCTGTAGATCATGTGACTATTGTGTTGGAGGTCCGCATTGAAGTTTTAGCTTGTCAATAAAGATTTTCTTCTTGGTGTTTCTATTCTTCCCAATCTTGGTCGACTGGATGATTCAAGTGTGTTGTGGATGATCTAAGAGCAATTCTATGAAGTGTGGCATGTTGATCAAGGAAGATTTGAGTCGAAGTTATGTTTGGCCAATAGATTAGGGATTCACATTGAGTTAGATGTTTGTAATGCTGACCTTGATGTTCATTCCAAGGTTGATGAAGTGTATAAATGTTTGTTGATGAGTTGTGAAAAATCATCCTTGTGCAGAAACAATATAATCTAAAGAAAACAATCAAAGGCAGAGCAGAGCAGAAGAGAAGCAGAAGAACAAAATCCATTATGATGAAGAGTTAGAGAAGAAGTGTTTGGGGCAAAGCATAAGTTTTGTGAGCATTCAATGAAACTAAACCAGACATGAAGTAGATGTTGATTCTTAGTTAATTCTTTCTATTCCAAGATAAATTATGTAGACAATGAGCCTCTCTTTTGAGCAGTGAGCTCTGGGCAATGCACCTGAAGGCATGTGCCTTCTATTTTTCTAAATTACTTTTAACATGGTACAAATCTTTGTTGGTTAACCCCCACCGTGGATTTCCCTTATCCAGGTTTCCATGTAAAAATCTTGGTGTTTTGTGTTCATGTATTTATGTTCATGTGTTGTTGATTCATGCTTTAGATGTTTATATCACTAATCAGTTTTGTGTGATAAAGAAATAGTTGCAAGTGTTAAAGATATGGGACAACTGATTCACCCCCCCTCTCAGTTGTCCGGTCTAAATCCAACAATTGGTATCAGAGCTAGGTTCCTCTAAAAGGAGCTTAACCGCCTGAGGAGATCCAAGATGTCAACCTACAAAAAGGATATTCTAAGATTTGATGGAATAAATTACTCTATTTGGAAGAGTCACATGGAGTGTCATTTGCAATGCATGGGCAATGCTTATTAGGTGATAACTAAGGAAGAATGTAATCCTCCAGAGAAAGGTCCATCAACTCCAGATGAACTCAAGGATGCTGAAAATAACCTTCATGCTAAAGAAGTCTTGTTGAGTGACCTAACTGATTCAGAAATGACAAATATTTTTGGACTAAAAACTGCTCATGAAATATGGAAGAAGTTGGAGAATCTGTATGAAGGCGATGAATATGTCAAATGTGTCAAACTACAAAGTCTGAGAGGAAAATTTAAAAATCTGAGGATGAGTGAAGATGAAAACATCACAATCTACATGCAAAAGATAAATGAACTTGTGTGTGGTATCAGGTGTACTGGCGAAACTTTGGAAGAATCAGAGATTGTGGAAAAAGTGCTCAGATCTTTGTCTAATTCATACAAACATAAGGTTGTTGCTATAGAGGAGATCATGACTATCTCAGAAGTCACAAGAGATCACCTAGTTGACAAAATTTCAGCTTTTGAATTAAGTGAATTTGGTGATTCTCTTCCCAAGTCTGAATTTGCATTCAAGGCCAGTGTATATGGAAAATAAAGATATGATCCAGGTGAAAGCTCTTCAGCAAGATCAAATAGATTTGTGAAGGTGAGGAAGGATCTTGAAGATGATGAAATTGAGACTGCAAATCTTGAAGCTCTTATTGCCAAAAGAATGCCAAGAGGATCTGGTAAGTATGAAGGAAAGTTGCCACTCAAATGTTTTTCTTGTAATAAGATTGGCCATTTTGTTCAAGATGTCTGGAGAGATTTTCAAAACCAAACCCTAACAGATATAAAGGTCAAAAGAAATGTTACTATGTCTAATAAGCTAGAGAAGGAGTCACAAATGATGAATGTGATCATGGAGGTTCCACTGAAAATGATTGGGTGTTCTTTGCTATCAAAGAAGAAGATCTTGTGTCTACTGAATCTACTAGTTGTGAAAATGTGGAAAGTGCCTTGGCTTCTCAAGTTGTTGAAAAGGATGAATAGGTGATTGATAGTGGATGTTTTCATCATATCACTGGTGATAAAAGTAAGTTTATAAGCCTTGAAAAATATGAATGTGGGCTTGTAAAATTTGGAGATAACTTATCTGGTAGAATTTGTGGCAGAGGATCCATCTCTTTTGATGGTAAGAATAACATCAATGATGTTCTGTATGTGGAAGGTTTAAAGCATAATCTTCTCAATGTTGGACAATTGGTTAACAAGGGTTATGATCTCCGATTCAAGGATGGCAAATGTAGAATCCTGGAAAGCTTAGGAACTAAAATTGCATCTGGTACACAAACTAGAGGTAACCTCTTTCAACTAAGTAGTTCTAGTAAAAGTTGTTTAATTGCTCAGATAGATCAAAACTGGTTGTGGCATAGGATAATGTGTCATGTGAATTTCGATAACATTGTTAAGATAAGTTCTACTCAGGATGTGAGAGATCTTCCAAGACTTGTTAAACCTGATAGCTTTTGTAGAGAATGCCAATTGGGTAAACAGAATAAAACATCATTCAAAAGTAGAGAACAATTTTCAAGTGGGTGATTGGAACTTGTGCATACTGATCTATGTGGTCCTGTTAGAATTAGGAGTGTGTAAGGAGATAGATATTTTATGCTAGTAATTGATGATTACTCCCAAATGATGTGGGTAACCTTCTTAAAAGAAAAATCAGAAGCTCTTGACAAATTCAAGGTGTTCAAAGTTATGGTTGAAAATGAGGTTGGTGTGAAGATAAAGTGTTTGAGATCTAACAGAGGTGGAGAGTTTACCTTCGGTGAGTTTGATACATTCTGTGAAAGGCATGGAATAAAAAGATAGTTATCTGCTCCTATGACTCCTCAGCAAAATGGAGTTGTAGAAAGAAAGAATTGGACCATTCAAGAAGCTTCCAGGACCATGATGATGGAAACAAATGTTCCACAAGTTTATTGGAGAGAAGCTGTAAGTATTGTTGTCTACATTCTTAACCAGGTGTAGATCAAAGGCAATTCTAGTAAGACTCCTTATGAACTCTGGTTTGGTCATCCTCCTACTATAAGATATTTCAGAGTTTTTGGCAGTAAGTGTTATATTAAAAGAGATGAGGATCTAGGCAAGTTTGAAGCAAGAAGTGATGAAGGAATTTTTCTAGGTTACTCTACTCAAAGCAAAGCTTACCGGTGCTTTAACAAGAGGTTGAAAAAGATTGTTGAAAGTGCTAATGTCAGAGTTGATGAGAGCAAAGAAGGAGATGCCAGGTCTTACAGATATGATTCAGATGATCAAGATGAAAATCTAATTCAAGAAGGGCAAGTTCAATCCCAGACTCAGATCCAGATTGATCTGGAAAATCTAGGAACTCAAGAGGATAGTACAGATGTTGAGGAATAAGCTCAAGAAATAGAAGTTCAAGCATTTCCCAAAACTCCCAGGTAAGTAAGACTAAATCATCCTAAAGATCAGATCATAGGAGATAAGACTAAAGGTGTTCAAACTAGGAGAAAAATTTTTGAAGATCAAGAGGAGATTTGTTTGATTTCAAAGATTGAACCTAAATCAGTGAGTGAAGCCTGCAATGATGAAAACTGGGTAAAAGCAATAGAAGAAGAATTGATGCAAATTGAAAAGAACCACACTTGGGATCTTGTTCCTATACCTGAGGACAAAAATGTGATTGGAACCAAATGGGTCTTCTGGAATAAACTAAATGAAGATGGTGAAGTTGTAAGAAACAAAGCAAGGTTGGTATGCAAAGGCTATTCTCAAGTGGAAGGAATTGATTTTGAAGAAACTTTTGCTCAGGTGGTAAGAATAGAAGCAATCAGATTATTTCTTGCATTTGTTGCTTTCAAAGATTTTAAGGTTTATCAGATGGATGTCAAATCAGCATTCCTGAATGGAGAGTTGGAGGAAGAAGTCTACATTGAACAACCAAAAGGTTTTCAGTTGTCTGATCAAAGAAATATGGTCTATAAACTTAGAAAAGCTTTGTATGGACTCAAGCAAGCCCCAAGAGCCTGGTATAGAAGATTGGATAAATATTTTCTTAAGATAGGATTTAGCAAAGGTAGTACTGATAGTAATCTTTACTTCAAGATTAATCATGAAGACATCTTGATTGTTGAGGTCTTTGTTGATGATATCATTTTTGGTGCAAATGAATGTATGTGCAAAGCATTTGCTAATCAGATGAAAAGTGAATTTGAGATGTCAATGTTTGGTGAGATGAAATTCTTCCTAGGTTTGCAAATTGTTTAGATAGATAAAGGTATCTTCATATCTCAGTCCAAGTATGTGAAGGAATTATTGAAGAAGTTTGGAATGGAAGACTCAAAGCCAGTAGGTACACCTATGGTAACTGGATGCAAGTTAAGTAAAGATGATGACTCCCCCAAGGTATAGATCAATGATTGGAGGATTTCTCTATCTAACTTAGACCAAACCTGACATCATGAATGTAGTTGGACTTGTTGCTAGATTTCAAGCTAATCCAAAAGAATCCCATGTTGTGGTAGTCAAAAGAATTTTCAGATATCTCGAGGGGACAATTGATTATGGATTGTGGTATCCAAAGGATAATGACTTCACTCTTCATGCATATACAAATGTTGATTGGGTAGGAGATGTGGATGATAGAAAAAGTACTAGTGGTGGTGCATTTTTCTTGGGAAGAAGATTGGTCTCTTGGATGAGCAAAAAGAAAGAGGCAATATCTTTGTCTACCGCAGAGGCAGAGTATATAGTAGCAGCAAATAATTGTACTCAAGTTTTGTGGATGAAGCAAATGTTGAAAGACATCAAAATTGTGTTTGAGGAGCCAATCACAATCTTCTATAATAATTCAAGTGCAATAAGCATCTCAAAGAATCTAGTGTTGCATTCAAAGACAAAGTATATATCTATCAAGTTTCATTTCTTGAGAGAAAAGTTAAATGAGAATGAAGTCAAGTTGGAGTTTGTGTCTTCAAAAGATCAGATTGTGTATATCTTTACTAAACCTCTTCCCAAGGATACTTTTGAGTATCATAGAGAAAAGTTAGGGGCCATCACCCCTCCTGATCAAAACTAAGATGCACTAAGGCGCATCAGTCAGGTGGAATTCATAGTCGTATTTTATGATTCAAATTGATGTTAAGGACTAATACACAGGGGTAGTAGTTAGTATGTAAATTTTGGAGATCAATTTGAAACAAAAAGGGGGAGAAAAGATTGCAAATATGTGTCCTTTTCCATTGATGTTAAAGGGGGAGAGAAGTTCATGTGAAAAACTAGTTGCTGATGAAAGGGGGAACAATGAAGAAAGGATTTCCAGAAGTGAGAAGAGAAAGGGGGAGAAATTCTTGTCTTGATGGTTGAATTTAGTTTTCCACATCATATGTTGCCATCAATGAGAAAGAGGGAGATTGTTGCAAATATGTGCTTAAGCATTGTTGTCATTGATGTCCACATATTCCTATTGTCATTGGTGTCAATTGTATCCTAATTTGTTGCCTGTATAGAAGACCAGATTGTTGAGGATATTGAAAAAATTAATAAAGATCAATGTATGCGGACTGGATGGCTATGAAGAGGTTTGTCTAAAGAAGCTCCATTCAATATTTGAGAGGTTTGCATTAAGATCTGAAGAAGTTATGACCATTTGAGTAGAACTGGTTCCTACAATATTGAGAAGAGACAGAGTGACAGAAAAGAGGCCCAGATTGTTTCGGATATGTCAAATGATGATCTGCAGATCTTAAGGTAGGTTTGGGAAGTCAATGTGTATCATCCATTCAAGTAGTTCATGGTTTGGAGGTCCGCAAGCAATCTTTCTAATGTGACAGTCATGGCAAAGAGTGTTCTTGAGGTTCCAGAGGAAGATACAAAGTGTTCTTGAGGTTCCAGAGGAAGATACAAGTGATTTAGATGATTTGGAGGAGTGTAGATGTTTTTGTTGAATTTAATGTGCTTGTGGAAGTCTCTGGATCATGTGACTACTGTGTTGGAGGTCTGTATTAAAGTTTGAGCTTGTCAATAAAGATTTTCTTCTTGGTGTTGTTGTTCTTCCCAGTCTTGGCCAACTGGATGATTCAAGCGTGTTATGAATAATCTAAGAGCATTTCTATGAAGCATGGCGTGTTGATCAAGGAAGATTTGAGTCCAAGTTATGTTTGGTTGATAGCTTAGGGATTTGCATTGAGTCAGATGTTTGTATTGCCAACCTTAATGTTCATTCCAAGGTTGATGAAGTGTGTAAATATTTGTTGATGAGTTGTGAAAAATCATCCTTGTGCAAAAACAATATAATCTGAAGAAAGGATCAAAGGCAGAGTATAGAAGAAGAGAAGCAGAAGAACAAGAGCCGTTATGATGAAGAGTTAGAGAAGAAGTGTTTTGGGAAAAGCATAAGTTTTGTGAGCATTCAATGAAACTGAACCAGGTATAAGTAAATACTATTTCTTAGTTAATTCTTTCTATTCCAAAATAAATTCTGTAGGTAGTGAGCTTCTCATTTGAGCAGTGAGCTCTAGGTAGTGCACCCGAAGGTATGTGCCTTCTATTTTTTTAAAGTACTTTTAACAGGGTACAAATCTTTGTGGGTTAACCCCCACTGTGGTTTTCCCTTAAATGGGTTTCCACGTAAAAATCCTAGTGTTTTGTGTTCATCTATTTCTTCTCGTGTGTTGTTGATTCATGCTTTAGATGTTTATATCATTAGTTAGTTTTGTGTGATAAAGAAATAGTTGCAAGTGTTAAAGATTTGGGACAACTAATTCATCTCCCCCCTCTCAGTTGTTCGGTCTAAATCCAACAATTTTGTCCTAATCCCACTTGCAATTAATTAAATAAATCTTATTTGTACCCCTTTCACATGTCTCAAATAATTCAAATAAATTAATTTGAACTATTCCCTCATCCTTTACCGCATGCAAACAAGTGTCATATGACTACAACTCTTCACATGCACAAATAATTAAATAATTTTATTATTTAAATTATGACATTCCCACTCACATCCTATTTTTAGCCCCACTTATTTGTGCATCATAAGGCATTTTCTATTCAAAATAAATAAAAGAATCCTACTTATTTCCTCTCATCCTATTTTTAGCCTCATGTCATAACCTACTTAATGTGCATCATAGGAAGTAAAATCAACTTTTAATCCTAGCCATACTCATCACACAATTGGCTTTTAATCTTAGCCATCGAATCATATCAGCTCTTGCCTATAAATCTAGCCTCACACAAGCCATTTTGGGGCCATCTTCTTCAAGATCCTCACTCTACTAAAATTCCTCTAATCTTCTCATTTTCGTCTATCTTCTTCCATCATCTTCATCTTATCATTATGCTATAGTTGTGAGCAATCAACAACCCTTCGACATCATGCATTCTCATGCAAGATTGAGAAGAGTCATGGAGATAAATCAAACCTAACGTGGATTTGGTTTGCTTTTGCATTCATGTTTTTGTTTTCATTCTAGATTTGTACTTCATGGTGCATAGTTAGGGTTTTTACTTTAGTTTTATATTTTTTACATTAAATTTGATTTTCCCTAGCTACATTTTGGTGAACTCGATGTGAATCCCTTGATCTAGCTTTCTTTTTGTAGGTTTCATTAACTTTTTGTTGCAGGTTTATGTCATTTTTGGACAAAACCCTAAGTTTTACAAATTTCTTCATATCTATCAAATGACTGCGAATTTTTCTAAAAGATTTTCACAATAGATTTTACATCATCTCAAGAGGCTACAATAGAAAATAACATGTTTATCACCATTTTTGTAGGAGTTATTGTGATTTTAAGTTTTTTCATAAAATCATGTTTTTGGGCACAAATTAGCAAATTTTCCAAAAAAAATTACATTTTTGAAAAGCTCTTAAAATTCTAATGGGGGTCTATTTTTTTACACATTTGATTTTGAGGTTAACTAAGGTTCTAAATGATATGATCTTTGGTTTCTCTAGGGTTTTCATAAATTCACATTTTTGGGTGCGAAACAAGGAATGTTTCTAACTTCTTTACATTTTTGGAAAGCCCTCCGAAAATTAGTAGGGGTCACTTCTTTGAGTTTTTAGTTTTTAGATAAAAAATGTCTTGAAATAATTGAATCTAATTCAGCTATGTAAAAAAAATGTATCTAAAATCACATTGAAGTTTACTTGTTCTTTCTTGGTCTTGGTGGATTTCAGGTGAATCTAAGGAGTTGGGACACCATTGGTATCAGTATCTATAGCAGATTTGAGGATGAAAACAATTAGGTGCACACATTCCATCTTTCATCTATAATCATTTCTTGTTAAAACACTTCAATTTGGGCTTAAAAAGAACAACTTGTTTGATCACACACTTGGATTTGGGCATCTAAAATGAATCTTGTCTTCAATCACACATCATTGAAATCAAGTCTAAAATGAACAAGTGTCTTCCATCACATCTTGATTTGGGATTTAAAAAGAACAAGTTCTTGAACTGTTTGACACACATTTCATTTCTAAGGATCAATTAATAACTACGAGTGTGAATCAAGTGACAACTCACTTGGTTTGCTTTTGTTTACCCTATCTTAGGAGGCTTGCTTGGAGACACACCACTCTAAGGGATGACCTCAACCGAGGTTCAATCGAAAGACACCCTCCTTGGAAGTTGTAAATCTTGTCACTCTTGGCTAAGCCCCAAAGAACTTTATAACTTTGGGAAGTGAAGGTGAAGGGTGGGTTACCCCTTTCTCCTAGTTGTGTGGCAGGATTTTGCTTTCAATCCATTTCCCTAGTCAACCTTATGCAATCTAGCTTAAGACCTCATTGGCCATACCCCACCTGACTAATCATTAGGGCTTGTTGATGTGTCTTCAAGTGTTTTCATAATCATAACATTTTATCTTGAAAGGAAAATTTATCATTGTGTCTGATGTGTGTGTTCATGCATTTACATGTGAAATTTTGTGTTTGATATTGCCCAAGTCAAAATTTCAATAAACAATTGCCACATCATCCAATCTTTCTAAACTAAAGCATCCTAGTCATTCAAGCAATCACATCCTAACCATCACATCATTCCACATCATCATCTTAATCCTAGTCAAGACTTGTCAAAATGGTCATAATCCTAAGCAAGCCTAGTCCTAATCCAAAGCCCAAGGTCACACTTCAAGGAGCCCCTCCTAATCATGACGACAATCCAAAACCTTATGTACTCTGAGGTGACCCAAAATTTGTTTCTAGTGATGATGAGAACATTATAGATCCTAGTGATGATGAGGATCTTGTAGATTTTGAGGCATACTTGGAGGAACAAAACTGAAATCCAAAAACTTCAATCTATGTGTAACTCCATTCCAACACAAGAGAAAAAGATCATAGCACAAGAACTCCAAGATCTTATCCAAACATTTCACCAAATTCCTCAATACATAGACTAATAAACCATACAAAGATTCCAAGCCATCATTCAAAAATTTCAACAAATCCAATCACCTCAAATACAACACCTCCTAGCCCAAGCCCAACAATTCATAGCCACTTGTCAAATCTAACTGAATCCACCCACCTATCAAGTCAATGCCACATCAACCTATCCAACTTCTTTCCATGCAAACCAATATTCATATCCATCTACATCACAACAAGCACATGTCAACCTAAGCCACCCCTTGAAACAAGATCAAAAGTCCTCAAGCTCTAATGATACTCTTGACAAGGGAAATACCACCTTAAGTTGGGAATCATACACCACTCCACCTAATAGTCCTCCATCATCATCCATGAGAATGCCTATATAAAAGCATACTAGTCCTACATCAACATCACCATCAAACCTTTTAGGCTCTAATCCATCAACCAACAAATCCTCGAACAATTTTCTTAAAAAATTCTTTGCAAAATCTAAAAGAAAAAGAAAAGCTATGGAGTTATCCAAATCTACCAATCCATTTAATCCCTTTAGCCCTCCATTTAATCAAAGTCCAAGCCCTAAGTCTAATCCATCTAACACCCCTCTTTTCCTTCTACCATGGGACCTATCTACTCCTAGTCCTAATCCACCTAATCTAATTAGCCTTCCACCTAATCCCAATCATGAGCCTTCAGCTTCCATCACCCCTCCACCTACAAAGGATGTGATTCAAGAACTACTAGCAAGGAATAAACCATCCCCATATCAAGCACGCATTGATAAGCCTACCAAAGAACCTTTGAATGACATGTCCGCTTCTTCAACCACATCATGTAGTCCACAACCCCTCAAGCCTATTGAAAATTTTCCCACCATGAGTCCAAGTCAAGAGCCATTGTACCTTCATGTTGATGATTGTCAAGAGCTTATCAAGCCCATCCAAGAGTCATCTGCTTCCATTCAAGAAAACCAAGAGCTATGTCAAGAGTTTAATCCTAAGCATGTGGAAACATCAAGCCTGAGTTCTACTCAAGATCAAATCACTTTCATCCAATCTATCCATAACTTATATATTTTCTATGATCAAGATATTACCCATGAAGAAGCTATCCATGAGAAAGATATCCCAAATACACCTCTACCTAGTCCTATCCGTGATCCACCAACATCCACTTGTCATGATGAGACACATGCCTCCCAAGAACACATAAGCATAGAAGATCAAACAAATACCTTGGATCCTAATGAGCATGATCGAGATCCTAACGATCCTTCCACATCTGTTATTGACCATATTCCAAATCCACCATCACATCCTATTGGTCTATCCACCTTCATTCATGAATGTTCCTCTCTAGGAACACAGCAACCATTGTCTACCACTTCACTTTCTCCACCCAACAAGGAAATTGTGTCTAATGTTTAAACTACACCTAGTCCCATTTTCCACCACATACTCCAAAACATGAACTACCAAGGTAAAGGATTAGGCCTTCATGAACAAGGAATTTTGGAGCCAATCCATGTCAAAGTCGTTCCACGCTCATATGACATTGGATATACACTCCAAGGTAAATAATCTCAAGATGTTGGTACATACTCCATGCATCCTAAGTCCACTTTCCCTCCCAAATCCTATACAACCTATCATATACCTAAGTCATATGTTGTCATTCCACCTCCATCATCTTACGAATGTCAAAAGCATGTGACTGTACATCTTCCACCATCCACTTTGCCACCATTACTTCCAACTCCTAATATCCCTCCATCCACTTTACCTCCACTTCTTCCAACACCTAATACCCCTATCATCCATAAAACCCCTTACATTCCTAATCATGACCAACAAATGCACATATTGTCTAAACATAAAGTTTGCAATCATTCCACCATGCCTATGGGATTCAAAAGTAAAAATTTGGATGCCTCCTTCCATAAAGTCAAAAATCATAAAGATCCTAATGCCTTAGGACACAAATGCAAAAAGTCAAAGCAAAATACATTCAAAAATCTATCCAAGCCCATACCTTCCCAAGCAAAGTCTAAAACTAAAATGGTATGGGTACCTAAGCAAAAAGAAAGCAAGTCAAATGAGGCATCCACATCACAAAAATCCCAACCATCCTCTTCCATCCAAAAGTCCCATTCCATGCAAAATTCTCAAATTTCTAAATTCCACAAGCAAAACAAAAATCATAAAAATACTAAGTCTATGTGGGTACCTAAAGCACTTCATCACCCATCCCCTAAGAAAACATCTCCATTGCTTCTTACACCACCTCCACATCAAAAGCTTTAATGTTTATCATGGTGTGTGCAACCATTAGTCACAGTTCCCTTCCATTCTATAACATTTTCACATACCTCCATCTCCCCATATTTTACCTATTATCCTACATATCTTCACCATCATTTTCCTATGGTCCATGCTTTTGGATAAGTCTTTCATCCATCCCTCTTCCTTTCATACAATCCCCATACCAACATCGATGAGCACAATGACTTGACATGGTCCATGTGATGACATCCATCTCTAGAAGGACTAGCACCTTTCATGGAACTAGACACTTGAGTCCCTCGCATTCATATTCCCCTTCTCCTATCAGAAATTTAATAAAAAAGTCAAAAAAAGTAAAGAGAAATCCCTTCGTCTAATGGTGAAAACCACTGTTGGTGGCACCTTGGATAAGTACCATGATGAAAACCTAGCAAATAGGCGTCATGTGTAGCTTGATCTTCTATGTCACTTACACTTGGGGGAACCTTGTCTCATCCACACTATCTATCATATGATTTCACTTTCTATCATTTTCCATCATTTCCATCCTACCTACCATCTTTAGCCATCATACATACCTATCATATTGAGTCCACTTATACACCCTTCTCCTTTTGATCTTGATGAAGACATAGGGGGCAAATTGTTGAAACATGCTTTGGATATCTCTTGATATATTGAACATCCTTTCTATATCCTTTCCAAATCAATCTTATTGTCATAAGTTTTGTCATGAAAAATCCTAAATAGAATGGGACATGTTGTTCCTATGTGATATAGTCTTTGGAGATCACATCCTTGTTCTCTTATGCGTACATCCATCCCATTTACTATTGCATATCCTTTTATCCATTCATCCAATCTTACCTCCATCCCTGTGACTAGACTTGGTTTTCCCTTGTCATTGGTATCTAGCACAAAGGCTATCTAAATTGTCATCCAATGCCATTCCCCAAAACATTTCAAATTCAAAATACAAAAAAATGGAAAAAGGTCCTGAAAAAATACAAAAAAAATCAAAACATTTTCAAAAACCAAAAAAATCAAATATTTCCAAAAATCCAAAAAAATCAAAACATTTTCAAAATCCAAAAAAATCAAAATATTTCCAAAAATCCAAAAAAATCAAAACATTTCACAATCCAAAAAAAAATCAAAACATTTCAAAACCCAAAAAAAATCAAAACATTTCAAAAATCTAAGCAATAAAATCAACCCAATCATCAAATCATCAATTCAATCAATCAAATCAATTCTCAAATAATCATCCAAACAAATTCTTCCAATTCATTCAAATCCAATCATCATCATTCAAATCATTCCTTCAAATCAAATTAATCAATTATTCCAATCAATTTTCATCAAAATCAAATCATTTAATCAAATTCCTCCAAATCAAATCACTTCTTCTAATCAACTCAATCCAACCAATTCAATCCAATCATCCAATCATTCCAAGCAATAAACTCAAATGCAAATCAATCATCAATCCATATCAATCAAGTTAATCAATCTTATCAAATCATTCAATTGCATCCTTGGTTATGTTCCAATCTTGTTGTCAACCAAATCAATCAATTATCATCATCATCAATGGGATTTATCATCCCCAATCCTAGTGTTGTTCTTTGTTGTTATATGGATCCTAATCAGACTCAGAGGTTACTTTTTCCCCACTTTTATCAGCGCGGTTTCCCCCCAAATTCCTACAGGGTCAAGGGGCAACGCCCCTTGCGGGGGTTTGGGGGCAGCGCCCCCAAGACGGGGTCAAGGGGCAATGCCCCTTGCGGGGTCCAGGGGCAGCGCCCTCACAGGGGCTCGGGGGCAGCGCCCCCAGAATCTCATGATTTTTTATTATTTTATAAAGGCACCAGGAGTTATTTTTTCATTGACTGACATAAGAAAACCCTATTTTTGTAACAGACAAAAAGCTTGATAAAAGCAGCTAAGGGTTAGGGTTTTGATATATTGTATTGTAGCATTTTGTAGCAGTATTGAGTTGCAGGGATTGCTGATTATAATCAGTTTGATTTACTGGATAATAATATTGGACTCTCTGTTTGGTGGATGTAGCCTGAGTTTGGGTGAACCACGTTAAAACTTGTCTCTCGCTGTTATTAATTCTATGTATTTCCATTTCTCTATTTAATCTTTTTTTTGCATTTAATTGATATCTTCTGCTAGCTAACCCTAACAAGTGGTATCAGAGTGGGTTGTGTTCGATTATCATCTGCAGGAAAGTCTCACGGTTGAGTGGGAACAATGGCGGACGAGGGTAAATTGAAGGTCGATAAATTCAATGGGCAGAACTATTAGTTATGGAAGATGCAGATGGAGGATTACCTCTATCAAAAGGATTTATGGAGGCCGTTGGAAGGAGTAGCCAAGAAACCAGCAACAATGTTTGATGAGGATTGGAATCTTCTTGACAGAAAGGCATTGGGAACCATTCGGTTGTGCCTGGCACCGTTGGTGGCATTCAATATAACGGAAGCGAAGACAACAAATGGTCTGATGAAAGCTTTGGCTAAATTGTATGAAAAACCCTCAGCCTCAAATAAGGTATTTCTCCTGAAGCATTTGTTTAATTTGAAAATGGTTGAAGGTGGATCTGTGATAGGTCATTTAAATGAATTTAATATGATTGTTAGTCAATTGACTTCTGTAAATGTAAAATTTTATGAAGAAGTTAGAGCTCTCTTGATATTATGTTCATTGCCTGAAAGCTAGGATAGTTTGGTAATGGCGGTTAGTAACTCTGTTTCTGGTTCAAATACCCTGAAATTTGATGATGTTGTTGGTGTTATTCTGAGTAAGGAAATTCGTAAGAAAAGCTCAGGCGGATCCACATCAGGCAGTGTTTTGAATGCAGAAAGTAGGGGCAGATCAAAGGAGAGAGGAAAAGGTTCTGGAGGTCATGGGAAGTCATGAGGAAAATCAAAGGATCAAAGATCCCAAATCATAGGACAGAAAGATTGCTGGTACTATGGGAAACCAGGTCATCTGAAGAAAGATTACTAGTCTCAGAAAAATAAAGGAGACAAACAAGAAGGCAATAAGGAAGCAAATGTGGTAAGTAATAAATTTGAAGATGACGCTTTGATACTTTCCCTAGATAATGTTGATGATTCATGGGTTTTAGATTCAGGGGCCTCATTTCATGCTACGCCCCATAGAAGTTATTTTCTTGATTATGTCCAAGGGGATTTTGGGTTGGTTTATTTGGGAGATAACGAACCCTGTCAGATTGTTGGAAAGGGAAGAATCAAGATTAAGTTGCAGAATGGGAATCATTGGCTACTACAAGAGGTAAGGCATGTTCCAAGGCTCAGTAGGAATTTAATTTCAGCAGGGTAGCTAACTGAACAAGGTTGCACTGTTACATTTACTAATAAAAATTGGAAGGTTTCAAAAGGTGCCTTAGTAGTAGCAAAAGGCACCTTATATCTTTGTACAGGTCATACTGTTCATTCTACTTTAGTTGTCATAGAGAAAAAATAAATAGGTTCAGGAACAGTTGCTGCAAGTTTGCAGGATGAGACTGGAAAAGTTGCTATAGGTTCTGAGACAACACTGTGGCATAACAGACTTGGGCATATGAGTGAAAAAGGTATGAAGGTACTTCATTCTAAGAAAGTTTTACTAGGTCCAAAATGTATTAATGTGGATTTTTGTGAAAGTTGTGTGTATGGAAAACAAAAAAGAGTCAGTTTTCTTAGAGATGGGAAGCAAAAGAAAAATAAAAAGTTGAAGCTTGTGCATACAGATGTATGGGGACCAACTCAGGTATCTTCTCTCGGTGGCTCTCGGTATTATGTTACATTCATAGATGATAGAACTAGGAAGGTCTAGATTTATTTCCTTAGACAGAAATCTGATGTATTTGAAACATTTAAGAAATGGAGAAGCTTCGTTGAGAATGAGATAGGTAAAAGATTAAAATGTCTCAGATCTGATAATGGTGGTGAGTATTGCAATAAAGAATTTGAGGATTATTCTTACTTTAATGGAATTCATAGGCAGAAAATAGTTCTAGGGACTCCATAGGAAAATGGAGTGGCTGAACGCATGAATAGGACAATAATGGAGCATGTAAGGACCATGAGATTGCATGCTGGGCTGCCTTTAAACATGTGGGCAAAGGTTGTCAACACTGCTATATATTTAATTAATAGAGGTCCTTCAGTTCCTTTGGGCTATGGTATTCCAGAGGAAGCATGGACAAGTAAGAAGGTGAGTTATTCTTCTCTCAAAACTTTAGGATGTGAAGCATTTGCACATGTAGATTCTGAAAATAGAACCAAGCTGGATGCAAAATCAAAAAAGTGTACCTTTGTTGGATATGGCATTGATGAATTTGGTTATAGGCTTTGGGATTTTGAAAATCAGAAAATTGTGAGAAGCAGGGATGTCATATTCAATGAGAAGGTGCTGTACAAAGATCAGTTGCAGCAGCATGAGAAGAAAGCAAAAGATTATGTGCTGTTGGATGATACTCCAAATAGTGATGTTCCAGTGGTTCCTCATGCTTTGCAACAGCAACTAGAAATACCACAAACTCCAGTGAATGTCAGACGGTCAACAAGGCTAAGTAGACCTCCTAAAAGGTTTTCTCTCTCTTTGTATTCTATTTTGTTAACAGATGCTGGTGAACCCAAAGGGTATGATGAAGCTATGCAGGTGGATACACAGGTTCAGTGGGAGCTTGCTATGAAAGAAGAAATAGAATCCTTGTTGAAAAATCAGACTTGGGAATTATGTAAGTTACTTGCAGGTAAAAAGGCTTTACCAAACAAATGGGTTTACCGGCTGAAAGTGAAAGATGGAGGTAAGAAAAGATTTAAGGCCAGGTTAGTTGTAAAAGGATTTGCACAGAAACAGGGCATTGATTTTGATGAGATATTTTCTCCTGTTGTCAAGATGACTTCTATTCATACTGTTTTAAGTATTGTGGCTGCTGAAGATTTACATTTGGAATAGCTAGATGTGAAAACTACCTTTCTCCATGGTAATTTGGAGGAGGAGATATACATGGCACAACCACAGGGATTTGAGGCCAAAGGTAAGGAGAAACAGGTGTGCAGATTGAAGAAGAGTTTGTATGGCCTGAAACAAGCACCTCGGCAATGGTATTTGAAATTTGATAGTTTTATGGCTGAGCAAGGCTACAACAGGTGTAATTCTGACCATTGTGTTTATTTTAAGAGGTTGGATAATGACAACTACATTATTTTATGTTTATATGTTGATGACATGCTTGTAGCTGGGTCTAACATGGATCACATAAGAGAGTTAAAACAATAGTTAGCACAGTCATTTGATATGAAGGATTTGGGGGCAGTAAAATAAATCCTTGGTATGAAAATTTGTAGAGATAGGATGAATAGAAAATTGACTCTATCTCAGGCTGCTTATGTTGAAAATGTGTTGCAGAGATTCCACATGGAGAATGCAAAAGCTGTTAGCACACCTTTGCCTAGTCATTTGAAATTGACTAAGGAGATGTGTCCTAAAACACAAGAGGAGGAAGAGAAAATGTCTAAGGTACCATATGCTTCAGCTATAGGAAGTTTAATGTATGCCATGGTATGCACGAGACTGGATATTGCACATGCTATAGGAGTCATTGGCAGGTATATGAGTCATCTCAGATTGGAGCATTGGAATGCGGTAAAATAGATTCTCAGATATTTGAGAGGTACATCCAATAAATATTTATGTTTTGGGGGCTCTAATGCTGATTTAGCAAGTTATGTAGACTCAGATTTGACAGGAGATATTGATACCAGGCGGAGTACTATAGGTTATGTCTTTATTGTAGGTGGAACAGCGGTGAGTTGGATTTCCAAGTTGCAAAAGGTGGTTGCTTTATCCACCACAGAAGTAGAATATGTAGCTGCAACAGAGGCAAGCAAGGAGATGATATGGCTGTAATCTTTCATGGAAGAATTGGGTAAACAACAGGCTAACAGTTCTTTGTATATAGACAGTCAGAGTGCCATACATCTTGCAAAGAATTCTGCCTTGCATTCAAAGACCAAACACATACAGTTGAGGTATCACTTTATTCGGTCAGTGTTGGATAATAGACAGTTAAGGCTAGAAAAGATACATACAGATGAAAATTCAGTAGATATGTTTACAAAGGCAGTGACAAGGGAGAAGCTAAGCTCCTCTTCAGCTTCGGTTGGTCTTCTCAACTAAAAATAGAATAGTAGAATCTAGGGGGCTTATTTCTAGTGGAAGCTACAGGATCAGTGGTGTTATGATCAATCTCCAAGTGGGAGATGATATGGTGTGGAGTCTGATTAGTCTCCAAGTGGGAGATTGTTGTTATATGGAGCCTAATCAGACTCGGAGGTTACTTTTTGCCCACTTTTATCGGCACAGTTTCCCCTCAAATTCCTATGGGGTCAAGGGGCAGCGCCCCTTGCGGGGTCCAGGGGCAGTGCCCTCGTGGGGGCTCGAGGGCAGCGCCCTTGAAACCTCACATGGTTTTTTATTATTTTATAAAGGCACCAAGAGTTATTTTTTCATTGACCGACATAAGAAAACCTTATTTTTGTAACCAACAAAAAGCTTGATAAAAGCGGCTAAGGGTTAGGGTTTTGATATATTGTATTGTAGCATTTTGCAGCAATATTGAGTTGTAGGGATTGCTGATTGTAATCAGTTTGATTTACTGGATAATAATATTGGACTCTCTGTTTGGTGGATGTAGCCTGAGTTTGGGTGAACCACGTTAAAACTTGTTTCTCGCTATTATTAATTCTGTGTATTTCCATTTCTCTATTTAATCTTTTTTTGCATTTAATTGATATCTTCTACCGGCTAACCCTAACATTCTTAAGATATATTGTTCCCATATCAACAACACAATCCTCGTGTTCTTGGGATAAATCATTCCCACATCAACAACATTATCATCAAATCAATCAAACACTTAATCATTGGTTTACATCTTGACAGGGGCAATACCTTGTTTGTTTTTGTAGCATTTGTGCATGCATGCTTGCTTGCTTGTGTGTGTTATCATTTTTATCTATTATTTGTATCATTCCTAGCTAATATTCATATACTGTATCTACACAAGGTTTTATTACATTGGGGGACAAGACACATCATCACCCTGGTCCTTATACCTTGGTGCATATAATCTAGTGCTATATCAAACATCATGGTTTCTTACCTTCATTTCAGCATAATGCATCCTTCCCTTTTGTTTCTATTCATTCCCTTATCTTTCTTCCTTGGCCAATTCCTTTCATTTCGAGAGTCTACCCATGTTTGTCCAACCCGCCTATCTGTTGTGCCTTGCACACATGCCCCATTTCAAAAAATAGGGACCCCCTCTTCTGAATTTTGGCTTAGAGTATCAATTAGGATTTTCATCTCCTAAGTTGTCAAAGGTGGTCAAAATGCATTTCTTGCCATGTTAGAAAATTGATGTTAATAGGTCATTCCAAAATCTACTAAGTCCAAGTGTTTTCATTCAATAAAACTAGGTCTAAATGACCTCTGCACTAAAAACGCTTCCATCCGACCTCTATGATAAAAATCCCTCCATCTGACCTTTGCACTAAAATTCATTGCCTCTAATTTAGCATTGTTTCCCTGCCTGATCCACCTTTGCGATGCTTTCCTCATTCACTGACCAAGCACTAAAAACAACTATCCCCGACTTTACACTACAATGATCATCCACTGACTAAGTCAAAGACTGACAAAACTTCCACAGGTCTGAGGATCCCCAAAATCCCACAAAGCACTTAAAAGGTGTTCTATTGACCATGCACTAAAAATCCTAACCATCGACTAAGTCAGTAATAGGCCAAAGTCCCGCTAAGTCAGTAGTGACCAAATCCCGCACAAACCCTAAATTTTTGCCGAATGCATGATTGACCACCCATACTCCTTGCATTTATGGCAGGTGATAAAGGGGAATAAAAGATGTCTAGACTTACTTTAGAGTCCATTTTACATCTTGTTAATTGATTGAAAGAGCTCTGGAGGATAGATTTAGAATTGACTTGATGCATATCGCCCTCAACTTCAAATGAAATCATCGCTACTTAAACATTTCATCACGTTTTCATCGTCGCGAACCAGGTAGGTGCCCCTCTCACTCATTTAGGGTTTGAATTCATTAGCTAGGGTTTCAATGCAAATTCTGCAAATATAATTTCTTCAAAGGCACCTTGCAAGTATGTTTTGCTATGAAAGGTTGAGTTTAGGAGACATAAATTAGGGTTTCTTCTTGAATTGTCCAGTTATCATATAAACCCTAGTTTTAAATCGAGTACAAAGACAATAGTTGAAGTGTTTTTCAAACCCTGATGCAAATCCCTAAATGAGTTCATCAAGTTCAAATGAAAATCTTACTTTGTCATGGTAAATTGATGAGCGAAACGAGTGAGAATTTTCTAAGTTCTAAAGTCTACCTTTTGAAATTGTGTTGAGATTGATGTAATACAAGGTGGCAACAACTTGGTTTTACAAAGTTTCACAAACTTATGCTCTTGATTGGCTTCACAAACTCTCACAATGACCCTTCAAAACTAGATTATTTCAGACCAGTTTTATAAAAATGGGGATATCTCCCTCCAAACATAATAAAATTGAACCCACTAAAAAACCCATTTGAGTTAAGAATTCCCTCTAAAATGGGTTTCAACTATTTATGTCAAAAGTATTCTAGGAGGCTGTACCATCCTCTGCAATAGGACTCTTACCCTAGATGAGGGTTTTTGGTAGTTTGAAAAAGATTTTACAAAAATAGTTGTAACTTTTACACAACTAAATAAAAAATTATAAAATTAGAATCAAATGAAAGGTGATTCAAATACCTTTCCAAAAAATCCAATTTTATGTCATTTGGAGGCCAGATATGGTTGTACCATCCTCAGAAACATAAACATTATAGAAAAAATTAGAAAACATAACTTTTTATTAATCAAAATGTGTTCTTACAATGCTATTCTACCTTCCTTTGAATGTGTGAAGGCTTAATATACATGAGTGGTTTGTTTCTCAATGGTTGTAACTAGTCTTTGCACCAAATGACCTTTGGGAACTAAGATTTGTTAAGAGATATCAATATTTACAAAGTATTATAAGAATATTTTAACTTGATTTAATCAAGACTATGCTAATATAACTCTAAATTCTTAATTTTCTCCTTTTTTGACCTTATCATATGGAACTAAGACTAAATTACTTCCTAAAAATATTTTAGACATTCATATTTGACTAAGTATTAAGCTGAGATTGGCTTGGGTGCTCCTGCACCATATTCTCGGCCAAATGAAGACTCCAAGTCTAGTTGGAGTGAAAGTAGTAACAAGTCTTCATCATTAAATGCTCCTCTTTGTGGTCTTCTATGCTCTGCTTGTTGAAACAACTCTATTTGATCTTCATATTCACCTTTGGCTTTAGTTTGTCCATGCAAATCAATTTTCTCCATGTCTTTCCACTTGATATTAGATTCTTCATGCTTTGATGCACTTCAATTTTCATCTTAGTAACTTGTCCTTCTTCATGCACTTGATACCTTGGCTAATATCCTATCAAGACTGCAATCATGAAAGGATAGATGCTCTCTTTAACTCTTTTCTTTTGCCATGTAACTATACTTTCTTCACTCTTATCCTCCATACCTTTCATCTAGTTCTCTACTCCCTCAAGGAGTTCATCCTCATTGTCTCTATCTTAGGCTTTGTTATCAACATCTTATCTTCTTCTTTCAACTCATTCTTTACTATCAGCATCTCTTCTTCTTTTTTCTTTTTAGTTGCTTCCCTTGCTTGTCTTTTCCTTCTTTTGACAATCTCCTTAATGGGCCATGTAATTCTTTTCTTACTCTTCAAGTGCCAACTTGTCATTTGCTCAATCCTTTCCTCCATCTTCATTAGGAACTCCTAGAACTCCAAATCTTGTTTCTTTGTCTTGTTTTAGGGCTGCTACCTCTTTCTCAAACTCTTCTTGCCTCAACTTCTCCTCTTTCCTCTTTTTCTCTTTTTCTTCTTGTTTCTTCTTCCTTTGTGAATCCTCTACCTGCAAAAGTCTTCTCAACAAACCCATCATATTCTCTACACAAGCAAACTTCTCCTTGCTTCTCAACTTATCTCATCTTTCTCACCTTCAAAAGATCTAATCCCTAGAGCTCTAATACAACTTTGATGTAATACAAGGTGGAAACAAATTGGTTTTACAAAGTTTCACAAACTTATGCTCTTGATTGGCTTCACAAATTCTCACAATGACCCTTCAAAACTAGGTTATTTCATACTAGTTTTAGAAAAAATGGGGATATCTCCCTCCAAACACAATGAAATTGAACCCAATAAAAAGCTCATTTGAGTTAGGAAAGCGCTATAAAATGGGTTTCGACCATTTATGCAAAAAGTATTCTAGGAGGTCGTACCATGCTCTGCAACAGGACTCTTACCCTAGATGAGGATTTTTGGTAGTTTAAAATAGTTTTTACAAAAATGGCTATAACTTTTACAAAACTCAATAAAAATTTATAAAATTAGAATAAAATGAAAGGTGATTCAAATAAATTTCCAAAAAATCCAATTTTATGTCATTTGGAGGTTGTATGGGGCTGTACCATCCTCAGGAACATCAACATTGCAGAAAAAATTAGAAAAATAAAACTTTTTATTAATCAAAATGTGTTCTTACAATGCTATGCTACCTTCCTTTGAATGTGTGAAGGCTTAATATACATGAGTTGGTTTGTTTCCCAATGGTTGTAACTAGTCTTTGCACCAAATGACCTTTGGGAACTAAGATTTGTTAAGAGATCTCAATATTTACAAAGTATCATAAGTATAATTTAAGTTGATTTAATCAAGACTATGCTAATATAACTCTAAACTCCCAATTCTCTCCTTTTTTGACCTTATCACATGGATCTAAGACTAAATTACTTCCTAAAAACTTTTTGGACATTCATATTTGACTAAGTATTAAGACGAGATTGGCTTGGGTGCTCCTACACCAAAGATCCATCTGACTAACCTTTAAAACCTGGTAACCCAACCAAGTTAGTTGGTGACCTTGAAACCTCCCGCCAAAGTATCTGGCATGCTTTGCACTAAAAACCTTTTTCTCCGACCTTGTGCCATTTATTGCTTCAACTAACTTGGTTAGAGGACCCTTAAAGTCCTGCAAAATATTGAAACTTACTTTGCGCTTGATCCTAAGTACTCTGACTTAGCTTTCAAAGGTGACTTCCTTGACTTAGGTTGGACGCACCCAATCTTCCCGCAAGTCTGTGAGACCTAAAAATTCTACAAAGCATAAAACAACTAAGCACTAGAATCAACCTTCTCCAACCTTGTACTGAAATGCCCCTTCACCGACTTAGTCGGTCATCCACGAAATCCTTGCAAGGTTGTGTGACACCAAAACCCACATAGAGAACATAAGGAAACCATTCAATGTTAAAGTTCATCTGCATCAACTTGCACTAGAAACTTAACTGACCAACCTCAACAACATATCCAAGTCAATCCCATTCAAAACCTCTGCAAGTCAGATGACAAAGAAATCCCCACAAAGTGTTGTAGTGACCAAATGACTTGAATAACAATTGACCAATGGGTCAGATGACCCTGATTTCCCTGCTAGGTTGGTTGACTTCCAAATCCCTACTTTACCTTCTACAAGTTAGTTGACCCTAAAATTAGTGCAAAATGGGTAAAATGATTGTTCTAAGGGAAATTTCAAAAGGTGAAGGGTCTGTCAAGATAAAAGAATTGTTGTATTGGTGAAATCATGATGTTTTACATGTTTTAATTAGGGTTTTGAAGCATTTAAGCATTTATTACATATATTAGAGTAAGAAGGCAAGATTGTTTTATCATTTGATCATGTGATGAATGTAATGGTTGGTGAAATTCAGACTTGTGTTTTCCATAGATATGCAATGGTAACTTACTCGATGCATGTTAGGTTCATTTAGCATAGCATGGCTTAGTAATGTTGTAAGTTAGCTTGATTATCATAGATTCTTAAAATTAGGAGTTAGGAAAACCATTTCAGAGGCATCAAGACTTATAAGGTCTAGTCATGCAGGTTAAATGATTGCAAGAGCTCAAATCATGAGGTACGAGTTCAAAGGCATCCCTCCCGAGATAGGGATCTCCACTGGATGGAAGGATATAGGAGATATAGACCTAGGTCACATTGACCTGGATGATTTCAGACTTAGAGTATTTAGATCAAATGCAACCCCGAGAGCCAAGAAAGTGAAAGATAGTGGGATTGCAAAAGTTGTTGCCTTCCCTACATATGTTCAATGTGCAGAGCTAATAGTTGCTTGTGTAAGGAGGTATGACATCATGACTAGGACCATATAAACTGCTAATGGGGATGTGTTAGCAGACCTAATTTCACCATCCTTAGCTGAAATCTTTGGGATTCCATGGCATCTAGTGATGACCATGCCAGATAAGGCAAATTCAGAGGCCACATACAAGAAAGATGAAAATAGACACAGGAAGCACATGAATGAACAGTGGGCAAAAAGTAAGAGGTCTGTCCTTGTCAAATTTCCTCAGGTTCTGTATAGGAGTGACTTCCATGAGGAGATAGGGGACCTAGTAACCTTGTTGAATAGAATATTTGGATTGCCTACAACCTCAACCTTTGAAGGGTGGATGTTCTTTATGATTGAAGAAATATTAAAAGGCACCAAGTTCCATTGGGCATAGATTCTAAGTGATAACATGGATCAAGCTTTTAGTGACTTCAAAGATAAACAATTTTTTAGATGGACTTCATATGTAGTATATCCATTGGCAAGGAGAACTGAGTATCCCGGACTATCCAAAGTTGGAGAAGTAGGGAATAATGAGCAACATCAGATCAAAGTCTATGAATGTTACACACAGCTGACATTGTCCCAATCTCTTATGCATTTTAAGAGAGTAAATGATTCCTTTACTATGTATATAACCAAATTACTACAAGGAAACACAGCTCTCAGGATATCCACTGAAGCCATGAATGAAGTCACCAAGTATTGAAGGTGGTATATATAGTTTGAGAAGTTCACATATTTGAGAGTGCAATGCTTCACTAGAGTAACTTATAGATGTTGGAATTAGGGCTGACAACTGAGGGGGGGTGAATCAGTTGTCATAAAACATTAAAGTTTGTTGTAATTAAGTTCTTCTTTACAACTTCTTAACAGATTAATGATATAATCATGAAAGGAAAGAATCAATAACTCATAAGCAGAAACATAAATAACATACTTGACACCAAGATTTTTAATGTGGAAACCCGGATAAGGGAAAAACCATAGTACAGGTTAACCCACAAGGATTATACTCTGTTAAAAGTATTACAAAAGGGGAAGGCACATGCCTTCAAGCTCATTGCCGAGAGCTCACTACTCAAGAGAGGCTCACTGCCTACAAGAATGATTACAAATGGATTAAAGGTTGTTTGAACTGATGAATAGCATCTACTAATGCAAGAATTTAGTTCCGGTTAAGCACAAAATACTGATCTTACACACTTCATCTTTTATTTTGCCCTATTTACTTCTCTCCCACAATCTGGACTTCAAATCTCTTCTTTTCTACACCTTAATCTACCTTGTCGCACTTACTCCATCATCACACACCCATACATCCCAATACACTCTAATCCATCGGATATATATATCTACCTCAAGAAATTCAATCACCTTTCTGTTGGCCTTATGAAGAACTTAACAAACAGTGCAAGTACTCTATTCTGTCAATTGAATCCTTACATCAATATTGATGAGTACCAAAAATAACACTTGAAAATCACCATACATGTCAGCCCCTAACATTATATGTCATATGCAACTCACAAAAACACTTCTACTAGATCTATACAAGGATCTAACACAAGTCAGCTTGTTCTTCACTGAACTGTTCTTGTCATATTAGGACCCGGTACTCAGATGCTCATAACTTTTAATCCCTTTGTTATCAGAGGATAAAATCTTGGATTTAGATTGTTCTGACATTCCTCTACACTCCCTTAGATTTGCAACATGCAATAATTAACTAGAGAGATCCACTGACCAAAATACTGAACTCTACCATATACCCTATTCCTATCTATCTAGACTAGACAAATCTTGGAACTGACTTTCAGTATGATTTGATACTGCACTACAGATGTGTGGAATGGACTTAGTTTCCATCAATGACAACACATGACATGCCTTACAGTGTCTCTTTCCAACAATCTCCCCCTTTCGCATTGATGGCAACACTTAGTGAAAAATGACTAAGTGTCATGACTGACTCCTCCTACTGTGTACACTTTTATATTCTTCCACTACTCCCCCTTTGATGGATTCTTCATTTTCTTTCATTTTTCATTGTCTCTCACTCCCCCTTTGACATCAATGGCAAAGGGTGGGATCCACAAACCAAAATTTTCACAAGAAATCTGTATGTAAGGTTGCATATGTACAAATAATCCATTCATTATATTTGCATGAACTTGAGGATATCTGCAAAACTATTTTTCAACTACACAAGTTCAGAGGCCCAACTACTTTTCATGCCATCCAAAATTGAGTTGTGTTATCTTAGTAGGAATGCCTGTGTTTCTGCTTTCTTTAGATCTGAAGGATCACCTATCCAGACTGCAACTTGAGCTTCTGATAAAGCAGTAAACATTATTTCTAACTTGAGGGAAATCAATCCCTGGAGCTCACACATTCTCTCCACAATATTGCTCTTTTCTTTAACAAGCTTCTTTATTTCATCAGTCAAGATGATTGCTTGACACTCCTGACTTACCGGAGAAACTGCTAGAGGGTCAAAATTTTGAGATAGGTATAGCAATCTTTGTTCCCACTCCTTTATCTTCTTCTCAATATCCTCAATAAATTTGGGCCAAGATAGACAAAATTTGTATACATAACCTCCATCATTGAGAGCATTTTGAATACTCTTTATACTTATATCAAGTATCCATTTATCATTCCCTATTAGGCCCTTTAGCTCACTAAATCTCTTATCCAAAAATTCATTCTAGATTTTAATCTTTGCAAACTTCTCAAAGGACTCAAAGTGTGTACTCACAGAATTTACAAGGCTCTTTAGATTTTCGGAGGGAGAATCTGATGGATTCTTCTAGACAGTTGGCATTAGCTTCTCTAATATACCAGATGCAAGGCCTAAGTTCACTGCCCTCAATGTGGGATTTCAATATCTTTTCACTTGCCTTAGCTTGTGTGAAAGATGCTATCTTCATCATTTGGACTGGAGAGAGAGTATCTAGGTTGATTGGTCCTTGAATCAGTTCTGGTTCATCAAACTCTAGCATCTCTTTACTCAGGAAACTCTTCACTGCATCTATAGTGTTTCTAGCAAAAATTTCAGGGTCATCTTCCTTTCCTTGAGTTTTCTCAATTTTAGTATCAGGACTATTTTGTTTGGGTGCATCAATATTTGCACCATCTTCTTATGCTTTATCTTCCTTACCCTTGACTTCTTCTTCTTCCTTTTGCTGTGAGCCAACATCAGAGGGAATTTATGTTTCCATGTTTACTTCTCTGTTAACTCCATCTGTTTGATCCTAAGTATCCTTTTTGCCTTCAGCCTCTTTTGACTTCTGATCCTTGTTCTTGTTAGAGTCATCTTGAGTAGGACTTAGTGTCTCCATGTAGGTTTGTTCTGGAGGATCATTTCCCTTTCTAGTCTCTTCTTCTGAAGTTCCTTGTTTTGGAACTGAAGGATTGCCTTCCTCAACTTGTTCCTCTCAAACAATATAATATTTATCTTTGTTTAGGGCCTTCCTCAAAATTTCCTCTATTTCTTTTACAACTTCCTCAGTTTTACCAAGCATTAGCTTGTTCATCCGGATCTTGCTTCTAAATTCCTCCTTTACTTCCTTGAGAATTTTATTTGCTTCCCTTCTAGTCATTACTAGACACAAGGTGGAGAGGACATGTTCTCTGAGTTCTAGGTCTTTAGTTTTGGTGGCTTCCTTCCTCATCTCTAGTATATTCGTTAAACTTTTAGGAATTTCTTGCAAGATTTCTAGTAGAGCTCTATTGAATTTATTCAAGTACAAGATGGTGGCATCCTCCAAGATTTTCTTATTTGCTATATCAAAATTATCATAATATTCTCTGATAGGCCTTAGATTTTCATGAACAGTATTGTTTTTACAATTTCATCAACTGTCATAGCAACCTTACCAGTTTCTTGCTTTTTACTTGCCCTTTGACTTCTAGAAGGCTAGTCCTTAGAAGCTTTTCAAATCTTATCTTTCTTAGATCTTATTTCTTTAACTTCTTCATCTGTCTTTGTCTCCTCATCATCTTTTGTGCTCATATACATTCTTGTGGCCTTTGTTTTCTTTCTTTTTGTTCCTTTACCAGATGATATGTCTTCTGATTTCTTAGGATTGGTAGACTTTGGGGGAATAGGGATAGCAGAAGAGCTCCTAGTAGTCCTTAGAGTGGAGGAGGATTATACTAGAGCACTTCCTTGTTTCTTATCCTATTTCTCCTTCTCTTCCTTTTCAGTTCTTTCCCTAAATTGTCTTACAACTTCCTTTGTGAGGCCTAGATTCTCAGCCAACTGATCAACTTCTTTTCTTACTTTCATTTTGGTTTCAAGTTTTCTGAGCTCGTCATGCAATTTTACACTTAGTTCCTCATATGTCCCAAATCTTTCAATTGTTGTGTCTTTTGGCTTTCTCAAAAGGTGTTGAGCATACATATTCAAGATGTTTCCATCTACCTCATACCCCATGGGCATGATCCAAATAGTTATGGTTTCTACTGCTTCCATTAAGCACTGATCAATGTCAACCATAAAACATATTTCATTCTTGTACTTCTCAACAACTAATTTGGGGATTCTTTCTCTAGAATGCATCATATTCTAAAAATTCTTGAAGTATCCCCAAATAGTAGTTTTTTGTGCTTTACAATCACCAATACTGCGTAGATGATCTCTGATCTGGATAGCTACTGGCTCATCATTAGTCCAGTGTACACCTTTTACCCTAGGTACCTCATTCATAAAGTAGAAAAAAAACATAGAACCAATGCACCATATTTAAAGGTGTTTTTCTTGTCTTTCTTGATTTTGTTTAAGTTCTTAATTAGTTGGTTCTGTAATAATTCACACAAATCATAATCTACATTTTCCTTTAGCATTTTGTATGTAGCATATATGACCATCTCGAAGATAGAGTTTTCTCTGCTGGAGTGGTAAATCTTGTAGCCAATCACCATAGAGGCAAACTTAACATCCTGTTCTATAATATCATTGATGGTCATTGTACTTTTTTCAAACTTGGCACTGGTAGAATCGGTCCCTGTTTGGTTTTTCATGGCTTTTAGCATGGGTAATCCACCAATTGAATTTAACCCAGTCACAATCCTGATAGCATCATTTGTAATTTTGAATGGTTTCATCAGCCACAAAAATGCATCATGCATTCAACTTAAAACATACCGAACCCATTCATCTTCATCGAATGTTGGAAACCCCATAATCTGAATGAAATGTTTATCATGCAGTGCCTTATATTCGGGTTTAAGATCCTAATTTTCATCACTCAAATGACTCTCAAATAAATCCACATACCTTGAGTGCCCAAATTCATCTATGTTTGCATGAATATAAACCCTAATATCTTCAGTATGTAGCACACCATATGGAACACTTGAAAATGCACCTAATGGGTTGACTTCTATTGATTTGTGTGGATGCTTTTTAAATTTTGATCAAGGCCTTTTAGTAATATCAACAACCAAAGGTGTAGCCATTACAAGAAGATTACAGTTCAAAGCTTCATAGATAAATACCTTTTTCACGAAATTAGGGTTGATGGATAAATTCATCGATCGCACTTCAATTCTTTGTAATCTCAGCTTAGACACTATTCTTCTTTCTTTCTTCAAGTGCAAAGTGATTCAAATGAGGAGTGAACAGCTTTTTATGCTCTGCAAAACCTAATTTGCCTTTGTAATAAATACTCTCCCCTAACACATCCTGTTACACTATTTCTGCATGCAGTCAATCCTCAAGTGCTTTGCAATTAGTCACATTAGCTTCTTTTCTTTTGAAAGTTTCTTCAAAAGTTATGTAATAAGCTTCTCAAGCTTCATTCATTGTGCTAGATTCAGGCACCTACTTACTGGCTGGGGAAATTTGATCTTTAATGTAGCTCCTCCTGAGCCAAAGCTCCTGATTTAATCCCCAGAGGAATTGTCAGCACCAGATTCTGGTGCGGACCCATTATTATTGTTCATAACACTTTTCTTGACCCATGTCTTGCTCACTTCATTTTGGATCCCATTCACATCAATTTTGCCCTTGCCTTTGTCTTGTCTCTACTCATCCAGTTTTCCATTTGCCAGACCTCTTCTTTCATTATTCTTGCTTCTGCAAGTTCTTGCAAAATGATCAAATCAGTTACAACTGAAGTACACAACATTTCTTTTCTTATATACTTGATTTCCTCTTGATTTGCACTGATTAGCCATGTGTCCAAATCCATTGCAAGCAAAACAATAGACATTGAAGGAGTTGCCATTTCCTCTATTGTTAGAGTTATTCATTATCATACTTTTGCATTCATTTGATCTATGACCATACCTCTTACACTTGAAGCATAGACCAGAGAAGGATGCACCATTTTGAATTGCTCTTCTTTTGCACTGAGTAGCTCTATGACCAAATTTATTGCAATTGAAACAATTGCCATTGAAGGATGGATATCTTTTAGCATTAGGTTGTCTTACTAGAGGTCTTCTAGGTCTGTTTCTCCCATTCTTTGGTTGAAAATTTCTTTGTCTGGATCTAGAGCTTTCACCTTTCTCATATCCAAGATCATGCTTGTCATTAGCCTTTTTCTATCCTTCAAGCAGTGCTTCAAGTTTAGCTTAGCTTATCTTGAACTTCTCCTTGTATTCATTTACAACTTCTAGGTCATGTCTAAGAATGACAGTTTGCCTCTCAAGTTCTCTCTCATTGTCTTTGCTTTCTTGTAGATTAGACTCTAGGAGGCTAGCTATTATGTCCAAACTATAGCATTCTTCTTTTAGATTTTGATTCAGGTCTTCTTCAATTTTCTTCCTATCTTCAATTTCCTTGGTTAGCCTCATCACCCTGGATTCCATCTCGTGTTTTAGGACAACAACTTCTTTTGCTAACTTCTCACATTTCTTTGTCTTCTCTTTCAGGGCCTTATCCTTTCTATTGTCTTCATAATGATTTCCCAGTTGAAGAGGTTGCTCCTTCCTCTTTTTATTGGATTTGCTCAATTTTTCTTTTAAAGTCTCAATGAAGTCTTCAGCATTTTTAAGGTTCTCTTGCAGCTCTTTGACTTCTGCTCTGGACTGCTCAAGATCTTCTAAAGAGAGTTTAATTTGTCCTTGGAGGTTGTATTCATCCATTTTACTACCTTCCCAGATCTTCCTCAAGCTATTAAACTTTTCAAAGGAACCTTGCTCTAATACCAATTGTTGGAATTAGGGCTAACAACTGAGAGGAGGGGTGAATTAGTTGTCATAAAACTTTAAAGTTTGTTGTAGTTAAGTTCTTCTTTACAACTTCTTAACAGATTAATGATATAATCATGAAAGGCAAGAATCAATAACTCATAAGCAGAAACACAAATAACACACTTGACACTAGATTTTTAATGTGGAAACCCAGTTATGGGAAAAACCATGGTAGGGGTTAACCCACAAGGATTATACTCTGTTAAAAGTATTACAAAAGGGGAAGGCACATGCCTTTGGGTTCACTGCTCAAGAGAGGCTCACTACCTACAAGAATGATTACAAAAGGATTACAAGTTGTTTGAACTGATCAATAGGATCTGCTAATGCAAGAATTCAGTTTCAATTAAGCACAAAATACTGATCTTACACACTTCATTTTTTGTTCTACCCTATTTACTACTCTCCCATAATCCAGACCTCAAATCTCTTCTTTTCTACACCTTAATTTGCCTTGTCACACTTACTCCATCATCACACACCCATACATCCCAATACACTTGAATCCATTAGCTATATATATCTACCTCAAGAAATTCAATCACCTTTCTATCAGCCTTATGAAGAACTTAACAAACAATGCAAGTACTTTGTTCTATCGGTTGAATCCATACATCAATATTGATGCATACCAAAAATAACAATTGCAGATCACCATACATGTCAGCCCCTAACATTATATCTCATACGCAACTCATAAAAACACTTCTACTAGATCTGCACAAGGATCTAACACAAGTTGGCATATTCTTCACTGAACTATTCTTATCATATTAGGACCCGGTACTCAGATGCTCATAACTTTTAATCCCTTTGTTACCAGAGGCTAAAATCTTGGATTTAGATTGTCCTGACATTCTTCTACGCTCCCTTAGATTCACAACATGTAATAATTAACTGGAGAGATCTACTAACCAAAATACTAAACTCTACCTTATACCCTGTTCCTGTCTATCCAGACTGGACAAATCTTGGAACTGACTTCCAGTATGATCTGATACTGCACTGCGGATGTGTGGAATGGACTTAGTTTCCATCAATGAAAACACATGACATGCCTTGCAGTGTCTCTTGCCAACAATAGACTACCTAGATACCCCACAAATAAGGTAGTTCTTTTGGAATTGTCTAGACAATTGATAACTTGTGTTGAAAAGATAAAACATCTGCATAGAACAAATGTTCAATTCCCTATTCTGTTAGGCAAGAAAATTATGCATGTGCTTCCTTAGGGGCACCTAAGCACTCTGACATTGAGCTCCAACTACTCAACCTCCATTACTATACCAAAATCAATCATTTTGATCCGAATAGGGTAATGGAGATATTTGTAAGCAAGAGATTGTTCCATAGAATGCATATAGAAGATTTTTGGGCTAATTGCCTATATGACTATGAAGTTATGAAAAGAGCCCACTCTAAATTATCCTTGGCTTTCATAAGAAAGTTTTGTATTATAGCAATCCCAGATCAACTGGAAGATGATGAAAATGTAATGCATAGAAGAGCTTGGGAGGTACAGTACCATCAACCAATCCCCTTACCCAATTGGGCTAATGCTGAAGAAAGCTCCCTAGATGTTGTGATGAAAGAACCAATTAGACTAAGTAAAGCTTGGGTAAGAGGTCAAATTACTGCTTTAGAGAGACAAGGAATACAACTTATGTACACTAAGCTTGAGTATAAGAAAGAATCTGGAGGAGAAGAGGATGAACCCATAGAGATAACGGATGAAGCAAAGTCAACTCAAGGGCCCGCCAAGGTATCAAATAGTGAAGAACATGTGCCCTTGGCAAAGAAGTCTAAGAAAGTGAAAAAGGTTTCTCCTAAGGTATAGAAGAAGGACATGCCACCTGCTACCAGAACAAGAGCATCAAAGAAGAGAGACATGCCTAGAGGGCCAAGAGAGGGGTCAAAAACAAAGAAAGTTAGAGTAAAGGATACTAGTAAAAAGGTAGAAGCTAATACTGCTACCACTGCTGATATCACAAACTTGCCAACTTCTCCACTTCCTACTGCCCCAAATGTAAGTGCTACTGTGCTTTCTCCAATTGCATCTATTGTTGCATCTTCCCTTGTTGTGTTCACTGTTACTTCTATGTCTCCTGTAACTATCATTCAGGAAGATACCCCTGCTAATTCCTCACCTGCAATTGCCATTTCAACTATCTCTTGTCCATTGGTAGTAGCCTCAAGCACTCCTAGCAGCCCCATTTCCTCCACTACTACTTCTTCATGTTCTTCGATCACCACCACATCCTTGCCTTCCATATCTTCTATTTCACTCTCCACTTCCCTTGCATTGCCTCCTATTTCTACCATTCTTTCACCTTCTCTTCCCTTGCCTACTCTATCCCTCACCTTACCTATTGTCATTTCCTCTGTCCTACTGACTTTTTCCATCCCACTAGCTTTTGGGTGTTTTGCCTTTGCCAACTTGACATAGATCAACTTACCTTCAATTGCCACTCCCTTATCATCTGCTACCCCTATCTCACAAGCTGTCATAGATGAAGATTCAACTCCTTTGGTTGTGCCACTATTGCCAGGCATAGAGAAAGTATGTGTTGAATTAGGTCTCCAAGAACAAGAGCCAGGGAAGGATGTATTTGAAGAGATAGAGAAAGAGGTACTTGATGAGCCTTTGGTTGAAATAGAAAACATAGAAATAATTAAGATCTTAGATAGTCCTCCAGAAAAGAACCAAACAGAAGCAATCCTAGGAGCAGCTCAAAAGGATGTATTGGTAAACTGGAGAAATCTTGCAAATGAGGAAGAGGATATGGATAAAGAATCAAAACAGGAACAAAGGCTACTTGAAGGGCCACCTAGTATAGACAATGAGAAGCTTGATGGGTCTAAAGAGCCTTCCTCCTCAGCACCTGATTGGCTGCAAAGCAAAATGGCATATCTAGAGCCTCAAGTGGAAATCATGAAATTAGATCTGAGTATCCTGTCACAAGCACAAAAACCAAAGAAAAAGAAGAAAGCAAAACTACAATCTAGAATTTATAAAGATGCAACAGGATCTAGGATAGCAAAAGTAGCTATCCCACTAGTTGATACAAATAGAGAACAAGTTAGAGTAGAAGATTATACGATAACAACAGTGAATTTGGGACTAGCCACAAGAGCTGAAAAGGTTGATGAGTTCAAGGGCTCTATTACTTCAATCCTAGAACAACTAGACAAAGACGAACTCATAAAGAAGGAGTTGAAACAATAGAATGAAGAATTTAGAGCCTATTTGCAATTTTTGATAAAACCAATTGACTTTGAAGGTGAGCTAAGGATAGTGCCTACTTTGCTGTCAAGAGATGAAGTGTCCAAACTCAATGAAGTCTGGACTCTATCCACAGGGACCTCAAAATGGATGATCAAAGTGTGTAAGAAAGGGTGTGAGGTAATTGATACTACAGCTGAATTTCAAAAGAATTTAGTTCAACTTCGAGAACATTAGAAAGACCTGCACAAGGAATGTGATTCTTTAGATGAATACTATTCTTAGGTATTCCCTCAAGTGCAAGCAATTAGAGATTTATCTACTCAGACACTATTGTCTAAAAATATTTTGATAGGAGATAGACTACATAAAGTTATAACTTGGTATCAACAGATAAAATTGAGAAAGGAAGTTTTTGACAGCATCAGGGAAGCCTACAAAGTGGTAGAAGAAAATATATTGACTCTTATTTATGAAATAAATGACACCCTGAAGGACTACCTTGTGATGGCTTGTGATGACTTGGCGTCATATGACATGAAGGGATGTAAAGATAAGTTACATAAAATAGTTTTTGAAGATACTGAATTGAGTGTGGAAACCAGACTAGACAAAGTCAGTGACCTCCGAATTAACTTTAATACATTTCATAAAGGAAAGAAAGATGTGGAAAAGATGTATAATTGATATAGTCAAGAGCTAGAGATGTTCAGATATTAGGTCAACCACCTCAAAAACCCATACCCCATAGATATCAATCTAGCATTATTAGCCTAGGTCAGCTACCACAACAAAAGGGCAGAAGGAGAAGACAAAATAGATTTGGATGATGAACCTTAGCATGTTTTTGAATATTTTAAAATGTAATGCCATCCCTAATGTAAATTGCTATATTTAGAAGGACATGTGACACTATTTTGTCCTTATTATGCCTTGAAAATGGTCTTTTCTATATATGTATTCAAATGGGTAGTCAAATTGTCTAGGTTCAATGTATTTGGGGGTCATTTTTCATCTTTTTCATAAGAGACAAAATGTAATCTAGGATTGTAATGAGATATTCTAAATGCATTAAATGATGTCAAATATGGACCATTGGTGTCGAGTTAATCTCCACCATCCATTCAAAAACTTAGTATGGCGCCTTTCCTATATAAAGGGCTGCCCTCTCTCTCTTATTTTTAAGACTCTTGATGCTAAATTGTTGATGCTTTGCCATTTGAAGTTAATACAAAAAAAGTTTCTACAGTTTCCTAAGAATTTGTGTATTGTATTTGCTTATCAGGTTTTCATGGTTCGCTTCTTGATCTCCATTAATTAGTTAATTGTGCTTTTGCAATATTCATGGTTTGTTAAAGGTATCCGATGAATGTTCTTAGTCCATACTTTTAGTTACTTGCTGATTGTAAGTGACTGTGCAAAGTTAACCTAGGCTTATCATTTCATGCTCAGTTCAATTGCATTTCATAAGTTAAATTGCACCATTATTAGGTATTTGATGAATGAATGTAATCTAAAAAAAATTAGATTCCCATTGAAGATAACATCATTTTCTACAGTGGTGTAATATCCCTTTAGTTTGGTAACTCAGAAAATTGGTTAAATCTAGAGGATTTGTGTACCTACAATAGTCCATATATTGTGAATGTCACTTAGGATTTTCTAAAACTCTATCTCCTTTTGCATTTTCTTTGAAAATGATTGTTAGCTGAGGAATTTTAGCAGCTAAAATTATAAAGGGTTTGCATGAATTGCTGTCTAAATTGTCTAAATCTGTCAACTGCATGTAAGACCCCTTGTTGGAACAGCTAGTACATTCCATTGAGTCATTCCAAGTGATCTAAGACCTAGTTGTAAAAACCTTGGAGTAGTCTTACCTGGGGTAGGATACTTTTCAAGAGAGGTGTGATACCAGCAATCATACCTGCATTGTTGAGTGCAAAAACACCCATCAACACTATCCTCTCGAAGGGGCATCATAATCCTATCCTTTCATCTTCTATCCATACTTTTTCTTCTTTATAATGATGTTACTCAACACAAATCTCATCATCTCGAACATCATCTCAAAGAGGGGTAAAATGTAGACACTTAAAATTGTCCATGTCCTAAACAACACCTATTCAACACTTTACTAGACATCATATGCCATTTTGTCCTAATCCCACTTGCAATTAATTAAATAAATCTTATTTGTACCCCTTTCACATGTCTCAAATAATTCAAATAAAATAATTTGAATTATTCCCTCATCCTTTACTAAATGCAAACAAATGTCACATGACTACAACTCTTCACATGCACAAATAATTTAAATAATTTTATTATTTAAATTATGAGATTCCCACTCACATCCTATTTTTAGCCCCACTTATTTGTGTCTCATAAGGCATTTTCTATTCAAAATAAATAAAAGAATCCCACTTATTTCCTCTCATCCTATTTTTAGCCTCATGTCATAACCCCCTTAATGTGTGTCATAGGCACTAAAATCAACTTTTAATCCTAGCCATACACATCACACAATTGACTTCTAATCTTAGCCATCGAATCATATCAGCTCTTGCCTATAAATCTAACCTCACACAAGCCAATTTGGGACCATCTTCTTTGAGTATCCTCACTCTACCAAAATTCCTCTAATCTTCTCATTTTCATCTATCTATCTTCTTCCATCATCTTCATCTTATCATTATGTTGCAGCTGTGAGCAATCAACAACCCTTCGACATCATGCATTCTCATGCAAGATTGCGAAGAGCCATGGAGATAAATCAAACCTAATGTGGATTTAGTTTGATTTTGCATTCATGTTTTCATTTTCATTCTAGTTTTGTTCTTCATGGTGCATAGTTAGGGTTTTTAGTTTAGTTTTCTATTTTTGACATTAAATTTGATTTTCCCTAGCTACAACCCATATTGTTTCAACTATGCAAGCTCCCTGAGTTGTAGTTTAGGGTCCTTGGTGTCAAACCTCTCTATCAATCTATCGGTGAACTTGTTATATGTGGTGATCAGATTGTGGCCCAAAGTGACCAACTCATGGTACCACCACTCATGAGCTAACCCATCAAGATGTATAGTAGCAAAATTTAGTGACTCATCCTCTGACATAGGTTTGAGTGTCAAGTAGTTATCCAATTTTTACACCCATGATCTAGTTGATACTCTGCCACTATCATCAAAATGATCCATAGGGACCTTACTCTAAGCATGTTGATAATCCTTGTTAGCTCTATGTGCTCTATGATCTCCCCTACCACCCATACCCACTATATGCCTCCTCTGGTTCATGAACTGCTCAAAGGTCAACATCTCCAGGTGATCTCTGGTGGAAGTGTCATGTACTCTACATGCTACAATCTAATGTCCTCTACCATGGGAATCTATACATCTGGCTCATGATTAACTGGTGCCTCCTGATGCAGAGCATCTAGGACAGTAGAAGTATATTTCAAAACTTTAATGCAATAACTCACAAAGTTCACTATTTTCTGACAGAAATCAGGCTTCTAACAATGAAGGCTTTAACACAGCACTATACATGCTCATGACATAAAGAGAGGGGACTTCAAGACTCTTATCTTAGGGTGCCTAACTCCAATCAATACTTCATCTAACCCACTGTGCAGGGTCTGTAGGACAGCAGTCTTGCTAATGTCTTCAAAAAATAGTCATAACCTTACTACTCCAATGGGATAACAGTCACAATATCCTTCTCTTGGTGATCTCTATTAGGACAACTCAATCTTACACAACAAGCCAAAGCAATTTCATACTACATACATCTAATGCCTTCCTTGACAAAGCAATACTATACCAAACTTACCTAGTGTCTTCCTTGTGGTAGCTGTCTCCTGGGAGGACTGTCAGAGGTAGCATAAGGTAAAATGGACTATTATCTTAGAGAGATTTCTTCCTACCCTTGTCATAGATCCATGATCAGATCTAGGGTTCTTCCCACCAATCTCAACACTTACATTCACCAACTTTCCACTTTCACAGTCATTAGACTCCACCCTTCTACTGTTGTCCTTCTCTAACTTCTAACACATGGTTCTACAGAGTCATTAACATGACAAATTCACTCTACACCATTCTCCTGCCTCCCCATTACTCACAAGCCTATGCATTATCTAGTATACAACCCATTCCACTGATCAGAAATAGGAAAGATCAGTGGAATGAGGAGAGATCCATGGGGTTGCTTAGAAGAACCCTAACTTAGGTATTTGGATAGTCAAGAGAAAACTAACAAATTCTTCCTCCTAGTGCAGTGTCAAGACTCCAAACTATGCTCAAATCAAAGATACTTCCTCCTACTAATCATCCAAGAAGCAAATGGGCTATGACCAATTTGTACAGGGTCGGGTACGATAGGAAATAGTGAGGAAAACATAGAAAAATGTAGAAAAAATGGTTTCTTTATTTCATTTCATTTCAAAACTTCCTTCACACCTCAAAATGGATTGTTTCTTGGCTTTTTGAAGCCTCCTCGATACCTTGCACAAGTTGGAGGGTAGTTGAACTGATGGAGGGTGAAAAGAACTGCTCCCCAACCATCCCTACCTGATCTACAACTGTTAACAGTCTTGTAACTGTCCTCTTTTTGGACTGCATCGACAGTTTTTGGTTTAATAATATATTCCCAACATTTGGCTAACCTTGGACAAGGTTTTAACATTCCTCCTAACCCTTGACATGCCTTTATAGGCTTACAAACATAAAAACTTTAATGACTGTCCTATATGCCTCAACAAAGGCTTACATAAATGACTATTGCAACCTACCTATTACAACATGACTATCCTCATTAGGACTTACAACATGAGAATAGATTCTAGACACTTGGACATAGTCCCTTACAAGTATGGCATGCAAGCCTTATTACAACATGTAGATGGTCTCATAGACCTTATCGACAAAACAACTACTTGAAGATCAAACAAAACCCTAATGTCTTGGTGCTCCTGCACCATACTCCTCAGCATGATGAAAACTCTTGTCCCAAGAGTTATGAGATCTTCTCCAACCATTCTTCAATCTTTTTGGGATGTTCCTCTGACTAGGAAACATGAACTCTCCAAGTGTGATCCTTCTCCTTGTCCAACCTACATGGCTCCTATAAATAGTGTTAGTACCATAAAACTTGTTTTGGTGTCCTTGCATAGGACCCTGCTGCTACAATGTTTCTGTTCTTCCCAACTAGAGATTCTAATTTATTCCTCTCTGTACTATCTATTGTTTGCCTTCCTTCTTCCTCCTTATAGGGCAATCAATGTTCCCAACCTTGACATAACTCAAGTCCCAAACTTGCTACTCTTTAGGACAGTCTTCCATCTTCTTCAACTGCAACTGTTCTTGTTGTTTCCCATCATCCTTAACTTGCACATTCAACTTCAACTTCTCTCCAAAACAAATATTAACATGTTCCTTCTTGTCTTCACAAGGTAAAGGCACTAATTTGAACTTTCTACCATCTTTGTGCACCAAATAGTCATTAGTATAACCATCATGAATTGTCCTTCTCAAATGCTGCCATGGTCTACCCAAGATTATATGCCCACATGTCATTGGAATGACATCACACAAAACATAGTCCTGATATGGACCAATGGAAAAATCAACATATGCCTTCTTACTAACCCTTACTTGCTGCTCTTGACTCACCCAAGTGACATTGTAAGGACTAGGATGATCAAATGTTTTCAATCCCAACTTGTGCACCATTTCCCAAGAAACTAGATTATCATGAGAACCTGAATCTATAATCAACTTGCATATCTTTCCATGGCTTAAACAATTAGTTTTGAAAATAGATACCTATGGTGCTTGCTGCATTTTGCCTTTTTCCACCATGAGCATTTCTCCAACCATGATTGGAGAGGCTGACAACATTTCTAGTTCTTCTGGCTTCTCCTCCTCTTGTGCCAAGTGAACTCTTCTATCCTTGCTTTTATCAGCATCATACATTTGAAAGATGTGTGTCCCACTTCATTGCAGTGATAACATCTACCTGTAAACACTCCTCTTCCTGATCCAAATCTACCTCCACCTCTATATCCACCTCTCTGATCTGTAGAAATCTCCTTACCTTTCTCATTGTTGTTCTGTACTTCATTAGTAGGTCTGTCCCTACCTCTATATCCTCTTCCACTACTTCCTTATCTTTCTTGCTTCCTCTTTACCCTCTCTTCAGCCCTGATGGCCAACTGAAAACATTCTCCAAGTGATTTTGGTATTGTCAAGCCAATTTCATCTTGCAAGTTATACCTAAGCCCATTAAGGTATCTTGCCACTTTCTCTTCTTCATCTTCCAATCCTCCTCTAATACTAAGCTTATGAAATTGCTCAGTATAGGACATAACATCCATGTCCTTTTGTTTCAGATTCTACCTCATCCTCTTTGTTTGAATGGAGTAATTAGATGGAAGGAATTGATCCTTCATCATATCCTTCATCCTACCCCAAGAAGTGATTCTTGTTCCACCTCTAGCCACTCTTTCTATTTGCACACTACTCCACCATGTAAGTGTTGTTCCTCTCAGTTTTGTTTTTGCAAATTTGATCTTTTTCTCATCACTCATCTCCTCATACTCAAAGAAATTTTCAAGGGCATCTATCCACCCTAATACCTCTTCACTATCCATCTTCCCTTGATAGATAGGTAACTCTATGTTTGCCTTTGTTCCACTTCCTTGGACTGCCTTCAGCAATCTCACAAATTTCTTCTCTTCAGCATCCAACTCATCCTTAGGAGGATTCTCATCTGTCTCCTCATCTCCTTCTTGATCATCTTGCTCATCCCTTCTAGGATTCTTCTCCAATGCTTCCAATCTTGCTAAGATTGATGCATTCTCCCTTCTCACTTCCCTTAACTCTCTTTCCCTTGCAGCATCCTGCTCTCTTCTATCCCTTAACTCTTTTTCTCTAGCCTCTAAGGCTTCTCTCAACTCATTATTCTCCCTAGCCATCTGATTCTTCGGAGGCATCCTTACAACTCTCACAAACCCTTACTATTTCACAAGACCCTACTACACCCTCAAGGATCTACTTGCTTGCTCTGATACCATAAATGATGTAGAGCATCTAGGATAGTAGAAGCATATTTCAAAACTTCAATGCAATAACTCACAAAGTTCATTGTTTTCTGACATAAATCAGGTTTCTAACAATGAAGGCTTTAACACAACACTATACATACTCATGATATAAAGAGAGGGGACTTCAAGACTCTTATCTGAAGGTGCGTAACTCCAATCAAGACTTCATCTAACCCACTATGCAGGGTCTGCAGGACAGCAGTCTTGCCAATGTCTTCAAAAAATAGTCATAACCTTACTACTCCAATGGGATAACAGTCACAATATCCTTCTCTTGGTGATCTCTATTAGGACAACTCAATCTTATAGAACAAGCCAAAGCAATTTCATACTACATACATCTAATGCCTTCCTTGACAAAGTAATACTATACCAAACTTACCTAGTGTCTTCCTTGTGGTGGCTATCTCCTGGGAGGACTGTCAGAGGTAGCATAAGGTAAAATGGACTGTTATCTTAGAGAGATTTCTTCCTACCCTTGCCATAGATCCATGATCATATCTAGGGTTCTTCCCACCAGTCTCAACACTTACATTCACCAACTTTCCACTTTCACAGTCATTAGACTCCACCCTTCTACTGCTGTCCTTTAACTTCTAACACATGGTTCTGCAAAGTCATTAACATGACAAATTCACTCTACGCCATTCTCCTGCCTCCACATTCCTCACAAGCCTGTGCATTATCTAGTATACAATGCATTCCACTGATCATAAACAGGAAAGATCAGTGGAATGAGGAGAGATCCATCGGGTTGCTCAGAAGAACCCTAACTTAGGTTTTTGGACAGTCAAGAGAAAACTAACAAATTCTTCCTCCTAGTACAGTGTTAAGACTCCAAACTATGCTAAAATCAAAGATACTTCCTCCTACTAATCATCCAAGAAGTAAATGGGCTATGACCAATCCGTACAGGGTCGGGTATGGTAGGAAACAATGAGGAAAACACAAAAAAATGTAGAAAAAATAGTTTCTTTATTTCTTTTCACTTCAAAAATTCCTTCACACCTCAAAATGGATTGTTTCTTGGCTTTTTGAAGCCTCCTCAATGCCTTGCACAAGCTGGAGGATAGTTGAACGGATGGAGGGTGAAAAGAACTGCTCCCCAACCATCCCTGCCTGATCTACAACTGTTAACAGTCTTGTAACTGTCCTCTTTTTGGACTGCATCGACAATTTTTAGTTTAATAATGTATTCCCAACATTTGGCTAACCTTGGACAAGGTTTTAACATTCCTCCTAACCCTTGACATGCCTTTATAGGCTTACAAACATGAAAACTTTAATGACTATCCTATATGTCTTAACAAAGGCTTACATAAATGACTATTGCAACCTACCTATTATAACATGACTGTCCTCATTATGACTTACAACATGAGAATAGATTCTAGACACTTGGACATAGTCCCTTACAAGTATGGCATGCAAGCCTTATTACAACATGTAGATGGTCTCATAGACCTTATTGACAAAACAACTACTTGAAGATCAAACAAAACCATGATGTCTTGGTGCTCCTGCACGACCTCCTCTCTGCGCGGGAAGATAGGCTGAAGCAGTCTAGGGAATGATCCTGGGGTAGTCTAGTGCTCTGTCCATTACCCTAACCAACATTTTGATGATTGTTAGCATTGGAACCACTGGTCTCACCATCATTATGTGTTGTATGTGGTTGTGTCACTGGGTTACCTTGGTTCATTTTTTCCAACAACTGTGACATCATATCTAGCATCATATCAAACCTTTGATCCATTCTTGAGTTAGGACTCTCTGGCTATTCTATTCCTTTATTTCTATTTGGCATGTGACCTATTATGCTATCACTATCATTGGATGAGTTTTTGTGCATACCCAAGATACCTGATATTGTTTCTCCTTCTCAAATCTAAGGTGGCTACCACTATTGGGTATCCTTGGTGTAAACATTTTTCCAAACACTCAAGAATCATTGTTCAATCATAGGCTAGAAAGATTCACCAGCTCTGATACCATTGTAATGTCCTAACCCCTTTGAGTTTTCTATGCTTTAGTTGTCACCTGGTGCATTTTGTGTTTTTTGCATTTTTGACATGCAACCATGCATGTACATATATTCAAAAATAATAAGAAATAGAGATGCCCATATGCTTATTTATGTGGAAAATATGCTAAATAACTACAATATCAAATACCCATATGAAGGAAAGATAATAACATTGGAAATCTCACATACACATTAGCTGTAGCAAAGAATACATGGCTAGAAATGATACAAGGAGATTCTCCCTTTTGGTGACTTCACAAAATCATCAAAATTCAAGTGGCTACTCTACTATGTTGGTACAACCTGCTATGTGTTCATGGAAGAAATAAATAAAACTAATCCCACTCCTAATAGTTGCTGATATCATTATACTAAAACAATAGATGTCCACCCTTCATTTGATGAAGAAAACAAGTACACTCCACCCAAACTCCCAAAACAACCCCAAGCTAGTATGGCCATGTTTGGGACAAGTATGACCAGTCTAGGAGGTGAAAAGCACTTCAAAACACCTTCAAATCCATGGCTATCACCTGCAATGTGTTTATCAATGCTCTCCCTAAATTATCATGCCAAAAATTGAAAGATATTGCTATGAAATCCTCTCCGCGACATATTGACTTTGTGCAATGAAGCTCAATGGTAACCCCTGCAATGAGGACACTCAAACCACACCCTGGGAGTGTCTTTTAACCTCGCAGATGCTCTCAACTATGGAGGTTTTTGTCTCCAAAGTAGCTGGTTCAAACCCTTGCTCACAAGTACAAAGCTTAGGCTTAGAGAAAAATGCAACAGTGAATGAATGGAATGAAAGTCCTTTTTCCTTTTGTTATTCCTCTTTCTTCCTCTAATGCCCCTTTTGGGAATTATCAAATATTTTATTATTTTCTTTAATCTCTCCTTGGGTGCCCACTTAAAGATGACTTTATTAAATTAAAATAGTTTATAAAGTCCCAACACATAATAAAGTCACTTAATAATAAACATATTAAGTTATATCTTTAATTTAACTTAAATATGTTTATTATTAAAATAATAAATTGAACGGTCTCCTCAAACATTTTGTAGTAATATTGAGCTAGCCAATGGAATGTCAACATGATTCAGGACTATTGCACCAACTCACTCAGAGTCCCGTGAGCCCTTGCTACAAATAGTAAGTTTTGTCAAATAGCCCAAACTCACTGTAGAAAATGCCAACTGGTAAATCCCACCAAGAGGAATCCATCTCATCACTTTGTAGATGTTGACTAACCTTCAGTGATCCACATCATTGTGGGTCCCCTAACCACTCTCACTACTCTACGAGAACCTGTATAGTAGACTTGCCCGATGCACAAGTGTTGACTTAGGAAGGGGACATTACATACCAAATATAAAGTATGCTTGCCAAAACTATAGCACAAAATTAAATAAACATCTCATTATTATTAATAGAAAATATAAAACATGCATTTTCCACATATGTAAAAATACCAACTTACATCTTACAAATACACATGCCAAGTCTAGGTGTTAGCACAAGAAATATAATATACAATGATACATCTTTGGCTCTCATGCCATATAGTCAACTCTATACAATAATAAAGTACAAATATCAGAATTGTACAAGTATGATAAATGAATAAAGTCACTATTTCCAGCCACCACTAACTAACTGGTCTTCTGCAAAGCTAAGAGACAAGAACATGGTTCAGGGGCTTTTCCACCCAACCATGAAGCATTACACTTCCCCAGAATTCTTCCTACCATGAAGAATACCCGACCATGCACGAAGCGCCTAGCAACCTGGAAACAATAGGTAGGAGAGCATACCCAGTGCAACCTGATGCCTACATGCATTTCTAACTAGACTATGCATAATCTCGCAAACAAGATGTGGCAGGGAAAACATATCAATATAACTAGGAAAAATTTCATCTATTTCAATGAACACACATGCTTTGGCCAAGTATTTATGCATATTAGTCAAACCCTAAAAAGAGGATCAAACTTCTCTATTAATCCACATTCAACACCCTATCTCGAAAGGTAAGCTAAACACACAACAAAAATAAACTAATTCCATTGAAAAAACAATCCATGGTAACACATGCATTTACCAAATAGTAGTTACTAGTTACTTTATTTCAAAATCAATGTGAATACTCCTATTAAGCATGTACAAGACCTATAGTGATGTATTAATAACATTCTTTTAATAGTGATCTTCATGCATGCTTTATTTCAATTACCAATACTATCCTTATGTTTTCCTTCCCATTTCTTACTATTGGCAATAGAGATAAAGAGATTTTAGTTATACAATAATAGAAGCCAGTATTGTTTATGACAAAACTCATATAGATATCTATATGTTAAATATACATAATCCACTTTGCATGCATAGTTATTTCACAAATAAAGCTAGATTATATAAATTCATACTTGCAAGCAAGATTAGATTTATAATACCATTATTGTAGTGCCCCTCATTTTTGGTTTCTATTAGATTGATAGTTGTTCTACTAGATCTAGACAATATGACATTTTGCTTAATGATGGATTTACTATTATGTTATTAGTTGATGATACTTTGTTGATGTTAGACCTACAATTATGATGAAATTTGATGATATTTTGGTGATACTATTATTTACTTGGGTTATGCATATGTTATAACTACTTTATGGACATATTTGATGATGTGGACTAATTTTATTCTGAGTATTATGTGTTATGATGTTGTTATTTGGTAATTGCTCATATTTGATCATTATGTTATGCGTGATGTCGTTACTAGGTTGATGTGTTGGTGAAAGGGATAGTGTCGAATTACTCATGCGTGAGTACCTTGCTACACTGTGATTTCCTTTTACGATATGTCTGACTATATGACTATATATCTATATGTTTGACCATTTTGTTTGTTGCAGGATGCAGGTATCAGGCATTGACTGAACCTGAATTGATAGGTCTGAGTGTGTCTTAACACCAATGGAAATTGTGGAACAGAGATAACGTAAGGTCCCTTAGCTTGTCTCCATCCTTGAAGAGGATGAGTATTCAATCCAGTGTCCTATTAGTAAGGTTGGTTTGGGCATGATCGTAAGTCACTGTTATTCGGCATGTGATTTATTAGGTTGTAATTGTGTGATTATTATTTTGGTTAATTGCTTCATTAAAATACAAATTGTTAGTCCACTTTGATAAATAAATAATAATATTAATAAGGTAAATAAAGTATTTTTAAAATGGGAATTTAATTGATAATTTTAATATGAAAAATAATATTTTTTAAACAAGTATTATATTTTGTTAAAGTGTCCATAAAAATAAATTCATATTTGTGTGTTGACATACAATATTCAATATTCTAATCTAAGATCAATAAATAATGATAAATATGAGTTGTCTCATTTAGTAAATATGTTATAAATAAAAATAGAAAGAAATCTTTCTGTTTAGTGGAAAATTAAATGAATTGCTTTGTTATGAGAAATGAAATAGGAGGAGAGAGTGGGTGGTCAGTAACAGACAAAATGAATTTATTGTATTTGCTATTTTATTTTTCTGAGCGTATATTTGTGGGAGGCTCTTGGGGTTTCAAGGGGGGAGTCTGCATAATAGTGGTTTTGAAAGGGAACCTAGATAATAGTGGTTTCGGAAGACAGCCTGCAAAATAGTGGATTTGGAAAATAGCTTAAATCAGGTATGTGTTTCATTGTTTTGGTGATAATGGATCTTCTCTTGAGATTTGTTTGTTATTTTTTTTAGCTTCTATCTTGAATGATCTCAATCTGATCTATTTTGTGAAATATATTGTTATTCTCTTCATTTAATCCATTCTCAAACCCATTATGTGCATATGCTGCAACCATTGCATTTCATGATAAACTTCTCTTTGAGAGTTGTTGCATGTCTTTACATTTGTATGCATCTGTATTAGGGCATTTGCAACTGCAGTATGTGATGAAATTCATCCTTCCTTTATGCTTTGATGTTTGTCTATGACCTATTTCAATGTTTTTCATTTGTACTTAGGCTATGAGAATGCTGGCAAAGATCATGGATTCAGTCTTACACCTGCTAATTGCAATTGTTGAATTTTTTTTTTATATTCTTTTCAGCGAATCTACTGTATGCACCTGCTAATTGCATTCATTGAAGTTTCTAATACTCTCCAGCCTCCCCATTTGGGCATTCACACTTGCCAGTCGCATTTGTTTGAAAGTTTCTAAAGTCCTTTCTACAAATCCATTTTTGGCTAATCCTACAATCGTTTCAACCTGCCAATTACATATGCTTGAAAAGTTTCTACAGCCTTTGCAACAAGTCCATTACGTCCCTTGCCTTACCTCTACTTATCACATTTTCTTGAAAGTTTCTAAATCCTTTCCAATGGGACCGTTGTGTGTTGCATGTAATCATTGCTTTCCATGGGATCATATCTCTATGTGGCATTCTTTCAATCACATTGCGTGCCCTTCTAATGCTTTCACATGTTGCATTTGATTGTGGTTCTTAGCATGTTCAACAAATCTATTTGTGCACATCCTACGGTCATTGCTTTCCAACTCATAACATTTCTTTGAGAGATTCTATCAAGTAGATGATGTGCCTTCGCTGTCCTTCCTCATTCATATAACCATCCACCTGAAGTGTTTCCAATAAACTATACCTGACAAAGAATTCCTCTGTTGTCAAGTTTTGATGGATGTCCTTGTCTCCAATTTTGGCAAAGGCGATCTGTATGCTAGCAAAAGTTGTGGATTACGCTTTACTATTGCCAATCACTTTTGCTTGAAAGTCTCCATAGTCTATTCAACAAATTCATCTTGTGCAAATCCTAGAATCATTTCATTACATTCTTGAGGCGTCTGTCCAACAGTTATATTTGATGTAAATCATTTAATAGAAAGTTTCACTTATTGCAATTTGTTTATTAGAAAGTTTTACTGATAAGGATTCATTTATTAGGAAGTTCTTTTATTAAAAATTTCATTTGTTAGAAAGTTTTCCAAATCTGCAATTTTTTTATATATTACTCAATGTATAAATTATAAATAATAGGTATATATTCATATTATATTTGAGTATTAAACAAATCAGATATGTGTCAAATATTATACTTGACTTATTTAGGTTAAGATTATTGAAGTTTGATTGATTAGGTTGTTGATTTATTGAACTTTAGTTGAAAAAGAGTTAGATAAAGAAAATTAGTGATTTAGTTTGTAATTGTTTTAATTCGATTAAATGAAAATCAGTTTGTTTAAAGATGTAAATGTTGATAAATTTAAAGTTAAATTAGTATTGATTTTATTATGGATTTTTTTAACAATGGTTATTAAGTCAAGAGTTGATTATAAATATTGTATTTAGATAATTACTTTATTTCGTGTTAAATTGCATTATGTAACTGAATGTTGTCATTAGTTGTATTGGGGGTCAATGTCTAAGATGATAAGATTTTATTCCAAAGGCCTAGGGGGTTTATGTTTTGATTCTTTGTATTGTGCGGATGGGTAGTGATATTATGAGAGAATGATGTCTCTTGTGTATGTATGAGGTCTTTGGTAATTATAAATGAGGAATAATTTTGTTTATTATTGATGGGATTGCTTTAATTGGAAGTGTTGGGTAACAATTAAGAGTTGGTCCTTGTGGTTATATTTTGTATGAAAGTGGGGATTTGATGCCTTGCATTGTTTATGTATACTTGTTGTTATGATGGTAATTGTCTTATTTGATAGGGCCTTCTAGATGCAGATAAGGGAGTGGCTTTCAATGTGGGGCTGGTGCCCAAAGTGGCTGCCAGGGTAACCCATTGAAAGTTGATAATCAAGTGATAACTTAATAATAAATCTAGGGGATAAGATAGTTGTTCACATTAAACAAGATAATTGGATTCCTCACTCATGCCTATAGTGCTAGTTTAGACTAAGGATGGGATGAGAAGGCCTAGTTGGCAAGTTCAACTTCCTTGTCCTCACGAAAGGGATGTTGGTTTGACATGTGTCACCCTATGGTGCCGACATCTAGTGAGAGACTATCAAGGTAACCATAGATGGGGGTTGGCCAATATCTAGTGAGAGACTATCAGGGTAACCCATGTTAGGACTATGCGATGACACTCTTCCCTACTGCAGCCTAGCATTCCCTTTTTGTGTTCTTTCCTTTTTGTTGTGTGACTGCCTTTGGAAGTGATGGTTGAGTTACTTGTGATGTTCATATTGACCGTGTTGCGTTGGAGTCCGGGGTAGTCCTTGCACCTGTTAGTTTATTGTCTTCTTGATTATTTCATGTTGTGGGACCTTATTGTTATCTCCTAACATGAGGGGTGGACCTTAGGGTTTCACATGGTCGTGTGGTTGTGCTATTGTCTCCATTGGTTTTCTTGCTATTGATTGTGTGTGAAAATGATGTATTGCAAGTTGTTGATTTCAGATCTTGATCTAGCTCAAGGAGATAGATATTTATGTCCTTGTCTTGTAGATTCATGTACTATTGTCTTGATGTATGTACTCCAATGTAATCAGAAAGGAGATATTGTAACAATGTTAATGTCTACTCCCTCTTGTAAATGAAATTATATTTGTACTTGTAGTACTTTATACAGGATCTCAATGTTTTCTTATCTCATGATATATTATGAAAGAAATGTATGTGTTGATTCATTTGATGTATTTAGATTTAGAATGAACCATGGTTGTTAGTTGATCATGTTAATTATTAGTAATGCAGCTATGAAATCCCTAGAGGATAAAGTTTAACTTAGATGTTATGAATAATTATGATTTACTTTTTGTTGTTATTTCCTCCTTTAAAAAAAAATTGTCCTTTTGTATAGCATAGTTGAGTTGTTCCCTAGGGTTTCATGGCGGAGCATTACATTTGGTATCAGAGCTAGGTTTAAACACTAGGTACTCTAGTTTTATTTGAGCCCATTATGTTGTCCTAGTTGCTTAGATTATGTAGATTATGTTTTCCCTATTTATTATCCTCACCTAACAACCTGAGGTTGTCCTTTGGTGGTATTTGTGTAGGAAGATGCCTAGAGGTTGAGGTCAAGGTCAGGGTCAAGATAGAGGCTATGAGAGAGGTGGTGGCGATAGCCCTCCTCCTAGTTCCCCTTGTGAGAGTGCTCAGGAAGGTGGGGGTCAAAATATAGAGAATCAGGGTTAGCCGGAGTTAGAGGGATCTCAGTTGCGTCATCTACTTGAGGGGATCCTTTCTCACTTAGGCCCTAGACAAGAGGTTGATCAGCCAAAGGAGAGGGAAAGATAAAGGTTTCCTAGGAGGAGAAAGATGACAGCAGAGTAGGAGGCTATCTTAGCAAGCCACATGACAGACCTTTTGAGGGCATTCTCTTCCACTTTTGATGGCTCTGGTAGTGGTTTGGAGGCAAAGACTTGGTTGATAGATTTGGACAGGTGTTTTGCCATGCATCCGTATGGTAGTAACACCAAGGTGAGATGTGCCATCTTGCACCTTAGAGATTTTGCTTCTACATGGTGGTGATTGGAGCAGAAGTTACATTTGGATATTGGTACAATTTCTTGGGAATTATTTTTGGAGAGGTTCAGAGCTCGTTTCTTGTTAGATCATTTGAAGTAGTGACATGCTGATGAGTTTCATGAATTGAGACAGATGGCTATGTCAGTAGAGCAGTATGAGCGTAGGTTCTATGAGCTTAAGTAGTACACATGTATTGGTGATGATGAGGCTATGTTGGTTCAACACTTCATTAGGGGCTTGAATGCCCATAGCAATGGAGGAGTCCATGTCTTCGAGCCTAAGACCATGGAGGTGGTAGTCGAGAAGGCCTGTCTAGTGGAGGAAAATTTGGCCATGGCTCTTGGAGGCCATACAGGTGTGCAGATTGGTAGTGCAGCTCTAGTAGGCTTCGGGTCTCATGGTGGTCAGTCTCAGGTAGCAAGTTCTTCTAGAGGCCATCATGCACCTGCTAAGGGCGAGCAAAAGAATTCCCATTCAAAACCAAAGAATTCTCAGCCTCAGCAAGGTAATAGGTTCTAGTCTAGGAAAAATTAGACTTGGCAGTGAAATAGGCATAATCATATTGATCAGCTAGTTTAGAGCACCTAGTCTACAGTCAATAGAGGTAGTTTCCAGTAATCCAATGTATTCTTGAGTGGCGGAAGATATGGCAGAGGTATAGGATGTTTCTCTTGTGGCCAATAGGGCCATATAACAAGGCAGTGTCCACAGAAGAATGCTACAGGATTTGGTCAGAGGCCAACAACTTTAGAGTCAACCATGGGTGATGTAGGAAGGTCTCACAAGGTGTTTGCAGTGGTTGATAACTACCAAGCAGAGCATCAGGGCACAATTGTGGAGACTACAGGTGTGTTGCAAGGTATTGATATTTCCATTCTTTTTGACTCTAGTGCTTTTGATTCTTTCACCTCTCCTTCTTTAGTGGAGCATTGTGGATTGGTAGCCACAAAGCAAAATGTTAGGTGGCAAGTTGAATTAGCCTCTAGGGCCAGAATAGCGATAGAATCCCTCATATATGGTTGTAGTTTGAGGATTGGTTCTTCTCTATTTACCATAGTGGATCTCCGCATCATACCACTAGGATCTTATGATAGAGTGTTGGGTATGGATTGGTTGGTTTCTCATCGAGTAGTGATAGATTGCTGGTGTAAATTAGTGTAGTGTTTGGATGATTCTAGCAGTGAGGTGGAGGTAGTTGGCATTCAAAGGCCCATCTCCTTGCATATGATCTCTACCATGCAACTAAAAAGATGTATGCATTAGGTTTGCCAGTTGTTTTCTGTGATAGTTAATGATTTGGAGTTAGGGGAGAGTCGAGAGATGTCCCTTGATGATCATCCTATCCTTAAGGAGTATGCAGATGTCCTTCCCAGTGAGATTCTGGGGATGCCACCTAAGCGTGACATTGATTTCAGGATAGATCGTGTCCCCAGAGTAGAACCAATGTCATGAGATCCATATCGGATGACCACCCAGGAGCTTAAGGAGCTTCGGTTGTAGTTAGAGGAGTTGTTAGCAAAGGGGTTCATTCATCCTAGTGTCTCTCCTTGGGGAAGACCTGTCATTTTTGTGAAGAAAAAAGATGGATCCCTTCGGTTGTGTATTGACTATCAGTAGCTGAATAAGGTGACTATGAAGAACAGATATCCCTTACCATAGATTGATGACCTCTTTGATCAAATTAAGGGGGCTAAGGTGTTTTTGAAGATTGACCTAAAGTTAGGGTATCATCAGTTGCATATTTTTGAGGCAGACATTCATAAGACAACATTTCGCACCTGCTATGGGCACTATGAGTTTACTGTTGTGCCATTCGGGTTGACGAATGTACCTTTTGTGTTTGTGAGCCTAATGAATGGTGTATTTCACACCTACCTTGATAGTTTTTTCCTTGTGTTCTTGGATGACATATTGATTTATTTGAGGACTATAGAGGAGCATGAGGAGTATTTATAGCAGGTCTTGTAGTGTCTGAGAGAGAATCGACTATATGCAATTTGGTAAAATGTGAATTTTTTCAAACAGAGGTGAGATATTTGGGACATGTCATTTCTGGTGAGGGTATTGCCATGGATCCTTCGAAGATCCAAGCCATTATGGATTGGCCTACACCCACTAATGTTTCAGAGGTTCATAGTTGTATGGGTTTAGTAGGTTATTATCGACGGTTTGTGTAGGGTTTTTCGAGGATAGCTCACCCCATTACTTCTCTTCATAGGAAAGGGAAGAAGTTTGTTTGGTCAGAGCAGTGTCAGGCATCCTTTTAGACTCTCAAGGAATGGTTGACAAGTGCACCCATTTGGTAGTTCCTAACCCTGCCAGAGACTTTGTGGTGTGTACTAATGCATCTTTGGAGGGTCTAGGAGCAGTTTTGATGCAGGATGGTCGCATGATATCTTATGAGTCTCGTAAACTTAAGGATCATGAGTTGAACTATCCCACACATGATCTGGAATTAGCCACCATTGTGCATGCCTTGGTGAGATGGAGGCATTTTCTATTGGAGCATCAGTTTGAGCTGCATAGTGATCATCATAGTTTACAGTACATATTTATGCACCCAAACCTAAATGCTAGGCAGAGGCGATGGATGGAGTTCCTTTGTGAGTATGATTTTGAGGTAATGTATATTTAGGGTAAGGAGAATGTTGTGGCAGATGCTCTTAGTCGGCGGAGGCATGAACTTTCAGCAGTCACTCTTGGAGTGGATTTGAGAGGTCAGATTCTTGCAGCACTTCCTACCGATAGCTGGTATCAAGAAGTAAAGTTAGAGGTCGAGTCAAGTAGATCCTTTTAGGGTAGATTTACTGGTTACTCTCTTGAGTCAGATGGTCTCTTGTGGCACTTGGGTCGCATCTATGTTCCCATTTTAGGGGGTCTTCATACCCTAATTATGTCAAAGGCGCATCGGGCACCCTACTCAGCACATCTGAGTGTCGAAAAGATGCACGTAGACCTCCATTAGTTGTATTTTTGGCTCAAAATGAAGAGGGATATTGCTAATTTTGTCTCGAGGTGTTTATAGTGTTAGAGGGTTAAGGTAGAACATCAGCATCTCGCAGGTCTTCTTTAGCTACATCTTGTTCCAAAATGGAAATGGGACATTATTTCTTTAGACTTTATAGTTGGCTTGCCTATATCCTCTTGTCATCATGACACCATTATGGTCACTGTGGACAGGTTGACTAAAGTAGCACACTTCTCTCCTATTCGGTCTTCTTATAATGCTTCTTCTGTAGCCAAAATTTTCATGGAGGACATAGTCAGATTGCATGGGATTCCTCGAAGGATCATCTCTGATAGGGATCTGGTGTTTACTTCATCTCTGTGGACATCCTTACAGCATGCGTTAGGGACTTAGTTGAACTTCAGTTCAGTTTACCATTTGGAGACTGATGGGTAGACCGAGAGGGTTAATCAGGTCTTCAAGGATATGCTCAAGATGTATGTCATGGATCAACAGACTCGCTGGGAGGATTATTTGTACTTGGTGGAGTTTGCATACAATAATGGGTATCACAGTTCTATTGGCATGTCTCCTTTTCAAGCCTTGTATGGTCGTCCTTGTCAGACCCCATTGATTTGGGATCATCTTGAGGACAAAGTTCTTCTAGGACTGGAGATGCTCTAGGAGATGGAGCAGGAGGTTGATCGTGTTAGAGAGCATTTGGTGGTAGCGTAGGATAGGCAAAAGAAATATACTAATGCCCATAGGGTTGATCACCAGTTTTTTGTTGGAGACTAGGTGTTCTTGCGGGTGCATCCATGAAAGAGTCCGATATGTTATGGAAAAGGCTCTAAGCTTGCACTATGCTTTGTTGGGTCATTCGAGGTTTTGGAGAGGATCAGTCCTGTTGCATACTATCTTGTTTTTCTTCCTAGTTTATCACACATCGATGATGTATTTCATGTTTCTGTTCTCAGGCCATATTAGCCAGATATTGCTCATGTTCTTGACTGGAATGCTTTACAAGTAGAGGATGGGCATCTGGTTTTGGAGCCTATGGGCATTTTGTAGCATAGAAGACTTGCCCTTAGGGGCAGAGACGTGGACCAAGTCAGGATTTAGTGGGATTCTAATAATGAGTCTTTAGCTACCTGGGAGGATGCATCCCAGATGCGAGAGTTGTATTCATACTTGTTTATAGGCTCCCATGAGTAAGCCTAATTCTGGGGGGAGGTTGTAGTGCCCCTCATTTTTTCTTTCTATTAGATTGATAGTTGTTCTACTAGATCTAGACACTATGACATTTGCCTTGATGATGGATTTACTATTATGCTATTAGTTGATGATACTTTGTTGATGTTAGACCTTTTTGATGATACTGTTATTTACTTGGGTTATGCATATGTTATAACTGCTTTAAGGACATATTTGATGATGTGGATTAATGTTATTATGAGTATTATGTGTTATGATGTTGTTATTTGGTAATTGTTCATATTTGATCATTATATTATGCGTGATGTGGTTATTGGGTTGATGTGTTGGTGAAAGGGACAGCGTCGTATTACTCATGCGTGAGTACCTTGCACGCTGCGATATACTTTCACAGTATGTCTGACTAGATGATTATATATCTATATGTTCAACCATTTTGTTTTCTGCAGGATACATGTACCATGCATTGACTCCACCTGAATTGACAAGTCTAAGCATACCTTAACAGTAATGGAAATTGTGGAATAGAGATAACGTAAGGTCCCTTAGCTTGTCTCCATCCTTGAAGAGGATGAGTATTTAATCTGGTGTCCTATTGGTAAGGTCTATTTGGGCATGATTGTAACTCACTATTGTTCGGCATGTGGTTTATTAGGTTGTAATTGTGTGATTATTTTTTGGTTAATTGCTTCATTAAAAAACAAATTGTTAGTCCACTTTGGTCAGTAACAGATAAAATGAATTTATTATATTTGCTATTTTATTTTTCTGAGCGTATATTTGTGGGAGGCTCTCAGGGTTTCAAGGGGGGAGTCTACATAATAGTGGTTTTGGAAGGGAGCCTGGATAATAGTGGTTTCGGAAGAGAGCCTGCAAAATAGTGGATTTGGAAAATAGCTTAAATCAGGTATGTGTTAAATCATTGTTTTTGTGATAATGGATCTTCTCTTGACATTTGTTTATTATTTTTTTCAGCTTCTGTCTCGAATGATCTCAATCTGAGCTATTTTGTGAAATACATTGTTATTCTCTTCATTTAACCCATTCTCAAACCCATTCTGTGTGTATGCTGCAACCATTGCATTTCATGATAAACTTCTCTTTGATGGTTTTTGCATGCCTCTATATTTGTATGCATGAGTACCAGGGCATCTGTAACTACAACATCTGATGAAATTTGTCCTTCCTTTATGCTTTGATGTTTGTCCATGCCATGTTTCAATGTTTTTCATTTGCACTCAGGTTGTGAGAATGCCAACAAAGATCATGGAGTCAGTCTTATACCTACCAATTGCAATTGTTGAAAGTTTTTTTTTATATTCTTTTTAGTGAATCTATTATATGCACCTACTAATTACATTTGCTGAACTTTCTAATACTCTTCAACCTCCCTGTTTGGGCATTCACACGTGCTAGTCACATTTGTTTGAAAGTTTCTGAAGTCCTTTCTACAAATCCATTTTTGGCTAATCCTGCAATCATTTCAACCTTCCAATAGCATATGCTTGAAAAGTTTCTACAACCTTTACAACAAGTCCATTACATCCCTCACCTTACCTATACCTATCACATTTTCTTGAAAGTTTCTAAAGCCTTTCCAACAGGTCCATTGTGCATTGCCTATAATCATTACTTTCCATAGGATCATATCTTTGTGTGGCATTCTTTCAATCACTTTGCATGCCCTGCCAATGCTTTCACATATTGTATTTGATTATGGTTCTTATCATGTTCAACAAATCTATTTTGTGCACATCCTACGGTTATTACTTTCCAACTCATAACATTTATTTGAGGCATTCTATCAAGCAGATGATGTGCCTTCACTGTCCTTCCTCATTCATATAACCATCCACCTGAAGTGTTTCCAGCGAACTATACCTGACAAAGAATTCTTTTGCCATCAATCTATGATTGATGTCCTTGTCTCCCATTTTACCAAAGGTGATCTGTATGCTGGCAAAAGATGTAGATTACGCTTTACTATTGCCAATCTCTTTTGGTTGAAAGTCTCCATAGTCTATTCAACAAATTCATCTTGTGCAAATCCTGCAATCATTTCATTACATTCTTGAGGCATCTGTCCAACATGTATATCTAACAAAAATTGTTTAATAGAAAGTTTCACTTATTGTAATTAGTTTATTAGAAAGTTATACTGATTAGGGTTCATTTATTAGGAAGTTCTTTTATTAAAAATTTCATTTATTAGAAAGTTTTCCAAATCTACAAAAAAAAATTATATATTAATCAATGTATAAATCATAAATATATATGTATATATTCATATTATATTTGAGTATTAAACAAATCAGATATGTGTCAAATATTATACTTGACTTATTTAGGTTAAGATTATTGAAGTTTGATTGATTAGGTTGTTGATTTATTGAACTTTAGATGAAAAAGAGTAAGAAAGAAAATTAGTGATTTAGTTTGTAATTGTTTTAATTCGATTAAATGAAAATCGGTTTGTTTAAAGATGTAAATGTTGATAAATTTAAACTTAAATTAGTATTGATTTTATTATGGATTTTATTTTTACAATGGTTGTTAAGTCAAGAGTTGATTATAAATATTATATCTAGATAATTACTTTATTTTGTGTTAAATTGCATTATGCAAGTGAATTTTGTCATTGGTTGTATTGGGGGTCGATGTGCAAGATGATAAGGTTTTATTCCAGAGGCCTAGGGGGTTTATGTTTTGATTCTTTGTATTGTGTGGATGGGTAGTGATGTTATGAGAGCATGTTGTCTCTTGTGTATGTATGAGGTCTTTGGTAATTATAAATGAGGAAGAATGTTGTTTATTATTGATGGGATTGCTTTAATTGGAAGTGTTGGGCAATGGTTAAGAGTTGGTCCTTGTGGTTATGTTTTGTATGAAAGAGGGGAAATGCCTTGCATTGTTTATGTATACTTGTCGTTATGATGTTCATTGTCTTGTTTGATAGGGTCTTCTAGATCCAGATAGGGGAGTGGCTTTCAATGTGGGGCTGGTGCCCAAAGTGGCTACCAAGGTAACCCATTGAAAGTTGATAATCAAGTGATAACTTAATAATAAATCTAGGGGACGGGGTAGTTGTTCACATTAAACAAGATAATTGGATTCCTCACCCATGAGACTAAGGATGGGATGAGAAGGCCTGGTTGGCAAGGTCAACTTCCTTTTCGTCACGAAAGGAATGTTGGTTCCGCATGTGTCACCCTATGGGGTCGGCATCTAGTGAGAGACTGTCAAGGCAACCATTGATGGGGGTTGGCATCTAGTGAGAGACGTTCAGGATAACCCATGTTATCACCATGCAATGATACTCTTCCCTACTACAACCTAGCATTCCCTTTTTGTGTTCTTTCCATTTTGTTTTGTGACTACCTCTAGAAGTGATGGTTGAGTCACTTGTGATGTTCATATTAACTGTGTTGTGTTGGAGTCTAATGTAGTACTTGCACCTATTAGTTTATTTTCTTCTTGACTATTTCATGTTGTGGAACCTTATTGTTATCTCCTAGCATAGGGGGTGGACCTTAGGGCTGCACATGTTCGAGTGGTTGTGCTATTGTGTCCATTGGTTTTCTTTCTATTGATCATGTGCAAAAAGGATGTATTGCAAGTAGTTGATTTCAGATCTTGATCTAGCTTGAGGAGACATATATTTATGTCCTTGTCTTGTAGATTCATGTACTATTGTCTTGATGTATGTACTCCAATGTAATTAGAAAGGAGATATTGTAACAATGTAAATGTGTACTCCCTCTTGTAAAGTAAATTGTATTTGTACTTGTAATACTTTATACAGGATCTCGATGTTTGCTTATCTGATGATATATTATGAAAAAAATGTATGTGTTGATTCATTTGATGTATTTAGATTTAGAATGAACCATAGTTGTTAGTTGATCATGTTAATTATTAGTAATGCAGCCATGAAATCCCTAGAGGATAAAGCTTAACTTAGATGTTATGAATAATTATGATTTACTTTTCATTGTTATTTCCTCCTTTAAAAAAAATTGTCCTTTTGTATAGCATAGTTGAGCTTTTCCCTAGAGTTTCATGGTGGGGCGTTACAATTATGATTAAATTTGTAATAAGAAATAAAAGGGAATCATATTTTATAACAATTTCATATTCATGTTAAATTAAACCTACATGTGATTACAGGAGACAAAATGGTAGGACAACATAATGAAGCATGGACATCAACACTACATGTGACTTTAAATGTGGTCTGAAACACTATAATTTCTAACTCATGCTCACACCCTCATAAATAATATCCACATAACAATTTCAACATGCTTACAAATCTGAGTAGTGACCCTGTGGGACCTGGCAATAAATATAAAGCTAATCTATTTGTAAAAGAAAAGGAGGGTTTCTCTTCTGGGGTTAGGAGGTCGGGTAGGATAGCTGGTAAGCCTGTGCCACAAGCTAAATTGATTGAATACTCTGAAAGTGCTTCTGATGTCTCCACATAGGGGGATGATCAACTAAATTCTAAAGACCTTGAGGTTCAAGAGATCTCTAAAGATGAAGCAGGTAAGAATGAAAGGAAATAGGTTGATGATTTGGGAGGTGCTAACGATGATCCTGAGGACAATGCTGGCAAAGGGGAGAGGATGATCATGGAGGAGGCTAGTGATGAGACTAAGGAAGGGGATGACCACATGCATGATATTGCTATCCCAAGGGGCCATGTGGAGGAGCTAGAGCAGAAGGTTTCTTCTATGGGAGAGCTCATAAGCAGCATGCTCCGTTGTATGATGTTGCTTAACCTCTCTCTGCTGCAAGATCTTGGGACTCATGCTGATGATGAAAAGGAGGAGAAATTCAAAAAACTAGATGAATTTGTTGAATTTATGGCTAAAGGATGGGAGAATGTTTCTCCTTAGTTCTATTTCTTTTTATGTTGTCTATCATCTGCTACTTTCTATCTGTTGTCTATAGGTTGTTTATGTTGTTTATGCGGGTTATGATGTAGTGGTTTTGAGGCTCTTTTTGTGCTTGAGCCTCTGGGGTCTCTTTTTGTCTTAATGTAAGGATTCAGCCCCTGGTTTTTGCCAACTTATATAATCAAAAACATGCTTACAAAGTCACAAAACCATATTGGCAGATCACAGATAAACCAAACATGATAGTTTTCATGCCAGCAACTTGGATTTATATTGCATAAAAAGCATTTTCACTAAAACAGACATAACGTTGTCAAAACATAATATTTTCTGATTTTTAAAATATGATGGAAAGATAATACAAAGATATATAAAACCTAGAAAATATTTTTATACTAAATTTCTTTAACATACTTTTATAATGACAATATAATCAGAATTAAAACATCATTCTAAAAATAGCAACAAAGATAGATAGTCATTAATTAATACTCATCTCATAAGTGAAAAACTAGGTAAGGCTGATTTTTTATATGATTTAAAAAACTTAGTTTCTCACCTTCCATAAAACATTCAGATAAACCTAGTTCATAAAACTAAAGTTATGGATTCTGCAACAAACTGTTGTTTTCTCATGATAGATTTACCAGTTTAAAAAAAAAGTCTACTTGTTTTAATAATTAAAAATAAAATTTAAAAGATGAAATTATAAAAAAAAAATAGAGATGAAGTTTATCCCCTAATTTAAAACCATATATCTAGAAATTAGAAATACCCATATCACAGTTTAAGAGATATGTCTAAACTAAAATAGGTTACTATTTTTCTTTTCAGTCTCTTCCCAAGTTTTCTATTATGTTTTTTATTCCTATATAAGAAATTAATATTTTAATATTCTGAAAACCATATTCAAATCAAATAACCCATCAAATCTTCCTACTAACTTTTAAGAATTCCCAACAAATCTAATTTAACAAGAATCTTTTTCTAATCTTCAAAATCAATGAAACTATAATTTGTCTAAATCTTTCTTTTTGCACAAGAATCATATAAATCATAATTTCTTCACACAATCCTATATTCAATTATTAACCAAAGTAAATCTTTGCTAAAGCCTTTCATAAAAAGAATCCCACCTCAATCTTTGTAGCAATTTAGTAAAAACAATAGAGATGAACCAATCAATTTAGCAACTAAAACAATCCTTCAATTCTTCACAAAAAAAAAAAACACTTCCCAATCCTTAAGCTTCAATAACTTATTTTCCTCCTCTTCTAATTTGCAAGATAAAATTGATAACCAAAAAGAAGAATGAAAAAAGCTAATTCTCCTCTTTAATAACTCTTCCTATTTTTCCAAAACCTAATAATAAAATATAATATTATATTCTTAATAAAAATAAAATAATATTAAAATGTATTTATTCATATTTATGCACATCCTATTTTAAACTAATATTAAAAAATATAATATTCTAATTCACAAATATGATAAATTTAATTATTGATTCTCTAAATCTTTAAAATAGAAATGCACATTCAATAATTACACAAATTAACAAATTAAAATAATTCAACTTATTTCTTTTTCCAAAAGAAATTAATTACCAAAATAAATAAATAAAAGAAATAATATAATACTCACATAATCAACCAAACATTATTTTTTTATTTATTTTAAATTAAAATAATTCTTCTTCTATTAATTAATCTTTTCCTCAAATTGAAATAAATATTATTATTTATTTCTAAATTCTAAAATAAAAGCATGCACATAAAAATCTATTTCAATTATAATATTAAATAATTGAAATATAAATTGCACTAATTTTTTATTTTTAAAAAATATTAGAAAATATAATTATCTAACTAGATAATTAATTTAAAATAAAATCTAACCATCAAATAAATGATTAGCTTTATCTATTTATTTTATTTTCTAATTAACCTTAACGATTAATTATCAAATAAATAAATAGAATTAATTCTATGCACTCAAATAAATTAATCAAGCTATTAATTAATTTATTTCTAATTAATTACTTATCTTAATTTAATCATTATTTAATTTCCCACACCATTGGATCATTTCAGGACACTTGAGCACCAAGACCTAGTTCACCTTCGTCGATTCTTGTACCTCAATCCAATATTCAATGTAAAATGCACAATCAAGTCTACGTATCCATGTTAAGAATGCATAAAGAAGCCATTCATTAATGCAATGTGAATGAATCAATATGTATGAAACTAAGTGATTGTGTGCATGCATTGGGTTTCTGCCATGCCAATTTTTACTAGGTGGCTAGGACACTTCTACCTCAACCATGTTCTTGTCTTTGACATGTTTCTGCACTCAGTCACACTCAAATTCTAGTTAATAGGTTAGTCCATCAAATCATAGCCGAAGCACGAGAACATAACTCAAACATTTAATCCATCATTTAAAGAGTTTCAAATTTATGCATTTATAAAAAATAATGACAATTTATCTTTATGCACATGTAATTATCAAATAGTAACTCATTCACAACAAGATATCTAATAGTCTAAATTATAAATGAAATCCAAAAAGTTGAGATTTGATAGTACATGCAATGTGGTTATGTATTTAACCAGGTGTATATATATACATATATACATATTAACCCCCCCCCCACACACACACACACATATATATGGACACCTATGTAAGCTTTGTCATGGTAAATACTAGCATCTTTTCATTATGTACATAATTCTCTTTATCCCTGTTGTTAAATAATAAGAAATGGTTAGAAAAACATAAGAAAAGATAGCATATGTAATTGAATAAGACAAATGTATGAAATTCATTATAAGAAGTATAATATGCATACATCATTATAGAGATCATAAAGTGTATTCATGTTAATTTTTGTAAGAAAGTAATTGTAACTTCTTAATGGGCAAATGCATGTGTTTTCTTGAATTATTTTGTAAAGAAATTAGTTATCTTTTTCTATGTGTGTGTGGAGTTTAACTTTTGGGATAGGGTTCTTAATGTGGAGTAAAAGAGAAGGTTGATCCTCTTTTTAGGATCTACTGGTATATGCATAAGTTCTTTGGCCAAAGCTATGTTTTCATTGAAATAGATGAATAATTGCCTAGTCTTTATTGATATGTTTTTCTGCATATATATATATATGGATGCCTATGTACAAGCTTTGTCATTGTAAATACAAGCATCTTTTCATTATGTGTAGAATTCTCTTTATCCATGTTGTTAAACAGTAAGAAATGGTTAGAAAAACATAAGAAAAGATAGCATATGTAATTGAATAAGACAAACGTATGAAATTCATTATAAGAAGTATAATATGCATACATCATTATAGAGATCGTAAAGTGTATTCATGTTAATTTTTGTAAGAAAGTAATAGTTGTTGCAAATATGTGCCTAATCAGTGTCGTCCATAGAAAGTGGACACGTAGCAACTCCTTTATTGAAGAGTTACCCATATGAAGATAAGCATGTTCTGGTGGGTCCCAATAACTCATGAACTGAGAAAGGAGGGGACAGACAAGACAGAAAGAGAATCAACTTTACAAAAAGCTTCTTTTTGATCATGAGAAGGATAACTCGTGCTTATTGTGAGGCACATAAAATTTTTCCCTTTTACCGTGGAAGGGCCCATGTCTATCGATTTCAATGAGAGGATAGATTACTCAATGGATGACAAACCCATCCATTAGTCTAAGAATTGGTATTGTGTTCTTAAGTGCTAGGGTCAGCAAAGGGATGACTGTGAGGATCGTTAGGATCATATCTAGAGCTTGAGTCCCTAAGATTACCTTCTTCGTCATAGTTGGGAACTCTTGGATCGTTGGTTGGATCATATGCACAATTAGCACAGGTCTGGTTGGAGGCATGTGGTATACACCCTTCATTGGTTTGCTGAATGGCTTCATTTTCTTTCTAGATGATACTCATGGTTTTCATCTTGTAAGGACCATAAAATCCTTGGGTGATACTTCTTTGATCCATTCTATCCATTCTGTAGGTCTTGGTATGAATCCAGATCAATATTTTCTTAGAATGAAAGAACTTCAATCTGTTGGGAATGTTCCAATGTTCAAATACTGAGGAAGATCCAGCAAGACCATAAATTTGACACATATGTCTGCTGATTGGATTTTCAACAGGGGAATTGAATGTGAGTTTGAAGGTGCAACCCATGTAGGAGGATGTCCCATTAAACTCCATATTATCAGCAAGTGGATAAGGTCCTTGAAATAGATCCTTGATTAGATTCTTACCATGTTCTTCATTCAGCCATCGTTCTGGTCTGTCAACTGGTGGATTAAGAAAGGAGACAGGAAGAACAAAGTCTCCACACCAGTTCTGAAGGATATGACCAACATTAGGATCAACAGGTTCAGCTTCTGCTGAGAACTGAAAGAATGGTGTATCAGTCCATAATCCTGCATATGTTAGCTGTTGTTTGGCTACTAACATCTTAAAGCGATCATAAAGAAAATCATTAGCCATTTTGAAATTATGAAGATTTCTCCTTTGAAAAGGATTTGTACTCCATTCTTGGCAGCTTTCTTCATACCAATGATGTTCTCTTATCCTGATTATCCGTACTAGACCTGACGGGCTTGCTTTTGCTTCAGAAGGAATAGGTTCTGAAGTAGGTCCCTCTCTAGACATGAAATCTGCAAAGATATTTTCAACTCTAGGAAGGTGAATGAAATCAAATTCATAAGTACTTAATAACTATGCCCACCTAAGGAGTCTACCTCTGACAACTTTATTTTTTGATTCTTTTCGAAAGAATCCTCTCAGATTTTGCAGATCACTTTTCAATAGAAATCTCTTGTCAGCAATAAACATTTGAAATGCTTGGAAGGTATTGACAACAACAAGGATTTCTTTATGTGTACTATGGTAGTCTATTTCACTATTTTTGAAACTACCAGAGATATATCTAACAATCTCACCTTTGTCTTTGGGATTGTGAGAGGTTATCTTTTGCTCCCTGAGAACACTAGCCCAGGCACCTTCATTTGCATTAGTTTCAACTATCTTGAAACCATTACCTGGTAACTTTAATGGCGGTAGTTGGGAACACTTCTGTTTGATTCTTGAAATCAAAGCATCATGCTTAGCTGACCATGGTGGTGGTGTTTTTCCAAGAAGCTTGTTTAACTCAATTCTATCTTCGGTAAGCTTATAATAAAATCCTATAATATAATTAACAAGGCCCAAAAAATGTTGTAATTCTTTGACAGTAGTAACTGCAAGATTGGAAATTTTGTTCAAGATGTGTGGTTGGGCCTCCATTCTCCTCCCCGGAAGAAGCTTGATGCCAATGAAGAACAACTGTATTGTGAAGAGAAACCTTACAGTCCTCTTATTCACCAAGCTATCGAAGAACAAGCAGAACCCAGGTTTACATTTGAAGAAGGTTCTAGCAGTCGACAGATGAAAGCCTACAAGCGCTCTATGAAGCCAACTACTTCATGTCCAGGAATAATCCTGACAATCCACTTCCCAGGTATAATGGCATATCCATTAGCATTTTTGATTGATACTGGAGCAGATCTAAACATTGCCAGGTACAATGCTTTTCCTAAAGATGCATGGATAGAAGGAGCCACAGGTATTACTTTTGGTAATTTTGAAAAGGAAAATAGTTTTGCATTCTGTGAAGCTCCAATTCAAATTGGATTTGATGGTTTTATGGATAAACTAACATTTGTCCAATATGAAGTAGATGGATATGATGGTGTTATTGGAAGCAATGCAATCAAACAATGGGAACCTTTTACCATTGATTCTGAATATCCTTGTTGCCATTGGTGTCAACTGTATCCTATTTTGTTGCCTATTTAGAAGACTAGAATGTTGAGGATATTGATAAAATTAATGAAGATCAATATAAGCAAACCATATGGCTGAGTAGAGGATTGTCTGAAGAAGCTCCAATTAAGATTTGAAGGGTTCACATGAAGATTTGAAGAAGCTATGGCCATCTGAGTAGAACTGGTTTTGCAGTGTTCAAAAGAGACAGAGTGACAGGAAATAAGTCTAGATTGTTCTGGAAATATGAAATGATGATCTACATATCTAAAGGCAGGTTCGTGGTTTGGAGGTCTGAAAGCAATCTTTCTAGTGTGACAGTCATGGTAGATAATGTTCTTGAGGTTCTGGATGAAGATGTAAGTGATTCTAATGATTTGGAGGAGTACAAATGTTTTTGTTGAATTTAATGTGCTTATAGAGATCTCTAGATCATGTGGCTGATGTGTTGGAGGTCTACATTGAAGTTTGAGCCTGTTATTGAAGATTTCCCTCTTCGTGTTACTGTTCTTCCCAATCTTGGCTGACTGGATGATTTAAGCATGTTGCTGATGATCTAAGAGCAATTCTCTAGAGTGTGGCATGTTGTTGGAGGTAGATTCAAGTCTCAGATATGTTTGGATGATAGTATAGTGATCCAAGTTAAGTTAAGTTAAGCCAACCTTGATGTTTATTCCAAGGTTGATGAAGCATATAAAGGTGTGTAGTTGAGGTGTGGAAAATCATCCTTGTGTGAAAATAATAAAATCTGAAGAAAGGATCAGAGGCAAAGCATAGCAGAGGAGAAGTAGAAGAACAAGAGCTATTTAGGATGAAGAATCAGAGAAGAAGTATTTGGGGCAGAGTAGAATTTTTGTGAGCATTCAATGAAACTAAACTAGGCATGAAGAAGATGCTATTTATTAGTTAAATATTTTTGTGTTAAACATAAATTCTATAGGTAGTAGCCTCTTTTGAACAGTGAGCTCTGGATAGTGAGCTCGAAGGCATGTGCCTTCTCTTTTCTTCTAAGTACTTTTAACATGGTACAAATCTTGTGGGTTAACCCCCACTGTGGTTTTCCCTTAACCAGATTTCCACGTAAAAATTCTGGTGTTATGTGTGCTCAATTTATTTTTACTCATGTGTTATTGATTCATGCTTTAATGTTTACATTATTAATCTGATTGTAAGTTGATAAAGAAGATTAAAAGCAAAAAAGGTTAAATTTGTGTGACAACTGATTCACCCCCCACCTCTCAGTTGTCCGGACTAATTCCAACAATTGGTATCAAAGCCAGATCCTCTAAAATAAGCTTGACTACTTGAGGAGATCCAAGATGTCATCTTATAAGAAGGAAAGTCTAAGATTTGATGGAACTAATTACTCCCTTTGGAAGGTATGCATACAGTGTCATTTGGAATGTATGGGTGATGCCTTTTGATCAATAACAAAAAATGAGTGTAAGATTCCAAAGAATGGCCCTACTACTCTAGACGAACTCAGGGAAGCTGAAAGCAATATTCGAGCCAAAGAAGCATTATTGAGTGCCCTGATTGATACAGAATTGGCAAATGTCATGGATTTGAAAACTGCCCATGAAATCTAGAAAAAGTTGGAAAATTTGTATGAAGGTGACAAATATGTCAAATGTGCCAAGCTACAGAACCTGAAGGGTAAATATGAAAGATTGGTAATGAGTGAAGATGAAAACATTACTTCCTACATGCAAAAAGTGAATGAACTAGTGACCAGTATTAGAAATGTTGGTGGAGTATTGGAAGATTAGAGATTGTTGCCAAAGTGCTCAGATCCTTACCTGCAGCATACAAGCATAAAGTTGTTGCCATTGAAGAGATCAGGACAGTGACCACTATTACAAGGGATCAGTTAGTTAGTAATCTCTCAGCATTTGAAATGAGTGAGTTTGGTGATTCTCTTCCTAAGTCTAAATCTGCATTTAAGGCTAGTGTATATGGAAAACAAAGATATGATCCAGGTGAAAGGTCTTTAGTAAGATCAAACAGATTTGCTAATGCAAGGAAGGATCTTGAAGATGATGAAATTGAGTTTGCAGAACTTGAAGCTCTTATTGCCAAGAGGATTTGGTAAGTATGAAGGAAAGTTTCCATTCAAATGTTTTGCTTGTAATAAGATTGGCCATTTTGCCTCAAGATGTCCAGAGAAATTTTCAAAGCCAAACCCTAATAGATATAAAGGTCAGAAGAAATGTTACTATGTCCAATAAGTTGGAGAAGAAGGAGTTACAGATGATGAATTTGATCATGGAAGTTCCACTAAAGATGATTGGGTGTTCATTGCTATCAAAGAAGAAGATCCAGTGTCTACTGAATCTACTAGTTGTGCAAATGTGGAAAGTGCCTTGGCTACTCAGGTTGTTGAAAAGGATGAATGGGTGATTGATAGTGGATGTTCTCATCATATGACTGGTGATAAAAGTAAGTTTATAAGCTTTGAAAAATATGAAGGTTGAACTGTGAAATTTAGAGACAACTCACCTGGTAGAATTCGTGGTAGAGGATCCATCTCTTTTGATGGTAAGAATAACATCAATGATGTTTTGTATGTGGAAGGACTAAAGCATAATCTTCTCTGTGTTGGACAGTTGGTTGACAAGGGTTGTGATCTCTGATTCAAGGATGGAAAATATAGAATCTTGGAAAGCTCCAAGACTGAAATTGCATCTAGTACTCAAACTAGAGGTAACATCTTTCATTTAAGTAGTTCTGGCAAAAGTTGTTTGATTGCTTAGACAGATCAAAGTTGGTTGTGGCATAGGAGAATTTGTCATGTAAATTTTGATAACATTGTCAAGATAAGTTCTACCTAGGCTATGAGAGATCTTCCAAAACTTGTGAAACCTAATAGCATGTGTAGATAATGTCAATTGGGTAAATAGAAAAAAGTTTCATTCAAAAGTAAAGAACAATTTTCAAGTGGACGATTGAAACTTGTGCATACTGATCAATGTGGTCCTGCTAGAATTAGGAGAGTACAAGAAGACAGATATTTTATGTTGCTGATTGATGATTACTCCTGGATGGTGTGGATAACTTTCTTAAAAGAAAAATTAGAAGCTCTTGACAAATTTAAAGTGTTCAAAGTTATGGTGGAAAATGAGATTGGTGTGAAGATAAAGTGTTTGAGATCTGATAGAGGTGGAGAGTTTACCTTTGGTGAGTTTGATACATTCTGTGAAAAGCATGGAATAAAAAGACAATTATCTACTCCTAGGACTCCTTAGCAAAATGGAGTTGTGGAAAGAAAGAACTGGACCATTCAAGAAGCTTCCAGGACCATGATGATGCAAACAAATGTTCCACAAGTTTATTGGAGAGAAGTTGTGAGTACTGCTATCTACACTCTTAACTAGGTGTAGATCAAAGGTAATTCTAGTAAGACCCCTTATGAACTCTAGTTTGGTCATCCTCCTACTGTGAGATATTTCAAAGTTTTTGGTAGTAAATGCTATATCAAAAGAGATGAGGATCTAGGCAAGTTTGGATCAAGAAGTGATGAAGGAATATTTCTGGGTTACTCTACTCAAAGCAAGGCATACCGGTGCTTTAACAAAAGATTGAAAAAGATAGTTGAACGTGCAAATGTTAGAGTTAATGAGAGCAAAGAAGGACATACCAGGTCTTGCAGATATGATTTAGATGATCAAGATGAAAATCTAAGTCAAGAAAGGCAAGTGCAAACTCAGATTCAGATCTAGATTGATCCGGAAAATCTAGTGACTCTAGAGGATAATGTAGAAGTTGAGGAACAAGTTCAAGAAATAGAAGTTCAAGCAAATCCCAAAACTCCCAGGTATGTAAGGATGAATCTTCTTGAAAATCAGATCATAGGAGATAGAAATAAAGGTGTTCAAACTAGGAGAAGAATTGATGAAGATCAAGAAGGGATTTGTTTGATTTCAAAGATTGAACCAAAATCAGTAAGTGAAGCCTACAATGATGAAAACTGGGTAAAAGCAATGAAAGAAGAATTAATGCAAATTGAAAAGAATCACACTTGGGATCTTGTTTCTAGACCTGAGGACAAAAATGTGATTGGAACTAAATAGGTCTTCCGGAACAAACTAAATGAAGATGGTGAAGTTGTAAGAAACAAAGCAAGGTTGGTATGCAAAGGATATTTTCAAATGGAAGGAATTGATTTTGAAGAAAATTTTGCTTTGGTGGCAAGAATAGAGGCAGACAGATTATTTCTTGCATTTGCCGCTTATAAATATTTCAAGGTCTATCAGATGGATGTCAAATTAGTATTACTAAACAGAGAGTTAGAAGAATTTCAATTGTCTAATCAGAGAGATATGGTCTGCAGGTTGAGGAAAGCATTGTATGGACTCAAACAAGCCCCAAGAGCCTGGTATGTAAGATTAGATAAGTATCTGCTAAATCTAGGCTATAGCAAAGGCACTGTTGACAGTAATCTTCACTACAAGATTGATCATGAGCACATTCTGATTATTGAGGTATTTGTTGATGATATCATTTTTGGTGGAAATAAGAGTATGTGCAAAACATTTGCTCATTAGATGCAGAGTGAATTTGAGATGTCCATGTTTGGTGAGATGAATTTCTTCTTAGGTCTGCAAATCACTCAGTTAGATAAAGGTATCTTCATATCTCAATCTAAGTATGTGAGAGGATTGTTGAAGAAGTTTGGAATTGAAGATTCAAAGCCATTAGGTATGCCTATGGTAACCAGATGTAAGTTGAGTAAAGATGATGACTCCCCTAAGTTAAATCAGAAAAGGTATAGATCAATGATTGGAGGACTGATCTATCTGACTCAGACCAGAATTGATATCATGAATACAGTTGGCCTTCTTGCTAGATTTCAAGCTGATCCTAAAGAATCCCATGTTGTAGTAGTCAAAAGAATCTTTAGATATCTTAAAGGAACACTTGATTATGGCTTGTGGTATCCAAAAGACAATGACTTCACTCTTCATGCATATATAAATGTTGATTGGGCAGGAGATGTGGATGATAGGGAAAGTACTAGTGGTGGTGCATTCTTCTTGGGAAGGAGATTGGTTTCTTGGATGAGAAAATAGCAAGAGGCAATATCTCTATCTACTGTAGAGGTAGAGTAGATAGCAGCAACAGGAAATTGCACTCAAGTCTTGTGGATGAAGCAAATGCTAAAGGATATGAAAATTGTGTTTGAAGAGCCTATTACAACTTTTTGTGATAATTCAAGTGCAATAAACATCTCAAAGAATCTAGTGTTGCATTCAAAGACAAAGAACATATCCATCAAGTTTCATTTCTTGAGAGAGAAGGTAAATGAGAATGAAGTCAAGTTGGAGTTTGTGTCTTCAAAGAATCAGATTGCGGATATATTCACTAAGCCTCTTCCCAAGGATACTTTTGAGTATCTCAGAGAGAAGTTAGGGGTTATTACCCCTCTTGATCAAAACTAAGATACACTAGGGTGCATCAGTCCAGTGGAATTCACAGTCACATCTTGTGATATGGATTGATGTTAAGGAAATACTACTTAGGGGGAGTAGTCAATATGCACTTTTGAGATCAGTCTGAAACAAAAAGGGGGAGAAAAAGATTTCAAATATGTGCCCTGTTGATGTGTAAAATTGTGCAAGTTCCAACACCAACATGGGAAGTTTCAGGAATGTAGGACTTGCTACCTGAAACAACCTCCAGATTTTAAAGTAGCTGGCTCTTCTCTATCTTGTATGGGTTTTGGGAAAAAGGGGAGAAATTAACAAAATTAAAGATATAGTTAAAGCAAATCTATCTATGGTGATGCACCTGAATAATAAGTATCTCCCTCAACTTAAGCACAGTGAATTTATTCTCAAGATTCATTTAAGTTAAAGAGCAAATGTTGCATGATTAACATAAATAGATATAATGAATAAACTCAAAGGCTCACAAACAGACAATTTACAATGACATAGAAAATATCAACCAAGGCACAAAACTCTATCTTTCTCATTAATTTTCCAGCAACATAAGAGGCATAGATACATGCACAGTTACATTTACTTTCTGAATCAACAATAACAAAAATAAAGGCAAAGTGATATTCACTGGTCATAGCAAAAGGTCTCAAACTTCTCTCTTAAATCTCTGATAGAAAAATATCTCTAGCGAAACTATCTATAAATGAATCTCTACCCTTTTTGATCTATTACCAATGTTACATATTTATAGCAGAGGATTGACTCTAGATTGTCTGCATAATCGAATCCCAACGACCTAACTGAACTGGAGCTAACTGGAAGTCCCTGACACTTAAAAATCTTTTGGATCTGCAAATAGTTACAACAACTATAAGTCCATTGGTTGTGGCAAAAATATGTGTGGTGCATCCCTTCTATAGGGAAATGACACTTGGTGGCATCCGCACTCTTTAAACAATGAACTCTGAGACACATGGCAACATCCACACACATATAACTTGAAACTTCTTCATCTCTCAAGAGAAACAAGAAACTGACACATGGCAGTGTTCGCAGGAACTAGAAATAGATACGTGCCTTTATCCGTACCTTCTCGCTGAACTGTGTCTCTATATTCGGGTGGCCCCTGCTTGTGACAACTGTCACGATCTGCTGCTCTGAAGATTAAGGACATATTAGAAATGGGGTCCACAACTCTTCACTTACTAGCTTCCGCAGTATCAACTATCTGGTATGTGGCAGCTTTCGCAATCTTCTTGAAACATTAGAACCCTTTTGAGACTCACATGGAGGTTGACACATGTCGGGCTCCGCAAAACTGAAGAAACATTTATTATCATTAGAAGAAAGGGGAAAAAGATTTTACTTGGGCACTCCATCCACCACGTGGCACATTCTGTATCACTGAACCTTTACACTAGGGCCTACCTCCATTTATTACCTTGCATCGAAGGATATATAAACAGATATGCAGAAGCTGACACTTGGTAAGCTCTGTGACTATCACAAAATACACATGGCTTCTTCTGCAGGCACACTGTAACTTTATAACTGTGTCTCCACATGTAACACGTGGCATCTTTTGCAGGGTCACAACTTAGAATGTATTAGAGACATTTAATCCACGTGGCACAATCCGTTGCAAAAGTTGTAACTTAGAAAAAAAAGTGGCTTAAACCGTAGCTCAACACTTGTTAGACTCCGTGGCATTGGCAAAAGAAAACCTGCAGCAGTAGTAAGATGAAACCCTTGTAAACCCTCACGGCCATTCTCAGAAACATTTATAGACACAAAAACTGAAACTCTTGTTGGACGCGCTACTAAAAACAAAATGTAGAGTTTTATACTCTACAGTTCTTGGCGACCAGTAGGAATTTTGAGCCTACTAAAAAAGAACCCAAAACTTGACAAAATATATGTATGTAAAATACAAGACAGGGTCACAAATTTTGTAAAGCTATCTGATAGACAGACCATTCTAAATTTGAGAGTCCCTGCTTGCTCTGTAAATCCTGAAAGGCAAAATCTAGATTTATAATGTCCTTGTGAGAAAACTTCTGCAAAATCTGAACCGCAGTCTTCAGTTGAAACTCTAATTGGGCCATCAGAATCAAGACAACTTCTACCTCCTGTACTAATGAGGAATCACTTAAACCTTGAAAAATAGATTGATCATTTTGTCTTATTAAAAGTAGGGTCTTAATATCATCAATCATCAATACAGTGCTACCATCTAGAAATGGTGAGGGAAGACCCAGCTACACCAAATCTTCTATGTGTCTCTTCATGTCCTTTACTCCTTATTTGACAATATCCAGGAGCTCCTGGTAGTTTGTAGTAGCTGAATTGCAACTTAGAACTTCATTTACTCTCTTTGCAGCTACCATCCTATCACTAATCCCTGTTGTTGACAGAATTCATCTGTTGTGTCATATAGTTTCTTTAGTTACAGTTGAGAGTCAGAAACTCTCAAAGAGATAGTAGACAGAGTGGCTTGAACTAAAGTTTCCACTTTCTCACATAACAACTGTGCATTTAATAGGAAAGTTAATGAGGGTCTGACCTGGATAATCTCCTCAGAGATTCTTTTCCACACTGACACATATAGCTCCTTGACCAGATTCAGAACTCCAGCATTTTGAGGCCTGTTAGCTAACTCCAATGTTAGCTGTTTTGTCATTTGTTGCTCTGCTAAGAGTTGTGCCTATATTGCAGCAGTAGCATTCTATTCACTCAGCAACTTCTGCTGAGACTGTGTATCTTGTTACAACTTTTCTTGATACCTCTTCTCTAAGGTGGCTTTTTCTTGCCTCAAAACATTTACTGCAGCTTTTTCCTAAGCAAGCTCCATCTTTAGAGAAGCATTTTGAGCCATTGTCACTTGATGAATTTGACAGGAAACAGTATTTTGCAACTGTTTATTTAGATTCTCTATCTCATATGTTCTCGATTTCAACTTTGTAGCAAGGTTGCTTCTATTTTCCTTTTCCTGAGCTAAGTTAGTTTCAACCTTCTGCAACTTCCTAGACACTTTTAAGTAGTCAGTTGCAACAGCATAAGTGGTTTCATTGAGTAGCTCGACCCTATCTTGTGGTTTGAATAGAGACATGTCCATAGCTACTACATTCATTGCAAAGTCCTGAGGCTGCATCTTCTCATTTGGCTTCACCACATTTGGGGACAAATGTGTGACAGTCAGCTGTTGTTGAATAGGGTCAAAGAGAGACCTCATGTGTGGCACAGTGAGGCTCTTATTTTCTTTCTTTCTTTTCTTATCTAGCCTAGCTTCACTAGCCTTCTTTGTTGTATCTGCCTGAGTTTGGAAAGTGGGGGGTGAAGCAATGTGCCCCCCAGCAAAGGGATGACCCTAAGGTAAACCATAAGGAATAGCCAAATGTTGGCTAGGGGAGATTTGGGGAGGTGCTCTTCTTGGAACAGAGGGGGAAAAGAATGGCAATGAAGTGGCCTGTGAAGACATGGCCTGAGGATTAGCAATTGGGGCAAGTGTAGATATAGGCACAATAGAGGTGGCAGGGGATACTAATGTTTGGCCATTTGGGATTGCCACCCCTATGGTAGAAGAAAGAGACTGAGAGGAAAAAGGAGAAGAAACACTTACCTGAGGAGTAGCAGATCTGGCTAATAGTTGTTGTAGCAAATGTTCTCCTTCTTCATCTAACTCTGGTGACAGGTTTAGTTTTCTATGCTTCCTCAACCTTTCTCCTATCTCTCCTTCTAATTCCTTCTCCTCTACATTTACCACTACTAAAGGTGGCAAGGGTACAAAACTAGAAGCCCCAGTAGCTGAAACTGATGGAGTCCCTCTAGGTGGTGATGACACAACACCCTTCTGTTTCTCTAGAGTACTAAGAGATTGGGGCCAGGGAGATACAGGGGCTTCAGATGAGGCTTGTCTTGTTGCTTGCATTGTATGAGTTGACTTAGCCTCCTCTTCAGACTCCTCACCTTTCTTATGGATTCTGCTTGTATCAGGGCTAGAAACTAGAGAGGGATGCAACTCATCCCAGATAGACTCCCATCTTTCATCAGTGTCAACCTTCCCAAAAGATTGTGTCAACTAAGAAATTTCCTGCCTATACTTCCAATAGGCCTCAATTTTCTCTGGCTTCCATTCTTTGCCCTTCAAAGCTTTCTTTAAACTAGTACCCATCCTAATCTTAGGGTCAAAGGCCTTTTGTTTAACATAAAAGGTCTCCCATGGCCTGGGCCCCTCATAAGGCAAATCTTCCAGTTCCACATATAGGTCTGTGGTATCTTCTTTAGGGTTTCTCCTATCTACCCAAAAGGGGTGACCCTCATGTGCTATTTTAGCTCCGACTTTGTTGGTTCTAACCCAGGAGGCTATAAAACTGTTTGGGTCGTACTTCCATTTGTCTTCAATAATGAAGAATCCCAAGACAGCTAACTTTCGTAGCAATAGATGTTCAGCATCTCTAACTTCTAGGGCCATGTTCTTTCTGATCTATGGGATATCATACATTTTCTTCTTCTTCCTCTTGGTGCCATACTCATTATCAACCATGGACACTTACCAGGTTACTTCTAGAAACGCTACCCTAGGGGTCAAAATTTTAGGGAGCAACATAGGTTCCTCATTGAAGCCATGGACCCTAATGATAGTATTTTGGGCCCCAAAGAAATAATCACATGAGATTGGGCAATTGGTCATGAAACCCCTAATGCTCTGTGGCAACCTATGTTCTACAGGTTTAGGGCTCAAATGGCAAAATGCAGGGGCAACAAAGAGTTCCCAAAATTCATAAGGGTCTGACGCCTCGGATAGTACATGTGTCCATGCAGACACAAGAATAGTTCTATTTTGCCCAAAATTTGGGTCATACATGCTCAATTGTATATTCGGTGCAAATATATTGTGGTTCTGATATAACATCAAATGAAACAGATAAGAAGAATACTTGAATACTCCTATGGCTTTGAAATTGACGAGTTGATCAACCATGGAATACGCAATTTGTTCTGAAAAATCTAGCCAATATTCCTACGACTTATCCACAATCTTCAACTTGAAAATGATTGCAATTTGCCAATCATAGACGGTGTTATCTTCCTTCATCCCAAAAATGAAAGACATCATGGATAGTGCCTCTTGACTAGCCTGGCTGAATTGCACCCTTCCTATAGGTAGCGTGGGCATCTGTGTGTTCTCCTCTTCTAATTGCAATTCTGAGTTAAGGAACCTAAGCTGGTTGTTGACATTTGACCATGTCTTTTGCATCTTAGCAATAGTGTGGAATGTGGCCATTCGATCATGATACAGGGCCAGCATGTCTCTTATAGCTTTAGGTGTAATCTGCACCATAAAGGGTCCTTGTTGAATTGTGCTTGATGGTGCATAGAAGAGCTCCGCGCATATATCAATTAGGTCAAGGCAGAGGTGCACATTAGGGACCAAGAACTGTGCCATTTGCGAGGTCCAAATCCTCATTCCAAAGGTCTCAAATTGTCCACTCTTCACTTTTTGAATGCATCTTTGGTGTGCCCCTTCGTGGAGAGCCTTGGTAGATTTTTGAAGGGCTAGGTCAAAGATACCATCTGCGAAATCCTTTACTTTCGCTGGGTTGATAGAGTAACCTACTTTAGGGACTCTCATTCTAGGGTAGGACTGTGGCTCAGCCATGACTGTATTTTGTAGGGAGAATGTGAGAAGCTTTGACACAAATAGAAACTGCGAAATAGAAATGACACTCAGCTATGAAGTGCTCACTAGGTATTAGAGGCAATAGTAATTCGCAGCAAAGAGATAGGAACAAATGAAAGCCATAGTTAGGATTTTTGCTAATTTAATGAGGCTTTTAATGACACATTGAGTCTCATAAATGGCATTTACACCAAGAAAACTGTTAGTGTATCTTTTGAAAACTCCATGGAAAGGAATGTCAGAAAAAATTATGAGAGTGGCTGTGAAAGTGTACTTTCAAGGATTTTGGGGATTGGAGACAACCTTAATGAATGTGAGCTTTCGAAAAGAGAAAGGGGCTTGTGCTGATGACACATGTTCCAAGAACACTTATTGAAAAAGGAAAGTGGGAAAGAGAGGGTAGGAAAATAGGAAAGCTACAAAAAGGGAAACTAACTATGGTACATTAGAGCCCCTGCTTAGTTAAAGTGTTTCAAATAGATTCCATTTATAGAAATCTCTTCAAGTTCACCATCCATGGTCTTGAGCTCAAAAGAATTTTGTTGCTTACAGGAACAAATCTTGTAAGGGCCAGTCCATAGTGACTCAAACTTGCTGTGTCGGCCTGGCTTGGTAGCTCTTTCATCCCACTTCAAAACCACTAAGCCCACTTCAAAATGGGGATTTGAAGTTTTCTTGTCAAAACAATCCTTGATTATTGACTCATGTGCTTTCTCTCTTTTCTCTTGTACTTCCAGCAGCTTAGCAAGTCTAACTTGCATTGGGCCATTTTCCACAATCTCAATTTGTTTCAATAATTGCAGAGCAGGAATCTCTAAGCTTAGTGGCATTACAGCTAGCTTACCATAGACCAATTCATATGGAGACATCTTTGTCACTTGCTTAGGTGTAATTCTGTTAGCCCACAGTGCTGTATTTAGTAGCTTATGCCACTCTCTGTGATAGTTGGTCCCTATCCTCTTAATGAGTTTGATTAGGTTCTTGTTAGTAGATTCTGCCATACCATTACCCTGAGGGTAATAATTTGAAGAAGTTTTCAAATAAATTCCATACCTTAATGCAAACTCAGATATTTTTGTTCCCAAAAATGCCTTAGTAATATCTGATATAATGGTATGAGGGCCAAAATGAGTAGTAATACTTTCCAAAAAGTTCAGTATTACTTTTTCTATTGCTTCCTTGAGTGGTACTACTTCACTCCATCTGGTAAAGTAATCTGTGGCTGTAAGGATCCGTTTGTGTCCCATACTTGACATTGGATTGATCATACCAATGAAATCAAGAGCCCATTGGGCAAAGGGTTCATCTATAATTATGGGGCTTAGGGGCATTGCTACATTTCTTCTTTTTCCTGTATAAAACTGACAAGCTTGGCACTCTTTGACCAACTAATAACAGTTTGTAAATAGAGTTGGCCAAAAGTATCCTTCTTGAGTCACCTTTATTACTGTGGTCCTTGCTGAAAAGTGTCCACTCGAGGTTCCATGGTGCAACTCATGTAATATTCTTTGAGCCTCATCTTTTTCTATGCATCTCAAAAGTATGCCATCAACATTTCTCCTGAATAAGATCTGGTCAATTAGTACAAAGTAGGACCCTTGCTATCTATAATACCTTCTCTTATCATGGGAGAGCTCATTTGGGAAAATCCCATGTTTCATACTATTTGTGACCCAAGAATTTTGATCAATCTCTTGGATTCTCAACACACTCTCACTTTCTATTTCTTGTGTCATTATTCTCTCCACATCCTCAGCCATATATTGGCACAATCCTTTGCCCCTTACTAACTTAGTGGGTTTGACCTCCACATCATATTTAAAGATCTTTGTTATCCAGTTTTCTCTTTTCTCAGTGATCTCACCTTCCATAATGTATTCTCTCACACTAGGATGAGCCACTAATATCAGAATCTTATTCCCTATGACCATGTGTCTGAATTTCTTAAGGGCTTTTACCATGGCATATGCCTATTTTTCCACAAAATTGTATCTAGCCTCATATTCCCTAAGAGTCCTAGAGAAAAAGGCTATTGGATGCTCTCCTTCTTGCTATTCATCTTTCTGAGTTAAGACAGTAGCAACACTGAACTCTCCCCCATACACATACATGATAAAAGACTTAGAGAAGTCTGGGTTTCTTAGTACTAGGGCTATTGAAATTGCTCTTTTGATCTCTTCAAAAGCCTATCTCCCTTTTGCAGTCCATTTGAAAACCAGGTCTTTCTTTAGTAACAGTGTCATTGGTCTTATTAGGCCTATAAAGTCAGATATGAACTTGCTGACAAAATTGATCTTCCCTAGAAAGGATTGAACTACTTTCTTATTGACTGGCAGAGATAGGTTCATTATGGTAGTGACTCTCTCTGGATCAATAGAGACCCCTTCTTTTGACACTATATGCCCTAATAGTTTACCCTGAGGTACTGCAAAGATACACTTTTTGGGGTTTAGGGATATTTTGAACTCTTAACACTTCTTAAAAACTACCTCTAAATGATCAAAATGATCAATAGCATTTTTAGGAAAAATAGTGAGGTCATCTAGATAAATCAGGATGATTTTGTTTATGAGCTCTCCAAATGCTACATCCATTGCTCTTTGAAAAGTGGCTCCAGCATTTGAAAGGCCAAATGGCATCTTAGCATATGCAAATGTTTCCCATTTGGTAGTGAATGCAGTCTTATGTTGAACTTCATCAGCCAACCAAATCTGATAGTATCTAGAGAAGCCATCCAGTAAGGAAAATCTTTCTGATCTAGCCACAGTCTGTAAAATTTGTTCCATAGAGGGTAGGGGATAATAATCTTTCAAAGATGCTCTGTTCAGATCCCTGAAATCTACACAGAGTCTTATGTCACCATTCTTTTTTCTTACTGGTACTAAGTTTGATACCCAGGTTGAGTGCTTGATTGGAAAAATAATCTTTGATTCTAAGAGCTTTTGCAACTCATCCACCATCAAAGGCTCAATTCTAGGATTCACTGGCCTTTGCTTCTATCTGACTAGTTTAGATCCTTCAGTCAGCTCTATAGTGTACTGAATGATATTTCTATCATAGCCATGGAGGTCTTCATAGGTCCAGGCAATCACCCTATCATATCTTTCACACAAATCAATCAACTTTTCTTTTTCTTGCTGGGTTGTGGAGTTGCCAACCTTTAATTTTCTCCCTTCACTGACTAGAATTTCAGAGTAGTCTTCTTTCTTTACTTGAAACCTCTTCTTCTCCAGGCTTACATCTTCTGGGTCAAACAAGTTCTCTAAGGTAATCAGTCCTTTAGGGAGCTTATTTGACTTTAGTTGAATAATTTGGTCACCATAAGCTTCTTTAATCTTAGGTTGCAACTGATCAGCAAATTCTCTTGACTATTACAAAAATGACAATACTTGAAAATCATTTTCAAAAACTTGCCAATTTTGGTCATTGTCTAGGATAGTTGGCCTTACTATAACTTTGACTGACTCATTGTTAACTAGTAGATCAGTTGCTAGATCAAACTGGGAACCAATCTATGCCATTCTATCTGCCTCAGAATTCTGGGCTCTAGAAAGTACTTCAATGTTGAAAGCTTCAAAATCATCTATTAGGTCCCAAATTCTATGCCTATAGGATCTCATTCTTACATTTTTAGCCACTGCTTTTTCTCTGATTTGCTTCACTACTAGTTTTGAATCTCCTCTTACTATCAGATTCTTTATTCCTTTTTTCTTTACCAACATGAGTCCACGCACCAAGGATTCATACTTAGCATCATTATTGGTGCATGCAAACTGAAAGTGAATGGCTCTTAAGATTTTCTCACCATTTGGGGCAGTAAGGCAAACTCCTACTCCAGCTCCATTCTTACTTCTAGCCCCATCAAAATTTAGAGTCCAGATTTTTGAGTCTTTTTCAGATTCTTGAGTCTGATTAGGCTCAGCCTTTAAAACATTTGGGATCTCTTGGTCTTCTTCAAATATGACATAAGTGCCTAAACCAGTAGAGTCATAATTTCCATAGGGGTCACTTTGCATCATAGTCAATAACTAATTATTCTCTTCCTCCTGTTGGTCATGTTCAGTCCAGTCACCTATCTCTTCAACAAAGATTCTTTCATCTTTATTTAGCGTAGCATGGGCTGCCTCTAATTTTGGGGTTGGTTCATTTGTGATATGGTCTTTTGATAATGGCTCAGACAGTATCTTCATCTTTGTCCCATATTTGGTTCTTAGAATGAGGTGTGACCAATCTAATGACATGTAACCTCCTATCTTGGCTGTAAAATCTTTGGATAGACATAGACTAAAAATAGGAGGAATATCTATGACTACCACATCCTGATTCACAATTATATTAGGGCAAGTGTACAATTGCAATGGGAGTTGTTTAATTTTCCCTATTATTTGCACTAATTTCCCATCCAACTGCATAACTCCTCTAGTAAGTGGCTCATACTTTATCTTCAAAGCATTTGCTATTTGTTTTGGTATTATTGTAGTATTGGCCCCAGAGTCTATCATTGCATTATGCAACAGTTTCTTCCCAACTATCAAAGTCAAATAAAAGGGTTTTGGTTTGGATTTACCTATCTCAGGTGCATTGTTCAAAAGGGCTGTTGTCTGCAGAGGTATGGTATCTTTGAGCTGCATCTTTTCTTTATCAACAGGTCCTCCTTTGGCACCAATATGTTTAGGCACTTCTTGGCCCTATAGAGCTTCTTGCAACAATGTCTTCTACTTAGGAATAGCTAGCATGTCCCAGATTGATACACGCATTGGCGTCCTTTTTAGCTGATCCACTATATGGACAGGTCCTAATGCTTTGGCCTTTGAGTAATAAGGGTACCTTGCCTTTTCTTGAACTTGACCTAAGGCTACTTGATTCTACATAGGCTGGGACATTTCTTGTCTAGCAGCTGTGTTCTGATGACCTTGAAAAGGGGGAGTTCCCATGATCTCTTTATTAGTGACTTCGGGTCGTTTCATCATTCTTTTCTTTGCTCTAGTGTAGTAATTAGATTGCACCAATGGTTTCTTGGAATTAGATGCTTCATTCAAGAACACTGACTCTTTATCTTCAATCCATGAAAATAAAGCATGTTCAGGGGATATTTCCTCCTCTTGTTGTAAGGACATTCCTTGCATCTGGGCCACTAGGACTACATTTTGTACACCAAGAGACTGATATTGTGGGGTATTAGAAGTTATAAATTGTCCCTCTAACCCTCTCTGTTCTGCTATCTTCTGCTATAAATTTCCTCTGGGGCAGTCTCTAGGCATATGGGCATTATTGCAAGGAAAACACCAAGCATTTGTGTCATTTGCAAAATTATTTTTCCCTGGAACAATTTCCCTATTGGGATTAGGAGGAACATTTTGTAAGGGTGTAGGGACTGTGACTAACTAGTTGGATGGCTAAGGATTAGCTTGCCTTTGAGGGCCTTGATATTGATTTGGCTGAAAGGGAGGTCTATTTCCTTGGTAACCTTGATAAGGAGGCTTTGGAAAGGGATTATGTTGCCTCTTTAGATTAATTATCTCATTTGAGAAGGTTCTTAAGATGTTCTTGACATCATCCATTTTAGATGATTGAACAGGGGCAGTTACTTTAGTAGGTTGCTAAGGAAATGAATACATAGACACAGGTGGGGTTGTAGGGTTAGGAGTTTCTTGAGGCAAAGGTAAGGTAATTTATGGGAACATTGGCATAGGAGGCCTTGGGGGAAACTTTCCAGCATCTATTAAGTTATTTCAGCCCTAACTGCCAACTCATAAGCTTCTGGTAGTGTCTGACCTCCAAGGGATTGAATCATTACTGATATATATGAGTTTAGAGCCTTAAGATAAAACACAATAGCCATACCTAGTAATGGTCTTGCTATAGCAGGAATCCTCTCTCAAGTCTTTTGAAATCTCGAATTAAAATCAGTCATAGCTTCTTGTGGTGCCCTTTTGATAGTGATCAATTGTTGCAGCAAAGAAGATTTATCACCCTTTTCTTTAAATCTTTCAAAGAAGGCATCACCAAGCTGATCCCATGTAGAGATTGTGTTTGGGGTTAAAGATCTATACCAATCCAAAGCCTTCCCTTTGAAAGAAGCTACCAACAGTCTTATAGCCACATTCTGTTGAGTGATCACATGCACTGCACAAACATCAGATACATCTTGCAGATGCTCTTCAGGTGTCTTGAAATCCTCCCCACTAAATTTAGGCAGAGCCTTAAGAGCATTGGCTAGGATAGCATCCCAAGTAGCTGGTGGTATTGGAAGAATCAGAGGACTGCTAGTGTTCCAATTTGCATAATTCCTTGGGGCTATAGGTGCTCCCATGTTTACTGTTGGTGCTGCTACAAACTAATTCACTCATCTCCTTGGATTAGCTACCAATGGTGGAAAAAGAATGCTTGGATTAATAGCAGATCGAGCTCTTGTTACAAGTCCACAGCTCTGACTCCCTGTAGCTCTCTGGTTCATACAATCTTGACAAAAACTTCAAGAATAGTCCCATTGGGCATGCCAAAAACTGTTGATGTGTAAAATTGCACAGGTTCCAACACCAACATGGGAAGTTTCAGGAATGTGGGACTTGCTAACTGAAACAACCTCCAGATTTTAAAGAGGCTGGCTCTTCTCTATCTTGTATGGGTTTTGGGAAAAGGGGGAGAAATTAACAGAATTAAAGATATAGTTAAAGCAAATCTATCTATGGCGATGCACCTGAATAATAAGTATCTCCCTCAACTTAAGCATAGTGAAGTTATTCTCAAGATTCAGTTAAGTTAAAGAGCAAATGCTACATGATTAACATAAATAGATATAATGAATAAATTCAAAGGCTCACAAACAGACAATTTACAATGACAGAAAATATCAACCAAGGCACAAAACTCTATCTTTCTCATTAATTTTCCAGCAACATAAGAGGCACAAATACATGCACAGTTACATTTACTTTCTGAATCAAGAATAACAAAAATAAAGGCAAAATGATATTCACTGGTCACAACAAAAGGTCTCAAACTTCTCTCTTAAATCTCTGATAGAAAAATATCTCTAGTGAAACTATCTATGAATGAATCTCTACCCTTTTTGATCTATTACTAATGTTACATATTTATAGTAGAGGATCGACTCTAGATTTTCTGCACAATCGAATCCCAACGGCCTAACTGAACTGGAGCTAATTGGAAGTCCCTGACACTTAAAATCTTTTGGATCCGCAAATAGTTACAACAACTGCAAGTCCATTGGCTGTGGCAAAAACATGTGTGGTGCGTCCCTTCTATAGTGAAAAGACACTTGGCGGCATCCACACTCTTTAAACAATGAACTCTGAGACACATGGCAGCGTCTACGCACATATAACTTGAAACTTCTTCATCTCTTAGGAGAAATAGGAAACTGACACATGGCAGCATCTGTAGGAACTAGAAATAGATGTCTTTATCCGCACCTTCTCACTGAACTGTGTCTCTATATTTGGGTGGCCCCTGCTTGTGACAACTGTCGCGATCCGCTGCTCTGAAGCTTAAGGACATATTAGAAATGGGGTCCACAACTCTTCGCTTACTAGTTTTCAAATAGGGATAGGTGACAGCCTCCGCAGTATCAACTATTTGGTACGTGGTAGCTTTTGTAGTCTTCTTGAAACATTAGAACCCTTTTGAGACTCACATGGAGGTTGACACATGTCGAGCTCCGCAAAACCAAAGAAACATTTATTATTGTTGGAAGAAAGGGGCAAAAGCTTTTACTTGGGCATCACTTCCACCACGTGGCACATTCCACATCACTGAACCTTTACACTAGGGCGTACCTCCATTTATTACCTTGCATCAAAGGATATATAAACAGATACGCAGAAGCTGAGACTTAGCAAGCTCCGTGACTATCACAAAATACACATGGCTTCTTCCACAGGCACACTAAAACTTTATAACTATGTCTCCACATGTGACACGTGGCATCTTCCATAGGGTCACAACTTAGAATGTATTAGAGACATTTAATCCACGTGGCACGATCGATTGCAAAAGTTGTAACTTAGAAACAAAAGCAGCTTAAACCGTAGCTCGACACTTGTTGGACTCCACGGCACTGGCAAAAGAAAACCCACAGCAACAGTAAGATGAAACCCTTGTAAACCCTTGCGGCCATTCTCAGAAACATTTATAGACAAAGAAATTGAAACTCTTGTTGGACGCACTGCTAAAAACAAAATGTAGAGTTTTATACTCTACATGCCCTTTTCCATTAATGTGAAAGGGGGAGAGAAATCATGTGAAAAACTAGTTGGTGATGAAAGGGGGAGCAGTGAAGAAAGTAGTTATAGAAGTGATAAGAGAAAGGGGGAGAAGTTCTTGTCTTGATAGTTGAATCAGTTTTTCACATCATATGTTTCTATCAATGACAAAGGGGGAGATTGTTTCAAATATGTGCCTAATTGGTGTTGTCATTGATGTCAACATATCCTTGTTGCCATTGGTGTCAACTGTATCCTATTTTGTTGCCTGTTTAGAAGAAGCTCTAGTTAAAATTTGAAGCGTTCGCATGAAGATTTAAAGAAGTTATGGCCATCTGAGTAGAACTGGTTTTGCGATGTTCAAAAGAGATAGAGTGACATGAAAGAAGTCCAGATTGTTTTGGAAATCTAAAATGATGATCTACAAATCTAGAGACATGTTTGGGAAGTCAGTGTGTATCATCCATTCAAGTGGTTCATGGTTTGGAGGTCTAAAAGCAATCTTTCTGGTGTGACAGTCATGGAAGACAGTGTTCTTGAGGTTCCAGATGAAGATGCAAGTGATTGTGATGATTTGGAGGAGTGTGGATTTTTTTTTTGAATTCAATGTGCTTATAGAGATCCTATATCTTATGGCTACTGTGTTGGAGGTCCGCATTGAAGTTTGAGCCTATTATTGAAGATTTCTCTCTTGGTGTTGTTGTTCTTCCTAGTCTTGGCTGACCGGATGATTTAAGCATGTTGTGAATGATCTAAGAGAAATTCTATGGAGCATGGCATGTTGTTGGAGGTAGATTCAAGTCTCAGATATGTTTGGCCAATAGTATAGTGATCTGAGTTAAGTCAAGCTGACCTTGATGTTTATTCCAAGGTTGATGAAGCATATAAAGGTGTGCAGTTAAGGTGTGGAAAATCATCCTTGTGTGAAAATAATAAAATCTAAAGAAAGGATCAAAGGCAAAGTAGAGAAGAGGAGAAGCAGAAGAACAAAAGTTGTTTAGGATGAAGAGTTAGAGAAGAAGTATTTGGGACAGAGAAAAAGTTTTGTGAGCATTCAATGAAACTGAACGAGGCATGAAGAAGATGCTATTTATGAGTTAATTCTTTGTATGTTAAACATAAATTCTGTAGGCAGTGAGCCTCTTTTGAGCAGTGAGCTTTGGATAGTAAGCCCAAAGGCATGTGCCTTCTCTTTTCTTCTAAGTACTTTTAACAGGGTACAAATATTGTGGGTTAACCCCCACCATGGTTTTCCCTTAACTGGGTTTCCACGTAAAATTTTTGGTGTTATGTGTGCTCAATTTAGTTTTGCTCATGTGTTGTTGATTCATGCTTTAATGTTTACATTATTAATCTGATTGTAAGTTGATAAAGAAGATTAAAAGAAAAGAAGGTTAAATTTGTGTGACAACTAATTCACCCCCCCTTAGTTGTCTAGACTAATTCCAACAATAGTAACTTCTTAATGGGCAAATGCATGTGTTTTCCTAAATTGTTTCGTAAAGAAATTAGTTATCTTTTTCTATGTGTGTGGAGTTTAGCTTTTGGGATAGGGTTCTGAATATTAAGTAAAAGAGAAGATTGATCCTCTTTTCAGGATCTATCAGTAAATGCATAAGTTCTTTGGCAAAAGCTATGTTTTCATTGAAATGGATGAATAATTGTCTAGTCTTTGTTGATATGTTTTTCTGTGTAAAAGCCTTCAAACCATCACAAAAGTAAATAAAGTAAAATGAAGTAAATAATCCACTTAAATATAACATCACAATATCCAAAGTAAAAAGATGTAAATAATCTTCTTAAATACAACTTCCAAAAGATAAAAAGGGTGTAACTAATATGCTTAATTACAATATCAAATAAACGATAAGTCTCATAATTTAAGTTTCAATAGAGTCAATAAATCTTCACAAAAGAAATCCTCATAAATAAGAATAAAACATTCAATAAATCTTGCAAAAGATAATCTCATCAATATAAATCACATAAGTCATTAAATCTTACCAATCATGTGCTCAATCCAGGTAAAAGCAGTATAAAATCATATACAAAGTCCATGGGCATTCATGCCATAACACATCCAATCTCAAGATACAATAATCATGTACACAAGAATAAATAAATCAATACGCTCATTAGTCACACAAACCAAGTGGTCCACTACCTGTGAGCTGAGAGACGGGAACATGGCCCAGGTGCTTTTCCACTCAACCATGAAGCAATTACACTTCCCCAGATCCCTTCATGAAATGAAGGAAACCCAGCCCTGCACGAAATGTCTAGCAACCTAGAAACAATAGGCAGGAGGGAACACCTAATGCAACCCTGATGTCTACATGTGCAATTTTAAATAATGAAAAGCAAATTACCTCACAACAGGATGTGGCATATATATATATATATATATATATATATATATATAAGTTTTTCTAGACAAATAAACATCTATTTCAATATCATCTCGATTAGATATAATCCTTTAAATAGTAACTTGGTTCAATTCCTAAAAAGAGGAAAAGCCATCTTTGAAAATCTACATTCAGCATCCTAGCCCAGAAAGTAACCCAATAACATTCCTAGATAAAAATCTACCTTCTTTTCCCAAATAAACAAGTAAATCAATCAATCAATCAATCAATGAATAAATAAAATAAATAAATCCAAAATCACCTATGACCATTTCTAATCCCTTTCCCATACATCAATCATGAAAACACACCTTTCAAGCAATAATCCATCATTTGTTCATACAAATGCACCTATTAAATCAGTTTCATTTCCTAGTCCATATTTCATTCTATTTCCATAGTATGTATTGAGTTTTCTAAATCATTCTAATCGAGTATACCAATTCTCTTCAAGAATTTTTATTAAGTCAATGATATTTATATCTCAGAATTTACTCCATCATACCAACATATAAGAAAGATAATTTAAACATATAATCTATTCATTCAAATATTCATAAATAAATAGGTTTTTCTAAATAATTTAATAGTCTTACTGTCACATCTATGACAAGAACTATCTCAGTCCATTTATATATAATGAAATAAGTTTATGTCATTCCAAACCTTACTATCACAACTGTGATAGGAATTCCAGAATCAAGAAAACAGTCTTCTTGTCACAACTGTGACAGGAACTGTAATAGAATAAAAATAAAGAACAGAGTTCATAATCAAGTTACTGTCATTCATTGAGAGTGTATAAAAATATATTTTTGAATAGCATGTAAGTAGATGATTAGGTTTACAAAAATCTAATACTATTATCTACGTAAGAGAAATATTTCACATAGTTTGGGCAAGAGGAAAAAGAAGTCGATTTTCAACAAAATAGTAATTTTTAACAGAAAACAATACTAATTTTTATCAGCAAACAAGATTGATTTTTATCAGCAAACAAGATTAATTTTTAATAGCATTAAAAATAGATGAAAAATATAGAATGTAACTACTGTTATAGGAACTTTTTGGATCAACAATTAGACTTACTGTCACTCATCACAGTGATTAAAAATGGATATTAGAATAACAATAACATAGATAAATAAGTTTTCATGAATCTAATTCTATCCTCTAAGTTAAGAGTTTATTTTCACTTTGTTTAATCAATAAGAAGGGGTTGTTTTCAATTAAAAGGTTTGTTTTCTAACAACAAAACAAGAACATTCCAATGGCCATAATAACTAAGGTTTTTTTTAATAGCCAAAACAATCATTATTAATTGCAGAACATACAAGGAAAATACTCGGATTCTAAGCTAAAGAAAGGAGAGTGATTCTGCCTTTCAATTGTTATTTTTGATCACTTCTAGGCACTACAAAAACATGCTCTTCCTTTGCAAAACAACTTACTAAAAATTATGAATTTCATTAAAATATTTCTGGGTTTCGTTCTACTCTTCTCTAGCTTTCTGGAACACTTTATGGTTTTAAATTTTGTTTTGATATGACAAAGTTATAACTATTTTACTATGACTATTCTTGACTAATTTTAAAAAATGCCTCCTTTTTTGTTTATTAAAAATCCTCTTTAATCTTGGCATCCAAAATTTAGGTTTTCCATGCTTTTTAATAACTGATGGACACTTGCCGATAATGGTGGGGTTTAGTGATTAAGTCACTCGGTTGTAGTGGCGGCCACCAGAGTTCAAACCCTCGCTGGGCCAATGAGCTCACAAGCTTTATGCCTTTGCTGGGCCAACGAGCTCGTGGGTTTTAAGTGTTCTTGCTAGGGGATGAGGTCCCCCATGTTGTGGCCTCACCGGTTCATTGCTTCGGGCAAAAGTATTCATGTGGAGCCGGAGGGCATGTCGCACCAGCATTGCCGATCACGTTAAAAAGTTTACCAGATGCATTATCTTTTAAAAAAATAACTGATGGATACTTTAAGTTTTGCATGAGATTGCATTTAAAAAGGCTTTGAATTTCTATTTAAATTTGAATTAAAAAATACCTTAATTATCTTTTGTTACTTGCATGACAATAATTTATTTAATTCTCTTTATTTTAGATTTCTAAATATAATAATACTATTATTAATACTATTTATCTATTTTAAATAAACATAATCACTCCAAATCAACTCAAGGTGTAATTACAATAGTAATAATACTATTTATTAGAATAAAATAACTTTAATAGCTTTCTATCGCATGCAAGACAATAAATATTCTTTTAAATTCTTTTGCTTAAGATTCTAAATATAATAAATGTTATTTATTCTAATTTATTTATTTTCAAATTACATAGTCATTTAAATCAAACAAGAATTATTTAAATTATATATATATATATACCTATTGTAATTTTTAAATATAATTGTTTATTTCTAATTTAGATATTGTCTTCCAAACATCCATACTCATATTAATAGAAAACGTTATTTATTATTTAAATAAATATATAAAATACAACCATATATATATTCACTATTTAAAAATACTAAACACCATTTAAAATATATAATTCAAAAAGATGTTTAATTATTATAATCAAATCATGCATTAAAAAAGGATTTTCATCAATAATTAAAAACACAATAATTCTAAATATTAAATCATCATTCACACTTATTAACCACACATTAATGCATAAAAATAATCCATTCAAAAATGCATATGAAACTACATGAGTGTGTGATTGCATCAAAGTTAACAATCCCAAATAGTTCTTGCCAAGTGGCTAGAACACCTCTACCTTAATTGTGTTCTCATCTTCGACGAGTACCTGCATTCATTTGCACTCAACTCGACGTCAATAGGTTAGTCCCCAAAAACATAGCCGAAGCAAATCATTATAATCACATTGATAATATCTAATAGTTAAATCAATTTTCCAATCTTCACCAAATAACCTTCACACATAAAAATATTTCTTAAAGTAAAAGTCATTCACAGTAATTGTTCACTAATCTAGAATAATTATATTGTCCATAAAAATGAGACATGACATTCTCCCACATCCTGATTATAGAATAATGCACATTCTAGTTAAAAATGCATGTAGACATCAGATTGCATCGGGTTTTCCCTCATGTCTATTGTTTCTAGGTTCCTAGGCACTTCATGCAAGGTCAGGTATCCTTTCTGTTAGGAAGGATACTAGGGAAGTGTAAAGCTTCATGGTTGGGTGGAAAGGCGCATGAACAATGTTCCCCTTTTTGGCTTACAGATGATCGTGTGGATTAGTGGCAGCCAGTGACAGTGATTTTATTCATTATCATTACTTGTATGATTCTTATATATATACAATGTTATTGTTGTATGGAATTGACTATTTGGCATGAGAGCCAACGCTTTATCATTGTATTCATATTTTCTTGTGTTAACTCCTAGTTTTGGCACATGTACTTTTAAGATGGAATTTGATACATTTAGCATATATATTGAAGATGTATATTTTCTACTTTATTAAATTGTTTGAGATGGTTATTTATTTTTGTGTTATAGTTTGGGGTTACATTCTTTACAAAAATGGAAAATAAAAGAGAGTAATATGAAAATTTGTCACCTGTTTAATGGAGGTGCAAATTTCTTAGCTGAAGTACAAAAATTTAGAAAGTAATGCTATCACAAAACCCCATGAAGTCATAAAATACCCAAAGATCTCACATAAAAATGCACAAAATATCATGGCTGCAAGAGGTCCTTGAAAAAAACAATAAGATGCTATAGAAGATCACAATGAGAGACAAGCTTCACAAAGATTCACAAAGTTACAGAGCCAAAGGTAGAGTTCACAAGAGTCTTTTTGGTTGAGAATAGAAGAAGATTCAAAATTGCATTAAGAGAGGGAAAAATGAGGGACAGGGTCAAAGAAAGATGTTCTGGGAGGCATAGACACATTACGAGAATCTTGAATCATTGTTGAAGGTGGCTAGTAACACCCAGAAATAGTCACTTAGTGCCACATAGGCACGGGATGCTAGTACGAAATGTAGACATCTATGCTAATTGCTATCATCCAAGTGACTCTAGCTCTTGGTCACCTGAAAAACCATATGATGATGAGATAAACAAGGCACTAAAATAGATTTTCACAAAAAGATCACAAAGGGTCAAACATAACACAAAAGCATATGTGTGGTTATGGTAAAAGGCTAAGGCAAGTCCAAAGTGAACCTAAACATACTAGGGTAGTGGACACCAAAATGAGTGTAAAACTTAGCATGAAATTGTAAGGGTATGTAATTTTTGACATTACATTTAGCCCCTACTTTAGCGGGCGTATTACCCTAGGTGATATGCTACACTAAAGTAGAAAAGGAAATAACATCATACATTTTACCTCAAAAAATATATTATAGTTGTTGCAGAGAGTTTTTTGAGGAGAGGAGTGAAGCCCTTAGGTTGAGAACTTGCAAAACCATAGTATTATACAATAAAAACTTCACAAGAGGCAATGTCAGAACCACATATATAAAATAAAAAGGATTAAATTAGATATGGTTTGCCTAAACATCAAGGTTAGCAAACCATATAATCTATTGCTCATTCTACAAAATCTATAACAATCTAACTCAAATCACACACAAGAAAGCAAATAATGTAATGCAAAAGGGGCATTTATAGCACACTACAAGAGCTAGAAGGATGTTAACTATGGTTCTAGGGCTACCACACTATGAGAGATAGGAACCATACCAAACTCTTGTGGGCCACTAAGACTAACAAACTGCATTGTTAGGTGACTCACAAAGAGTGTGAAAAGGTAGTTGAAAAGGGTGGTCAATCTAAGCAAGTGCATCTTCTTAGGACCACAAACTACTAATGTCACAAATAGTGAATGCTTCAGGGAGCATGGCATCAATGTGATCTGTGTGAAAGTGGAAGGCACAAAAGTATGCCCCCAACTTAAAATAATTGCATAAAGCAACAATATGCAATTGATTTTAAGGTATAATAAGTGAAAGATAGCTTTAGGAAACATATCAATATGGGGAGATATGTTCCCAAAACTTCACCATAAACAACAAGATGCCCTCAAGGGGAGGCAATGGAAGAAATACTATAGGCATGATACACAAAAGCTTGTCTAAGCATGGTGTGTCACAGAGCAACACAAACACATCATCATTTGCCAAGCATGGAATCTATAAGAGAAACTAAGAGAATCATCATCATTCACCAAGCACGTAGAATTATAGGAAAAAAGGAAGAATGTCACAAGAAATCAAAGAAAAAAATAAAAAATAAAAATATTTTTTTTGGGTCAACATGGAAGAAAGATAAATCTTCCAATGCTTTACATCATCCCCAAAATATTGAAATAAACAACTAGACAACATAGAGAAGGTATAAATGGTTAGAATAATGTCACAACATTTTTGTTCTTCCTGTATCCATGTGTCTACAAGGGCATCTTGAGTCCTCTAGGAAAAACTAACATATAAAACACATTTTCACAGGGGAAAACATGACAAGAAAGTAGGCAAACACATAACTACATGAGATGAAGGTACAACCCTCATGGGTTGAGCATCATCAAATCATCCATGTCCCAAACTTGACTACCATAAGGAGATGAATGAATAGCTAACAAAGGGACCACACTAGGAGTGGTGCTAGGAGAATCCCCTAGAACCAAGTGCAGAGGATTAGTAGCAGGAGTAGGATTCTCTTGAGCATTGGTAGAAGAAATTGCCAATGACTATGTGAAAAATGAAAACACCATATTACATACGCAGTAATCAAACCCTACTCCTCAATCTCATATTAAAGATATAAAAATTAAGCTTACATCTCACCAAGATATACCAAGTACAAATAAAAATGCAAACACATTACCACCAGATGGAAGTAACACAAGAAGATTGAATATTTACTATTAATGGGCACAAAAATTGATAGGTTATATGAGACAATAGGATTCCCACATTGCCTATGTGTTACATTTCACCGCTTACATGCCTTGTTAAAATTATAAAATTGCAGCCTTGTAGAAAAACCTTTATATTCCCCCCCTAAAATCAAATGGCACTCCTTTTTATAGAGGTGATCTTTCATTACACTCATCACTAGGTCAACTTAGTAGGGCAAGAACTATTTTAAAGAAAAATGTTTTCAAATTTTCAAGATCAGGTTGGCCAACAACATTACATCTTTTTGCAAGTTAATAAAAGTGTCATCCTCATGTGAGCTATATTAATTCGACTCCCAAATTTCAATAGTTTCTCTACTTCATTACTGATGGTGTGATAGGCTCTCATTGCCTCCTCAATTGATCCTATTGCCAAGGACCTCTATCAGACACACTTTTGATGTCATTTTAACCATGCATGTACAAATGTATTGAAATTCCTTTGATTCTAATTTTGAAAATGCCTCCCCCAATAGTTGTTCTTTCTCTTCTTGTTCCTTAGTTGTAAGTGGTTCCCCAACTTCTCTTTTTCCATCTTTCAAAGATATCTTTTACTTGGTTTCTTTGATTTGATTACATGAGATAGTGAAATTCCTTCTCATACTTAGCATAGGTGGGGAATTCAAAGACTCTCTATCATATCAATAGTAAAATTTAGAACTACTCAACTTGTTGGAACAAATACTTTCCTCTGCTTATGGTCATGTCTATGTGCACATGTTGAGACCAACTTAGGAGGCTGTAGGGATACTAGGGATGTAACAGCTTAATTTAATCTTGAACTAGCCATGCATTGAGCATGAAAGGGTCTATCTCCTTTCTTGTGCATCTTTTGTAGAAACTTTAGGATAGATCAACATGCTCCAGATCTACATCTCCAATCTTTGGATATGTAATTACTCCAGTTGGAGGATTTTCTTGCATTTATATAATGAGTACCAAAACCACCACTTAGAACATACCTTGATCATCAGAAATATCCTTTAAATTCATAAGGGTTAGTATATTCTATGATCTTAAAAGAATTCATCTTAAAATACATTAGAACAAATAGAGAATTCATGCTTTTCTTTGTAAGTTATCAGGTATCCCAGTAGTCCTACACTTGCCTAAAGGGGAAGCATTGTGTAAAGTATTAGGCACCAAGGATAGCAGTGATCTGAAATCTATGTCAATAAATCAAGTAAAACTCATAACTCCGACCCACCGATCCTGAAAGTTTATCGAGTTAAGATGTCAGGGATCAGGGTGATATTTAAATTTATTCTTAAAAGGTAGAGAAAAAGAAATAAATCTGACATCATGGTCTTGAGGGAATTAATACATTGTATTATCAAAGATCAAGGTTGGGGAGGTCATACGATCAATGGAAAAATTTCAATGAAAACTACAATAGCTAGATATGCTAATCCTGATGACGTAATACTTTAGTTCTTCGAGAATCAAGAATTGGGAGGATCAAAGACTCAAAGCTCAAAAGGAGAAAAAACAAGACAAGGCCAAACTTGTGATCTCAAAGGACTTAGGAATTTAAAGCGTCGGAGATTAGGGATTGGAAACAACCTTGAACTCATGCTCCAAAAGACAAGGAAAATGACAACGCTCGATACGTCAATCCTAAAAAACTTAGGAATTCAAGTATTGGGGGGTTGGGGATCGGAGCAAACCCATATTACATGCCAAAAAAACTAAAAGAATACAAATAACAAAAACTCTAAAAGGCAACATGAAATTAGTGCCAAAAACAACCTTGAAAAGCATGCATAGACCAAAATAGATTCAAATGGCTAGGGTTAAAAAAGTAAAAGAAAAAAACATAGAACAATGAAACCATTCAAAATGACCAAAATATGAAGAACAAAGTGGTAAAAAAACAAAATCAAAGTCAAACCATACAAAGCTAACATGCAAGCAATCATAAATCACCATTAATATGCAAAAAACTCAAAGAAACCACACCTAGAAAGAAAACGAGTTGAAAAGACAGTCATAGAACACCCAACCATCATGCAAGCCACAGATCATGAACCCACACCCCCAAACACACTAGCGGCTTTGATCTCATGCTACAAAATTTGCATCATGATTAAAATTGTCAGAGCTCCAAGAGAAAAATACAAAATGTATAAAAGGTGAAAATAGAGTAGGGTAAATGACAATAAATCCCCCTTTCACATGCACGTGGGAAATTGCAATAAATGCAAGTCTAAGAGTATGTTAGAATTTATCAGATCCCTTGCCAGTCAGGATATCAGAGATGCTTCTACTACCATACAAATATGTCAAACTCTGAAGATCTGACAACAGTGACACACTAGACCAACACTAGTATCCTCAGACTTCAGGATGTTGGGGATGCTTCTACTATCACACCAAGATGACAAACCCCAACAAGATGAAAACTCAACCATGTAAACATACAAAGGGAAAATGTTAGGTTTTTAGCAGTGATTCTAGTGTCATGTTGAAATGATAAGCCCTGATACCCCGATAGGGTAGGCAACAAGGAAAACTAAGTAAAAGACACCAAAATTAATTTTTTAATACCCATTTGAGAAAAGAAAGGGGGGTAAAAATATCAAAACAAAGACCAAAACATGCCAAAATGAAGAAAAGAAAAGATTCTAAGTAGAGGCAATGAAGAAAAATCAACATCACACCACAGGAAAATGAAACAAGCAATGTAAAGAAAAGGGGGTCCTCTTTTGCCCAAAATGGGGCATGTTGTGTAGTGCAAAACAAAATGGCAACCATAACAAGAAAAAAAAATCTAGAGTATTTTGAGGAAAACAACGAGCTGTAAAACCAAAAATCACTTATAAATCAAGAGATACAAGAGACAACAAGGCATACCAGTGTAAATAACCAACAAATTAGATAGAAGACAAACAAAGCAAAATAGAAAGAAAAAAGGAGATAGGAGCACACCCACACAAACTAGGAAAAAACTGAAATCAAACTAAAACAACAAGTTCCAACTATCAGATAAAACAAGTCTATAAACCAAACTAGCCATTGAAGCTCAAATGAAAACTAGCTAACTAAACAACTAACTTAACCTAATTTAGGCTAGGTACAAATGGCTTAGGATAGAAAGCACATGAATTGCCTCCTAACTGACTTTAAGTTTTTCTTAGTAGTAATAATTGTTATCCTATTTTGCCTTTTGGCTAAATAGCCTAATAATCCATGAGATCCTAGTGTTTTCACCTTTTGGAATGCAAGAGAAAACCACCCAAATTGACTAAGTCCTAAAAATCTTAAGTTTTCCTTGTGTTTTTAGAGTTTTAGAGTTCAGACTTCTCCTCTTCATCATACCATGTCTATTCACCCTAAACTTTTCTTTGGTCGCTTGTTATTCACCTAAGTGCTTCAGGCGCTGGAGGTCAGGAGTTCCTTGTTTTCTCTTCTTCTGGTGGAAGGTGGCAAACGGAAGGCCTAAAGTTTGAGATCCACTCTTTACCTTTCAAAATGTTTTTTTTAAGTGTTTCAGAGGTCGGGGATCAGAGGTTTTGCCTTCGTCCTCTTTTAGAAGTCGGATGGCCCGCTGACCAACACCTTGACAGGTGTTAATTCTTTCTAAGGCATTCTACCATTCGTTGAGCCTTTTGGGTGGACCCAAAGCAAGATTATAGAACTGTGGGAAGAAGAGAGGTGGTAGGTTTCAATAGCTCATCATTTAAAGAACCTGAAGGAGGCCATGTGGCATAATCTACGACTCTTCTACCTTTCCGTGGTGGATTCCAATGATGTTTTATTAAAGACCGCAAAATGGTGGGAAGCTGCCAAGTGGCCATGACATCATCTAGAAATACCTTAAGGAGGAAGGTTTAGGGTCTGAGTTCCACTTCTTTTCCTTCAAAATATTTCTAAGTGTTTCAGGGAGTTAGACTTTAGACTTTTCTTCTTCCCTCTTCCTTTCTTTTGAAAGGAGGAAAGCTGACAGCCTGAGACCTGATCTCTGCTAATTTCTCAAATTGGCCAAGCATTGTAGAAGTGGAGATCAATTTCTTCTTCTTTCCAAAGAACAATGCAATGGTGAAGGCCCAACCCCTGAATCCTGATGATTTCTCTTCTGTCAGACTTCAGAGACTGGGGTTTCCTCTTTCACCTTTTTGAGCCCGATCGGTGGGAGACTAATCAGAGGAAGTCCAATATGGAGGGGCCTAACCTTTTTGCCTTCCAGGGGTATTTTCTACTGTTCAAAATGTGACAGGACTTCTCAATGACCCTCTTGGTCACCATTAATGCTTCTTCAGAGCATGATTTCTTGTAGAAGATGGATTCCTCACCTCCCCATTGTACTATAACCTCACTTGCATTAAATATTTGTACCCATGGCATGAGCGGGCACTCTTCTTTAGTGGATTTCATGGGCAGATTCATGTGGGTGTGCTCTACAAACACATAATGAATTTATTGTAGTATGGATGATGTTCTTTCTTGTTGGCTTCTCTTTCCACATCCATGACTACTATAGTTTGATCAAAAGAGTTATATATGCATGTATTAGAGATGTATTTCTAGTTGGTTAGCTATTCTTCTGGGTTGTTATGTTGGGTGGATTATTTGTTATTTTCAGACCTTGTAATGTACCTATAGAACCAACTAAATGTGATACATTGTGCTCATTTTCTAAGCCTTTGTTGTCTCTAGTTGATTGTTCACCAATGAATGTAGATGGTTATTTTGTGTCTACTCTTCTATAATAGATTGTCTTCCCTTTATAATGGCTATTTAGCCTTCATGATCAATACAATCACTGATATTTCACCTCTCTTATTCTTTTTCTCTATGTTTATTTGAATCTTGTGACTCATTCTGTGGATAAAATCGTCCATTCATTAGTTGCAATCTTCTATTCGAGCCTCTATCAAAGTTATAATTTTATGTGAATTTTTTCAATATTTGAGATCATTATTGTGTTACGTCAGTCCCAACTAACATTAAAATCTGGTGCATCATCTCCCCTTTTAATTTTAGTATTTTCTTCTCCCTTTTGTCTGTGAGTGTAGCATTAGATTTAGTTTAATTCTCTGAGTCTTAAGCTCAAATATAGGAACCATCCTTCTCTAGAGGTATGGTCTCATCTGTAAGGTCCCACACCTTGATATCAATCCCATTGTGTTATTGGAATGCTTGAACAAGCTCCAAGCAGGGTGCAATTTTATGTGACAATAGTTTCTAGCATGCCCGGTGGGACTCTCTACTCTGAGTAAGAGCTAGACTAAGGAATTTTGGTGCTATTCTTAGTTCATTTGTTGTTATAGAAGCATTCAACAAGCACCTGGCAAGTCTACTAGTCCAGTATCCATATCAACCCAACATTTCATGCCTAGAGTGCAGACCCGATCTTCTTCCAAAGGTAATTCTCAATCCATAGAACTATCATTTATTGAATCAAGAAGAAGTAGACTGTCTAGGTACCCTATGAGGGAAAATAGGAGTGCAGTTCCATCTCTTTCAAGAGCCAAGTCTACCCCCCTCCAACTAGATTCCAAGTTAGGTTTCAATATTCAAGAAGAACCATACGCATACCTAGAATTAACCTGAATATCCCCAACATGGCACAAAATCTTCCTTTTGTCACATTTAATGGGAGTATCCCTCTAGACCTAGCCTAGTATGATTATATCCCTACCTCGGCCTTAAAGGAAATTACATATTTTATGGGTGAGAATTCCACCACCCCTGTTGAACATATCCAAGACATTGCCAGTGTATGCTCTATCCACAATGCCACTATAGACAATATGGCTATGAGACTGCTAGCTTCTTCATTCAAAGGGAAATCCCTTTAATTGTATAGAGGTCTCCTAGCCAATTCCATCTACAATTGGGATGATTTGGGCACTAGACTATGCTAGCACTTCGAAGACAAGAGTGACCACTTGTCACTAATGGAACATCTAGCTACAATCAAGAGAGCCCTTATGAATACATGGTGGACTTCAACTATAGATTCCAAAAGACATAGGATAAAATCCCATTATTGGTGAAACCCTCCCTAAACACTACATTCATTTATTATTTGAGATCTCTAAGTTCTGACATTATTGTCATGATCCAATCTATGGGAGGGACTATGCTACCAGATGCATATGACATAACTATAAGAGTAGAAAACTACCTAATTCATACTGGGAAGATTGGTCCAAGACCACCAATGCCTTTATTCCTAGAAGCTCCTGTCATTCATCCTATTGTGGCTCTAATTCCTACAACAGTCACCCCTGCAACCTCTTTAATGACACCCTCAAATGAATTGCATGATGTCAAGACTTTGCTACAAAGGTTTAGCAATGAGTTGGTGGCACTAAAAAGGTAGCAAGCACAACCCAACAAACCATATTAGCCATTCAATCAGAACTATCAGTGAAATAGACCACAATATCAAGGTAATGTGTAGAGGCTGAATTAGCCTAGTTATATCAGACCACTAAATGATGTACATCCCCATGTGGCAAGCACATTTGGACCTTTGGTACCCATACAAAACAACATAGCTCAGGATAATGATTGGTGTTATCCATGTAATCAGCCCCATGATCAGAATTTGTGCCAAAATAGAGAATTTAGTCAGGATTTGACAGTGCAAACCAGCCAAAGAATTCAAAGCAATAGGTTAGCTCTAGCCAATAAATAGTGGGAGGGTAGGAACAAATACAAAACAATTCTACTTTGATGAATTGGACATAGGATGACTTTTGTGGTGTTAATCAAGGTGCAGGCCCAATAGCACATAGCACAAGGGCCAAAAGAAGAGCCACTGAGGATGCATCAATACCTAAAGTTGGTTAGAAATCTTCTTCTCATGCATCCCAAATGGCTACAAGTGAAGGGGTAGTAGCTAGGACTCCTTTAAAACAAGCAAATCAGACTATTGGTGGGGCAAATCCAAATCCACTGCTAGAATAGTAGTCCTAGGCCAGTCAATAGCCAAAGGTTGACACTATTGCCAAAACATCTCAAAAGGTCAATCAAATTCCCTTTAGCATCCTTGATCAAATGAAGAAGACCAACCTCAACGTCACAATGTGGGATGCTTTGTTGATTCTAGTTCAAAGAGATTTGCTACAAGAAGCTTTGACCTGCTTCAACCAGCTTGCCATAGAGGCAATGAAAGAAAATGCTGCTATCCCAACAAGCATATGCCAACCCAAGGAGGAAGTGAGCACAAGAAAAACTAGTAAGCCCCCTGCATTCTATGTTTCCCTAATCATTGGTGACAAATTATTTCATAATTGTATGATAGATTATAGTACGGGTACCTCTGTTATGCCCAAAAATATACCTGATAAGTTAGTCATTGAATATGAGCTTGTAAATAAGGGGATAGTGTAGTTAGATGGCACTGTTGTCAACTCAGTAGGTGTTATTAAAGGTATGAAGCTTACTCTACATGCACGCCCTAGATGCTCTATTTCACAAGACATCTCAGTTATTGACCTCCATACATACTTTGGCATATCACTACCAAAATAGGTGGGTACCTATCTTCTAACTGGTCCCACATGTTATTTAGAACATGATATGGCACTAAGGTGACCATTAAGGATGAGCCTATTGCTAATGATCATATATATCCCTATTATCCTAGCCCTACTAATATGAATTGCACAATCCATGAGTTGGAGGAGGATGACAACAGTATGCATGAGGCTACCACACCTGTGGAGGAGATCCCTGATATATTGCTTGATGAGTGGGCAAATTATTTTTAGTTTGATACTCTTGATCACATAGGAAGAAACAGGGTTGGGTACTTATTATATTCATGAGGAAGATGACATCATCCCTAATATTGAAAAGGCAACAATAGATCCAAGTGGGATATGGTAATTATATTTTGATGGCTCCAGAAGCAAAAATGGAGTAGGTGCTGGGGTTGTATTGATTTCACCCCAGAAAGAAAGTTATTCCTCTACATTCAAATTACAGTTTAGTTGTCCTAACAATGTGGCTAAGTATGAAGCCTTAATTCAGGGTATACATGTGGCACAAAAGAGAGGAATAAAGATTTTACAGGCATTTGGTGATAGTGAACTTGTTGTCCATCAAATTAGGTCAAAAAGCACTTCAAGGAATGACTTTCTCAAGTCATATAAACATAGAGTCTGGGACTTGATTGAAGACTTTAATGCCTTCAATATCCAGGTAGTGCCTAGATAGATAAATAAAAATGCTAATAGGCTGGCTACAATCGGTGCCCAGTTTGAAATTCCCTAGAATGTCAAACAAAATTCATATCAACATGTGAAGATTGTTGTGAGGCATGTTGTTCCTGACAATGTGATCAGATGGCAAGTATTTCAGAGTGACCAACATATTGTAAATTTTTTTCAAGATGAGCCAAAGTTTGTTGTCAAAAATCAATCAATATTTCAAGAACAATATGGTGACCAAGTGATCCATCTAAAGACCAATGAACTACCTAGAGGATTGATCAGTTTATAGAGCATATTTAGTGTTGATGATCAACCAAAGAAGGAGAAAATGAAAATGACAGTCAAGAAAGAAGACTATGAAGAGGTAGAGATTGCACAGGGCCGATTTCTAAAGCATGGCAAGGTATGTGATCAAGCTGAAAGCCAAGGTTTTGTTGAACATTGTAATGAATTCGATGACTTAATTTCTTAGCATTATAGGGATTTGAAATGATTTGACCTTGTTTAATCCAACATATCTTTTATTTAGACCCCAATTGGTTCAGAAGCGCCTACAAAATTATGTTTACTTTTGTAATAAGGTCTTTTGACCAATGCATTTTCATTTCAGTTGTATCTAGGTTCATTTTGTAAGTCCCAAGTGACTTAGGGGACATTTGTCAATTGTAATCGCATAATGCTAAAAATAGTAATAATGCCAAAAATAGGCAGTAGGATTTCCCAGCCGCTTGGATTGATCTCCCAGCCGCTTGGAGTCAGTTCGGTACTACTTAGGGTGAATTGATAAATGCCTAAAGGAATGGCCAAATGATGGAATGTAATCAGACTGAAGTAGTGTGATCAAAAGTGATTGTATTGTGCTTAGGAGAAATAAAGCAATTTTGTCCTGTCCATTTGATTTTCATTTCTTACAACTATAAATCGCATAACTATAGATTTCCATTCATTTTGTATTTTATATTGTTTCCGTATGTCGTCGTGAAGCATTCCACTGGTGAGATTTCCATCGAAATTAGTGGAATGGCTTTGTTGTATGAATATTCATTTTGCTCTTTGTTTTGTTTTTCCTGTTCAGTGGTGTAGAGGATCCTGATAGGGTGTTTCACGTAGTAAGAATGACCTAGCATCTCCATGTGCTAGGGTTTGCAGGAAGTAAACTGTGCAATGGCGCATTGGTGCATTGGCCAAGGGTTACGAGTGTTCACCGACGGAACGAGTCTCATCAAAGGCAAATGCCATCGGGCATTGGAAGAAGGATGAGGGACTTGGCCGATGGAGTTGAATTGGTGGCTCATCTGTTAGTTCGTTGACTATGAGAAATTAGGGCATCGGTTTGTGTTTTATGTTGTGTGCTCCCCATCATATTGGTATCAGAGCAAGGTTAAGATTTGGGTGGCAAGTCGAGTTGAGGACTTGTAGGATTGTTGGCATTTGGGTGTTGTCTGTGAATATTTATGTCAGATAGAGATAGCAAAACAGAGGCAGAGAGGATGCCTCCCAAAAGTATGTCATAGGACGCCATTAAAAAGTTGATCAAGGAGATGCTTGAATCCAAGTTAGGAGAGTTTAAGTAGACCAAAAGCAAAGATAGGGAAAATGAAAGTGACAACAAGGAGGAAAATACATAAATTGGTGAAACCAGTAAAAAGGTAGAGGAGATACCAGCAGACCAGAGGGCTTTTTTAAATGCATTGAAGTCAGTCAATAGGGACACCATAGATGGGTTGCCTATGTATAGTGGAAGTATGGAAGCTGAAGAGGTGATTGACTAGATTGAGGCATTGAACAATCACTTCAAATACAAAGAAGTCCCTGATGATAAGAGGGTTAAGTTGGCAAAGGCAAGGTTGTAGGGATCTGCTCTTTCATGGTGGAATTATGTACAAGGAGAGAGAGTCAAGGAGGGGAAGAATATGATAACCTCCTGGGAAAGAATGAAGACCAAACTCAAGGCACAATTCTTACCCTTGGACTATGATGTGCAGATGTATAAGAGATTGCAGAACCTCAGATAGAGAGACCTTGATGTGAATGCATACACGCAAGAGTTTCATAAACTCAGTCTTAGATCAAAGAGAAAAGAAGCAGAATCAAAGAAGGTGGCCAGGTACTTGAATGGCCTAAGGATGAACATCCAAGATGAGATCAGCATCTTAGCACCAGAAACAATGAACAAGTGTTTCCAAATGGCCTTAAGGGCTGAATAGAAGATAAAGAGAAAGAATGAGCAGAAAAGCAAAGGTAAGGGTGGAAGGAATTTTAGAGGCAGAGGCAGTTTTGGAGGAAGAAGTCCTAACCGGAGGCCTAGTGATGAGTCTAGCCAAGAAGAGCAAGTTGGGGACTCAAGTAGCAGAGGAGGCTACCGAGGAAGAAGGCCTAATGGAAGAGGTGGGACAAATGGATCAAGTCGAGGATCTAAATTCTCCAATATGAGATGTTATAACTACAATCAGATAGGGCACCCGACATACAAGTGTCCAGAGAAGGCCTCAACTTCTCATGGTGGTGAGAAGAGAACTACTTTGATTCAAGAAGATGCAAGGAGTGTGACATCTCCTGAAGTGAATCTAGCATTAGAAGTGGGAGAAAATCTGATGATCAAGAGGACACTACTCAAGAAACTAGTGCAGACTAAACCATCCCAAAGAAGGGCTTTGTTTAGAATCAACTGTAAGATCCAAGGTAAGGTTTGTAAAGTTATTATTGACTCTGGTTCTACTGATAACATCATATCTTTGGAAGCAGTGAATAAGTTGAATCTGGAAAAGATACCCCATAACAGTCCATATAAAGTTAGTTGGTTCAATAAGGGGCAGCACATACTCATCAGTGAATAGGCATGGGTAGAATTTAGTAGTGGGGGATATAGAGAAAAAATTTTTTGTGACATCCTTCCAATGGATGCTTGCCATCTGCTGTTGGGCAGACCATGGTAGTTTGGCAAAAAGGCTCATCATGATGGAGAAAAGAATGCTTACTCATTTCAAAAGGATGGTGTAACTTATAGGATACAGTCATTGGTAGAAGAAGATCCATGACATGTAGGGTCTAGTGTAATGATGGTAGGAGAGAAAGAATTCATGGACACATTAAAGGAAGGTGATGGAGTAGGTTTTTCTTTGATTGTGAAGCCCAAGGGTGAACAGAAGAAAAGTGTGAGAGAAGTAGGACCTAAGGATGTCAGAGATTTGCTTGAGAGTTACAAAGGAGTGATTGCAAAGGACATACCCGATTCCCTACCACCAATCAGAGACATTAGTCATCGGATAGATCTCATACCAGGAGCAGTACTTCCTAATAAGGCAGCATCTAAAATGACCCCACAGTAGAATGAAGAGATAGAAAATCAGATTCAAGAACTCCTAAACAAAGGGATGATAAGGAAGAGCCTTAGCCCATGTGCAGTACCTACTGTTTTAGCCCCAAAGAAGGATGGGAAATTGAGATTGTGTACTGATTCTAGAGCAATAAATAGGATAACCATCAGATATAGGTTTCCTATTCCTAGAATTGAAGATCTTATGGATTGTTTTGGAGGTGCTACCTATTTCTCTAAGATAGATTTGAAGAGTGGATATCACCAGATAAGGATAAGAGATGGGGATGAGTGGAAGATAGTTTTCAAAACCAATGAAGGGCTATATGAGTGGCTTGTAATGTTGTTTGGTCTTTCAAACGCCCCTAGTACCTTTATGAGGCTGATGAATGAGGTGTTGTAGGAATTCATAAGAAAATTTGTGGTAGTCTACCTTGATGATATTTTGGTTTTCACTAAGAGCAAGGAAGAGCACTTGAAACATTTGGAGATAGTCTTGAAGAGGCTACAAGATCAGAAATTACTGATAAACTTGAAAAAGTGTGACTTCATGAAACAAGAATTGGTGTACCTAGGTTTTGTCATCTCTAAGGGTGATTTGAAAATGGATCCTTCCAAGGTAGAAGCTATTTTGGATTGGCCTACACCCAGGACAACAGGAGAGGTCAGAAGTTTCCATGGATTGGCCACATTTTACAAGAAATTCATTAAGAACTACAGTGACATCTGTGCACCTATGTTGGAGACCATCAAGGGTGGAGGTAAGATGAAGTTTGTGTGGATAAGAGAAGCAGATAGGAGCTTTGAGAGTCTGAAACATAAAGTTGCTAAATTCCCTGTTTTAGTGTTACCTAATTTTAATAAGGTTTTCATAATTGAATGTGATGCAAGTGGACTGGTCATAGGAGCAGTATTGAGCCAAGAAGGTAGACTAGTAGCCTTCTTCAGTGAAAAGTTAAATGAAGCCAAGAGGAAATACTCCTCTTATGATATAGAGTTGTATGCTATGGTACAAGCTCTAAAAAAATGGAGGCACTACTTGCTTCCTAAAGAATTTATTGTATAGGCTGACAACCATGCTCTCAATTTTTTGAATGGACAGGAGAAGTTCAGTCATAGACACATGAAATGGGTGGAAAGTCCTCAAGCATACACTTTCATCATCAAGCATAAAAAGGGAATAACGAATAAGGTTGCTGATGCTCTAAGCAGAAGGGTGTTGACAGTGCAGGAAGTGCAGCTACAAAGCATGGGTGTTGAGTCACTCAAAGGATTGTATGAAGAGGACCAAGATTTCAAGGAGATTTACAAGGTATGCAGTGAGTTTGCCAATGCTTTACATAGTGAATGTTCAGACTATACATTACAGGATGGACTTTTGTTCAAAGGGAGTCAGCTGTGTATTCCTAAGTGTTCCATGAGGGATAATATTGTGAAGGAAAAACATAGTGGTGGTTTAGGAGGACATTTTGGTCTCAATAAGACCTTAGATCTTGTTAGAAGATTTTACTTTTGGCCAAAGATGCAATATGATGTCAGAAGGTTTGTTGAGTGTTGTATGATTTGCCAGTGAGCAAAGGGAGTCTCAACTAATGCAGGACTGTACCAACCTTTGCCCATACCAAATAGACCTTGGGAAAGTTTGAGTATGTATTTTGTGATGGGATTGCCCAAGACAAGGATAGGTTATGATAGTGTGTTTGTTGTGGTAGATAGGTTCAGCAAAATGGTGTACTTTATTCCTTGTAAGACCACCAATGATGCTAGTTACATTGTAGGTTTGTTCTTTAAAGAAATTATCAGGATTCATGGATTACCTTTAAGTATTGTATCTGACCGAGACAACAAATTTGTGGGACATTTCTGGAGAACCTTGTGGAAAAGATTGGGTACAAATTTGTCTTTTAGTTTAGCCTATCATCCTCAGACTGATGGCTAAACTGAGGTTGTGAATAGGTCATTAGGTAATCTACTGAGATGTTTGACAAGAGAACATGGCAGTAGTAGGGATGTGGTACTCCCACAAGTAGAGTATGCTTATAATGATTCTACAAACAGAAGCACAAGTTTAAGTCCTTTTGAAGTTGTATATGGTAGTCATCCTAGAGGAATTTTTGAATTGCGAGATGTTCAAGGGTTGGACAAAAGGAGTGGACATGCTGATACATTTGCAGAGGCTATGAAGGAGATTCATCAACAAGTCAGAAATACTCTACACCAGAACAGTCAGAGATCAAGGCCAAAGTGGATCAAAGGAGAAGGGATGTGTAGTACCAAATAAGAGACATGGTCATGGTTCATCTCAACAAGAACAAACTACCCAAAGGACAACACAGTAAGTTGATGATGCAAAAAATTAGACCTTGTTAGATTCTAGAGAAATATGGTCCTAATGCTTACAAAATTGAACTCCCTGAAGATATTGCTATTTCACCTATCTTCAATATTGCTGATCTGACATTATATAGGAGTCCTGATACAAGAGAAGGACTAGTAGATTCTATCCAAGACAATGCAGAGTGGGTGCAACATTTACCACCTAAGGAACCACCAAAGATGGAGTGCATCTTGGATAGCAAGACAACTAAGAAGACCTGAAATCAGACATATTTTGAGCACTTAGTCAAATGGCAAGGACTTCCAGACTCAGAAGCCACATGGATGCTGGAAGAAGACATCAAAAAGTGGGGTGGAGATTTGTAGCAATTAGTCTCTAAGAGTACTTGAGACAACTTTCACCCGGGCAGTATGGTGCAAGAGCACCTACAAAATTATGTTTACTTTTGTAATAAGGTCTTTTGACCAATGCATTTTCATTTCAGTTATAACTAGGTTCATTTTGTAAGTCCCAAGTGACTTAGGGGACATTTGTCAATTGTAATCACATAATACTAAAAATAGCGATAATGCCAAAAATAAGCAGTAGGATTTCCCAGCCGCTTGGAGTCAGTTCGATACTACTTAGGGTGAATTGATAAATGCCCAGAGGAATGGCCAAATGATGGAATGTAATCAGATCGAAGTAGTGTGATCAAAAGTGATTGTATTATACTTAGGAGAAATAAAGCAATCCTGTTCTGTCCATTTGATTTCCGTTTCTTACAATTGTAAATCGCGTAACTGTAGATTTCCATTCATTTTGTATTTTCCATTGTTGTCGTATGTCATCGTGAAGCATTCCACTGGTGAGATTTTTGTCGAAATCGATGGAATGGCTTTGTTATATGAATATTTATTTTGGTCTTTGTTTTGTTTTTCCTATTCAGCGGTGCAGAGGATCCTGATAGGGTGTTTCACCCAGTAAGAATGACCTAGCATCTCCATGTGCTAGGGTTCATAGGAAGTAAACAGTGCAATGGTGCATTGGTGCATCAGCCAAGGGTTATGAGTGTCCACTGACAAAACGAGTCTCATCAAAGGAAAATGCCATTGGGCATTGGAAGAAGGATGAGGGACTTGGCCGATGGAGTTGAATCGATGGCTCATCTATTAGTTCATTGACTATGAGAAATTAGGGCATCAGTTTGTGTTTTCTTTTGTGCACTCCCCATCACCAATGCAAAACATGTCCACCAAAAACTATAAGGCCCGCCCTTGTCTGACTAGTGTGTATCCTATTATTCACCTAGCTCTAGATTAAAATGATAAAATGATTGATTATTATATAATATGGTTTCGAGATGGATATATGTAGTGATTGGTTATATATCCTCATTAATATGTTAAATTTGCTTCGGCTATGATATGTATATGTGGAATTAACTTTGAGATTGAGTGTGTAGGTATTTATAACAAAACCACAGATACAAGAGATCATTCTGCACCTTATGTTGTGAAGCCGATCTAGTTCCACGAGGAACCAAGATCAACTCTGTGTTTGGTGCAATGTTGTAATATTGTAATATTGTCTTGCATGATGTTGAATGGGTTAGGTATACCCTCTTGTAAATTTGAATTATGATGTGTTGTAAGAATTGTTTTTTTTGAATTTTTATCTTATTTTTGAATTTTAAATTTTGAGACCCTTTTCTTGTGTCTTAACTTGACTCTGGGTGTCCTAACTAAGTTTAAATTGACCCTGGGTTATACCCCATGGGTATAGGGTCACTTTTGACTTGGGTAACCCTTGGTTAACCTCTGTATGGTCACCTTAACTTCACAGTGAAGTTAAGTGATGAATTTGGAGGCATGGGAAGGATAGGATGAGTGGGACCAACACTCAAGCCCATCCTTTCTCCATTTTCAAGGCTTGAAATGACTCCATAGTCCACCAATAATGGAGGGGCTTATCTTCTTGTTCCCTCACTTTTGGTGAGAGTCCCTATGAAGTGGTGTGGTCCTTCTTGAGTGGGGTTATTTTTTAATCCCACTTGGGATAGTGGGGATATTTTTTAATTCCACTTGGAATAGTGGGGATATTTTATTAATTCCACTTGGGATAGTGGGGATATTTTTTTAATTCCACTTGGGATAGTGGGGTTATTTAAATATTACAATCTTAAAAAAATAAATTTTTAATTCATCCACTATGAATTTAAAATTCATAAATAATGAGAGCCCTTAATCTCAACTTTTGATCCTCACCCTCCATCATCTTTTCAAAAATCTATAAATAAGACCTTTCTCTAAGCAATTAGGGAAGACTGGATTTTGCAAGGGAACTTGATTCTTGCAGGGGAACTTCATTCTTGCAGGGGGACTTCATTCTTGCATTCTTATGATACCTAATTTCCTCTAGGAAATCTTCTTCTGGCATCCTCATAATGCCCAATTCCTTCTCTATTCTCCTCTTCATAGCCTCATAATGCCAAAATTATTCTAGCCATCCTATATCCTCCATTCATTATCCCTTGCTTGTGATCATAGAGAGATTGTTTTTTTTTAGAAGGGAGATTTGGAGAGGAGGCTGGAGAGGAACTCTACATCAACTTCATCCATTAAAGGGTTTTTTAAGGTTGTATTTCAAGGCCTTTCCTTTGCATTTTCTATTTCTTGCATGATGGATTTGTGAAATGAAATTTGATTTGTTGTGTTGTAAATTATGTAATTGTGGGGAAATTTATTTGGGTGTTGACAGAGCTTCTTCCACTTGGGAGAAATGCTCATCAAGTGTGGGGTAGGGGAGGAGTGATCCTCCTCAAGTACATGCCTTGTTTCTTTTGAGATGTTAAAAGCCTTGAGGACATTTGTGTGACTTTGAGAAATTGTGTTATTTGGCTTGAGAGTCAAAATATGAACTCCTTCGAATCTTTGTTGGCAAGTTGGCTTGAGGCCATGAGAAGGAAACTGTGTTGAAATTTAATTGAAGGGTGACACTCTAGAGTTGAGTGTGTCCACTCTCCTAGCCCTCTTTAAACTCACGGTGGATGAGTTTTGTGTTGTGTAAATATCTATAGGTGTATTTGTGTTTTGGTGTGTTGTTTTTATTTTGTTGTGAAGTGGTATTGAATCCCCTAGGTGTGTGGATGATCTCCCTAGCTCGGGGGTGATCCTCTTGTGGGTCTACGGTAGGGAGGAGAGTAGCTTGTGTGGTGTTTCTTCCCTTGTGTGATATGTAGGTTTTCTGGGAGCTTATGGTGAAGCTTGGAGAAGATTATTGGATCTTAGAAAATATTTTATTTTCCTTTACTCTTAAGGGAGCTTGGTCTTTTAATAGATTCATCCTTGTTGATTTTACAAGAGGAGAACATTCTCTCTTTCGTTATATAATTTGGTATTTTGGAGTTGTGAGGAAATTACTTCCTTATTGTATTGATAGTTGTAGTTTTATTGTTCGTTTAGTTTTTCCATTTGGAAAGGAAATAAAATTGGATTAAAGTTGTGTAATTGAGTTAAATAGAAACTAATCTCATATTAAAAGTTTGCCTTAATATGAATAGTGAATAGTGAATAGTGAATAGCAAAAGTGAATAGTGAATAGTGAATAGTAAAAGTGGGATTTATTTATGCATATTGTATAATACGAATTGAATAGGTGCTTAAACTTAGAGTTGCAATTCGGAAATACAATGTTTATATTTGTAAAAAAAAAAAAAAAAAACTCTTTGCTCTGTTTTTAATGATTTATTGGATAGTAATCTGTTTTAACAAATTATATATATATTTATTTATTATGTATATATTCTATTCTTTCTTTATAGTTAAGGAACTTATTAATGAAATTGTGAGTTAAAGTGAACTGAGATAATGGCGGTATATATACATATATATATATTTAAATTAATTTTTAGAGAAATGGAAGAGAGGGCAAATGATCGTGCTTTGTTGAAAAATGATCTATCACCTAAAACAACTGTTGTACAAATGTAATTCGTGAGTGTAATACCCCACTAACAACTGCTTTGTTTACTCCTTAAGCATAGGTTTTTATAGTAGCAAGAGAAAATTTTTGATAGTTCGTATCATGACCACATGACGCATGTGGACATGACACGCGTGAATACGTGTTGTGACCGCATGGGAAATGTGGGCATGACAAAAACAGAGGCCTATCAATCTCAAAATAGAGCCATTAATGAGAAAAGAGCTATCCAAACTCATAGAGGCTAAAATCATTTATCCCATTAAATATTCCTCTTAGGTAGCTAACTGTGTTCCAATTAGAAAAAAAAGAGTGGGGAAATTAGATTGTGTGTGGACTTTAGAGACCTAAACAAGGCCTCCCTTAAAGACCACTATCCACTCCCTTCCATGGAGTAGATTCTCTAGATAGTAGTAGGAGATGAAATATTTTCACTCCTAGATGGCTACTCGGGCTATAACTAGATTCATGTAAAAGAATCAGACTAGTAAAATATAGCCTTTACCACCAAGTGGGGTACTTTGGCTTATTAGAAAATTCCATTTGGGTTGACTAATGTTGTGGCAACCTTCCAAAGAGCAATGGATTTGGATTTTAAAGGCCTAATCAATGATATTATTTTAGTGTATCTTGATGATCTAACTGTGTATTCCAAACATGTAGTTGACCACTTAGGTCATTTGAGAAAAGTATTTCAAATATACAAGGAATATGGAATATCATTGAATTCAAAGAAATATGTATTTTCTATCCCAAAAGGTAGATTGCTAGAGCATGTGGTCTCAAAGGAAGATTGGCCATTGATCCAAAAAAAACTAGTGACATTCTAACTCTTCCTCTTCCCAGTCACAAGAAGGGCCTACAGATTTTTTTGGGAAAGATAAATTTGTGAGATTCATACCAAATTTTGCTTTAGTAGAAAAGCCCTTCACAAACATGCTTAAAAAGAATGTTGCCTTCACATGGTCAAAGGAAGGTAGAAATAGTTTTGAAGTTGTCAAGTAGGCCACTACATAGGCTCCAACGCTGATAAATCCTAACTATGAGAAGGATTTTATCCTTTATGCCTTTGGAGGAAAGGAAGGCATATCATCAATTTTAACCCAGTGGAATGAAGGTAACAACCAATTGCTTTCTTCATCCAACCACTCAAAGAATATGAGCTAAAGTATGATTTTGTGGAAAAATAGGTGTTTGTAGTGGTGAAATCACTCAAAATGTTCAGGCATATGCTTTCAAACAACAAGATATAGTTGATGTTGAACCACCCTAGCATTAAGGAGTTTCTTCTGAGAAGATATAACAATGAAAAAAGGGCTAGGTGGATCACAAAGGTAATGGAATATGATGTAAACATCAACATCAGCAAGTTGGTGTGAGGTAAAGGCCTATGCGAATAGATGGCTACAGGTTCTGAGGTCAGAAATGATGTTGTGTGTGTTTTGGAACAAGTACAGTCGACTGCTTCCTATGGTTGAACCAACTAGTATCATGACATGGTCACCTTTCCATAGTTAGGTAGATGCCTAGATGGACTAGATCTGGCCAAAAGAAGGTATTTCAGGCTCTAGTCCATTCCTTATCTTCTTGTTGATTGTGTCTTATTTAGAAAAGATATCAATGGAGTTCTTCTTAGATGCATTGCACAAGATCAAACCTTTAGGGTATTAGAAGAATTTCATAATGGCCCTATTGGTGGTCACTATTCTCCAAGAACAACCATTGTTAAAATCATGAGGACTGGTTATTACTGGCCCAATTTATTTAGGGACGCCCATAGATGGGTAAGAAGCTACAAGGACTATGCATTATTTGTAGGAAAATAGAGGTTGGATGTCCTTCCCCTGCACCCAATTTAGATTGATTAGCCATTTGCCCAATGGGGTTTGGACTTCATTGGGATAATTAATCCACCATCCAGTGTTGGTCACAAGTAGATTTTAATAGTCACTGATTATTTTACAAGGTGGACAAAGGTAGTTGCATTGAAGGATGCCATAGAGGTCTCCATTTTAGACTTCCTTGAGGGGATAGTTACTATGTTTGGTGTTCCATTCACCATTATTTTTGACAATGTCAAGGCCTTTATAGGCACAAAAATCAATGAGTGGCTGCCTAACTATGGGATTTACTTGAAGACATCATCCAATTACTACCCCTAAGGGAATAGCCTGGCTAAGGCCAAAGACAAGAACCTAATTAGGATCATCAAGAGGACATTGGATGATAATCAGAGAACTTGGCATTCCAAGTTGAGGACAACTTTTTGGGCTGATAGAATTAATCCCGAGAGGGCCATAGACAATTCTCCTTTCATTCTTGTTTATGGAAGGGAAGTAAAAGTTCTATTATCATTAGAGTTTCCTTCCCTTGAGCATGCACAGTAGTTGGAATTGTAAGAAAATGATGCTATGATAGTCAAATTTGTTGAGGTGATGGAGCTTAAAGAAAAAAGGGATGCTACTATGAAGACTCTTGAGGCTCACCAAGATCAGGTCAAAATAATTTTTGATAGAAAATCAACTAACATAGCATTTAGTGAAGGAGATTTGGTGTTGAAATGGGATGTAGACAAAGCTAAAGCTAGGAGACATTCAAAATTTGATGTTATGTGGAGTGGCCCTTATATTATTACTAGCTACAAATAGGCCAATGCATTTCAACTTTCCAAGCTAGATGGAGAGGTTCTACTAATCCTAGTCAATGGGATTCAGCTCAGACCTTTCTTTTAGCATGGTTGTGGGATTTTGCAAATAAGTTTGGTGTTTCCTTTCAATAAGTGTCCTTGTACTCTACTGCATTCCCACTAGGAGGATGTTGGCCTTGTTCATTTTTTCCTTGTCTTGTTTCTCAGAGGTAATGTTCAGTTTGTTTTGGTCTAGCCAACCCCTATTCTTGTTGCTATGCCATTTGACTCTGTGACTAGTGGATTGGTAAGGCCTCTAGATGCTAGTGTTTAGTAGGCAAACACCCCTACCTAGTTGCCAAAATGTTATCCTTTTTTTCCTTTTGGCCAAATAGCCTAAAGATCCACGAAATCATAGTGTTTTCATCTTTTGGAATGCAAGAGAAAACCACCCAAATTGACTAAGTCCTAAAAATCTTAACTTTTCATTGTGTTTTCAACATGTTTTTAGAGTTTCAGAGTTTGAGCTTCTCCTCTTCATCATACCATGTTTGTCCACCCCAAACTCCACCTTGGTCACTTGTTATTCACCTAAGTGCTTCGGGCATTAGAGGTTAGAAGTTCCTTGTTTCTTCTTCTTCTAGTGGAAGGTGGTAGGTGGAAGGCCCAAAGTCTAAGCTCCACTCTTTTCCTTTGAAAATGTTTTTTTAAGTGTTTTGGAGGTTTTGCCTTCCTCCTCTTTTGGAAGGTGAATGGCCCAACAACCGACCCCCAATGGGTATTAATTCTTTCTAAGCATTCCACCATTCTACTAAGCCTTTTGGGTGGACCCACAGTAGGCTTGTGGAATCGCGAGAAGAAGACATATGGTATGTTTCAACAGCTTAGCATTTAAAGAAATTGAAGGAGGCCATGTAGCATAATCTATGACTCTTTTGCCTTTCCATGGAGTATTCCAATGATGATTTATTAAAGACCATAGAATAGTGGAAAGCTACCAAGTGGTCGTGACGTCATCCAGAAAAACCTCAAGGAGGAAGGTTTAGGGTCTGAGTTTCACATATTTTCCTTCAAAATATTTCTAAGTGTTTTGGGGAGTTAGACTTTGGAATTTTCTTCTATCCTCTTTCTTTCTTTTGAAAGGAGGAAGGCTAAGGGCCTGAGACCCGATCTGGCTGATTTCCCAAATCGGCTAAGTGTTGCAAAAGTCAAGGTCAAGTTCTTCTTCTTTTCAAAGAACAATGAAATGGTGAAAGCCCGCCCATCGAATCTCATCAATTTCTCTTCTCTTGGACTTTGAAAGCCAGGGTTTCCTCTTTCACCTTCCCAAGCTCGATTAGTGGGAGACCAATCGGAGTAAGTCTGATATGTCCAAACTTTTTGCCTTCCAGGGGCATTTTTTACTATTCAAAATATGACAAGATTACTCAGTGACCCTCCTAGTTGCCATTAATGTTTCTTTAGAGCCTGAATTCTTGTAGAAGATGGATTCCTCGCCTCCCCATGCTACTGTAAACTCATTTGCATTAAATCTTTGTACCTAAGGTAGTGGTGAGCACTCTTCTTCAATGGATTTTATGGGCAGAGCCATGTGGGCGTGCTCCAAGGACATAGAATGGATTTATTGTGGTATGGGTGATGTTCTTTCTTGTTGACTTCTCTTTCCACATCCATGACTGCTACAGTGATTAGAAAATCTATATATGCATGTGTTAGAGATGTCTTTCTAGTTGGTTAGTTGTTCTTCTAGGCTATTATATTGGGTAGATTATTTGTTATTTTTAGACCTTGTAATGTACCTTAAAACCAACTGGATGTGATACATTGTGCTCATTTTATGAGCCTTTGTTGTCTCTAGTTGATTGTTCACCAATGAATGTAGATGGTTATTTTGTGTCTACTCTTCTGTAATAGATTATTTTCCCTTTATAATGGCTATTTAGGGCCTTTGTGATCAATACAATTAATGATATTTTGCCTCTCTTATGCTTTTTCTCTATGTTTAATTGAAGCTTGTGACTCATTCTGTGGATAAAATAGTCCCTTCATTAGTTGCAATCTTCTATTTGAGCCTCTATCAAAGCTATAATTATGTGTGAGTTTTTTTAATATTTGAGATCATTGTTGTCTTATGTTGGTCCCAACTAACATATGGAAATTTGGTACATCACCTCCCCTTTTAATTTCAGTATTTTCTTCTCCCTTTTCCTTATGACTGTAGCATTAGATTTAGTTTAATTCTCTTAGCCTTAAGCTCAGAAATAGGAATCAACCTTCTTTGGAGGTATGGTCTCATCTGTAAGGTCCCACACCTTGAGATCAATCCCATTGTGTCATTGGAATGCTTGGATAGGCTCCAAGTAAGGTGCAATTTCATGTGACAACAATAACCTATCACATATGGTCCTAAGGAAAGAAAACTCATCCTTGTACTTAAAAATATGGAAACTAGGCAAGCTCGGTTCAAATTTTGCGTACTACTCTCATAAAATTAGAAGTTGCAAGTCATCTCCATGATCATGATTAATCCATAAACATGTTTTACTACCTCTAGTAAATTAAAATTTATCAAAATGTAAAGGAGAATGAGAAGATACATGATTTATTGGATTTCCAGCTATAGGCATATGTTCATGCAATGTGGTCTCTCCTTCTAGAGGTCTTAACTCATGATATACCTCTCCATTTTTCTCAAGTACTTCTGGATATGGGTTAAATGGATAGATTCTATTGATTTGTGTATCTCAAGAGTCTTTTACTTCATGAGATATGTTTTTGTATTCATCAAACCCCTATATATCATCATTAAAGACATGTGAATCTAGTTGAAGATCATTGTAAGTAAGGTTAGAGTTGCCATCACATTCTAAACAAGAATCTTCCCTCGATAACTCATGTTAAAGCATTGGATTGGTAACATAAAAATCACAAAGATACTCCCTTATTCCACTTTGCTAGTCATGATGAGGAGATCTAGGCTCCAAGATAGCCTCTACATGTTCTTCTTTGTCTTTCTCAAGCCAAATTTTGTCAAGTCCTTCCAATTGCACCAAAGGGTCAATCTCACCCCCATAAATATGTGCATATATATCAATGTCTAACTTACCATCTACTTTACCTTCTTCATTGATATAAATATGATATGGATAATTGGTAGAGGGTGTGTTTCTAATATGAACAATCCTTGAAGCATTTTCTTCTAAAAAATTAGTTTCTAACTTGCATTCTTTACTCACACAACAAAGTATATTAGGTGTTCCATAGTTTGATTGAAATTCCTACTTATTCAATTTAGCTTCATGATTGTTATAGATTTGATATAACTAATTTTCCTGAGCCACTAAGTTATCCCAACTGTGAATAAGTTTCTTAATTTCCCAAAAATCTATTTGCAGGTCATTTTCTTAGTTTATAGGAAGAGATCTATCCACTATCCTATCAAAAGGGTCATCTACCATCTCATCTATAAACATGCCATTCTCCATTTTGCCATGATTTGCATTCAAACCAGCTTGTCACCTCATGAATGTTCTCATCATTTGGAATAGGCTTGTCACTATTTTATTATAATCTAATCAGTTCATCCACTTCCCTAGGTGATTGCATAGTCCAATGATCTACTTCAAGAATGCATCTTCAATTGGAATGATTCTCTTTAGGGGGGCATCAAACCTTGTAATAAAATCTTGTAGTCTTTCTCAAGGTGTTGATTTGTGATGTGTATTCTACATCCATCCAGTTGTGTTAAATCTTATAATAACATTGAAAAACCCAACTATTGCAATATCTTATTCAATTTCTCTTGTATAAGTTGAATATTCATATCAACTAGGTCAGGGGTGGTCATATCGTCATTATGTAAATATTTTTGACCTCCATAGGGGCCACTTGGTGCTGTATCTTGATGGCAGTAGTTTTGGGATAGCATTGTAGAAGCTCCATCTACTTTAAATTGGTCATCATACCTTGATGTTTCATGGGTGATTTTTATAGTTAAGTTACCTAGGAACTCAAACCTTTGATTTGGATCAACCTTTGGATTCATTTTATCTTCATATTTGAATAGACTATCAAGTTGATATGACTGATCCATATCCATAGATGTACCTTGTGTATTTTGACCCCAAAATTAACCTTGCATTGAGTTGGCTTGATTTTTATATGACTGATCGATATCACCTTCACTTGAAAAATTATCATCATACGAACAATTTGATCCTCATGGTCCTATATCCTACTACATTTGGGTGATGTAGCTATATGTAGGATTGCATGAGGCATGGAACTCACACACTTAACAAAATTTGAGCTCAATTGACTGAAATCTTGTCCTTGAATCTGGTTGAGTTGATTTGTTGCATTCGCTAATTACATATTTTGAGGATTCAACATCCTATAATTGGTTGATTTGAAAGGTTGTAACTTAGTAGATATGTTGAATGGGATGATATAACACTGTAGTGGTTGGTAACTTGAAAGCAATTGTGTATTACAACTCCCAACTTGACTATTTATACCATTTGTGATGTCGTATCCATATTGTGCCAATAAGATAGCCTTGTTGAATGCATCATTCAAGGTAGCAACCTCACCCAATAGTCTAATATTTTTTTCAAATGAGGCATCCAAACACCATAGATAATGATCCTTCAACATTAAATCACTTACCATCTTATTTGAAGCATGAGCCCTTTGATACATGAGAAGGAACCTATCATTGACTTGTGAAATAGATTCTTTTGGTGTCCTTTTTATGGCTACAAATTGAAATAATGAATATTGTGTACTCAAATTAAGATCAAACTAATTTGAAAATAAACATTCTAATTCAGCCCATTAGAAAATGAAATTAGGCAGAAGACTCGCATACCATTGAAGTGTTGCACCTTGAAATGTATTGATAAATAAATTGCAAATGACATCTTCATGTTCAATCTTAAGAAAAACCATTAGGTCCTTGCAAATCATCACATGATCTAAAGCATTTTGTCCATTATAGGGGGAGAATAAAGGAATCTTGTTGTGTGCATGAAAAGTGATCTCATGGAGACCCCTGGAATACATAAAGGGCTGCCCATTGGAGCTAGATCCCCCCAAGATCTTATTAATCTAAAACATACAAGTAACCATGAATGTATACTTTGTCAAGCCCTCCTTCTATCACTAGTTTTGTTGAGGGGTTTTTTTACACACTTTCCAATATGTAGGTAGAACATAAAAATGCACCACCTCTCCTAAAAAGAAACCAACCTCAAGAGATTGATAACCCCAAGGTCCCTATTTTGCTAGGTCATAGCAGTGCTAGATAGTTCAATGGATCATGTAGCTATACTTGTACAAGGGGCTACTGGTAATTGTGTAAACATATGGTTAATTACATAAGGAGATCAACTGATTAAATTAATGATACATAAACAAGTTGCTTCAATCATCTATTGCTATAGAATAGACACTTTCAGCTCTAGATAGACAATAGATTAACTTGAAAATATGATACATTTGATTTATAATAGAAAGTTATGAGAATTTAAAATCTAATATGATCCTAAACTAACTAGATTTGCAAAGAAATTATAAAAGATAAGGGTTTAGATAAAGAAAACATTAAAAAATGGACAACCTCTATATTTGATCCCACTGTACTTAGCAAATCTGATGAGATATAAAATAACCTAGGATGGGATGACTAGTATTTCGCATAATTATGTACATTTCAGATGCAAGAGTCTAGGGAATTTATGAGAAATTAGAGTGAGACCATATTACATGCATATTAATCAAACCCTACTCCTCAATCTCATATTAAAGATATAATAATTAATCTTAGATCTCACCAATATATGCCAAGTATAATTGAAAATGCAAACACATTACCACTGGATCACAAGAACATAGAGAAGACTAGATATTTACTATTAATGGGCACCAAAATTGGTTAGTTACATGCTATAGCAATATTCCCACATTGGAGATGTGTTACAATTCACCATTTACATGCCTTGTCAAAATTACAAAATTGCAGCCTTGTAGAATAACCTCTATATTTTCCCCCCTATAATCAAATGGCACTCCTCCTTTTTATAGAGGTGATCTTTTATTACATTCATCACTAGGTCATCCTAGAAGAGCAAGACCTATTTTCAAGATACATGATTTCAAATTTTCAAGATTAGGTCAACCATACAATCATGCCTTTGGCCAACAACATTACAATTTTTTACAAGTGTCAATGCACAAAGATGGGAGACCAAAAAGTGGCCACAACCACTTTTTGGTCCCATATAAGCCATAATGCAAGTGCATTATAACATGATCATGCTTTACCTTTGTAAAAAACAAAATAAAAAGAGCAAAAAGTGAAACCCGGGGCTCATTTGTAAAAATTGGCTGCAGGTTTCACTTCTGGTAACGTGAGTGTGATATAGGAGACTTAGAAATATCAATTTCAAAGAGAAATTAACAATTTCACCATGCCACCTCACCAATCCCTCTCCTGAGGACATCATGGTTGAAGTGTAGAGGGTGTAGCAACTGAGAAAGGTAGGGTTTGATTGTTTTTTATGAATTTGAAAAGAATTGTTTAATTTTGCAATGTTTTGATTAGATTTTTATCTTGAATTTTCAGCCAATGAGCCACCATAAAACCCTAATCAAATAGAGGAGGCTCAATACAACCCCCCCAAACTAAGGAGAACCCTCAAAACCCCCCACCTTCACATCTTCACCATTAAAGAGACACACAAGAAACCTATTTAAGGTGAATTGAAGAAAACAAAAAACATCTTGAAACCCTAATTGAAACATTAAATACTCCAAATGCAAGTAGTGATTGTAGGAGAGTCGTTGCCAAGTCATTAAAGGTCATTGTTTCTCATATTCAATTAGTGACAAACCAAATCACCAAATGGAATGACTATAGGGAGAGGAGTCAGCAATACTATGCTAACAAATTGTCTTACAAACAAATTAAGGAAAAAAAAATTACAAAATCTCAATTATGTTCACATTTTATCAATCCTAAAATTGACCCAACACTAGAAGAGAGTTGCAAACGGTTCCCGATTCATTGGTTTGTGAACATTGATGTATCCTAAAACATTTGGGATAGATGGTACATGGTCTTTGATGAGCTTCCTTGTAATAAAAATGAGGTGCCTCAATATTTCTTGAGGAAACTCTATTGTGAGCTCATCCTCAAGGAGATTCCTAATTACTTTGACATTCTAGAGTTCCATGGTGGTGTAGGAGCACCTAGATGTCTAAATTTTGGTTAATGTTCAAGTTGTTTGTTTGAGTCAATTGGGTCCTTGAGACCATTTTCAATGGTGTAATAAGGCTTGAAAGCCATATTTGTAATGGACTATGTCCAAAAAGCTAGAATATACTATGGTTATGTTATTAGTCCTAGGTAGGACAGTCTTGTAGTCATAGGTAGTTTGAAATAGTCTTTTATGTAAAGCCTTTGTGAGGCAGTTATAGGTTAGTCTTTTAAGTCTTCTTGTTTGTAGCCTTTTAAGGCATGTCATGGGTTTGATAGTTTGATTAGAACCTTGCCAAAGGTTAATCCAAGTGTCAAAAAGCTCTCTAATCCAAAAATAGTCGGTGGAGTCCAAGAGAAGACAAGTTTCTAAAAATAGTTTTACAGAACAGTAGTTAAAAAGCAAGAAAGAGCTCGATGGTTTTGGGCAGTTTCGTAACCCCAATTGACTTCATGCTTTGGAGAAGGTTTATTTGAAGCTGGCCAAGTATTATTGTAAGGGAATCATTCAAGAGATTGGAAGAAATAACAAGAAAAGACCTATGTTTACTATTTTTCTACTTTTCTAAACTTTTCTTTAGTGTTTTCCTGTCGTACCTACGACTGTACGGCTTTACCATCACCCAAGTCTATAATGGATGGAAAGGGGTGTGAAGCAGCTTTGATCTGAGCCTGGTTTGAAGTCTTGACAGTGCTCTAGGTGAAAGATATCTTTAGTTTCCCATAAATTATTTTTTTAGAAATTGTTGTCTCCATTAAGTATTCATTGTTTTTCTAAGCATACCGTACCTGTACGGCCTGGATGTGACTGGTATCCTGGTTGGCCAAGTAGAGGAGTGAAGTGCCTTTGCTTTGAATCTATTTTGGGGTTTTGATGGTAAGGTAGGAGGAAGAAATCACTAGTCTTCTCTTGACTGTCAAAAAAACCTAGGTTAGGGTTTCCCTTGACAGTCTGATGGATATTTCTTCATTCCACTAATCTTTCCTATCTGTGATCAGTGGAATGGAATGTAAAATGATTAGGCCAGAAGGTTGTGAAGGTTGCAGAAGCAGAAGGATGGTGTAGAATGAGTTTGGGCATGAGAATGACCCTACAGAACCATGATCAAGAATTCAGAGGAGGATAGTAGTCATATCAAGAAGGTAATAGTTTTGTCCATCATGTTATTGCTTTGCCAATGAGGGCATGAGGTTGAATGCATGTTATAGATTGGTATGTTGCAAAGGGATTGGGTTTGTGTAGAGGGAGACCATTCCAAGGAGGTATTTGTGGCTGTTATCCCAATGGAGCAACAATGTCATGACAGTCAATGAGACTGATGTCCTGCAGGTATTACATAGTGGTTGAATGGAATGTTAGTTGGTGTTAGACATACTGGAAGGTGTGTCTTGGAGTTCTTCATTGTGTGTGTCAAGAACAAGTTGAAATTGAGTTGAAGCCCTTCATGGGTGGTTTGATCTCTGTCATAGAAACCAGTGAGTCTTGAGAGATCTTTGTATGTGAAGTTATGAACATGCTACCACTGTCATAGATGCTCTGCATCACATGGTAGAGGTGGTGGCTGTACCTAAGATAGACAAGGGACACATTGAGACCAAAACTATGTACCTAGAACCCTCATGAGGCTAGCACATATCTCACTCTGTTTGGCATTGAAGGAGAGTGTTGAGGTGGAGACACTACATTCATTAAGTTCTCTCACCTAGTGTCTAGCACAGTATCACGATGATCTTACCCAGGCCAATGCGGGTGATCTAGCAGTGGGTGTCATTTGTCCCCGCATCTTTGTAGTTCATGTGGGAACCTGTGCGATTATGGGACCCAAGACTCTCACCATTTAGGTGATCCAGATGATGTTGTAGTGTTAGGACACTACAACATAGGGACAACAACCAATAATGGACATATCTGTATTGGATAATATTGTTCTCATAGATGACCTCTTACAGCATACATTTGGTATTGAATCCTAGGTAATTGTTTACAAGGTTCATCTTGATTTAATATATTTGTATTTTAAATCTCTAATTAATTATATGACTATCTATATTATAGGTCAAAATTAATGTATGTAATTGTTTGCACTATGAAATTTAAGGGTCAAAGTCTTCATCCTGCATCTGTTAGCCATCCAGTGCAAGGTTATGAGAGGAGGTCTAGTCAATATGCATGTAATTTATCACAACATTGTAAATATAGTACATATATCAATGGTAATCTTATTTAGTGACAATTTAATAATGAACAAGGAGCTTCACCACCACCACCACAATTTCCTTGCTCCCCTGCACGTAGAAGCACTTTCACTGAGGTAAATTTTACCAATTGTAATCATTATACATTTAAATAATGTTATGTATATATTTTGTTCAAATAACCTTGAACTCTCTTTTAAGATGTTGAATATGGAGACTCCTCATCATCTTCGTCAGTTAGTGGAGGTGGGCATTGTTGCAGTTCTTTTGTTTGGAAATCCTCTAACCGAGGAATGAGCTAGTAACATGTAAAGGTCATTTTGTATTTCTTGTTTTATCTCATGTCATTTAATGTACATAAATGATATTCATGTTTACTCAGTTTTCCTTCTTGATGCTTCTCACAAGAGGTCACAACTCCAACCTGTCCAGCTATAGATGAAGAGAGACAAAAAATGATCGAGGGGGATCATTAGCTAGCGGTAAGTGATTGATTACATATGCCATGCTATATATTTCATGTTTTCTATATTAATGTGGATATTGTTTGATTGTATTAACAAGTGGAGCTTCAAAAATCTTTGTCGAGGAGGTCTAGTCAACAAGAGAGAGAGGATGAGTCACTAATTGACTCTCCATCTTCACTACCAAGCAAGGGTCACTGATTATTGGATAGTAGTGATGAGTACCAGGTAGCATCCATGAAATACACCTTTTTACCTCTCTTTTTCCTGCCCTCTTATTCCATTGTCCTAATGACTGCACCAAAATAGATTAACAAGATTATTCTAATTATGATTAATAAGAGATGAATTACTTAAAATCATGATTTCTAATTGAGGGACTAATGTGCACTAAGTTAATGGAAAAATGCATAATTTATCTATTTTTGAATCAACAGGTGCAGATGTTTGGGCAAAGACAATTTTGGTCATCTCCAAAGGTGGTCCTAATAATCTCTAGAGCTGATAGATGGATCTCGCACTAGTCTCCAATGTTTTCCAATATGATTGGAGAGATTTTGAGAGAAGGGGAGAATCATCTCCAGAGCTGGACTGAAGTCAAAAGCATATCTCCAGAGCTAGACTAAAGTCAGAAGCATATCTCTAGAGCTGGACTAAAGGAAGTAAATCATATCTCCAAAGCTAAACAGAAGTTTGTAAAGCATATCTCTGGAGCTACAGATAGAAGTACACACCTCCAGAGTCTCCTCAACATAGATGCAGATTTCTAGCGTGCTACTAGTCAACACTTCCAGTAGTAATTGGGGTATTCTAGATATTACTCAATCAACACCTGAGTAATTAGATGAAGATCGTAGTTAACTGTTGGAAGTTTATCTTTCTTTTGATTTTGCATGAGTTCTTGATAAACTAATTAAGTACCTATATTTCAGGGCCTTGTTGCCCAGCTGTATTTGAAACTAAGATTTAGATTTAGTGAGAACTATTGTTCCACTAAATCTATTTGAATTGCATGAATATTTACTCTTTAGTTAAACGGTTAGTAGAATAAGAGATTGGTATTATCTCATAGATGAACTAGTAGTCAAGGTAAGTAATATCTCATCAATGGATCAGATATAAACTTACAAAGGTAGCAGCAGAATAACAGTGAATTATTGTTATTGTAATCTCATTTTGATATAGACATTTTCTAAATAGAAAGCTGATGGAATTGAACTGAAAGAAAATTGTGATATTACTTTCTTCTAATAATTCTTTACTTTAGTCTTCATCCCTAAGGGTGTGGAGAAAGGGCCATTCTCACCACCAAGGTAGAAGGCTAGTATTGTTGTTTTGTTATTTCAGATTTTGTTTAAGGAGATAGTTACCGTTTTCATAGATACATGCATGTTTTAGTTGAAAGGAATAGTATAGATTTACTTTAGTAATTCATTGTTCAGTTTCATTTTTAATATTCTTGGAATTCATTTTCATAGTAGATAGTGTTGATAACTGAGAGGGGGGGTGAATCAGTTATCTTAATAATTCTATTTTCTAAACATTCTTAATAATTAATGCAACATTAATTCAAGTAAGCAAACATAACCATGAAATGGAAATACACATGACACAATATTTTTGATGTGGAAACCCTATTAAGGGAGAAAACCACAGGGTGATTAACCCAAGATTGTATTCTCTATTAGAAGAATAGAAATACAAAATGGCACTTGCTAATTAGGGCTCACTGCCCGAGCACACTGCTCACAAGAGGCTCACTACCTACAAGAGACTCACTGTCTACAAGTTGTAAGAAGAATAACAAGATCCTTGAACTGATGAGAAACATCCACACATGTTGGAGTTTAGTTCCAATTAGGCTCAGTATACTGATCTATTGCACTTCATCCTTTCTCTTCTTTTATGCTGCTGTCCTTTCACATACCGAATCTTCCTTATTGCTTTCCTTCTGAACTTCTACTTTTATTCGTACTTCCACACAACACTCACTCTCATCAAAATCCATCTGGTATATATATATATATCCGCACAAAGGGATTTCATCCTCTTTCTAGTTAGCATCTAGAATAGTCAATATTTCCCAAACTCTAGTCTATCGGTTGAATCCTTATTTGCCAAGTGATGCAGATCTAAAAGAAACTTACAGAAGTCATCTAACAAGTTAGCCAATCATGAATTATACCTTAAGAATCTTTATCACCATCAGAATCTTATCTGGAATAACTTCTGATGCTCTGCCTATTAGTTCTTCCTTTGTCTGTTCTACCAAATCGGACCTCAACACTCAAGTGCTCATATCTTTTCACCCTTCCATCATCAGAGGCTAAATCCTTGGAATCTATTATTCAAGGTACTCCTCTTGACTTCCCCAAATCCATACTTTACTAAGATACTTCCTCTGGGAGATCCGGACCTGACTGTCAGACCTTGCTGACTGCTCTATTCTTGCTTACTGAATCATAACACTTCTTCAATCTGACTTCTGGTAGAGACTCATCATGTCTTGCAGATGTGTGGGATAACCTTTGTTTCTATCAATGACAACATACATGAATCCATATAGTGTCTCTTGCCAACAATCTCCTCCTTTGGCATTGATGGCAACACTTAGTGAAAAATGACTAAGTGTCACACTATACTCCTCCTTGGTTGATGCTCTATTTTTATATACATTTTCCAGAGCTCCCCCTTAGCTGGATTCCTCATTTTTCACTGTTCCTCACTCCCCCTTTGACATCAATGGAAAAGGGTAGGGTTTGCACACCAAAATTCTCAAAAAGTCAACTATACTTAGCCACATAAATAGCATACTTACATATACTGAAGTATGTCTGCAAAAGTTGTCTTCAATTGGACAAATTTTGTTGCCCAACTTTGCTTCATCCTGTCCAAAATTGAGATGTGACCACTCAATAGGAATGCAAACGCGTCTGCCCTTTTTAGATCTATTGGATCACTGGTCTGGGCTGTGATCTGAGCTTCTTTTAAGGCCTCATGCATGGCCTCTAACTTAGGGATAATTATCCCTCTAAGTTCACCCAACCTGCTTATTCTATTTTTCTTTTCCTTCTCAAGCTTCTTGATTTCATTCAAGACTACAATAGTCTATTATTCTTGATTTATTATGGAAGAGGAGAGAGGATCAAAATTCTTAGAGAGTTTTATCAGTTTGTCCTCCTATTCTTTCACTTTCTTCTCAATATCCAATGTTACTTTGGACCATGATAAACAAAATTTGTACATTTCCCCAACATCTTTAAGAGCATTTTCTAAGCTCTTTATCCCAATATTCATATTCCTCCTATCATTAGTTATTAACCCTTGTACCTCTGATAATCTTTTTGTCAAAAATTCCTTCTGGACCTTGTCTTCTGCTGACTTCTCTAGGGAATCAAAATGTGTGCTAACACTATTGACTAGAGATTTGAGATTACTGGATGAGGAGGCTGAGGGATCCTTTTGAAAAGATGGCATGATCTTTTCTAATACTCCGGATTTAACTTCTATTAGCTCATAGTCTTCCATGTGAGACTTTAGGAGTTTTTATTTAACCTTTGCATTAGCAAATGAAGCTATCTTCATTGTTTGTACAGGGAAAGAGAATCAAAATCAAATGGCCCTTTTAGAAGTTTTGGTTCATCAATCTCCATTGTCTCTTTGTTTAAGAATTCTTTGATAGTTTTTGCAGTGTCTCTTGCCAGAGACAGATTCTTCTTCTCTTCTATAGTCTTAGAGCTATCTTTTGGAACTTTCTCTCCTTCTACACTCTTACCACTAACAGTTGTGGTCTTCTCTGTTGAAGTCTTCTTTCCTTCTGCAACCTTGGCACTATCATCTTCTTTTTCCTTCTCTCCTTTTTCTTTATCCTCTATTCTTTCTTCTCCTTTGGATCTGGAGTCAGCAGGGGAAACCAGAGGAGTGATGTTTGTTTGTTCATGGGCCACCTCTTCCAAAGTAGAGGATTCCAAGTCCTTATCTTTTTCTTCACCGGTGTCCATTACTTCTGCTTTCATTGCCTCAGTAGATTCTTTTTCAACACTTGTAGCCGAGGGATCAAAACCCAAGTCCTCTATAATAGGAATGTTGAATCTTGAGTATGCATTCCAAAGGATCTCTTCTGTCTCTTTTGCTATTTTCTCAGTTTCTCCGAGCATAAGTTGATTCATTCTTGCTTTGCTCCAGAACTCATCCTTGTAATCTTTAAAGATCATGTTCATTTTCTTTGAATCAATTGAAGGATATAGCTGAATGGCTATCTGTTCTCAGATCTCAAGATCTTTTACCATAGCATTATTCTTTCTTATTTCTAACTCTTTCTCTAGGCTTTTGGGAATAAGAGATATAATTTCAATAAAAGCCTTATTGTAGATATTCAGATACTTGACTGCTACTTCCTGCAAGATCTTTTGGTCAGCCTCATTATAATGATCATAGAATTCAGCCATTGGTTGAAGGTTTCCATCCACAGTAACTGATTTGACGACATCATCTAATGATAGAGTGGGCTTTTCAACAAAATCTTCTGCCATCTCTTCCTTGTCTTCACCGGTAGAGGGTTCACCAAATACTTTCTTCTTTTTCCTCATTTTTCTTACCTCCTCATCTGACTCAGTCTCGTCATCATCCTTCTGACTGATGTAAGACCTTATGGCCTTTGTCTTAGTTCTTTTCTCTATTTTACCAAATGATTTTGCTTCCGGTTTTGATGCCTTTGAGGTCTTAGTAGTTGTAGGTGTAGACCTCTTAGAGGATCTAGTCTAGGAGGGGGCTTCTACCAGATCACATTCCTTTTCTACTTCTTCATTTTCTTTCTCTGCCCTTTCCATCTTTTCTCTATGTGCATCAAGTGCCTCTTTTGAGATTCCATGCCTCTTGGCAAATTCTTCTACCTCTTTTCTCACTTTTCTCTTCATCTCTGGTTGTCTGAGTTCTACATGGATTTTTATACTTAATTCTTCAAAGGTTCCAAAACTTTCTACTTTGGGATCCTTGGGCTGACTTAGCATGTGTTGAACATGTAGCTCTACAATTTTCTCATCGACTTCATACCCCATTGGCATGATCCACACTGTTCTTGGTTCCACAGCCTCCATTAGGCACTAATCAATTTCTACCATAAAGCACACTATATCTTTGTACTTCTCAACCAGAGATTGGGGGATTCTTTCTCTAGCTTGCATCATACTTTGAAAGTTCTTGAAATATCCCCACAAAGCTATATTTTTTGCCTTAGCATCCCCAAGCCCATGTAGGTAGTCTCTGATTTGAATTGCAATAGGTCTATCATTCTACCACACCCAACCACTGGATCTGGGAAGCTCGTTCATGAAGTAGAAGAATAAACATAATATCAGCCCACCATACTTGAATGAGTTTTTCTTGTCCATTTTGATCTTTTGTAGGTTCTCCAGCAGTTGGCTTAGAAGAAGTTCATAAAGATCATAGTCAGCATTTTCTCTTAGCATCTGATAAGCTGTATAAACTGCAGTTCCTGGTACTGAGTTTTCCCTATTGGAGTGATAAATCTTGTAACCAATTATTATGGATACAAATTTGATATCCGGATCAGTGATATCTTCAATTGTCATAGCTCTCTTGTCAAATTTTGATCTGGTTGCTTCACTCACTGTCTGATTCTTGACAGATTTAAGAACAAGTATCCCACTGGATGAGTGTAGACCAGTTACTACCCTAATTGCATCCTTGGTGATCTTAAATGGTCCATTCAACCATAGAAAGCTATCATGCACTCTGCTTAATACATACCGGACCTAATCATCTTCTTCAAAACAGGGGAAATGAATGCACTGTGCAAAATGCTTATCCTGGATGGCCTTGAACTGAGGTTTGAGCTCAAAAGAATCATCTATTAACTGATTGTGATAGATATCAACTAGCTTAGATTCTCCAAATTCTTCAATATTTGCATGAATGTAAACCCTAATATCTTTTGTATGCAAAACACCATGCAGAACACTGGAAAATACTCCTAAGAGAGATAATTTGATCCTCAAGTTTTTCTTCACTATCTTTAGCATCTTCAAGGTTAGATTCAAGATGTCTAATTATTCTTTCCATCTTGTGGCAGTCTTCTAATTTTTCCTTGAGAGATTGTCTTAGATCATCATCAGATTTTCTTCTCTCTTCAGTTTCTTGGGTAAACTTCATAACTCCTGATTCCATTTCATGTCTTACCATGATGATTTCTTTTGATAACTTTTCACATAACTTGGTTTTCTCTTTCAGATCTCCATTTGTATCATTTTCTTTACTTTGACTTGCCAATTGCTGAAGTAGCTCCTTTCTCTTTTTCATAGAGAGACTCAATTTCTCTTTTAGTTCTTTTATGAAATCATCAGCCTGTTTGAGTCTTTCCTTCAATTCATTGACTTCAGAATTTGACTGCTCAAGATCATCAAGGGTAGACTTAATTTGTTCCCTCATACCATACACATCCATTTGAATTCCTAGATCTTCCTCAAGCTATTAGGCTCTGTTGGGAGGAACCTTGCTCTGATACCAATTGTTGATAACTGAGAGGGGGGGTGAATCAGTTATCTTAATAATTTTGTTTTCTAAACATTCTTAATAATTAATGTAGCATTAATTCAAGTAAGAAAACATAACCATGAAATAGAAATACACATGACACAATATTTTTGACGTGGAAACCCTGTTAAGGGAGAAAACCACGGGGTGATTAACCCAAGATTGTATTCTATGTTAGAAGAATAGAAATACAAAATGGCACTTGCCAATTAGGGCTCACTGCCTGAGAACACTGCTCACTGCCTACAAGAGACTCACTGTCTACAAGTTGTAAGAAGAATAACAAGATCCTTGAACTGATGAGAAGCATCCACACATGCTGGAGTTCAGTTCTAGTTAGGCTCAGTATACTGATCTACTACACTTCATCCTTTCTCTTCTTTTATGTTGTTGTCCTTTCACATACCAGATCTTCCTTATTGCTTTCCTTCTACACTTCTACTTTTATTCGCACTTCCACACAACACTCACTCTCATCAAAATCCATCTGGTATATATATATATATCCACACAAAGGGATTTCATCCTCTTTCTAGTCGGCATCCGGAATAGTCAATATTTCCCAAACTCTAGTCTGTCTGCTAAATCCTTGCTTGCCAAGTGATGCGGATCTAAAAGAAACTTACAGAAGTCATCTAACAAGTTGGCCAATCATGAATGATACCTTAAGAATCTTTATCACCATCAGAATCTTATCCGGAATAACTTTTGATGCTCTACCTATCAGTTCTTCCTTTATCTGTTCTACCAGACCGGACCTCAATACTCAAGTGCTCATATCTTTTCACCCTTCCATCACCGGAGGCTAAATCCTTGGAATCTATTATTCAAGGTACTCCTCTTGAATTTCCCAAATCCATAATTTACTAAGATACTTCCTCTGAGAGATCCAGACCTGACTGTCAGACCTTGCTGACTGCTATGTTCTTGTTTACCGAATCATAACACTTCTTCAATCTGACTTCCAGTAGAAACTCATCATGTCTTGTGGATGTGTGGGATAACCTTTGTTGCCATCAATGACAACATACATGAATCCATATAGTGTCTCTTGCCAATAGATAGATCAGTAATGTTAATTTCTTTAGTCAATAAAGATCATTAGAGTTAGTTAGAGAAATTGGCAACTATAGGATTCCTAATTGTAGACAACCATGGACACAGCCTTGGATTTGACAAAATGAAATATGACTAAATGCCAAGGACCAATGACCCTTATCATTTTTGGTGCCGTTTCTGGGGGCTTCTGTGTTAATTAGGAAAACTTAGTCAAAAAGTTTTAGGATAGATTGAATCTATATGGTTAGAGCTAGAGATTCAAAAGGGAAGGAAAAAAATAGAGAAGGTTGAAAACTAGCAAATGCTAGCCTTCTTAAAAAAAAAAGAGAGCGAGAGATGGAAAACCAGTAAATGGTTTTCTTTCTCATACAAGGGGATTGAAAAATAGTAAATGGCAGTTCCCTTCTTCTTGCTAGATAGGAATAATCAAGCTATAGAGGTGATCAGGTGCCAAGAGTTGCTCAAACATAACTTCGGTGCTCACAAATTAGAAGGACCTCTAGTGCTTCACAAACTTGGAGCACCTCTGGCACTCACAAACTAGGAGCACCTCTGGCACTACCCCAATAAAGAGCCATTCTTGAATAGAATAAATAAGGAGGGGACCCACCTCTCTAGGTATTAAGGTGGAGATGTCACTTGATGAGGTCATCATGACTCATCCTCCACTTCATGATAAAAACAAAGATGATGTCAGCATGCATGTCATTAACAGTTGAAAAAGCCATCAATTCTACATGCATAGGCCATCATAAATCACTGCACTGGTGTCACTTTGACAACATGGCATTCCTAGATCACTTAATGGGAATAATTGTAGAATATGCAATGTCAGGGATGCTGACACCATTTCAAACCCACGCAGATGCTGCTCACGTGCCTCATCACATCAAGTCGCATCATAGCCACAATCTTGCAGCTAAGTACATTGGATCATCATCATTAACAATGATTCAGGTAATTCTCTTTAATTAACTTAGTTAGTAATTGTCTTGTCATTTCTATTTTTGGGTGTTGTTATCATGCCACATCTCCCTACCATTATTTCCCTTTTCACCTCATGCATGCCACCATATTTGCCACACCATTGTCCTGTCTACGGAGTGTCCCATCACTCTACTGCAATTATTACTATTAAGCATGCTAAACCACTTTCAACTTCCTTTCCCATAATATGAGTAGTAAACAAAATGACAGACCAACCTTTACTCAAACTTGCAAAATTTCTCTAAGAATCTTTGGCTGTAAAATTCAAGTCTACTAACATAGTCCTCTAGAGTAAAAAGAGAAATAGACTATAGAGAGAAGCAACAAGAATTTTAGCTACAAAGGGTGGAATAGAATAGAGAGATGGGTGTCAAGAAGAAATCAAAGCTAGAGAATATATCAAGCCTACTGAAGGATGAAGTTGTGGCAAACATTCTAAGGAATGCATGGTGGTTAGAGTTCCTGGAGAAATTTGAAGGTTTTCAAGAGGATATTGTTGATGACTTCCTACAAAACTTGAGAGATGATCAAACAACTGTCAAAGGGGTTCAAGTCAATATCTCTGCAACCATCATTAGTCATATCTCCAGATTACCAGAACAAGGTGAGACGTTTTACCATTTGAAAACCCTATATGCTGATTTAATTAAAATTTCTCTAGAGACGATGAACCCACAATACAGTTGCATTTGAGAAAAAATTACGTTAAAGGAATTGTTAGGTCTTCACTTCCAAACCCCTGGTAGTCTGTATCATTATGGTTGATGAAATACTTTACATGTGATGGCCAATTTTCCATAGTTTTAGGACCAATAATGAAAATGTTGATTTTTCTAAGGCATGGAAATGCACACCCAAAATTTAGCATAAACCTTCCAAACTTTCTGTACTCTACAATTAAATCATCTATAGATAGATATCAACAAGGGAAGGGTCCTATGAAACTCCATGGCCTCATTTTTCTAGTTGTAAAACATCACTTTTTGTCTCAAGCTGATGGGGAAACATTATGGAAAACATTTTTAGACAATAAACCCTAGGACAAAACACCAGAGAGGGCACAAAGAATGGAAGAAGATTCCTCTACCCATTAGGAAGAGGAGGCGGAGTCTTCAACTTCCTCTCTAGCTATTGAGAGAGATCAAGGTCAAAAGCCCTCACTGGAGGCAACTTCATCTACTACCCCTGTTTCTAGCAAAAAGAGAAAAGGAAAAGAAGTTGTAGAACCTATTATAGAGCAAACCCCATATTTGACTCGCTCAGCAAGGAAGAAGATGACCTTGGCTAAGGAATCTACTCCAGTTAAACAAACATGGGAAACAATTGTCATAGAGCAAACCTCCACCTAGACTTTTGACCCCAAGAAGCAAAAGAAGAAGACAAAGCAGGGTCAGAAAATGAAAACAACTTCAAAGAAAACTGATTCCACAATACACTACTAGGTTGAGGAAGCATCTCATGATTTAGATGAAATTCCTTTGGTAAGAATGAAGAAACTAAGAGAAGCTTCCCTAGAATTGTCTGTTCACCTAGGTTCTCATAGTCCAACTTAACAACATTCCCCTGCTCCAGAGACAGAAAAAAAAAAACTTTTACTATTTCCTCAGACTCTAAGGATGATATACCTACTACGAAGGCACCTACTCCACCTGTGCTACAAAGAAGCAAAAAGAAAAGGTAGCTTACCCAGGCTAAAAAATACACTGCCCTCCTAGCTGAAGTTCTCTTGGGCTTCAAAGCTTCTGTAGATGAGGTTGGGCTTTCATCAACATGAATAACTGCACAGAAAAGTCAAGAGAAAGCTCAAATCAAAGAGATTGCAGGGGAAGGTGAGACAGATTAAGTGGGTATAGTAGGTAGTGAAGAGCAAATAGCTGTGGAAAACCCTAATGCACAACAAACAAAAGAAGAAACAGGAACTTATTCTCATCCCTTTGATTAGGAGGATAATGGGATTTCAAGGGAACAACAACTGCTAGAGGAAATTAGTAATCTAAAAAGATTATTATGGGGGAAGAATTTGATTATTACTGACCTCAAGAAGGTTATGAGAGAAAAAATAAATGGAACAAAAATAGGTGATTGAAGGGCTGCAAACAGAGCTCTAGAATAAACAACAAATGGTTCAGGAGAAAGATGCAGAATTGAGAGACCAAGAAACAAAGCTAGCCTAGAGCATCAAGGAAAAGGAGGCAGAGGCAGTACAAAATATTTCTTATGTTACCAAGGCTAAAGACAATAGCCTCAAAAATAATTGTAGCACTTGTTGAGAAAGTACAAAGCCAAAACAAACAATTGACATGGCCAATAATAAAATAGACGATCAAGAAGAGTACATTCAGAAGTTAATTGGCCCAGGGGCAACCATGGAACATGAGGTGCAAATAGATCCATATGTAGGTCCAATTCCAATAGATATTCCTAAAGCCCTGTTCCACTAGGAAAGATGTAGGGAATATGAGGCTTCTAAGTCCATGCTGCAATTACAGAGGGCAATAACTGCCATGTCAAAAAGAGTACAAACCTTGGAAGAAAAATTCCTTCAGGTAGCTTCCATTTCATCTAAGATCCTATCTTGTAGGCCCCCAAGTGGAAGTTATGCTCTGTTCTTACAAGAAAGAATCCTGCAAAGTAAACTATCTTTGGTTCTGTCTGATTTAATTGAGGACATAGAAATAGGGGAAGGGTTTATAGAAGCATACATGAAAAGTTCTGATGAAGACAAAAAAATTTCTTTGTGAGTTATATTTGCATGGCTTCTGTGTTGATGATATGACCTTCATTATCAACTATTTTGTAGGAGAATGTCAACTCAAGGCATTCATGTCACTGATGAGAAATCATCAGATATAGAATGAATGGATGGAGGCTTATCTAAAGAAGGATACAAAAATGAGCCTTTTTATCAGAAAAGAATGTCCAAATCCCCATGCTTTTAAAGTCCAATTCAGGGCATACATTTACCACCCAGACAGTAAGACCAAGATTTTACCATTGTATCTAAAACATCTACAAGAATGTTCCATTGATTTTGGTCTCCTCATGAACAGTTCATCTAATCAAGTGCTTAAAGTGGTAAAGAAAAGGTGGAAAATTTTAATTGTAGAACAGAAAATGAGAGAAGTGGTGTCCCCTGCCAACCTCAAGTTGTTTATGAGGAAGGTCAAGTTAGTATCCAAAATGATGGATAAATACCAACAGGAGTGGAAAGGTGGCCGTTTCAGACCCCCTCTCATCATTGAGCCACTACCTATCTGGGCTAAACAAATGGAAGATGATAAATTGCAGGAATGGATGAAGCAAGTTGATTAGTATAGAGGAAATGATAACACAGACCGCACCACTTGGACCACTTATTCAAAGGACTACAACTTGACTGATAGGATATTCCACCAGAATAAGTCCAGATTATGAGAAGCAGGAGGACCTACTAATCCTTAAGTACGGGGGGATGATGAGTGCCAGGTAGCACCCATGAAATAAACCTGTTTACCTCTCTTTTTCTTGCCTTCTTATTACATTGTCCTGATGACTGCTCTAAAATAGATTAACAAGATTATTCTAATTATGATTAATAAGAGATGAATTACTTAAAATCATGATTTTTGATTGAGGGACTAATGTGCACTAAATTAATGGAAATATGTAGAATTTATCTCTTTTTGAATCAATAGGTGTAGATGTTTGGGAAAAGACAATTTTGGTCATCTTCGAAGGTGGTTCTAATAATCTCTAGAGCTGACAGATGGATCCTACACCAGTCTCCAATATTTTCCAATATGATTGTAGAGATTTTTGAGAAAAGGGGGAGAATCATCTCTGGAGCTGGACTGAAGTCAAAAGCATATCTCTGGAACTGAATTCAAGTCAAAAGCATATCTCTAGAGATGGACTAAAGGAAGTAAAGCATATCTTTGAAGCTAAATAGAAGGTCATAAAGCATATCTCTAGAGCTACAGACAGAAGTACACACCTTCGAAGTCTCCTCAACATAGATATAGACTTCTAGCACGCTGCCAGTCAACACTTCTAGTAGTAATTGGGGTATTCCAGATGTTACTCAATCAACACTTGAGTAATTAGATGAAGACCGTAGTTAACTATTAGAAGTTTATCTTTCTTTTGATTTTGCATGAGTTCTTGATAAACTAATTAAGTACCTATATTTTAGGGCCTTGTTGCCCAGTTGTATTTGAAACTAAGACTTGGATTTAGTGAGAACTGTTGTTCCACTAAATCTATTTGAATTGCATGAATGTTTACTCTATAGTTAAACAATTAGTTGAATAAGAGATTAGTATTATCCCATAGATGAACTAGTAGTCAAGGTAATTAATATCTCATCACTGGATCAGATATAAAATTACAAAGGTAGTAGCAGAATAATAGTGAATTATTGTTATTGTAATCTCATTTTGATATAGACATTTTTTGAATACAAAGATGATAGAATTGGATTGAAAGAAAATTGTGACATTACTTTCTTTTGCTGATTCTTTACTTTAGGCTTCAGCCCTAAGGGTGTGGAGCAAGGGCCCATTCTCACCACCAAGGCAGAAGTCTAGCACTGTTGTTTTGTTATTTCAGATTTTGTTTAAGGAGATAGTTAATGTTTTCATAGATAAATGCATGTTTCAATTGAAAGGCATAGTATAGATTTACTTTAGTAATTCATTGTTTAGTTTCATTTTTAATATTCTTGGAATTCATTTTCATAGAAGATAGATCAGTAATATTAATTTCTTTAATCAGTAAAGATCCTTAGAGTTAGTTAGAGAAACTGGCAACTATAGGATTCCTAATTGCAAATAGCCATGGACATAGCCCTGGATTTGACAAAATGAAATATGACTAAATGCCAAGGACCAACGACCCTTGTCAAGCAGTCCATAGGAATTTAGATTTTGGGACATTTTTTTGTATGCCTAGATGGATTTGTATACATACTTTTGTATGTTACCAATGTATATATTTGTACATGCCTATATGGCTTTATATATAGACTATATGTTATGTTCATGACATTAGGTATATGATAGTTTACATTAAGTATAATATGATGATCAATTATGGTTATAGGAATTTGGTTTTACATGTGCCAATTGCATGTTCTTGAAGGTTTATAAATCCTTTTCAAAAAATCTATTTTGTGCATATCTTGCAATAATTACATTCCATGAGACTGTGCATTTCTTTGAGGCATCATGTTAAATAGTTCACGTGCCTTGTCTATGCTTTCAAACTTTGCATACATGTCTACAAGGGCAGTTGAAAATACATGTGACAAAATTCCTATATTCTTTTGTTGCAAATATGTGCCTAATCGGTGTTGTCATTGATGTCAACATATCCTTGTTGTCATTGGTGTCCACTGTATCCCATTCTACAAGACTTGTATGTTGAGGATATTGAGAAAATTAGCCTCTCCAGAAGAAACAAGTGAGTTACATATCTCTCTGTAAGGGACAATGAAGACAGTGTAGTTCAATGAAGAAGATTGCTCTGCATTCCCAGTGAGATGAAGATCAAAGTCTTTAGATTAAAGGGTTTGTAGAGGATAATCTGAAGTTCCTCCAGTTAATATTTGAGAGGTCCACATGAAGGATTAATGAAGTTATGGCTATCTAAGTAGAACCAAGTTTTGTAGTTGTTCAGAGGTGACAAGAATTTCATTTGGATTGATCTGCATTGGAATATTAAGATCTATGGATCTAGAGGTATGTTTGGGATGACAGTGTGTATCCTCAACTCAAGTGGTTTGTGGTTTGGAGGTCCATAAGCAATCTTTCTAGTGTGACAGTCATGACAATGAGGGTTCTTAAGTGCCTGGATGAAGATGCAAGTGTTTCTGGTGAAGTGAGGTGGTGCAATTGTTCTTATTGATTTCATTGTGCTTGTGGTGGTCTGTGGATCATGTGCCTACTGTGTTGATGGTCCACATTGAGGATTGAGCTCATGGTTGAAGATTTTCCCTTGGGTGTTGCTATTCTTTCCAGTCTTAGATGATCGGATGCTTTGTGCATGTTACAGATGATCTAAGAGAGGTTATATGAAGTGTGACGTGTTGTTCAAGGAAGATTTGGGTCCCATCCATCTTTGGCTGACAATTTAGTGATTCATATTAAGTCTAATGTTTGTAGTGCCAACCTTGATGTTTATCCCAAGGTTGATAAAACATATAAATATGTGTGGTTGAGTTGTGGAAAGTCATCCTTGTGTGAAAATGATAAGATCTTAAGAAAGGAAGAAAGGCAAAGTAGAGAAGAGGAAGAGTAGTAAAGGATGAGGATATAGTGAAGAAGTGTTTGGGGATAAAGCAGAAGTATTGTGTGCTTCAATGGAATTGAACTTTGCAAGAAGAAGATGTTGTTTCTCAGTTCAATCTTTCTATGTTCACATTGTAAATGCTCTTGTAGGCAGTGAGCCTCTTTTGAGCTTTGGGCAGTGCGCCCGAGGGCAAGTGCCTTCCCATTTTCTATTCTTTTAATAGAGAATAAATCTTGTGGGTTAACCCCCACCATGGTTTTTCCCTTAACTAGGTTTCCACGTAAAAATCTTGGTGTTATGTGTGTTGATTATGTTTTTGCTCATGTGTAGTTGATTTATGCTTTCATGGTTATATCATTAATCTATTAATAAGTGTGAAAGAAGATTAGATGTAGCAAAAGATAAAGTTTTTGTGACTACTAATTCACCCCCCCTCTCATTTGCCTACCCTAATTTCAACAATTGGTACTAGAGCCAAGTTCCTTAGAAGAAGTTTAACAGCTTCAAGAAGATCTGGGAAGGTGTTTCCAATGGGTTCATTCAAGCATTCTGATGGTATCAATCGACAAATTCAAGTAGCCTTAGATGATCTTGACCTATCCAGAGAAGAAATTAGAGATCTACAAGAGAACCTTAAAGATGCTAAAGATTTCATTGAGACCTTAAAAGGACAACTGAGCAAATCTAATGAAAAGAGGAGGGAGCTACTTCATCAGCTAGCAAATCAGAATGAAGACAATGACATGGATGAGGCCTTGAAAGAGAAGACAAAGGAATGTGAGAAGCTAGCAAAAGAAGTTGTTGTTTTAAAACATAAAATAGAATCAAGGGTGATGAGACTAGCCAAGGAAATTGAGGAAAGGAAGAAGACTAAGGAAAAACTGAATCAATCTCTAAAAGAAAGAACAAAAGAGTGCTACAAATTGGATAGAATAATTGGTCATCTAGAATCTGATCTACAAGAAACTAGGGATAATGAGGATCAACTTGAAAGACAATTTGTCATTCTCAAACATGACCTAGAAGTTGCAAATGAATATAAAGAGAAATTCAAGATAAGCTCAGCTAAACTTGAGGTTTTTCTTGATAGTTAGAAGAAGGCAGATGATAAGCATGGTCTAGGATTTGAGAATGGTGAAAGCTCTAGATCTAGTCAAAGAAATCCTGAAGAAAGAAGGAATCCTAGAAGACCTCCAATAAGACAACCTAATGCACAAAGGTATCCATCTTTCAATGGAAATTGTTTCAAATGCAATAAGTATGGTCATAGAGCTAATCAATGTAGAAGTAAAGTGAATTAAAATGCATCATCTTTCTCTAGTCAATCTCTAGTCAATGCTTTAATTGAAAAATGATAGGTCATAAGGCTGAGGAATGCAGAAGTGGATCAAGGAATCCTCCTAAGAACAAACAAGTGTTCAATGGAAGGTATTTTACTTGCAATAAATTTTGGCATATTGCAATGCAATGATCTAAACTTGCTCCAACATGTAATTGTCAAAAAAATAAGGTTGTATGTTTCAACTATAACAAATCTAGACATATTGCTAAATTTTGCAGAAGCAAAAAGGAGAACTCACAGGTAGGAAAAGGAAAAATAGAGAATAAGTTGGGAAAAGGCAAGGGAAAAGTAGATATGAATGAGATCCAAAATGAAATGAACAAAACATGGGTGAAGAAAAGTGCAATGAATGACAGTGATGGGTCTGCAATGGAATCCGGTGTTGATAATTCCTTTGGGAATTAAAACAAGAGCTCTAGCTCAGGGGGAGCTACATTGAAATCTAATTCCCCTTACCAATAAGTGGGTGCCTAAATCTAGCATGATGAATGAAGATCTAGGCAAGTTTAATGCAAGATGTGATGAAGGAATATTTCTAGGTTATTCTAATCAAAGCAAGGCATACCGATGCTTTAACAAGAGATTGAAAAAGATTGTTGAAAGTGTTAATGTCAACGTTGATGAAAGCAAGGAGAGAGCTTCAAGGTTTTGTGGATATGAATTAGATGATCAAAATGAAATTCCAAATAAAGGAAAGCAAATTTAGTTTACTCTGAAGAATCTAGTGACTCAAGAAGTTAATGCAAATATTGAGGAACAAGCTCAAGAATCAGAAGTTGAAGAAAATCCCAAAACTCCCAAGTATGTAAGGTTGAATCATTCTAAAAATCAAATCATAGGAGATAAAAATAAAGGAGTTCAAACTAGAAGAAGAATCGCTGAAGAACAAAAGTATTGTCTAATTTCAAAGATTGAACCAAAATCAGTGAATGAATCTTGTAATGAGGAAAGTTGGGTAAAAGAAATGGAAGAAGAATTAATGCAAATTGAAAAGAATCATACTTGGGATATTGTTCCTAGACCTAAAGACAAAAATGTAATTGGAACTAAATGGGTCTTCCAAAATAAATTGAATGAAGATGGTGAAGTTGTGAGAAATAAAGCAAGATTGGTGTGCAAAGGATATTCTCAGGTAGAGGGAATTGATTTTGAAGAAACTTTTTCTCCGGTGGCAAGAATTGAAGTAGAAAGATTATTTCTTTCCTTTACTGCTTACACAGATTTCAAAGTCTACCAAATGGATGTCAAGTCAGTATTCCTAAATGGAGAGTTGGAAGAAGAAGTCTACATTGAGCAACCGGAAGGATTCCAATTGTCTGATCAAGAGGATAAGGTCTACAGTTTGAAGAAAGCATTGTATGGACTTAAACAAGCCCCAAGAGCCTAGTATGCAAGATTAGATAAGTATCTGCTAAAGCTAGGCTTTAAGAAAGGCAATGTTGACAGTAATCTTTATTTCAAAATTGATCATGAACACATCTTGATTGTTGAGGTATTTGTTGATAACATCATCTTTGGTTGAAATGAGAGTATGTGTAAAAAATTTGCTGATCAGATGCAAATTGAATTTGAGATGTCCATGCTTGGTGAAATGAATTTCTTCTTAGGTCTGCAAATCATTTAGTCAGAAAAAGGCATCTTCATATCTCAGTCTAAGTATGTGAAAGAGTTGTTGAAATAGTTTGGAATGGAGGATTCAAAACTAGTGAGTACTCCTATGGTAATTAGATGCAAGTTGAGTAAAGATGGTGATTCCCCTATGATAGATCAGAAAAGGTATAGATCAATGATTGGAGGATTACTTTATCTGACTCATACCACACTTGATATTATGAATGCAGTTGGCCTTGTTGCTAGATTTCAAGATGATCCTAGAGAATCTCATGTTGTAGCAGTCAAAAGAATTTTTAGATATCTAAAGGGAACATCTGACGATGGCTTGTGGTATCCTAAGGGTGATGATTTCACTCTTCATGCATATACAGATGTTGATTGGGTAGGAGATGTGGACGACAAGAAGAGTACTAGTGGAGATACATTTTTCTTGGGAAAGAGATTTGTTTCTTGGTTGAGAAAAAAGTAGGAGGCAATATCTCTGTCTACTACAGAGGTAGAGTACATAGTAGCAGCAAGTAATTGTACTCAAGTTTTGTGGATGAAGCAAATGTTGAAGGATATCAGAGTTGTGTTTGAAGAACCTATTACAATATTTTGTTATAATTCAAGTGCAATAAATATTTTAAAGAATCCAGTGTTGCATTCAAAGACAAAGCACATATCCATCAAGTTTCACTTTTAGAGAGAGAAGGTAAATGAGAATGAAGTTAGATTGGAGTTTGTTTCTTTAAAAGATCAAATTATAGATATCTTCATTAAGCATCTACCCAAGGATACTTTTGAGTACCTCAGAGTGATGCTAGGGGTTATTACCCCTCCTCTTCAGAACTAAGGTGCACTAATGTGCATCATTCCAATGGAATTCACAATCATATCTTGTGATCTAGATTGGTGTTAAGGAGTTGCTACTAAGGGGGAGTAGTCAGTATGCTGATTCTGGATTAAGACACAAAAAGAGGAAGAGATGATTGCAAATATGTGCCCTTTGCCATTGATGTCAAAGGGAGAGAGAAGTCATGTGAACAACTTGGAAGTAAGAAGTTGATGGTGAAAGGGGGAGTAGTAAGGAAAATGGTTGCAGGTGTGATAAGAGAAAGGGGGAGAAGTTCTTTTCTTGATGGTTGAAACAGTTTTTCACATCATATGTTGCCATCAATGACAAAGGGGGAGATTGTTGCAAATATGTGCCTAGTCGGTGTTGTCATTGATGTCAACATATCCTTGTTGTCATTGGTGTCAACTGTATCCCATTCTAGAAGACTTGTATGTTGAGGATATTGAGAAAATTAGCCTCTCTGGAAGAAACAAATGAGTTACATATCTCTCTGTAAGAGACAATGAAGATAGTGTAGTTCAGTGAAGAAGATTACTCTACATTCCCAGTGAGATGAAGATTAGAGTCTGTAGATTAAAGGGTTTGTAGAGTATAGTCTGAAGTTGCTCCAGTCAAGATTTGAGAGGTCCGCATAAAGGATTAATGAAGTTATGGCCATCTGATTAGAACTAAGTTTTGCAGTTGTTGAGAGGTGATAGAGTGATAGGAATTTGGTCCAGAATAATTTGTAGTAGAATATTATGATCTACAGATCTAGAGGTATGTTTGGTATGATAGTGTGTATCCTCAACTCAAGTGGTTCATAGTTTGGAGGTCTGCAAGCAATCTTTCTAGTGTGACAGTCATGCCAGTGAGAGTTCTTAAGTTCTTGGATGAAGATGCAAGTGTTTCTAGTGAAGTGAGGTGGTGCAGTTGTTCTTATTGATTTCATTGTGCTTGTGGTGGTCCCTAGATCATGTGCCTACTGTGTTTATGGTCTGCATTAAGGATTGAGCTCATGGTTGAAGATTTGTCCTTGGGTGTTGATGTTCTTTCTAGTCTTGGCCGACCAGATGCTTTGTGCATGTTGTGGATAATCTAAGAGAGGTTTTATGAAGTGTGACATGTTGTTCAAGGAAGATTTGGGTCCCAGCTATGTTTGGCTAACAATTTAGTGATTCACATTACGTTTGATGTTTGTAGTGCCAACCTTGATGTTTATTCCAAGGTTGATAATGCATATAAATATGTGTGGTTGAGTTGTGGAAAGTCATCCTTGTGTGAAAATGATAAGATCCTGAGAAAGGAAGAAAGGTAGAGCAGAGAAGAGGAAGAGCAGTAAAGGATGAGGAGATAGTAAAGAAGTGTTTGGGGGAAGAGTAGAAGTATTGTGTGCTTTAATGGAACTAAACTTTGCATGAAGAAGATGTTGTTTCTCAGTTTAATCTTTTTGTGTTAACATTGTAAATGTTCTTGTAGGTAGTGAGCCTCTTTTGAGCAGTGACCTCTAGGCAGTGCACCCAAAGGCAAGTGCCTTCCCATTTTCTATTCTTTTAATTGAGAATAAATCTTGTGGCTTAACCCCCACCATGGTTTTTCCTTTAACCAGGTTTCCATGTAAAAATCCTAGTGTTATGTGTGTTGATTATGTTTCTGCTCATGTGTAGTTGATTCATGCTTTCATGGTTATATCATTAATCTATTAATAAGTACAAAAGAAGATTAGATACAAAAAAAGATAAAGCTCTTGTGACAACTGATTCACCCCCCCTCTTAGTTGTCTACCCTAATTTCAACACCTTTATGCTTTGATGGTTGTCCACACCCTGTTCTGAAGATGTCATTTTTGCATAGGCAAGGAGGATGTTGGATAAGGTTGTGGAATTTGGTAAATTACACATGCCAATTGCATTTTCTTGAAAGTTTCTTTTGTGAATTTGCTTAAAATTTTCTAAAGAATTTTTGAAAAAATCCATTTTGGGCATATATTGCAATCATTGCATTCCATGAGACATCATTTCTTTGAGGCATCATGTCAAATAGTTCATGTTCCTTGTATATGATTCCACACTTTGCATATATATCTCCAAGGGTAGTTACAACTACAACATCTATCAATATTCCCATATCCTTTACGCTTTGGTGGATGTCCATACCCTATTCCAAAGATCCCATTTGGGCATAGACAAGGAGGATACTGGCTAAGGTTGTGGAATTTGGCTTTACACCTTCCAATTGCATTTTCTTAAAAGTTTCTAAAGCCTTATCAAAAAACCATTTTGTGGATATCTTGCAATCATTACATTCCATGAGGCAACATTTCTTTGAGGCATCATGTCAAACAATTCACCTGCCTTGTCTATGCTTCATCACTTTGTATACATGTCTCATAGGGCAGTTGCAACTACAACATCTGATGAAATTCCCATATCCTTTATGCTTTGATGGATGTCCATACCCTATTTTGAAGATCCCAAATGGGCATAGACAAGGAGGATGTTGGCTAAGGTTGTGGAATTTGGATTTACACAAGCCAATTACATTTCCTTGAAATTTTATAAAGCCTTTTTGAAAAAATCCATTATGTGCATTATTACCATTTTTTCACCATAGCTCAAAAATTGGCAGTGTTGGTGCATCAAATTAATTTTAGAGTGAAGGTTAACATTCTTCTGTTATAAGTTATTTGCATAGTTATTATGTTTTAGTGATAATGTCATGCCCACATTTCCCATGCGGTCACAACACGTATTCACGCGTGTCATGTCCACATACGTCATGTGGTCATGATACGAACTATCAAAATTTTTCTCTTACTACTCTGAAAACCCCCTCACACGCGTAAGCGTGCTCAGTGGCGTATGCTTAAGGAGTAAACAAAGCAGTTGTTAGTGGGGTATTACACTCACGAATTACATTTTTATAGCAGTTGTTTTAGGTGATAGATCATTTTTCAACAAAGCACGATCATTTGTCCTCTCTTCTATTTCTCTAAAATTTAATTTATATATATATATATATGTATGTACATATACCGCCATTATCTCAGTTCACTTTAACTCACAATTTCATTAATAAATTCCTTAAATGTAAAGAAAGTATAGAATATATATATAATAAATAAATATATATATAATTTGTTAAAACAGATTACTATCCAATAAATCATTAAAAATAGAGTAAAGAGTTAATTTTTTTTTTTTTTACAAATATAAACATTGTATTTCCGAATTGCAACTCTAAGTTAAGCATCTATTCAATTCGTATTATACAATATGCATAAATAAATCCCACTTTTACTATTCACTATTGTGTTACTATTCACTATTCATATTAAGGCAAACTTTTAATATGAGATTAGTTTCTATTTAACTCAATTACACAACTTTAATCCAATTTTATTTCCTTTCCACATGGCAAAACTAAACGAACAATAAAACTACAACTATCAATACAATAAGGAAGTAATTTCCTCACAACTCCAAAATACCAAATTATACAATGAAAGAGAGAGAATGTTCTCCTCTTTTAAAATAAACAAGGATGAAGCTATTAAAAGACCAAGCTCCCTTAAGAGTAAAAGAAAATAAAATATTTTCTAAGATCCAATAATCTTCTCCAAGCTTCACCATAAGCTCCCAGAAAACCTGCATATCACACAAGGGAAGAAACATCACACAACCTGCTCCCCTCCCTACTGTAGACCTACAAGAGGGTCACCCCCGAGCTAGGGAGATCATCCACACACCTAGGGGATTCAATACCACTTCACAACAAAATAAAAACAACACACCAAAACACAAATACACCCATAGATATTTACACAACACAAAACTCATCCACTGTGAGTTTAAAAAGGGGTAGGAGAGTGGACACACTCAACTCTAGAGTGTCACCATTCAATTAAATTTCAACACAGTTTCCTTCTCATGGCCTTAAGCCAACTTGCCAACAAAGATTCCAAGGAGTTCATATTTTGACTCTCAAGCCAAATAACACAATTTCCCAAAGTCACACAAATGTCCTCAAGGCTTTCAACATCTCAAAAGAAATAAGGCATGTACTCGAGGAGGATCACTCCTCTCCTACCCCAAACTTGATGAGCATTTCTCCCAAGTGGAAGAAGCTCTGTCAACACCCAAATAAATTTCTCCACAATTACATAATTTACAACACAACAAATCAAATTTCATTTCACAAATCCATCATGCAAGAAATAGAAAATGCAAAGGAAAGGCCTTGAAATACAACCTTAAAAAGCCCTTTAATGGATGAAGTTGATGTAGAGTTCTTTTCCAGCCTCCTCTCTAAATCTCCTTTCTCAAAAAAAAACAATCTCTCTATGATCACAAGCAAGGGATAATGAATGGAGGATATAGGATGGCTAGAATAATTTCAACATTATGAGGCTATGAAGAGGAGAATAGAGAAGGAATTGGGCATTATGAGGATGCCAGAAGAAGATTTCCTAGAGGAAATTAGGCATGATAAGAATGCAAGAATGAAGTCCCCCTGCAAGAATGAAGTTCCCCTGCAAGAATCAAGTTCCCCTGCAAAATATCCAGTCTTCTCTAATTGCTTAGAGAAGGGTCTTATTTATAGATTTTTGAAAAGATGATGGAGGGTGAGGATCAAAAGTTGAGATCAAGGGCTCTCATTATTTGTGAATTTTAAATTCATAGTGGATGAATTAAAAATTTATTTTTTTAAGATTGTAATATTTAAATAACCCCACTATCCCAAGTGGAATTAAAAAAATATCCCCACTATCCCAAGTGGAATTAAAAAATATCCCCACTATCCCAAGTGGGATTAAAAAATAACCCCACTCATGAAGGACCACACCACTTCATGGGGACTCTCACCAAAAGTGAGGGAACAAGAAGATAAGCCCCTCCATTATTGGTGGACCATGGAGTCATTTCAAGCCTTGAAAATGGAGAAAGGATGGGCTTGAGTGTCGGTCCCACTCATCCTATCCTTCCCATGCTTCCAAATTCGTCACTTAACTTCACTGTGAAGTTAAGGTGACCATACAGAGGTTAACCAAGGGTTACCCAAGTCAAAAGTGACCCTAGACCCATGGGGTATAACCCAGGGCCAATTTAAACTTAGTCAGGACACCCAAGTTCAAGTTAAGACACAAGAAAAGGGTCTCAAAAATTTAAATTAAAAAAATGAAATTCAAATACAATTATTACAACAGAAATCATAATTCAATTTTACAAAAGGGTAGACCTAACCCATTCAACCTCATGCAAGACAATATTACAACATTACAACATTGCACCAAACATAGAGTTGATCTTGGTTCCTTGTGGAACTAGATCGGCTTCACAAGGGGTTACAACATAAGGTGCGGAATGATCTCCAATATCTGTGGTTTTGTTAGAAATACCTGCACACTCAATCTCAAAGTTAATTCCACATATACATATCATAGCCGAAGCAAATTAAACATATTAATGAGGATGTATAACCAATCACTACCTATATCCATCTGGCAACCATATTATATAATAATCAATCATTTTATCATTTTAATCTAGAGCTAGGTGAATAATAGGATACACACCAGTCGAATAAGGGCAGGCCTTACAGATAATTATAGTTTGATTGTTCAAGAGAAGAAAAGATTTTCATATCATTCATTGCATTGCAGGACAGTCAAAGGAGAGATAAGTATTTCATTCACTACAATGATTATTCATTTACAAGTTGAAATACATAAAAGGATAAGCATTTCTTTGAAAGAAATAATGACATATAAAATGTGCCACACAAGCCATGGGTATAGCTGAACAAATGCAACTATAAAGAAAATCCTATGCATCTAAGGATAAGAAAGAGAAGGTCATAGCCATCATTGCCTTGAAGGTCTTCAATCTTTGAAGTTGTCTTTTGTCCTACTCCCGATCTTCATTAATAACCTACAAAATGTGGGAAGGTCTTGTTAGAGCTCCAGTTATGAGATCTCTATATCCTATCAGAAGAGACATAACACTTTGTTTATAATGCACTGATCATTGAACATCATCCACATGCATGAAGAACTGAGAAAGAAACAATCATGGAAGTTCAATGTTTTATTCTAATCTATTTGTTTCATGTACAGGTATAGGATAAGTCATATAGCTGATTGAAGACATATCAGCATGTGGAGTAAAATGAGGCTCCCATAAGGGTTGAGCCCAACATGTTGCTTCCCCTTAATCTCAAAAGGGATGAATGGAGAAAGAAAGAATCATTATTCACATTGCTTTAATTGCATGACAAAGTAAAGGAGTATCAAAGAAGTCATATGCATTGGTGTCTGGTTCAGGACATGTTTGTGATTATAGATGAAGAAATAAAATGGAACCATAAAGATCAATTGAACTATAAAAGGGGCAACATTTAATGCACAAAATAGTAGTCATTATTGCTTCAGCTATCATTGGAAAAATGGAATTTAGACATCATTTTATGTATGATTTGAGCAAATGTTATAGTGCATAATGGAGTAGCCAAATGAATCAGAATATACTAGTGCTGAATTAAAGAGATAAGTTGGAACAACAAATGCCAAATGGATCCAAGAGGATGCTCTAGCAGATTATATCTTTCTCATCTTATGATCATATCAAGATATGTATATGCCTCTATGCCATCATGATGTGCTACAATGGCAAGAATGTGCAAGTCTTCATAAACATATATAGAATATCATAAGTTTCTATGTGGACAGCCAATAAATAAATGTCATACTATATGTCGTATAGTAATAGGGCATCCAGTTGATAGTCATCATATATATCATATTGCTATGCTACAGGAAAAGCTTTGTCATTCAAAATGACATATGATATAATTGCCAAGAGGATGTGCCATGTGATAGAAACAATCATATAATGCTCCAGATATCATATGCAGATCAATTGCAATACATATAGAAGCAATGTTTACAGGCAAATAGATTCCACTTCTATAGAAAAGGACAGTCAACATGTAGCATCATGACAATTGCCAATCCAAAAGAGACTGAAGAGCTACAGGAGTTATAGAGAAATCAACATGTGCTTTAGCTCTTCCTATTCTATCCAGATGTTATAGTGCATAATGAAGCAATCAGAGTATGACAGAAACAAAATGAACTAAACCAACATCACATGTATATGCTACATATTAAATAATCATTTCAGGTATGTGCATATAGAAATGGTGTCATTCTCACTTGAAGATGTAAAGATACAATGAGAGTAGTAGCTATTTGATATGTTTCATCATGACAATAATGTGAAAACCCCAATGTCCATATACTTCAGCAATATCAAATAATTGTATCAGATAAGAGAAGAAAGAGATTAACTAGCATTGAAATGATGGAGCTGAAAGTGCATAAATGGAACTAGTCAAGAATATACATTGTAGATCAAATGAACATTTTGTCACAAAGCAAAATGATAGTCAAACTGTTATGAATCTCATTTGTCCTTATACCAAAAGAAGAAGCTACTATCATTTATAATGGTATGTGAAATGTTTGCCAGATGTATGTGTCTTCTGGCAGGAAAACCATATGAATATGCAGGAATCATATATAGTGATAGTATTTGACTTATCTCAATGAAACAAGATTGTTGGTACAACATCATATCAAATCATACAATGTTATAATTGCAGCCCCATGGCCACCAAAACAAATGTATATCAAATGAGAGGCTCAGAGTGATATGAAAGGAGATGCCATGACCTCATGAGAAGAGTTTGATATATATTTAACTCGAATGTATAGCTATAGCCGTGGCCTCAATCAAGTGCATACAGGTGGCAGCAGTCAAGAAATGAGAAGAGATGACAAATAATGCAGAGAAATGAAGCATTCAAGCCATGCAGACACAACTACAATAGTGGTTCGAGAAAATGGAGCATATGTTTCTTTCATGATAAGATAACCATAGGATTTCAAACTTTCAGCTAAAACATGCAAAGAGATATCTTGCTAGTCACGGCCCCATGACACAGTAATACATGTATATCAAATGGAGAAGCTCAGAGTTTTATGGAGGACTATAGTCACAGCCATACAAAGTTACAAACATTTCCTCATAATATGCCAAATCCACTAGGGTTTCAAGAAACAAGAACAATATACATGGGTTTGTGCAAATACTCAGTTATAAGGAGTGGTTTTGGGCCATGAAAAAATGTAAAGAATACATAAAATGCATAGCTACAGCTGAGAATGAATATACATTTTTTTAATCAAAAAATCAAAAACCCATTTCATTCTCATCAAGTAAATACAACCTATAGGAGGTAGAAGTATGGCCGCAGGTTTTTAACCCATAGGAGCTACAGAAAGCCATGAAGAAGTGAGATATATAGTGACAAATGGAAGTCTTACCTATGATTGAAGACAATGCATAGTAGTGCAGAGCCAAAAGTTCCTTTTGAGCTTAATTTTCTCTCTCAGAAAAATGTAGTAATGATGGCCAGATGACAGAAAAGAAGTGACAAAGGAACAAATTCAAAAGTTCATCAGAGACAACATATAAGCCGTGGCTAATGAAGCCTTTTAATCTTAGAAATTCAAAGTAAACTAGAGGGAATCAAAGGAAAAGAGTCATATATGCATCAAGTAACCTTTTACCTTCTTTTTTGCAAAGATCCATGGAGGCCGAGCCCCAAAATGCCAGGAAATGAAGTCTTCATGCTTGAAACCCTAGTTTTCATTATTGGACAAAGAGCGTAAATCCTCAAAAATGAAGTTGCAAAATGAGCCCGACAAGATAGGGCGAGGTTTGTTTTGTTCTTAGGGTTTCAATGAAGCCCTAGCCTGATGATGGCATTTTATCACATTCAATTCTTTTTTGTGGCACAAAATTAGTACCTTGGTGGTGTTAAGACATTACAACATGATGCCTAAGTCAATGACTTAGTGAGAGGTTGAGCCTGTGGCTCCCTCAAAATATTCAATGCCTTAAATCTGCTTAAGTCAACTCATGATATGATTTGTGCCTTAGCCCTTGGAGAGGGAGATCAATTTTATGCCTTAGAGTGTTTTGGTAGATCATGAAGTGGAAGCCTTTAAGGCTCAAACTATTTTTGCAAGAACCTTAGGGATTTTATTATTTTTATAAATTTTTATTGAAAAAATCAAACATTGTAATTGGAAAATGATGAAATTATAAGCCATGGAGATTTATTGTTTTGCAAAATCAAATCGAATAGGAGATAGCATAAACTGCCAAGGGTTGTAAAGTTTTGTTTTAAAGTAATCATTTATAAATTGCTTTAAAAATTAAACTATTTTTAGGCAGTTAGAGTTAATAAGAAAAATTGAAATATTCCTTCTTGATTTGTTTTATTTAGGGGTAGATAAAGACCAAAAATTGAGATTTCATGGGTAGGAGAAAGCAAATTTTTTATGGGGCTACCTAAGGAATTAGTTTGACATCTTCTATTCTTAGTTTGGTGGCAGTTTGGTGAGGTTTTTATCATCTTTTCTAAGGAGCTCAAAAATACCTTGGAGGTGTATTATCAGGAGTTTTTTTGTAGCTTTCAGGGGGAGATTGATTTCAGAACATATATGTCAAAGATACACTCCTTTTTTAGCAGTTCTAGTTAGAGTTTTTACAGCATAGAGTAGAGATTAGAGTGCAAGGATACCAGAGTCTTCCTCTCACATTGAGAATGTTGTATTCAATCTATGTACTCATTATTCCTTCAGATATAAAGTAGCAGTTTTCCTTCATTTTTGCCTCGCTTTTTACAAAATTGATTTGATATTACACTATGATAAGCATTTATCCTCTATTTTTGTCTTGGTTTTGTGATAGGTTATGCAATTTTTTTTGCTTAATTCAGGTTGCATGTTGTGTTTGATCAAACCTTCATGTGAAACATTTATGAATTGGATAAAATCAAAGTGTTTTGAAGATTAAAGTTCTATGGTCTAATTGTGAGTAAGATCTTATAGGATTTTAGTATGGATGTATCACCTTAGATTTCATTTCAGTTATTTACTTCAATTTATCTCTCTCATCCCTTTTCCCTAGTTAAGTCATTAGATTAGGAAAAATCATAAAGAGAACTAGCTCACTCTAGAGATTCCCTCTCAATGTAGATCACCCACAATCTGGGAGGGTTTCCATGTTTCAATAAGATAGTCAAGCTTGACTTGGCTAGTGGCACAATCTTGATTGACAATAGTTTTTGGCATGCCCGGTGGGACTCTAGAAGTATTTTTAGAGAAGTTTTTCAATCTTCAAAGTTGTTGTTCTGGTATACGCAACAATGTTCTATCCTTTGGAGGCTTCTTACAAGTATACCTGGTGACTCAATCTTCTGGTCTTGCATGTAGAACTAGTGTATTCAACTTGTGAAAACAAGATCAGGATAGATTGGACTGTCTCAGTCCAATTGCATGTTCATATATCACTGATATTTGGTGTGTGTATCAGTGGTCTCAGCCTTTGGAGGAATAAAATCAAGCACATCTGGCAACTCTGAGTTTGAATCTACAGGTTTCAATATGATCAAGTGCTGGTATGTTATAAAAATCACCTTTCATTCTATTTTCCATCTTGCATATGAGTAGAAATGTCAGATTTTCATAGGCAGTATGAATATCCACCACCATACTTTGAAAATGTTGTCCACATGGGCCCTTATCAGCCATATTAGGCCAATTATGATGTTGTTTCCAATTCCATACATGCATAGTATAATTACCACCCACCCACCCCTACTTAGCTTCCTTACCAACCGTATACAAGTAGTCATAATGCCACTTTTAGTCCAAATTCCCAGGATGCTTACTGTGTAACCACTCTTGCTCAATCTCCCAATTAACCATCATAGTTTGAAATAATGGAGCTTAAGGATATGATTAAAGATACTATGATAGTCATCAACAACCAGGTGGAGGAGCTTAAGAGGGAGCTTGAGTATAGACAACACTAGGAAGAACTGGCTTATCAAGCTTTTATGCATGAGAAGGAGTTGGAGGCACAAAGAACACAATATGAGTAGGAAATTGAAAACATAAAGGGTTATCAATACCAACAAGAAGAGGAGTTTCAAACAAGGTAGCATGAAGGATCTAATTTGTATATGCAAGAGTTGAATCGCCATGTTTACCTGCAACAGCCAGAGCAGCCACTCTATGAGACCTTTGTTTCTCATCAAGAGTGGGAGACACAAAAGAGATATTTTGAAGAGAATCTCGAGAGAGAGATAGCTACATAAACAAAGTTGATGCTTGCTCATGCCCAAGCAGCTTCTGTTGTTCTAGAACAGCCTGCTCAAGAAGAGGTAAGTATAAATTTCCAAGTTTCAGACAAGATAAAGCTCTTAGTGCCCCTAAAGCTGAAATTCCAAGTTTCAAGCCACCTAACTAAAGAACCCTTTTCCCTCCAAGAAGTTAGTGTTGAATGCAAAAAGACTCCCAAGAAAGTCAAAACCCCAAGTTTTAGACGTTCTAATTTTGCTGAGGAGCCTGTTAACATTCAAGACCAGTCCATTAATGGACAAAAGGGAGCTAAGATGATAAATTTACTACATATAGATTTGGAACAATATCGGTTAGAACAGAAAAAGATCAAGAAAGCAAAGGCTTCTTCCGATGAACCTTTCAATGATTGCACTAATGATCCACCTTGCTTTGTGAAAGATGATCAACCCAACAAATCAAATGCAAAGTAGGAGGTTGCTACCATTTATGTTGTTTCTATGACTAATTATAAATATGATGCATTAGAAGAGAATGTTGGTTCAAATTTGGCACCAAAACCATTACATTTTGACTCATTTGAAAATTTCTCTAATGATGTTAATAGGATGCATGAAAGCAAGATGCAGAGATCGGAGGGTGAAAGTCTGAAATTGTAGAAACTGAGTGCCCAAATTTCATTACAGACATATCTGTATAAGGAGGAGGAATCAGTTTCTTTGTTCGATCAGTTACCTGAGTTTGTTCAATCAGACGAGGAATACATGCTGATGTCAAAGACAGTAATTCCTAAACAACAGAGAGATATCAAACCTTGTGATGAGTTTCTAGTTGAGGCTAAATAACCTGACAATGGGGTGTTGATCCAAGGATAGACTTGTGAAGACAGTCCTGATTCGAAGGGTCAAGAGCTTATGAAAGATCTTTTCCAAGCTAAAATTAAGCTTTTCTACTCAGATTTAGCTATCATACCAACATCTTTGGAGGAGAGTTATCTAGAACAACAAAGGCAAGAAGAGGAGGTGACTGTATTCCTAAATGAGTCAATGGTTATAGAGAAACATAACCAGCAGCCTAACCTCGACTGGTTAGAAGAGCTGCCTTACTATCACACAAAGGGCTTTGAAGATAAGGTATAAATTGATGATATGCAAACTGATAAAGAGGTTAGTTCACTACTTGAATTCTTCCCTTCATTTACTGAAGAGACTTTTGTCTCAGAATGTATCTCCTTAGGTCGTAATGAGTATTTTGAGCAAAGTGTAGCTCTTGCTAAGAATCTTTTAAGTTTTGATAATTTTCATGAGCTATTAGCAACCCTGACTGAGGAGGAGGAAGCAATATGGAAGATTATCATGCAAGGCCTAGATAATGCTGTTGTTTTCAATCCAAAGCCTTTGACAGGGTGCCCTATTAGATATCTGGCTGGGTTGGCAACCAATGAGAGAGAGCAACTTCCTAGTGATACTGTTTCAGACCAAGGAGAGTATAAAGTTGAGTTCAATTAGCCTACTGGCTTATGTGATCAATCAGGCAGGTGGGTAAGTGACTGCATTATTCTTTTCAGAGAAGTGTTATAGTAGTTTGCTGAAGATTTGATTGTCCTCTACCTTTTTGGGTTGACTAACGAGTTTATGGAGTATCACAGATTGCAACAAAAGGGCAGTTATTTTATTGAACTAGTAAATGGTTTTGTCTGATCAGTTTCTATGGGCTGGTTAGAGTAGGTTAGAGTAGTCTTTTCAGTCAATAAGTGCTTCATGCACATTTATTTTTAATATTTTTTGTTTCCCTAAGTGCTACTGCACAAGTTCTTTTGGCCATCAAGGCCTGTTAGTTTGCTTTTAGTTTAGTTTGTTTTCAATTTTCTAGTGCCATTTGAACTAGTTAAAGAGCTAAATTACAGTGTTGTCTGAGTTTGAGAAGAGTAGAGTATGACTCAATGCCCAATGGATATTTAAGGCAATTAGTAGGAACCCGTGTTTAACCCTTCTCTTTACTTTGTTAGTTTATTATTATTGGACGCATATGGTTTGTAAGTCATCCCATGAGTATATTGTATTATCCCACATTCATGGGGAGTAATAGTTATTTAGATTATACTTAGTATATAAGTACGTGTTGAGGCCAATGAAGGCATCCACAAATTTATTGTATTGAGCTTGCTAAAAGGAGGTTGCCCCCTCGAAGTGGCCTGCGATCAATAAATTCCTTCTATGTTCTGCTAATTCTGTTATTTCATGCATTTTTCATTATATTGTTGTAGCAGGTTCCTCTCATCTGGTATCAGAGTGCTTTCTTGGGCTCGTTAGGTGGAATTTCTAAAAAGAAAAATTTCCGCAGTGACCTCCAGGCACCGTGATTATTGTAGTAGTTCTTTCTTTTTCACATCTGTATTATTCATTTCAATTACAAGTTTGGATTAGGGAATAATCCCTATCTGCTTAACTGTGGGAAGTGCCTAGGCATAGCCCTAAAACTCATTGTGAGGAGTACTACAGGAACCCTGAAGTAGCTGGCCCATTGAGAGAACCTACCAGCAAAAGGGCAACGACCCCTACTTGATTGACTAGTTCACATCTATGAGGTAAACCAAGAGCTGTTGTTTGTGGCAAAGCAGTTATCAGTTTTACCTGAGTCGTGGAGTGAGGGGTACTGCCCCAATATGCAAGTCGTTAAACAACATTGGTACCTGAGTGAATCCCTTGAACCTTTAGGAAGCCGAACATACCTAGGGCCAATATCTATTGACAATTGGCAACTCACAGATTGAATTCTCCAGAGCTTTTTGCAGACCGTTTCCCAAAAAAAAAAATTCAGATCATTTCCAAGAAAAAAAAAGTAAAAAGATTTCTATTTTTTTGCCATATCTTCCTTGCTTTAGCTCTGTTTCCTCAAAATTCACTGGAACCCCTGAAATTCCATTTTGTATATTTCCTCCCTTGAGGACCCTATCCGAAATTCCACTTATCGAAGCAAAAAATCCCACATTTGTCTATTTTTAGGGTTTGTCATAACTTCTTCGATTCTCACCTAATCACCTTCAAATTTTGCCACAATGTTCATTTCCTATTTCTACCCCTTTGTCCCTCTTGGACAAATTTTCCCATTCTTTCACCCTGCTTCTAAAATCCCCATTTTCTGCTTCCCTGTCCCTCAGAAAGTGTCCAAAACCTAGTCAAACCCCAATTACCCATCAACATTTTTCCCAAATCCAAATCTTCCTTTACTAAAAATGTTTCTATTTTTGTGTTTCTACCCATTCCCCAAAAAAAAAATCTCCTGGTTATGGTTGTCACCCACGTAGGAGCAAAAAACATGGAGGATGAACTTGCAACCCTCAAGACCAAACTCCAAGATCTAGATGAAAAAATTCTCCACCTCAATCTTCAACATTCAGCCATGAACAATAGACTGCAGCCAGAGTCTTCTGCAAACACTGGGTTCTCTTCTTCTAGCAATTTTCATGGGTTGAAGCTTGATTTTCCTCACTTCAATGGTGATGATCTGACTAGATGGATATACTAAGCAGAATAATATTTTATTCTGCATAATACTTTTGATGTCAACAAAGTCCCACTTGCATCCTTTCATTTGGAACATGATGCCCTTCAATGGTTTCATTGGTACATCAAGGCTCATGAAGAGCCAAAATGGACAGATTTTTGCAAACTTATTTTGCAATGATTTGGCCCTAGTGCTTTTGATGACTTCATAGGAGCACTCACTAAACTTCGCCAAACTAGCACTGTGAAAGAATATCAAACAAAATTTGAGAAACTAGCCAATCAGATAGAGGGATTGTCTGATGAATTCTTTAGAAGTTGTTTTGTCAGTGGTCTGAAGCATGCAATCCGATCTGAGGTTAAAATGTTTTGTCCCAACACAATGATGGAAGCCCTAGAGTTAACTAAGTTGGCAGAGGACAAGATCACAACTCAATAGCACTCCAAATCCAATTTTGTTCCATTCAGAAACATGGTTTCCCAAAGACCTCCAATCATGCTAGCTCTTAGAACAACTCCTATCAAGCATTTGACAGAAGCAGAGATGCAGGCATGTAGAGAAAAAGGGTTTTGTTATAATTGTGATGAGAAACTCACTTAGGGACATATATGTGTTGAGAAAAAGCTCTATCTCTTGGATGTGGATTCTCTACTTGCAACTGAAGTTTATGAAAGCTTAGGATACAGTAGATGATCAGGTTGAAACTCAGCAGCCACCTGTTGACCCTACTTCTCAGGAAGACCACCTAGAGATCTCTCTCCATGCTTTAGCAAGAGTCACCACCCCACAAATCATGTGGGTCAAGGGTTACTTCAAGAAACTCCCTCTTACAATACTCATTGATTCTGGTAGCACTCATACCTTCATTGACCCTCGGATTGCCAAACAAGCTGATTGTTTTGTCCATCCTTGCTCCAACTTTGAAGTCATGATTGCCAATGGGGGCACATTACCTTACAAAGGGAAGTGTTGCAATGTACTTATCTCTATTGGAGATTATAACCTATGCTCCGACATGTTTGCCTTGCCCTTAGGCAGATGTGATGTAGTTTTAGGCACTCAATGGTTATGCACACTTGGACCCATCTTATGGGATTTTGCTAAACTTTGGATGCAATTTTGAGACAATGGGAAAAAACATACATTGAAAGGCTTACAACCAGGGTCTCTCAGTATCATCAATTCACATTGCATGGAAAAGGTCCTTAAGAAGAATTCACATGGTGTCATCACTCAACTCCACTCCATTTAGATGTAACCATCAGCGGTCCCCACTACTCCTTCAGATCTACAATGAATTTTGGATAGATATGCATGTGTATTTGCCAAACTAGTGGGATTGCCACCTTCATGACTAGAGGACCACCGTATTAAGCTCCTTCTTGGAAGTGTTCCTCCCAACATTAGGCCCTACTGCTACCCATTTCACCAAAAGATAGAGATTGAGATGCTCATTCAGGACTTACTGAAGCAAGGTATTTATAGACACCTAAAAATGTCTCGACCACCAAACTGACTCCTGATATCCCTAATCATGTCAATTTCCCTCCTAAACCAATTAATTAATTTTTATTTAATTAATTATCCCTTCATTACCCCATTTTTCATCAGTTTATCCCAGACTATTGAATTAATTTTATTAATTCAATAGTTTCAAACTTAGCCAAATGAATTTAGTAAATATGCAATATTTACTAAATCATTTTCTCCCTTTTCCCACTAAATTCAATTAATTAGTTAAAATCATGTTAACTAATTAATTTAACCCATTTATTCTAGCCCTAGGCTTAATTAAATAAAACCAACGTTTAGTTAACCCTAAACCCCTCATTTGGATGGTCAAACCTAGTTTAACCCACTTCCCCACATTCTCCAAATAAAGAAATTGGAATAAATCCACCTAAAATCCCACATCACAATAAATAATCATTTTTCCCATGCCTATACCTCTACTTCCCCCCAAATGAATTTTTAATTCATTTGCATTTCCCCCCATGAATCTTTTATTTGGGAATAATCTTCCCCCCATAACTTATTTAATAATTTGCTCTTCCCCAAAATGAATAAAAGATTCACTTTTATTCATAGCCTTCCATTCTCCTAGATTAGATCTAGGCCCTCCATATCATCTCCATCCTCCACCATTAATCTTTCCAATCAATCTCCACCCTTAGATCAAAATCCCCTCCAAAAGTCTATAAATAGAGCCTCTCCCAAGCCATTTTCAATAAGCCAAGTCTATGCAAAGACATAATGCCAAAATCACTCTTGAGCTAGGATAGTGAGTTGCATAATTTGGATAAGCATTTCACATTGGAATCCATTGTCTAGGGTAATCTTTGTCAAGGAGTTTGTTTTGGGTGTAAAGGCTCCTTCCTCCCTTGATGGGATTGGATTTGCTTGTAAGTTATAACTTTGTGTTTATTGCACTTTGTTTGGTATTTTCACCCTATTTACATTTCTAATCTACATTGGCATGCCCGGTGGGACCCACAAGGTCTAGTCTAACTTATTTTTGTGAGTTTTTGGTGTGAGATACGTGTGTTTTGCAGGTGTAGCGCCATTATACCTTCGCAGGGATGCCATCACTGCCTGGTTTCAGCGCCATTGTCTATTTTGGTGCTATTTATGTGTAGCACATTCCACTTCTTTCATTCACTCACATTTTGTGGTTTTAAGATCTTCTTACTATTTCCGGTGTTCATTCGTTCTCGGTTTACATAGAGATATTGAAGTTGCAATGGGGGGTTATGTCAAAATTTTTACAAGGGGTCTAAAAAGGCACTTTAGCTTTGTTATCATCTCATTTTTCATTTACTCTGACTAACAAGGCTAACAAGACCTCGATTTTACTATTTGACCCCTTGCATTATGTAGAAAAAATTACCTTTTGCAGGATGGACGTGTTCAGTGTCGTATCAGCGCCATCACCCAGATCAGCGCCATCCGCAAGATAACCAAACGCCCTAAAAGGTTGCACAGTAGCACCTTCCTATACCTTTATCCTCACTATCGTATGGATCATCGCATTCCATCTACTTTATTAGCACTAAAAGTTATATTAGCGCTATCTTGTATTTCGTTGCTTTCATAGTCTTCCATTAGCGCCATAAGTTTAATTAGTGCCATTTCTTGTAAGTCGGGTTGTTCTGCCTGTAGTGGCGCTTTCACATACCTGTTTTAGGGCTTTTTAAAAAAAAAACTAACTTTGCTATCTGTACAGGTGCTGACAAGGGTTTTGTAGGTTCTTATCATCCTTTGCAAGATACTAACAAACTGTTTGCAGGGTTCTTTTAGTTTTTCTTGCATAACATCATTCCATGTGGGACTTAAAATGAACCTTTCTTTTGGCATCCTAGTTAGATGACACTTCAATTTGGTGTTTTAAAATTGATCAAACAAACAAACAACTCCTTTTGTGTGAAGTGTGTATGCCAATAACATTTGTTTTGGTGCCCTAAAAATTTACTCTTTGGTGTGCCAACAAACAAATATCCAAACACTTCAATTTTGGGCTTTAAAAAGAACCACAAACTTGCATCAAATTGACATCATTGGATTAAAACGAACAACAAATTTGCATTTCTCACGCATGTAACCAAGAAACTCATCTTAAGTGTTTGAAGTGTCTTGTGCTCTTTTTTGTTTGTAGCGTGAAGAAGCATATGCTCTTCCCTCGCACCATTTTGGTGACCTTGGGAAACAAAAGCCCATCACAAAACTTGCAAAAACCACACCCCATTTAAATCCAAAGATCTAAAATGAACCATGCTTAGTGTCATACAATCATTTAGAATACGTATGCTCTCCCCTCACACCTTTGAGTGAACTTGGGGATCAAAAGTATTTTTGTGATTGTATTGCTTTTGTAATCCTTAGAGGGCCTGCCACCCCGCTTCGAAAGGTGGGAACAACCCAAGCGACATCAAGCTAAAGCCAAGCTCTTCCAAGCTACTATATAAAATAAGGCATTTGAGATGAAAGTCTCAAGTGACAGGTGTTGTTGTGTTATACCAATAGCCAACCTCCCCCAAAACCTTCCAAGGCGTAACCCTTGGAGGCTGGGAGACTCCATAATGGTGAGTAGTGCTGCCGCATGTATAACCACCTAAACGGATGCCCTTACTACGAACCATTGTTTAGCAAGCCAAAATCTTTCTATTTGTTGGCACAGAAGGGAAACCTTTGAAGCGGCCCTGATTCATGCGGTTCTTAGCCAAGGTAGCAGGGATAATCTAAAGGTTTGGTGAGGGACAAGCCTTATAAGAAACCTGGATCTTGGTATGCATGAGAAGTGTGTGCAATTGTAAGGAGGAGCCGGTGCTACCAAGATCCTGGAGCTACCCACTTTGAATAGGCGCAACTAGGGGATTCAACAAATACTGTCACATTCTCACCTTAGGTTGTGAAAAGTGCTTATTCAAACAAAGTCATACGTCATTTCACAAAACAAAAAATATTGGTTGTTGTGCATTCATGTGCTTAATTGTGTGTTAAATGTGCTTTTATTATTCACAAACAACCTGCCAAGAGACATTGAAAACAATTTCATCAAATTCCCATCAAAGAAAATCCAAATTTGTCTTCAAAATCTGTCTGCCCTATTTCAGCACCATATCTGTCTGATTGTGATGCCATTTCACCCGTGGATTGGTGCTATTCGCAAATTGACTAGCCTAAAATAGAGACCTAGTTAGTTGTGATCCCCACCATCTGCGCTGCCATAATCCATAGTCACATTCCAAAAATCTAAGAACAGTCCATCCATTTTCTTCCAAATTTTTCCCAAAATCACACCTTCTCTTTTGACCTTAGAGGATTAATCACCACCATTTTTGGACCCCTTTTGTTATATCAAACCCATTCAAATTCCTATCCGCTTGTCTTCAGTGATTTTTACATACCTTTTGGACCAAATCAAAATCCTTATCATAAGAAAATCATTCCAAAAATCCCCAAAATCTCCCAAATCAAAACATCATCAAAATTTGTCATCCTTTTGAGCTAAAAATTGACCTAGATTTTCTCCTACACACATCATATCTTGCTTGGAAAGTCAATAGTCTACCTTCCAAGTGAAATCATTATCCCTCTTTGTGTAAGGTCATTAGTCAACCCCAACAAAGAAAGACATCCCTTTTGTGCAAACCACAAATCTAGGTCCTATCTAAGCTCAATTTGTTGACTACCCAAATCATCCATATCACACATCAAAAAATCAAACATCAAACAAAATCTCCTCCAAAACAAATGTCATCTTTGGTCCAAACATTTATGCAAAATCAATATTGGCCATCCACATCACCTTTCAATTGAAACCTCTAGCAATACATCCACCACATTGCTTGTTCTACTCCACTTCACTACCACATCCATTTTTGGGTCCAACATAATCAATCAAATCCTCTAAGGTTTCCACCCCTATTTCATTTTCACATTGTAAATCAAACATATCCACTTGCATGCCCATCACAAGATCACAACACAAGAAAATCCAAGAAATGGCAGAGCAATATCCAGGCATAGGAATGCCTAATACCAACAGTCACAACATACCCATCACCAAGCATTCAACCAATCTACGTACCCTTACATCCCCTCATATGGTGCCAATGAAAATCCCTCCCATTACTTACAACAACTACAACCATCACCACCACCACCACAACACATCCCCCTCATATCCCAAGATGATCTCGATGTCTTAACCTTCACACAAGATGCCGATAACATGGACATGCTTGACAAAGTCCTATGGTCAGATCCAAATAGATTTCTAGATCATCTTCTCAAAATTGGTGCTCAACTACCCCCCATCATGACATCATCACAACCATCCACCTCTACAACCGCCCCTACCCCATCAAATAAACAAGCATCCACATCCAACACCCAACCCAATATCTCTCAAACAACAACACCCATCATCTCTCAAATGTCCACACCTGTCATATCTAACACCAACACAACCTCTACTGCTACCACATCTACCATTACTACCAATATCCCTAACCCCACCACTTCACAACCCGTCACCACATCCACTACTACAACAATGGTAAACCCTTCCATGCCACAAATTACCATGGGCATACAAGGCAACATCACACAAGCAAGTACATCCACAAGTGTGCCTCCACCCAATCCCAACACCATTGCCTATCTGCGACAGTTGTTCTCACAACCATAGTACAATACATCCAAACCATCCCACACCCACCAATCCAACGTCAATCCATCCACTGTCACATATCCACATAACCTCGTAACATCATCTACACAATATCAAACAAACCCCCAATATCAAACCCCACCCCAATTCCAACATCTCACCAACCAACAAACATACATACAACAACCACAGCAACCACAGGATATCAACACAGTTGTACAAGACTTAATCCAACAGGTAGCAGACATACGAACTGGGGGCAAATGCAAACATTATTCCTTTGAGGATATTTGCCCCTACCCATTTGATCGCACATTGTACATGCCCCCTTTCCCCAAAAACTTTGAGACACCCAAATTTGACAAATACAAGGGAAAGGGAGACCCTAGGGACCACCTTAGGGAGTTCTACATTGCTTGCCTAGAAGTCTCTAATAACAACACATGTCTCATGAGACTCTTCCCAAGAAGTCTTGGTAGTCAAGCCGCTGAATGGTTTGCCCATCTTCCACCTAAGATTCGAACATTCCCTGAGCTCACAGAAAAGTTTGTAAACCATTTCTCTTATAACTTCGAACATGAGGTGTCTATGATTGACCTCTACAATACCAAACAAAAGAATGGAGAAGCTTTCACTTCTTTCTTACAAAGGTGGAGGGGCTTGGCAAGCAAACTCCCATGGCCCATTCCTAAAAAAACAACTTGTCACCATGTTCGTGGCCAACCTCAATCAAGAATTAGGGTTTCATCTACAAATACTTTGTACATCTACCTTTGAAGAGGTCATCAACAAAGGCACTACCATCGAACAAGCCCTCATTGCCAAGGGCTCCATCAAACTATATGACCATAAGTCCAACTACAACAACAACTACTACTACTACAAATCCAATAACAACACCCCCAACACAAACAACACTAATAACACGCAATCCAATGACAAATCACGCTATTGGGGGAAGAACAAGAACAACCTGAATGAGGGTGTCATAGATGTGAAAGCCATCCAACATATCCAAAACCAAACACCTACACATACGTATGCAACAAATGTAAATAACCCAAGAGGGCCAAATAAACCACGCAAACCTCACCGACCATTCACACCATTAGCGAAACCCATTGAGGACATCCTCGATAGATGTCTCAAACAAGGTGTCGTCACACTCCCACCTGTTCACCCACGTCAAGACAATGAACTAAAAGCCGTGTGGTACAATGAGAATGACTACTGTGACAACCACCACGTTGCGGGACATAAAATAGCTGACTGCATGCAACTAAAACATTGTATCCAAGATCTTATCAAACAAAACCTAGTTAGCCTCGATCACGGCACCCACCCATCACCAAACACCAACCTAGGAGCTTACAAGGATCCCCTACCTAACCATAATAAAGCTTCATTATCTAACCAAACCTACAATATCACCCCACCACCCGCATCCTACGACTCTATCGTAGGACGTATAGAAGCATCATCCCATCATGTCAACACAGTTACTATTCGGGCACAAGCACCTAATTGCGTTGTTACAACTCACCGTGGCCATGTATCTATCCACACAGCCCCTCCCACTGAACAAACACCCGCATCCACGTCAACTCCCTTACCTCCTCGTCCAACCACACGTCCATCACCTACCCACTAGTATAACCTCCTAGAACACCTAGGCAAGACACCTGCACAAATCTCCATCCTCGAATTGCTTCACACATCTCCCCTTCATAAGGACATCCTTGATAAAGCGCTCTTGCAAACACAAGTCCCTACCAACTTGAACGTAACAGAATTCCAAGCCATAGTAGGACACATCGCCGCACCACATCATCTCACCTTCTTAGAAAAGGACCTACCCGCCTCTGACCACATACACAACGATGCCCTGCACATAGAAGTCTGCATCCACAAGCACACCATTAAAAGAGACTTAATAGATGGTGGCTCCGGCCTCAACATATGCACTCTAAAAATGCTAAAACACTTGGGGTACTCCGATGTGGTTGTCGACACTAGCGAGTGCATCATGATCAAGGGATATGATGACACCGAGAGGCTATCCGAAGGTACTATCAAGCTTCCCATACAAGTGGGACATAAAATCGTTGAAACAAAATGTCAGGTTCTGGATCTTGATCTCCCCTACAATATCCTTCTCGGCAGACCCTGGATTCATGCTATGCAAGCCATCCCATCCACCTTCCATCAATGCATCAAATTCCCCCACAATGGCACCAAAGTCACAATCTATGCTGACCCTCGCCCCTTCCAATACTGCAGTTTTTTGGAAGGCCACAACCAGACATTTTGCCCATACAATAAAGCCACTGCTGAAGCCAAGCCAACAACATCAAACTCATATATCAACCCCACAAGCATTGCTTCCACTTCATCCCAAGCAACTCCACCACCCGAGGTCTAGATCAAGCTATCTGACATGGGATGTGGGGAATATGACCTACATGGTACTTTTTGTGTGGGCACATTACCCAATCCTAAGACATTCGGCATCCCAACAACAGAGATAGCCAATACGGTCATTATCAAGTGCAAACCCTCGCCCACCTTCGAGCGGAATCATCTCCTAGATCAAGATGTACTTGATGATATCTCATCTTGGCTTTACAAAGATGAAGAGCCTGAGCAAGCAGCCCCCACAATCCCCATAGAAATCTATAGCAAGGGTTCTGAAATTGTCAAGAGCATGGGCTATAAAGGACAAGGCACTATAGGCCTTCATGAACAGGGAATCATAGAACCACTGCAGGCAACAAAGAATCCCTATACTCAAGGATTAGGGTATGGTCAACCATAATGCATCCTCCCTTCCGGCGAGGGTATCTTATTCACGGTCGCTACGGCCCCCTTAGATGTCAACAATATTAATGAAATGGGCCTTCAAGACTCCTTTAGCCATTTTTCCGACTTCTTCGACTCATCCATTTGTACCATTTACTCTGTCACCACTCTCCCTTCACCCTCTAATGACTTGCCACTAGTCTACCCCAACCTCATCGATTGGGACCAATGAGGACCTCCTGTCTTTGACATCGCACCTAACAATGAAGCCATCACCGAAATGATTGGGGCAAGAGATCACTTCCCTTTGGGAGATCATCGTGCAGGGTACATAATGGAACTCCATCTAGATGTCTATTTCAGGGAGACAACCCCTACTTCTAGTCACAAAAATACAAAAAGAAAAAATGGATCTAATGGTGAAAGCTGTGCCACGGCAGTATCAGATCCCAAAATAGTAAAAATAAAAGACCTATCTCGTAGTGAAAACCTCCACAAGGCGCCAGGAGATGGAAGCATGGGCCTCCCTGAGATAGGTCACCCATCTTGGTCAAACCAGCTCAGGAAATGAACCTTGGAATAGAGGAGGAGCCAAAAATCACATACAGAGCAGAATCTCTTAGCATACAAGAATAGGAGAATTTCTTGTCCTTCACACGCAAAAATCACAACTTTGCGTGGACCTACGTAGACATGCCAGGGCTAGATCCCGCATTGGTGGTTCATCACCTTGTAGTACGCCTTGACGCAAAACTAGTCAAACAGAAGCTCTGAAAAATGAATCCTCAGGTCGCTCTCCTCGTTAAAGTAGAGCTCAAGAAATTACTGGATGTTGGGTTCATTCGTCCAATCAATTATCCTGAATGGGTTTCAAATCTTGTACCAGTTGCTAAACAAGATGGTCGAATCTGCTGTTGTACCGATTTTAGGGATCTCAACAAGGCCTACCTGAAAGATGACTTCCCACTACCAAACATCGACATGATAGTGGATCTCACAGTAGGATATGAAATGTTATCCCTCATGGATGGTTTCTCAGGATACAATCAGATAAAAATTACCGAAGAGGATTAGCACAAAACAACCTTCATATGCCCATGGGGAACATATTGCTGGGTGGTAATGCCATTCAGCCTGAAAAATGCAGGAGCCACATATCAAAGGCCCATGACCGTCATCTTCCATGAGCTCTTCCACCACATCATGGAAGACTATGTGGATGATTTGCTATGCAAATCAAAGACCAGAGAAGAACACTTAGATGTGTTGGCCAAAATCTTCGATAGGTTTTAGCAATACAATGTTTGTTTAAATCCAAAGAAATGCATCTTCGGTGTCACCTCAGGCAAACTTTTGGGATACATAGTCTTGAGAAGAGGAATCAAAGTTAATCCTGTAAAGGTCAAGGCCATCACTGAAATTCCACCTCCCAAAACATTGAAACAACTGAGAAGCCTACAGGGGAAACTACAGTCCATTTGCCGGTTCATCGCCCAACTCACTAATAAGTGTCAACCATTCCAACATCTCCTTAGGAAAGATACGGCTTTTGCCTGGACCGATCAGTGTAAGAGTGCCTTCGATCAGCTAAAATAATATTTGGCTAATCCCCCTGTTCTAACTCCACCAAGACAAGGAGAGCCCCTCCTCTTGTATATCTCTGTGACAGACATAGCAATCAGGGCTTTGTTAGCACAACATGATGAGCATGGGAAGGAAAGAGCCATTTACTATATCAGCTGCACCTTGATCTCGTATGAGCTCAATTATACACAGATTGAATGAGCATGTTTAGCCCTTGTCTTTACGTCACAAAAGTTGAGACACTACATGCTCAATCACAAGACCAAGCTCATTGCTAAGATCAACCCACTAAAGTACCTCCTAAATAGAGCTACTCTTACTGGCAGAATGGCTAAATGGGTCATGATCCTCACAGAGTTTGATATAGAATACACTAAGAGAAAGGCCATCAAAGGGCAAGTTATAGCAGATTAGCTGGCTGAAGCACCTATCCCCGCAGAACATCCTACAATTATAGATTTTCCAAATGAGGCCATCCTAACAATCACACCAGCTCCAGACAGATGGAAAATGTATTTTGATGGATCATACACTCACAGAGGCTTGGGGGCAGGTGTCCTGTTTGTTACCCCTTAAGGTGACACAATCCCTAAATCCTTCAAGATCACATTTCCGTGCACCAACAACGTAGCAGAGTATGAGGCCCTCATCATAAGTCTCCGCATGGCCATCCAATGGAAAATTGAAAAGCTACTGGTGTACGGCAACTCTCAATTGGTCATTAGGTAGGTCAATAATGAATACAAAACCAAGGATGACAAGCTCCTTCCCTATAAAAAGATGGTCGATGATTTCAAAGATTACTTCGACAACATCCACTTCAAGCAAATCCCAAGACTTAATAACAAAGCAGCAGATGCTATGGCAACTATCGGATCTCTGGTAGACATGCAGAAGGACAGCCAGAAATGTGAGTTCCTGATCAAAGAACTCCCTATCCCAACATACGATGTTCCTCAATCAGAACTAGTGTGCGAAGTCGTTGGCCCCTTGTCCCCATGGTACCAACAAACATACCTTTACCTTCATGACAATATCCTTCCCCCTAACCTATCCACTTCCCAACGAAAATCATTCATCTATCAAGCCTCCCATTTCATTCTTGTCAGTGACACACTATACAAAAGGAGTCTTGATGGCATGCTTCTACAATGTTTAGACTCTAGGGAAGCTAAGGTAGCCTTGGAAGAGGTACACGCCAGTATCTGTGGGGCGCACTCCAGTGGACCTACCCTATCTAAAAAGATCCTCCAGACTAGATACTACTGGCCAACCATGGACTGCAACGCCCACAGGTTTATCAAGACATGCCTCCCATGTCAACAACACGATGATCTCATCCACACACCAGCACAGGAGTTACAACCAATTGCAATGCCATGGCCTTTCTCACAGTGGGGACTCGACCTCGTAGGAAAAATACATCCTCCATCCTCAAATGGCCATAAATTCATTATCACCGCTACCGAATACTTCATAAAGTGGGTGGAAGCAATACCACTCACCTTCACCACAGGTATCCAAATCTCCAAATTCATCCTCCACTATATCATATGCCAATATGGTATCCCCCATTCCATCGTCACCGATAATGGAAAGCCCTTCAAAAACCAAGAAGTTTGCACTTTGTGCGAAAAGTTCAACATCAAACACTGCTTCTCCACACCGTATTACCCTCAAGGCAACAGTCAAGCAGAGGCTTCTAACAAAACCATCCTTCACATCTTAAGAAAGATAGTCAATGAAGCTGGCCGCGATTGGCACCTCCAACTCAACCCATCCCTATGGGCCTACCGTACAAGCATCCGCACTCCTATAGGAGCCACCCCATTCTCACTAGTATTCAGATCTAAAGCCATTTTACCTATAGAGGTCGAGCTCCCATCTCTCCAAGTGTCCCTGCAGAACATTATCTCTGATGAGGATTACCGCATTTCAAGGTTGCATCAACTAGAACTACTGGATGAGAAACGCTTGCATGCATTGAATCACTTACAGGCATACCAAAACCACCTCAGACGAAGCTACAACAAAAAGGATCAGAACCAGAAAATTTGAGGTAGGTGACCTTGACTTAATGGAAAATCAGAAGAACCTACAAGAGCATTTGAAGCAAGGCAAGTTTGAACCCAATTGGCTAGGACCTTATGTCATCACGGCCGATTATGGGTCAGGAGCCTATCAGCTGGCAACATCTGAGGGGCAGCGTCTAGATGAGCTGATGAATATCCTGCATCTCAAGAAATTCTATGCATAACCCATCGGTTATCCCAAGTCAAAAAATCAAAAAAAATCAAAAAATCAAAAACACCAACAAAATTAGAAAATCAATAAAAAATCAGTGCAATAAAAACTTCCAATGGTGAAAATCACTTCGGTGACGCCTTGGATAAGTACCACGGTGAAAACCTGTTCCAAGTACCATGCGTAGTGGCCAGTTCTACCATCTAATAAGTCCTCTTCTCATCACACCACTCCATATTTCACACATCCCATGGCTTGGATTTCTGAAACATCAAGTCCTATCACCTGACCCATCCTATTCCATCCCAAGGCCAACCCATGGAATGAGGATCCTTGTAAGCTCTCTTTAAACATCACAAAATCAAAAAATCCAAAAACATCGCAAAATCAAAAAATCTAAAAACATCGCAAAATCATAAAATACAAAAACACTAGAAAATACAGAAAACCCAAAAAAAACAACACATCTCATCATCAAACATGTATCAATCTTCATCACATCAAGCCCATCGCAAACCATTCCCACATCATCAAGTCTAACCAGAACTACATATTCATTTCACCCACATCTTAAAAGTACCTTGATCCTGTGGACACAGGGTATGTAGGCAGTCTGGAATACGAAGGAAGTTTCCAGTACTCAGGTATCTAAGATGCACCCATCCAACCCGTTTGGATGGTTCCCATTCATTGGGCTTCTTGGATCTAATAAACGATACACATGCTATGTATACAATTGAAACATGGTCCCTAGCACAAAAATCATCAAGCAACATACCAAGTATAATCTTACATCTGGCCAGACTATTCTTTTGACCATCTTCCAAAAATTTTCCAATCAAACACCAATGGATCTACATCCTAGGATATATCTTTCCTACAATGGACAAAAATCTATCATTCTATCATCACATCTCTTGGCAAGAGCAGACAAAGGCTATTTGTATCTTTTCATTGGTCTTTTTGCTTATTGATTTTTATCTTTTTTGTCTCGCTCTAATTCATCTCCAAAGCTGCCTTGATCTAATTATATCATGGTATGTAGCGGATAACACCTGGAGTAGACATAGTCATTGTTTATGCATGTTGTGCTTGTGGGTTGGTTTCATTACTCCAAGAATAGTATTCATATCTTGAAGTCTAGGTCGGTTCTAGCATGATGTGTCCTATTTGCATATATAGGCATCAAAACCTTATATGCATTATTTGCACTCACTGCTATGAGTCCCCTTCCTCCACTAGACAAGATTATACTACCTTGGGCATGCATGAAATCAACCTATTATTTGTGGGTCTAGTCCATGCAATCGTAGGATATACATCATCACCTAGGTCATTTCATACCTTTGTGAACTGTATCCTACATTGCTACATTAAACTAAGAAATGCTCTCAATTAATTTTTTTGCAACTACTGTTACTAGCTCAAAATCATCATCCTAATCATTCAGTCAACTATCCCATATCAGCCTAGATTTGATAATCACTTTCCCATCAGCCTCCCCCTTAATCTAATTCCCTCACTAACCCCATTCCCCCACCATATCTCCACTTAACACATCTTGAACCAAACCAAACCCCCCCAATGACGTGGTGTCTTATGACCTAACAATCCTCTCATCTCCTCACCGCCATCCTCTAGACGCTCCCACCTCTATCATCCCAACAACCTAACACGCTCTCCCACAGTCTCACCACTCAGGGTCAACACAAAGAACATCATGTGTATCAGGACTGGGCCATCTCACCTATCACCTAGTTTGCATACCACCTATCACCTAAATTGCATCTAAGCATATCATTTAGCTACATGTCACGATCCATTTAATTTGCATATCATTTTCAGTACATTTTAATCCATTTTGCATATAATTTTAGGTGCATTTTAATCCATTTAATTTTGCATATCATCTTAGGTTCATTTTAATCCATTTTTGCATATCATTTTAGGTACATTTTAATCCATTTTGCATATCATCTTAGGTTCATTTTTATCCATTTAATTTTGCATATCATCTTAAGTTCATTTTACTCCATTTAATTTTGCATATCATCTTAGGTTCATTTTAATCCATTTTGCATATCACTTCAGATGCATTTTAAACCATCCAATATCACATGTCATTTAAATTTATTTATCCATTTAAATTGCATATCAAATAGATGCATTTTAAACCATCCAATATCACATGTCATTTAGATTTATTTATCCATTTAAATTGCATATCAAATAGATGCATTTTAAACCATTCCAATTTACATGTCATTTTAGATTCATTTTAAAGCCATTTTACATATCATTTAGGTGCATTTTAAACCATCTAAAATCACATGTCATTTAGATTTATTTATCCATTTAAATTGCATATCAAATAGATTCATTTAAACCATTTCAAAATTACCTGTCATTTAGATTCATTTTCATCCATTTAAGTTTGCATCATCATTAGGTTCATTCTTGGATCATTTAGTTGCACAATAAACCACTTAGTCACATAAACCTCTAGCTGCATATGCACATCATCATCATGTAAACATAACATATCCATAACATAAAAAATCCATAAAGAAATAACACATCCATAAGCATCATAAACCACCAGAAAGCATCATATCATATCAAATCACCACAAAAAGTGTACATCGTTCACATATGTATACAAAAAATAAAATGTCCTGATACAAAAATGCCTCCAAGGGCTATCATGATAGGGCTATCACATAGAGGATCCCCTCTCTGATGGAGTGGGAGACTCTGATCCTGGTTGAGCCTGTGACCCTATCAGCGGCTGTGACTACGACGGTCGCTGTACCTGCACCTGAGGGACCTACTAGGGCACGTATGAGGGAGGAGGCATCATCTACTGAATAGATTGAATAGATCTCGATCTATGAGATCTCGATGCCCTCGATCTACTAACCTGACTATAGCTCGGGGCATGCTGCGCTGCTGGCATGGCCGCATAGTATAGGCCCCGATAATACTCCACTCATGCTCTAGCCTCTGTCAAATCCCCCTGTACCTGCATCACCTGCCCCTGTGCCTGACTCAACTATGCCTGCAACTGATAAGTCTGTGTCTACGCTTGGGCCAACTGAACCTGCATCACCTGCCCCTGTGCCTGACTCAACTATGCCTGCAACTGATAAGTCTGTGTCTACGCTTGGGCCAACTGAACCTGCATCCCTACCAAAATCAAGGCCAGTCCCCCACCTGAAGCCTATAGACTGCTCAATGTAGTCTCTGCCTGCTGTGCTCTCAAGAGCGCTGCATCCTGCTCTCTCATCAACCCCTCCATGTCTCCTTGGGCCTGGGCCAACTATGCCTCTAAGACTACTACCTGCCCATCTACGCCCTGCAGCTATACTAACTCTGCCTCATAGCCCTCTAGTGCCTCCTCCAGACTGGCCACTTGTGCCCGTAGGGTCTCCATCTCCTCCTCCTCATCCTATCGCCTCTGACGAGATGAATGCCTCTCACCCTCAGCCTCTGTCTCCAAAGCTGTCCTTGAGGTCCCAGCCTCTGCATCATGCCCACCAACCTATCGCTACCCCTCCTGTGGTGGAGGTAGGTCACCCTCATCTGCTCTCAGCTACCCCCCGCACTGTCGGGATCGTCTCAGTTGTCGCACCGATCCAATCTGTACCTGCTGTGCAGGAACTTGCTCCGCCTGAACCTACTGTGTAGGAACCTGCTCCACCTGTACCTACTAAGCAGGAACCTACTATGCCTATCCTTATCCTACTGCCATTGCTGCCAGCACATCTATCGGCTGTCCATCCCTCCCAATCACTCTCTCCTCTCCATCATCCCCAACCTCCACAAGGAAGTCCTTAATGATCACTCCCCCTCCACGCAATCCTCCCCATCAGGGTCATCTCCACCATCTGAATCATCACCCCCTGAACCTGCTACCTCTTCTGCTAGATCTGTCAACTGAGTAGGCAGATGCATATGCCACCATATATCATAAGCAGCTATGGTCCCTGTGTCCCTCACCGTGCTCCTCCAATCCCACTGTACTAGTCAAAGCACTGCAAAATCTGCTAGAGCAACCTATGGCCATAGAGTTGCAGGCCAGTAGGGTCCATCTCGCAGGGTCTGCACGTATATCACCATCTGCTGAGGGGTGTCCTACACCAAACCAAACTGCTACATAACCCGCGAGGGTAGGTACATCTCTATACAACGGTCTCCTCGACCCATAAGATATCTCTGCTGAAAAGTGTATGGGAGATGAATAACGTCATCTGGCCACTCCTCACAACCGATGTATGCTCGCCAAACCACACTAATCACGTCATCCAGCATCCTCCACCAATATTGCACCCGGCTAGTGTATGTGTACTCTGCATCATGATATAGAAACACAAAGGCCTCAAACTATTGTCGATAGTACCCACATGTCGGCCAAGTGACAGGGATGTGCTCCCAAGTCCATACATGTAGCAGAGTAACTCCATCAGATAAGGCTCTATCATGCAGATAGGTGATGGTGTGCACCTCATGATACAACTGCGCTAGCATCACTGGCCCCCCAGCATAGACAATCCCATGTGTCACCATCCCCTCTATCACCCCTCCCCAGCCAACTAGAAAACCCTTGCCTCGCCTATCAGGCATCACCACACCTCCAATCATTGTGCATAGGAACAAGGCAAATAGATCTGTACCTGTAGCCAATGTCCCCTCATAGTCCATCTCCCTCTCATTCAGAGAGAGAACAAGACAATCAGCACCAAACACTCTGACCAATGCCCTCTGCCCACTCTTCGTGTCATATTTGACATGTCAACCTCAGATAGGTAGCTTGAGGATGCGATAAACATCCTCAAGTGTGATGGTAATCTCCCTTGTCGGCAGCAAAAAATTGCAAGTCTTAGTACAGTATCTCTCCACCATGGCCATCATCAGAGCTCTATGAGCTCATAAAATGGGCATTGACGCCACCGTCAGAAGCCCCAAGCTCACCAACCGCACCTTCGCGGCATCATCAAAACCATCGAATAAGGCCATCACAGCGGGAACTCATCGCTCTCATGATTGCAATATGAATCTCTCTGTATCCTGCATACACAACATTATGGTTAGATATCAACCTATCTTCTTCTAAATCAACCTTCTTCTTCTTCTACGTGTCTAACAAGCCAGCATCAGGTGGCATGCAAATAGACAACCCTTGTGCCATTTTTAAAATGGTGCTAAAATTTCTTCTAAATAGTGCTAATACAAAGTATCGTGCCACTACGCATACCTCTTTGCACCAATCCAAAAAATAGTGCTACTGCGCGCTATTCATCATGTCATTTAACCATTTGAAGTCACTATTAATTTTAGCGTTAATTCGCCTAATGGCACCAATTCTCCCAATAGCGCTAGAATAAATCATTGCGCTAAAACACACAATAGCGCTAAAATATGTCATGGCGCTACTTCCCAGGATGGCGCTATTGCAGACAATAGCGCCACTTTAACCCCCATTTAGCGTTAAAATGCCAAAAATCTATTTTTCCATAAAATGGCACTAATCCAGAAGATAGCGCTAAAACTCCTACCTAATGGCAAAATAACCACCCTACTCTACTCGGGTGGATAGTGCCAATCCAGAGGATGGTGCCAATCCGCCTTGCCATTGGTGCTACGCACTCCAATCCTGACTTCTAAAACCCTAAAAAAATGCACGTAAAATGAGAAAATTACAAAGTCAGGGTTAGGCCCTACCGAGGGTCCAGTGTCGGGTGCCCGACCAAACTCTCGGAACCACTCGAAGATGTGTTGAAGTCGCGAGAACTGGGGGTTGCGGTCAGCCATCTCTCCTTTGATCCTTCTTCTCTAGGGTCAAAGTATGCAAATGTGGCACTCTTAGGGCCCACTTTGCCTAATATAGTGGGCCATGTCATCCTTCCACCCCTTCTTTTTCCTCTAGGGTGCAGATCTCTACCTTTTTTCTCCATTTTTCTTTTCGCTGCCTTTTTTTTCTGCCACCTATCCACCTTTCATGTCTATCACATCCTTTCGAGAGCTCGCCTGGAAAAAACTTTATTTTCCCACCAACCTCTCAAGGGGGCATCACCCATCCATCTTATCCCTTCCTAGCAGCTGGGGCATATTTTTCTTCGACCTAACGCCACTTCCCTCCTAGGTCCTGACGCCACGTCAAAGAGGGGCAAATGTAGACACCTAAAAATGTCTCGACCACCAAACTGACTCCCGATATCCCTAATCATGTCAATTTCCCTCCTAAACCAATTAATTAAATTTTATTTAATTAATTATCCCTTCATTACCCTATTTTTCATCAGTTTATCCCAGACTATTGAATTAATTTCATTAATTCAATAGTTTCAAACTTAGCCAAATGAATTTAGTCAATATGCAATATTTACTAAATCATTTTCTCCCTTTTCCCACTAAATTCAATTAATTAGTTAAAATCATGTTAACTAATTAATTTAACCCATTTATTCTAGCCCTAGGGTTAATTAAATAAAACCAATGTTTAATTAATCCTAAACCCCTCATTTGGATGGTCAAACCTAGTTTAACCCACTTCCCCACATTCTCCAAATAAAAAAATTGGAATAAATCCACCTAAAATCCCACATCACAATAAATAATCATTTTTCCCATGCCTATACCTCTACTTCCCCCCAAATGAATTTTTAATTCATTTGCATTTCCCCCCATGAATCTTTTATTTGGGAATAATCTTCCCCCCATAACTTATTTAATAATTTCCTCTTCCCCAAAATGAATAAAAGATTCACTTTTATTCATAGCCATCCATTCTCCTAGATTAGATCTAGGCCCTCCATATCATCTCCATCCTCCACCATTGATCTTTCCAATCAATCTCCACCCTTGGATCAAAATCCCCTCCAAAAGTCTATAAATAGAGCCTCTCCCAAGCCATTTTCAATAAGCCAAGTCTATGCAAAGACATAATGCCAAAATCACTCTTGAGCTAGGATAGTGAGTTGCATAATTTGGATAAGCATTTCACATTGGAGTCCATTGTCTAGGGTAATCTTTGACAAGGAGTTTGTTTTGAGTGCAAAGGCTCCTTCCTCCCTTGATGGGATTGGATTTGCTTGTAAGGTATAACTTTGTGTTTATTGCACTTTGTTTGGTATTTTCACCCTATTTGTATTTCTAATCTATAGTATTATTTGCCCTAGTACCAGTTCCTTTTCTTCACCAGTTCTTCTTGTTTGGAAAAAAGATGGGTCATGGCACCTCTGCATTGACTTCCAAGCACTTAATCACATCACAATCAAGGATAAGTTTTTGATTCCTGTTGTTGATGAGCTTCTTGTTGAGCTTCAAGGCGCTCATTTTTTCTCCAAGTTGGATCTTCGTTCTGGGTATAACCAAATTTGGGTTCATGAGGATGATATCCCTAAAATGACTTTCCGCATGCATGATGGCCACTATGAGTTTTTGGTCATGCCCTTTGGCCTCGCTAATGCTCCTTCAACATTCCAGGCATTGGTGAATAAAATACGTCAGCCCTACTTGTGGAAATTCATTCTAGTCTTCTTTGATGATATCCTCATCTATAGTAAAACATGGGCTGAGCATCTCCAACATCTGGATCTTGTATTACAACTTCTCTTTGATCATCATCTCTATGCAAAATAGTCTAAATATGTTTTTGGCCAGGAGGGAGTGGAGTATCTCAGGCATATTGTTTTAACCCAAGGGGTTCGAGTGGATCCTGCCAAAATAGAAGCCATGAAAAATTGGCTGCATCCTCAGACACTCAAGAGCCTCTGTGGTTTTTTGGGATTGACTGGCTACTATCACAAGTTTGTCAAGGATTACGAGAAGATTGCAGCTCCATTAACAACTATGTTGAAAAAGGATGCTTTTACATGGACACATGCTATTGAGTGTGCATTTGAAAAATTAAAAAAAGCTATGTGTACTACACCTATTCTAGCTATGCCATATTTTTCCAAGACCTTCACTATTGAGAGTGATGCTTGTGGCAATGGACTTGGTGCTATTCTCCTTCAAGATGAACATCCCATTGCGTTCACTAGCAAAGCCCTTTCTAGTAAGAATTTAGTACTCTCTACATATGAGAAGGAAATGATGGCTATTTTGTATGCAGTACAGAAGTGGTGGCCATACCTACTAGGGAATCATTTTTGCATCAAGACTGATCACTAGAGTCTGAAATATTTCCTAGAACAACAGATCTCATCCCCAGCACAACAGAAATGGGCTAGCAAACTCATGGGTTATGACTATGAGATCACTTACAAGAAGGGTAAGGACAATATTGTGGCAGATTCTCTTTCTTGCACATTTGATGACCAAGCTTCTCTTTCAGCTATTTCTATGCCTATTCCAAATTGGTTAGAATCTATCCAGTAAGGCTATGTCAATGACTCTTCATTATCTCATATCATCCAATAGTTGTCCAATAACCCTTTTGTTGTACCGCATTACTCTTGGGATGGTGCTTATCTAAGATACAAGGGTCATCTGGTCCTTCCCCAGAGTAGAGATCTTCAACAAGTTGTCTTCTATGAACTCCATGCTTCTCCATTGCTAGGGCACTCTGGGTTCCTTAAAACTTATGACGGGCATGGCGTAACTTATTTTAGAAGGGAATGAAAAGGGAAATTCAATAGATGGTGGCTGAATGTGATACCTGCCAGCACAACAAGGGTGAAATGACACTCCTTCTTGGATTGATTGAACCCTTGCCCATCCCTACATGGATTTGGACAGATATTTCTATGGATTTCATTGAGTGGTTCCCTAAATCTGGAGGGAAGATAGTGATCTTGGTTGCGGTTGATCACCTCTCCAAATATAGTCATTTTTGTGCCCTCAGCCATCCCTATACCACCTCCTTAGTTGCACAAATTTTCATGTACCAGATCTTCCGTCTTCACAGCATCCCTTCTTCCATTGTCTCAGATCATGATGCAACTTTCACCAGTCATTTTTGGACATAACTATTTCGACACACTGGCACCAAACTGAAGATGAGTTTAGGGTATCACCCACAAATAGATGGTCAGATTGTAATTATCAAAAAATGTTTGGAAACTTATCTTGGTTGCTTCACCTCAGAACAACAGCATCAGTGGGCAAAGTAGCTCCCTCTCACTGAATGGTGGTACAATACTTCCTACCACACTGCATCTAGAATGACTCCATATGAAGGAGTCTATGGTTAGGCACCGCCAGTACTCCTTCCATACACCCCCAGTGGTTCAACAATTCAGGTAGTCAACATGGTTCTCTAAACCTGAGATCAGATTCTTCACATTTTGTAGGACAATCTTCACATGGCAAGAAGTTGAATGAAACAAGCTGATCAGCACCATTCTGAGTGCACTTTTCAAGTAGGTGATATGGTTTTTCTTTGTCTATAGCCATACAAGCAATCATCCCTGAAACTCAAAGGGCATCATAAGTTGGCTCCAAAGTTCTATGGGCCATATAAGGTTCTTTAGAAGATTGAGTCAGTTGCTTATAAATTGGAGCTTCCTCCTTCTTCCCATGTTCATCCAGTATTTCATGTCTTTTGTCTAAAGAAAGTTCTTGGCACCAACATCAGGGAATAAACTATTTTACTAGAACTGGATAATGAAGGATCCATCATTTTGTAGCTGGAGGCAATCCTCGATAGGCGCACTCATCAACTTTGCTCTCGATCCATCCTAGAGGTATTAATTTAGTGGCATGGAATGCAACCAGAGGATGCTACATGGGAACCACTCCTTTAGATTCGGCAACAATTTCCACATCTTAAGCTTTGAGGACAAAGCTTTTCTAAGAGGGAGGGGATGTTAGGAACCCGTGTTGAACCCTTCTCTTTACTTTGTAAGTATATTGATGTTGGATGCATATGCTTTGTAAGTCATCCCGTGAGTATATTGTATCATCCCACATTCATGGGGAATAATAGTTGTTTAGATTAGACTTAGTATATGAGTATATTGTTGCAGGAGGTTCCTCTCAGCAATTGATTTGATGCTTAGCAGGCAAGCATAGAAAAAGTCACTAGAAATGTTACCATTTTTTCACCACAGCTCAAAAATTGGCAGAGCTGGTGCATCAAATTCATTTTAGAGTGAAGGTTAACATTCTTCTGTTATAAGTTATTTGCATAGTTATTGTGTTTCAGTGATAATTGCAGTTTAGTTGTTCAAGAGAAGAAAAGATTTTTAGATCATTCATTGCATTGTAGGATAGTCACAGGAGAGATAAGTCTTTCATTCACTACAATGATTATTCATTTACAAGTTGAAATACATAAAAGGATAAGCATTGCTTTGAAAGAAATAATGACATATCAAATGTCCCACACAAACCATGGGTATAGATAAACAAATAAAACTATAAATAAAATGCTATGCATCTAAGGATAAGAAGGAGAAGGTCATAGCCATCATTGCCTTGAAGGTCTTCAATCTTCAAAGTTGTCTTCTATCCTGCTCCCGATGTTCGTCAATAACCTGCAAAAATGTGGGAATGTCCTGTTAGAGCTCCGATTATGAGATCTCTATATTCTATTAGAAGAGACATAACACTTTGTTTATAATGCACTAATCAATGAACATCATCCACATGCATGAAGAAATAAGAAAGAAACAATTGTGGAACTTCAATGTTTTATTCTAATCTCTTTGTTTCATGTACAGGTATAGGATAACTCATGTAGCTGATTGAAGACATATCAGCATGTGGCGTAAAATGAGGCTCCCATAAGGGTTGAGCCCAGCATGCTACTTCCCCTTAATCTCAGAAGGGATGAATGGAAAAAGAAAGAATCATTATTCACATTGCTTTAATTGCATGACAAACTGAAGGAGTATCAAAGTAGTCATATGCATTGGTGTCTGGTTCAGGACATGTTCATGATTACAAATCAAGAAATGAAATGGAACCATAAAGATGAACTAAACTATAAAAGGGACGGCATTTAATGCACAAAACAACTATCATTATTGCTTTAGCTGTCATTGGAAAAATTGAATTCTGACATCATTTTATGTATGATTTGAGTAGATGTTACAGTGCATAATGGAGCAACCAAATGAATTAGAATATCATATTGCTGAAGTAAAGAGATAAGTTAGAACAACAAATTCCAAATGGATCCAAGAGGATGCTTTGGTAGATTATATCTTTCTCATCTTATGATCATATCAAGATATGTATATACCTCTATGCGATCATGATGTGCTACAATGGCAAGAATGTACAAGTCTTCATAAACATCTACAAAATATCATAAGTTTCTATGTGGATAGCCAATAAAGAAATGTCATACTATATGTGGTGTAGTAATAGGGTAGCTAGTTGATAGTCATCATATATATCATATTTCTATGCTATAGGAAAGCATTGTCATTCAAAATGACATATGATATAATTGCCAAGAGGATGTGTCTTGTGATAGAAACAATCATATAATGTTTGAGTTATCATATGTAGATCAATTGCAATACATACAGAAGCAATGTTTACAGGAAAATGGATGCCACTTCCACAGAAAAGAATAGTCAACATGTAGCATCATGACAATTACCCATCCGAAAGAGAGTGAAGAGCTATAGGAGTTATAGAGAAATCAACATGTGCTTTAGCTCTTCCTATTCTATCCAGATGTTACAGTGCATAATGAAGCAATCAGATTATGATAGAAAGAAAATGAACTAAACCAACATCACATGTATATGATGTTGGAAACAAGGTAGATAACTGAGAGGGGGGGTGAATCGGTTATCTTAAATAATTTAACTTTTTGTTCTTTAACAATTAGTGCAACATCAAAACATATAAGCATGCATAACCATGAGAGAAAAAATAAAATCAATACACCTAACACAATGATTTTGATGTGGAAAAACCTGTTAAGGGAAAAACCATGGGGTGACTAACCCAAGATTGTATTCTCTATTAAAAGAATAAGAAGTACAAGTGGCACTTGCCAATTAGGGCTCACTGCCTGAGCACACTGCTCACAAGAGGCACACTACCTACAAAAGACTCACTATCTACAAGGATATAGAAGGTAACCAGATGTTTGAACTAAAGAAAGGCATCCATATATGCTGAGGTTCAGTTCTGGTTAGGCTCAATATATTGATCTACTGCACTTCATACTTCCTCTATTTTAGTGTTGTTGTTCTGTCACATACCAGATTGGTATTGCTACTTCCACACTTCTCTCTACCTTTTTGTCACACATATGTCATCCACAACACACGTTCATACCAAAATCCATCTGGTATATATATCCGCACCAAGGATTTCAACACCTTTCTAGTCGGCAACCGGAATACTCAAGATATTTACTAAATACTGGTCTGTCAACTGAATCCATGCTTGACATGTGATGCGTATCAAAAATATAGACATAGAATTCATCAATCATGTTAGCCAACCATGAATGATCCCTCAAGAAGCTTGATCACCATCAATTTCTCATCCGGATTAAGGTTTGATGCTCTATCGATCAGTTCTTCCTAAGTCTACTTTGCCTGTCAGGAACCCAACACTTAGATGCTCATATCTTTTCACTCTTTCATCACCAGAGGCTCAATCTCTAGAATGTAGCAGTCATGGTACTCTTCTTGACTTTCCCAAGTCCATACTTTGTTGAGATACATCCTCTGAGAGATCTAGACCTGATTGTCAGACCTTGCTACATGCTCTGTTCTTGCTCACCGGACCAAAACACTCTTCAATTTGACTTTCAGTAAAGACCTATTATGTGCTACAAATGTGTGGGATAAACTTTGTCACCATCAATGACAACAATAATGAAGCCACACAGTGTCTCTTGCCAACAATCTGCCCCTTTGGCATTGATGGCAACACTTAGTGAAAAATGACTGTCATAACACTCCCCCTTGGCTGATGCTCTATCTTATGTATACCTTTTACCAGAGCTCCCCCTTAGCTAGATTCCATATTTTTCACTACTCCTCACTCCCCCTTTGACATTAATGGCAAAGGGTAAAAACCGCACACCAAAATTTGCAAAAAGTAACCTATACATAGCCACATAAGTATATATACAAGTTATACTTACATATACTTAAATATATCCACAAAAGTGGTTTTCAACTGGACAAATTCTTTTGCCCAACTCTACTTCATCCTGTCCAAAATTGAGATGTGACCACTTAACAAAAATGCAAAAGCTTCTACCCTCTTTAAGTTTGTCGGATCACTGGTCTGAGCTGTAGTCTGAGAATTAGTTAGGGTTTCATGCATTGCCTCTAACTTAGGGATAATTATCCCTCTTAGTTCACTCATTTTTCTTATTCTATTCTTCTTCTCCTTCTCAAGCCTCTTTATCTCATTTATAGTGGCAATAGCCTGGCACTCTTGATTCATTATGGATGAGGTGAGAGGATCAAAACTCTGGGATAAACTTGATAGTTTGCCCTCTTGTTCTTCCACCTTCTTTGCAATGTCTGTTGTCACTGTGGACCAAGATAAACAAAATTTGTATAATTCCTGGCCATCTTTAAGAGCATTTTCTAGGCTCTTTATTCCAATATTCAGATTTCTCCTATCATTTTCTATGATCCCTTGTACTTCAGAGAATCTCTTATCCAAAAACTCTTTCCGGACTTTCTCTTTTGCCAATTTCCCCAAAGAATGAAAATGTGTGCTAATAGAATTAACAAGAGATTTCAGATTACTGGATGAGGAGGCTGAAAGATCATTTTGGAAGGATGGCATGATTTTCTCTAGCACACCGGATGTAATCTCTATTAGCTCACAGTCTTCCATGTGAGACTTCAAAAGCTTTTCTTTTACTTTGGCTTGAGCAAAATATGCTACCTTCATTGTCTAGACCGGAGAGAGGGAGTCAAAATTGAGTGGTCCATGAAACAGTTCTGGTTCATCTATCTCCATTAATTCCTTGGTCAAGAAATTTTTAACTGTTTCTACAGTGTCTCTTGCCAGAGACTTCTTTCCTTTTGCAGCCTTAGAGCTATCAACAAAGATCTTATCTGTTTGTTCTTCTTCTCTTCCCTTTTTCCCTTCTTCTTGACTTGCTTTCTCCTCTTTTCTTGCTTCTCCTTCAATTCCAGAATCTACTGGGGGATCTGGAAGAGAGATGTTTACTTCTTCATGGACTTTCTCTTCCAGAACAGAGGAATCTAAGTCCTTTCCTTAGTCTTCTCCTCACCTATCTCCTTTGACTCTTCTACAATTTTCTCAGTAGAATCTTCATTTGATGCACTTGATCCTTCGACATCCATGACAGAAGGTTCATCACTTATTTCCTCTATAATAGGAAGATTGAATCTTTTATATGCATTCCAGAGAATGTCTTCAGTCTCTTTTGCCACCTGATCAGTCTCTCCGAGCATAAGCTTGTTCATTCTAGCTTTCCTCTGGAACTCATCCTTGCAATCCTTGAAGATCATGTTCATTTGTTTTGGAGTGATGGAAGGATAGAGCTAAATAGCTATCTGTTCCCAAAACTCCAAATCCTTTTCCTTGGCATTGTCTTTTATGAGTTCAAATACTTTCTCTAAACTCTTGGGGATTAGAGAAATGATTTCAATGAATGCTTTATAATATATGTTTAAGTACTTAACTATAGCTTCTTCCAAGATCCTTTTGTCTGTGTCACTATACTCATCATAGAATTCTGTCATTGGTTGTAGATTCCCATCCATAGTAACTGCCTTGATGACATCATCAATGGAGAGAGTAGGCCTTTCAACAAATTCTTCTACCTCTTCTTCCTTGTTTTGACTGGTAGAGGATTCCCCAGATGTTTTCTTCTTCTTACTCATTTTCTTAACTTCTTCATCAGATTCTGTTTCTTCATCATTCTTTTGGCTTATGTATGACCTTGTGGCCTTTGTCTTTGTTCTCTTCTCTCCCTTTCCGGATGTCTTGGCTTCCAGTTTTGAGGCTTTTGGGCTCTTGGAGGTAGTAGGTGCAAAGCTCTTGGAGGATCTGGTTCGGGTGGGGGCTTGTACTGGATTACGTTCTTTTTCTGCTTCTTGTCTCTCCTTCTCAGCTCTTTCTAATTTTTCTCTATTTACATCAACTACCTCTTTTGAAATGCCATATCTTTTGGCAACTTCCTCTACTTCCCTTCTCACTTTTCTTTTCATCTTTGGTTGTCTTTATTCAACATGAATTTTCACACTCAATTCTTGAAAGGTTCCAAACCTTTCTACCTGAGGGTCCTTAGGCTGACTCAGGAGGTGTTGGATATGTAGCTCCAAGATTTTCTCATCTACCTCATAGCCCATTGGCATAATCCAGACTATCCTGGGCTCCACTACCTCCATTAGGCATTGATCAGTGTCTACCATGAAACACACTGTATCTTTGTATTTTTCAACTATTGTTTGTGGAATTCTTTCTCTGGCCTGCATCATACTTTGGAAGTTTTTGAAGTAACCCCAGAGTGTTGTACTTTGAGCCTTGGCATCACCAAGCCCATACATATAATCTCTGATTTGTATGGCAATTGGTCTATCATTTTGCCATACCCAACCACTGGATTCGGGTAGCTCATTCATATAGTAAAAGAAGAGACATAGTATCAAGCCACCGTACTTAAATGAATTCTTCTTATCCTTCTTTATTTTCTATAAATTTTCTAATAGTTGGTTCAGGAGAAGCTCACAAAGATCATAATCAACATTTTCTCTTAGCATCTAATAAGCAGTGTATATTGTTGTTCTAGACATAGAATTCTCCCTGCTGGAGTGATATATTTTATAACCAATTATCATAGAAGCAAATTTGATATCCGGATCTATGATATCCTCAATTGTCATTGCTCTTTTGTCAAATTTTGATCTGATAGCCTCCCTTATAGTTTGGTTTTTGACTGATTTGAGAGCAAGAAATGCACTGGATGAGTGCAATCTGGTTACCGCCCTAATGGCATCTTTTGTGATCTTAAATGGCCTCATCAACCACATGAAGTTGTCATGTATTCTACTTAAAACATACCTGACCCATTCATCATCTGCAAAATAGGGAAAGTGGATGCAATGTCTAAAATGCTTATCTCGGATGGCCTTGTATTGAGGTTTAAGTTTAAATGTTTCATCTATTAATTGCTTGTGATAGATATCCATTAGTTTGGATTCCCCAAATTCCTCAATATTGGTGTGTATGTATACCGTAACATCTTCTACATACAGAACCCCATGCAGAATACTAGACAATGTGCCTAAGGGATCAACTTCTAGGGATTTGTAAGGATGTTTCTTGAACTTAGCGCATGGCCTATCAGTGATCTTAACAATATTTGGAGTAGCCATCTTGCAAAAGATTCAGAGAGAGATATTCAAGAACAAAAATACCTTTTTATGCTTCTAGGGTTCACGATATGAGCCAGAAAAGATCGTTGGTTGAATCAGATTCTACGGTTGATCCTTGAGAGGGTTGAAGCAATCTTGTTGTAGACTTCTTTCCTTCTTCTCAAATGCAAATGTGCAAAATGATGAACAAAAGAACCCTTATATTTCTGTACAAAAACTAATTTCATATTGCAATAAATGCACACCTTAAGTTATTCCAGTTTCCTTGTTCTGACCTTATTCTGAGAGAGATCCTTCCAAATCACTGAGATGCACTTAGAATTATTCTTGGTGATAATTGATAATGTATCTCCTTTTGTCCAATCATTCCATTTATCTCCAGATCAAGATATTTCAATTTTGAATCATACTGGATCTAACTATGAGAATCCTTCTTTTACTGGATGACTGTCAAACCTGATTAATCTTGGATGATTAACCTCTTCAAACTCCTTGTGGATCTTTCATATTTTTTTTACCAAGGGTTATTTAGATGTTTCTCTAAAAATCCTTTAATCCGCAACTTTCCATGTGCCAATTTTAGGCACCAATTGACTGGTTGGGGGAATTTATTTTCCTTTGAGATTCCCCCTAAGCCAAAGCTCATCTATTTAATTTTTGAAAGGAATATCAGCACCAGATTCTGGTACGGATCCATCCCCAACATTTTTTATACTTCTCTTCACCCAAATCTTGTTCATCTCCCTTTGAACTTCATTTGCATTCACTTTGCCTTTTCCTTTGTCTTGATTCTAGTTATGATGAACCGGACCCTTTTTGTCCTGATTCTTACTTTTGTAGAATTTGGCAATATGACTGGATCTATTGCAATTGTAGCAAACAACATTTCTTTGTATATTTGACTGGTATCCTCTTGATCTACATTGATTAGCCATATGTCCCATTCTATTGCATGCAAAGCATCTACCATTGAATGAATTATTTATTTGCATATTTCTACATTCATGAGATTTGTGACCATACCTTTTGTAGTTAAAATACTGTCTAGAGTAGGATGAATTAGTCTGATTCATTCTTCTTCTACATTGATTTGCTTTATGACCGAAGTTATTATACTTGTAGCAGTATCCATTGAAGGATGGATATCTTTACGCATTTGGTTGCCTTACCGGAGCTCTTCTAGGTCTGTTCCTTGGATTTCCTAATCCAGATTTCTTCTGACTGGATCTAGAGCTTTCACCTTTCTCATACCCCAAGCCATACTTGTCATCTACTCTCTTTTGGCTTTCAAGAAGAACTTCAAGTTGAGCAGAGCTTATCTTGAATTTCTCTTTGTATTCGTTTATTGTTTGAAGATCCCTTTTAAGAGTGTCTCTCTGGTTCTCAAGTTGTTCTTCATTATCTCTATCTTCTTCAAGATCAGATTCTAGATGCCTAATTATTCTATCCATTTTGTGGCAGTCTTTTGACTTCTCCTTGAGAGATTGTTTTAGATTATCTTCAATTTTTCTTTCCTCTTCAATTTCTTGGGTGAATTTCATAACCCCTGATTCCATTTCATGTCTCACCATAATGACCTCTTTTGATAGCTTCTCACATAACTTGTTTTTCTCATTGAGATCTTCATTAGTATCATTGGCTTCACTTTGACTTGCTAATTGTTGAAGTAGTTCCTTTCTCTTTTTCACAAAGATACTCAGTTTTTCTTTTAGTTCATTTATGAAATCATCATCTTGTTTGAGTCTTTCCCTCAGGTTATTGACTTCAGAGTGAGATTGTTCAAGATCATCTAGGGCAGACTGAAGTTGTTCCGTCATACCATACATATCCATTAAGATTCCCAGATCTTCCTCAAGCTGTTAGGCTCTGTTTGGAGTAACTTAGCTCTAATACCAATGGTTGGAAACAAGGTAGATAATTGAGAGGGGGGTGAATCAATTATCTTAAATAATTTAACTTTTTGTTTTTCTTTAACAATTAGTGAAGCATCAAAACATATAAACATGCATAACCATGAGAGTAGAAATAAAATCAATACACATAACACAACGATTTTGACATGAAAAACCTTGTTAAGGGAAAAACCATGGGGTGACTAACCCAAGATTGTATTCTTTGTTAAAAGAATAAGAAGTACAAGTGGCACTTGCCAATTAGGGTTCACTGCCTGAGCACACTGCTCACAAGAGGCACACTGCCTACAAAAGACTCACTATCTACAAGGATATAGAAGGTGACCAGATGTTTGAACTACAGAGAGGCATCCATATATGCTAAGTTTCAGTTCCAGTTAGGCTCAATATATTGATCTACTACACTTCATACTTCCTCTATTTTAGTGTTGTTGTTCTATCACATACTGGACTAGTATTACTGCTTCCACACTTCTCTCTGCCTTTTTGTTGCACATATGTCATCCACAACACACCTTCATACCAAAATCCATATGGTATATATATCCGCACTAAGGATTTCAACACCTTTCTAGTTGGCAACTGGAATACTCAAGATATTTTCTAAATACTGGTCTGTCAGCTGAATCCATGCTTAACATGTGATGCGTATCAAAAATATAGATATAGAAGTCATCAATCATGTCAGCTAACCATGAATGATCCCTCAAGAAGCTTGATCACCATCAATTTCTCATCTGGATTAAGGTCTGATGCTTTGTCGGTCAGTTCTTCCTAAGTCTACTATGCCTGTCAGGAACCCAACACTTAGATGCTCATATCTTTTCACTCTTTCATCATCGGAGGCTCAATCTCTAGAATGTCATAGTCATGGTACTCTTCTTGACTTCCCCAGGTCCATACTTTGTTGAGATACATCCTCTGAGAGATCCGGACCTAATTGTCGGACCTTGTTGCATGCTCTGTTCTTGCTCACTGGACCAAAACACTCTTCAATCTGACTTCTAGTAAAGACCTATTATGTGCTGTGGATGTGTGGGATAAACTTTTTTGCCATCAATGACAACAATAATGAAGCCACGTAGTGTCTCTTTCCAACATATGCTACAGATTACATAATCATTTCATGTGCATATAGAAATGGTGTCATTTTTACAAAGATGTAAAGATACAATGAGAGCAACATCTATTTGATATATTTCATCATGACATTAATGTGAAAACCCTAATGTCCATATACCTCAGCAATATCAAGTAACTGTATCAGATAAGAGAAGAGAGTAACTGCCATTGAAATGATGGAGCTGAAAGTGCATAAATGGAACAACTAGTCAAGAATATACATTGCAGATCAAATGAACATCTTGTCACAAAGAAAAATGACAATTAAACTATTATGAATCTCATCTGTCATTATACAAAAAGAAGAAGCTACTGTCATTTATAATGGTATGTGAAATGTTTGCCAAATGTATGTGTCCTGTGGCAAGAAAACCATATGAATATGCAGGAATCATATACAGTGATAGTATTTGACTTATCTCAGTGAACCAAGACTACTGGTACAATATCATATCAATTCATACAATGTTACAGTTGTAGCCCCATGGCCACTGAAACAAATGTATATCAAATGAGAGGCTCAGAGTGATATGAAAGGAGATGCCATGACCTCATGAGAAGAGTTTGATATATATTTAACTCGAATGTATAGCTACAGTCGCGGCCTCAATCAAGTACGTACAGGTGGTAGCAGTTAAGAAATGAGAGGAGATGACAAATAATGCAGAGAAATGAAGCATTCAAGCCGTGAAGACACAACTATAGCCGTGGTTTGAGAAAATGGAGCATATGTTTCTTTCATGACAAGATAACCCTAGGGTTTCAAACTTTTAGCTAAAATATGCAAAGATATATCTTGCTAGCCATGGCCCCAAGACACACTAACACATGTATATCAAATGGAGAAGCTTAGAGTTTTATGGAGGACTATATTCGTGATCGTACAGAGTTACAAACATTTCCTCATAATATGCCAAATCCACTTAGGGTTTCAAGAAACAAGAACAATATACATGGGTTTGTGCAAATACTTAGTTATAAGGAGTGGTTCTGAGCCATGAGAAAATGTAAAGAATACATAAAATGCATAGCTACAGCTGAGAATGAATATATACATTTTTTTTAATCAAAAACTCAAAAACCCATTTTGTTCTCATCAAGTAAATACAAGCTACAGGAGGTAGAAGTATGGCCACAGGTTTTTAACCCACAGGAGCTATAGAAATCCATGAAGAAGTGAGATATACAGTAACAAATGGAAGTCTTACCTATGATTGAAGATAGTACATGGTATTACAGAGCCAAAAGTTCCTTTTAAGCTTCATTTTCTCTCTCAGAAAAATGCAGTAACGATGGCTAGATGATAGAAAAGAAGTGTTAGAGGAACAAATGCAAAAGTTCATCAAAGACAACATATAAGCCGCAGCTAATGAAGCCTTTTAATCTTAGAAATTTAAAGCAAATTGGAGGGAATCAAAGGAAAAGAGTCATATATGCATCAAGTAACCTTTTTACCTTCTTTTCTACAAAGATCCATGGAGGTCGAGCCCCAAAATGCCAAGAAATGAAGTTTTCATGCTTGAAACCCTAGTTTTCATTGTCGGCCAGAGAGCCCAAATCCTTAAAAATGAAGTTGCAAAATGAGCCCAATAAGATAGGGCAAGGTCTGTTTTGTTCTTAGGGTTTCAATGAAGCCCTAGCCCGATGATGGTATTTTATCACATTCAATTCTTTTTTGTGGCACAAAATTAATAACTTGGTGGTGTTAAGACATTACAACATGATGCCTAAGTCAATGACTTAGTGAGAGGTCAAGCCCATATCTCCCTCAAAACATTCAATACCTTAAATATGCTTAAGTCAACTTGTGATATGATTTGTGCTTTAGCCCTTAGAGAGGGAGATCAATTTTATGCCTTAGAGTGTTTTGGCAAATCATAGAGGGGAAGCCTTTAAGGCTTAAACTATTTTTGCAAGAACCTTAGGGATTATATTATTTTTATGATTTTTTATTGAAAAAATCAAACATTGTAATTGCAAAATGGCAAAATTATAAGCCATGCAGATTTATTGTTTTGCAAAATCAAATCGAATAGGAGATAGCATAAAACTACCAAGGGTTCTAAAGTTTTGTTTTAAAGCAATCATTTATAATTGCTTTAAAACTTAAACTATTTTTAGGCAGTTAGAGCTAATAAGACAAATTGAAATATTCCTTCTTGATTTGTTTTATTTAGAGGCAGATAAAGACAAAAAAATGAGATTTCATGGGCAGGAGAAAGCAGATTTTTGGTGGGGCCACCTAAGGAATGAGTTTGACATCTTCTATTCTTAGTTTGGTGGCAGTTTGGTGAGGTTTTTATCAGCTTTTCTGAGGAGCTTGAAAATGCCTTGGAGGTCTATTTTCAGGAGCTCTTTTCCAGCTTTTAGGGGGAGATTGATTTTAGAACATATATGTCAGAGATACACTCCTTTTTGAGCAATTCCAATTAGAGTTTTTATAGCATAGAGTAGAGATCAAAGTGCAGGGATACCAGAGTCTTCCTCTCACATCGAGAGTGTTGTATTTAGTCTATGTACTCATTATTCCTTCAGATACAGAGCAACAGTTTTCCTTCATTTTTTCCTCACTTTTTGCAAAACTGATTTGATATTACACTGTGATAAGCATTTATCCTCTATTTTTGTCTTGGTTTTGTGATAGGTTATGCAATTTTTTTTTGCTTAATTCAAGTTGCATGTTGTGTTTGATCAAACCTTCATGTGAAACATTTATGAATTGGGTAAAATCAAAATGTTGTGAAGATTAATGTTCTATGGTCTGATTGTGAGTAAGATCTGATAGGATTTTAGTATTGATGTATCACCTTAGATTTCATTTTAGTTATTTAGTTCAGTTTACCTCTCTCATCCCTTTTCCCAGTTAATTCATTAGATTAGGAAAAATCATAAAGAGAACCAGCTCACTTTGGAGATTCCCTCTCAATATAGATCACCCACAGCCTAGGAGGGTTTCCTTGTTTCAATAGGATAGTCAAGCTTGACTTGTCTAGTGGCGCAATCCTAATTGACAACATGCATATTTTGCAATCATTACATTCCATGAGACAACATTTCTTTGAGGCATTGTCATGTCCCTATAATGATAATTTATAATTATATATGAATGACATTAAAATCCATATTGAATATTATAAACCAAATATATTTGTTTAAATAATAAATTAAATATTATATAAATCATATATCCTAAATCAATATTATAAATTAATATAATTAAAATATAATATATAATATATTTATTTTAAATATATTATTAAATATAAATAACAAATATAACTATTAATATAAATATAAATATTAAAGTAGATATTATTATAATAATATTAATTATAATATATATTATTATATTATATAAGAATAAACATAAATAAAATATTATAAGTTAATTATTATAAATAAAGTCTATCATTCCTGATATTAAGACATTGTTTAAATTAAAGATTTAAACAACACGATAAAAATGGGTGAAATTGATTTGGTAAAATATGGTATTTAGTCAATTTAAACCATAGAGATAATTACGTATATTTAAGTAAATATATATTATTAATATTTATTATCTAATAAATAATATTAAATAATATTATTATATTAATATTCTTTTATAATTAAAATATAATATATCTATTTTAATTGACAAGAGTCATAAATGACAGTGGTAAATATAAATAATAATATTATTATCCCATACTATAATTATATAAACTAATATAAAGTGAGAAGTAGTTCCATTGAAATAAAAGACAATCAAATATAAATAAAAGTATGTATACTGCGATTATAATTACAATGATTATAAGACAAGTTTATAAATATGCACCAATTTGTAATGGAGACTTATGCAATGATCACTAAAATCCACGATCTTTGGTAAAACAACCCTTAGAAATATATAAAAGGGCATAAAGGAGTATGATGGGGAAGGGTGGGAAGTATATATTATATAATATATAAACAGTAGGAGCAATACAATTAAAATTATATTAGTCATTCCATCAAACAAGGAAAACATTGGAAAATAGAAAGAAGACAACAACAATAATAGGTAAGTATTATATTCTATAATATTATAATGGATAAATTGAATATGTTAAAGCATTGAAAATATATATATTTGATAATAATAATAAAAGATGCATAATATTATATAAATTAAAGATTTAGACAAAATATATATTAATAGTGATAATAATAATATTTATTATATAATAATATAACAAATAATAATAATCATATATATAAATAAATAATAAATAATAATATACATATCTAAGTATGCATAATCTAGAGTATATAGATATACATGAGAATTGTCATTATCATAGTAATATAGATCTAGTTAGTTTTTTTTGCAGTATGTTACATCTTCATGCATCCATATAATACTTCCAAAAAAGGTAAATGCATATAGATATTCCAATAGTAAATGAATATAGATAATGCAATAGTAAATGCACAAGTGACTGTACAAAGATTGTCTTCTCTGTGTTTGTTACCCTATTAGGATGGGAAAAACATTTACCAAGTGGTTTGTCTAAAAAACCCATCTAAGATTCCATCCCCATAGGCCTGAGTCAAGGGTTTGGACCATGGAGGGATGGGGGTCCCACATTGGATTATGCCCCATAGGCCCTAGACAAGGGATTGGGCAATAGGATAGTGGTAGGCCTTAGGCCACTTGGTCTTTAGGGTTTCCCCTTCTCCTAATAGGGTGAGTGTCTTCCAAGGTACTACACTGGGTAGAGAATGCAAGTACTGAGCCACTAAGAAAGGAGGTTTGCAATGGACAACCTTCTATGCTTAGCATGAAGGCTTCAGAGCAGATCTACCCATGGCATTCCTTTTGCTTGTTGCATTATTATTATGATTGAGTTTGGTTTTAATACTAAATATTAAATCTAACATATAGATTTGTGAACACATGAACCAAATGGTGAAGTCAAGGACATCCCTCCAGATATATCATGGGAAAACTATATATGTGAAAGAAATGTTAAATATGAAATACATATTTATATATGGTAAACTATAATGTTAATTATGATTATAAGATTACTAACCCTAAGTAGAAATATGGAAAATATATGAACATTGATATTGTTATTAATAAGTGGTTATTAACTCTAATTATGATATGTTGACATTATAAGAAAAAAATGATTACTAATGTTTCCTTTTACAAGTTGAAATTGGTGCAAGGTTGTGAAAATTTTGACTTGCTAGAAGGGGACATTACAGTGGTATTAGAGTAGTATTCCTTCTATCCTGTGGATAATAGTAAAAAATAAAATAAAATAAAATAAAACAACTCTTAATAACAATAAAATTACATTAAGTAAATATACTAAATGAAATAGTAAACTAAAATAATTAAAAGATAATTTATAAATAAATATATATATTAAGATATCTTTATTTAGTTCTTATAAAGTAATATATTTGACAAAGCTATTTTCATCTATGGGTAACCAACAAGGTGAAATGGCGTGAGAAAAACAAATATACATAAACAACTATGATGCAGGAACTTTCGGAGATCATAACTTTTGACTTGGATGTGGGTCTTCTACAAGATTTTACGGGTGGATGCGTTATGAGGTGGAAAGTGGTTTCACAACCGACCTTGGTGGGTTGGACCCCGTTTTGGCACTTTTTGGGGGCTTGAAACTTTCATCTTAGCCCTCAAAATAGCAATTTAGTGTTTTTTTCTAGATTTTTATAGATTTTTAAAAAGTTGCTTTTGTAATAAATCGAAACTCATGTTTTGAATTTAGAATATTAGTTTGCATTTCATCCTACCTTAGTTTTAGGAAGCTTTTCAGAAAAAATAGGATTTTCAAGATATGATTGTAAAATGACCTAAAATGGCAAAATCTGACAATTGTCAAAATCTGCCAAAAAAGATAATTTTTTGATTTTTTTGTTTTTCTTGGATATAAGAGAGTTTTCTCTCATTGTAATAGTAGAGTTGATGAATAGAAGTTTTTTTATGTTGCAGTCTTCAAATCTTTGGCCCTCACATGATTAATGGCAAAATTGTAGTGAGTGTATGTTGTGTGTTGCATCAAACAAGCTCAAAGTATTTATTGTGTACATAAACCTCAATAAAATAAATTATTTATAAAATAACATTTTCTACAAGGTTTGTAAATTTTGCATTAATCAAAACATATTTAATATAGTGCTGAAAATCTTAAAAGATCAAACCCTAATTTATAAAATATTATTTTTAGGGCACTATATTAAACCCTATATATATATAAAGAGAACTAATTTCAATAACATATATACAATAGTAAACCTATATATATATATATAAAGAGAACTAATTTCAATAACATATATACAATAGTAAACCAATAATCAAACATTATTTACCATAATACTATAGTTTATTAGTTATAGTCATTTGTTACATTTTATAGAGGTTATTTTATATTATTGGTGAGCATAATGTTATTTTATATAAAAGGAACCTAATAAAATATAATGTTATAAAAATATTGTACGATACCTAATTATAATTACTTGAGGAAAAGCAATTTTGAGTGGGGAGGGTTGTCATGTCCCTATAATGATAATTTATAATTATATATGAATGGCATTAAAATCTGAATATTATAAAACAAATATATTTATTTAAATAATAAATTAAATATTATATAAATCATATATCCTAAATCAATATTATAAATTAATATAATTAAAATATAATATATAATATATTTATTTTAAATATCTTAGTAAATATAAATAACAAATATAACTATTAATATAAATATAAATATTAAATTAGATATTATTATAATAATATTAATTATAATATATAGTATTATATTATATAAGAATAAACATAAATAAAATATTATAAGTTAATTATTATAAATAAAGTCTATCATTCCCGATATTAAGACACTATTTAAATTAAAGATTTAAACAACATGATAAAAGTGGGTGAAATTGCTTTGGTAAAATATGGTATTTAGTCAATTTAAACGATAGAGATAATTATGTATATTTAAGTAAATATATATTATTAATATATTATCTAATAAATAATATTAAATAATATTATTATATTAATATTCTTTTATAATTAAAATATAATATATCTATTTTAATTGACAAGAGTCATAAATGACAATGGTAAATATAAATAATATTATTATTATCCCATACTATAATATAAACTAATATAAAGTGAGAAGTAGTTCCATTGAAATAAAAGGCAATCAAATATAAATAAAAGTATGTATGCCACGATATAATTGCAATGATTATAAGATAAGTTTATTAATATGCACCAATTTGTAATGGAGACTTATGTAGCGATCACTAAAAGCTATAAACAGCAGCAGTAATACAATTAAAATTATATTAGTCATTTCATCAAACAAGGAAAACATTAGAAAATAGAAAGAAGACAGGAGCAATAGGTAAGGAATCCAAGGTAAAGGTAAAATAGGTAAGTATTATAGTCTATAATATTATAATGGATAAATTGAATATGTTAAAGCATTGAAAATATTTATATTTGATAATAATAAAAGATGCATAATATTATATAAATCAAAGATTTAGACAAAATATATATATTAATAGTGATAATAATAATATTTGATATTGATAATAATAATATTTATTATATAATAATATAACAAATAATAATAATCATATATATATAAATAAATAATAAAAAATAATATACATATCTAAGTATGCATAATCTAGAGTAGATATATACATGAGAATTGTCATTATCATAGTAATATAGATCCAGTTACCTTTTTTTGTAGTATGTTACATCTTCATGCATCTATATAATACTTCCAAAAATGGTAAATGCATATAGATATTCCAATAGTAAATGCATATAGATAATTCAATAGTAAATGCACAAGTGATTGTACAAAGATTATCTTCTCTGTGTTTGTTACCCTATTAGGATGGGCAAAACATTTACCAAGTGGTTTGCCTAAAAACCCCATCTAAGATTCTGTCCCCATAGGCTCGAGTCAAGGGTTTAGACCATGGAGGGATGGGGGTCCCACATTGGATTATGCCCCATAGGCCCTAGACAACGAATTGGGTAATAGGATAGTGGTAGGCCTTAGGCCACTTGGTCGTTAGGGTTTCCCCTTCTCCTAATAGGGTGAGTGTTTTCCAAGGTACTGCACTGGGTAGAGAATGCAGGTACTAAGCTACTAAGAAAGGAGGTTTGCAATGGACAACCTTCCGTGCATGGCATGAAGGCTTCAGGATGGATCTACCCATGGCATTCCTTTTGTTTGTTGCATTATTATTATGATTGAGTCTAGTTTTGATACTAAATATTAAAGCTAACATATAGATTTGTGAACATATGAACCAAATGGTGAAGTCAAGGACATCCATCGAGATATATCATGGGAAAACTATATGTGAAAGAAATATGAAATATGAAATACATATTTAGTATATATGGTAAACTATAATGTTAATTATGATTATAAGATTACTAACCCTAAGTAGAAATATGGAAAATATACATGAACAATGATATTTTTATTAATAAGTGGTTATTAACCCTAATTATGATATGTTGATATTATAAGAAAAATTGATTACTAATGTTTCCTTTTACAAGTTGAGATTGGTGCAATGTTATGAAAATTTTGGCTTGCTAGAAGGGGACATTATAGGCATCATGTCAAATAGTTCATGTGCCTTATTTATGCTTCCACACTTTGCATACATGTCTCCTAGGGTAGTTGCAACTACAACATATGTCAAAATTCCTTTATCCTTTACTCTTTCATGGGTGTCCATACCTTGTTCCAAAGATCCTAATTTGGCCCAGGAAGGGAGGATACTTGCAAAGGTTATGTAATTTGGTTTTACATGTGCCAATTGCATTTTCTTGAAATTTTATAAATCTTTTTCAAAAAATCCATTTGCTACATATCATGCAATCATTGCATTCCATGAGATGTAATCTCTTTGAGGTTCATTCCAAACTATTCACATGCCTTGTCTATGCTTCCACACTTTGCATACATGTCTACAAGGGTAGCTGCAAATAGAACATCTGACAAAATTCATATATTTTTTTATGCTTTGATGGTTGTCTATACCCTATTCCAAAGATCCTATTTTGGAATGGGCAAGGAGGATGGTGGATAAGGTTGTGGAATTTGTATTTACACCCACCAATTGCATTTTCTTGAAAGTTTCTTTTATGCATTTGCGTGAAAGTTTCTAAAGCCTTTTTGAAAAAATCTATTTTGTGCATGTCTTGCAATCATTTTATTCCATGAGACAACATTTCTTTGAGGCATCATGTCAAATAGTTTATGTGTCTTGTCTATGTTTCCACACTTTGCATACATGTCTCCTAGGACATTTGCAACTACAACATCTGTCAAAATTCCCATATCCTCTATGCTTTGATGGATGTCCATACCCTATTATGAATATCCCATTTAGGCATAGACAAAGAGGATGTTGGCTACGGTTGTGGAATTTGGCTTTACACCATCTAATTGCATTTTCTTGAAAGTTTCTAAAGCCTTATCAAAAAAACCATTTTGTACATATCTTGCAATCATTGCACTCCATGAGACAACATTTCTTTGAGGCATCATGTCAAATAGTTCACCTACCTTGTCTATGCTTCATCACTTTCCATACATGTATCATAGGGTAGTTGCAATTACAACATCTGACGAAATTCCCATATCCTTTATGCTTTTATGGCTGTCCATATCGTGTTCCAAAGATCCCATATGGCCATAGACAAGCAGGATGCTATCTAAGGCTATGGAATTTGGATTTACACCTGCAAATTGCATTTCTTGAAAGTTTCTAAGGCCTTTTTGAAAAAATCCATTTATGCATATCTTGCAATAATTTCATCCCATGAGATAGCATTCTTTGAGGCATCATGTCAAATAGTTCATGTGCCTTGTCTATGCTTCCACATTTTGCATACATGTCTCCTAGGGTAGTTACAACTACAACATCTATCAAAATTCCTTTATCCTTTATTCTTTAATGGTTGTCCATACCTTGTTCCAAAGATCCTAATTTGGCATAGGCAAGGAGGATGCTTGAAAAGGTTATGGAATTTGGTTTTACATGTGTCAATTGCATTTGCTTGAAAGTTTATAAATCCTTTTCAAAAAATCCATTTTCTACATACCGTGCAATCATTGCATTCCATGAGATGGCATCTCTTTGAGGTGTCATGCCAAACTATTCATATGCCTTGTCTATGCTTCCACACTTTGCATACATGTCTACAAGGGTAGCTACAAATACAACATATGACAAAATTCATATATCCTTTATGCTTTGATAGTTGTCTATACCCTGCTCTGAAGATCCCATTTTGGCATAGGCAAGGAGGATGGTGAATAAGGTTGTGGAATTTGGATTTACACCCTCCAATTGCATTTTCTTTAAAGTTTCTTTCAATCCTTATCAAAAAATCCATTTTGTTGACATCTTGCAATCATTGCATTCCTTCATTTGTGATGTGCATAACATGCTATAATTGTACATGCTTATAGCAAGTGATTCATGCTACAATGAAGCACAACATAATGAAATAAGAAGATGCATATTTACAACACTTTAGACTATGTAGTAGTGTTGTTCATGTCATAAATACATGTTATATCCTTTACTTTCTCATGCAAATGGATAAACTATGTTTTCATCTTCACATACATGGCTTACAACATGTGACAATAAACCACTACAAGTTGTATATGTGTTTAACAAATATACATGTGATAGAGCACCCCAAAACATGCATCGACTTAGGTGAGTGGTTCTTTTATTAGTGGTGGTGTTCATTTTGGACATAAAATAATATGGTTATTTTTATACAAATTATTCATGGAACTTGTAATTTACAATCTTGTTCTTTATGCCTATTCCTTTTGTAATTTGAAACAAAAGATGGAATTCTTACCCACATTCTATGCACCTACATTAGTGACCAATGTACTTTAACACATAGGGAGAGAGACATAGGGAGAACACCATTGATGAAAAATAGGGTCTTTGAGATTATGAATAAGACATCTTCTTGTTGCTGCTACAATATTAGGATTGTCACAATTTTGCATGCTTGTGATAGTGATAATGAGGGTTTTGGATTCTCAAAAAGGTTACTCTCCACTCACAATGCCCTCATAGTATCCTCATAATGCTTTCCTTGATGATCTAATGACTAACTCAATAGGATAACTTCATGGACTCATTAGAAAAAGGCAATCCCATGATGTAATACCAAAGACAAGAACCCTAGCAGCCATAGGTAATATCCCTACACACAAACATTAATCAAATATGCATGGAAGACCATGAAACCGTAATGTAAGTTTGAAAAGGTGAAATTTAATCCATTTTAAAACTTCTACCATAGCTACAACAATCAAAACAATGGAAAATCCTTCCATTTTTCTGAAAATCATCATAAACCCTAGTTTGATAACCATTTCATGTGATTTTTGTAGCACATTGTTTAAGGTGTGTTTTGACATTATGTTTTTCTATTTAAACACTAGATACATATGCTTACAAGATTATATTTTGTTGTTTTAGATGATGTTATCTATCCTATTACTACATTTTTCTCTTGCTAAAATGGATTGGAATGGGTTCATCATCTTCAAGACTGTTTGAACCTTTGATTAATTCCCTACAACACATTAGATCAAGTCAGAACACCATATCAACCTAAGGAGAGTAGATGAAACACCTAAAATAAATATTACAACATAGATTTTAGTTTAGTTTCATCTACTAGAAAGGTGCTAGGACTAAATTTTTGCATTCGACATCTACTGGGGCCAAACGGATAACACAAACATGTCCAAGTGGGAAGGTAAATTCTAGGGGAGGTGTATTTTCAGTGGTGAAGCCTCCTAGTCATTCTTGACTACATTGGACAGAGATAGTCTATTAAGAGACCTAAGAGAAAAAATGTGCCAAACTTTGGACTAGTTGTTCCATCAAACCATGATACCTAGGAACATCTTCTTTGCATGTATAAGTGGATGTTAGGTCCACCTACAAATACCTACCTTAGTTTTTTTTGAAATAATTTTGTTTGCATGTAGTGGCAAGGAACACATTGTTCCAAAATGCTTTAGTTTCATGCAGTGGAAAGGTGCTAGGAGTGGAATTTTGTATCCCACAACTTGTGGGGCCCAACAGACTACCCCAATAGGTTGGGGTGGGTGGGTAAACACTTGGGGAGGTCTCTTTTCATGCACCAAGTTCCTGAGATGTTCCAGGTTGTAGGTTACTAGCAAAGTCACATGAGATCCCTAAGAGCAAAAAACTGCCAAACTTTCACGAAGTGGTTCTCATAATTCATGTCACCTAGGAATGTTATGTTTGGACCTACAAGTGATTGTAGGGTCCATCCATAATAACCTCTCTCAATTTTTGTCAACTCCAATCCTTTTGATTGTGCCAAAATTAAATATATTCTGGTAAAATGCTTCAGTGGCATTCAACACAACCTTGCCAGGAGCCACATTTTTTGTTCTACTCATTGTGGGGCCCAACAGACTACACCAACACATTGGAGTAGGTGGGTAAATGTTAGGGAGGGTCTTTTTTCATGCACCAAGTTCCCTAGACTTTCCAGGTTGTAGATTACCAACAAAGTCACTTGAGATACCAAAGAGTAAAAAACTGCTAGACTTTGGAGTGGTTCTCAGAATTTGTGGCACCTAAGAATGTTTTGTTTAAACTTATTGGTGTACATGGGGTCTATCCACAAAAACCTCTCAGTTTTTGTCAATTCCAATCCATTTGACTGTGCTGAAATTAAACACATTCTTGCAAAATGCTTCAGTGGCATTCAACACAACCTTGCCAGGAGCCATATTTTTTGTTTTTCTCATCATGCGGCCCAACAGATTATGCCAAAACATCAGGGTGGGTGGGTAAACACTAGGGGAGGTCTCTTTTCATGTGCCAAGTGCCCCAAATGTTTTGAGCTACAGGCTACTGACAAAGTCATGTTTATGGACTTTGCTAGTAGCCTGCAACTCAGAACGTCTAGGGCACTTGGCACATGAAAAAAGACCTCCCCTAGCATTTACCCACCCACCCTAACATGTTGGCATAGTCCATTGGGCCTCATGATGAGAAGAATAAAAAATATGGCTCATGGTAAGGTTGTGTTGAATGCCACTGAAGCATTTTGGAAGAATGCATTTAATTTCAGCACGATCAAATAGATTGGAGTTGACAAAAACTAAGAGAGGTTATTATGGACAGACCCCATGTGCGCCTGTAGTTTTGAACAAAACATTCTCAGGTTCCATGAATTCTAAGAACCACTCCATCAAAGTTTGGTAGTTTATTGCTCTCATGGATCTCAAGTGACTTTGTCGGTAGCCTACAACCTAAAACATCTGGGGCACTTGAGGCACAAAAAGAGACCTCTCCTAGCATTTACCCACCCACCTCGACATGTTGACAAATTCTATTGGGCCTCACAATGAGTAGAACAAAAATGTGGCTCCTGGAAAGGTTGTGTTGAATGTCATTGAAACATTTTGCAAGAATGTGTTTAATTTTAGAATAGTCAAACTGATTGGATTTGACAAAACCTGAGAGAGGTTATTATGGATGGACCCCACATGCACCTATAGGTCCAAACAAAACATTCCTAGGCTCCATGAGTTTTGAGAACCACTCCATCAAAGTTTGGTAGTTTTTTGCTCTCAGGGATCTCAAGTGACTTTATTGATAGGCTGCAGCACGAACGTCTGGGGCACTTGGCACATGAAAAGAGACCTCCCCTAGTGTTTACCTACCCACCTTGACATTTTTGCATAGTCCGTTGGGTTGAACAAGGTGTGGAATGCAAAAGTTCACTCCTAGCACCTTTCCACTACTTGAAACTAAAGCATTTTGGAACAATGTGTTCCTTGCCACCATAGGAAAACAAAATTGATTTAAAAAAAACCAAGGTAGGTATTTATAGGTGGACGTGACATCCACCTATACATAAAAGAATATGTTCCTAGGTGTCACAGTTTGACAGAAAAGTCAGTCCAAAGTTTGACACCTTTTTTGTCTTAGGGCTCTTAAAAGACTGTCTCCATCCAATGTAGCTGAGAATGACTAGGAAACTTCACCACTAAAAAGACATCTCCCCTAACATTTAGCTGCCCACCTAGACATGTTGGCACCATCCTTTTGGCTCCATGAGTTGTCAAATGTAAATATTTAGTTCTAGCACCCTTCTAGTAGATGAAAATTTAGTACTATAAAGGTGTTATCTATTACATCCCCTTTTTGGATTTAGTATTACTAATTATTTTTTTCTTAAATAGTACAGTCATGTGAATATGTTTAATATCATAGAAAATGATCATATGATTAGAAAAGGTTAATTTTATGACATCATGGATTTTTACTTGATTATGATCAATCTGATGTTATGAATCAAAATGTCTTTTCGATATGAAATGAAATGATTTGATGTAAATGTGTTTTGATCAGAACATTGGTACTCTAACCACAAATTGTATGTGAGATTGTTAATGACAAGGATAGATGGAACATGTTCATCAAGAAGCAAGAAGAAGAGAAAGTATCTTCAAGAAAGAGAGAATAGACTCTAGAATAACCAATGGGTGTTTGCCACTGAAAAATGAACATTAGGTAGATAAAACAAGTTGCCTTGAGTTAAGTATTGATTTTGGGTTAAGTCAATTTGGATGAGAATGTAAAGGTTTATAAGAATAGGTCTTTCTTCCTTTCATAGTTGTCGTAATGAGTATGAGAAATCAACATCTATGTGGTAATACTCTGAATCATGTCGCTAAATATGGACAACTGATATATATATATACACTTGAGAATGAGTTGTATGTTGTGTCTTGTTTAGCGGTTCGGCGTAAGAGTTGAAAAGTTGTGCGTAAAGTAGACCCCAAACCTTGTATTGTGTTTACGCTCCAATCGTCATCATCGTCATAAAGCTCTACAAGCATATGATGTAAATGTTTACTTATGGAATTCGACGGATGTAGAATTATTTCTATTGTGGCTTATCATCGTATAATAAAAGGTTTAAATAATGTTATAAATATTTGAGACCATTGAGTGTAATACCATTGGTCATATTGTAATGGTAATATACAAAATCATATTTAGTTATATTTAAATAGTCATTAAGGAGTAATTCTTTTATTCTTTAATGGTGTTACTAATCGGGCAATAGCTCGAAGGGTTCACTCAAGTCGTTATTATGATGTTTTTTATTCGAAAACATTCTATTCATTCTTGAGCTTCAAACTTTATTGATTGGTTGTCAGCGCAGCCATTATTCCAAGTCTTGTATTTGATTTAAAACTCAAAATCTGTTAAGAGTAGTGTGGCATCATGTCCAAACTTAAACTGCCACCTTGCATATTGTTAAGCTCCACCTTGCGAATCAGCTGTGAAGTTAGTGGGAGACCCAACCAATTCTATGTAGTGGTCATAGAAAGGAGGCATATGGTTAGCCATGCAAGGTAGTTACCAAGTTGATAGGGCACAGTTCAGATAGAAAGAAGTTAGTTTCATTTTTTGGAAAATGGGGATATAGAGCAAGAAGGGAGACAATGTTTAGATATAGAACGGGGGAAAAGAAGCTGAGAGGAGGCTGAGCATAAAGAGTATGTGATCAAGTGTGAAGAGAAAGAGTTTTTGGATCAGTACGTAAACAGTCACCGGAGAATATCTTCAGGTTCCATCTCATCTCTCTTCCACACTGTCATGATTAAACTAGAATATCTTAATAGGAATGGCTCCATTTTGTAATACCAAGGAACTTAGTGTTTTATTGATGATGTAATATGTGGACTAGTTACCAAGTTTAAGACCTATGTTTTTACGCTTCTTTTAAAATGAAAACAATACTTTTTCTTCCTTGAACAATACCATAGTCTTAACCCTCACCATTGTAACATGCTTGTTCCTCAAAGCATCTTCGATGGTCAACTTAAACTGTGTGGTTGTGTTCATTTATCTTTAGAAATATATGGCGTATGTGGAGAGCACATGGTAGTCTGAGTCTTGATCGATTGATAGCTAGAAAGATATCTTAAGTAGTGGTAGTCTAATGTTGGTTGAAATTAGAAGCGTCACCAGTTGGCCTACCGACTATATACAGTTGGTCTTGTCATGTCCAAAAACAACTAGTTTAATAAAAGACTTGAAGAATGTGTCATCTAGTAGACAAAATGGGGAACAATGGTGTGGGATATATGTCATGGTTTGTGTAACTACTCAATCTTGAACAAGTTCAGAATCTATATTTGGTTGGCTGAACTTAGAGTTATTTCTTTCATGCTACGAAAGATATTCAGTTTTAAATCATCTCTTTATTTTTAAATGAATATAATTCTTCTATTTTAATACCATTTATGTTGATGTGTCATCAAAAGAGGGTATAGAATCGTTATTGGTCTAAAACTATCAAACATGTTAGGTAAAGAAGTTTTAGAGTAGACACGATGGGCCTATATTTAAGTGTTTAGTTTAAACTTGCATGCATTCTTCTTCCAAATAGAAACAACAAGATAGGATTGTTAAATGTTTAGTTTGATATAAAGATTAAGCTATGTCAAGGATTCGATAGGTCGAAGAAGACTTTTAAGAGTACTTAAACTTTAACTTTGGGTCTTCGATTACTTGAATTCAATAATTGGTTTATTGTTAAACCCCTTTCGAGCTTATTTTGTTAAGTTTAGTGTCCTCTCTAGACTAGATAATTTAAAGCAGTGGACGAACTTAAAGATCAACTAATAAACTTATAGCATTAACTGATTAACCGGTAAGCTAGAATCCCATTCCTTTAACAAATGGATGGAAATGTCTGCAAGAGCCTAAAAGAGAGAAGTAAACCTAACTGCCTTGCATTAAAGCATGATGAGTTGAAACACCCAGAGGTTATCATGGTTGTTATATTATACTTATACATAGGTAACTGTAGGATTGCGATTAATTCAAGTCAAGTTGGGGTGGGTGAACTTACTACTTGCATTGACACAATGCTAAATATATTCAAATCCTTTGGCCAAGGTAGTGCACCTGCCTCAAGTGCATTGATAATTCACCGTGATTAGATGGCGTAGCTTGTGGAGTGGTCATGCTTGACTAGAGGGTATCTAGGGGATTGCATGATAACATGTTATGTAGGTCGCAACACCAGTACTCAGATGGCTAACACCATTGGTTATCCTAAGTCTATCCTCTTTGAGTAGGGTAGGGCCACTTCTAGGTAGGAAGGAGTGCGGGAGATTGACAGTCTATGGTTGGAGGTTAAGCTCCTTGAAGATATTTTCTCTTCTATATTCCAGAGGCTTACCGAGACTTGAATTTGGATGGTTGATAATCGAGATGTAGTGACTTTGGTAAGTTTTCAATTTTAAAAATGTTCTTAGTAACTTTAATCCTCATATTGTATAATGTTGTAGATGGATATACCCCTTTATGTAACTTATAATTTCATGATTATTATTTAGTCGATGAATGAACTTCTTGGTTTTAAAATGATAAACAATTTATCATTTTCTATTTTTTTTTAAAAATTATTACCTTTGGTTAAGCTTAGTTTTTAGGGTGAAAACTAAACTGGGTGTTACATATGGTATCAGAGATAACCAGGTTCAGCACTAGGGCTGATGAGTCCACTAAGATGATTAAGAATCAACATTATGCGGGTAGCTAATGATTTGATTTACTGTTCCAGGATGGTACGTCTCAAGAAAACTGTAAGGAAGTCCTTCCCTGGTAAGAAACATTACCTGCAAGCTAAGCAAAGATGTCTTACGATGATTAAGACTATTGAGAAAATGAATGATGAAAGTGACATTTGGCTAGATGATATGGAAACTTTTACCAATGCTCTATCACAACTCAAACGAATGAAAAGAGAACTTCTAGAGACATCTAGGATGGCAGCTCGAATTATGGTCAATTACTGCCCTATTAGTGTACCAATGATCACTAGGGATTCCCGTATAGCACCTAGAGCTGAAATCATTGTACTATCATCCGATAGCAAATCTGAGGGTTATACACCCCATGAATATGTGTTGGAGAATGAATCTAAAGGTTACACCCCTCTTGTAAATACTAAGTGAAACATGAAATGTGTCTATCCTTAAAGAATGTACATACTATTGTGCAAAATATAATAAAGACAAATTTTGCTTGAGAATAACTATGGTTATGAGAAATTGATATATTTTGATAATATTCTAAATGATATATCATAGAACTGATTAGTTCTTGCTAAAATAGGTGAGAAAACAAATAAACATGGATCAATCAGAGTTTAATGAGAGAGAAGATCGGGAAGGTCATAACTCTCAGGCTAACTCCACCGATAAATTAGACAGAATTCTTAATGTGCTTGTTGAAACTAAGGAAAGGTTGGGCAAATTAGAAAAGAAAGTGAATGAAACTGAGAATATGGAGGGTGAAAATGAGTATTCTAATAATGCAAGTAAAAGTAAGCAACAAGAGCACGGCACGTCAAGTGAGAATCAAGAGAATAGTGAATCTTAGAGGGAGACAAAAGACAAACTTGCACTGGAACTATCTAAGGATATGAAAAATATTATTCCTCCTAAATTTGATGGAACAAAAATTGGTGATGCAGTAGAAGCATGGCTAATAGAAATGGAGAAGTAATTTGAAATTAGAAATTATTTTGAGATTACAAAGGTAGTGTGGGGAGCATATCATCTATTGAGAGAAGCATCCACTTGGTGGATGAACAAAAAGATGGAACTAGATTTAAGCCCCTTGAAGGTAACATGGAATGAATTTGTGGAACTTTTTTGAAAAAGGTGGTTACCACAGCTTTACTTTGATCAAAAGCTAATAGATTTCCAAAATCTCAGGCAGGGTGATTTGTCTATGGTTGAATATACGGAAAAATTCACTAGATTGTTGAAGTATGTTCCTCAGTATCAAAAGGATGAAAGATTTTGGATAAGGAAATTCATTATGAGACTCAACCCTCAGATTGGTGGAGAGGTGGAGGTGCATGGTCTGAACACAATGGACTTATGAGAAAGCAATTAAGCAGGAATAGAAGATCAAATCCATTTCTTCTTATCATGAAAAGAAGCGTAAGAGATTTGATAAGAACTTCAATGAACAAACGTATAAAAGAAAGAATGATAAAGGATATGGAAACAAGAGGTACGATAAAGGAAATCAGAAAAACAAAGGAGGATTTGGTAATGAACGAAGAAATGAAGACTTTAAGAAAAATGACAATTTTAAGAGGAATGATGATGCTTTAAGTAGACCATCTGAGAAGAGAGGAGCAATTGGAGGTTGTTTTTCATGTGGTGGAGATCATTATGCCAACCATTGTCCTAATAAAAAGAAGAATGGACAGCATAGGAACACGGTACTTCCTTCACAGCAGGAAGCATTTCAACAAAGGATTCACACCGCCCTTGACAATCGACCAGCTGAGTATCAGATTACTCCCATTGAGATGACAAGTACTTTATTTGGAGTCCTTGTTTCTATTCTGATTGATACTGGTGCAACAGAAAATTTTGTGTCATCTAGAGTCTTAAGTAAATTTCCTAGAAGAGCTGGTTTTATGTCAAAACTATGGATAGTTGAATATGCAAATCACTCAAAGGCTCAGGTAGAACAATGTTTGTTCAAAGCTAAGATTGATATTTCAAACTTCTCCACCGAGGTAAATTTATATGTAGCACCTTTAGGGTCCTATGACATCATTTTAGGAATGAATTGGTTGTGGAGACATAGGGCCAAGGTGGATTATTTTTATAAAATAATTGAATGTTTGGATGATAAAGGAAACAAAGTTAAATTTCAAGGTATTCAAAGGGAAATAAGGATTAGGTCTATTTCATAAAAAATAATTAAAATGGGCTAGGCATAAGGGATGTCAACTTTTTGTAGTCAAAATGGACCTAGTAGAGGAAGCTTTAGAGAAGCAAACTTTTGACGAAAAATACCCTTATCTTCACAATTTTAGAGATGTATTTCCTGAGGAACTACCAGATTTGCCTCCAAAAAGAACCTTTGACTTTGCTATAGATATTAAACCAGGATCTGAGCCAGTATCTAAAGCTCCATACAGAATGACCACTACTGAACTTATGGAATTGAAGGCTCAACTACAAGAGCTATTGACTAAAGGTCTAATTAGGCCAAGTGTATCACCATGGGGAGCTCTAGTTATTTTTGTCAAGAAAAAAGATGGAATCCTTAGACTGTGTATAGATTATCGGATGCTAAATAAGGCAACAATAAAGAATAAGTATCCACTGCCACATATTGATGATTTATTCAACCAAATGTGTGGTGCAATAGTATTTTCTAAGATAGATTTGAGATCTGGATACCATCAGTTGAGGTTAAAAGATGAAGATATTCACAAGACTGCACTTAGAACAAGATATGGTCATTATGAGTTTACTATGTTACCATTTGGGTTGACTAATGCACCAGCCGCTTTCATGAATCTCATGAATAGTATTTTCAGAGACTACCTTGATAAATTTGTTCTAGTTTTCATAGATGATATTTTGATATATTCCAAAAATGAGGAGGAGCATAGACAACATCTTCAAATTGTTTTGCAACATTAAAAGAACACAAATTGTATGCAAAACTCTCGAAATGCACTTTCTTTTAGAAAGAAGTGCAGTATTTGGGACACACTATATCAGCAAAAGGGATATTAGTTGACCCAGCTAAAATAAAGGCTATTATGGAATGGCATGTACCTTCCAATGTTTCAAAAGTATGAAGTTTTATGGGATTGGCTAGATATTATAGGAAATTTGTTCTAAATTTTTCAAGTATTACTATCCCAATCACTTCTTTGTAGAGAAAAGGAACATAGTTCGTTTGGATAGGTGAATGTCAAAAGGCATTCGATTTATTAAAAGAAAAGTTAACAATAGCACCAATTCTGAAAATCCCTGATCTTGAAGGGCAATTTGAGGTTATTACCGATGCCTCTGGAGAAGGGTTAGGAGGTGTGCTTATGCAAAATGGTCATGTAATAGCCTATGAATCAAGAAAGTTAAAAAAATATGAGTAGAATTACGCTCCTCATGATTTAGAACTAGCAGCAATGATTCATGCCGTTTAGATGTGGTGACACTATTTGTTAGGAAAGACTTTTATACTAAAAATAGATCATCAAAGTCTTTGTTACATATTTACACAACCTCATCTCAATGCAAGACAAAGGAGGTGGTTAGAACTAATATCAAATTTCAACTTTGAGATTGCTTACATAAAAGGTAAAGAAAATTAAGTAGCTGATGCTTTAAGAAGAAGAAGACACATAGCTTCTATAATCTCTATTCATGCTAATTTTAAAGATCTAGTATTGCAAAGTTTACCTGGAGATGAATATTACAAACAAGTGAAGCAAGCTCTGCAAATAAACCCCAAAGATCCAAGATATGATGGATTCTGTTTTGAGTGAGATAGATTAATGAGATTTAAGGGAAGAATCTACGTTCCTAATTCTGTAGAACTAAGAAACCTTGTTTGGAAGGAAGTTCATTGTGCACCTTATTCCGGACACCCAGGAGTAACAAAACTTTTAGGTGATGTCAAACCGCTATACTTCTAGAAAGGAATGAAAAGTGACGCTGCAAGGTTTGTCACAAGCTACTTGGAATGTCAGAGAGTGGAGGTAGAACACCAACATCCTGCCGGATTGTTATACCCTCATGATATTCCAGAATGGAAATGGCAAGTTGTTAGTATGGATTTTGTTCAAGGGTTGTACCAATGTCTAAGAATAGACATGATGCAATTTTGGTTCTAGTAGATAAACTAACCAAAGTAGCAAATTTCATTCCTAGAAATTTGACAGATGGAACTCATATTTTGGGCCATAAATTTGTTCAGGAATATTTAGATTGCATGGGATACCTGAAAAGATTATATCTGATAGAGATGCTCGAATAACCTCCCAGTTTTGGCAAACTTTATTTTTAGCATTAGGGACTAAACTCAATGTGAGCACCGCTTACCACCATGAAACTGATGGACAAACAGAAAGGGTTAACCAGGTCCTAGAGGATCTATTAAGAATGTATTGCATGGACCAGCAATATAGATGGGAGGAATATTTACCTCTTGTTGAATTTGCCTATAATAATTCCTATCATTTTGCCATTAAGATGGCACCATTTGAAGCATTATATGGAAGGAAATGTAGAACTCCTATAAGTTGGGACAAGATGGAAGATAGGATAATCATTGGACTAGAAATACTAGCAGATATGGAGGAAAAGTGAAAATGATTAGGAAAAGGTTGGCAGAAGCCAACGACAGGCAAAAAAGTTATGCAGATCGCAAACGGGTGCCTAGACAATTTTCTATTGGTGAGAAAGTTCTTTTGCTAGTGAAACCCCATAAAAGCTCAATCAAGTCTGGTAAATCATCAAAGTTGGCTCCCTGATATGTTGAACCTTTTGAAGTCTTGAGATTATCAATCCAGTGGCCTACAAAATTGCTCTACCTCCAACCTTGTCCAAAATGCATAATGTTTTTCATGTTTCTTACCTAAAGAAATATTTTGTAGGTAATGACCACATTCTTAAATGGAATTCTTTACAGATACAAGAGCTAGGAGTGGTTGTGATTGAGCCACTCAAGGTGCTTGAAATGCGTAAACTCTGTTTGCGTAATCGAGAGGTTTTACAATGCAAAATTCAGTGGGACCAATATGGCAAGGATAGCGCCACTTGGGAAGACTATAATGACATCCACCAAATATTTCCTTATGTTTTCAAAAACATTAATGTTAAACAATAAAATCTTTTTTTAATGTTAAAATTTTTCTTGATAAACTTAATCATCGAGGACGATGATTCTAGAGGGGAAGGATATGTTACATCCCCTTTTTGGATTCAATATTACTAATTATTTTTTTCTTAAATAATACAGTCACGTGAATATGTTTAATATCATAGAAAATGATGATATGATTAGAAAAGGTTAATTTTATGAAATCATGGATTTTTACTTGATTATGATCAATCTGATGTTATGAATCAAAATGTCTTTTTGATATGAAAATGAAATAATTTGATGTAAATGTGTTTTGATTAGAACATTGGTACTCTGACCACAAATTATATGTGAGATTGTTAATGACAGGGATAGATGGAACATGTTCATCAAGAAGCAAGAAGAAGAGAAAGTATCTTCGAGAAAGAGAGAATAGACTTTGGAATAACCAATGGGTGTTTGCCACTGAAAAATGAACATCAGGTAGATAAAAAAAGTTGCCTTGAGTTAAGTATTGATTTTAGGTTAAGTCAATTTGGATGAGAATGTCAAGTTTTATAAGAATAGGTCTTTCTTCCTTTCATAGTTGTCATAATGAGTATGGGAAATTGACATCTGTGTCATAATACTCTAAATCATGTCGCTAAATATGGATGACTAATACTATATATATATATATATATATTATATTTGGGTTAAGTCAATTTGGATGAGAATGTCAAGTTTTATAAGAATAGGTCTTTCTTCCTTTCGTAGTTGTCGTAATGAGTATGGGAAATTGACATCTGTGTCATAATACTCTAAATCATGTCGCTAAATATGTTGCAAGTATGAGGTGAGCCAGTGTTGTCATTGATGTCAACATACTCATATTGCATTGACAAGAAGGATTTGATGAGCTGTGTGCTGAGGATATTGAGAAAATTAGACTCAGTCAGGAACAGTGAAGAACAGTGATAAGAAGAAGGTAAATGTACTGTATAGGATGAGAACCGGAGGATGCGGATCAAAGGGTTAGTAGATATGAGTCTTGAGATGCTACAGTTAAGATTTCAGAGGTCCGCATGAAGATCTGAAGAAGTTGTGGCTGCCGGTATAGAACCGGGTCCGGCAAGTATCCAGAGGTGACAGAGGATCACAAAAAGGTCCGGTGAGGTCCGGAATTGTATTATCCCAATCTGCGGATTGGAAAGAGTGTTTGGGATGTCCTTGTGATGTATCATCCTGATTTGTGTATGATTTGGAGGTCCGGAAGTACCTCTTGGATTATGACAGTGGCGACAGACTGTGTTCTTAAAGTTCCGGATGAGGAAAACAAGAGATCCCAGTAAGTAGAGGAAGTGCGGATGTATCCGGACATTCAGACAGGCTTGTGAAGGTTCTTGGATCATGTTTAGGTTGTGTTGTTGGTCCGCATTGATGGTAGAGCCCGGAATTGAAGTTATTCTTCCGGATGAAGTTCTTGCTCTGTGTAGCCGACCGGATGAGTTGTTCATCCGGCGAATGTTCTTGTGATGGCCGACCGGATGTGTTATTCATCTTGCGGATACTCCTATGGTTGTTTGCCGACTTAGATGTTTGTTCCTAAGTCAATGTCTTGTATAAATAACGGTTTGTGAGTTCATTTCAGTGTGTGGTGTGAAGATGAGCATGATATAGCGAAGAAAGGTGCGAAAGGCAGAGCAGAGATTGTTGGGCTTAATTGGAACTGATCCGGACATGGTAGAGATGTCATTCTCCAGTTCAAGACTGTGATTTTTATCACTTTGTAGACAGTGTGTCTCCTTGTAGGCAGTGGGCCTCTTTGTGAGCAGTGTGCTCGGGCAGTGAGCCCTTATTGGCATGTGCCATTCATTTTTCTTTATTCTTCTAACAGAGAATAATTCTTGGGTTAATCACCCCGTGGTTTTTCCCTTAACCGGGTTTTCCACGTCAAAATCTTGGTGTTCAATGTGTTGATGCTTATCTGCTCTTATGTTTATGTATTATGCTTCCATGAATGATTATTTGATATGCTGCTAACTAACAACAGAGAATTAAGTGTTTGAAATAGAAGAAGTTCTATACAACTGATTCACCCCCCCCTCTCAGTTGTATGCCCTAGATCCAACAAAATATGGACGACCGATACTATATATATATTATATATAAATACGTATATAGGTATATATATATACATATATACATATATATAGATATATATACATATATAGGTATATATATACGTCTATATATATATATCTACATATATATATATGTATATATATACATATAAATACGTATATATATGTATATACATATATATATATATAGAATGAGTTGTATGTTGTGTCTTGTTTAGTGGTTTGGTGTAAAAGTATTGTGTTTACACTCCAATCGTCATCATCGTCATAAAGCTCTACGAAATTAGACAGATGTAGAATTATTTCTATTGTGGGTTATCGTCGTATAATAAAAGGTTTAAATAATGTTACAAATCTTTGAGACTGTCGAGTGTAATACCATTGGTCATATTGTAATGGTAATATACAAAATCATATTTAGTTATATTTAAATAGTTGTTAAGGAGTAATTCTTTTATTCTTTAATGGTGTTAGTAATCGGGCAGTAGCTTGAAGGGTTCACTCAAGTCATTATTATGATGTTTTTTATTCCAAAACATTCTATTCATTCTTAAGCTTCAAACTTTATTGATTGGTTGTCAGCTCATCCATTATTCCAAGCCTTGTATTCGATTTAAAACTCAAAATCTATTAAGAGTAGTGTGGCATCATGTCCAAACTCAAACCACCACCTCGCATATTGTTAAAATCCACCTTGTGGATTAGCTGCGAAGTTAGTGCGAGACCAAACCAATTCTGTGTAGTGGACGCAGAAAGGAGGCAGATGGTTAGCCATGTAGGGTAGTTACCAAGTTGATAGGGCGCAGTTCAGATAGAAAGAAGTTAGTTTCTCTTTTTAGAAAACAGGGATATAGAGAAAGAAGGGAGATAGTTTTTAGATATAGAACGGGGGAAAAGAAGCTTAGAGGAGGCTGAGCATAAAGAGTATGTGACCAGGTGTGAAGAGAAGGAGTTTTTGGATCAGTTTTTAAATAGTCACCAGAGAATATCTTCAGGTTCCATCTCATCTCTCTTCCACACTGTCATGATTAAACTGGAATGTCTCAATAGGAATGGCTCCATTTTGTAATACGAAGGAACTTAGTGTTTTATTGATGATGTAATATGTGGATTGGTTACCAACTTTAAGATTAGTGTTTTTATGCTTCTTTTAAAATGAAAACAATGTTTTTTCTTCCTTGAACAATACTGCAGTCTTAACCCTCACCATTGTAACATACTTGTTCTTCAAAGTATCTTCGATGGTCGACTTAAACTGTGTGGTTGTGTTTGTTTATCTTTAGAAATATATGGGGTATGTGGAGAGCACATGGTAGTCTGAGTCTTGATCGATTGACAGCTAGAAAGATATCTTAAGCCGTGGTAGTCTAATGTTGGTTGATGTTAGAAGTGTCACTAGTTGGCCTGCCAACTATATATAGTTGGTCTTGTCATGTCTAAAAACAACTAGTATAATGAAAGACTTGAAGAATGTGTCATCCTGTTAACAAAATGGGGAACAATGGTGTGGGATGTATGTCATGGTTTGTGTAACTACCCAATCTTCCACAAGTTCAAAATCTATATTTGGTTGGCCAAACTTAGAGTTATTTCTTTCATGCTACGAAAGATATTCAGTTTTAAATCATCTCTTTAGTTTTAAATGAATATAATTCTTCTATTTTAATACCATTTATGTTGATGTGTCATCAAAAGAGGGTATAGAATCATTATTGGTCTAAAACTGTCAAACATGTTAGGTAAAGAAGTTTTAGAGTAGACACGATGGGTCTATAGTTAAGTGTTTAGTTTAAACTTGCATGCATTCTTCTTTCAAATAGAAACAACAAGATAGGATTGTAAAATGCTTAGTTTGACATAAAGATTAAGCTATGTCGAGGATTTGATAGGTCGAAGAGGACTTTTAAGAGTACTTAAACTATAACTCTAGGTCTTCGATTACTTGAATTCAATAATTGGTTTATTGTTAAACTCCTTTTGAGCTTATTTTGTTTAGTGTCCTCTCTAGACTGGATAATTTAAAGCAGTGGACGAACTTAAAGATCAACTGATAAACTTATAGCATTAACCAATTAACCAGTAATCTAGAATTCCATTCCTTTAACATATGGATGGAAATGTCTCCAAGAGCCAAAAAGAGAGAAGTAAACCTAACTACCTTGTGTTAAAGCATGATGAGTTGAAACACCAAGAGGTTACCGTGGTTGTTATATTAGACTTATACATAGGTAATTGTAGGATTGTGATTAATTCAAGTCAAGTTGGGGTGGGTGAACTTACTACTTTCTTTGATACAATGCTAAATATATTCAAATCCTTTGGCCAAGGTAGTGCACCTGCCTCAAGTGCATTGATAGTTCACCATGACTAGATGGCGTAGCTTGTGGAGTGGTCATGCTTGACTAGAGGGTATCTAGGGTATTGTATGATAACAAGTTACATAGGTCACAATACCAGTACTTAGATGGCTAACACCATTGGTTATCCTAGGTCTATCCTCTTTGAGTAGGGTAGGGCCACTTCTGGGTAGGAAGGAGTACAGGAGACTGATGGTCTGTGGTTGGAGGTTAAGCTCCTTGAAGATACTTTCTCTTCTATATTCTAGAGGCTTGCTGAGACTTGAATTTGGATGGTCGACAATCAAGATGCAGTGACTTTGGTAAGTTTTCTATTTTGAAAATGTTCTTAGTAACTTTAATCATCATATTGTATAATGTTGTAGATGGATAGACCCCTTTATGTAACTTATAATTTCATGATTATTATTTAGTCAATGAATGAACTTCTTGGTTTTAAAATGATAAACAATTTATCATTTTCTATTTTAAAAAAAAATTATTACCTTTGGGTTAAACTTAATTTTTAGGGTGAAAACTAGACTGGGTGTTACATTATTAGTTGATGTGTTGTAGGGAACCAATTAAGGCTACCCTAATCACTGCTATCAATTGTTAGCACCAAATGTGAAGAAACAAATGAGGGTTTGTAAGATGGAATCCTTTTCATTAAAACTCATAGTAACATCATGAGTTTATGGTCTTAATCACCTCATTGGATATGACAAAAGCCAATTTGAAATAAGATCCTTCTATGATTTCATGATGCAAAGATAAGTTTGATATATAATTTACAACTATGGTTTCCATGAATGAAACCATAATGTAACATGTTGAAACAATCTTGGAAGGAATCCCTATCACTATGATGTATGAAGAACCATGGTTGCTCCCAAGCCTGATAGAGGATATTTTGGCCAATAATGCCACCACTGATACTATGAAACCTTCAAAATCTCAGGGCCTACAAGACAAATGAGAACAATCATCAAGTTGACTCCAAAGGACATAATAGCTTGACCCTTCGAGAAAACAAGACCCTTCAAGAAAACATAATGGCATGACCCTTTGTTGATGGTGGATTTAGCACACAACAACGTAGGTATGATTGTTGGTATGCCACCTCTCTTGAAAAGTATCTTACCCAAAGTAAGACTACTCCAAGGATAATATAGCTAGGTCTTAGCTTGCTTGGAATTTCTTAGTGGGATGTTCTAGCTATTCCTACAAGGGATCTTATGTGCAATGTAATAAGTTTGACTGGCTAGGATAGTGAGGCATGTAAACCCTTATATTGTTTCAAATGATATGACAATATGAAATGCTATTGGAAACTTAATCTAACAAAGATATTGTGAAAGAAAATACAAAAGTGTAGGATTTAAAAAGATCCTAAGTGACATTCACAATGCATAGTTCACTAATGATAGACAAATGCTTTGAATTTTAAAACACTTCTTGAGTTACCAAGCTAACTGATTTCTACAACACTAAAGAAAATGATGCTATCTTCTATGGTTTCTAGAGATTTTTAGACAGCACGCATTCATTAAATACCCATTTGCTAGTGTAATCTAATAAATGCAATACAATTGAACTTATCACAAATAATCTATCCAGGCTAACTTTACATAGCCACTTATAGTCAGCAAGTAACTAAAAGTATGGACTTAGATACACAAACACTTACAGTTAGCAAGTAACTAAAAGTATGGACTTAGAACATTCATCAAATACCTTCAATAAACCAATAACATTGCAAAGCATGATAAACTAATGTAGATCAAGATGTGAACCATCAAACGAAATCAATAATACAAAGAAACAAATTCTTAGAAAGTACTGCAACAACTTTCTTTTGTATTAATCAGAAATTTGGTAGTGTCAACAATTTAGCATCAAGACCTTTACAATGAGAGAGACAATGACCCTTTATATAGAAGAGGCACCATACTAAGTTTTTCAATGGACGGTGGAGATTCACTCAACACCAATGGTCCATATTACATGGCATTTAATACACTACAACAACTAGATTGCATTTTTGGATCATCATTTGTCTTGTAGGAAAAAGATGAATTACAACTCCCAAATACATTGAATTTGGACATTTTGAGTACCTATTAAGTTGTACATTGGGAAAAGTCAATTTTCAAGACATAATAAAGATAAAATAGAGTCACATGACCCTCCAAATACAACATCAATTAACAATGATAGGATTCACATGTGTTTTTATTGTTCATCATCCTCTAGATCAATTTTGTCTTCTTCTGCCTTTTTGTTACAGTATGTAACCAGTGTTGTCAGAGTTGGGTTGATGTCCGTGGGGTCTGGATCTTTGATATAATCTGCTCCAAACCTCACGCCCTTAATTTCTATAGAAAATTTATAGTATACATCTTCTCTTGATATTCTTCCCTTTTTAAATGCTAAAAATGCAGCTCAGAGATCACTGACCTTGTCAAATTTACCAACCATATTTAGTGTTGAGTCTCCTTGAATGACTTGATACAATCTATTTCTACACTGGTGTTTGTCAATTGGACTCAAATCATCTAGACCAGAATCAATATAGTCTTTCAACGTATCATTTATCTCATATATTACTTCCATTATCTTAGTCTTTGTTGTACCAAAAGAGTCTTTTACCTTATCAAAAACACCTTTTCTCAATTTCATCTGTTGATACCATTCCTTAGGTTTCTTCAATCTATCTTTGGTTAAAATATTTTCTACCAAAAGAATCTCTTTAGACAAGTTCCTCAAAGTTTTCACTCTTGGAAACATGTGGGAATAATGCTCATCATATGGCTCACATTCTTCATATACATCTTCCCATTCTTCTCTCAAGAGTTGAAAGTCTTTATGAAGTGAAGAGGCAAATGCTATTACTTCACATCCCTCTTTGTATACTTCTGTGAACCACATTCTTGTTCTTGCAATAGTGGACTTGATATCATCAAATTTAGTTACCTCATCCTTGGACAGTAGGGCAGGAATTGCTCCTAGCTCTCTGTTAGAATTTAATGGCTTCATCAAGAATTCTATACATGCTCATAGCTCTTTGTTCTACTGCTTTAGCTCTTGTTTTGTTAGTTCATCTTTATTCAGTTGGTCTAGAATTGTGGACACTATCTCCTTGAATTCATCTATTTTCTATCCCCTGGTGGCTAGCCCTAGATTCATAGTTGTAACAATAAAATCTTCAGGTCTAGCTTCATTTTTATTCACATCTATTGGTGGGACATCCACCTTTGCAATCCTTGACCCTATGGCATCCTTGTATATTTTGGATTGGATTTTTGCTTTCTTCTGCTTCTTTGACTTTTCTACTCTAGCCAGGAGTGCACCCAAATCCAACTTCATTATCTCTACATGTGGCTCTTTATGCTACAACCTTTGCTGTAACTAGTTTGGTGCAATGGAGGAATCCTTAGGAGTGTCAATGTGACCATCTCCTTGATTGGGTGGCCCATCAAGAATTTCCATTTCATCCCTATTTTTATCATTCCCTTCATTATCTAAATGTTCGACATTCTTTAGATTTTCCAATATCACCTATTGATTAGTCCCCAATGCAGTATCTGATGTGCCTTTATCCATTGGACTACCAGTGACCTCAACTACCTCAATAGCTATGGATGTTTCAGTGGTAGCCTCCTTTGCTTGGGATTCTAATTATGCACAAACTTTCTCAATCCCAGGTAGTTGTGGAATGACTAATGGGGTAGAAATGATGGGATGTGTCAAAGAATCACCTATGCTTAATAAAGAATTGGAACTTAAAGAATACAAATATACATGGGATAAATTAGTAAAAGAAGGAAAACCTAGTGAAGGTGGAATGGGAGGGAAAGAGGAGATGGAAGAGATAGAAAATGGTGGAGAAACACTATGTGGAGGGAGAGGGAAGGAAGGTGCCAAGATGGTGGAAATGGGTGGCAATGACATTTGAGTAGAGGTAGAAATGGAGGAGATGGATTTTAAGGACATGGTGGAGATGGAAGGTGAAGAGGAAGCTAGAGAGATGATAGTGGAGGAAGTGAGTGAAGAGGGAGAGGTAGGCATGCTCACATTTGCTATTACCAGAGATGGTGTTGATATGGCAATTGGAGCAGATGAAGTAGAGGAGGGGTCTTGTGGAGGAGAAGAAGCAATTGTAACATTAGCTGGTGATGAAGGCACTTGAGGGGCAGTCAAGGTGTTGACAGGGGTTCTAGTTGAAACATCTACTGCTAGTACCCTTGGCTTCTTAACTTTTGAGCTCTCTCCTTTACCACTGGATATATCCTTTCTTTTTGTTGTTCTAGTCCTCATGGTAGGAGGTGGGTCTTTACTATGTGCCTTAGGAATAACTTTTTTTTCTTTCCCTTTTTCTTCCAAAGGCACATGCTCTTCACTATCAGTGTATTTAACCACTTCATGTTCTTCTAAATTTATTTCTTCCAATGGTTGATCATCCTCATCCCCTGATTCTTTTTATGAATCCTCCTTTGTGCATGATAAAGTAGTCCCTACTTGTTTTAATGTTTCTACTTGTTTCCTAACCCAAAGCTTACTCAATTTGATGGGGTTCCTCATGGTCTCATGCAGTGAACTTTCCTCTACATTGGCTCAATTAGGGGGAGGGGTAGGCTAACCAAGCAATACTTCCCATGAGCCTCTCTAAACTACATTCCCATCCTATACCACCTAGTTTGGCACTTGAACGATATGAAATCTCTTTATTCTCTATAGAGATAGGTGAGAGTAGTTTCTTCTTATCACATCATAATCATCAACACAATCTGCCGAGAAGTCTTCTAAGTGATCTCGGTGAAACAACTTCTTGCTAACATATCTTTCCATTGTACCATGCAGATCAAAAAAATTTCTTCTTATGTATGGATGGAGTTTCAACAATTGTAGTTCCTTATCTAAATGCTCTGCCGCCCCTAGGGTTATGTTGGTATAAAGGCCCTTACCCAATAAAATTGGAAATTTGATATTAACCCTATGTAGATGTTTCAGCCTCTTTGCATAGGGTAGGAATTGCCTAGTCAATTCATGGAGAATCACTTTATCTATTGGATACCGAGGCAACTTGTATGGTGTACCTGTGAAGCCTTGGATTTTGAAATATGTAAACTTTTGAAACTGTAGGTACCATCTCCCATATTATCATATAACATTCATAGCTTCAGGAGATATCCTCAGTGTAGTGGTACCTTGGAGTATCTTGGTGATATGCATGGTTAAAGCATCATTCACTCTCTTGTAATGGATTAATGACTAGGAAAGTGTTAATTGTGTATAAAACTTGTAAACTTTCAACTGTTGGTCTCCATTCCTAATTTCTCCCAGTTTGGACAGTCCAAGATATTCATTTCTCCTTGCAAGTGCATAAACAACATATGAGGTCCATCAAAATGTTTACTTCTCTTTGAAACTCTCAAAGGTTTCATGCATTTTATCACTTATGATCTGAGCCCGGTGAAGTTTCTTGTATCCATTTATTATTTCCTCGATGATGGCAAACATCCATTCTTCAAAGGTGGATGCAGATGGCAACCCATAAATTTTGCTCAATAAAGTCACCAAGTCCCCAATTTCATCATGGAAATCACTTCTATATAAAGTATGGGGCAACTTGTTTATGGTAGACCTCATATGTTTCATCTAGTGATCATTGATCTCCTTTTTGTACTTTTCCACATCTTTCTTATATGTGTTCTCAACATCCTTCTTGTCTAGTATGGATAGCACAGGGTAGACTGGTATTCCAAAACTCTTTTCCAAGGACTATGTACTTAAGTTCGCCAGAACTTCTCCATTTGGAGTTTGAATTGTTCTAGCCAAGGGATCATATCTCTCTGTGCATATTACTATAAGCTCTACACATTGTACAGAGGTGGGGAAGGTAGCTATTTCTGTAATACCATTGTCCCTTATGATTTTAGCCAATGGTGTAGGATTTGGTCCAAACACCCTAAGTCTGAAGTCCTCTAGATTTATGTGGCCTAGATCTGTGTCTCCTATGTTGTTCTATGTAGATGTTATCTTTGTTTCAGGAGGGACGCCCTTGAATTCATACTTCATGTTGTGAGCTCGTGTAGCCATTTAACCTACATGATTGGACCTAATAAGTTACAGGGGTCTTGAAGGTCTCTGGTTCCTAAGTCTTAATGATTTAGTTATCAATTACTCACTTCATATCCCTAAGTTAAATTCTACTTTGTGAAATAGTTCATCAAGTTCCTTTTCTATATTCTAAATGTCTAAATATATGGTTACAGATTTCATCACTTAATGAAATTCATTACATAACTAAAACAATAAAAACAACATGAAAATCATACTTCAAGTCATGTAGTAAAAGATAAATTGCTTTAAAAATCAAATGAAATCATGCAAAACATCTTAATTCTACCTTTACAATATTCATTTTGACCCAGCAAACTTATTTGCCTTAGGAAATTTCATGAAAAATAGATTTGAAATCAATTTGTGCAGATTTTAGGGGTCTCAGACTTTGTTAGTAGAAAAGCATTGAATTTGGCCATGTCAGACCTAGCGTGGGATTCGGGGTCTACCGGCTAGAGTCGGTGAAGGAAATTCTTAGTGCTAGGTTGGGAAGATCAGTTTTAGTGCAAAGAGGTAAGTCGATCAAATGTTTGGTTTAGTACGGCTTTAGAGGTGACTGACTCTAAAAGTCAAGGGAAACTAATTTCAGCACAAGCTGGTGATACTAAATTTTGGAGCAAGGTGCTCTTTGTATTCTAGCAGTGAATTTAGGTTCCTCTGACTTAGCGTGGTTTTCAAGGATGACTAACTGGAGTCAGTAAGGAGACTTTCCAGCACAAGTCAATTATCTTCAATCTTATTGCTAAGCTTTGGTGCATGGGTCAGTGGAGTTTCCCGAAGTGACTGATTGACTTGAAATGAGGAGGTCGGTGGATGGTTAAATTGGTGCCAAGTCAGCAACTTAGGATTTTAGTGTTGGGTTGAATTTTGTGGTTTCGACGAGAATTTTAGAGATAGATGACTAACTTTACTCCCTTGGGGTTATTATTTTTGAAGGTCAGTCGGGAGCGCTTTTAGCGCAAAGTCTGCAAAGGATGATTTTGGCGCAAAGGGCTTAAACTTTTGGATAGTGGAGGATTTTTCAAGTGCCAACTACCCTAAAGCTGTTCATCATTTCAAAGGATCAGTCAGTGTTATTTTTAGCGTGAAGTGAATAGGTTAAAATCGATATGAATTTTTAAAGATTTTGACAAATTTTACCACAAATTTGTCATTTTTTCAATGTGAAATGATTAGTTTGGAGCTCTAGTGCTTGAATTTATTAGGCTTAAAATTAAAGAGTGCAAATGAAGTGCCCTAGGGTCTATTTAATGATCAAAATGAAGATTTTCAACTAAGTATCATGAATTAAGATAACTACCGAAAAACCCTTTGTAAACTAAACCCATGCATCAAAAAATTGATTCAAAAACCCTTTTGAAATGACAGCTTAAACCAGTCATGAAACCCTAGGTTTGAAAGAATAAAATAGTGGAAAGACACTCTAACCTAGTTCTAAGAAAATTGTAGAGACAAAGAAAATGTTCATGGATGTCCCCTGGATCGATTCTCGCCACTGCCAAATCCACTCGTCTAAATGATTTGTAGAGCTCCCAAAAGAATTTGTTTGTTCACAGAATGAGCTTTCAAAGTGAATTCAAACACTGTATTCCCCTTGTCTAATCTACCATTAATGCAGAGGTACTTCTGCCAGCCTAGCGAGCAATATGCAAAGAAACACCTTTTAGGTTTTGCGCCATTTTTTAGATCATCCGACCTTAGTGCGAGTTTCGAGGGGTCTCAGACTTAGCATGACTTTTGCACCTCACCAACCAAAGTTAGTGACAAGGCCTTCTAGCACAAGGTCAGTAGAAGGGGATTTTATAGTTGTGGTCAGTAGAAGGCAAATCTAGTGCTGGGGCAGTGGATAAGTAGTTTAGCACTTGGTTAGAGACTTATTTTTTTAGCACTAAGGCAATGGATCACCTTTTCAATGCAAATGCTCTTAAGGACTTGGATTTTGATAGCAAAGGCCACTTGACTCAACTATTTTGCAGACCTAGGTAACTCATTCATCTGAGAGGAATGTGACGTTGACATGTTATGAGTTACTTGATCAAACATCTTTGAACACCTTAGGAACCTGAACACCTTAGGAACCAACTAGGACAAAGCTGACACTCTAAGACAAATTTTGAAAAAAGAGGTGCCCCCATTTAATAAAATGGGGTGTGTATGCAAGGCACAACAAATGATGATTCTGCTGGGAAAATGCTTTGGAGCATTCCAAAGATAAACTTAAGTTTCAAACCTAGAACTTCTGCATTGCCCACATGTTAAATAAGGAAAATATTATACCATATCAAAGAAGCAGAAATTGATTACAAGGTGCAACCATCCATATCCTAAAAACTTGAGTGTGTGTAGTTGCATTAATTACCATCCTTTGGTAACTAAGCTCATTTAAGATCCTTTACATTAAGCTACGTGATTAGTACACACATCATGAACTACCTGTACATTGCCCCATTGCCATTAAGCATCTATAGCCCCGATGGGTTTGTCTCACAATTTCACTCAAGTAGAGCCCTACTGCTAGTCAGGCCTCCATAGCCCCAGTAGAGATTACTTGATTTCCATCTAATTGAGTTATAGTGTGTCATTGTGATTTTCTGATTTTCTTTTCTTTTCATAATTTCTTGATATTTCATTAAGCTTAAATTTGGTAGAGTACAATGCAGCACCACTACCCTTGCAACACATGCTTTGATGGTTTACGTTGATAACTTAGCTAGCTGGGTGTGGAATTCCAATGGTAGCAAAGGTGGACCTTAGATTTTTCACTTAATGTAAGATCACCAAGACTCACTTAGGTACCTTTAAGATTTTAAGAGTGTAAGAGATATATGGCTAGAAAATACTTCAAGTGCACCAACTAATGATTAATTTCCTATGAAGAGACATCATAGCATCCAGGTATAACCATGGAACCCACAAGAAGACCCAAGTAGAAAACTTCAGCTTCTCAAAGAAATATTTTAGATTACTTACCCAACAAAAAACCACTTGCAGGTCTACATGACTGCCACCACATTCAAGAAACGAAGATCCCCAACAAAGAAAGTACAAAAAGAAAAAGTAAAGTAGGAAAGAACAACTAGCTTAAGTGAAAACAAACACCTAACATCTATGAAAAGCAAAAGTGGAAAGCAAAAACTAATCTAACAGCAACCCAACCTAACCAAAACAAAATAGTAACCTAACTATGTACACTAAAAGAAGGCAAAGATGCCTCCTAGGCCTAGAAGTAGTACTTCAAAAACTGCCCATTGATAGGCAACGAGACTTCCTCACTAGTAAGGGTCTTTAGTCGATACGTATTGTCTCCAAGGATTTCATAACTCTGATATGGGCCTAGCCAAAGTTTGTCAAACTTATAGTGTTCACCTTTCTTCTCTTGGGCTTTGTGCGAATACATGACTAAATTAAAAATGTGAAAGGCCTTAACTTTATCCCCTTTGTCGAACCATCGTTTCACTACACCTTGATGTTTGGCAAAGTTTTCTATGGAAGCATCATGTTTTTCTTCTAGGTGCAGCAATTGAGCCAAGCAGGATGACATCTGATCGTTTGGTTCCCAGTAGTCTTGCATGAAATGTAGCACAAGAATTCTCAAATGGATGGGAAATATAGGCTTAGTACCATAAACTAAGTGATAAGGAAATGTTCCTAATGCAGCCTTATGTCTGACCCTATCAGCCCATAAAGCGAACCAAAGTTGAGTATGCCAATCTCTAGGATTTTTATCAAGTAGTTTTTTTATGACCTCGAACAGGTTTCTATTTGTTGATTCAGCCACTCTGTTTCCTTAGGGATAGTAGTTAGATGAAAATTTTAAAAGAATCCCATAGTCAAATGCCCAATTGGAAAATTGTAATGAAGAGAATGCAGGGCCATTATCACATACCAAAGAGAAAGGATAGACAAACCTTGTGATGATATCTTTTTCAATAAATTCAATTACTACCTCTATGGTGTATTGCTTACATGTGAGAGCCTCTGACCATCTTGTACAATAATCAGTAGTGGTTAGAATGTACCTGTGGCCTACTGAAGAAGGTGGGTTGATCATACCAATAAAGTCTAGCCCCCACTATGCAAATGGTCGTACCTCTAGTACTGGTTGTAGAGGCATAGCAGCATTTCATTCTCTTGTCGTAGTTGTCTGGCATGTGTGATAGGTCCTTACATGTGAATGTGCATCTTTGAAGAGTGTGGACCAATAGTACCCTACTCACAAGATCTGGTTGGTGATTGAATGAGTTGACCCATGACCTAATCCAAACTTTTTGTGGAAACCTGTCAATACCTGAGACACTTTTATTTTATCTAGAAAATTTAGATAGATACCCTCATGGTTCTTTTTGTATAGAACTAATCTCTTGATCATAAAACTACCACTCTTTAATCTAAGTTGTCTTCTCTAGACTGAATTCAAGTGAGGCGGGCAACATTGATTGAGAAGATAAAATACAATGTCTTCGTACCATTTGTCTTTGGATATATCTTCTAACATATACTATTGAGAAACTAGGCCTGGACCATTTTCAGCCATGGTTTTCATTAGTGCCTAACCCCTCACTAGTTTCATGGGTTGTATTTCTATATCAAACTCTTATAGGATTGTGAGCCATTTTCCTCTTCATTCACCCAACTCACTCTCCATTAGCAATGCTTTGACTACCGCATCTGGTATAATTGCAATCACTTGGCTTTGTAAGATGTAATGGTGAAACATTTTTACTACCTTGAATAAGGCATATGCTTGTTTCTCTACATGTGGATATCTTAGCTCTGCATCTTTCTAAGGGGTGCTCATAAAAGTAATAGGTCTTTCATCATTGATGGCTCTCTTTTGTGTCAACATAGCGAAGGAGTAAATGCAGAATGGTAGTGTGTAATCAGGACATACCAGTACAGGGGCATTGGCTATTACCTATTTGATTTTTGAAAAAGTAGCCTTAGCCTCTAGAGTCCATTCTACATTAGCATCTTGTTTTAACATAGCATTCAATGGGCAAAGTATCCCAGCAAACCTAGTGATAAACTTGCAAACAAAATTGATCTTACCAAAATATGACTTCAGCTCTTTCTTACTGGCTAGGGGCTGGATCTTGAGAATCACTTGGACTCAGTCAGGGTCAATCAATATACATTGCTTAGAAATTACATGTCCAAGCAACTTTCCTTCAGTTACTCAAAAGATACATTTCTTAGGATTAAGTGAAATCCCATAGTCTCTACATCAGTGCAGGATTTTCCTTAGGTCTACCACATGATCTTCTCTTTTCTTCGAAAACATAGTGAGGTCATCCATATATGATGATGCACTTTCCAACCAATCCTTTGAAAGCTATGTCCATTGCGCATTGGAATGTGGCTCCTATGTTAATTAACCCAAAATGCATTTTGTGATATGCATAGATTCCCCATTTGCATGTGAAGGATGTCTTCAACCTGTCCTCATACTCTACCATTACTTGGTTATAACCTGAATAACCATCTAAAAAAGACATCAATTGTGAACCATTGATTATTTGTAGTACTTCATCCAAGGATGGCAGTGGATAATTATCCTTCTCTGAGGCCCTATTCAAATTTCTAAAGTCAACATAGAGCCTGATTTCTCCATTCTTCTTGCACACTGGTACTAAATTTGCCACCCAGGTGGAATGTCTGACAGGAAATATGATCCTAGCGAACATCAATTTCTGTACTTCCTTAAAAATCAAGGGTTCTAGCAAAGCATTAACTGGTCTCTACCTTTGCCTAAAAGGTTTAGCCCCTAGCTTAAGAGGTATCATATGAGGTATGATCGAAGTGTCATATGTCTTGAGATCTTCATAACTCCAAGCTATAACTTCATGATAATATTTTAACGCATGAATAATACTTGTCCTTTTTTCAGTAGTACTATCTTTTCCAATGAAAACATTCTTAAGATCCTCAGGTGTTCCCAAATTGTAAGGTTCACATTGCGTGTTAGGGGATTCTCCCTATTTCTTTTGAATTCCAAACTTATCTGAATCAATCAATCATTTTAACTCTACCATCCCTCGAAGAATGGTGTTCATCTTCAAGTTGAGGACTCCTTCTAAGTTCATTTCAGTAGGCTCCAACTCTTCTTCATCTATTATCTGAGCAGCAAAAACATCTAATGAAGTGAGGAAATCAATTATGTGCTTATTGTCCTCAAAAACCTAAAAATTTGTGATGTTATCAGGCACTAATGGAGTTAAAACAAATTCTATAGTGAACTTGTTCAACCCTACCATAGATAATGGCTCGAGAAAACTAGTTGTCTAAGCCAAAGCATCAACAACGTGATTCTACCTACATGGAATCAGCTGGATATTAAAACCATCAAAGCACTCAATCACATCCTACACATGGTTCTGATATTTGTTTAACCTCTTATCGTTACATGAGTACTACCTTCTTACTTGCTTAACAACTAATTTAGAGTCACTAAACACCTGACTAATTTTAACTTTCTTCTGAAGTCCCATCAGCAATCCATTCACAAAAGATTTGTGCTTTGTCACATTGTTCATACATGGAAATTGCAATTAGTATGCTACTAGATACGAACTTCCCGTGGGCTTGATCAGCTCAAAACCTACACCAGATCCTTGTTTGCACCTAGATCCATCAAATCTTAATGTCCAAATGCAGGAGTCATTGTCCCTATCACTTTGTGCAATTTGTTGTTTTTTATCTGACTGAGAATTCTGAACAACCCCACCCATAGCAGCCTAATTTTCCTTTGTGACTGCTGAAATATTTAAATGCCTCTACACTTGTTTAACTGACTCTTGACAGAGTGAGCATGTGAGCTTAGAATGAGAGGCATTGTGAAGGTGACACCAGTTTGGTAGTAGCAATTCATCTATTTGTATCTTCCTTCTAATAGCTTACTAATCACTCATGAATTTTGCCACAAAATTTATGAATCCCTCAAATATTCCTAGTTCTTCATCATTAGAGGAGGACTCTTGATCTGACTGCACATATGCCTCTGTACTTTCTTGACATTTTGTAAGTGGTGGATCAGGGAATTTACTGCAATTTAGAATGAGTATCTCTTCTTCCTAATTAACTTGAGGAAGATAAAATCCTAGGTCTACTTCCGAAAACATAATTTCATTGGTCTGATTGTATTTTGTGATCATATATTTCATTTTTGGTTCTCTTTCATTAAGGATCTAATTTTCCAGCCCCTTCCATGGTAGCCACATGTGAGAAAAGTTTGTTTCCATATAGCCATTCAGAGTCCTAGACCAATCTCTACTTAAAAGCATGTCGTACTGATCTAGAATATCAACTACTTGAATGTCTATATAATGTTGTACCCTAGGATCTGATGCTAGTTGCATATGTATTATGTTCAGTTCTCCCATCACGTCAACTTTAGTCTTGTCCAACTATGTGACTTTCCTAGAAGATTTCACTAGAGTGAGGCCCAATGCTTTACATAATGACAAAGGAATCACATTGGTGGATGGCCCTAAGTCTACCAGACAGTTATGGAGGTTCTTTCCAAATATCCTAAGAGTCAAGAGGAAAGGTGGACTCTCTCTTTTATCCTTGTATAAAGTGACCTTATGCTCAGCATCTGTTACATGGACCATATCTTTCCCTTTGTCCATATTGTCCTTTGGTGGAACTTCTTTTTGGGAAGGATCTATTATAACGCTTGCTCCCATATCTTAGAAGAAGGCAGTCCTAACTTTAGGAACTTTCATCAGTTCAAAGACTGAGAGGCTGACTTTCATTTTCTTGAGCTCATTAGCAACATACTAACCTAACTTGGCTATTTCAGTCCTCTAAGAATTTCTAGCTATGGCTTCTTGATGCATTGGCTGGGGTGTTGCCTTAGAAGGCTTAGGATTATTAGTGGCCTTTAGGTCAGGTGGAATCTGGTAGTTGTTTGGAAGGATCGAGGTGGTGAAAGGACCTTTAGGCTTACTGCTTCTATGATTGTATGAAGTTTTATTATATTTCTGATAAGCATGGACCTCTTCACATTCCTCCTCCTCAAGTTGATTGTCATCTTAGAAAGGAAATGTATAACTATCGAGTACAAGGGCAATGTCATACCTCTAAGTTGGAATGAGTTCATACCCTGTCAGAGGATTTTCTTATGCCTCTACATTCTGGATCTCCATTTAAAAAATAATGGTAGCTATTTGGAACTCTAGGCAATCCAATTCAGTATGAGCATTTGTATTGTGAAGTCTACACCTGATGTAGGAGCATCCAGTGGTGTAAGGGCAATCTTGCATCACCCAAAAAGAAGTTAATTCAAAATCATTGTAGTTGTTTTCATTTCTTTCCATAATTAGTGTTTTTGGTTCCATAATATCTAGAATAATAATGTAGGACTTTCAATTTTTTCCAAAACTGCTAAAAATAGCGACCTGCCTATTTAGGAAAGTGTACCTGCTATTTTTAGAAAGTTTGCATTTGGGCACGTAATGAAGCAAAAACTTCCAAAAAGTTACATAACATAAATATAAGACCTTTGGCAAAGGAATCAGGCAAAGATCATTTGTGAGCTGAAAGATATTAAAGTTTTTGTTTTTTGAAAAGCCCCTAAAAATTTTTGGAACGAGATATGAGGCACTAAAACTTCCCATAACATCCTAAAAAGTTGACAAAAATCTATTTATAGATTTTCAGCATGATATTTCACATCGTGAGCTTTCTGGCACTTAAAACGGTTCATCAATCAGACACCTGGATCAAAAGTTATGCTTCCCGGAAGTTGACCTACTTTTGGAGGGAGTTGCAAATTTTGAAATTTAGTTGGAGGCCACCAAAAAGTGCTATTTATGACTATTTTAGGAACCCTGAGCGATAGTAGAGTTAAGGGGGGCCAGTGTAGAGTCAAGAATAGGTGGGAAAACAGAAACCCTAGCTGATTTGGGGTTACAGAAGGCTGAAGATTCTAGAGTCTTGAGGTTGGGAAAGCTGTAATGTGTTGTAGCCAGTAGAGGATTCATCCTCTGATTGTAATTGAGCTTTTGTAATGTAATGAGTTGCCCAGTTCAATAAAAGAAAGTTCTATTTGCTGTGTTCAATATCTGTTATTGTGTGTTTTGTGATTTACCCCCTTCATCAACACCATGAGGACAATGCTGCCTCAGCTAGCATCACTCATCTAGGAGGACAATTTTCAAAATTTTGATTCTCTAATGGCAATGGGACCTCGCCATTGTTTGCTTTGGTATTCCAAGTTCAATTCTGTCACTGGAAATTTTGATTCTAATATTGATTCTTATTCTGACTTCTTTGCTGCAAGTAAGCATTCTAATTTCTTAGATGAGTAGCAGTAAGATTTTTCATTTGTTCTGCCAACTCCCTAATGTCATCTCTGTCATCCTTAGCTTTGGTTGATTCAATTGATTGGAGGAAAGGCATTTGAGCAGGAGACAATTCTACCATTGGGGCTCTAGGATGAACCACTAAGGCTTGCGTTGTAGTAGGGACTGGGATAGGATTCATTACAGGGGTATGATTAGCTAGAGCTCGATTGGTCATAGGTATCTAGTTTGGCATGGTTGCAAGACCCATGTGGTTCGGGGGGCCTATTGTTGTTTGCCCCAGCTGTGTGTTTGCTATGACTGCTTTAGCATATGCTTGAGCTAGGGAGTCAGGAGCCAGGTTGGCTCTTCTTACGAACATGGAAGTAAGTTTGTCTAGAGTTGCATAGTAAATGGGAAAGGCTGCAGCCTGACCTAGGGTGTAAGGAGCTTGCAAATAGCTGAAGGCCTTCTGGAATCAATTGTTGAATGAACTTATTAACTCACCCTCAACTCTGCAAATTTCCACAAAGGATCTATAAAGGTCTGCTAGAGTAGTGGGCATCCTGAAGCGATCAAGAAATGCATTCTTCAAATTTAACCATGAATTTATGGAAGCAATAGGGAGATTGGCAGACCAATAGTAGACTTCATCCTATAGGGAATAGGGAAACAATCTATATACCACATCCTCATGTTGCACCTGAAGCATAAACATATTACCTTTGAAGATTTTAATGTGCTCATCAGCAGTTCTATCTAGATCATTAGTGTGGAACTTGGAGCAGAACTTGTCAGGGTTCTTGGGCATGTCATGATAAGTATTGAATTGGAATGGGGATTAGTTATTAGTAATGAAGGACATAGCAAGAGGATTGATTGGGGCTACAGCTAGGTTTCTTAGAATAGATTGAGTCATTGGAGTTCTGGGTATGCCTTGATCTCTTCTGGTTCTTCTAAATTTTGTTAGAGACGGTAGCTCTTCTCCAGCTGAGCTGGACATGGTATGTCTTTGTTTGGTCTCTAGATTTGTAGATTCTAGGAGTAGATTTTAACTTGGGGCCTTCCTTCTAGTGCCAATTCTGTTGATGGTGGTTTTAGCACACCACAACACAGGTATGATTGTTGGTATCACACCTCTCTTGAAAAGTATCTTACTCAAAGTAAGACTACTCCAAGGATAATACAGCTAGGTCTTAGCTTTCTTGAAATTTCTTAGTGGGATATTCTAATTGTGCCTACAAGGGGTCTTACATGTGATGTAACAAATTTGGCTAGCTATGACAATAAGGAATGCAAACTGTTATGTTGTTTCAGTTCATCTGACAATATGAAATGTTGCTGGAAACTTAATCTAACAAAGATATTCTGAAAGAAAATACAAAAGAGTAGGGTTTAGAAAGATCCTAAGTGACATTCATAATGCATAGTTCACTAATGATAGACAAATGCTCTAAATTTTAAACCACTTCCTAAGTTACCAAGCTAACTAATTTCTACAACACTATAGAAAATGATGCTATCTTCTATGGTTTTTAGATATTTTTAGACTGCATGCATTCATTAAATACCCATTTGCTGGCATAATCTAATAAATGTAGTGCAATTAAACTTATCACAAATAATTAGTCCTAGATAACTTTATACATCTACTTACAATTAGCAAGTAACTAAAAGTATAAACTTAGAACATTCATCAAATAGCTTCAATAAACCAATAACATTGCAAAGTACGATAAACTAATGTAGATCAAAATGTGAACCATGAAACCAAATTGATAAAACAAAGAAACAAATTCTTAGAAAGTACTGCAGCAACTTACTTTTGTATTAATCAAAAATTTGGCAGAGTGTCAATAATTCAGCATCAAGACAGTTACAATGAGAGAGATAATGGCCCTTTATATAGAAGAGGTGCCATACTGAGTTTTTGAATGGATGGTGGAGATTAACTCAACATCAATGGTCCAGATTACATGACATTTAATACACTACAACAACTAGATTACATTTTTAGATCATCATTTGTCTTGTAGGAAAAAGACAAATTACAACTCCCAAATACATTGAATCTAGACATTTTGAGTACCCATTAAGTTGTACATTGGGAAAAGTCAATTTTCAAGACATAATAAAGACAAAATAGAATCACATGACCCTCCAAATATAGCATCAATTAACAACAATGGGATTCACATATATTTTTACTGTTCATCATCCTCTAGATCAATTTTGTCTTCTTCTGCCTTTTTGTTACAATATGTAACCAGTGCTGTCAGAGTTGGGTTGATGTCTGTGGGGTCAGGGTCTTTGATATAATTTGCTCCAAACCTCATGCCCTTGATTTCTACAAAAAATTTATAGTATACATCTTCTCTTGATCTTCTTCCCTTTTTAAATGTCAAAAATGCAGCTCGGAGATCACTGACCTTGTCATGTTTACCGACCATATTTAGTGCCGAGTCTTCGTGAATGACTTGATACAATCTATTTTGGCACTGTTGTTCATCAATTGGAGTCAAATCATCCAGACTAGAATCAATATAGTCTCTCAACGTATCATTTATCTCATATATTACTTCCATTATCTTAGTCTTTGTTGTACCGAAAGAGTCTTTACCTTATCAAAAACACCTTTTCTCAATTTCATCTGTTGATACCACTCACTAGGTTTCTTCAATCTATCTTTGGTTAAAATATTTTCTACCAAAAGAATCTCTTTGGACAAGTTCCTCAAAGTTTGCACTCTTGGAAACATCTGGGAATAATACTCATCATATGGCTCACATCCTTCATATAGATCTTCCCATTCTTCTCTCAAGAGCTGAAAGTCTTTATGTAGTGGAGAGGCAAATGCTATTACTTTGCATCTTTCTTCATATACTTTTGTGAACCACATTCTTGTTCCTGTAGTAGTGGACTTGATATCATTGAACTTAGTTAGCTCATCCTTAGACAACAAGGTAGGAATTGCTCCTAGCTCTTCGTCAAAATTTAATGGCTTCATAAAGAATTCTATACATGCTCATAGCTCTTCATTATACTGCTTCAACTCTTGTTTTGTTAGTTCATCTTTATTCAGTTGGTCTAGAATTGTGGACACTGTCCCTTTGAATTCATCTATTTTCTGTCCCTTGGTGGCTGGCCCCAAATTCACAGTTGTAATAATATAATCTTTAGGTCTAGCTTCATTTTTAATCACATCTATTGGTGGGACATCCACCTCTACAATCCTTGACCCTGTAACATCCTTGTATATTCTGGACTAGATTTTTGCTTTCTTCTACTTCTTTGGCTTTTCTACTCTAGCCAGGAGTGCATCCAAATCCAACTTCATTATCTCTACCTGTGGTTCTTTATGCTGCAACCTTTGTTGTAACCAGTCTAGTGCAGTGGAGGAATCCTTAGGAGAGTCAATGTGACTGTCTCCTTTATTTGGTGGCCCATCAAGAATTTCCATTTCATCCCTATTTTTATCATTCCCTTCATTATCTGAATGTTCCACGTTCTTTAGATTTTCCAATATGACCTATTGATCAGTCCCCAATGCAGTATCTGATGTGCCTTTGTCCATTGGACTATCAGTGACCTCAACTACCTTAATAGTTGTGGTTATTTCAGTGGTAGCCTCCTTTTCTTGGGATTCTAATTCTACACAAACTTTCTCAATCCTAGGTAGTTGTGGAATGGATAATGGGGCAAAAATGATGGGATGTGTCAAAGAATCACCTATGCTTGACAAATAATTGGAACTTAAATAATGTAAGTGTACATGGGATAAATTAGCAAAAGAAGCAAAACCTAGTGAAGGTGGAATGGGAGGGAGAGAGGAGATGGATGAGATAGAAATAGGTACAGAAAGGCTAAGTGAAGGGAGAGGAAAGGAAGGTGCCAAGATGGTGGAAATTGATGGAAGTGATTTATGAGTACAGGCAGAAATGGAGGAGATGGAGCGTAAGGACATGGTGGAGAGGGAAGGGGGAGAGGAAGCTGGAGAGATGATAGTGGAGGAAGTGATTGAAGAGTGTGATCTAGGCATTCTCACATTTGCTATTACTAGAGATGGTGTTGATATGACAATTGGAACAAAGGAAGTAGAGGAGGGGTCTTGTGGAGGAGAAGAAGCAATGGTAACATTAGTTGGGGATGAAGGCACTTGAGGGGCAGCTGAGGTGCTGACAGGGATTATAGTTGAAACATTTGCTTCTGGTACCCTTGGCTTCTTAACGTTTGAGATCTCCCCTTTACCACTGGATATATCCTTTCTTTTTTTGTTTCTAGTCCTCATGGTAGGAGGTGGGTCTTTCTTCTGTCCCTTAGGAATAACTTTCTTTGCTTTTCCCTTTTTCTGCCAAAGGCACATGCTCTTTACTATTAGTGTCTATAACCACTTCATGTTCTTCTAAATTTATTTCTTCCAATGGTTGATCATCCTCATCCCCTGATTATTTTTCTGAATCCCCCTCTATGTATGATAAAGTAGTCATTGCTTGTGTTAATGCTGCTACTTGTTTCCTAACCCAAAGGTTAGTCAATTTGATGGGGTTACTCATGGTCTCATCCAATGAACTTTCCTCTACATTGGCCCAATTAGGGGGAGGGATAGGCTAACCAAGCAATGCTTCCCATGAGCCTCTCTGAACTACATTTCCATCCTCTATCACCTAGTCTGGCACTTGAATGATATGAAATCTCTTTATTCTCTCTAGAGACAAGCAGGAGTAGTTTCTTCCTATCACATCATAATCATCAACACAATCTGCCTAGAAGTCTTCTAAGTGATCTCAGTGAAACAACTTCTTACTAACATATCTTTCCATTGTACCATTTGGATCACAATGTTTTCTTCTAATGTATGGATGGAGGTTCAACAGTTGTAGTTCCTTATCTAAATGCTCTGTGACTCTAAGGTTATGCAGGTATAAAGGCCCTTACCCAATAAAATTGGAAATTTGATATTGACCCTATGTAGATGTTTTAGCCTCTCTGCATAGGGTAGGAGTTGCCTAGTCAATTCAAGGAGAATCACTTTATCTCTTGGATACCAAGGCAACTTGTATGGTGTACCTGTGAAGCCTTGGATTCTCAAATATGTAAACTTCTAAAACTATAGGTACCATGACCCATATTGTTGTATAACATTCATAGCTTCAGGAGATATCCTCAATGCAGTGGTACCTTGGAGTATCCTGGTGATATGCATGGTGAAAGCATCATTCACTCTCTTGTAATGGATTAATGACTTGGAGAGTGTCAATTGTGTATAATACTTGTAAACTTTCAACTGTTGGTCTCCATTCCCAACTTCTCCCAGTTCGGACAGTCTAGGATATGTTGATAACTGAGAGGGGGGGTGAATCAGTTATCCTAATTATTTCCCTTTTTGAACTTTCTTATTAATTATTGCAGCATTGAATCAAACACAAAAACATTACCATGAAATAAGAAACACATGACACAGTAATTTTTGACGTGGAAACCCTGTTAAGGGAGAAAACCACGGGGTGATTAACCCAAAAATTATTCTCTGTTAGAAGAATAAGAATTTACAAAATGGCACTTGCCAATTAGGGCTCACTGCCAGAGCACACTGCTCACAAGAGGCCCACTGCCTACAAGAAGACACACTGTCTACAAAGTGATAAGAATCACAGTCTTGAACTGATTGGATGCATCTGCATATGCTGGAGTTTAGTTCCGGTTAGGCTCAGTATACTGATCTGCTGCACTTCATCTTTCCTCTGTTCTTTATTCTGCTATCTTTCACATACCGGATCCTTTTTGCTACTTCTGCTCTGTTCTGGACTTATTCACATATATATTAATTTCTTCACACTCTTCACAACTAAATCCATCCTCTATATATCCGCACAAGTAATTTCATCACCTTTCTAGTCGGCATCCGGAACAGTCTAGTTTCTTACAAACTTTGTTCTGTCGGCTGAATCCTTGCTCACCAAGCAATGCGGATCAAGCATATACTAGTAGATATCATTAATTATGTCAGCCAAACATGATTCATGCCTTCACAACTTTTATCATCAACAGTAACACATCCGGAAAGTAGTCTGATACTCTGTCAGTCAGTTCTTCCTCTGTTTTGACTATGTCTCAGGAATCCGGTACTCAACTATTCATATCTTTTTCCTTGTCCATCACCGAAGACTAAATCCTTGGAATATACCACTCAAGGTAGTCCTCTTGACTTCCCCAAATCTGCACTGCACCAAGACACTTCCTCTGAGAGATCTGGATCAATCTGTCGGACCTTGCCACATGCTCTGTTCTTGTTCACCGGACCACAACAATCTTTATTCTGACTTCCGGTAGAGACACATTATGACTTGCGGATATGTGGGATGACCTTTGTTGCCATCAATGACAACAACCATGAATCCATATAGTGTCTCTTGCCAACAATCTCCCCCTTTGGCATTGATGGCAACACTTAGTGAAAAATGACTAAGTGTTTTCACTATGCTCCCCCTTTGCTGATGCTCTGTCTTTATATACAATTTCCAGAACTCCCCCTTAGTTGGATTCCTCATTTTTCACTGCTCCTCACTCCCCCTTTGACATCAATGGCAAAGGGTAGGGTCCGCACACCAAAATTTTCAAAAATTTTCTATACATAGCCGCATATTTACATACTCACATATACTGAAGAATGTCTGCAAAGGATGTCTGCAATTGGATCATTTCTGTAGCCCAACTTTGCTTCATTCTATCCAAAATTGAAATGTGACCACTCAACAAAAATGCAAAAGCTTCTGCCCGCTTGAGATCTGTCGGATCTTTTGTTTGGGCGGTGGTCTGAGCATCACTGATGGCCTCATGCATAGTTTCCAACTTAGGGATTATAATCCTTCTAAGTTCTCCCATCCGGTTAGTGATATTCTTCCTTTCCTTCTCAAGATTCTTTATTTCATTCAAGACTGCAATAGTCTGACATTCTTGATTTATTATGGAGGAAGAGAGAGGATCAAAACTTTGAGATAAGCTTTGTAGCTTGTCCTGTTCTTCTTTTATTTTCTTATTAATTGCTGCTGTTGCCTTTGGCCAGGATATACAAAATTTGTAAATGTCACCGCCATCCTTAAGAGCATTCTCTAAGCTCTTTATTCCAATACTCACAATCTTCCTATCTTTAGAGATTAATTCTAATATTTCTGAAAATCTCTTATCCAAAAATTCCTTTCGGACCTTTTCTTCAGCAGATTTTTCTAGAGATTCAAAATGTGTACTAACACTGCTGACTAAGGTTTTGAGATTACCGGAAGAGGAGGCTGTGGGATCCTTTTGAAAGGATGGCATGATCTTTTCTAGCACTCCAGATGCTACCTCCATAAGCTCACAGTCTTCCATGTGAGATTTCAGCAGCTTCTCTTTGACTTTCTCATTTGCAAATGAGGCTATTTTCATTGTTTGCACCGGTGACAAAGAGTCAAAATCTAATGGTCCTTTGAGTAGGTCCGGTTCATCAATTTCTATAGTGGCTTTGCTCAAAAATTGTTGAACAGTTTGTGCAGTGTCTCTTGCCGGAGACAGATGTTTCTTTTCTTCTGCAGTCTGGGAACTGTCAACCTCTTTATCTTTCACCCCTGCTTCCTTCTCCTGTAATTGCTCTTCTTCTTTGGATCCGGAGACTGTAGGGGAAACCGGAGGAGAGATGCTTGTCTGTTCAGGGCCCACTTCTTCCAGAACAGATGATTCCAAATCCGCAGCTGTTTCTGCACCTAAGTCCTCTACAACAGGAAGATTGAACCTTTTGAAGGCCTTCCGGAGGATCTCTTCTGTCTCTTGGGCCACTTTGTCAGTCTCACCAAGCATGAGTTGATTCATCCTGGCTTTACTTCTGAACTCATCTTTGCAGTCCTTGAAGATTATGTTCATTGTCTTGGGATCAATTTGAGGATATAGCTGAATAGCTATCTGCTCCCGGATCTCAAGATCTTTTGCATGAGCATTGTTCTTTCTTACTTCCAATTCCTTTTCTAGGCTTTTAGGAATAAGAGATATGATCTCAATGAAAGCCTTATTATATATGTTCAGATATTTGACTGTGGCTTCCTGCAGAGTCTTTTGGTCAGCCTCACTGAAGTCATCATAAGATTCAGTCATTGGTTGAAGGTTTCCATCCACCATGACCGACTTGATTACATTCTCTAGAGACAGAGTGGGCTTTTCAACAGATCCCTCTGCCATTTCATCCTTGTCTTGTCCTGAGGAGGGTTTACCGGATCCTTTCTTCTTCTGCTTCTTTATTTCTTTTACTCCCTCATCTGACTTTGTTTCCTCTTCATCCTTTTGGCTTTTATAAGCCCTTGTGGCTTTTGTCTTGGATCTTTTACCGGATGCCTGGACTTCCGGTTTTGAACTTTTGGTTGAGGGAGGTGTAGATCTTTTTGATGATCTGGTCCGGGTGGGAGTTTCAACCGGAACACTTTCTTTACTTTTCTCTTCTTCCTCAGCCTTCCTCCTCTTTTCCCGGCTGGCATCAAGTGCCTCTTTTGAGATGCCTAGGCCTTGAGCAATATGCTCAACTTCTTTTCTTACCTTCCTCTTTATCTCCAGTTCCCTGAGTTCTACATGTAACTTTACACTCAGTTCCTCAAAGGTTCCAAACCTTTCTGCCTTAGGATCTTTGGGCTGGCTTAGCATGTGTTGAACATGCAGCTCTACTATCTGTTCATCCACTTCATACCCCATAGGCATGATCCAGACAGTCCTTGGCTCCACTGCCTCCATTAGACACTGATCTGTTTCTACCATGAAGCATACTGTGTCTTTGTATTTTTCAACAAGGGATTGGGGTATTCTTTCTCTTGCATGCATCATGCTTTGGAAGTTCTTGAAGTAACCCCATAGAGCTGTATTTCTTGCTTTTGCATCCCCAAGTCCATGCAAATAGTCTCTGATTTGAATGGCAACCAGTCTGTCATTCTGCCATATCCATCCACTGGATCCGGGAAGCTCATTCATGTAGTAAAAGAAGAGACAAAGGACCAGATTGCCATATTTGAAGGAGTTTTTCTTGTCCTTCTTAATCTTTTGCAGATTTTCAAAGAGTTGGTTTACTAGAAGCTCGCACAAGTCATAGTCTGCATTCTCCTTTAACATCTGATAGGCTGTGTAGATTGCAGTTCCCGGTACTGAATTTTCCCTACTGGAGTGATAGATTTTGTAACCAATTATTATAGCTGCAAATTTGACATCCGGTTCAATGATGTCATCAACTGTCATAGCTCTCTTGTCAAACTTGGATCCGGTTGCATCACTGACTGTCTAATTTTTGACAGATTTGAGAACAGGTAATCCACCGGATGAGTGCAGACCGGTTACAGCCCTAATTGCGTCCTTGGTGATCTTGAAGGGCTTGTTCAACCATAGGAAGTTGTCATGTACTCTACTTAGTACATACCGGACCCATTCATCTTCTTCAAAACAGGGGAAATGAATGCACTGTGCAAAGTGTTTGTCCTAGATGGCTTTATACTGAGGTTTGATCTCAAAGGAGTCATCTATCAATTGTTTGTGATAGATATCCATCAGTTTTGATTCTCCAAAGTCTTCAAGATTCGCATGGATGTAAACCCTAATATCTTCCGTATGCAATACACCATGAGGAACACTAGAGAAGGCTCCTAGTGGATCTACCTCCAATGATTTATAAGGATGTTTCTTGAATGAGGGGCGAGGTCTATCAGAGATCTTAACTATATTTGGAGTAGCCATTCTTCAAAGATTTGCAGTGAGGTAATGAAAAACGGAGAATACCTTATGCGCCTTCGATTTGCACGGAGTGATTGGATTGATTTCTTTCTGCAATGACTTCGGCAGGAGATCCTTGGTGTGCTTGATGAATCTTGTTGCAGAGCTCCACTATTTGCTTCTTCTTGAGTGCAGAATGAGCAAATGACTTTTGAGAAATCCCTTATATTGCTCCACGAACCCTAATATCTATCTGCAATAAATGCTTCACCTACATTATTCCGGTTTGCCTTGTCTGGATAGCTTGGAGTATCCCGGATTAGTCCTGATCTGTGAATATCATCCGAATCTTTTAATCATGAATAAATCGAAGTAACATATTACAAGAACATCCCAAACACTCTGTCCAATCCGCAGAACAAGATAGTGCACTTCCGGATCTCTCCGAACCTTTTTGTAATCCTTTGTCATACCGGAGCATCTCCCTGAACAGGTCTTATTTGATCGATCACAGCTTCTTCATAACTCCATGCGGACCTCTGAAAACTTGACTGAAGCATCTCAAGACTCATATCTGCAAACCCTTTAATCTGCATCTTGTGCCACATTCGGCACCACTTGTTTGGCTGGGGGAACAAGATTTTCTTTGAGTCTCCCCCTGAGCCTAAGCTCACTTTTTAATTTCCGGAAGAAATATCAGCACCAGAGTCTGGTGCGGATCCAACCTCTACATTCTCTGAACTTTTCTTCACCCAAATCTTGCTCATCTGATTCCTAACTTCATCCGCATTCATCTTTTGTTTACCCTTGTCTTGATTCTGATTATACACCGGACCTCTTTTGTCCTGATTCTTGTTTCTGCAGACTTTAGCATTATGACCGGACCTATTGCAGATTTGGCAAATAACATTTCTTTGCATATTTGACTGATATCCTCTTGATCTGCATTGATTAGCCATATGACCTACTCTATTGCATGTAAAGCATCTACCTTTGAATGATTTGTTTACTTGCATAATTCTGCATTCATGGGATTTGTGTCCATACCTTTTGCAGTTGAAGCACTGTCCGGAGAAGGATGAATTAATCTGATTCATTCTCATTCTGCACTGATTAGCTTTGTGACCAAAGTGGTTGCAGCTGTGGCAGTATCCATTGAAGGATGGATATCTTTGAGCATTTGGCTGTCTTACCGGAGGTCTTCTAGGCCTGCTCCTTGGATTTTCTGATCCAAGATTCTTCTGACCGGCTCCGGAGCTTTCTCCTTTCTCATATCCCAAACCATACTTGTTATCTGTCCTCTTTTAACTTCCAAGAAGAACTTCAAGTTGAGCAGAACTTATCTTGAATTTCTCTTTATATTCATTTGCTGTTTGAAGGTCTCTTTTGAGAGAGGCAATTTGATCCTCAAGTTTTTCTTCATTATCTTTGGCATCTTCAAGATCAGATTCAAGATGTCTGATAATCCTGTCCATCTGGTGGCATTCTTCTGATTTTTCTTTAAGAGATTGTCTTAGATTGTCTTCAGCCTTTCTTTTTTCTTCAATCTCTTGAGTAAACTTTATAGTTCCTGATTCCATTTCATGTCTTAACATAATGACTTCTTTTGATAACTTTTCACATAACTTGGTTTGCTCAGTCAATTCTTCATTTGTATTGCTTTCTTCACTTTGTCTTGCCAACTGTTGGAGCAGCTCCTTTCTCTTTTTCATAGAGAGACTTAATTTGTCTTTTAATTCTCTCATGAATTCATCAGCCTGTTTGAGTCTTTCTTTTAATTCATTGACTTCAGAATTTGACTGTTCAAGATCCTCAAGGGCAGTCTTGAGTTGCTCCCTTAAACCATATGCATCCATTTGAGTTCCCAGATCTTCCTCAAGCTGTTAGGCTCTATTAGGAGGAACTTAGCTCTGATACCAATTGTTGATAACTGAGAGGGGGGGGTGAATCAGTTATCCTAATTATTTCCCTTTTTGAACTTTCTTATTAATTAATGCAGCATTGAATCAAACACAAAAACATTACCATGAAATAAGAAACACATGACACAGTAATTTTTGACGTGGAAACCCTGTTAAGGGAGAAAACCACGGGGTGATTAACCCAAAAATTATTCTCTGTTAGAAGAATAGGAATTTACAAAATGGCACTTGCCAATTAGGGCTCACTGCCCGAGCACACTGCTCACAAGAGGCCCACTGCCTACAAGAAGACACACTATCTACAAAGTGATAAGAATCATAGTCTTGAACTGATTGGACGCATCTGCATATGCTGGAGTTCAGTTCCGGTTAGGCTCAGTATACTGATCTACTGCACTTCATCTTTCCTCTGTTCTTTATTCTGCTATCTTTCACATACCGGATCCTTTTTGCTACTTCTGCTCTGTTCTGGACTTATTCGCATATATATTAATTTCTTCACACTCTTCACAACTAAATCCATCCTCTATATATATCTGCACAAGTAATTTCATCATCTTTCTAGTCGGCATCCGGAACAGTCTAGTTTCTTACAAACTTTGTTCTGTCGGCTGAATCCTTGCTCACCAAGCAATGCGGATCAAGCATATACTAGTAGATATCATTAATTATGTCGGCCAAACATGATTCATGCCTTCACAACTTTTATCATCAACAGTAACACATCCGGAAAGTAGTCTGATACTCTGTCAGTCAGTTCTTCCTCTGTTTTGACTGTGTCTCAGGAATCCGGTACTCAACTATTCATATCTTTTTCCTTGTCCATCACCAGAGACTAAATCCTTGGAATATACCACTCAAGGTAGTCCTCTTGACTTCCCCAAATCCGCACTGCACCAAGACACTTCCTCTGAGAGATCCGGATCAATCTGTCGGACCTTACCACATGCTCTGTTCTTGTTCACTGGACCACAACAATCTTTATTCTGACTTCCGGTAGAGACACATTATGACTTGCGGATATGTGGGATGACCTTTGTTGCCATCAATGACAACAACCATGAATCCATATAGTGTCTCTTGCCAACAGGATATTCATGTCTCCTTACTAGTTTATAAACAACATACGAGGTTCATCTAAATGTTTGCTTCTCTTTGAAACTCTAAAAGATTTCATGCATGTTATCACTTATGATTTGAGCCCAATGAATTTTCTTGTATCCATGTATTATTTCCTTGATGAAGACAAACATACATTCTTCAAAGGTGGAGGCAGATGCAACCCATAAATTCTACTCAATAAAGTCACCAAGTCCCCAATTTCATCATGGAAATCACTTCTATATAAAGTATGGGACAACTTGTTTATGGTAGAACTCCTATGTTTCATCCAATGATCATTGATATACTTTTTGCACTTTTCCACATTTTTCTTATATGCATTCTCAGCATCCTTCTTTTCTAGTATGGACAACATAGGGTAGATTGGTATTCCAAAAATCTCTACCAAGGAATGTGTACTTAAGTTTGCCAGAACTTCTCCATTTGTAGTTTGAATTGTTCTACCCAAGGGATCATATCTCTCTATATTACTATAAGGTTTGTACATTGTACAAAGGTGGGAAAGGCAGTTGCTTTTGTAATACCATTGTCCCTTATCTTTTTAGCCAATGGTGTAGGATTTGGTCCAAACACCCTAAGTCTAAAGTCCTCTAGATTTATGTGGCCTAGATCTGTGTCTCATATGTTATTCCATGTAGATGTTATCTTTGTTTCAGGAGGGATGCCCTTGAATTCGTACTTCATGTTGTGAGCTCGTGTAGACATTTAACCTACATGACTAGACCTAATAATTTAAAGGTGTCTTGAAGGTCTCTGGTTCCTAAGTCTTAATGATTTAGCTATCAATTACTCACTTCATATCCCTAAGTCAAATTCTACTTTGTGAAATAGTTCAACAAGTTCCTTTTCTATATTCTGAATGTCTAAATATATGGTTGCAAATTTCCTCACTTAATGAAATTCATTACTTAACTAAAACAGTAAAAACATCATGAAAATCATACTTCAAGTCATGTAATAAATGCCAAATTGCTTGAAAAATCAAATGAAATCATGCAAAGCATCTTAATTCTACCTTTGCAATATTCATTTTGACCCAACAAACTTATTTTCCTCAGGAAAATTCATGAAAAATAGATCTGAGATCAATTTGTGTAGATTTTAGGGGTCTCAGACTTTGTTAGTAGAAAAAATCTAAATTTGGCTAGGTTAGACCTAGCACAGGATTCAGGGTCTGCTGATTAGAGTCGGTGAAGGCAATTCTTAGCGTTGGGTTAGGAAGGTCAATTTTAGTGCAAAGAGGTAAGCTGGTCAAATGTTTGGTTTAGCACAGCTTTGGATAGTCATGGACTAGCACTAATTTTGAGGTGACTGACTAAAAGTCAGGGGAAACTGATTTTAGCACAAGTCGGTGATACTGAATTTTGATGTAAGCTGCTCTTTGTATTCCAGCAGTGAATTTAGGTTCCTTCGACTTAGCGTGGGTTTTAAGGATTACTGACTGGAGTCAGTAAGGGGACTTTCCAGTGCAAGTCGGTTATCTTCAATCTTAGTGCTAATCTTTTGTGCATGGGTCGGCGAAGTTTCCCAAAGTGACTGACTAACTTGAAATGAGGAGGTCGGTGGATGGTTAAATTGGCGCCAAGTCGGCAACTTAGGATTTTAGTGTTGGGTTGAATTTTATGGTTTTGGCAAGAATTTTAGAGATAACTAACTAACTTTACTCCCATTGGGTTATTATTTTTTAAGGTCTGTTGGGAGCGCATTTAGCGCAAAGTTTGTGAAGGATGATTTTGGCGCAAAGGGCGTAAACTTTTGGATGGTGGAGGATTTTTCAAGTGCTGACTAACCTAAAGTTGTTCATCATTTCAAAGGGTTAGTCAGTGTTATTTTTAGCATGAAGTGAATAGGTTAAAATCAATATGAATTTTCAAAGATTTTGACAAATTTTACCACAAATTCATTGTTTTTTCAATGTGAAATGATCGATTTGGAGCTCTAGTGCTTGAATTTATTAGGCTTAAAATTAAAGAGTGAAAATGTCATGCCCTAGGGTCTATCTAATGATCCAAATGAAGATTTTCAACTAAGTATCATGAATTAAGATAACTACTGAAAAACCCTTTGTAAACTAAACCCATACACTGACAAATTGATTCAAAACCCCTTTTGAAATCATAGCTTAAACTAGTCATGAAACCCTAGGTTTGAAAGAATAAAACAATGGAAAGACACTCTAACCTAGTTCCAAGAATATTGCAGGGACAAAGAAAATGTTCATGGATGTGCCTTGGATCGATTCTCACCACCACCAAATCTTCTCGTTGTCTAAATTATTTGTACAGCTCCCAAAAGAATTTGTTTGTCTGCAAAATGAGCTTTCAAAGTTAATTCAAACATTATATTCCCCTTGTCTAACCTGCCATTAATGCAGAGGTACTTTTGCCAGCCCGACACTCAATATGCAAAGAAATGCCTTTTAGGTTTTGTGCGAATTTTGAGAAGTATTGACATTGCACCATTTTTGAGATCATCCGACCTTAGCACAAGTTTGGGGGGTCTCGGGCTTGGCATAAATTTTGCACCTCACCAACCAAAGTTAGTGACAAGGCTTTCTAGCATGAGATTAGTGGAAGGGGATTTTAGTGCTACGATCAGTAGAAGGCAAATCTAGCACTAGGGTAGTGGATAAGTAGTTTAGCACTTGGTCAAAGACTTATGTTTTTAGTGCTAAGGTAGTGGATCACCTTTTCAGCACAAATGCTCTTAAGGACTTGGATTTTGATAGCAAAGGCCACTTGATTCAACTATTTTGTAGACCTAGGTAACTCATTCATCTGAGAGGAATGTGACTTTGACATCTTATGGGTTACTTGATCAAACATCTTTGAATACCTTGGGAACCCAAATGCCTTAGGAACCAACCAAGGCAAAGCTAACACTCTAAGCCAAAATTTGAAAAAAATGGATGCCCCCATTTAATAAAATCAGGCATGTGTGCAAGGCACAACACCCTTCAAGTGAATAAACAATCATCAAATTGACTCCAAAGGACATATCATCATGAAATAACCATGAAAACCTACCTTACTTTCCTTCCAAAACCAAGTTCATAAGGATTATGCCTACCTCCATCATACTCAAATCTTGCATACAAATGCAATTGCACTATTGAGCTAAAATAAGTACACCAACATGATGAAATGAGATAATACCATCAAAATACCTCCACACGGTACAATCTATGTTTCTAAACATAAATCTATGTTTCTTTTTGTCCACCTATTCAAAGATGCAAGTTTTTTTTATACCAATCCTCTTGGTAAATGTATAAATCAAATACTTGTTTTCAAATTTGAAATAAATTAAATTAAAGACTTACAATCTATGTTTTTCTTCCATTGCTATTCATAAGATAAAAAGCAGTGATATTTTTCACACACCCTATTGTTTGAAATATCTTAACCTTAAAGTATGAGTTTGATCAAACCACTTGACTTAGATTGATCAAACCAACTCACCAATCATGACCCTGGGGAATATCCAAATGCATCAACCACCATGTCATTCAGTCATGAGATCTATAATGAAATGAATTTAATCAACTAGGACCAAAGAGCATATATAAGAAGGTAAGAAAAATGTCAAAAATATAGAAGGTGAAATGAGGATAGCAAAGAAAAATAACATACCTTTCTATCATTCCACTGATTCAATCTAATGAACCATTCGAGTCTACTCTACTCTTTATTGTGTCAAGATTGCCTCATGGTCAGACTCACGAACCTTCCAAAAGGTCTTGTTCAATGGTCCACCCCATATTTGACCAAATTAATGTTTTGTTGGTTGTTTTAAATTTCCAACTTGATCTCAAGAAAATAGATCTATAAAATAGCTACTTCTAATAATTTATCTATCTCGAGGGATTGGCCAACGAATTGGAAATGGGGTTTCAATCCTTTTCCTCTGTACTTTAGCCTCTACAAGACCAAGGAGGGTGTTCCCTTTTTGATAGTGTTTATTGAATGAGGGGTTTCTAAATACTTTCTCAAAACACTGTTCTAAAACAGATATGTTCTTTTAGATTGCTTAAAGAATTAATGATAGAGTAAAACAATGGTCTAGATTTTTAAAAGCTTTATCACAATTCTTGGCGGAAGAACATGTAAGTAAACTAACATTAACATGTATACAGAAATGAAATTGTTATTTCATTTTATAAATGATTCAGGAGATTGAATGAGGACAGTAATCCTAAGAGATCAGTGCCTAAATCTGGGATCACAAAGTCAAAACAAATACAAATGAAAGTTTGTATAATAATGCATTCCCAACTCATATAAGAATACTGTAATGATGCATTACACCATTACACCTTGAAATCAGTCCAAAACTAATTATACTTGCTAATCCCTACATACATCTACTATAATCAATATCTTTCTTAAAGCAATAAATTTACTCTTTTAGTAAAAGTCATTTAGAAAAGATATCCTTGAACAAGAAAGACTGAAGATAAATAAGATTGATCCTTGATCAATTTATTATTCAAAAAGATAGCAAAAGATATAATTATAGGAGACAATGTAGTTTGAACTTTGATAATATATTCAAAATGATGAGCCGATATAGTCTACACCAATAGTTGCAAGTACAAATGAATCTATTCTCAAAAAATACCTAGAAGTAGAAAATTCCCTATTATGACTATGTACCGTGTTATAGAAACAAGGGAGCAAAACAAGCCTCAGACCTAGAGACAGATGTCACTTTTACATTTGACAAACTTACATCAATCAAAAACAAATATAATTGAGTATGATTAGGTATTTTCAAAGGAGCAGAAGTTGTTACATGTGCGGCTACAAAATAAGCTACCTTGGAAGATGTGCATTGAGAAATGTGATAACAAACTCTGCTGACCTTTGTCCACTACCTTTCATTCTAATTCCTTGGTTTAAGAGACCTAAGAGTTCGTAAGAAGACAAAAGGAAACCACTATAGGAAAAACATGCTCAAGATTTGGAAACAAGAATGTCCCCTTTGCTAACAAGAAAAGACTTGTAGAAGTATATTCTAAATTTGAGAAAGGAATAAACAATAATATTCAACTTTATGAACATTCACAATACTCAAAACTTCAAATGTCAATCAAGTTATTATATTTCTCATCCTAGGCCTGATATTGCCCCTCTGTTGGCCATTGAATGGTGATAAGATTATTCACACAAGAAGCATACTTGTTGTTGTATTTGGCTAAAGTTGATTTAGCTTCCCTTGTAAAATTTGTTGCAAGTTGACAGGAATCACATAGTTTGTTGATACTTCTAAATAGTGGAATGTCAACCTTATCATCTTGCCAGATAAAGAAAGAGATGATTTGATTTATATTACTAAACTAAAGGATCCATGATTGGAAAGGCTTAATATCACCCTTATCTAGCTTAATTGTAGGGATCACTCCAATATCATCACTATCAAAATTCTGAACCAACCTCAATGCCTTCTCCTCAAGGTGATTTATAAGCGACCATGATTCCCCTACTTCTTTTGCTACCATGTAGATTTGTTTGATTTCTTTGGGAACATTAGGTTCATGATTTGATCCTTTGTAAATACCTAATAAGGAAGCAATTCTTGGGATCCATTTATTGAACAAAGGCATTGTTTGCCCTTTACCTTCAACTATTTTCTTAATGACTTGTGACAAGTTAGAGTAGCACTTGTGGATATTTACTGCCTTGTCTAAAATCTTATCCATTAATAACTCCAAAATACTTGAAACAATAAACCAATTATCCTTCTGCTAACTATCAAGAGAATTTGCAAAGAAGAATTGATTTGTTGCCTTAAGTCTTCATTTTCTTTTTCAAGTATAGATTTTGATCAGGAAGAAGGATCAAAAAAGAGAATACCTGAATATTTTATTACCAAAGTTGTATGTGGTGAGGCTGACTTTGAGGCTTGATGTTCTTGTTATTGTTGCCACTAGATTTCCCTCTCTTTTAACTTATTATATTCATGCAGTAAATGCAAATGCTCCTTCTCTAATTCATCATACTTTTTCTGAAGGGCATCAGTAGCTGCCTTACTAAACTTGGCAACTTCCACTACCATCTTGGATGCCTTTGGAATAGAGGTATCAGATACTCTTTTAATTATTAGGCCACTGTTCAAATCTCTATCAAGTTCTACAACCAAAGTTTTGTCACTATTAGGGGCCAAAGCCCAGATAGCGAAGGTTTCCCACATCTTTGGATTGAACCCAACTCCTATAAATGTAGCCTTGGCCTCTTCCTCTATGGAGAAAACCTCCTGATCTTTCCTTCTTATAGTATCCAGAACAATAGTAGAAACAATATCCCACTTAGGGAGTAATAAGATTCCACTATCTCTAATCATCTTTATACCTTGTTCTGAAATGATGTCCTTAACCTCCTCCTTCATCTGTGTAAGTACCCTGATGGATACTTGCTCCCAAGTTTCTTGAGGAAATTGAGACATTTCTTCCTCCAACCTTTTTTCATACTCACTCCTACTCTTCCACAATAACTCAGAAAATTCTTTAGAATTAACAAAATCATCATCACTTATGAAATTCTTACAAGCTATGATTGATGATGGGGGTAAATCATAAAACACACAACAACAACAATTGCACATAGAAAATAAAATGTTCTTTTATTGATTTGGATAACTCATTACATTACAGAAGCTCAAATACAATCAGAGGAATCAATCCTCCATAGGCTGCAACACATTATAGCTTCCAATCTCAAGACTCTGGAATCTTCTACCTTCTGTAACCCCAAATCAGCTAGGGTTTCTATTTTCCCACCTTTTCTTGATTCTATACTTTCTCCCTTATCTTGACTACTTCCCAAGGTTCCCAAAAATAGTCATAAATAGCCCTTTTTGGTGGCCAACAACCAAATTTTGAAATTTGCATCTCCCTCCAAAAATAGGTCATCTTTTGGGAAGCATAACTTTTGATCCGAGTGTTCGATTGACGAACCATTTAAAGCATCAGAAAGCTTGTGAAGTGAGCTATCACATTGGAAATCTGTAAATGGATTTCTATCAACTTTTTTGGATGTTATGTGATGTTTTAGTGCCTCATATCTAGTTTCAGAACTTGTCAAGGTACCTCACAAAATTGAAACTTTAATATCTTGAAATCCAGACATGATCTTGAGCTGAAATTTACCAAGAATGCTTATTTGACTATTTCAAAGCTTTGGGGAAAATTTTGGGCTCAACCGTTTCTCTGATAAAAACTTACTAAAAATAGTAAATTCTAGTATATTCTGGTATCCTTAGCCCTGTTGGAAACTTTAAAGCTTCTAAATCGTTATTCAAGCAAATGGGTATCCAAAAACATAAATTTTGAAAATAAATTGAAACAACATCAATAATTTTGAAACATCATCTTTTTGGGTGATGTAAGATTCCCCTTACACCACTGGATGCTCCTGCATCAGACACCCAGGGTAATTTTGAGAAGTGACCTTGTCACATCTAATGTGTTTGAGGAAAACCCCAAACGGTCAACTTCTACCTTAGATAACTAGGAAGAATCTTCAACTGGCCTTCCTGTCCACTTCACCAGGTACTGTTCATATTGTCTATTCTGAGTACTTTTTCCCACATGGCTAGCGAATATTTCTTCTATCTCCTCCTTCTCTGAAGTAGGTGCCGGGATATTTCACTGTTCTTCTATTGGTCCATCCTTTGTTCCACCTTCATGATATTCTATTAAATCAACAATGTTGAACACAGGGGAAATGTCAATCCCACTCGGTAGCTCTAGCTCATATGCATTTTTTGAGTCATGCTTTTTCAAGATTTTGCATGGTCCAAATTTCTTCATTTTCAACTTATTATATGCTCCAACTAGAAACCTTTATTTTCTCAAGTGAACCATGACTTCATCTCCTACCTGAAACTCCTTATATCTCCTCTTCTGATCTGCCTTAGCCTTATACTAAGTATTCATCTTATTAATGTGCTTTCTCACCTTTTCATGCAAATCCTTCAGATGTTCTACAAAGTCTTCAGCTTCGGCACTTGTCTTTTCTCCTTTGTCCATCTTCCTTAAATCTAAAGCATTTCTTAGACTACTCCCATAAACAATCTGGAATGGTGATTTACCTGTGCTCCTATTGACAGAATTGTTGTAAGAAAATTCTACCTGTGGTAAAATCAAATCCCATCCCTTGGGCTTATCTCCTACTAAGCATCATAGAAGGTTACCCAAACTCCTATTCACCACTTCCATCTATCCATCAATCTATGGATGGTGTGCAAAACTAAACTTCAAATATGTCTTCAACTTCTTCCATAATGTCCTCCAGAAATACCCAACAAACTTGGTTATCTCAATTTGAAACTATGCTCTTAGGTAGACCATGTAGTCTTACCACCTCTCTGAAAAATAATTCTACAATATGAACAATATCATTAGTCTTCTTACAAGGAATGAAATGTGCCATATTTAAGAATCTGTCCACCACCACAAAAATAGAATCATGTCCTCTCCATGTCCTTGGTAAACCAAGAACAAAATCCATACTCATATCATCCCATAGCTTCTCTAGTATAGGTAATGGCTGATATAGCCATGTATTCTGACTTGTTCCTTTTGCCATCTGACACACTCTATAACTTTGCACAAATTTCCTCACATCTTGTTGCAATTGTGGCCAATAATAATTATCACCAACAATAGCAATGGTCTTATCTTGACCAAAGTGTCCAGCTAATCCCCCACTATGCTTCTCCTTAATCAGGTTCTCTCTCATGGAACTCCTCAAAATGCACAACTGGCTTCCTCAAAACAACATGCCATCTTGGGTTATGAAATCCAACCATTTTGTCTTGTCCAAAGTAAAAGGTTCCAAACAAGCTTTCCAGGCCTCTGCAAAATCAAGATCTTCAGGTTACAAACTTTTGAGCTCATCGAACACAACAACTTCTATCTTCATTTCTATCAACAAATTTTTCCTTCTACTCAAGGCATCTACAACTCTATTGGACTTCCCACTCTTGTGCTTCAAAAAAAGGTATAACTCTTCAAAAATTCAACCCATTTTAAGTGTCTTTGGTTCAACTTTCCTTAACTATTAAGATACTGTAAAGCTTGATAATTAGTGTATAAAACAAACTCATTTGGCTACAGATAATAACTCCATTTCTTCAAAGCCTGAACTATTGCATAAAACTCTTGATCATAAACATAATACTTTTTCTTGGCATCATTAAGCTTCTTATTAAAATAGGCAATGGTCTTACCTTCTCAAGTCAAAATAGCTCCTATAGCACTACCCCTAGCATCACAATCTACCTAAAATACCTTATTGAAATCTAGAAGTGCCAAAACAGGCTGCTTTGTGACTTTTTGCTTCAATGTATCAAAACTCTTGTTTTCTCCTGTAGTCCATTTAAACTCTTTTATATCTTGTCTCATTGTCTCCATTAGGGGTGCACAAATGGTACTAAAATTATTGATAAACTTTTTATAAAAACTTACCAAACCATGAAAAGATCATACCTCTATAGCACTCCTTGGTGTAGGCCATTCAATGATAGCCCTCACCTTCTCTGGGCCCATCTTAAGAGCTTCCTCTGAGACAAAAAATCCCAGGTATACCAACTACTTCTTTGTAAAACTACATTTCTTCAAATTAATCAGCAACTTCTCCTCCCTTAGCTTCTCTAAAACTCTTCTGATATGCATCAGATTCTCATCCCAAGTCTTACTAAAAATCAAAATGTCATCCAAATAAACAATAACAAAACTTCCCAAAAATTATTTCAATACCTCGTTCATGAGCCGCATGAATGTGCTTGGTGCATTGGTTAGCCCAAATGGCATGACTAACTACTCATACAAATCTTCCTTTGTCTTGAAGGTTGTCTTCCGTCCATCCCCTTCCCTAATTCAGATCTGGTGATACCCACTCTTCAGATCAATCTTCATGAAGTACTTGGCTCCACTCAAACAATCCATTATGTCATCCATTCTTGGCAATGGAAATCTGTACTTGATCATGATCTTGTTGATGGCTTAGGAATCTATACACATTCTCCACTCTCCATCTTCCTTTGGTGCTAGTACTGTAAGTACCATACATGGACTTAGGCTCTCCCTTATCAGTCCCTTCCTTAACAACTCGTGAACTTGTCTATTCAACTCTTCATTCTCTGTAGGAGTCATTCTATGGGATGCCTTATTTGGCAAATTGGCTCCTAGAATCAAATCCATTTGATGACTTATCTTTCTCACCAGTGGTAAACCTTCTAGTACATTATTAGAGACAATGTCCTGAAATTCTTCCAATAGATTTGAGACTTCTACTAGTACATCTTCACATTTCTCTTGATTGATCTTAGGAATCAATGCAAAACAATGAAGCTCATGCTTCATACCCTCCAAAAATTTCCTACCATCTACCAAGAAAATTTTGGCAGTACTACATACCTTTTATTCCACCTCCTTCAAGGTCTTCAACTTATGATGAACTCCATCCTTTGTTAGGGAATATGTGTTTGCATGGCCATCATGGACATTGCACCTATCATATTGCCACGACCTCCCTAATAACATATGACATGCATCTATCAGTATGATGTTACACAACACCTCATCATTATAGTCACCAATCTTGAACTTGACTAAACACTGTTCATTAACCAAATCTCTATGTTCCTTCTGTAACCATGCAATTCAATATAGATGTGGATGCTTTCTTCTTGTCAACTTCAACTTGTTAACCATCTCCTCTAAAACAAGATTGCCAGTGCCTCCACTATCAATAATAATATCACAACACTTACCTTCACACTTGCATCTTGTGTGGAATAAACTCTTCATCTGATCTGGTTCTTTCTCCTCATTCAACAAGGTTCTTCTGACAACTAGGGTTTCTCCCCTTTTAGCATCTTTAGAATGCTCAAACTGTGTATCTTCATCTACATATGCAATTCATGCATTTCCTTCTGGTCTTTTGTTTTTCCTTCCTAGATGTTGTGGACACTCGTATGCTCGATGTCCTTCTTCTCCACATTGAAAATAGGTTCCTCTAAAACCTCCTCTTCTAGGTCCTTGCCCAAGTCTACCTCTTCCTCTTCTTCTTTGCTCACCATTGTTCTGGTCACGGCGGCAGTAGGCATTATCTCCTCTCTGATGTTGACTGGTGTCAGCTTCATCACTCTTCTTTAGATCTTCATTTAGGCCTCCATAGGACCTTCCACAAGTCCTTCCACCTTGACCTCTTCCCTTTTTCTTGCTTTCAAATCTTTTATTCAGCTTCTCTTCCACCTTCAGAGAAAATTGGTACACATCTTCTATGGTGGTCATTCTGACCAAGATCAGCTCCTCTTGAATACTTGCCCTCAACCCATTAATGTAATGGGCTACCTTCTCCTTGTTGGCCTCTGCATGGCATGTACTGATAGTAATCTTGTAAAACTCTTCTGTATACTCCTTGATAGACTTATTACCTTGCGTCAATCCTTGCAGCTTCTTCAACAACTCCATCTCATAGTCCACAGGAATGAATTGCTTCTTCAGTTTCTCTACCGTCTGATCCCATATGGTAATGTTTCCTTTTCCTCTTCTATTTCTCTCTAACTTGACCTCCTTCCACCAAATACTGGCATGGCCCTTCAACTTTGATTTTGCAAACTTGACCCGATCTGGGTCCTCCACATCTTGATACTCGAAATACTCCTCCATGTCATTGATCTAATCAATAAGCTATTTTGGATTCAAATCTCCAGAATAGGTAGAATCTTCGATCTTGGGCCTCTTTTCAATCTTTGAAATGGCCCTCAACAACCTAACTTCTGCAGGATCTCTTGCAACCTCTTGTTCTTTCTCAAATAGATCTTCTTCAGCTTCCCTTTCTTCTCTTGTTCTTGTCTCAAACCCTCTTCGCAGCTCCTCTTGCAATGCATCAATTTTCCTTTGTATGGTTCTAAAACCCTCTTTTGTCAAAGCATTTATCCCAACATGGTTTCTTCATGGAGGCATCTTGATCTCTGCAACAAACCCACAACCTTGAGTCTTGGTGCAAACTGCCTCATGGTCGAAGACCTATCTACACACTCAGGAACCCTTGCTCTGATACCACTTGATGAAGGGGGTAAATCATAAAACACACAACAAAAATTGCACATAGAAAATAGAATGTTCTTTTATTGATTTGGACAGCTCATTATATTATAGAATCTCAAATACAATCAAAGGAATCAATCCTCCATAGGCTGAAACACATTACAACTTCCAATCTCAAGACTCTAGAATCTTCTGCCTTTCATAACCCCAAATTAGATAGGATTTTTGTTTTCCTACCTTTTTTTGATTCTATACTTTCCCCCTTATCTCCACTACTTCCTAGGGTTCCCAAAAATAGTCATTAATAGCCATTTTTAGTAGCCAACAACCAAATTTTGAAATTTGCATCTCCCTCCAAAAATAGGTCATCTTCTGAGAAGCATAACTTTTGATCTGGGTGTCTGATTGACAAACCGTTTGAAGTATCAGAAAGCTTGCGAAGTGAACTATCATGCCAAAAATTCATAAACAAATTTCTATCAACTTTTTGGGATGTTATGGGATGTTTTAGTGCCTCATATTTGGTTTCAAAACTTTTCAAGGTACCTCACAAAAACTGAAACTTTAATAACTTGAAATCCAGACATGATCTTGAGCTTAAATTTACCAAGAATGCTTATTTGACTATTCTGAAGCTTTAGGGAAAATTTTGGGCTCAACTTCTTCTCTAATAAAAATTTACTAAAAATAGTATATTCTGGTATCCTTACCCCTATTGGAAACTTTGAAGGTTCTGAATCATTATTCAAGCAAATGGGTATCCAAAAACACAAATTTTGAAAAGAAATGGAAACAAAATCAATGATTTTGAAACATCATCTTTTTGGGTGATGCAAGATTGCCCTTACACCACTGGATGCTCTTGTATCAATGGCTCTTATGTCATCTGAAATATCCCTGCCTTGAATGGCAATGTCAGTGATCCTGTCCAAAGGCAACTTCTCAGGCTCATTTCTGATAGGGGATGGCATCTCACATTGTACTTCCTCCTCAATTATTTCCATCTCTTCTTCATCATTTGGATAATCAACTAAGGTGCCTTGTTCAATTTTCCTCTTCTTTGGAGATGGTTCCCTATGAGGAGAATCCAATTCAATTACTGGCATAGGAGGGGGAGATACTTGTGGAATTGGTAAAAGAGAAAAAGTTAATTGAGTCTATTGAGGAGCATGTGGACCTTGTTCTTTGACTTCTTCCCTTTTGCCTTTTCTCTTAAAAATATACCTCCCTTAATTCTTAGCAAGGGGTAGGCATGAGGGCCTTTTTTCTTTAGCGGGCTCAACAGACTTGCCATCTTGTATGTCAACTAATTCATCAATATGTGACAAAATGTTTTTTATCCTGATGATGGGATCAACAAAATTCAAGAAAATTCCTTTGTAAGAAGGTCTCTTATTTCTCATTGTTTCATCATACTTCATGAACATAGACCACTTCACTCTTTTCACCCTAACTTCCTCATCAGTAATAGAATTCATGATAACATCCTCAAGGAAAAACACTTGATGGGAAACATAAGACCTGTTGATACCCCATCTGATGTTATTAATGTAACCTATAGGGTCAAGGAATCTGACATGCTCTTGCTTCATCTTAAAAACAAGTAATTTGTCATCAAGATTAGCAATTCCTTCCCTATTCATTCTGAAATCAGAAAAAACTATTAGGTAACAGAAGAAAGATCCCTTCTTTTGTCCTGCCAGGTGATTTATTTCTTACACAGCCAACTGCCAAATGACCTCCAAGAAACCAACCCTTAATGGCACATACTTAGGTAAAATATGAGGACCAACAGGGGTACCATAGACTCTCAAAACCTTGCCCTCCTCATGGAGAAAGAAGTCTCCCCAATTATGCTTAATGTCTAAAGTAGGTGTCCTTATTACAGGTGTCAAGAAATTTAACAATGGAGTTGGAATCCTTGGTATATGTGTTTGAAATTGTCTTAATACTGTGACCACAAAATGGTCTCTGAAGAACCTATAACTGGAACTAGGATAATGCTTTTCCCATATATGAGTCCAACATTGGATTGGTAGTACATTCCCTATGTTGTCAACATGATTAATCATCAACTTAGGGCTCCAGTTTATGCTTATTTTCCCTTGATGGAGGAACATGTGACCAACAATGAAAACCATCAAAAATTAAATGGTTCCTTCTTATTCTTGATCTCTACTAATCCCTTCTATATATGTTTTGCTAGATAAGAAGCAAAATCAAATTGAACACTTTGAGATGGGTGTTGAATATCAACAACCATATAGGTGAAGTCAACAAGGATTCTTTCATTCTTGTCCTCCCCCAAAACTTTACAAAGAGCATAAAAAGTTTTAAAAAAATAACTTTCAAAAGTATCTTGCCTAAAAGGCTCTTGCTCATTTTGAGGAATTTTCACTGATCTACAACTTGGTGCCTTTTCCCTAAATCTAGGCAAATATATAGTTCTATAACTACTCCTATCCTTTGCATATAGAGCTTTGAATCTATCTATATCAATTTATGTAGAAGCAGCCAAGTTTAGCCCAAAAACTATGGCAATAGTTTCTTTATTAATTGACACCAAAATACCCCCATTCTTACCCATAATTACTCTAGCAGCTTCATCATAATGGGTAGCCATGGCTAGGAGTAATTCAATATCTTCGTACACATTGGTGACTACCAACTTTCCTAAATCCCCCATCCACACATTTGATAATGGTGAGTGAGCATTTCTTTTGCTCTAGCAATGCTAAAATAATGACCAACCAGAAATACAGATTTCTGCATCTCTACACTCAAGGTACTTATCAACTAGTCCATCTTTGCTTTTTGGGCCACTAACTTTTACCCTCTATGTAGAGGAACCAAGGAGTTGGGTTATGAGGTCCTCATGCAGGGCTCATTTTTGGGTGGTGGAGGGAGCCTAGGCCTTAGGTGGAGCCATTTTAAATGATGAAACAAAGGTGAGGGTTTTCTTCTTTTCCTTGTTCAGGGATTCTTAATTTAGAACTCAGAAATATTTTAAGAGAAGGAAGGAAGGAGTAAACCCTAATGGAAACAATCAAAGTGCAAAAGATAAGATGTAGGAAAGTAACTAGATTATTTCACACATCTAGCTTTGAATTAGTGCTAGCCTGGATGTCACAGCAGTTACCAGCTTCAATGCTTGAATGTCTCAAATGTATGAAATGGTAAGTACAGAAAAATTGGAGCATGAGTTATATAAAAAAGTACAATTAATTTAGGGCTGAAATCAATCATGTTCACTATCACTTTGTCTTGTGCAAACTAGATATGCAAAATCATTTACTTCTCTACAATTTAAATATTAGTTGTCAGATTATGCAACATGGCAAAGATTGGATGGCCATGATTGGTCTCAAAGATTTGACCCCACTTAACATGTCAAGTGATGTTTATTAGGCCAATCAGGAGGCTCCTTCTCATTATTCCTTGATAGTTACTAGAAAGGACACACCATCAAAATGATTTCATTCTTCCTACGTGGCAGCTTTCCACATTTCGAAGTCCAGTCGGGCAAACAAATTAATGACCCAGCGGAATGATAGAAAGACATAAGTGCACTTAATTTAGCAAGCCTTTCTCCACCTAGACTTAAATTTGTAACATAGATGCCATATGTCACTTTTCCACCTTTCCACGGACACTTGGTGGGACCTCTTGGTGAATCTCGGTGGAACGACAAAGACCGTTGAAGAGTATCCATGTAGCAGTTATGACCCACCACTTCTTCTTGTTGTAGTTGATGAAAGAATTATTGCTAGATGGTGTCCTTCTACAGTTGTGCGGACAATTGTTTTATCAAATTTTTAACATAGGTGGAGTGGTAGAAACAAACCAACATGTGCTAGCTATCAAAAGAGTTAGTGGGACCTGACTATTGATAACTAAGAGGGGGTGAATTAGTTATCTTAATTATTTCAGCTTTCTGAACTTTCTTGATAATTAGTGCAGCATCAATTTAAACAAGCAAACATAAGCATGAAATAGAAGTACACATGACACAATATTTTTGACATGGAAACCCTGTTAAGGGAGAAAACCACAGGGTAATTAACCCAAGATTGTATTCTCTATTAGAAGAATGGAAGTACAAAATGGCACTTGCTAATTAGGGCTCACTGCCCAAGCACACTGCTCACAAGAGGCACACTGCCTACAAGAGACACATTGTCTACAATTTATAAAGAGTATAATACAATACTTGAACTGATAAGAAGCATCAACATATGCTGGGGTTCAGTTCCGGTTAGGCTCTGTATACTGATCTGCTGCATTTCATCTTTCCTCTTCTTTTATGCTGCTCTTCTTTCACATATTGGATCTTCCTTTTAGCTTTTTATTTGGCTCTACTGCTTTTCTTCACACATCACTTTCAACAACAACACCTCTCATAACTAAATCTATCTTGTATATATATCCGCACAAGTGATTTCATCACTTTTTTAGTCGGCACCCAGAATGGTCAATATTTTGCCTACACTCTGATCTGTCAACTAAATCCTTGCTTACCAAGTAATGCAGATCAAGGATATACTTGTGGAAATCATTAATCATGTAAGCCAAACATAATTCATGCCTTCATAACCTTTACCAACATCAGTAACACAACCGGAATAATGTCTGATGTTCTGCCTATCAGTTCTTCCTCTGTTCACACTGTCACTTGGGAACCCGACACTCAAGCACTCACATCTCTTTATCCTTTTCACACCAGAGGCTCAAACCTTGGAATCTATCAGTTAAGATACTCCTCTTGACTTTCCCAAATTTGTACTTCATTGAGATACTTCTGCTGAGAGATCCGGACCTGTCTGTTGGACCTTACTGATTGCTTTGTTCTTGTTTACCGGACCACAACATTCTTCATTCTGACTTCCGGTATAGACATACCATGTCCTGTGGATGTGTGGGATGAACATTGTTGCCATCAATGACAACATTCATGAATCTATAGTGTCTCTTGCCAACAATCTCCCCCTTTGGCATTGATGGCAACACTTAGTGAAAAATGACTAAGTGTTTACACTATGCTCCCCCTTGGCTGATGCTCTATTTTTATATACATTTTCCAAAGCTCCCCCTTAGTTGGAATCCTCATTTTTCACTACTCTTCACTCCCCCTTTGACACCAATGGCAAAGGGTAGGGTCCGCATATCAAAACTTTCAAAAATTCAACTATACTTAGCCACATAAGTATATACATATGGCATACTTACATATACTAAGTATGTCTGCAAAGGTTGTCTTCAATTGAATAAGTTATGTATCCCAACTTTGCTTCATTCTGTCCAAAATTGAAATATGACCACTCAACAGGAATGCAAACACATCTGCCCTTTTTAGATCTGTTGGATCATTGGTCTGGGTTGTGATTTAAGCTTCACTTATGGCCTCATGCATGGCCTCTAACTTAGGGACAATGATCCTTCTAAGTTCACCCATCCAGCTAATTATGTTCTTCCTTTCCTTCTCAAAATTTTTTATTGCATTTGTGATTGCAATAGTTTGACACTCCTAATTTACTATGGAGGATGAGAGAGGATCAAAATTTTGAGACAGACTTAATAGTTTATCCTCTTGCTCTTTTACTTTCCTCTCAATATCTTTGGCCACTGTGGGCCAAGATAAGCAAAATTTGTACATATTTCTACCATCTTTAAGAGCATTTTTCAAACTCTTTATCCCAATATCCATAACTTTCCTATCATTTGTTATCAGACCTTGTACTTCAGAGAATCTCTTATCCAAAAACTCCTTCTGGACCTTTTCTTCAGCTAACTTCTCTAGAGAATCAAAATGTGTGCTAACACTGTTGACTAGAGTTTTGAGGTTATCGGTGGAAGAGACTGTGGGATCCTTTTGAAAAGATGGCATGATCTTTTCCAACACTCTGGATGCTAACTCTATAAGCTCACAGTCTTCCATGTGAGATTACAGTAGTTTCTCTTTGACCTTCGCATTTACAAATGAAGCTATTTTCATTGTTTGCACCGGAGATAAAGAGTCAAAATTTAATGGCCCTTTTAATAGTTCCGGTTCATCAATCTCCATAGTTGCTTTTGTCAAAAAGTCCTTGACTGATTCTGCAATGTCTCTTGCCGAAGACAGATTTTTCTTTTCTTCTGCAATCACAAAACTGTCTTTTGGAGTTTTCTCCCCTTCCACAACCTTTGTACTAATATCTTCTTTTCCCTTCACCTCTGCTTCTTTCTCCTTTATTCTTTCTTCTCCTTTGGATCCGAAGTCAACAGGGGAACCCGGAGGAGTGATGTTGGTTTGTTCATGGGCCACCTCTTCCAGAGCAAAGGATTCCAAATCCTTAACTGCTTCTGCATTGGTACTTATTGCCTCTTCTATTGTTTTCTTAGTAGATTCTTCTGCAACACTTGTGGTTGAGGGGTCAGTACCCAAGTCCTCTATAATAGGAAGATTAAATCTTTTAAAGGCCTTCTGGAGGATCTCTTCTATGTCCTTGGCTACCTTGTTAGTCTCACCAAGCATAAGTCGATTCATCCTTGCTTTGCTTCTGAACTCATCCTTACAATCTTTGAATACCATATTCATTGTTTTGGGGTCGATTGAAGGATATAGCTGGATTGCTAACTGTTCCCAGATTTCTAGGTCTTTGGCTTGGGCATTGTTCTTTCTTATTTCTAGTTCCTTCTCCAAGCTTTTGGGGATCAGAGATATAATTTCAATGAATGCTTTGTTGTAGATATTTAGATACCTAACTATGGCATCTTGTAATATCTTCTGATCTACTTCACCATAATCATCATAGAACTCAACCATTGGCTGAAGATTTCTGTCCATTGTGACTGATTTGATAATGTCATCAATGTGAAGAGTGGGTTTTTCAACAAATTCCTCTGTCTTTTCTTCTTCCTTCTGTCCAGTAGAGGGTTGGCCAGATGTTTTCTTCTTTTTCTTCATTTTCTTGATTTCTTCATCAGATTCAGTCTCATCTTCATCCCTTTGACTAGCATAGGCTCTTGTAGCTTTTGTCTTTGTTCTTTTCTCTCCTTTACTAGATGATTGTGCTTCTGGTTCTGATGTCTTTGAGCCTTTGGTAGTGGTAGGTGCAGATCTCTTTGATGATCTGGTCCGGGTGGAAGGTTTTATCGGAGCACTTTCCTCATTTTTCTTTTCTGCCTTCTTCTTCTCTTCCTCAGCCCTTTCCATCTTTTTCCTATGGGCATCAAGTGCCTCCTTTGAGATGCCAAGGCCTTGGGCAACATTTTCTACTTCTTTTCTCACCTTCCTCTTGATCTCAGGTTCTCTGAGTTCCACATGAATCTTTACACTCAGCTCCTCAAAGGTTCCAAACCTTTCTGCCTTTGGATCCTTTGGCTGACTTAGCATGTGTTGAACATGCAACTCCATAATTTGTTCATCAACTTCATACCCCATGGGCATGATCCATACAATTCTTGGTTCTACTGCCTCCATTAGGCATTGATCAGTCTCTACCATAAAACATACTGTGTCTTTGTATTTCTCAACAAGAGACTGGGGAATCCTTTCTCTTGCTTGCATCATGTTCTAAAAATTCTTGAAATATCCCCATAGTGTTGTATTTCTTGCTTTAGCATCCCCAAGTTCATGCAAGTAATCTCTGATCTGAATTGCTACCAGTTTATCATTTTGCCATACCCATCCATTTGATCCGAGTAGCTCATTCATGAAGTAGAAAAATAGGCATATTATTAGTCCACCATATTTAAAGGAGTTTTTCTTGTCCTTTTTGATCTTCTGTATGTTTTCCATTAGTTGGCTCAAAAGAAGTTCACAAAGATCATATTTTGCATTCTTTCTCAGCATCTCATAGGCAGTGTATACTGCAGTTCCAAATACTGAACTCTCCCTACTAGAATGATATATCTTGTATCCTATTATCATAGATGCATACTTGATATCTGGGTCAGTAATATCTTCAATGGTCATTGCCCTCTTATCAAATTTTGATCTGGTGGCCTTTGTTACAATGTTGTTTTTGACAAATTTGAGGACAGGAATTCCTCCGGAGGAGTGTAAACCAGTTACTGCCCTAATTGCTTCCTTGGTGATTTTGCATGGTCTGTTAAGCCATAGAAAGTTGTCATGTACCCTACTCAACACATACTGGACCCATTCATTTTCTTCAAAGCAGGGGAAATGAATGAACTGATCAAAATGTTTCTCCTGGATGCCTTTATATTCTGGTTTAAGCTCAAAAGTATCGTCTATCAATTGTTTGTGATAGATATCTCTTAGTTTGAATTCCCCAAACTCTTCAACATTTGCATGTATGTAAACCCTAATATCTTCTATGTACAAAACACCATGCAGAACACTAGAGAAGCCTCCTAGGGGATCTACCTCCAAGGATTTGTATGGATGCTTCTTAAATATGGGGCGAGGTCTATTAGAAATCTTTACTATATTCAGAGTAGCCATCATCAAAGAATCTTACTGAGAGATATCATGAATGAAGAATACCTTTTACGCTGTTTAGGGCACACACGATGAAATCCAAATTAAGCTATATGAAGAATCATCTTGGTCTTTGGGAGAGGTAGTTGCAGAGCTCCTTTTCTCTTTTCTTCAAATGTGAGTGTACAAATGATGGGCGAATGAACTCTTTTATTTCTGAGAAGCCCTAATTTTCATTTTGCAATAAATGCGCAACCTAACTCATTCTAGTTTGCCTTGTTTGTCTTATTCAAAGACAAAACCTTTCTGGATCACTAAGATAGATTTCGAAGTTATTCTAGGAGAGTAGTGATAATCTATCTTTCTTTCATTAGTCATTTGATCTATTTGTAGATCAAGACACCATAGTTTGAATCATACTAGACCAAACTTGTAAGGAATCTATTTTTACCAAAGGACTATTTTACCGGATCAATTCTAGTAGGATTAGATTCTTCAAATCTTCTTGCGGATCTCTCAAATCTTTACCATACCCTTTTTAGATGTTTCTTGTATGACCTCTTTTAATCCGTAGCTCTCCGTGTGCCAGTTCTGGCACCAATTGACTAGCTGGGGGAACAAGGTTTTCTTTGTGTCTCCCCATGAGCCAGAGCTCACCTTTTAATTTTCAGAAGGAATATCAGCACCAGAGTCTGGTGTAGATCCATCCTCTACATTCTCTGTACTTTTCTTCACCCAAATCTTGTTCATCTCACTTTGAACTTCATCCGCATTTACTTTTTTTTCCCTTATCTTGATTCTGATTATAATATACTAGACCTCTTCTATCCTAATTCTTGCTTCTACAGAATTTTGCTATATGACCAGATCTATTGCAAATTTGGCAAACAACATTTCTTTGCATATTTGATTGATATCCTCTTGATCTGCATTGATTAGCCATATGACCCATTCTATTGCATGTAAAGCATCTACCATTGAATGAATTGTTCATCTACATATTTATGCATTCATGAGATTTGTGACCATACCTTTTGCAGTTGAAGCACTGTCCAGAGAAGGATGTATTAGTTTGATTCATTCTCCTTCTACACTGATTAGCTTTATAACCAAAGTTATTGCAGCTGTGGCAGTATCCATTGAAGGATGGATATCTTTGAGCATTAGGCTGCCTTACCGGAGGACTTCTAGGTCTGTTCCTTGGATTTTCTGATCTAAAATTCTTCTGACCGGATCCAGAGTTTTCTCCTTTCTCATATCCCAAACCACACTTGTCATCTACCTTCTTTTGGCTTTGAAGAAGAACTTCAAGTTGGGCAGAACTTATCTTGAATTTCTCTTTATATTCATTTGTTGTTTGAAGATCCCTTTTGAGAGAAACAATTTGATCCTCAAGTTTTTCTTCATTATCTTTAGCATCTTCAAGATCAGATTCAAGATGTCTGATAATTCGATCCATCTTGTGGCAATCTTCTGATTTCTCCTTGAGAGATTGTCTTAGATTATCTTCAGTTTTTCTTTTCTCTTCAATCTCTTGGGTAAAATTTATAACTCTTGATTCCATTTCATGTCTTACCATAATGATTTCTTTTGATAATTTTTCACATAACTGGGTTTTCTCCTTCAGATCTTCATTTGCATCTTTTGCTTCACCTTGACTTGCCAATTGCTGAAGTAGCTCCTTTCTTTTTTTCATAGAGAGACTTAATTTGTCTTTTAGTTCTCTCATGAAATCATCAACTTGTTTGAGTCTTTCCTTTAATTCATTGACTTCAGAGTTTGACTACTCAAGATCATCAAGGGCAGTCTTGAGTTGCTCCCTTAAACCATATGTATCCATTTGGATTCCCAGATCTTCCTCAAGCTATTAGACACTGTTTAGGAGGAACTTGGCTCTGATACCAATTGTTGATAACTGAGAGGGGGGGTGAATCAGTTATCTTAATTATTTCAGCTTTATGAACTTTCTTGATAATTAGTGCAACATCAATTCAAACAAGCAAACATAAGCATGAAATAGAAGTACACATGACGCAATATTTTTGACGTGGAAACCCTATTAAAGGAGAAAACCATGGGGTGATTAACCCAAGATTGTATTCTCTATTAGAAGAATGGAAGTACAAAATGGCACTTGCCAATTAGGGCTCAATGCCCGAGCACACTGCTCACAAGAGGCACACTGCCTACAAGAGACACACTATCTACAATTTATAAAGAGTGTAATACAATACTTGAACTGATAAGAAGCATCAACATATGCTGGGGTTCAGTTTCGGTTAGGCTCTGTATACTGATCTGCTGCATTTCATCTTTCCTCTTCTTTCATGCTGCTCTTCTTTCACATACTGGATCTTCCTTTTAGCTTTTTATTCGGCTCTACTACTTTTCTTCACACATCACTTTCAACAACAACATCTCTCATTACTAAATCTATCTTGTATATATATCCGCACAAGTGATTTCATCACCTTTCTAGTCAACACCCGGAATAGTCAATATTTTGCCTAAACTCTGATCTGTCAGTTGAATCCTTGCTTACCAAGTAATGTGGATCAAGGATATACTTGTGGAAATCATTAATCATGTCAGCCAAACATAATTCATGCCTTCATAACCTTTACCAACATCAGTAACACATTCGGAATAATGTATGATGTTCTGCTTGTTAGTTCTTCCTCTATTCACACTGTCACTTGGGAACCCGACACTCAAGCACTCACATCTCTTTATCCTTTTCACATCGGAGCCTCAAACGTTGGAATCTATCAGTTAAGATACTCCTCTTGACTTCCCCAAATCCGCAGTTCACTGAGATACTTTTGCTGAGAGATCCGGACCTGTCTGTCGAACCTTACTGACTGCTCTGTTCTTGTTTACCGGACCACAACATTCTTCATTCTGACTTCCGATATAGACATACCATGTCCTGCGGATGTGTGGGATGAACTTTGTTGCCATCAATGACAACATTCATGAATCCATATAGTGTCTCTTGCCAACACTGACCCTTGACATATATCCTTTTAAAACAACCTTCGTCCACTAGGAAAGAAGGGGTCACGGGACCACGAAAGGGTTAATATGAAAAAGTATTTTGACATCTTTGAAAAATATTTGGCATGGACCTGAGGTGGTAAACTATATGGCAAGGGTCCGGTAGACAATGTACCTCAAGACATAATGATGCAACTTCAGAATTGAGCAACGGGCGATAGGCAGTCAACCTATAAATATAACAAAAGTGATTTTCATCGCCCATACTAAAATGACACTAGGGTTTAGGTTTTAAGGGTATTACTCATAGTATTTTCATTATGCAAATCCCTAGGCAAGAGACCACCCTAATATGTCAACACAAGACTTGGACCAAACACTAGAACTAGGAAAAATTTTATAAGGTCGCATCAGTGGCTCTAATTGGGGACGTTTGTTCAACCTAAATAGAGCAAGATCACAGAAGATCTCTAGAGAAGCAGACAATAGCACAAAAAGAAAAAGAAAACAAACCAAGGGACAAAAACTAAATCAGGGAAATACCTAGAAACTAAAATACAATATGCATTGAAAACACTAATACCTTGTGAAAAGTATAATTTCAAGAACTACCTGTTGATGTATAAAATTGTGCGGGTTTCAACACCAACATGGGAAACTCTAAAAATGTGGGATTACTTCTCAAAATAACCTCTAGATTTTATGGAAGCTGGCTCTTCCTTTTTTCAATGGGCTTTTGGGAAAGGGTGAAAAAACAAGATTACAGATCAATAAAATAAAACTCCTAATCCTATGGCAATGCACCAGATTTAACATTTACCCAATAGCACAATGATTAAACCCTAATGATTCACTAGAAAAATTAAAGAGCAGAGTGCATGATTAATAACCCAATTTCAAACTCAGATTCAACAAAGGCTTAAGAAATGGAAACTAAAAGCCAGAAATAGAAAATAGACTCAGATATGCACAAAAACACCATCTCTCTTCATTGTTTGATAGGAGAATGAAATATAAAGGAAAAAATAACTTGCACAGAATATTGCATTTGAATCCCTCATTGAGAGGCAACTGCTAAGGCAAAAAGAAAAAATCTTTGTCTGCTGCTAAAATATCTGCATAGAACTATGTGGAACTGGCTTTCTCTATCTCAGATTTGTATTTATAACCTAGAAATAGAGAATCCCTTGAAGATCTTCTCAACTACCTCAAAAATATCTACAACTAAAACCCATAAAATCTGCCCCAAAATTTGGTAGATAACTGTATCTAGCATCTAAACTGGCTGTGAACTGAGTCTTCCATGGCTAAAAAATATCCTTACCTCCATCTTTGGCTTGCGTGAAAAACTTGCCATGAAATGTATAAAGCAGTTGTCGTAAAATGAAAGGGGATGCGTGAAAAGTTTTAGGGTTGCATCTTATCTTTTTAACATGAGAGCCAAATAAGTTTCAAGAGAGTCTTTTTATAAAGCTCTAATTGGAGGACCCACCAACTTTATAATAAGAGACTCCTTATTATTATTAACTCAACATATTCATTGACTCACATGACTATATTAAACCCCTTCATGAGTTTTATAAAAACTAAAACAATCTTTTATCTTCTCTTTGCCTACTCCATGTGGTGCTCCTGCACTTCTTTGGGAAAAAAAATTCTCCTCCTTCTACTCAAACTCCCACAGAAGTGACAAGTGGCTCACTCCACAGCATCCTGAGCATTTTTTCTCATTGTCTCTTTCCAAAGACTCACAAGCCATTGATTATTTTTTGATCATAGGATTGTTGTGTCCCTCCATTCATTTCATTGTTGCAAACCATTCTCTAAAGAAAGTGCCTTGATTTGGTATGTTGATGTGACTTCAGAGGTTGTGTGTTCTATGAATAGCTTCACATTTCTTTATTTAGAGATTGTTCCTCCTTCTACTAGGCTACACCCTTTAACACTGGTGTCATTCTTCATACTCATTACCTATGCTTGCTATGATTTCATTTTGAATAGATGATATGATTTGTTGTGCTTGAATCCTTCTACCATCATTTTCATCAAGCCTTATAATGAGCTGAGTCTCCATTTATAATACTGACACCATTCATTAGAGGTCAATCATCCTTGCAGGTCGCTCCCATCTGATGTTACCTTTGATTTGGAGCAGCATCTTGTTTCATTACCAACACCTCCTTTTGAATAGAAGTCACTCCATCTCTGAGAGCATTTCAAACTCTTGAATGTGATTGTTTTTCCTTTATAGCTTGTGCCATCTTATAAACCTACATTCTATTTTTTCATGGAGTGCCTTCATTCTTTGAATAGTACATCTTCCTCCTACTCTATGCCATAACTTTGCGTCATAATATTGAAATGTGATGCCTACTTAAACTTGTGCCACGACATTAGTTATGCCATCTTTTTAAACATTGTTGTGCCTATGTTTTGTAAATCTATGCTATGTGTATGGTAGCACTTTGATCATATAGTGGCATCATTTTTACCATGATCTGCACCTTGCTTTTGATGGTGGCTTCATATTCTTGGACTATGCCACCTTTTGGCTAAGACTCCATATGATTCTTGTTGATGTATGGTGCCTTCATTATAACAGTGACTTGCTTTTCTAATGAGCTCCATGAAAGATATTACAATACAATGATGCCTTGATTCTTCTTGAATAGCCTGCACTTAGGTTTCAAAGGCTCATGCATTGTTCTTATAATGGTAGCGTCATTCTTCATCTAAGGTCGCACCATGATTTTGGTGGCCAATCCTTGCATACTAGCTTGTGCCTTTTGATATGAATGTATGTGCCTTCTGTGTGGATGGTGGTATATGGCACTCTCTTGGCTGGCATCTCTATTTAACATACAATGCCATCATATTTCCTTGATGCCTAATTTGATTAGGGGTGGCATTGATATATGGTGGCAGCTTCTATGAATTTGGCCTACCTTTATATGGTTGTAGCTACACTTATTTGAATAGGCCAAACTTCTTCATCATGGCCATGAACTCTTTATATAGTGGCTCCTCTATTTCATATGGCAGTGTCTCTTTCTTTTATCCACCTTCTTGGTGATAATAGGGGCCATTTTTTGTAGCGACACTTCTTAGCTTCTTAAAGAGAATGGAGTTTCATCTTTCAGGCAACTGGCTCCCTTTTGATGGTAAATATCCATATCTTTGTATTGTGCTTGACTCACTGATGCTTCATGTTTGTGTCTTCTGAGTGTCCCTTACTTGTTGCACTCACATCTTAGAATGAGCCGAGGTCCTTGAATGGATGACACTTGATACTCCTTTGAACTATGGCCTCTTAGCAATGGTCCGTCTGAAGTCTCCCTATATGCATCTTTGTTTCAAAAACCTGCAGCATCATTGCCACTAACCACCATGGATTGAAATGCCTTGATAATAGGCTAATATGCTTATAGAGGCCCATATCTTTGCTTAATGGATGAGCACTATTTACATTCCTTTCTACATTGAGGTTTGAAGTTCTAAAGATGTGACTTGTGCCTCATCTCAGAGACATAGTGGCATTGTGGAATTGGGTCCTCTTTTTGAAATCCTACAACCTCTTCATCCCAAAGATTCCTAGTTATAGGAAATTTTGAAATGGTGTGAAAATTTATCACCACTGTCCATGCATTGGTAGTTCAAGTAATTCTCTAACCAAACTTTACAAGAAATAGGAGTCTTTTCCATGAGTATTTCTAATCAAATATGGTCCAGGCCAAAGGGCATCAAATTTTCCATGTTTCCCTTTATCTTGAGACCTAACATTCCATAGTAATACCATAACCCCTATTTGAAACTTCCTTTCAGATGTTCTTTTGTCATGTAGACTTTTGACCCACTACTGCAATTTGATCTTTCTCTATTGAACTAGCCTTCTTGTCTCATCCAGCTGAGTCACCTGACTGATCCTTTTTTGCATTGCATCAGAAATGTCATCATCATGCTCTTTAATGAACTTGAAAAGTAGTAAGTTATTTATGGGCATTCTTGCATCTAAGCCATATACTAGATCAAATGGGGTTTGCCCAATGGCCTTTTTTACAATCACTTTGTCAGTCTAGACAACAAGTCTTAATTTGGTATCACAATCTTTCTTGTTCTTTTCAATGATTCTTTTTATAATCTCCATCAAGCTCTTGTTGCTTGATTTAGTTTGTCCATTACCTTGAGGATGGTATGGGGAAGAATAAGAAATTGAAATCCAATACTAACTACAGAAATTTGTAAATTCTTCAGATCTAAAGCACATTGCATTATCAGAGATTATTTTTATAGGCACTTCAAATCTTGTCATGAAATTATTCATTAGAAAGTCAATCACAACCTTACAAGTTGCTCTTTTGGTGGGGATAGCCTCGACCTATTTGGTGAAGTAATGAGTGGCAACTAGAATCTAGCTATGTCCCCCACTTGACTTCTCACTTATTTCCCCTATGAAATCTAATCCCCATTGTTGAAAGGGAGCTTCCACTGTCATGGACTTGAGGGACATATTTCTAGAGAATTTCAATTTCCCTAAGAATCTCTGACAAGCATCGCAACTTTGAACCATTTGGTGAGCATCCTTGAAAATAGTAGGCCACCAATATCCAACTCTTAGGACTTTATGGGTTGTTGTCTTAGCCATATAATGACCTCCACACACTCCATGGTGCATATCTTTTAATACTTCTGATGCTTATCTCCTATCTACACACTTGAGTAGAATGCCTTCAAAATTCCTCCACTAGAGTTCACCTTCTATGATCACATATTTTATAGCTTGTAACCTTAGTGTCCTTTTTTTATTTTTAGTCATTCCAATAGGGCAAGACACATTCTGCAAGTAGTGAACAACATTTTTATACCACTCAGAGTTGTTCATGTCACAATCAGTAATTATCTCCTAAATCTCAACACTATTTATTTGTTAGCCTCTAAGTTTGGTTCAGCCATCAGTCTTGCTAATACTTGACCTCTTACTAACTTAGTAATCTTAATATCAATATTGAATTCTTGGATCTTGTTGATCCATCTACATCTTCTTCCAGTTACTTCTTGTTGGGTAAAGACATCTTTGATAGCAGTTGTTGGGACATAAGCAACTATACTTGCTTCTACCAGATAAGGTCTAAAATTCTTAACAGACTTTTTTAGAGCATAGGTCTATTTTTTAGATATATCATATGTTAAGTCAGTAGCCTAGAGAGATTTACTAAAAAATGAAATGGGTTGCTCATAACCCTCATTATTTTTTTGTAGTAAAACTACTGCTATAGTATGGAAAGAAGCAAATGAAAACAAGTGGAAGGGTTTGGAAAAATCTGGAGATTTTAACACAGGGGCTTCTTTGATGGCTCTTTTGATGTTCTTGAAAATATTTATTGGTTCATCATTCCATGTGATATCCTCCCCTTTCTTTAGCATCTTAGATATTGGTCTAGTGGTTTCTGCAAAATTTGTAACAAATCTCATCAGGAAATTGACCTACCCAAAGAAAGACTAAATCCCCCTAATACTTTTTGGTATGGGGATCTTTTCAATAGTAGAAACCCTCTCTAGATCAATCCTAATTCCTTCCTTAGACACTATGTGGCCTAAAAGCTTTCCTTCTGTTACCCCAAACACACATTTCTTGGGGTTTAGAGAAATGCCAAATTTCATGCATCTCTCAAAAATTCTCTCCAAATGAGAACAATGATCTTGTTCCTTATTTGAATATGCATTCAAGTCATCCTGATTCACCACCATTATTACATTTATGATGTCAAAAAAAGTAACATCCATAGCTCGTTGAAATGTAGCTCCTGTAGTAGTCAACCCAAAGGGCATCCTAATGTATACATATGTTCCCCATGGAATAGTGAATGCAGTTTTATATTGCTCAGATTCTTTAACCATCACTTGGTTATACCCTAAGAAACCATCCATCATAGATAAGATCTCATAGCCAGTTACCTTTTGTAGGATGGCCTCCATATTGGGTAAAGGATATTTGTCTTTTAATGATGCTATATTCAAATTTCTAAAATCAACACAAAGCTTGATATCTCCATTCTTTTTTCTAATAGGAACTAGGTTTGAGACCCAAGTCGAATGCCAAATAGGTTTGATAATACCTCCTTCACTCAATTTGGCTAGTTCTTACTACATTTTTGGCCTCAAAGTAGGATTTATGGGCCTTTGCTTCTGCCTAAAAGGTTTTGCATTTGGTTTTAATGGGATTTCATGCTCAAATAAATCCTTCCTATATGCTTTCAAATCATCATAGGACCATGTAAAAACTTTCATGTGCCTTTTGAGCAAAGAAATTAGCATTGCCTTAATTTTAGGGTTCAGGTGCTTACCTACATACACTAGCTTTGGATGGGCTTCAGTTCCCAGGTTCACCTCTTCGAAGTCATTTTGATGCATTGGAGTAGATCTTATAGTTTGCTTGTCATTCCCATCAAACTCTTTCTAGAGCCACTGGTCCTCTTGGAATTCTATTAGTCTTCAACTGGATGATCTCATTACCAAATATAGTTTGTTTCCCATCTACTGTCTCCACAAACTTTTGAAAATCAATCTCTTGTGCATGGTATTCATCCATGCAATTCATGAATTTGTAAAGATCCTAGTCATCATTAAAAATAAGCTAGTGATGAATATTATTAGGAATAGAGGGTCTTGTTAGTATCTCCACCTTTGAGATTCCTACCAATGTGATATCTTCAGATTTGACTACAATATTAGTCAAGAAATAATCCATAACATTCTTACTCCATTCCACCCAATCAATAGCAAAAGCATCAAATTATTCAATAGTGTCCCAGACTGCATTTCTGTATTATCTAAGCCTTTTATTTTTGGAGGCATACTTGGATCTGATCTGGGAGATTACCAATTCAGAATCTCCCAAAACTCTTTAACCCCATGCTTAAGGACCATGTTTAAGCCTGTGAGTAAGGATTCATACTCCGCAACATTGTTAGTACATGCAAAACCAAATATAAAGGAAGATTTGAATGCTTTGCCTGAAGGAGAAATAAGCACCACTCCTGCTCCAGAGCCTTCCTTGGAACATGCCCCATCAAATTTCATAGACCATAGTCCTTCCTTATCAACAATTGATTTAAGACCATGATCCACTAAATTATCATGATCATTCTTAATGCCCTCAATTTTAAAATTGTCTATAGCCACATCTAGGAAGTATACTTGATCACTTTACTCATTGATGCCATCTATTATTTGGGGATATTTTTTTCCCTATTCTTTTCCCTATCAAGTCTTACTTCCTCACCATCCATAGGGATCATAGCATATGATGAATCCATTTGAATACTACCACCCATAGTAGAAGCCCACTTTCTTGACAACAATATCCCATACATAGGAGGAATGTCCACCACAGTAATATTCATTTTATATTCCTTATGTGGGAATGGTGCAAGTCTAAAATTGATATCCTTAATAATTCTAATGATTGGGACTTCTCAGGAGTCCATGGTAAAACATTTCCCATAGGTCTTGGTTACTTGTAAGCTGAAGATATCCATGACTCCTAATGGCATTATGTTTGCAGAGGCACCTGAGTCAATCATATAATTTTTCACAAATCTTCCTTTTATCATTAGAGTGACAAAGAAAGGATCTACCTGAGAGGGACATTTTTGTAAAGTGGTTCCTAGATAAACCTCCTGTATCTTAGTAATCCACTTTTTAATATCTTTGGAGAGTACCTTCTTTTCTTCAAGCAATTTAGTATGTTCATTGGCCACCCCAATTGTATCAAGGATTGCATCATTTATTGTAGCCACAACCCTACTATTATGCTCAGGTATCCTCATCATTTCTAACAAAGGGATTGTCACTCTTATCTAGCTAAATATGTGGGCCATGTCTAGTAGGACATATTTGGGCACTATACTAGTACAATTGCATCAGTACTTGCTATAAGGGTTTGAGATGTGTTATTTTCACCATATTTTTGTTAAGCAGGTACTTTCTTAACATTGGCCTTTTCTATTGGTACTTTTGCTTTAGGGGGTGGATTATGATGTGGATTGGATTTTCTACCAATCTCCTTAATCTTTCCCAGAGATTCTACTTCTCTCTTGGGGTTGAGGACATTGTGCCTTTCTTTTATAAAGATGCTTCCTACATTTCCCCTCATACTACATTTCCCCTCGTACTACTTTTTGCTTGGTTCTTCTTACTCCTTGGGTTGTAATCAAATTTAACCTGAGCAATCTTGGAAGCAGTTAAAGTCTTGATTTCCTCAACAGAGGGTCTTCTTAACTGGATATCAGTGTCCTTAGTAATCAACTGAAGAACACATTCATCATCTTTATTTGTATTTGGGGAAGATTGTTGCTTAATCAACTTTCCTTTTTCTATTATTGCCTAACTTTTTAAGCACTCACTATTAGAGGTGACATGGTCTTCAATAATGCACTCATGGTTAAAAACCATATTTATGTTGTAAGTATGTGGGCAACCAGCGTTATCATTAATGTCAACATATATGTGTTGTCACTGGTGTCAACTATGCTCTTGTTTTAATGCTTTCTTGTAATGAGTTAGATGTTGAAGAATATGAATAAGTATTCCTGATACTGAATTTTGAAGTGCTTTTGAGAAAATTTGCCCCTCCGGTGGAAACAGTGTATTGAAGAGTATCTTTGTTTACAACAGAATAGTCTAGTAGATTGTTCCACATTTCTTGTAGAATGAATATCTTTTTCTGTGGATTGGAAGTTAGTTAGAGACATGTCTGAAGTTGCTATGTTTCAAGTTTAAGCCTTTAGTATGAATATTTGAGTGAGTTATGTTAACTAGAGTGTAAACTACTTTTTCTATATGTTTGGTCGTGACAGAGAGAATGTATTATGCTCCACATTCCTCTACATTTAAGTATTTCAGTATGTAGTTCTTGAATCTAGTTTGCAATGATGATAAGTACCTTCAACTCTAATGGCTCATGATTTGGTTGTTCGTAGGCGATCCTTTCTATATGACAATGGATAACAGTTATGTTCAAGTGTTCCTGATTGAAGAATCTCATGGACAAAGTGTTTATAGATTGTGAAGATGTTCCTGTTGATTACAATGTGCTTATGGATGTCTCTTGATCGTGTTCCTACCTTTGGATTGGTCCGCAGAGAGAAATTTGGATCATGGATGAAGATTGTTCTTAGAATACTTAGTGTTAACACCAGTCTTGGATGACCTGGTTATTTCCACTACTTGAGGAAATGCATTGAAGATTGAGGAAGCATGTTGTGGTGTAGAAGATTACATTTGAGTCCCATCTAAGGATAACATGATCTACATACATATTTTCCTTAGCTAATTTTGTTTAGTTCCACACCTATTTCTATGTATGTTTGTAATGCCGACCTTGGAGATTGTTCCAATGGTTGATGAATGTAATTCCGACCTTCATGTACATTCCAAGGTTGATGAATTGTATAAAGACATGTAATGATGTTATGAAAATATGTCCTTGTGCCAAAATGCAAAGATAAGTGAAAAGGTGTAAGAAGAGCAGAGAAAAGGAGTTATATTGTGCTTTAATGGAACTAAACTCAGGCATGGAGTAGATTCTATCAAATCAATTCACCAACCATTGGCAGTGAGTTGATCTTGGCAATGAGCCCCAACATTTGTAATGAACATTTTGAGCAGTGAGCCCTAAGGTAGTGAGCCTTTATTTTTTGGTATTGTTATAACATATTTATTTATGTGGGCTAACACCCACCATGGTTTTTCCCTTATAGGGTTTTCCACATAAAAAAATTGGTGTCTCATTTGTTGAATGTGTTATTATGTTGAGCTTCTTGTTTCCTGCTTTCATGGTTAAATCTTAATAACAGTGATTGAACATTTGATGTGTTGATATTCATAAGTAGTTAAAGTTTTTGAGACAACTGATTCACCCCCCTCTTAGTTGTCTTGTGTATTTCAATAATCAGTATCAGAGCGAGGTTCCTCAAAAGTAAGCCTAACAGTTTAAGGTTGATCCAGGATGTCTTACAAGAAGGAAGATCTACCGTTTTATGGGATGAATTATGATTTATGGAAGGTATGAATGAAAAGCCATCTCCTTTGTCTTGGTTATAGAGTATGGAAAGCAGCAAAGACAAAGTATACCATGCCTCAGAATGGTTTAACAATTGAAGACAAAATCAAAGAATATGAATTAAATATAAAAGCTAGAGATGCTCTGTTAAGTGCCTTGTTTGACACTAAGTTGGTAAAGGTCATGGATCTAGGTACTGCTCATGAAGTCTGGGAAAAGCTGAAAAATCTATATGAAGGAGATGAATCTATAAAAAGTGCCAAATTGCAGGGCCTAGAAATAAAATGAGTGTTTAAAGATGGGTGAAGATGAAAACATAACAACCTACATTCAAAAGTTTGATGAAATTGTTAATGGAATGACAGGTATGGGAGGAACTATTGATGAGAATAAAGTTGTGATGAAAATTCTTAGGTCATTGCCTAAATCCTACAGTCACAAGGTACCTACAATTGAAGAAGTGATGACTATGAAAAAGATCACTAAGGATCAGTTGCTTCGAAAAATTACAGGCTTTGAAATGAGAGAGTTTGGTGATGCTTTGCTGAAGATTGAATTTGCCTTCAAAGCCAACACTTCAAAAAAGATCTCCAGAGCTGAGAAGTACAAGGTTGAACCTTATGATGAGCTTGATGAAATTGAAGCCAACTTTGTTGATAGACTGTAAAGAGGTTTCGGTAAGTTCAAAGGCAAATTACCTTTCAAATGCTTTACATGTGGTAAGGTTGGTCACTATGCTTCTAGGTGTCTAGAGATAATTGAAAGGAATAGAAAGATATTTGAAAATAGACCTAGGGTCCCAAAGCAATTCTATTATGTTAGAGATCTTGATGATGAATGTGTAATAGATGAGGAGTTTGATGATGCTAGTACTAGTGCAAATGAATGCTTGTTTATTGCAATTAAAGATGAACATGTGTCTACTAATCCTGCTAGCTGTGTGAAGGAAGAAAAACCAGTGGAAGAAAGTACTTTGACTATTCAAATAGAGAAATATAAGGATGAATGGATTATTGATAGTGGATGCTCACATCACATGACTAGTGATAGAAGCAAGTTTGTAAGTTTGGAAAAGTATGATGGAGGACTGGTTAGGTTTGGAGATGATATAGCTAGTAAGATTTGTGGAAGAGGATCTATTTCTTTTGATGCAAAACACAATATTGATGGTGTTCTATATGTAAAGGGTTTAAAGCACAATCTTTTGAGTGCTGGTCAGATGTGTGACAAAGGTTATGATCTAATATTCAAGGACAATGGATGCAAGATCATGGAGAGCTCTGGAACAATGATTGCTACTGGTAAAAAGACTAGAGGTAATGTCTATCATTTGAAAGGAACTAATGATTAATGTTTGTTGGCTCAAACTAATGAGAGCTGGCTATGGCATAGAAGGATGTGTCATATCAATTTTGACAATTTGGTGAAGATAAGTTCTACACAGGCTGTAAGAGATCTACCTAAACTTGTGAAGTTGGTCAACACCATTTTTAAGGAGTGTCAATTTGGGAAACAAACAAGAACAAGTTTCAAAAGCAAAGAACAATTATCTGATGGATTGCTAGAGCTAGTACATACAGATTTGTGTGGTCCTGAAAGAACAAGAAGTTTGCAAGGTGACAGGTATTTTATGTTACTTATTGATGATTATTCTAGAATGACTTGGGTCACTTTTCTAAAAGAAAAATCTAAAGCCCTAGACAAGTTCAAAGCTTTCAAGACAATGGCTTAGAATGAGTTAGAGTTGAGGATCAAATACTTAAGGTGTGATAGAGGAGGTGAGTTCACATCAAATGAACTCAATATTTTATGTGAAGAACAAGGGATAAAGAGATAGTTGTTTGCACTTGAGACTCCTTAGCAAAATGGAGTTGTTGAAAGAAAGAACAGGATAGTTCAAGAGGCTACTAGGACTATTGTAAAGGAAGCTGACCTACCGAAAGTGTACTAGAGAGAAGCCATACATACTACTATGTACATCCTAAACAAAGTTCAAGTCAAAAGTAACAACTCTAAAACTCCTTATGAATTATGGTATGGAAGAGTTCCTACAGTGAAGAATTTCAAAGTCTTTGGTAGCAAATGTTATATCAGAAGAGAAGAATAACTAGGCAAGTTTGATGCTAGGTGTGATGAAGGAATCTTCCTTGGTTACTCTACTAAGAGTAAGGCCTACTAGTGCTATAACAAGAGACTAAAAAAGATCATTGAAAGTGCTAATGTGAAGGTTGATGAAGAAAATAAAAGAATATCAGAATTGAAGGGATATGAATCAGATGAACCTGCTGCTATAGTGAATGAAGAAAAAGTTGAACAAGAAGATAGTCAAGATGAAGAAGAGGCTCTAGAAAATGTTGTTAAGACTCCTAGGTATGTAAGGATTAATCATTCTGAAGATCAGATTATAGGTGACAAAAATAAAGCGGTAATGACAACAAAAAGAGTTATAGAAGAACAAGTGAATTACTATTTGCTTTCAAAAGTTGAACCTAGAAGAAGAACTGATGCAGATAGAGGAAAATCAAACTTGGGAACTAGTTCCTAGACCTGCTGGCAAAAATGTGATTGGCACCAAATGGGATTTTAGAAACAAGATGAATGAGAATGGAGAAGTAATAAGGAACAATGCAAGATTGGTATGCAAAGGATATTCTCAGGTTGAAGGGAGAGATTTGAGGAGACCTTTGCTCTTGTGGCAAGGATTGAAGCAATAAGAATGTTTTTGACATTTGAAGCATTCAAAGATTTCAAAGTGTATTAGATGGATGTCAAGTCTACAATCTTAAATGGTGAGTTGGAAGAAGAGGTCTACATTGAACAACTAGAAGGATTTCAATTATCAGACCAAGATAACATGGTGTACAGATTGAAGAATCCCTTGCATGGACTGAAGCAAGCCCCCAAAGCCTAGTATGCAAGGTTAGACAAGTATTTGTTGCAATTAGGGTTTAGTAAAGGTAGTGCTGACAACAATCTCTATTTCAAAATCAATGATAATCAAATCTTGATTGTCGTAGTCTTTGTTGATGACATTATCTTTAGATGAAATGAAGGTATGTGCATGAAGTTTGTAGGAGAAATGCAAAATGAATTTGAAATGTTTATGTTTGGTCAAATGAATTTCATTCTAGGTCTGTAAATTACTTAATCAGATAAAGGAATCTTCATTTATTAGTCTAAGTATGTGAAAGAGTTGTTAAAGAAGTTTGGGATGGAGGACTCCAAATCAGTATGCACTCCCATGATGACTAGCTACACGTTGAGCAAAGTTGATGAATCATCTAAGACTAATTAGAAAAGGTAGAGATCTATGATTGGAGGATTACTTTATCTAACTCAAACTAGACCTAATATAATTCATGCAATATGTCTTGCGGCAAGATTTCAAGAAGATCCTAGAGAGTCACATGTGATGGAAGTCAAGAGAATCTTGAGGTATTTGAAAGGCACATCAGATCATGGCTTATGGTGTCCAAAGGATAATGATTTCACTCTCAGTGCTTATATAGATGTAGATTGGGCTGAAGATGTTGGTGACAGAGAAAGTACAAGTGGAGATGCTTTCTTCTTGGGAATAGATTGGTTTCATGGCTGAGAAAGAAGCAAGATTCAATCTCCTTGTCTACTGCAAAAACAGAGTATATTGCAGCAGCATGTTTTTACACTCAAGTGTTATGCATGAAGTAGAGTTTGAAGGACATAAGAGTTGTGTATGCAGATCTAATTGCAATCTTTTGTGACAATACAAGTGTTATAAACATTTCAAAGAATCTAGTGATGCACTCAAGAACAAAGCATATATCAATAAGATATCACTTTTTGAGAGGAAAAGTGATAGAGAATGAAGTAAAGATGGAATATGTGTCCACAAAGAATCAGATTGCAGACATTTTTACCAAGCCTTTGCCTAAAGATACTTTTGAGAATCTCAGAGAAAAGCTAGGGGTCATTACCCCTCCTACTTTGAACTAAGATGCATAGGAATGCATCAGTTCAGTGTTGTCCAAAGCCTCATTCTTTGATCTAGATTGATGTTTTGAGAGCTACCTCTTAGGGGGAGAAGAAAGTGTTCCTAATATGTGTTCCTGACAAAGAGCAGTAAGTGTTACATATTGATGAAATAGCAATTTGATCAGAGCAAGAGAGTGCAAGTATGTGCCCTTTGCCATTGATGTCAAAGGAGGAGAGAAATCATGTGAAAACTTAGGGCGAGAAAGAGTACAGATGTGTAAAAAGAAAGGGGGAGTATCTTGTCTTGATGGTCTTTACATTTTTTTACATCATATGTTTCCATCAATGACAAAGGGGGGGGATTGTTGCAAGTATGTACCTAATTGGTGTTGTCATTGATGTCAACATATCTATGTTGTCGTTAGTGTCAACTGTGCTCTTATTTTAATATCTGCTTGTAATGAGTTAGATGTTGAAGATAATGAATAAGTATTCTTGATACTAAATTTCCAAGTGCTTTTGAGAAACTTTTCCCCTCCAATGGAAACAATGTATTGAAGAGTATCTTTGTTTATAGTAGAATAGTCCAGTAGATTGCTTTGCATTTCTTGTAAAATGAATATCTTTATCTATGGATTAGAAGTTAGTTAGAGACATGTTGGAAGTTGACATGTTCCAAGTTTGAGCCAATGATATGAAGATTTGAGTCAGTTATGTTCACCAGAGTGTAAACTTCTTTTTCTGTATGTCTAGTGGTAACAGAGAGAATGTGTTATGCTTCGCATTCTTGTGCATTTAAGTATTTTAGTACGCAACTTTGGAATAGAGTTTGTAATGATGATAAGTACCTTCAACTCTAATGGCTCATGATTTGGTGGTCTGCAAGTAATCCTTTCTATATGATAGTGGATAATAGTTATGTTCGAGTGTTCCTGATTGAAGAATCTCATGGACAAAGTGTTTAGAGGTTGTGTGGATGTTCTTGGTGATTACAATGTGTTTGTAGATGTCTCTTGATCGTGTTCCTACCTTTGGATTGGTCCGTAGAGAGAAATTTGGATTGTGGATGAAGTCTGTTCTTAGAAGACTTATTGTTAACATGAGTCTTGGCCGACCTAGTTGTTTCCACTACTTGTGGAGATGCATTGAAGATTGAGGAAGTGTGTTGTGGTGTGGAAGATTGCATTTAAGTCCCAGCTAAGGCATAATGTGATCCACATACATCTTTTCCTTAGCTCATTTTGTTTAGGCCCACACCTATTTCTATGTATGTGTGTAATGCCAACCTTGGAGATTGTTCCAATGGTTGATGAATGTAATGTCGACCTTGATGTACATTGCAAGGTTGATGAATTGTATAAAAACATGTAATGAAGTTGCAAAAAATATATCCTTGCGTAAAAATGTGAAGATAAGTAAAAAGGTGTAAGAAGAGAAGAGTAGAGGAGTTTTACTGTGCTTCAATGGAACTGAACTTAGGCATGGAGTAGATGTTATCAAATCAATTCACTAACCCTTGGTAGTGAGCCCGAACATTTTTAGTCTCAAGCATTTTGGGCAGTGAGCCCTAAGGTAGTGAGCCTCTATTTTTTAGTATTGTTATAACATATTTATTTCTATGGGCTAATACCCACCGTGGTTTTTCCCTTATAGGGTTTTCCATAAAAAATCTGGTGTCTCATGTGTCTCATGTGTTATTGTGTTGAGCTTCTTGTTTCATGCTTTCATGGTTAAATCTTAATAACAATGATTGAGCATTTGATGTGTTGATATTCATAAGTAGTTAAAGTTTTTGAGACAATTGATTCACCCCCCCTCTCAGTTGTCTTGTGTATTTCAACAATTTACATTGTGGTCTTCATAATCATCCCTTTCCTCGTACTCCTCGTATGGGGTTGTGTTGTCAGTCATAGATATTGCAGCAACACATGAAGCATAAGAGTGGGGAGCTTGGCACAACAGACACCATACAACATGTATACCTTTCCTCAGACGTTCAGGGGTTTGTTTAGACAAACCTCTACTATCATTAGGAGGGATTGGCTTTCCATCTCATCAATTTGTGTTATAAGGCTAATCTGCTAACCTTGGCATCTTTTCTTGTCTAGAAAAAGGAGGTCTATCTCTAGGGATCCTTTTTATCATTCATTACCATAGAATTCTTTATTTCTTTTACCTCCTTCCATAATTTTTCATACTCAGTAGCAAGAGGAATTTTATTGCTTTGTCCTCTATCTTGTGGGGTGAGTCTTACAGATACCTCTCTTAGAAATCTTTCTAGATGCCTTTCTATTATTTTCAATATACAAGGCTGCTTTGAAAGCATCCATGAGAGTTTGAGGCTCTCTATTTCTAATTAATATCCCATCTTGGGATCATATGCATTTTGGTAGATTACCAAGCACATGGGCTCATTTGGTCTTAAATAAGGAGGGATCTTATTACTCACCTTTAAGAACCTTGCATTGAAATCATGGACATTTTCATTGAGCCCCTTTTGAATTCTTGTAAATTTATTCACAACAAATCATGGGTCAATATTATCCCCATATTGTTCCTTGAAAATCCTCTTAAAGTCTATCCAAGAATCAATACTGGTGTCTGGTAGGCTTCTATACCACTCCCTTGCATCTTCTATCAGGGGCCGTATGAATAATTTCATTGTTACATCCTCACATTCAACCTCAAAGTCATCCATCACATTCATGAATGCCTTTAGGTGATCCTCACTAGATATGGCATTATTTCTAGCAAACTTTGGGACAACATTTCTTATTGTGTTCTCAATAGGGTTTGGATATCCTAGTATACTAGTAAAATCAATCTGCATATATCTAGTTGATTGCATCGGCCTTCTGACAAAAGGATTTATCAAGGGTTGCCCTCCCTAGTTACCTAGATTTATTGGGAGATTTGGAGGATTTAACAAATTTCATTGTTGTGTTATGTATAAGTTATGAATACTTGGCTAGGGATTCACATTAGGCACTATAGGAGAGTTTTGGTTATATCCCCCCTTGTCTTGGATAAGAATTATGTCTAGCCACTCTAGCATATGGATTTTGAGGAGGAGGAGCCATGACAAACTACTGGAGTAATGTTAGAACTTTATAGACAAAGTCCCTAGTATAGTCGCCAATCTATTGGTTGTTTTAAATTCCAAACCTAATCTCAAGAAAATAGATCTATAAAATAGCCACTTCTAATAATTGATCTATCTCAAGGGATTTGCCAAGGAATAGGAAATGGGGTTTCAATCCTTTTCCTCTGCACTTTAGGCTCTACAAGACCAAGGAAGGTGTTCCCTTTTTGACAGTGTTTATTGAATGAGGGGTTTCTAAATGCTTTCTCAAAACACTGTTCTAAAACAAATATGTTCTTTTTAGATTGCTTAAAGAATTAATGATAGAGTAAAGCAATGGGCTAGATTCTTAAAATCTTTATCACAATTCTTGGTGGAAGAACATGTAAGTAAACTAATATTAACATGAATACATAAATTAAACTATTCTTTGACTTTATAAATTATCAATGAGATTGAATGAGGATAGTAATCCTAAGAGATCAGTGCCTAAATCTAGGGTCACAGAGTCAAAACAAATACAAATGAAACTTAGTATAATAATGCATTCCCAACTCATATAAGAATACTATAATGATGCATTACACCATTACACCTTGAAATCAGTCCAAAACTAATTATACTTGCTAATCCCTACATACATCTACTATACTCAATATCTTTCTTAAAGCATTAAATTTACTCTGAATAAAAGCTATTTAGAAAAGATATCCTTGCACAGGAAAGACTGTGAAGATGAATAAGATTGATCCTTGATCAATTCATTATTTAGAAATATAGAAAAAGATACAATTGTAGGAGACAATGTAGTTTGAACTTTGACAATATATTCAAAATGATGAGCCAATACAGTCTACACCAATAGTTGCAAGTACAAATGAATCTATTCTTGAAAAACACCTAGAAGTAGAAAATTCCCTATTATGACTATGTACTATGTTAGAAAAAACTCCTCCAAGATCCTTGTCAATAGGTCTCGAATTCCCTTCTATAGAAATAAGGGAGAAAAACAAGCCTTGGACCTAGAGATAGATGTCAAGTTTTTACATTTGACAAACTTACATCAATCAGAAACAAAGATAACTGATTATGACCAGATATTTTCAAAGGAGCAGAAGTTGTTACATGTGCAGCTACAAAACAAGCTACCTTGGAAGATGTGCATTGAGAAATGTGATAACAAAATTTGTTGATCTTTGTCCACTACCTTTCATTCTGATTCGTTGGTTTAAGAGACATGATGGTTTGTAAGAAGACAAAAGGAAACCAGTATGGGACAAACATGATCAAGATTTAGAAATAAGAATGCCCCCTTTACTAACAAGAAAAGACTTGCAGAAGTATATTCTAAAGTTGAGAAAGGAATAAATAATAATATTCAACTTTATGAACATTCACAATGCTCAAAACTTCAAATGTCAAGAAAGTTATTATATTTCTCATCCCAGGCCTGATATTGCTCCTCTATTGGCCATTGAAAGGTGATGAGATTACTCACACAAGAAGCATACTTGTTGTTGTATTTGGCTAAAGTTGATTCAACTTCCCTTGTAAAATCTGTTGCAAGTTGATAGGAATCCCATAGTTTGTTGATACTTCTTCTAAACAAGGGAACACCAACCTTATCATCTTGACAGATAAAGAAAGAGAAGATTTGAATTATATTACTGAACTGAAGGATCCAAGATTGGCAAGGCTTAATATCACCATTATCCATCTTAATTGCAGGGATCACTCTAATATCATCACTATTAAAATTTTGAACCAACCTCAATGCCTTCTCCTCGAGGCAATTTATAAATGCCTGTGATTCCCTTGCTTCGTTTGTTTCCATGTAGATTTGTTTGATTTCTTTGGGAGCATTAGGTTCATGATTTGATCCTTTGTAAATACCTAATAAAGAAACAATTCTTGGGATCCATTTATTGAACAAAGGCATTGTTTTCCCTTCATCTTCACCTATTTTCTTAATGACTTGTGACAAGTCAGAGTAACACTTGTGGATATTTACTGCCTTGTCTGAAATCTTATCCATTAATAACTCCAAAATACTTGAAACAATAAACCAATTATCCTTCTGCTAACTATCAAGAGAATTTGCAAAAATTTCTTCAAAGGAATTGATTTGTTGCCTTAAGTCTTCATTTTCTTTTTCAAGTATAGATTTTGATGAGGAAGAAGGATCAGAAAAGAGAAGAATTAAATCTTTTATTACCAAAGTTGTATGTGGTGAGGCTGATGTTGAGGCTTACTATTCTTGTTGTTGTTGCCACTAGATTTCCCTCTCTTTTAACTTATTATATTCATGTAGTAAATACATATGCTCGTTCTCTAATTCATCATACTTTTTCTGAAGGGCATGAGTAGCTTCCTTACTAAAATTGGCAACTTCCACTACCATCTTGGATGCCTCTAGAGCAGAGGTATTAGATACTCTTTTAATTATCAGGCCACCTTTCAAATCTCTATCAAGTTCTGCAACCAAAGTTTTGTCAGTATTAAGGGCCAAAGCCTAGATAGCTAAGGTTTCCCACTTGAATTGAACCCAACTCCTATTAATGCAGCCTCAGCCTCTTCCTCTGTGGAGAAAACTATTGTGATGTTCACAACATGCCCCATTTTACTCCTTAGCAAAATGAGGACCCCTGTTGTGGCTTTGCTTTTTGCTTGTGTGTGTTGTTCTGCTTGGTGGTAAAGGGAAAAGAGGGTTAAAATTGCAAACTTTGTTGAAACTAGAGAAAAAATGCATTTTCAATAATAGGGCATGATATGGTTGGATTCCTTGTAAAAAATGAGCTAGGGTTGCTTTTTGAACCATCTTAAAATTTGCCAGATTTTGCAAGTTATGATCATTTTGGTAAATGTACATTTAGGTTTGTATGTTGCATGTACAAAGTCCTCTATATATCGCTTTTGATAGACAAGGTCCTTTGTATGTGTAGGGTCATTTTATACTTAGTCACATTTGCAATCGGGTTCATATATAAGGTTGTTTGCATGTTGAGTCACTTGCATATTGCATTTACAATCCCTTTGTATATCGCTTTCATATACAAAGGCGATTGTATATCCTTTCCGTGTATGCATTTGGTAAAAGTTTATATATACATACAAGGTGGACCTGAAATGGTTTTAGGGTTAGAATGAATTAATGTTTGAATTCCATTGCATGTATCTCACCTTTGTATGTTTGGCAGGTGAAACATACAAGACAAATGTGCATTTGGCTTTATACATGGCACGGAATTCAAAAGTTATGAAGCAGGGTTAATTTATTCTATATCCACGGGCTTGTCAAACATACAATACGAGTATACATTGGGCGGACCCGATGGAGTTATTAAAAAGAGTTAAGTCTTTGTATATCTTGTGCTTTGTATGTCTCGACATACAAAGCCGATACGCAATGACTTATACAACCGCCGGAACCGAAGATTTATTAAAACAATTTTAAATCGTTGTACATTTCGGGCTTGTATATTTATATATACAAATGGCTTTATGCATGGCATAGAATTCAAAAGTTATGAAACAGAGTTAAATCAATGTACATTTGGCGCTTGTATGTTTGGACATACAAGAGAAACATGCATTGCAATATACAAGGCCCCCCCATATACAAGCGTTGGACCCGAACAGTCTATTAAACAAGCTTAAGTCTTTGTATATGTTTTGACTTGTATATTGGCAAGATACAAAGATAGCATGCATTACGCAGATGCAAAAGAAAGTTAAGGAGAGTTAAATCGTTGTATGTATCCGGGTTGTATATTTTTGCATACATTGCAAGATACATTACAACCGCCGGAATTGAAAACATTATGGAATGAAGTTAAGTCCTTGTATATGTTCATGCTGGTGTAGATGTTTTGAGGCATACATTACACCTTTTACATACAAGCCAAATTTGAAATGAAAGTCCAAAATAGAAAATTCCTTACATATTTTACTACTTGCATGTCTATAAGCGCAACCTGACATACAAAAGAGACATACTTTCACCATATACAAGGGATTTGAACAGGAAAATGGCGAGAAATAGTGCGATAAGATTTTGAGGCCATTTTGGAGCCCGAATGCATGTTCCTAGTCAACGATGGTTGGCCCGACTGGTTTAGCATTGAGTATGAATTTTGACGCACATTTTTTCACGGATTTAGGGACCGATTTCTGCAATCACACAGTCACGGCTAGATTTAATAACTACTTATCCTCCTCCCAATTTATTAGGTGAAATGATATTTATTGCTGGTCTGTTTTTGCAGGTTTGCAGTTGAAGAAGGAGCTGAGGCTTAATGGCGATGACATCATGGAAAGGAGATCCGATCTCAGGAGCAGAGGAAGATAAGGATGAGGTGCGAAAAGTCAAGGGTCTTCATTAATGAAGACATAATGCAAATGGAGAGATTATTGCAGCAAACCACAGAAGTTATTATTGAGCTGCTAGGGTTTCTAGAAGGGCATATTTTGCCCAGATTTAGTATGCTCAGAGATGTTTTGGGAGGCTTGTCCTCCACCATTTATTACTGTAACCAGAAGTTTGAACCATTTCTTAACTTGGGTTTTGAGTTGTATTGAGGACAATCAAGTCTATATATTGTGCCTCTTTACACTGTAATATTTTACACAGGGATTTTTTAGAAAATAGCTGACAGTTGTAGTTTATCTCAACATTTAGAATAGAGAGACCTTTTAGTTTAGAAATAGAAGGAGGTCGCCTATGTCTGCAACAAGGAGCGTGTGGAACATCCTGCCTCCTTGTTGTATCTATAAAGCTTGTAAGTTTTCTGTAATTTGATCAATGAAGCTAAGAGTCATTCAGACATTGTAAATCTTATATGACTGTTTGTTTCTGATACAATTGAATCTAGAATTCTGCATCTATCTTCTGAGTGTTTTCTTTCTCTTGATTGTGTTTGAAACATTTTCTCTTAGAGCTTGCAATCTTAAGTGTATGTTTGTGAAAATGCTCAGAACTTACATTTAAGGTTTTTTGTCTGTGGATTTGATCAAGTTACTATATGATTTATAAAGTGCATAACAGAACAATTAGATTATTTGATAGAATGAATGAAATTTAGTGTAGATCTTTCTAACTTTTCCCAACCCATTTGAAAATACTTAGCTTAAAACGTAGGAATTTAAAGGAAATTGTCTCATATTTGAAAAGTATGCATAACCAAGTTGAAAGTAGACAGTTTTCATAAATATTTAAGAGGAGAAAGCTGCAATAATTCAAGAAAACTCTTTAAAAGCTTTGCAGCACAGTAACACTTTTATGCAAAAGAATGAACAACATGCTGATTTTTATGATCTTTTGCATAGTTTGAGTCCAGTTAAACATCAAGAAACCCTAAATCACGTAAGGCCCCTTGAACATTACAGCTTCACATCGACCAACTGAATTTGCCCAACAGGTCAAGACCTGACCATATTAAACTTGGGATTAAGCGAATCTTAACCGATTCCTTCATATCTTTCAAGTCAGTTTTGGTTTATTTTATGTGAATTTTAACTATTGTTATGACTGTGTTAAAATAATCATCAACAGTTTTCTGGCGCTAGAAGGAGGGCCTGATTGGATTTAAGGTTGATTTTCTGAGTTTTAATGCTTTATTATGAGATATGTTAGATCTCATAAAATTTCAAAAACCTAAAAGGTTGAAAACAAGGTCCCATTTTCAATGGACTCATATGGGGATAGTTTTCAAGTTAGCATTCCTTCATTTCAGGAAGTTTTGAATAGACAGCTTTATCCTGAGAATCTATCTAACTATGGTTTATTTGGAAGGTGTAGGGTACATAAGTCCATAGAGCATGGTGAAATTAATTGTTTAACTTTTCTTACAACGTTAGATTTGGCTTTAAAGGGGCTAATCTCTCTCTCAGATGTGTATAAGGCTGAAAGTTGGTAGGAAAATGAAGAGATTATGGAGCAGTAGGAGGATACAATATCAGCAATCATTAATTGTTCAAAGAATACAAAGATGGAACCAATGCTAGAAATAAAGGATAGTAAAATCTCTTTTCTGGAATCATGTGATGGTAAGAAAAATAATCTACCTTTTTGTCAAGGTCCAACTGTGATTAAGGTTAGTGAAAGGTATAAATATCCTAAAAAAAATAGGGAGGAAATCACAGCTCATGTTCATTTTCTAGATGATAAGCAAAGAGGATTTAATGAAAAGGAAAAGAAAAGTGAGGTTCATCTTGATTCATTATTTGATAAAAATATGGAATTACTAAGGAATACTTGTCAAGAGGAAATCTCTGGGTCTGACCTAAAAAGTTTTAATGAAAATAATTTGGCCAAGAAATTTTCTGTATCAGCAAATAATGGAGTCATAGGAAAGGGTAGTAAAACATCTTTCCTTGAGTCATTTTATGGTGAGATTGATAGAAGTTCTCTACTTCCTAATACAGGTGAAGGGGAGTGTAGTTATAAATCTTTCAAAACTTGTAGAGAGGAAACCATTTGTTAGGATAAGGTCTTTAATGCTGATTCTAATACTTTTGGGAAGGGTAGTAAAGCATCTTTCCTTGAATCACTTTATGGTAAGGAGAAGTATGGATAGATGAAAGAATTTAAGGGCACTACTGATGTTGAGATTCCTATTATAGCAAATGATGAAGTCATTGAGAAGAAAGTAAATCCTAGATTCATGGTTGACTTGTTTAAATTAAATGATCAAGTTCAAGATTGTTGTAGGTTAATGAAATCAGACTCTCTACTAGATGAGAAATGTGAGTTATTCGATGAACAAGTCATGAAAATTGAAAATACAAAAGATTTTGAAGTTGTGCATGATCAAGTACCAATCCAATGTCATCTTGAAAGTGAAATAAGGGAGTATTCCTATCAATCAAAAGATGTTGTTCCACCTTTACTGTCAAGTGATGTAGAAATGATTAATTTCTATCAGGTCATGATGATGAATATACTCACTTAAGTGCTGATGTGCAGGGAACTGATGAGAGCATTGAGAGGTTTGCTGAATTTGAGGATAAATTGAACATCCAGAATGAAGGAACAAAGCTAGATAAAGATGAAGAAATGATACATCTAGAGTCATTCATCTTTCAATTTAAAGAGAGACCAGACATGGAGCTGGGCAATGAAAGTACAAAATTAAATGGAGGACTAGCTGTCAATGAACAAGCATGTCCAACAGAGCCAAAAAAACATCAGGTTGTCTCTTTCCTTTCCCCAGTGAATGATGCTGAGTACTATTTTGATTATGGAAATTCAAGAGATAGGACATGTATATGGATTAATCATGAACATGATGAGCTACCTCAATTGCTAATAATTAAGAGTTATTTTAATAAACACAGTGAATTTAGAACACAAGATTTTTTTTCAGAATTCAAAGATAAATTTGCTAAATTGAGAACCATAACTAGTACCCTGACACTCCTGCACAATCTAAGGAAATATGCAAATAGGAGTGTCTTTGGGTCTTTTTCTGGGTTTTACTTGCCTTGTAGAGGCTTGTATATAGCTTGGTAGAGTAGTTTTTTTTTTCTATTTTTGTTTGTTTGCTTGTCTTGTTTTCTGTTGTTTCCTTTTGTAGGTTAGTTGTTTGTACAGTTTTCTTTTTGCTTTGTTTTCTATTTCTTTTCTATTTTTTCCTTTTGTTTGTACAGTCTGTTGGTTGGTTTGTTTGTTGTCTCCTCAGCAGGGATCTTTGTTTTTCTTTAGAGTATTAAGGAGAAAGCTAACAACCATTGAAAATAGTGTAAAATTTAGAATATTCAGGTTAATCATTTTCAATTTATGCATAACTTGTGACTGTCATGAATGTAGAGAGTTGTTTAGCTTCTGAAATTTCATATTCAATAATAGTGATTGAGAATTCAAGGGAAGTTTCTCATGATGACACACCTAAAATCCTTGGGTTTGTTGAACCTACCAGTGTAGATATTAGGTGAAAAATCCAAGGTCACCCTTGCTACCATTACAATTCTCAGCTTAATTTTAGCAAGTGTTCACTCCTTGCATCATGAAGTTACAACTGCAATATCTTATGAAATCTCTTTCAAAAATACAAAATAAAAAATAAATAAATATATAAATATATAAAGCAGATTATACTAAAAATCCAGATTAAGCCATCTAAGTAACTCTATCGGGGCTATGGACGCTCGTTGGCAGTGGGGCTCTACTTAGGAGAATTGTAACGATAACCTTACCAGGGCTATAGACGCTCGCTGGCAGCAAGGCTCTATCCGATCGGCTATGAGGGAATATCCTCAACTACGTAGGCTAATATCAGTCACTAGTTTATTCAACCGATCTTCAAGATGAGGATAATTAATCATGAGCAAACACCTAAACTGAAAATGAAAATTCATGCACCCTCATTGAATACCTTAGGTCCTAAGCTGAATAATGATTTGCAGGAAAGATAGTTGGGAGTTATGAATTTATTTCACTTAGTTTTCTTGAATGCTTTGAGTTTAATTGTTTTGTTTGGTTGCTATTTGTTGTGATGTTCACAACATGCCCCATTTTACTCCTTAGCAAAATGAGGACCCCTGCTGTGGCTTTGCTTTTTGCTTGTGTGTGTTGTTCTGCTTGGTGGTAAAGGGAAAAGAGGGTTAAAATTGCAAACTTTGTTGAAACTAGAGAAAAAATGCATTTTTAGTACCAGGGCATGATATGGTTGGATTCCTTGTAAAAAATGAGCTAGGGTTGCTTTTTGAACCATCTTAAAATTTGCCATATTTTGCAAGTTATGATCATTTTGGTAAATGCACATTCAGGTTTGTATGTTGCATGTACAAAGTCCTCTATATATCGCTTTTGATATACAAGGTCCTTTGTCCTTTGTATGTGCAGGGTCGTTTTATACTTAGTCACATTTCCAATCAGGTTCATATATAAGGTTGTTTGCATGTTGAGTCACTTGTATATTGCATATACAATCCCTTTGTATATCGCTTTCATATACAAAGGCAATTGTATATCCTTTCCTTGTATGCATTTGGTAAAAGTTTATATATACATACAAGGTGGACCCAAAATGGTTTTAGGGTTAGAATGAATGATTGTTTGAATTTCGTTGCATGTATCTCACCTTTGTATGTTTGGCAGGTAAAACATACAAGGCAAATGTGCATTTGGCTTTATACATGGCACGGAATTCAAAAGTTATGAAGCAGGGTTAATTTGTTGTATATCCACAGGCTTGTCAAACATACAATATGAGTATACATTGGGCAGACCCGATGGACTTATTAAAAAGAGCTAAGTCTTTGTATATCTTTTGCTTTTTATGTCTCGACATAGAAAGCCAATATGTAATGACTTATACAACCGCTGGAACCGAAGATTTATTAAAACAATGTTAAATCGTTGTACATTTTGGGCTTGTATATTTATATATACAAATGGCTTTATGCATGGTGCAGAATTCAAAAGTTATGAAACAGAGTTAAATCAATGTACATTCGGCACATGTATGTTTGGACATACAAGTGAAACATGCATTTCAATATACAAGGCCCCCCCATATACAAGCGCCGGACCCAAAAAGTCTATTAAACAAGCTAAAGTCCTTGTATATGTTCTAACTTGTATATTGGCAAGATACAAAGATAGCATGCATTACGCAGACGCGAAAGAAAGTTAAGGAGAGTTAAATCATTGTATGTATCCGGGTTGTATATTTTTGCATACATTGCAAGATACATTGCTTTACATACAACTGCCAGAATCGAAAACATTATGGAATGAAGTTAAGTCCTTGTATATGTCCGCACTGGTGTATATGTTTTGAGGCATACATTACACCTTTTACATACAAGCCGGATTCGAAATGAAAGTCCAAAATAGAAAATTCCTTGCATACTTTACTGCTTGTATGTCTATTAGCACAACCCGCTATACAAGAGAGACATACTTTTGCCATATACAAGGGATTTGAACAAGAAAATGGCGGGAAATAGTGTAATAAGATTTTGAGGCCATTTTGGAGCCCGAATGCATGTTCCTGGTCAACGATGGTTGACCCGACTGGTTTAGCGTTGAGTATGCATTTTGATGCATGTTTTTTCATGGATTTAGGGCCCGATTTCTGCAATCACACTGTCATAGGTGGATTTAATAACTACTTATCCTCCTCCTAATTTATTAGGTGAAATGATATTTATTGCTGGTCTATTTTTGCAAGTTTACAGTTGAAGAAGGAGCTAAGGCTTAATGGTGATGACGTCATGGAAAGGAGATCCGATCTCAAGAGCAGAGGAAGATAAGGATGAGGTGCAAAAAGTCAAGGGTCTTCATTAATGAAGACATAATGCAGATGGAAACATTATTGCAGCAGACCACAGAAGTTATTATTGAGCTACTAGGGTTTCCAGAAGGGCATATTTCGCCCAGATTTGATGTATGCTCAGAGATGTTTTGGGAGGCTTGTCCTCCACCATTTATTACTGTAATCGAAGCTTTGAACCATTGCTTAACTTAGGTTTTGAGTTGTATTGAGGACAATCAAGTCTATATATTGTGCCTCTTTACACTGTAATATTTTACATAGAGATTTTTTAGAAAATAGCTAACAGTTGTAGTTTATCTCAACATTTATAATAGAGAGACCTTTTAGTTTAGAAATAGAAGGTCACCTATGTCTGCAACAAGGAGTGTGTGGAACATCCTACCTCCTTGCTGTATCTGTAAAGCTTGTAAGTTTTTTGTAATTTGCTCAATGAAGCTAAGAGTCATTCAGACATTGTAAATCTTATATGACTGTCTGTTTCTAATACAATTGAATCTGGAATTCTACATCTATCTTCTGAGTGTTTTCTTGCTCTTGATTGTGTTTGAAAGATTTTCTCTTAGAGCTTGCAATCTTAAGTGTATGTTTGTGAAAATGCTCAGAACTTACATTTAAGGTTTTTTGTCTGCGGATTTGATCAAGTTACTGTATGATTGATAAAGTGCATAATAGAACAATTAGATCCTTTGGTAGAATGAATGAAATTTAATGTAGATCTTTCTAACTTTTCCCAACCCATTTGAAAATACTTAGCTTAAAATGTGGGAATTTAAAGGAAATTGTCTCATATTTGAAAAGTATGCATAACCAAGTTGAAAGTAGACAATTTTCATAAATATTTAAGAGGAGAAAGCTGCAATAATTCAAGAAAACCCTTTAAAATCTTGGCAGTACAGTAACACTTTTATGTAAAAGAATGAACAACATGCTGATTTTTATGATCTTTTGCATAGTTTGAGTCTAGTTAAACATCAAGAAACCCTAAATCACATAAGGCCCCTTGAACATTACAGCTTCACATCGACTAACTAAATTTGCCCAATAGGTCAAGACCTGACCCTATTAAACTTGGGATTAAGTGAATCTTAACCGATTCCTTCATATCTTTCAAGTCAGTTTTGGTTCATTTTATGTGAATTTTAACTATTGTTATGACTGTGTTAAAACAATCATCAACAAAAACCTCCTGATCTTGCCCTCTTACAGTATCCAAAACAATAGTAGAAGCAATATCCCACTTAGGGAGTAATAAGGTTCCATTGTCTCTAATCATCTTTATACCTTCTTCTGGAGTGATATCCTTAACCTCCTCCTTCATCTGTGTAAGTACCCTGATGGATACTTGCTCCTGAGTTTCTTGAGGAAATTGAGACATTTCTTCCACCATTGTTTTTTCATACTCCTACTCTTCCACAAGAACTCAGAAAATTCTTTAGAATTAACAAAATCATCATCACTATAGACATTGAAAATTGTCTAGGTCTTGTTTACACATGACCTTGTATGTCTTTGCCCTAGGTCCTAGTTACACAACACATTGTCGACATGAACTTGTATATGTCCCCTAGGTCCTAGTTCATCCTAGTTCATCTAACCTTATCCCACTTAATCCCATTTATCCCTAGGTCCTAGTTCATCCCATCTTAATCACATTCTTGATTAATTAAATAAACCCACTTTATTTAATTAATCCCACTTGATCACATTCCAATTAACTAAATAAATCCCATTTGTTTAGTTAATAATGCCCCTTCACATGTCTCACATAATTCAAATTAAAAATTTGAATAAACCCCTCACCTCTCATCACATTGTGACACATGTCGCATGTCTCCATCTTCCACTTAATAGGCCTTCACATGTCAAACTAATTCAAATTTGAATTAGATTCCTTTTATTCTCCATTGCACACTTGTCATGTGACTACAATCCCTCTTTGAGTGGGAAACCCTAATCCAACCCTAATTGATCTCAACCATTTATATCCTCCAACATAACTCTCAATCACAACTGTTCAATCCAATCAGCCATATCCTATAAATCTAGCCTCCTCTAAGCCATTTGAAATGAATCTTCTTCTAGTATCCACATGCTGTCAAAATTTCTTCTCAATCTCTCATCCAACTATCTTGCATTCATCCAATCTTCCATCTACCAATCCCTATCCTATCATTATGCTGCATAATCGAGCAATCAACATTCATCTCTTTGGGTAAAGCTAGAGTGCTTTGGGTGCAGCATTCTCAACCCTATCAATAGATCGTGAGTCGATATGAGGTTTGCATTCGTTTGATTTGCATTTGTTATCATTTCCTTCATGTCGATTTTCCATGATTCCATTTGGCATAGACTTAACCACCAAAGATAGCCGCCAAGGGTAAACTGTTATATGTTAACACATTTATTCTAACCATTAGCGGTCACAGCGAACTACCAGGTTAACCTCTTGTGCCTCCACATGCCAAAGGAGGTTGATTTTTTCATTTTTATCATAACTTTCACATACGAAGGCAAATTTTCACAAAATTGGACTCGTTGGAAAGCTAGAAGAGAGAACTATGCAGTGGTGAAGAAATTATTAGGTGAAAGTGCTATTTTGAATATTTTTTCATAGTCAAAATCAAACTTGATTTTAAACTTCAATTGAGCATATCTTGAGCATTTTTGATCAGTTTTCAGCATTTTTTTAAAAATTGCATAGAATTTCATCTAGAATCTGTTTATGCAATCCATTTTTCTATATTAGATCATTTTTATTAGATTTTTATCAGATTCTTGATTTTCACATAATAGTCTTCTTGGCTAGTCTACTTTCTTCTTTCTTAATTTTGTGGCTTGCAGGTGACCTTACGGGGCTGGAACAACATCAGGATCAGCATCTACAGTAGCTTGGGATAGCAAAACAATCAGGTGTATCCATTTCATCATTCATCTCTTTCATTTGATCAATTAATCTTATTTGCATCACACATTTCAACTTGGGCTTAAAATGAATATTGCTTTAGTAATCACATCAAAAAAATTGGGCTAAAATTAACCATTGTCTTCACTCACACATCTTGACTTTGGGTTAAACAAGAACAAGTGTCTTCATTTCTTGGTGAAGTTGCATGTGATCAGTGGTGTGTATGCTCTTCTCATGCGCTTCGTGTGATCTTGAGAATCAAAAACACCTCTTATCCATTCAATTTTCACACACACATTTTATTTTCTAAGGGTTAATTAACCAAGTGTGAGTGTGAATCAAGTGTGCGTGTGTATGCTCTCTCCTCACACCGCAAGGTGATCTTAGAGATCAAAAACACCTCACTTGATTTTCTTTTGTTTACCCTTTCCTAGGAGGCCTACTAGGGGATTTCATCACCCCTAGAGACAACCTTAATTGAGGCTAAATCGAAAGACACCCTCATTGGGAGTTGGAATCTTGTCACTCTTGGCTAATCCCTAAAGAACTTTATACCTTTGGGAAGTGAAGGTGAAGGGTGGGTTACCCTTTTCTCCTGACTGTGTGGCAGGATTTCACTTTCAATTCCATAGTCAACCTTGTGCAATAGATAGCCTAAAACCTAATTGACCATACCCCACTTGACTAGACATTAGGGCTTGTTGATGTGTCTTCCACATGTGATTGTTTAATCATCATTACATTCATTCAAAGTCAAATTCAAAATTGGTTATGTGTCTTGCGTGAGTGATTCATGATTGTACATGTGTGATCATCTGATTGAGCATTGCCAAATCAAGCTAAACACCAAACACATAAAGACAAGTCATCCAACTCATTCTTCCAACACATTCAACTCCAATCACTTTCATCCTAATAACTCATTTTTAGCCATTTCATCCCTAATCATATCCAAGGCATTATCCCATCACATCAACATCATCCTAATCATCCTAATCATCATCTAGTAATTACACATCATCTAATCAGTCCAAGCCAAATCACATCACAACTACTTTCATCCCAATCTAAATCCAAAAAAACCCAATCAAAAATCAAGACCTTAGTTGATCATCATCAACCGTTATCCAAACTTTCTTGAGATCATTAGTCTATCTTAAGTAAGTCATCCAATTAAATCAATACAATCAACCCTCTATTACTTAAGTGCCATTAGCCTACCTTAAGTATAGATAATCAATCCAATCAACCCTCTTACTTGAGATCATTAGTCTATCTCAAGCATAGAGAGCCATCCATAAAAAAAAATCAAATCATCCTAAGGTCTTGAAATTTGATCCCAATCACTCCACATCATCACCTACATTTCCCATTCTAAACCACTTTCACCCCAATCCATTCATCCTAATCACCTCAATCCAAGTCATCCCACCTTGTTATCTCACATCACCCTTACCATTATCCTAAATCATCCTAGTCACCTACCCTAATAATTCCACCATCATTCATCCTAGTTCCTTCAAGTCATCCAATTTCATCATCCTAGTCATCTTTGACATCCTAATCATCATCACCATAGTCCTCATCATCCAAGTAAAATCCTAATCATTTTTGGCCATTACACATCATCATTCTACCTAGCCAATCAATTCCCAACATATACCACTTGTAAACATGGACATGGAATTTCTATACAAAACTTATGAGAATGATCCTTATGGCACCAAACTAATGCTTAACCAATTTAGGCAACTTAGTTGGTTATATAGAAAGGAAGAAGATCCCGTGTCACCACAACATCAACAATTCCTGCAACATCAAGTCCTAGGCTAATATCAATGATCGTACATTCCATCACAAGCCTAACAAGCACATAATTCAAACACTAATACCACCACATCCATACCACAAATCACCCTCACTATTCCTAGTAACAGCCCAAATGCAAGTACTTCCATAAGTCTACCATCCAATGATCCTAACTCCATTGCCATCATCTCCCAACTACTTTCTCAACAAACTTCCAACAACACCCAATATCCACAACAATCCACCTCACCAAACCTTTCACCTACATATCCTATCATGCCACCTCATCACCAAACCTATCCACATGGCAATCAAATGTCCTTACAAGAACAACAAGCAAGTCCCAATGGCCCTATGTCCATGAACCAAGCAAGCCCAAGTTCACTTTTGCAACAAACATCATTGATAGACTTAAGTCATCTTATGTAAAACCTAAAATCCTTTGACAAGGGAGAAACCAACCTAGCAAGTGCCTCCTTTGAGTCACCTTCCATCCAATCATATGCCAACACATGAGCCAACTAGTCCTATCCCAACACCTTTATCAAGCCCTTCATTGCCTTCATCACCTTCATCCCCATGTTCCACTAATCCTTCATTAAAAGATTCCATGGAGATACTTTTAGAGAAATTGGTCCAAGCAAATTTGATTGAGCTATACCCGCTCAAATCATATTCTCCATTTATGATTAAACCTAGAGGGTATAATGAAAAGCATTATTGTGCATACCATAGGTATAGGGGCCATACCATATCCACTTGTGTCTGATTTCAAAGATTAGTCAAGAACCTCGAAGATGGTGGTAAGATTATCTTGGATATAACCAATCCCTCTAAATCCATTATCTTTCCATCTAGCCCAAATCCTAATCCCATTATCCATCCAACAAATCCCAATCCTAAGCCTTCAACTTCCACTATTACCATCCATCCACTATATTGCCCATTCACCCATACCCTTGCAAAGGATGTGATCCATTGGCTACTAGAAAGGAATAAAACATTTCCATGTCATCAAACACCTATTCTTGAGCCTCCCCACGAGTCCTTAAACCCTTTGTCTAGTCTTCTAACCCCATCATGTGATCTATAAGCTATCAAACTTATTAAAGAGACTTCCACTTCCATTCAAGAAAACCAAGAGTTATGTTAAGAGCACGATCCTAAGCATGAAGAAACCATATCCCCTAAATCTAATCAAGATCAAATCATCCCCATCCAATCTATCCATAACATGTACCTTCTTTATGATCAAGATGATACCTATGAAGAACTTCTCCATGAGTCACTTGATCCTAGTCATAACCCCACAACTATCCATGAACAAGACACCCAAGACCTACATGCTCCATCTAATAAAAGTCTTGTTGACTTACTTGAGCATTCACCCCATTCCATAGCCTTCATTCAAAGCAAAGAGACCTCTCCACCTGGCCACGATCCCACAATATCCAATTGTCATGATGAGACACTTGTCCCCCAAGCAAACATAGAAGATCAAACAAATAACTTGGATCTAAATGAACATGATTAAGATCCTAATCATCCTTCCACATCCACCATTGATCCCATTTCAAATCCACCATATCCTACTAGTCTATCCACATTCAATCATGAGTGTTCCTCCTTAGAACACCAACAACCATTATCCACTTTACCTTCTCCATCCAATAATCAACTCAAGTCTAGTGTCCAAAGTACATCTAGTCCTATTGTCAATCACATACTCTAAAACATGAATTATCAAGGAAAAGGCTTAGGCCTTCATGAACAAGGCATTTTGGAGCCAATCCATGTCAAGGTCCCTCCTCGCTCATTTGGCCTTGGATACACACCCCAAGATCAACAATCAAAAGATGTTGGTACTTCCTCCACACTTCCTAAATCCACTTCCTTCCATCATAAATCCCATCATATTCCTAGAACATACATTGCCATTCCACCTCCACCATCCTACAAATGTCAAAAGCATGTGACCATACACCTTCCACCATCAACTTTACCTCCACTACTCCCAACTCCTAATATCGCTCCATCCACTTTGCCACCATTGCTATCAACACCCCCTTATCCAATCATTCATAAATACCATAATCATGACCAACAAGTGCACACATTGTATAAACAAGAAGTTTCCACTCATTTCATCTACCACATGGGATTCAAAAACAAACATTTGGATGCCTCCTTACATAAAGCCAAAAATCCTAAGGGTCCTTATACCTTAAGAAATCAATTCAAAAATTCAACGCAAGGTACATTCAAAAATCCATCCAAACCCATACCTCCAAAAGCAAAGTCCAAATGCAAAATGGTATGGGTACCTAAGAAAAAATCAAGAAAATCAAATGAAGCATCCACATCCCGAAAATCCCAACCATCCTCTTCCATTCAAAAATGCCATTCCATTCCAAAGTTTCAAATTCCTCCATCCCACATGAAAAGCAAAAATCAGAAAAATACTAAGTCCATGTGGGTTCCAAAAGTCCTAAATCATCCATCTCCTAAGTAAACATCACCATTGCTTCCTACACCACCATCCAATTAAATGTTTCCATGTTTATCACAGTGTGTGCAATTGTTGGTCATGATTCAATTTCACACCTTCATCACTCCATCATTCACTCATTATCCTACATATCTCCCACATCACCTTCCTATGGTCCATGCTTTTGCATAAGTCCATTATAATCCACATCATAATCCACATCATAATCTACTATCTATCTTATCCATCTCACTTTCACGCAATCACCCTACCAACATCGATGAGCACATTTGACATGGTCCATGTGGCATTCTTCTCCAATGGGACTATCACCTTTCATGGCACTAGACACTTGAGTCCCTCTCATCCATATCCACCTTCTTCCATCCAAAAAGTCAAAAAAGTCAAAAAAAATCAAAAAATCAAAAAAGTAAAGATAAATCCCTTCGTCCAATGGTGAAAACCTGGCAAACAGGCACCTTGGATAAGTACCATGATGAAAACCTAGCAAATAGGTGTCATGTGTAGGTCGATCTTATATGTCACTTACACTTGGGGGCACCTTGTCTCCTCCTACATATCATTTTCATATCCTATCCATTGCATACACATTCCTACCATATCAAATCCATTCATCCTCCCTTCCTCTTTTGATCTTGACAAAGACATGGAGGCAAAATGTTGAAACATGTTTTGGATATCTCTTGACATACCCCTCATCCTTTCAAAATAATCCTATCATTATCCTCTTGCCATTACCCATTTATCCATCCTATCCAACGTCATCCTATTATCATCCCATTGTCCTAAGTATTGTCATGAAAAAGCCTAAGTCTACTATCTAGAATGGGGCATGTTATTCCTATGCAACATAGCCTTTGGAGATCACATCCTTATGCATGCATCCATTGTGAGTTTTTCATCCTATCCACTATCGTACATTCCTTTATCCATCCATTTATCATGATCCTTTCATCCATCCCCTATCGTCCATCCTTTTGTCCAATTCCATTCATTCCCTTGCACCTAGACTTGGTTTCCCCCTTGTCATTGGTAGCTAGCATAAAGGCTATCAAAATGATCATCCAGTGCCAACGTTTCAAAAAATCCAAAAACATCAAGACATTTCAAAATCCAAAAAAAATCAAATATCCAACAAAATCCAAGCAATAAAACCATTCCACATCAAATCATGCAAATCACATTCTTCCATTCAAATCAATCCCAATCATCAAACAATCTATCACATCAAATCCATCCAAACAAATCCAATCACATCATCAAATCAAACCAATCTATCAATCATCCAATCTATCAAACAATCAAAAGCAAATCAAAAACTTCATTTAATCAATTCAATCCAATCCATATCATCCCATCAATAAAACACAAAATCAGAACTACATCTCATCTTTATCATTACGTGCCTTGATCCCATGGACACGGGTATGTAGGCAGTCTAGAGCACGAAGGAAGTACCTAGATTCAGGCACAAGACGATATTCTTGTTTCTTCTTTCATCATTCTTCTATCACCTATCTTCATCACTTCATCAATCTCTTCTTCCATTCATTATCATTCAATCCAATCCAAGCAATAATCCAAATGCAAGTCATCCTTTATCCATACCAATCAAGTTAATCAATTGTGTGAAATTATCCAATTGCAATCCTTGGTCTTGATCCTAATCTTGTTGTAAACTAAATCAATCAATCCAAACATCATCATCATCAATGGGATATATCATTCCCACATCCTTGTGTTGATCTAGGGATATATCATTCCCTGCCATGACAACACTATCTTTATCAAATTATCAATTAATCAATCACTTAATCATTGGTTTATAGCTTGACAGGGGCAATACCTTGTTTGTTTTTGTATCATTTGTGCATGCTTGCTTGTGTGTGTTATCATTTTTATCTTGCATTTGTATCTAAATCCAACCTAGCTAATATTCATATCTTGTATCTAGACAAGGTTGTATTATGCTGGGGCATGAGACACATCGTCACCTTGCTCCTTATACCTTGGTAAATAACGTCTCATGTTATATCAAACATCATGGTTGCTCACTTTCATTGCAGCATAATGCATCATTCCCCTTCTTCTATCCATTCCTTTATCTTTTGCCATTTCTTTCATTTCGAGAGCATACCCGTGTTTGTCCAACCCACCTATCCTCTCGAGGGGGCATCATCATATTATCCTTTTCCTCTATCCATACCTTAGCTTCTTTGAAATTATGTTACTCGACACAAATCTTATCATCTCGTAACATCATCTCAAAGAGGGGCAAATGTAGACACTGAAAATTGTCTAGGTCTTATTTACACATTACCTTGTCTGTCTTTGCCCTAGGTCCTAGTTACACAACACATTGTCGACATGAACTTGTATATGTCCCCTAGGTCCTAGTTCATCCTAGTTCATCTAACCTTATCCCACGTAATCCCATTTATCCCTAGGTCCTAGTTCATCCCATCTTAATCACCTTCTTGATTAATTAAATAAACCCACTTTATCTAATTAATCCCACTTGATCACATTCCAATTAACTAAATAAATCCCATTTGTTTAGTTAATAATCCCCCTTCACATGTATGACATAATTCAAATTAAAAATTTGAATAAACCCCTCACCTCTCATCACATTGTGATACATGTCGCATGTCTCCATATTCCACTTAATAGGCCTTCACATGTCAAACTAATTCAAATTTGAATTAGATTCCTTTTATTCTCCATCGCGCACTTGTCATGTGACTATAATCCCTCTTTGAGTGGGAAACCCTAATCCAACCCTAATCGATCTCAACCATCCATATTCTCCAACATAATTCTCAATCACAACTGTTCAATCCAATTAGCCATATCCTATAAACCTAGCCTCCTCTAAGCCATTTGAAATGAATCTTCTTCTAGTATCCACATGCTATCGAAATTTCTTCTCAATCTCTCATCCAGCTATCTTGCATTCATCTAATCTTCCATCAACCAATCCTTTAGCCTATGGTTATGCTGCATAATCGAGCAATCAACATTCATCTCTTTGGGTAAAGTTAGAGTTCTTTAGGTGTGGCATTGTCAACCCTATCAATGGATCATGAGTCGATATGAGGTTTACATTCGTTTGATTTGCATTTGTTATCATTTCCTTCATGTCAACTTTCCATGATTCCAATCACTTATGAAATTTTTATTGGCTATGGTTCTTATGTCATCTGAAATATCCTTGCCCTAAGTGGCAATGTTGATGATCCTATTCAAAGGCAACTCCTCAGGCTCATTTCTACTAGGGGACAACATCTCACATTGTACTTCCTCCTCAGTTATTTCCATCTCTTCTTCATTATCTGGATAATCAACTAAGGGGCATTGTTCAATTTTCCTCCTCTTTGGAGATGGTTCCCTATGAGGAGAATCCATTTCAATTACTAGCATAGGAGGGGGAGATACTTGTAGAACTGGTAAAAGAGACAAAGCTAACTAAGTTTGTGGAGGAGCCTGTGCAACTTGTTCTTTGACTTCTTCCATTTTGGATTTTCTCTTGAAAGTATACATCACTTGATTCTTAGCAGGGGTCAGGCATGAGGGCCTTTCTTCTTCAGTGGGCTCAACAAACTTGCCATCTTGTATATCAACTAATTCATCAATATGTGACAAAATACTTTTTATCCTAATGATGGGATGAACAACATCCAGGAAAATTCCTCTATAAGAAGGCATCTTATTTCTCATTGCTTCATCATACTTCATGAACATAGACAACTTTGCTCTTTTCACCCTAACTTCCTCATCAGTAGTAGAATTTTTGATAACATCCTCAGGGAGAAACACTTGATGGGCAACATAAGACTTATTGATACCTCATCTAATGTTATTGATGTAACCTTTAGGGTGAAAGAATCTGACATGCCCTTGCTTCATTTAAAAAAAATTAATGTCATTAAGATTAGCAAATCATTCCTTGTTCATTCTAAATTTAGAAAAAACTATTAGGTAAGGGAAGAAAGATCCCTTCTTCTGTCCTCCCAGGTGAATTCTTTCTGACTCAGCCAATAGGCAAATGGCTTCCAAGAAACCAACCCTTAATGGCACATACTTAGGTAAAATATGAGGACCAATAGGGGTACCATAGACTCTCAAATATATGCCCTCCTCATGGAGGAATAAGTCTCCCTAATTATGCTTAATGTCTAAAGTAGGTGTCCTTATTGTAGGTCTTAGGAAATTTAACAATGGGACTAGAATCCTTGGTATATCTATTTGAAACTGTCTTAATACTGTGATCACAAAATGGTCTCTAGAGAACCTATAACTAGAACTAGGATAATGCTTGTCCCATATATGAGTCCAAGACTGGACTAGCAAGACATTTCCCATGCTATCAACATGATTAATCATCACCTTAGGGCTCCAGTTTATCATTATTTTCCCTTGATGGAGGAACATGTGACACAACAATGAAAACCATCAAAATTTGAATGGTTCCTTCTTATTCTTGATCTCTACTAATCCCTTATGTATATGTTTTTCTAGATAAGAAGAAAAATCAAATTGAACACTTTGAGATGGGTGTTGAATATCAGTAGCCATATAGGTGAAGTCAATAGGGATTCTTTCATTCTTTTCCTCCCTAAAAACTTGAAAGAGAGCATAATAGATTTTAGAAACATAACTTTCAAAAGTATCTAGCTTGAAAGGCTCTTGCTCATTTTGAGGAATTTTCACTGATCTACCACTTGGTGCCTTTTCTCTAAATCTAAGAAAATATATAGTTATATAACTGCTCTTGTCCTTTGCATATAGAGCTTTGAATCTATCTATATCAATTTTTGTAGAAGCAGCCAAGTTTAGCCCAAAAACTATGGCAATAGTCTCTTTATTAATTGACACCAAAATGCCCCCATTCTTACCCCTAATTACTCTAGCAGCTTCATCATAATGGGTAGCCATGGCTAGGAGCAATTCAGCATCTTCAAAAACATTGGTGACTACCAACTTTCCTAAATCCCTCATCCACACATTTCACAATGGTGAGTGAGCATTTCTTTTGCTCCACCAATGGTTAAATAATGACCAGCTAGAAAGAGGGATTTCTGCATCTCTACACTTAAGGTAATTATCAACTAGTCCATCTTTGCTTTCCAGGCCATTGACTTTTATCCTTTGTGCAGAGGAACCAGGGAGTTGGGTTATGAGGTCCTCATGCAGGACTCATTTTTGGGAGGTGGAGAAAGCATGGGCCTTAGGTGGAGCCATTTGAAATGATGAAACAAAGGTGAGAGTTTTCTTCTTTTTCTTGTTCACAGATTCTTAATTCAGAACTCAAAAATATTTTAAGAGAAGGAAGGAAGGAGTAAACCCTAATGGAAACAATCAAAGTGTAATAGATAAGATGTAGACAACTAACTAGATTGTTTCACATAGCTGGCTCTAAATTGATGCCAAGCATGTCGTAGCAATTACCAGCTTCAATGCTTCAATGTCTCAAATTTATGAAATGGTAAGTATAGAAAACTTAGAGTGTGAGTTATATAAGAAGTACCATTAATTTAGGGCTGAAATCAATCATGTTTGCTATCACTCTGTCTTGTGTGAACTAGATATGCAAAATCATTTACTTCTCTAAGATTTGAATATCAGCTGTCAGATTATGAAGCACTAGCAGAGATTGGATGGCCACGATCGGTCCTGAATATTTGACCCCACTTGACATGTCAAGCAACATTTATTAGGCTAATCAAGAGGCTCCTTCTCATTATTCCTTGATAGTTATTAGAAAGGACACACTGTCGAAATGATGTCATTCTTGCCACAAGGTGGCTTTCTGTCATTTCGTAGTCTAACGGGGCACACAAATTAATGACCCTATGGAATGATAGAAAGATGTAAGCACACTTAATTTATCATGCCTTTCTCCACCTGGACTTAAATTTGTAACATGGATGCCATATGTCACTTTTCTGCCTTTCCGTGGATGCTTAGTGGGACCTCTTGGTGAAGCTCAGTAGAATGGTGGAGGCCAGTGAAGAGTATCCACGTGGTAATCAGGACCCACCACTTCTTATTGTAGTTGATGAAAGAATTCTTGCCAGATGGTGTCCTTTTGTAGTTCCACAGATAAATATTTTATCAACTTTTTAACATAGACGGAGCAGTGGAAATGAACCAACATGTGCCTCCTATCAAAAGAGTTAGTGTGACCCAACCCTCAGCATATATCCTTTTAAAACAACCTTCATCCACTAGGAAGGAAGGGGTCATGGGACCACTAAAGGGTTAATATGAAAAAGTATTTTGACATCTTTGAAAAATATTTGGCATGGGCCTGAGGCGTAAACTATATGGCAAGGGGCCGATAGACAACATACCTCAAGACATAACAAGGGAACTTAACAATTGAGCAATGGGAGATAGGTGGTCAACCTATAAATATAACAAAAGTGATTTTCATTGCCCATACTAAAATGATACTAGGGTTTAGGTTTTAAGGGGTATTACTTAGAGTATTTTCATTATGCAAAACCCTACTAGGCCGGAGACCACCCTAATATGTCAACCCAAGACTTAGGCCAAACACTAGAACTAGGAAAGATTTTATAGGGTCCCACCATGTTTGATGCCACAACAAGGTTAGAATAATGAAGAATCTTTCTATGTCTGTCAAAGTTCTTGAACAAACACATATTAGACTTTTTCACTAGGTACCTTCTAAGCCATGTTCCAATAACAACCACTGATCCTGTAGGGTACTTGATGTTTTCTCCATCTATAACAAGGGCATCTAATTCTTTTTTTTACCTCAACATAATGAAACAAATAATAATTTGTTCCTTATTCATTGTCTTCAACTACAATAACTGCATAAACATGACCTGTATTGATATGTGCATTCAGTTTGATGAATATAGTCAACAATACAAAAAACTACAAAATAAGATGGAATATTGAATTTTAGTAAATTTGAATGCTAATAATACCTAGTTGAACTAGATCTAAAACATGGTCAAATTCAACTGATGATTCAATCTATGTTAGTTGTAGTTTTATCGGGAGTCGATACGTTTCAATTGGGTTTAGACTTCTTGTACACCATTCATCAACCCACTCCTTTGACTCACATTCATACCAAGCTTGATCTGTTCATGAAGAACAAAAGCATACCACCTGTCGCATATGAATACTCCATGAACCTACATTAGATATTCTAAAAGAGTGTAGCTCACTCAATCCTATCAATGTACAACAATCCTCATATTTGTAATGTTACTATCATCAACCAACCAAAAATTCTATGAACTATAGACTTACCTTCATTACCTGAACCCATTGTAGCATTACACCATTTGATAATAGATCTCACATCTATCAACTTTGCATTGTCTTTGTAATTCAACTCTTCTCATGCTAATGCTCTTTTGATACATGCTCCTGCACTATCACACTCCTGGGCTTTCCATGCCCGGCCTTAGAGAAATTCCACATATGTTGAACACCATTCATCCTATGCATCTTGCTCAATGAATAGAACATCCATGAGTTCTTATATTGTGATGCACAATTATCTAAGCATAGGATATACTGACCAATTGATATGCTCCTACTAGCCAAATTATGGTAGAACATCTGAAAGCAGCTTTGCATGAACTTTGTAGAATGTGTGTGATCATCACTGATATAAAAATGATACTCCCTCAAGATCTTCCTATCATCCTCAGTACTATCATTTGCATGAATGAATACTATATGCACAAATATAGCAACCTATGTAGAGTTGTAATACTATGATTTCACCTCATTCTATGGCTATAGTGTGTAGTTCTCTAGAAAGTCAACAACTAAAATGATGGTATCAAGTGGAAACATGTCCTTTCATAACTTGAATTGCAAATCCAACCATCAAGCTCTATGGGTATGCCTTGCATACTCGTAAACTATATTCTCTCAAAAAATAGAAATAAACTAATACACTTGAATCTTTTCAATGACCAATTCACACCTTTTTCTTATTTACCATCTTTTAGACTATATGCCATTGTCTTATATTTTCCAAAACTTACTAGTTCATTTCCAATTGCATGTGTGTTCTCCACATGTTCACAAATTGGCAAATATTGCAAACCACCACAATGATCACATGTGACATCCAAGCATAAGTTCTTGTGGAATAATTGACCATCAACTCTTTGACATTAGATGCTCGATATGAAATCTCTTGAAGATCTAGGTGGACATTTTATATTACACTCCTACAAAACATTATTAGTATACAAATTTACACACACACACACACACACACACATATAAACATCATAATGATTAGAAAACTCAATATGTACTCTACAACAAGTTGTGAGTGTGTGATTTATTTTGACATAAAAAGGCTTTACCATTTCAAAATACATTTGACTAGTTTTGATTTGAGGATACATCTCTTGAAATTTCTTGAAAAATTGTGTTTGAGTCACATCAAAAAAATGCTTTGGATGTGGCTAATAGGTTTGACAACCAATTCTCCTTCTTACAACATCTCTTACATTAGGAGATACCCTTGTGTTATTTTTCCAAAATTCTTCAATGATGGATCTCAAGTCTTCAACAAAAACTTTATATTTCTGTGGGAGTCTCCTAGAGAATAGCCACAATTCATTTCCATTTGGGTCCTTAGCTCTTTCACGCCTTCCAATGGCTCTCATTAGAGTTTTTCTACTTATTTTCAATTCTTCACTTGTCTTTCTAATGAGACGAGATTTCTTTTTTGCTTACAATTTTCGACGTAATAACACATTGTGTGAAATTACTATCCTTAGTGCATGAGGTGGAACCCACACTCTCATATAAACTTATTAGATTTTTTACAATTGATTTTTCACTTGAAGTATTCAATGTTCTTAGGCCAGGAATCTTTATAATGGGCATAAATTTTAGATTTCTCATCAATTCAACAAATAGTTGACATCTTTCATTTTCATTTAAGTTCTCAAAAAATAATTTCCATATCTTATTGGTATATCTTTGGCAAGTACACTTGGGAATCTTATCCTGCATGGGCTTCAAAACACTCTCATAGATATCAATTAGAAACTTAAGATTTCTATGCAAAATTCTAGGAGGCGTTTTCAACATGGTAAGGTTGACTCAGTATTAGAAATTTCTTCAATTTTACTTGAGATCTAGGATAGATGGTGTACCTTCAATTAGAGATGGAAAAGAAGAAAAGTCTTGAAGTTTAGATGGAGAATATGGTGTACCTTTAACTTGAAATGTGAATGATGGTGTGGCTCCAAATTGAGAAGAGAATGATGATGTACCTTCACCTTGACCTACAAAATATGGAGTACCTACAAGTTGAGAAGAGAATGATGATGTACCTTCAACTTGACTTGTGAAAGATAGAGTGCCTCCAACTTTGAGATTCAATTTCCTCATTGAATAGAGGTTTTGCATTTGTTGCCTTTGTGCCACCAATTCTATCTCTCTTAGATTAATTAGATGATTCATGTTCCTCTTGAATTGGCAACGGTGGTATGTCTTCTTCTATGGTTGATAATTTCCTACTTTCACAAAGTTGCCTCATTTCTTATCTTTTCTTTGCATTCTCAGGTTCACACTCTTCTAGTGTTAGAGTCTTTGCTTATTTTCTCAACATGATGATGATTTCTATATGCATCATGATAAGATAGAAATATTAGTCCATCTTGGTACAATAGAGTAAAGTAATTTCATACACAAATCTCAAAATAATCATATAATTGTTAGAAATGAAGGTATAAACCACACAATGAAAATCTGTTTTAACCTTATTACCCTCTAAACAATGTAGAATCAATGGAGATTGCAGCATAAATTAAAACCCACTACACAGAAATAACAAGCATTAAGAACATAACACATAACATAGTATGTAACATGGAGAAAACCCTTACAACTAAAAAACTCCACCAAGAAAAGAGGCTCCAAGTTGTATTATCTTCAAATGTATGAGATTACAATACATGCACTTCCTCTCTCTTTCAGTCCTCAATCCAGCAATGCCTGTTAATCTCAACTCTAATAAAAAATGTAGTACAAAAATCCTTATAAAAGGGGGTTGCCTTCTAGGGCAACATAATTGGCAAAATATTGACCATCAGATCTGTGACCTAATGACGAACGGTTTAGATTCACAATAATAAAATATCAAATAAAGTGTGGTTTCAGGGGCGCTGCCCCCAAACCCCTGTCAGGGCGCGTAGCCCCCAGATCCCCCACCGAGGGGATGATCCCCTTGGACCCCTTGTATGGGGAAACCCCCCTACAACCCCTTGTTGTAGATGAATGGGGCGTCGAGGACCGGATATAAACATGTAGCTGAAATAAGACCATTGATGGTGAAACCTTTCATCCCTTATAGGTGATTTACAAACAATATTAGGAGTAATTAATTACATAGGATTTACAAAGTTGATGGCACCTTAATGTTGATAACTGAGAGGGGGGGGTGAATCAGTTATCCTAATTGAACTTTCCTTTTAATTGAAGCAGCATAAAATCAAACAAAAAACATTAACCATAAAACAAGAAACACATGACACAGTATTTTTGACGTGGAAACCCTGTTAAGGGAAAAAACCACGGGGTGATTAACCCAAAATTATTCTCTGTTAGAAGAATAGGAAATTACAAAGATGGCACTTGCCAATTGGGGCTCACTGCCCGAGCACACTGCTCACAAGAGGCCCACTGCCTACAAGAAGACACACTGTCTACAAAGTGATGAGAATCACAGTCTTGAACTGATTGGAAGCATCTGCATATGCTGGAGTTCAGTTCCGGTTAGGCTCAGTACACTGATCTGCTGCACTTCATCTTTCCTCTGTTCTTTATTCTGCTATCTTCCACATACCGGATCCTTTTTGCTACCTCTGCTCTTTCTCTGGACTTATTCGCATATCTCTCCACACTGACACACATTTCACAACTAAATCCATCCTCTATATATATCCGCACAAGTAATTTCATCACCTTTCTAGTTGGCATCCGGAACAGTCTAGTTTCTTACAAACTCTCATTCTGTCGGCTGAATCCTTCCTCACCAAGCAATGCGGATCAAGCATATACTTGTAGATATCATTAATCATGTCAGCCAAACATGATTCATGCCTTCACAACCTCTGTCATCAACAGTAACCCATCCGGAAAGTAGTCTGATACTCTGCCAGTCAGTTCTTCCTCTGTTTTCACTGTCTCTCAGGAATCCGGTACTCAACCATTCATATCTTTTTCCTTGTCCATCACCGGAGGCTAAATCCTTGGAATATACCACTCAAGGTAGTCCTCTTGACTTCCCCAAATCCGCACTGCACCAAGACACTTCCTCTGAGAGGTCCGGACCAATCTGTCAGACCTTGCCACATGCTCTGTTCTTCTTCACCGGACCACAACATTCTTTATTCTGACTTTCGGTAGAGACATATCATGTCTTGCGGATATGTGGGATGACCTTTGTTGCCATCAATGACAACAACCATGAATCCATATAGTGTCTCTTGCCAACAATCTCCCCCTTTGGCATTGATGGCAACACTTAGTGAAAAATGACTAAGTGTTTTCACTATGCTCCCCCTTTGCTGATGCTCTGTCTTTATATACAATTTCCGGAACTCCCCCTTAGTTGGATCCCTCATTTTTCACTGCTCCTCACTCCCCCTTTGACATCAATGGCAAAGGGTAGGGTCCGCATATCAAAATTTTCAAAAATTTCTTATACTTAGCCGCATATTTACATACTCACATATATTGAAGAATGTCTGCAAAGGATGTCTGTAATTGAATCATTTCGGTAGCCCAACTTTGCTTCATTCTGTCTAAAATTGAAATGTGACCACTTAACAAAAATGCAAACACTTCTGCCCGCTTGAGATCTGTCGGATCTTTTGTTTGGGCGGTGGTCCTAGCATCACTGATGGCCTCATGCATGGTTTCCAACTTAGGGATTATAATCCTTCTAAGTTCTCCCATCCGGTTGGTGATGTTCTTCCTTTCCTTCTCAAGATTCTTTATTTCGTTCAAGACTGCAATAGTCTGACATTCTTGATTTATTATAGAGGAAGAGAGAGGATCAAAACTTTGAGATAAGCTTTGTAGCTTATCCTGTTCCTCTTTTATTTTCTTGTCAAATGCTGCTGTTGCCTTTGACCAGGATATACAAAATTTATAGATATCACCGCCATCCTTAAGAGCATTCTCTAAGCTCCTTATTCCAATGCTTACAATCTTCCTATCCTTAGAGATTAATTCTAATATTTCTGAAAATCTCTTATCCAAAAATTCCTTCCGGACCTTTTCTTCAGCTGATTTTTCTAAAGAATCAAAATGTGTATCAACACTGCTGACTAAGGTTTTTAGATTACCGGAAGTGGAGGCTGTCGGATCTATCTGGATTGATGGCATGATCTTTACAAGTATTCCGGAAGCAGCCTCTATCAACTCACAGTCTTCCATATGAGACTTCAGGAGCTTTTCATTTGCCTTGGCATTTGCAAATGAAGCTATCTTCATTGTTTGTACCGGAGAGAGAGAGTCAAAATCAAATGGACCTTTGAGAAGCTCCGGTTCATCAATCTCTAGAGTTTCTTTACTCAAAAATTGTTGAACAGTTTGTGCAGTGTCTCTTGCCAGAGACAGATGTTTCTTTTCTTCTGCAGTCTTAGAACTGTCAACCTCTTTGTCTTTCACCACTGCTTCCTTCTCCTGTAGTTGCTCTTCTTCTTTGGATCCGGAGACTGTAGGGGAAACCGGAGGAGAGATGCTAACTTGTTCATGGGCCACTTCTTCTTGAGCAGAGGGTCCCAAGTCCTCACTTGTCTATTCAGGGCTCACTTCTTCCGGAACAGAAGATTCCAAATCAGCAGCTGTTTCTGCACCTAAGTCCTCTACAACAGGAAGATTGAACCTTTTGAAGGCCTTCCGGAGGATCTCTTCTGTTTCTTGGGCCACTTTGTCAGTCTCACCAAGCATGAGTTGATTCATCCTGGCTTTGCTTCTGAACTCATCTTTACAGTCCTTGAAGATAATGTTCATTGTCTTGGGATCAATTTGAGGATATAGCTGAATAGCTATCTGCTCCCGGATCTCAAGATCTTTAGCATGAGCATTATTTTTTCTTACTTCCATTTCCTTTTCTAGGCTTTTAGGAATAAGAGATATTATTTCAATGAAAGCCTTATTATATATGTTAAGATATTTCACTGTGGCCTCCTGCAGAGTCTTTTGGTCGGCCTCACTGAAGTCATCATATGATTCAGTCATTGGTTGAAGGTTTCCATCCACCGTGACCGACTTGATTATGCTCTCTAGTGACAGAGTGGGCTTTTTAACAGTTACCTCTGCCATTTCCTCCTTGTCTTGGCCTGTGGAGGGCTTACCGGATCCTTTCTTTTTCTGTTTCTTTACTTCTCTTACTCCTTCATCTGATTCTGTCTCCTCTTCATCCTTTTGGCTTCCATAAGCCCTTGTGGCTTTTGCCTTTGATCTCTTACCGGATGCCTGGACTTCCGGTTTTGAATTTTTGGTTGAGGGAGGTGCAGATCTCTTTGTTGATCTGGTCCGGGTTGGAGCTCCAACCGGAGCACTTTCTTTGCTTTTCTCTTCTTCCTCGGCCTTCCTCCTCTTTTCCCGGCCGGCATCAAGTGTCTCCTTTGAGATACCTAGGCCTTGAGCAATGTGCTCTACTTCTTTTCTTACCTTTCTTTTAATCTCAGGTTCCCTGAGTTCTACATGTATCTTTACACTCAGCTCCTCAAAGGTTCCAAACCTTTCTGCCTTAGGATCTTTGGGCTGACTTAGCATGTGTTGAACATGCAGCTCCACTATCTGTTCATCAACTTCATACCCCATGGGCATGATCCAGACAGTCCTTGGCTCCACTGCCTCCATTAGGCACTGATCAGTGTCAACCATAAAGCACACTGATTCCTTGTATTTCTCAATGAGAGACTGGGGAATTCTCTCTCTTGCTTGCATCATGCTTTGAAAGTTTTTGAAGTATCCCCATAGAGCTGTATTTCTCGCTTTTGCATCCCCAAGTCCATGCAAATAGTCTCTTATCTGGACTGCAACAGGTTTGTCATTTTGCCATACCCATCCACTTGTTCCGGGTAGCTCATTCATGAAGTAGAAGAATAGACATACAATCAGAGTACCATACTTAAAGGAATTCTTCTTATCCTTCTTGATTTTCTGTATGTTTTCCATTAATTGGCTTAGTAGTAGTTCGCAGAGATCATATTCTGCATTCTTTCTTAACATTTCATAAGCAGTGTATATTGCAGTTCCGGATACAGAATTCTCCCTGCTGGAGTGATAGATCTTGTATCCTATTATCATTGATGCATATTTGATATCCGGATCGGAGATGTCTTCAATGGTCATTGCCCTTTTGTCAAATTTTGATCCGGTGGCCTCAGTTACAATGTTGTTCTTGACAGATTTGAGGATAGGTACTCCTCCGGAAGAGTGTAGGCCAGTTACTGCTCTAATTGCCTCTTTTGTGATCTTGCAGGGTCTATCTAGCCATAGAAAGTTGTCATGCATTCTGCTCAGTACATACCGGACCCATTCATCCTCTTCAAAACAGGGGAAATGAATAAATTGCTCAAATTGTTTCTTCTGAATATCCTTATACTCTGGTTTAAGCTCAAAGGCATTGTCAATCAGCTGCTTGTGATAGAGGTCTCTTAATTTGAATTCCCCAAATTCCTCAATGTTTGCATGTATGTAAACCCTAATGTCTTCGGTGTGTAAAACTCCGTGGGGAACACTAGAGAAGGCTCCTAGTGGGTCTACCTCTAATGATTTGTAGGGATGTTTCTTGAATGAGGGGCGAGGTCTATCAGAGATCTTAACTATGTTTGGAGTAGCCATTCTTCAAAGATTTGCAGTGAGGTAACGAAAAACGGAGAATACCTTATGCGCCTTCGGTTTGCACGGAGTGGTTGGATTGATTTCTTTATACAATAGCTTTGGCAGGAGATCCTTGGTGCTTGATGAACCTTGTTGCAGAGTTCCACTTTTCGCTTCTTCTCGAGTGCAGAATGAGCAAATGACCTTTGAGAAATCCCTTAAATTGCTCCGCGAACCCTAATACCTGTCTGCAATAAATGCTTCACCTACATCATTCCGGTTTGCCTTGTCTGGATAGCTTGGAGTATCCCGGATTAGTCCTGATCTGTGGATATCATCCGGATCTTTCAATCATGAATAAATCGAGATAGCATATTACAAGATCATCTCAAACACTCTGTCCAATCCGCAGAACAAGATAGTGCATTTCCAGATCTTTCCGGACCTTTTTGTAATCCTCTATCATACCGGAGCATCTCCCTGAACAGGTCTTATTTGATTGATCACAGCTTCTTCATAACTTCATGTGGACCTCTGAAAACTTGACTGAAGTATCTCAAGACTCATATCTACAAACCCTTTGATCCGCATCTTGTGCCACATCCGGTACCACTTGTTTGGCTGGGGGAACAAGATTTTCTTTAAGTCTCCCCCTGAGCCTGAGCTCACCTTTTAATTTCCGGAAGAAATATCAGCACCAGAGTCTGGTGCGGATCCAACCTCTATATTCTCTGAACTTTTCTTCACCCATATCTTGCTCATCTGATTCCTAACCTCTTCCGCATTCATCTTTTGTTTACCCTTGTCTTGATTCTGATTATACACCGGACCTCTTTTGTCCTGATTCTTGTTTCTGCAAACTTTAGCATTATGACCGGACCTATTGCAGATTTGGCAAATAACATTTCTTTGCATATTTGACTGATATCCTCTTGATCTGCATTGATTAGCCATATGACCTACTCTATTGCATGTGAAGCATCTACCTTTGAATGATTTGTTTACTTGCATACTTCTGCATTCATGGGATTTGTGTCCATACCTTTTGCAGTTGAAGCATTGTCCGGAGAAGGATGAATTAATCTGATTCATTCTCATTCTGCACTGATTAGCTTTGTGACCAAAGTGGTTGCAGCTGTGGCAGTATCCATTGAAGGATGGATATCTTTGAGCATTTGGTTGTCTTACCGGAGGTCTTCTAGGCCTGCTTCTTGGATTTTCTGATCCAAGATTCTTCTGACCGGATCTGGAGCTTTCTCCTTTCTCATATCCCAAACCATACTTGTCATCTGTCCTCTTTTGACTTCCAAGAAGAACTTCAAGTTGAGCAGAACTTATCTTGAATTTTTCTTTATATTCATTTGCTGTTTGAAGGTCTCTTTTGAGAGAGGCAATTTGATCTTCAAGTTTTCCTTCATTATCTTTGGCATCTTCAAGATCAGATTCAAGATGTCTGATAATCCTGTCCATCTGGTGGCATTCTTCTGATTTTTCTTTAAGAGATTGTCTTAGATTGTCTTCAGCCTTTCTTTTTTCTTCAATCTCTTGAGTAAACTTTATAGTTCCTGATTCCATTTCATGTCTTAACATAATGACTTCTTTTGATAACTTTTCACATAACTTGGTTTGCTCAGTCAATTCTTCATTTGTATTTCTTTCTTCACTTTGTCTTGCCAACTGTTGAAGCAGCTCCTTTCTCTTTTTCATAGAGAGACTTAATTTGTCTTTTAATTCTCTCATGAATTCATCAGCCTGTTTGAGTCTTTCCTTTAATTCACTGACTTCAGAATTCGACTGTTCAAGATCCTCAAGAGCAGTCTTGAGTTGCTCCGTTAAACCATATGCATCCATTTGAAATCCCAGATCTTCCTCAAGCTGTTAGGCTCTATTTGGAGGAACTTAGCTCTGATACCAATTGTTGATAACTGAGAGGGGGGGGGTGAATCAGTTATCCTAATTGAACTTTCCTTTTAATTGAAGCAGCATAAAATCAAACAAAAAACATTAACCATAAAACAAGAAACACATGACACAGTATTTTTGACGTGGAAACCCTGTTAAGGGAAAAAACCACGGGGTGATTAACCCAAAATTATTCTCTGTTAGAAGAATAGGAAATTACAAAGATGGCACTTGCCAATTGGGGCTCACTGCCCGAGCACACTGCTCACAAGAGGCCCACTGCCTACAAGAAGACACACTGTCTACAAAGTGATGAGAATCACAGTCTTGAACTGATTGGAAGCATCTGCATATGCTGGAGTTCAGTTCCGGTTAGGCTCAGTACACTGATCTGTTGCACTTCATCTTTCCTCTGTTCTTTATTCTGCTATCTTCCACATACCGGATCCTTTTTGCTACCTCTGCTCTTTCTCTGGACTTATTCGCATATCTCTCCACACTGACACACATTTCACAACTAAATCCATCCTCTATATATATCCGCACAAGTAATTTCATCACCTTTCTAGTCGGCATCCGGAACAGTCTAGTTTCTTACAAACTCTCATTCTGTCGGCTGAATCCTTCCTCACCAAGCAATGCGGATCAAGCATATACTTGTAGATATCATTAATCATGTCGGCCAAACATGATTCATGCCTTCACAACCTCTGTCATCAACAGTAACCCATCCGGAAAGTAGTCTGATACTCTGCCAGTCAGTTCTTCCTCTGTTTTCACTGTCTCTCAGGAATCCGGTACTCAACCATTCATATCTTTTTCCTTGTCCATCACCGGAGGCTAAATCCTTGGAATATACCACTCAAGGTAGTCCTCTTGACTTCCCCAAATCCGTACTGCACCAAGACACTTCCTCTAAGAGGTCCGGACCAATCTGTCGGACCTTGCCACATGCTCTGTTCTTCTTCACCGGACCACAACATTCTTTATTCTGACTTCCGGTAGAGACATATCATGTCTTGCGGATATGTGGGATGACCTTTGTTGCCATCAATGACAACAACCATGAATCCATATAGTGTCTCTTGCCAACACTTAATCCTAACATTCTCTCACTTGACATCATACATTGTAAATACCCATAGGAAAACCATAAAATAATCAGGCACTAGAAGCAAGGCCCATGACCTCTCTGCACCAAACAAATTTCTTTGTACTCACAGGCTTGGTCAAAGCATCTATAACATTCTCTTGAGTGTCTACCTTCTTCAGCTCAATCTATCTGTTTGCAACAATTTCTCAAACAAAGTGATACTGTACATCAACAAGATTAGTCTGAGCATGATACATTGGATTCTTGGCCAAACATATAGCACTCTGGCTATCACAACCAATCCGAATGATCCTACAATCAAATCCAATTCCTATACATAGTCTCATCAACCAAACTGCCTCCTTAGAGACATAAGTAGTAGCCATATACTCTGCTTCTATGGTGGACAAAGCAACTATGGGCTGCCTCTTACTCATCCAACCCACTGCTCCTCCAAACAGAGTAAACACATAGCCACTAGTGGACCTTCGATATCCAAGTCACCTGCCCAATCTGCATAAAAAAATCCCTATATGTCCAACGATTTATCAACATTATCAATACCAGAGTAAACCAAATAATCAAGAGTACCTGCAAGATATTTAAGTACCCTCTTCACATAATTCTAATTCTATCTACTAGGGTTAGACATAAATCTACTCAAAACTCCCACTTCTTGGGTAATATCTGGCCTAGTTCAAACTATTACATACATCAAACTCCCTACAACACTAGCATATGGCACATTAGACATATCCTCAAGATCATCCTCAATCATTGTACACATATCTAATGAAATCTTAGTGCCAATGGGTAAAGGAACTCTAACTAGGTTACAATTATGCATACTAAATCTCTACAAAATGGTACTCACATACTTACTTTGTGACAACCAAAGCTTTCTGTTAACCCTGTCCCTTCTACTCTCCATTCCTAGAATATACGTGGCAGCTCCAAGATCCTTCATGTCAAATGCACCTGAAAGCTAGGCTTTAAGTTCACTGATCATACCCTTAGTATTTCTGAAAAATAACATGTCATCAACATACAATGCAATAACCAGTATAGAATCATCAACACAATAAATGTAAACATAGTGATCCTCATCACTTCTAACAAAACCTAATTTCAGCACAAATGAATCAAAATTTTGATACCACATTCTGGGGGATTGTTTTAAACCATAGAGAGACCTCTTTAACCTGTAAACCCATTTTTCTTTCCCTTTTACCTCAAAACCTGTAGGTTGTTGCATATAAATTTCTTCCTCAAGATCTCCATGCAAGAACATAGTCTGAACATCCATTTACTCAATCTCCCAATCATAAGCTGCAACAATGGATAAAAGAAATCTAATAGATGTCAATTTAGTAGGAGGACAGAATATTTCACCAAAATCAACTCCCTCTCTCTGGGAGTAGCCCTTGGCTACCAGTCTAGCCTTCTACTTCTCCAATGACCCATCTACTCCAAACTTCTTCTTGAAGACCCACTTAGAACCTATGGCCTTTCTTCCTTTGGGCAAATGAACAAGATCCCAAGTGTTACAAGAGTCTAAAGCCATCATCTCCTCCTACATGGATAACTGCCAAGACTCACTATCATATGAGATATTAGCTTCCCTGTAGGATCTAGGCTCATCATTAGTACTTAATAAAGTAAATACACAATAGAAATCTAGTGGCCTATACCTGTCAACTGGATTCTGATATCTTGTGGATCTCCTCAAGGGTTGAGTAAGGGTCTCAACTTGTTCTTCTGTGTGATCATCTATACCAACTTCTTCTGTAACAACAAATTCATCTTCATCAAAAGTACTTGAATCTTCTTCTTCTTCACCCCCCAATCCATCATTCTATTCTTCGTAAGGTACATCTTTCTACTCTAACTCAAAGTGCACTCTCTTTACCTTTTCATCTTTTTCTTTTGGTTGCTCAGGTTTAGAAATAGCTCTAAGTTCCTTGAAAATAACATCTCTAGAATAGATAATCTTATGGGTTAGTGGATTCCAAAGCTTATAACCTTTGACATTATCACCATATCCAATGAATGCACACTTTTCAGCTTTTGGATCCAACATAGATCACTTTTCCTTAGGCACATGAACAAAATCCTCACAGCCAAAAACCCTTAAATGTGAAACAAAAGGTTTCCTACCTGTCTACACTTCATAAGGTGTCAAATTAGGAGCCTTGCAAGGAGATCTATTTAATAGGTAGCAAGAAGTACACAACCTCTACCTGAAAGCATTTACCCAATTGTACATCACTCAACATACTTCTGGCCCTTTCCATGATTGTTCGGTTCATCCTTTTTGTAACACCATTCTACTGTGGTGTATACAGAATTGTCTTTTGTCTAATAATACTTGCATTCTTGTAAAACTCATCAAATTTATTAGAGAAATATTCCCCTCCATTGTCAGATCTTAATATTTTTACCTTCAACCCTAATTGGTTCTCTACAAAGACTTTAAATTCCTTAAACTTAGTGAAAACTTCAGATTTGTGTTTCATAAAATAAATCCATGTAAATCTGGACACGTCATCAATGAAGGTAACAAAATAACAAGATTTTCCAATAGAATCACTATCCACGGGTCCAAACACATATGTATGAATAATTCTAACTTCTCTTTTGCTCTATTAGTTCCTAAAGGAAATGATTTTCTATTTTTTTACCAAACACACAATGCTCACAAAAATCAAAGTACTCATCAGAATAAGAGAAATCGTCCAACAAATCTTTATTCTTAATAGTTTTCAAAACATTATTTCTAGTGTGGCCCAATCTATGGTGCCATAACATACATGTATTTTTAGTACTAACCTCAGATACATAGGAGGCATTACAAACTATAGTGGCTTCAAGCTTGAACAGGTTTCCCAATCTCTTCCCCTTCACTACCACCAAATTCCCTCTCACCAATCTACAGCCATGCTTGTCAAAAGTCACATGCATTCCCAAATCATTCAGCTTTGAAATAGAAATCAAATTTCTAGCTAATCCAGGAACATGATAAATGTCAAATAGGGTTTTAATCCTCCCATCACTAAAACACAACTGTACCTTTCCTTTGCCAACTATCAGATATGTAGAGTTGTCTCCAAGGTAGGTATTACCTCCATCATATTCTTCATATGCGGAGAACCATTACTTATGTGAGGTCATATGAAATGAGCATCCTGAGTCAACCAACCAGTTTTCATTAGAAACAACATTACATGCAGAAAGTAAAACATCTTCACTTGCATTCTAGGACTTATCAGAAGCACTCTCCCACTATTTCTTTGGGTTCCTACACTCCTTCACATGTCCCCTTTTACTGCAGTTCCAACACTTAACTCTATTCTTCTTCCCAAGAGTCTTAGATCATCCCTTGGACTTGTCCTTAGCCCCTTTCTAATCTCCTTTTGGTCCTCTTTCCATAGACCTTACCCCGACACTGAGAGCATCCCTTGAACTATCTAAACTTTTCTTCCTCAATTCATGTGACAGAAAAAATGAAACAAGAGCATCCAACTTTAGATCTATGAGGTTAGCATTGATAGCCAAAATAACATTCTCCCATGACTCAGGCAAAGAATAGAGAAGCAATATACATTTTTTTTCCTCATTCACCTTCACATCTACAGATGCTAGTTGACTCAATAACAAATTAAATAAATTCAAATGCTCTGCAACGGATTCACCCTCTTTCATTTTTATCAAAAATAACTTATGCTTTAAATAAAGTTTATTTACCATACTCTTGGCTTGGTAGATCTCACCTAGACACTTCCACAAGCTATGTGTGGACTTCTCACTTGTAACATTCAGTAGAACTAAATCTGCAACACATAGCCAGATTGTACCTCATGCCTTTTTATCTAGTCTTTCCCACTCATCGGGAGCAACATCATCTAGTTTCTTCTCTTTCATAATAGCCAACCACTAGTTTCTTTCTTCTAGTAAATCCTCCATTTTTAGGTTCCATAATTTGTACCTCATGCCATTAAACTTCTCAATGTCCAATCGAGAGGTAGAAGGAATAGTGGATGAAGCCATGATATCTACACAAGATCTGCAAGCAAAAAACCACATCTCCCACTACAGCTAAAAAACCTTCATACTACCACCCAAGAATCAAAACTGGCCAGGCTTTGATACCAAATGTTAGAAATGAAGATGCAAACCACAAAACAAAAGTTTGATCATTCAAACCTTATTACCCTCTAAACAATGTTGAATCAATGGAGATTGCAATATAAATTAAAACCCACTACATAGAAATAACAAGCATTAAGAACATAACACATAGAACAGTATGTAATGTGGAGAAAATCCTTTCGGGTAAAAAACTCCACCAAGAAAAGAGGCTCCAAGTTGTATTATCTTCAAATATATGAGATTACAATACATTCACTTCCTCTCTCTTTCAGTCTTCAATCCAGCGGTGCCTGTTACTCTCAACTCTGATAAAAAATGTAGTACAAATATCCTTATAAAAGGGGGTTGCCTTCTAGGGCAAGATAACTAACAAAATATCAACTGTTAGATCTGTGACCTAATAACAAATGGTCCATATTCACAATAAGAAAATATCAAATAAAATGTGGTTTTGAGGGTGCTGCCCCTAAACCCCCGTCGAGGCACATGGCCCCCAGACCCCCCACCATGGGGATGTTCCCTCCAGACCCCTCACAAGGAGGAAACCTCCCTGTGACCCCCCATCATGGATGAATGAGTGTCAAGGACCAAATATAAACATGTAGCTAAAACAAGACCATTGTTGGTGAAACCTTTCATCCCTTATGGATGATTTACAAACAATATTAGGAGTAATTAATTACATCAGATTTAGAAGGTTGATGGCACCTTAATCCTAACAATAATTAAAGTGAATAAAAGATTATAAATCTAAAAATTTATAGTTTCCTAGGGTGGTCCAACCCAAAACATAGAGATCGCACACATGTCATATACTAGCAATCTTTTACAAATCAAGATTAATCTAAAATAACATTCGAATTACAAGTCAAGATGATATATCATACCATTCTTGAACTTCATGGAGTAACTAACATTCATCGTTCAGATGATATTTAAGAACATATCATAGTAATACAAAGGAAATTTTCCAACACTTACAATATCTTTTTTCTCTCTATATATATAAAAATCAACTTTTTCATACTATTTTTTAAGCATTACATCAATGGCCAAGATTAATTTGATCCTAAGGCTTAGATTTAGTCCTATGATCTCAAGTCAAAATCATTTCATTTTGGCTACAATAGTTCTCCATCATTGGAATAACAGTCTCCTAGGATATGGTCAACATTTACAAATGGTGGTAGGCACAATGATGCAAAGGGAAAAGTCCCTTTCAAATATACAACAAATACCAACACAAAAGCCTATGCAAGAAGGCTACAAATGAAGTGAAACAATAGAAAAATGGAAGAGAAATCTAAAATACTTATTTTATTTCAATAAGAAATTTCATTAGACCAACATGAAGCTTATGAGATTCCTCGAATTATACATGCAACACCTACAACAAATAATTTTTCACCATCCTAGACTCATTTCCCAACATCTGGGTCTCTCTTCCATTTTCTTCTCCCAGCTCCAATAAAAACCTGTCACTTATTCCTTTCACCGTATCCTCATTTTTTGGAACTTCCTAAAATGGTTTATGGGTTTAGTGCCTCTCCTTCCCATATTTCTAGAACATTTTTATTTTTTTAATTTTGAAACTATATGAGAAAGTTATGCTCATTTTACCAAGACTAGGTCTCATAATTTCGACCCAGACATGCAACAACATGCAAATCTTCTAGCCCCACCTCTTGGAAATCCACACCCTTCTTAGAGGTTACAATTTGAAAATAATAAAAATTAAATCTTGTACAATCCACCTTCACATGGATACCTAGCATTTGCCCAATCAATTTTGGGTTGTTATGACAACTTACAGATTCATTACAACTATTACGGTTACAATAATAGATGCCATTAATTCCAATATTCTTGGCAGCCCCACTTATGACAAAATTAGTCAAATCCCACCAAAATTACATTTACAATTTCACCCAAGGGAAATTACATTTGTTGCAAATTAAAAATATGATTTTCTCAAAGCTCCAACATTATTGAAAAAAACTAAACAACTAAAAATTAAAATATTTTTGGTGATGCAAGATTGCCATTGACCGTGAATGCTCCTGCACCACACAATCTCTCAGTTAATTTCACATTTACTTAACATATCTTCTCAAACACACTTGTCTCCTTCATCTAGGTGAATTAGGAATTCAATTTCCAGGGTAACAACTTTAGTTGACAAGCATAAATTGTTCTATAATGATCTTAAAATCATGTAGTATTCATTCTTTTATCATAAATCTTCAATAGAAAGGTAACTTCCTTATAGTATTAGATTAATTTGCTACCTTTTTTTACCTTCATTAACTCTTATATTTATAGATTAAATTATATGGAGTTTGGTTTTTTAGAATAACAACAAATCAGATCATCAAATCAGTAATTTGTCCTTTATTCATCTCATTCTCTTCACTAACATTTTGCTTGATCTTGTCTTAGGTTATCTTTTAGTACTTTCTTCCTGTATCATATTCTTGTTAAAATAGTGTATGTAGAGCAACAAATCATGACTCTAGATCAACATTTTTTCTTGATTATCCACCTTTCTCTTGCAACCACAAGACAAAGTACATCAAACCCTTTTAATGGACCACAAACTACCTTATACTAGTTAGCAAAAAATTGGGATAAATGAAAAATGAAACACAGATTTTAATCAAGATCAATGAAAGATCTAAAAACATGACAAGTTAGATTAAAAATACACCATATTCATTCCTATTTAGGACAAATCCCTTCTCTAATCCTTCTCCCATTCCTAGTGAAATTGATTTTGAAATTATAATCAATGTTAAATTTGGCCATCTAGTGTCCACGACAATCTTCCCTACCATATGAATATTGTTTCAAGACCACCTCTATGTTTATATAGTATCATGGATACCCTTTTTTAAGGATTTGAGATTAATTGATTTATCATTTAGTCTTGATTGTCACCCTGTGTATCAGTTGTTATCCTACCCATGGGTGAGAGGTCATAGGTATTCCTTAGGTTGCATGATAGCTATTGCGATATAATAATCTTTAGGCTAGTATGACAATTCTTACAAGTGAGTATTCTCAAGTGATAATCCTTAGCTTGATTTTAGCATGATGATATTTATTTGATTAACATGATTTCCCTTAGTATCCTTCTAATTGTTTAGGTTACTGTTTGAATCAGGATAATAGTAACATGATTGCAAATCTACTCCATAGTGAAAGTGTTTCCATGACCTTGCTCTAGTTTAGGATTATCCTTGAATGTTGATAAGACTCCATTCATAAATATATACCAATACTATATTGATGATTTCCTTCCCATGGTGATATGGCTTTTTGTCATAGATTGTTATCTCAAATAAATATAAATTTTCATTTTTTCATCATAATAACTTGTCAAAATGATAATCCTCTCACTTCCCTTATGACTATCCTATAACATGATATTTCATGCTTTAACATAATCATAAAGTGAAGTAAATGAATACATAAAGAACATACCTTACATTTTGAGATTTGATTTGCCCTATCCTAAAAAAATTGGCTCCAAAATCCTCAAAATTTTGATCATTTTGGCAAGTTCCTTCGTATTCAATGTTGAATCTTATATAACTCTAATAGGATTAGTCAAATTTATGACAAAAAAAATCTATATCATCAAATTCAATCTAAATACATGAAAATTATCATTCATACAATATGAAACAAGAAAATATTAGTTTAAATAATCAAATTCTTTCCAAAAACATCTAATTTACTTCTTCTACATTGAAAAACCAAGCATGATTGTAAAAATGTCAACACCATGAAAAACATTTTTTTGTCTAATAATGCATGACAAGTAGAGAATAAAAGAGCATGTGGGTCTGATTCACAGATCCCACAAGTTTTTTATCCATTTTTTTGGTTCCCCAAAACATGCTCGCATTATAACTCGAGCGTATTTTTTCATGCATGGAAAGTTTTAAGTGTTGTCATGCATGAAAATTTATGAGTGTTTTAAGTGCATGGAAAGTGGGGAGGGAGATAGAGAGGTGAGAGAGAGGGTAGGAGCTAAAGAGGGTAAGAGAGAGGGAGAGATGATAGAGATAGTGAGATAGTGAGATAAGAGAGAGATAGGAACATAGAGGTTTAGGGTTTCTTGGGTTTAGGGTTTAGTGATTAGGGGTTAGGGGTCAGGGTTTAGGGACATTATTTAGGGTTTATGAGTTTGAGGTTCTCAAGTTTAGGGTTTAGGGTTTAGGGGAATTATTTAGGGTTTTGGGGTTTAGGGTTTAGGGTTTAGAGAGAGATGACCTATAGGGAGAGATAGAGGAGAAGGAGGGGAGAGATAGGGAGATAGAGGTTTATGGTCACTTAGGTTTATGGTTTATGGTTTATGGGTTAGGGGTTAGGGTTTAGGTGCATTATTTAGGGTTTAGGGTTGCTCAGGTTTTTGGTTTAAGGGTTATGGGTTAGGGTTTAGGGGCATTATTTAGGGTTTAGGGTTTAGGGGTTAGGGTTTAGGGTTTATAGAGAGAGGACCTATAGGGAGAGATAGAGGAGACAAAGGGGAGATATAGGGAAATAGAGAGTGAGGGACATGTCTAGAGACATAGGGAGAGAGATTGAGAGGCAGAAGGATGATAGAGATAGGGAGATAGGGGAGAGATAGGGAGATAGAGGTTTAGGGTTGCTTGGGTTTGTGGTTTAGGCATTAGGGGTTAGGTTTTATGGGAATTATTTAGGGTTTAGGGGTTAAGGTTTAGGGGTTGTGTTTAGGGTTTAGAGAGAAATAGAGAGCAGACCGATAAGGAGAGATAGAGGAGATAGAGGGGAGAGATAGGGAGATAGAGAGTGAGGGACATGTCCAGAGACATAGGGAGAGAGAGATTGAGAAGTAGACGGATGATAGAGATAGGGAGATAGAGGTTTAGGGTTGCTTAGGTTTAGGGTTTAAGGTTTAGGGGTTTAGGGTTTAGGAGTTTAGGGTTTAGGGGTTAGGAGTTACGATTTAGAGGTATTATTTATGGCTTAGTGTTTATGGTTTAGGGGTTAGGAGTTAAGGTTTAGAGGTTTACAGTTTAGGGTTTAGATAGAGAGAGAGGGTTGATAGGGAGATATAGAGGAGACTGAGGGGAGAGATAGGTAGATAGAGAGTGAGGGACATGGCCAGAGACATAGGGAGAGAGATTTAGAGGTAGAGGGATGATAGAAATAGGGAGATAGAGGTTTAGGGTTGCTTGGGTTTAGGGTTTAGGGTTTAGGGGTTAGCTTGGTTAGGGGTTAGGGGAATTATTTAGGGTTTAGGGTTGCATGTCAAAACTAGTATCTCTCTCTCCCCTCTTTGTTACAAGTATGTGCTAATCGATGTTGTCATTGATGTCAACAAGCTTGTGTTGTCATTAGTGTCAACTGTGTCTTCTGATGAGGTTATTATTGCTTGATTAAGTTGTCTTGCTAAAATTTATTTGGTTTCTTTGTAGAGGTCCTAAACATGTTGAGGATATGCTTTTGTTGTTGGGTTTCCAAGTGCTTTTGAGAAAATTTTATTAATATTGGAAACAATGTGGTGAAGAAGTCTTTTGGCTTACAAAGTGTTGTTCAAGTTTTTGCTCTGCATTTCTTTTGTGTTGGAGATATGAGCGTACAGTTTGGATATGTTGTTTAGAAGTGTTTGGATATGATAAATCTAGAATTTAGTTCTCTTGATCATTGTGTAGTGAAAGTTATGTTCATCAGTTTGAGAATAGTGTTTGACAGTGTTTGTAGTGTGTTTGGGAGAAAGTGTTTTTCTTCACATTTCTCCGCAGAGTGGTCTCAGGTGTTGTAGTTCTAGATGTGTGCTTATAAGGTCCTTATCTATCTTCATTCCAAAAGGTTTGTGATTTGATGCTCCGAGAAGTGATTTCTTGTGTAGCAGAGCTCGACAGTGTTGTTTGTAAGTAGATTGTGAACTTTTCTTCAGGTGAAAGTTGTTATAGTTGAATGTGTTGCTTTTCTAGTGATTTCAAGATATTCATAGATGTTTCTAGATTTTGTTAAAGCTTTATGTAAGATCTGTGAGGTATGTTTACCTTTGAGGAAGTGTGTGCTTAAAAATTCATAGCATTAACACAAGATTGGTCGGCTTGGTTATTTGCACTAATTCTTGTTTTTCTTTGTTGATTGAGGAAGCATGGAATAACATGTAAAAGGGAATTTAGGTCCATGCTAATATGTGGCGTGGTCTATATTCATTCCTTTCCTCCATGGGAATATTTAGGTCTAGACCTAATTTGAATTTTATGAATTAAGTTGTGTTGTCAACCTTGGAGAATGTTTTCATGATTGATGATGTTATAAATTGTTGCAAAAATGTGCCTAATCGGTGTTGTCATTGATGTCAACATAACCTTGTTGTCATTGGTATCAACTGTATGTTATTCTATTACTTGCTTAGAAGACTTGTATGTTGAGGATATTGAGAAAATTAGCCTCTTCGGAAGAAATAAGTGAGTTACATATCTCTTTGTCAGAAATAGTGAAGATGGTGCAGTTCAGCAAAGCAGATTGCTCAGCATTTCTAGTAAGACGAAGATTAGAGTCTGCGGACCAAAGAGTTGTGTAGAAGATAGTCTAAAGTTTCTCTAGTCAATATTTAAGAGCTCTGTATGAAGGATTAATGAAGTTATGGCCATCTGAGTAGAACCAGGTTTTGTAGTTGTTCAGAGGTGACAAAGTGATAGGAATTTGGTTCAGATTGCTCTGCATTGGAATATTACGGTCTACGGATCTAGAGGTATGTTTGGGATTTTGGTATGTGTCCTCAACACAAGAAGTTTGTGGTTTGGAGGTCCACAAGCAATCCTTCTAGTGTGACAGTCATGACAATTAGTGTTCTTAAGTTTCTAGATGAAGATGCAAGTGTTTCTGGTGATTTGAGGTGATGCAGTTGTTCTTGTTGATTTCATTGTGCTTGTGGTGGTCTCTAGATTGTGTGCCTATTGTGCTAGTGGTCTACATTGAGGATTGAGCTCATGGTTGAAGATTTCTCCTTGAGTGTTGATGTTCTTTCCAGTCTTGGCCGACCGAATGCTTGATGTATGTTATAGATGATCTAAGAAGAGTTCTATGGAGCGTGGCATGTTGTTTGAGGAAGATTCAAGTCCTAGCTATGTTTGGCTGATAGTGTGATGGTTCACATGAAGCATTTTAAGTCTTTTAATTGTAATTACTTGTAATGCCTATCTTGGAGAATGTTCCAGATAGATGTAAGTGAAGATGCAGATGTAGCGAGGAAGTGAGTGGGAGTAGAGTAGAGATGTTGTGTGCTTCAATGGAATTGAGCCTTGCATGAAGAAGATGTTGTTTCTTAGTTCAAACTTTTAGTGTTAACATTGTGAATGTTCTTGTAGGAAGTGAGCCTTCTTTAAGTAGTGAGCTTTGGGTAGTGCACCCGAAGGCAAGTGCCTTCACGTTTTTCTATTCTTTTAACAGAGAATAAATCTTGTGGGTTAAGCCCCACTGTGGTTTTTCCCTTAACCGAGTTTCCATGTAAAAATCATGTTATGTGTGTTGATTATGTTTCTGCTCATGTGTTGTTGATTCATGCTTTCATGATCATATGATTAATCTGTTGATAAGTGGTAAGGAAGATTAAATGCAATAAAAGATAAAAAAAAATTGTGATAATTGATTCAACCCCCCCTCTCAGTTGTCTGCCCTAATTTCAACAATTGGTATCAGAGTCGATTCCTCTAAAAGAAGCTTGACCACTTCAGGAGATCCAAGATGTCAACATACAAGAAGGATAGTCTGAGATTTGATGGAACAAATTACTCTCTTTGGAAGAATCAGATGGAGTGGCATTTGCAATGCATGGGTGATCCTTATTGGTTGATAACTAAGGATGTGTATAAGCCTTCAGAGAAAGGCCCTTCAACTCTAGATGAACTCAAGGAAGATGAATACAATATTCAAGCTAAAGAAGCATTGTTGAGTGCCCTGACTAATACAGAAATGACAAATGTTATGGAATTGAAAACTACTCATGAAATCTAGAAGAAGTTGGAAACTCTATATGAAGGTGATGAATATGTCAAATGTGCCAAGTTATAGAGCCTAAAGGGTAGATACGAATGTTTGAGGATGAGTGAATATGAAAACATCACTTCCTATATGCAGAAAGTGAATGAACTTGTGAGCAGTATCATGAGTGCTAGTGGAATACTGGAAGAATCAGAGATTGCTGCCAAAGTACTCAGATCCTTACCTGCTTCATACAAACATAAAGTTGCTTCTATTGAGGAGATCAGGACTGTAACAACTGTTACAAGGGATCAATTGGTTGGAAAGCTTTCAGCATTTGAAATGAGTGAGTTTGGTGATTCTCTTCCTAAATCAGAATTTGCTTTTAAGGCCAATGTTTTTGGGAAGCAAAGATTTGATCTAGGTGAAAGCTCTTCAAGAAGAATAACTAGATATGAGAAGGCAAGTAAAGAACTTGAAGAAGATGAAATGGAACTTGAAGCCCTTTTTGCCAAAAGATTACTAAGAGGATCTGATAAGTATGAAGGAATGTTACCTTTTAAATGTCTTGCTTGCAATAAGATTGGTTGTTTAGCTTCAAGATGTCTGGAGAGGGTTTCAAAGCCAAACCCTAACAGACCTAGGTTTAAGATGTCTAAGAAGTTGTTGATGAAGGAGTTATAGATAATGAATCTGATAAGGGAAGTACCTCTAGAAATGAATGGGTGTTCATTGCTATCAAAGAAGAAGATCTGGTGCCTACTGAATCTGCTAGCTGTGTAAATGTGGAAAGTGCCTTGGCTGCTCAGGTTGAAGAAAATAATGAATGGGTAATTGACAGTGGATGTTCTCATCATATGATAGGTGATAAGAGTAAGTTTGTATGTATGGAAAGGTATGAAGGTGGAATCATGAAGTTTGGAGACAATTCAGCTGGTAGAATCCATGGCAGAGGATCCATCTCTCTTGATGGTAAGAATAACACTAATGATGTTTTGTATGTAGAAGGGTTGAAGCATAATCTTCTCAGTGTTGGATAGTTGGTTGACAAAGGGTATGATCTCCAATTCAAGGATGGAAGACGCAGAATCTTGGAAATCTCTGAAACTAAGATTGCATCTAGTACACAGACTAGAGGTAATATCTTTCATTTAAGTGGCATTGGTAAAAGTTGTTTGATTGCTCAAATTAATCAGAGTTGGTTATGGGATAGGAGAATGTGTCATGTAAACCTTGATAATATTATCAAGATAAGTACTACTCAGGCTATGAGAGATCTTTCAAAGCTTGTAAAACCTACTAATAGCATGTGTAAGGAATGTCAATTAGGCAAACAGAGTAGAACTACATTCAAAAGTAAAGAATAGTTTTCAAGTGGATTGTTGGAACTTGTGCACACTGATTTGTGTGGTCCTACTAGAGTTAGGAGTTTGCAAGGAGACAAATACTTTATGTTGTTGATTGATGATTACTCCTGGATGATGTGGGTCACTTTCTTGAGAGAAAAATTAGAGGCTCTTGACAGATTCAAGGTGTTCAAGGCTAGGGTGGAGAATGAGATTGGTGTGAAGATAAAGTGTCTGAGATATGACAGAGGTGGAGAGTTTACCTCTAGTGAGTTTAATGCATTCTGTGAAGAGCATGGAATAAGAAGATAGTTATCTTCTCCTAGGACTCCTCAGCAGAATGGAGTTATGGAAAGAAAGAACCAGACTATTCAAGAGGCTGCTAGAACCATGATGATGGAAGAAAATGTTCCACAAGTCTATTGGAGAGAGGTTGTGAGTACTACTGCCTACACTCTTAACCGGGTACAGATCAAAGGCAATACTGGTAAAACTTCCCATGAATTGTGGTTTGGTAATGCTCCTACTATGAAATACTTCAAAGTTTTGGTAGTAAATGCTATATAAAAAGAGAAGATCTGGGCAAGTTTGAAGCAAAGTGTGATGAAGGAATATTTCTAGGTTATTCTAACCAAAGCAAGGCATACTGATGCGTTAACAAGAGATTGAAAAGGATTGTTGAAAGTGCTAATGTCAAGGTTGATGAAAGAAAGGAGAGACCTTCCAAGTCTTGTGGATATGAATTAGATGATCAAAATAAAAGACCTCAAACTTAGATTCAGATTGCTCCAGAGAATCCAGTGACTCAAGAAACTAGTGCAAATGTTGAGGAACAAGTTCAAGAATCAGAAGTTTAGGAAAATCCCAAAAGTCCAAAGTATGTGAGGTTGAATCATTCTGAATATCAAATTATAGGAGATAGAAATAAAGGTGTTCAAACTAGAAGAAAAATTGTTGAAGAACAAGAAGAGTATTGTTTGATTTCAAAGATTGAACCAAAATCAGTGAATGAAGCTTGTAATGATGAAAGTTGGTTAAAAACAATGGAAGAAGAATTAATGCAAATAGAAAAGAATCATACTTGGGATCTTGTTCCTAGAACTAAAAACAAAAATGTAATTGGAACTAAGTGGGTCTTCTAGAATAAATTGAATGAAAATGGTGAAGTTGTGAGAAACAAAGCAAGATTGGTGTGCAAAGGATATTCTCAAGTAGACAGAATTGATTTTGAAGAAACTTTTGCTCCAGTGGCAAGAATCAAAGTAGTCAGATTATTTCTTGCCTTTGCTTCTTATAGAGACTTCAATGTTTACCGAATGGATGTCAAGTCATCATTCCTAAATGGAGATTTGGAAGAAGTCTATATTGAGAAACTGGAAGGATTCCAATTGTTTGATCAAGGAGATATGATCTACAGGTTGAGGAAAGCATTGTATGGACTTAAACAAGCCCCAAGAGCCTAGTATGCAAGATTAGACAAGTATCTGCTAAAGTTAGGATTTAGCAAAGGCATAGCTGACAACAATCTTTATTTCAAAATTGATCATGAACACATCTTGATTGTTGAGGTATTTGTTGATGATATCATTTTTGGTGGAAATGAAAGCATGTGTAAAAAAATTGTTGATCAGATGCAAAGTGAATTTGAGATGTCCATTCTTGGTGAAATGAACTTCTTCTTGGGTTTGCAAATCATTCAATCAGATAAGGGCATCTTCATATCTCAATCTAAGTATGTAAAAGAGTTGTTGAAAAAGTTTGGAATGGAGGATTCAAAACCATTAAGTACTCCTATGATAACCAGATGTAATTTGAGTAAAGATGATGATTCCCCTAAGGCAGACCAGAAAAGGTATATATCAATGATTGGAGGACTGCTTTATCTAACTCATACTAGACCTCATATTATAAATGTAGTTAGCCTTGTTGCTAGATTTAAATATGATCCTAGAGAATCTCATGTTGTAGCAGTCAAAAGAATTTTTAGATATCTAAAGGGAACATCTAATTATGGCTTATGGTATCCTAAAGGTGATGATTTCACTCTTCATGCATATACAGATGCTGATTGGGCAAGAGATGTTGATGACATAACAAGTACTAGTGGTGGTGCATTTTTCTTGGGAAAGAGATTGGTTTCTTGGTTGAGTAAAAAGTAGGAGGCAGTATCTCTGTCTACTGCATAGGTAGAGTATATAGCAACAACAAGTAATTGTACTCAAGTTTTGTGGATGAAGCAAATGCTGAAGGATATCATAATTGTGTTTGAAGAGCCTGTTACAATCTTCTGTGATAATTCAATTGCAATAAACATCTCAAAGAATCTAGTGTTGCATTCAAAGACAAAGCACATATCCATCAAGTTTAACTTTTTGAGAGAGAAGATAAATGAGAACAAAGTCAGATTAGATTTTGTTCCTTCAAAGGATCAGATTGCGGATATCTTCACTAACCTCTACCTAAGGACACTTTTGAGTATCTTAGAGGGAAGCTAGGGGTGATTATCCCTCCTATTCAGAACTAAGGTGCACTAGTGTGCGTCAGTCTGTTGGAACTCATAGTCATATCTTGTGATTCAGATTGGTGTTAAGGGGATGCTACTTAGGGGGAGTAGTCAGTATGTTCTAAGTTTAGTTTGGACTTGTTTGAGAAACAAAAAGGGTGACAGATGATTACATATATGTGCCCTTTGCCATTGATGTCAAAGGGGGAGATAAGTCATGTGAAAAACTTGGATGGAAGTGAGTAGTTGCTGGTGAAAGGGGGAGTAGTGAAGAAAGTGGTTGCAGGTGTGATAAGAGAAAGGGGGAGAAGTTCTTGTCTTGATGGTTGAATTAGTTTTTCACATCATATGTTTCCATCAATGACAAAGGGGGAGATTGTTGCAAATATGTGCCTAAATCGGTGTTGTCATTGATGTCAACATATCCTTGTTGTCATTGGTGTCAACTATATCTTATTCTATTACTTATTTAGAAGACTTGTATGTTGAGGATATTGAGAAAATTAGCCTCTCTGGAAGAAACAAATCAGTTACATATCTCTTTGTCAGAAATAGTGAAGACAATACAGTTTAGCAAAGTAGATTACTCAACATTTCTAGTAAGATTAAGATCAGAGTATACGGACCAAAGGGTTGTGTAGAGGATAGTCTGAAGTTGTTCCAGTCAAGATTTGAGAGGTCTGGATGAAGGATTAAGGAAGTTATGGCCATCTGAGTACAACTAGGTTTTGCAGTTGTTCAGAGGTGACAGAGTGACATGAATTTGGTCTAGATTGCTCCACATTTGAATATTATGGTCTACAGATCTAGAGGTATGTTTGGGATGTTGGTGTGTGTCCTCAACGCAAGTGGTTCATGGTTTGGAGGTCTACAAGCAATCCTTCTAGTGTGGCAGTCATGCTAGTTAGTGTTCTTAAGTTTCTAGTGATTTTAGGTGATGCGGTTGTTCTTGTTGATTTCATTGTGCTTGTGGTGGTCTCTAGATCATGTGCCTATTGTGTTGGTGGTCTGCATTGATGATTGATCTCATGGTTGAAGATTTCTCCTTGAGTGTTGTTGTTCTTTCCAGTCTTAGCTGATCGGATGCTTGATGCATGTTGTAGATGATCTAAGAAGAGTTCTATGGAGCATGGTGTGTTGTTCAAGGAAGATTCAAGTCCCAGCTATGTTTGGCTGATAGTGTGATGGTTCACATGAAGCATTTTAAGTCTTGTAATTGTAATTGCTTGTAATGCCTATCTTGGAGAATGTTCCAGATAGATGATTGTTAGGCTAACTTTGATGTTCATTCCAAATTGATGTCATGTATAAATAAGGATTGTGAAGTCATGGAAATGTGGGGATGTAAGCGAAGGTGCAGATGTAGCAAGGAAGTGAGTGGGAGTAGAGTAGAGGTGTTGTGCACTTCAATGGAACTGAACCTTACATGAAGAAGATGTTGTTTCTTAGTTCAAACTTTCAGTGTTAACATTGTGAATGTTCTTGTAGGTAGTGAGCCTCCTTTGAGTAGTGAGCTCTGGGCAGTGCACCCAAAGGCAAGTACCTTCCCATTTTTCTATTCTTTTAACAAAGAATAAATCTTGTGGGTTAACCCCCACCGTAGTTTTTCCCTTAACAGGGTTTCCACGTAAAAATCCTGGTGTTATGTGTGTTGATTATGTTTCCACTCATGTGTTGTTGATTCATGCTTTCATGATCATATCATTAATCTATTAATAAGTGGTAAGGAAGATTAAATGTAGCAAAAGATAAAAAAATTATGACAACTAATTCACCCCCCCTCTCAGTTGTCTGCCCTAATTTCAATAATAAATAAGTGTCAAAGATTCATGGATGTAAGAATACATGAAGGACATGATGTTTATGATGTGAATTTGATCATTGCAATGACAGCTTTCATGTGTTATGCTATTAGATGCAGTGAGCAAAATGTGTCTACTATTTTTAGTGTTGTTGCAAAGGTGTTGTTTGTTTTGTGGTGAATATTGAGCTTCACTGGAATTGAACTTCATGTATAGGTTAGATGCAATTATATTAGTTCAAATTCTAGTAGTGAGCCACTCTTCTCTTCTCTTTTTCTTTCTCAGTTGGCAATGAGTCCACTTGGATAGTGAGTCCACCTGTAGTGAGCATTCTTACTTTTGGACAGTGAGCCTTTTGGAATTCGGTATTGCTACTACATTATATTGTGAGCTAATTCTCATCATGGTTTTTCCCTTTTAGGGTTTTCCACATAAAATATGGTGTTCTCTTGTGTGTGATATTGTTATGATTCATTTTTATTTATTTTCTTTTCATGCTCAATCATCATAACATGTTTAAAGGTCAATGTGGATCTAAATGTTTGTGAGAGTTTGAATTTTTTGATACGACTGATTCACCCCCCTCTTAGTTATCTTGTACATTTAATAATTGGTATTAGAGCAAGGTTCCTTGGAAGTGTTGAACTGCACTGAACAATTGAGAGGGGGGGTGAATCAGTTGTCCTAAAACTTTTAACCAAATATGATCATCAACTTATTAATTACTAATATTTAGATACAACCATGAAATCATCAAATGAGAAGCTCAACACAAGACCATAAACAACACATGAGACACTAGACTTTTATGTGGAAAACCCTAAAAGGAAAAAACTATGGTGGGTGTTAGCCCATAGAAATATATGAGTTATATCAATACTAAAAAATAGAGGCTCACTGCAAAGAAAGGCTCACTGCCAAGAGGTTGAACTAAGATAACAACATCTACTCCATGCCAAAGTTCAGCTCTATTGAAGCACAAAACACCTCTACTCTGCTCTGCTACTTTACTTTATCTTCACATCTTCACCTATTTATATATTTTCATGACTCAATTATAAGTATTTATACACTACATCAACCTTGGAATGATCATCAAGGTCGGCATTACAATCATCAACCGTTGGAACAATCTCCAAGGTCGGCATTACAAACATACACAGAAATAGGTCTAGACCTAATACAAACTTAGCTAAGTAAAATGTGTAAGAATGTATGTGGATCACGCCATGCCTTAGTTGGGACTCAAACATGATCTTCCATGCCACTACATGCTTCTACAATCTTCAATAGATCTCCCCAATCACTGGAATTAACCAAGTCGGCTAAGACTGGTTACACGCTATATTATCTAGGAATAATCTTCAAAAACAATCTCAATTACTTAATGTAGACCAATGTAAAGGTAGGAACATGATTAGGAGGCATCCACAAGCACATTGTAATCACCAGAAGCAACCGTACAAACCCTAACCACTTTATCCATGAGATTCTTCACACTAGAGCACACGAACTTCACTGTGTTCAACTATCATGAAAGAAGGATAGCTTGCAAACCACCAAATCATGAACCATTGTAGTTGTAGGCACTTATGATCATCCTAGACTTCCCTCTAGAATTGTAGAGAAAAATACTTTCTCCTATCACCAGTGAATAATCAGAAAAAGTAGGTTTTACTCTGGTGAATGTAACTCACTTAATTCTTCATACTGAAGGTTCAAACTTAGGATTTAGAATATTGAGACATGCCTCCAAATAAATTTCAATCCATAGACCAAGATCTTTAATCTACAAGAAATGCGGAGTAGTCTTCTGGACCATTCTTCAATATGCAACTCACTGTCTTCACTGAGATCCACTATTTCCTTTCTGATTCTTTTGGAGGGGCTAATTTTCTCAATGTACTCAGCATAAAAGGCTTCCAATCAATCAAAAGATAAGGATATAGTTGACACCAATGACAACATATATATGTTGACATCAATGACAACACCGATTAGGTACATACTTGCAACAATCTCCCCCTTTGTCATTGATGGCAACATATGATGTGAAAACTAAAAAGACCATCAAGACAAGATTCTCCCTCTTTCTCTTTACACATCTACACTGAATTCTTTCTCCTCCTAAGTTTTTCACATGATTTCTCTCCCCCTTTGACATCAATGGAAAAGGGCACATACTTGCATTCTACTGCTCTGATAGAACCAATTTTTTCTCTGACCTTACTTTTCTTAATTACTCCCCCTATCAACAATACTGCAATACTTATTGATCTCATTAGCTACTCCCCCTAATATGTAGCTACCAAATCATCAATCTAGTTTAAAGAATGAAACTACAAGCACCACCAGATTGATACACTGTTGTGCACCTTATTTTAAAGTAAAAGGGCTGATGACCCCTAACTTTTCTCTGAGATACTCAAAAGTATCCTTAGGTAGAGGCTTAGTAAAGATGTTTGCGATATGATCTTTTGTAGATACATACTCCAACTTGACTTCATTCTCTGTCACCTTTTCCATCAAGAAATGATATCTTATGGATATGTGTTTTGTCCTTGAGTGCATCACCGGATTATTGGATATGTTTATGGCACTTGTATTGTCACAAAAGATTGTAATTGGATCTTCATACACAACTTTGATGTCTTTTAATGTTTGCTTTATCCATAACACTTGAGTGCAACTACATGTTGCTACAATGTACTCTACTTCTACAGTGGACAAGGAGATTGAATCTTGCTTCTTTCTCAACAATGAAACTAATCTGCTTCCCAAGAAGAATGCACCTCCACTAGTACTTTTCCTATCATCCATATCTCTAGCCCAATTAGCATCTGTGTATGCTCTAAGGGAGAAATCATTATCCTTTGGATACCACAAGCCATGCTCTGGTGTGCCCTTCAAATATCTCAATATTCTCTTGACTGCCATCACATGTGACTCCTTAGGCTCTGCTTGAAATCTTTCCACAAGACAAACTACATGCATTATGTCAGGTCTAGTTTGAGTCAAATAAAGCAATCCTCCAATCATGGATCTGTACCTTTTCTAATTTGTCATAAGTGAATCATCATTTTTGCTTAGTTTGTAACCAGTCACCATGGGAGTGCTTACCAATTTGGAGTCCTCCATCCCAAACTTCTTCAACAATTCTTTCAAATACTTAGACTGAGAAATGAAGATACCTTTATCTGATTGATTGATTTGCAGACCTAGGAAGAAATTTATCTCACCAAACATAGACATTTCAAATTCACTTTACATATCACTAGTAAACTTCATGCATATACCTTCATTTCCTCCAAAGATAATGTCATCAACAAAGACTTCAACAATTAGGATTTGCTCATCATTGATTTTGAAATAGAGATTTCTATCTACAATACCTTTACTAAACTCTAATTGTAACAAATGCTTATCTAACCTTGCATACTAGGCTCTGGGAGCTTGTTTCAATTCATACAATGCTTTCTTCAATTTGCACACCATGTCTCCTTGATTTGACAATTGGAATCCCTTCGATTACTCAATGTATACTTCCTCTTCTAAATCACCATTCAGGAAGGCAAATTTCACATCCATCTGATATACCTTAAAATCTTTGCGAGCTACAAATGCCAGAATCTTTCTGATTGCTTCAATCCGAGCTACTAGGGTAAAGGTTTCTTCAAAATCTACCCCTTCAATTTGAGAGTATCCTTTGCATACAAGTCTTGCTTTGTTCCTTACAACTTCTCCATTTTCATTCAACTTGTTTCTGAAGACGCATTTAGTTCCTATAATATTTTTATTAGCAGGTCTAGAAACTAATTCTCAAGTTTCATTCTTCTCTATCTATGGTAGTTCTTCCTCCATTGCCTTTACTCAATTTTCATCATTGCATGCTTCATTCACATTTTTTGGTTCAATCTTTGAAAGAAAACATTAATTGACTCATTCTTCTACAACTCTTCTTCTTGTTAGTACACCTTTATTCTTGTCACCTATAATCTGATCTTTAGAGTGATTGATCCTTATATACTTGGGAGTCTTGATAACACTTTCTGGAGCCTCTTCTTCATCCTAGCTGTCTTCTTGCTTATCTTTTTCTTTATTTAATATAGTCATAGGTTCATCTGGTTTATAACAACTTAGTTCTAATATTCTTTCCTTGCCTTCATCTACCTTCACATTTGCACTCTCAACAATCTTTTTGAGCCTTTTGTTCTAGCACTGGTAGGCCTTGCTTTTGGTAGAGTATCCAAGAAAGATTCCTTAATCACACCTTGCATCAAATTTTCTTAGATCTTCATCTCTTCTGATATAACATTTTCTTCCAAAGACTTTGAAATATTTTACTGTGGGAATTCTTCCATACCACAATTCATAGGAAGTTTTAGTACCATTACCTTTAACTTGAACTCTACTTTGAATGTAGATAGCAGTGTGAATAGCTCTTTCCAAAATACTTCCAGCAAACCTTCTTCCTTTGAATCATTGTCCTAGCAGCCTCTTGAACTATCCTATTCTTCCTTTCCATGACTCCATTCTATTGAGGAGTCCTAGGTGCAGACAGTTGTTTCTTTATCCCATGCTCTTCACAGAAAATGTTGAATTTATTTGATGTGAACTCACCTCCTTTTTCAGATCTTAAGCATGTGATCTTCAAATCTATTTCATTCTCAACCATTGCCTTGGAAGATTTGAACTTCTCTAGGGCTTCTGATTTATCTCTTAGAAAAGTAACCCAAGTCATTCTAAAATAATCATCAATAAGCAACATGAAGTACCTGTCACCATATATACCTCTCACCCTTGTAGGACTACAAAGATTTGTATGCACTAGATCCAACAAACTAGTAGAAAATTATTCTTTGCTCTTGAAACATGTCCTTATTTGCTTTCCCAACTAACATTCCTTACAAATTGAGTTGGAGGGTTTCACAAGTTTTGGTAAATCTCTCACAACCTAACTTGAGCTTATCTTTACCAGACTATCAAAGTTTATGACACATCCTTCTAGGCCACAACCAACTTTCATCTACTTGAGACAATAAACAATAATCATTAGTTCATCTTAATTGATAGATGTTACCTTTTGTCTTCTTACTGGTAGAAATCACAGTTCCAGAACTTTCCATGATCTTGCACCCATAATATTTGAATCTTAGATCATATCCTTTGTCACACATCTAACCAACACTCAAAAGATTATGCTTCAAACCCTTCACATATAGAACATTGTCAGTATTATGCCTTACATCAAATGAAATAGATCCTTTTCCACAAAACTTACCAGCTACATTATCCCAAAACCTAACCAGTCCTCCATCATACTTGTCCAAAGTTACAAACTTACTTTTGTCACTGGTCATCTGATGTGAGCATCCACTATAAATAATCCATTCATCCTTATCTTTCTCAACCTAAATAGCTAATGTACTTTCTTCTACTAGTTTTTCATCCTTCACACAGCTAGTAGAATTAGTAGACACGTGATCTTCTTTAATAGCAATAAATAGAAATTCATTTGCACTAGTATTAGCATCATCATATCCATCATCAGTTACCCCTTCATCATCAAAATCTCTAACATAGTAGAATTTCTTTGGAACTCTAGGCTTGCTCTCATATTTCTTCATATTTCTTTCAATTCTTTCAGGACATCTAGAAGCAAAATGACCTACTTTACCACAGGAGAAACATTTGAAAGGTAATTTACCTTTGAACTTACCAGAGCCTCTTTGAAGCCTATCAACAAAGTTGGCTTAAATTTCATCAAAATCATCATCCACCTTGTATTTCTCAGCTCTGGAGATCTCTACTGAAGTATTGGCTTTAAAAGTTGATTCAACTCTAGGTAAGGCATCACCAAATTATCTCATCTCAAAGGTTGTAATCTTTTCAAGTAACTAATCTCTGTCAATAGTTTTCATAGTCATGAATTCTTCAATTGTAGACACCTTGTGACTATATATCTTTGGTAGTGATCTAAGAATTTTCATCACAACGAGTTACTCCCATACCCTTTATTCCAATGATAAGTTCATCAACTCTTTGCATGAAAGATGTCATGTTTCATCTTCATTCATCTTCAAACCCTCATACTTCACTTTCAGACTTTGCATCTTAGCTTCTTTTACAGAATCATCTCCTTCATACATATTTTTTAGCTTATCCCATACCCCATTTGCAGTTTCAAGGTCCACAACTTTTGTCAGTATAGAGTCGCTTAAGGAACTTAGCAGAGCATCCTTTGCTTTGACATCCACCTCATATTCTTTGATTGCATCTTCAGTTGTCAATCCATTTGGAGGCATGGTGTATTTTTCTTTTATAGCTTTCCATACTTTGTAACCTAGACAAAGAAGATGGCTTTTCATTCATGCCTTCCAAAGAGCATAATTTGTCCCATCAAAATTCGGAACTTCCTTCTTATAAGACATCCTGGATCTTCCTCAAGCTATTAGGCTTTCTTCAGAGGAACCTTTCTCTAATACCAATTGTTGAACTACACTAGACAACTAAGAGGGGGTGAATCAGTAGTCCTAAAAATTTTAACCAAATATGACCATCAACTTATTAATTACTAATATTCAGATACAACCATGAAAGCATCAAATGAGAAGCTCAACATAAAACCATAAATAACATAGGAGACACCATATTTTTGCATGAGAAACCCTAAAAGGAAAAAACCATTGTGAGTGTTAGCCCATAGAAATATATGAGATATATCAATACCAAAAAATAGAGGCTCATTGTCTACAGGGCTCACTAGCCAAATTGCTCATTGCAAAGAAAGGCTCATTGCCTATGGATGGCTCACTACCAAAGGGTGGCTCACTGCCAAAAGAAGGCTCACTACCAAAAGGTTGAACTGAGATAACATCTACACCATACCAAGATTTAGTTCCATTGAAGCACAAAACACCTCTGCTCTGCTCTGCTACTTTACTTTATCTTCACATCTTCACCTTTTTATATATTTTCATGACTCAATTACAGGTATTTATACACTACATCAACCTTAAATGATCATCAAGGTAAGCATTCCAATCATCAACCATTGGAACAATCTTCAAGGTCAGCATTACAAACATACATAAAAATAGGTCTGGACCTAATACAAACTTAGCTAAGGAAAAGATGTAAGAATGTATGTGGATCATGCCACGCCTTAGCTAGGACTCAAAAATGATCTTTCATGCCATTACACACTTCTACAATCTTCAATAGACCTTTGCAATCACTGGAATTAACCTAGTCAGCTAAGACTGGTTACACGCTACGTTATCTAGGAATAATCTTCAAACACGATCTCAATTCCTTAACACAAACCAATGTAAAGGTAGGAACATGATTAGGAGGCATCCATAAGCACGTTGTAATTACCAAGAGAAACCGCACAAACCCTAACCACTTTATCCATGAGATTCTTCACACCGGAGAACAAGAACTTCACTGTCTTCAACTGCCATGAAAGAAGGATAGCTTGTGGACTACTAAATCATGAACCATTGTAGTTGTAGGCACTTATCATCATCCTAGACTTCCCTTTAGAACCATAGAGAAAAATACTTTAATGTGGAGGAATGCAGAGCAAAATACTTTCTCCCTGTCACTAGTGAATAATTAGAAAAAGTAGGTTTTACTTTGGTGAATGTAACTCACTCAATTCTCCATGCTGGAGGTTCAAACTTAGGATTTACTATCTTTAAACATGCCTCTAAATAAATTTCAATCCACAGACCAAGATCTTTAATCTGCAAGAAATGCAGAGCAATCTTCTGGACTGTTCTTCAGTATAAAACTCATTGTCTTCACTGAGATTTACTGTTTCCTTTTTTATTCTTCCAGAAGGGCTATTTTTCTCAATGTCCTCAACATACAAGGCTTCTAATCAATCAAAATATAAGGATATAGTTGACACCAATGACAACACAGATATGTTGACATCAATGACAACACCAATTAGGCACATAATTGCAATAGGAAGAAAGCTTAATAACTTGAGGTAGATTTGGGATGGCACACAAGAAGGATGTTCTCCTATTTGATTGATCTGATTTTGCACTTTGGAAGGTAAGGATCGAATCTTTTATGATTTCTCTTGGTTATGAGATCTAGAAGTCTATTGAGTCTAATTATACTATACCTGAGAATGGTATAAGCACATCAGATCTAAGATTAAATCTCGTGAAATTGATGGCAAGGATAAACATGTTCTTTTAAGTGGTCTTACTAACTTTGAATTTGTGAAAGTTGTGCATTTGAAAAAATGTTAATCAGATTTGGAAAAAGTTGAAAAGTGTTTATGAAGGAGATGATAAGGTCAAATAAGCTAAAATGCAGAATTTGAAGCTCATGTTTGAGACCATATGAATATCTGAAGATGAAAACTTTATAAGCTACTTGCTGAAGGTGGATGAAGTTGTCAATGGCATCAAAGGGTTTGGTGGAACTATGTATGATAAAGAAGTGATATTGAAGGTACTCAAAACTCTTCCTCAAGATTATAGTATAAGGTTTCTGCTATTGAAGAATTACAAAATTTGAATCAGTTTACCAAAGATCAGTTGCTTAGCACATTAACTACTTTTGAAATAAGAGAGTTTGGCATAACTAGTGGAACTACAAATGATGAGACTACTTTTAAGGCTGACAAATAAAAGAAGACTGTGCAATCTGATCCATAAGGCTTTGATGAAGTGGAAGTTAACTTTGTGAGAAGGATGAAAAATGGTAGTAGAATGTTTAGTTGTAAGTTGCCTTTTAAATGTTTTAGTTGTGGAAAGATAGGTCATTATGTTTCAAGATGTCCGAATAAAGCTCCGAGAATTAATAATAGAGAAAACAAAGGTAAGATGGTTAAGAAAACTTACTATGTTAGAGAAGATGTGCAAGTATATATGATGATGAATCTGATTATGAGGATGGTAATGGTAATGAATTCTTATTCATAGCCCTAAGAGATGAAACTATTTCTGCTAACTTTGGAAGCTGTGTGAAGGAAAAGGGTCTAGAAGCATGTACTAACTCTGAAGGCACTATAATGTCTAATTTTCATGCTAGAAGAGAAAAGATGACTGGGTCATTGACATTGGATACTCAAATCATATGACAGGTGACAAGAGTAATTTTGTTAAACTTGAAAATATGATGGTGGAGTAGTTAGGTTTGGTGATGATGTAGCTGCTAAGATTTGTTGAAAAGGTTCAATAAGTTTTGATGGAAATCATAACACCGACGATGTTCTCTATGTCAAAGGTTTAAAGCATAATCTCTTGACTATTGGACAGATGTGTAGCAAAGGATACAATCTTATGTTTCAGGATGATGGATATGAAATCAGAAAAGCTCTGGAAAAGTGATTATTGCTAGAAAGAAGATCAATAGAAATGTTTATCATCTCAAAGATGGTGATTGTTATTGCTTTATAACTTAGATCAGTGAGAGTTGGCTATGGCATAGAAGATTGTGTCACATCAATTTTGATAACCTAGTAAGGATAAGTTTAGTTCAAGCTATGAGAGATCTGCTAAAAACTACAAAACCTATTACTATTGTCTGTAAGGAATGTCAATTTAGAAAGAAAACAAAACGATGCTTCAAAAGCAAGGATCAGTCATCTACTGGACTGTTGGAATTGGTACATACAAATATCTGTGGTCCGACCAGAGTAAGGATTTTTCAATGTGATAGGTATCTCATGTTATTTATTGATGATTGTTCTAGAATGACATGGGTTACTTTTCTTAAGGAAAAATTAGAATCCCTAGATAAGTTTAAAGCAATAAAGCAATTGTTGAAAATGAAATGGATATGAAGATCAAATGTTTGAGGTCTAACAGAGGTGGAGATATTACTTCTAATGAGTTTAACATGTTTTGTGAGAATCATAAAATAAAGAGGCATTTATATGCCCCTAGGACTCCTTAGCAAAATGGAGTGGTTGAAAGGAAGAACAAGAGTATTCAAGAAGCTGCAAGGATAATGATAAAAGATGCAAACCTATTGGAAGTCTACTAGAGAGAAGCAATTTAGACTACTATTTACATATAGAATAGAGTACAAGCAAGAGTAAATGACACAAAGACTCCCCATGAGTTATGGTATGGAAGGATTCCTACTATTAAATACTTCAAAGTTTTTGGAAGAAAATGTTTTATCAAAAGAGATGAAGAACTAGGAAAGTTTAATGCAAGGTGCAATAAAGGTATTTTCCTTAGGTATTCTACTAGAAGCAAATCTTATCAGTGCTACAACAAAAGGCTAAGAAAAATTATTGAAAGTGCTAATGTTAAGGTTGATGAAGACATACAAAATATTTCATAGGTTAATGGATATGAATCAAATGAGTCTTCTTATGGAGAAGAAGAAGAAACTAAAGAAAAGAAGTATAGGTTGAAGAATAAGAAGCTCTGGAAAGAGAAGTACAAGTTGAAGAGCAATAATCCCCAGAAAGAATCCTTAAAACTCCCAAGTATGTGCAAAGGCAACACTTTGAAGATCATATTATTAGTGACAAGAGCAAAAGTGTATTCATAAGTAGGAAAGTTGTTGAAGAACAAGTAAATCTATGTTTAATTTCTAAAGTTGAACTTAAAACAGTGGTTGAGGCATGCAAGGATGAGTATTGGATCAAGGCAATGGAAGAAGAACTAATGCAGATTGAGAAGAATCAAACATGGGAACTTGTCCCAAGACCAAAGAACAAAAATGTGATTGGAACTAAGTGGATATTCCAGAACAAACTGAATGAGAATGGAGAAGTGGTAAGGAACAAGGCAAGGCTTGTGTGTAAAGGTTACTCACAAGTGGAAGGAATAGACTATGAAGAAACTTATGCTCTGGTGGCAAGAATGGAGGCCATTAGGATGTTTCTAGCTTTTCCAGCACATAAGGATTTCAAAGTATATCAAATGGATGTGAAGTCTTCTTTTCTGAATGGTGAGTTGGAAGAGGAAGTCTACATAGAAGAACCAGATGGATTTTAGTTATCAGATAAACCTGATATGGTTTGCAGGTTGAAGAAGGCACTATATGAATTGAAGCAAGCCCCCAAAGCTTGGTATGCAAGGTTGGACATGTATTTATTATAATAAGGATTCAATAAAGGCTCTGCAGATAGCAATGTGTACATCAAAGTAAGTGGAGATCAAATTATCATTGTGGAAGTGTATGTAGATGATATAATGTTTGGTGGAAATGAGGGTATGTGTAAGAGTTTTGCAGATGAAATGCAAAAAGAATTTGATATGTCAATGTGTGGGGAAATGAAGTTCTTTCTTGGGTTATAGATCAATGAGACAGATAAGGGTATTTTCATTTCTCAGTCAAAGTATGTGAAAGAGTTGTTAAAAAAGTTTGGAATGAAAGATTCTAAACTAGTTTGTACCACTATAGTTATTGGTTGTAAGTTGAGCAAGAATGATGAATCTTCTAAGGTTGATCAGAGCAAGTACAGATCAATGATTGGAGGATTACTGTATATGATTGCTACTAGACCAAATATTATGCATGCAGTCTGTCTTGTGGCTAGATTTCAAGAAGATCCTAGAGAGTCACATGTTATAGCAGTGAAGATGATATTTAGATATTTAAAGGGCACCCTGGATCATGGCTCGTGGTATCCAAAAGATATTGACTTTAATCTAAATACTTATATAGATGCAGATTGGGTTGGTTGTGTAGATGACAGGAAAAGTACAAGTGGTGGTGCACTCTTTCTTGGATGCGGGTTGGTGTCTTTGCTAAGTAAGAAACAATATTTAGTGTCTTTATCTACTGTAGAGGAAAAGTATATTGTTGCAGCATCATGTTACAGACAGGTGTTATGGATGAGACAAATCTTGAAGGATATCAAAGTTGTGTATGATGAACCAATTTCTATTTTTTGTGATAATACAAGTGCTATTAACATTTCAAAGAATCTAGTGATGCATTCAAGGACAAAGCATATTTCAATCAAGTATCACTTTCTGAGAGAGAAGGCTGCAAGGAATGAGGTAAATCTTGAGTTCCTAAGGATACATTTGATTATCTCCAAGAAAAGTTAGGGATTAAATTGTCCCTCCTTCTTTGAACTATATGCATAAGGAGATGCATCAATCCAATGTGCTTCAAGATTCATTCTTTTCTGGACTGGTGTTGGTAGCTACCTCTCAGGAAGAGAAGGTAGTAGCTTTGATGATTGTTGCAAACAAGGGGAGTAAGTGTTGGTATGTACTCCTAAGGGGGAGTATTTAGAGTAGTAGTGAGCAGTGCAAGTATGTGTAGTATTAGAGAGAGCTACAAAAAGTTGTCACCCTTTTTGATGTAGGAACTTCCGGAGATCATAACTTTTGACTTGGATATGGGTTTTCTACGAGATTTTGTGGGTGGATATGTTATGATGTGGAAAGTGGTTTGGTAACCGAACCTAGTGGGTTGGACCTCATCTTGGCACTTTTTCGGGGCTTAAAACTTTCATCTTGGCCCTCAAAATAGCAATTTAGCATTTTTTCTAGATTTTTAAAAAGTTGCTTTTGTAATAAATCGAAACTCATATTTCAAATTTAGAATATTAGTTGGCATTTCATCCTACCTTAGTTTTAGGAAGCTTTTGGGAAAAAATAGGATTTTCAAAATATGATTGTAAAATTACCTAAAATGACAAAATTTGACAATTATCAAAATCTACCAAAAAAGGTAATTTTTTGATTTTTTTTTTGTTTTTCTTGGATATAAGAGAGTTTTCTCTCATTGTAGCAGTAGATTTGATGAATAGAAGTTTTTTCATATTCCAATCTTCAAATCTTTGGCTCTCACATGATTAATGGCAAAATTGTATTAAGTGTATGTTGTGTGCTGCATCATCTAGTATGAGAGCAGGAAGATGGCTGGGAGAGGAAGAGGAAGAGGCGGTCTTGCCTAGATGCATAGAGAAATGCAAAATCTACAAAGGCAAATAGAAGAACTTACAACATAGATGGAAAACCAAAGACTGGGTAGAGGAGTAGATGAACCTGATGAAGTGATAGGTTGAGGAGGTGCAAATCAAGATACAGAACATGAAGAAGAAGAATTAGAAGGCATGAGTTTTGAAGAGAGGATGCTCAGGGCCTTAGAAGGGAAAAATGAAGGGCTCAAGGTAGATGCTTCAGATTATGTAGGTAGTCTTAAACCAAAGGAGTTGATAGACTAGTTGAATGACATGAGAAAATTTTTTAAATGGAAATCCATGACAGAGGAAAAGAAGGTGAAATTCGCATACACCAAATTAAAGGGTCATGCAGTGATTTGGTGGGATAATCTTCAAAAGGAATGAACAAGGAAAGGTGAGGATAAGATTAGGACATGGAATAAAATGGAAAAGAAGTTGAGAGAAAAAATTTTGCCCATAGATTATGCGTAAATCCTTTTTCGTAGGTTTCAAAATTTAAAGCAGAACCTCTCTTCTATGCAAGATTATACAAATGAGTTTTATACCCTATCTATACATATAGAGCATCAAGAAATTGATGAACATATGGCTGCTAGTTATGTGAATGGCCTGAAATTCTCTATTCAAGATGAATTGAGCATGCATCGACTCAATAGTATGGAAGAGGCTTACCAATTGGCTCTAAAGGTTGAAGTAAAACAAAATAGATAGTACCATTAGAGGAATAGAGGAGGAAGAAGGGGTACATCAACCCCATTTTGAGGAGGTTTGAATTATGGCAGTGGAGAGTTATCCCATGGATTGGAAAAATAAGTAGACACTCAACAAGATCCTCTGAATCAAGAATGAGGAAGGGGATTTCAAAGAGGTCAAGGTTATGGTAGCGGTAGAGGATGGAAAAAATAGAGAAGGCCTTTCACTTGTTTTAGATGGGGAGAAGAAGGTCATAGAGCATTGGAATGCTCAAATTCTAACATGCAAGAAAGAAATCAAGGAGGACAACCTAGGGTGAACTTGATTCAAATGTAACATGAAGTGGAAGGGATGGAACTAGAGGTTCCACCAGATGTGGGAGAAAGTCTCATGATGAGAAGAGTGATGGTGATTCCAGAGAAGGAGAAAACACAAGCCAAAAGCTCTGATGGTTCATGGCTTCGAACTAATAGCTTTAGAACCAGATGCACTTCAGGTGGCAAGGTATGTCAATTTATTGTGGATGGAGGTAGTTGTGAAAATATGTTTTCTAAGAAATGGTAGAAAAAATGAATTTACACTGTGAAAAACATCCTCATCTGTACCGCATTACACGGTTTAAAAATGGAAATGAAGTCACTGTTGATAAAAGATGCCTAATTAAGTTTAGCATATGGAAGATCTATTAGGGTGAGATATGGTGTGATGTTGTCCCAATGGATGCCTACCATGTGTTATTGGGAACGCCATGGCAGTATGATAGAAAAGTTATGCATGATGGAGAGAAAAACACATACACCTTTTGGAAAGATGGCTCTAAGGTGATTTTATTGCCTCCCAAGGATGAAGGAAAAGGTGAGACCATGTTGTCTGAAAGAGATCTTGTTAAAGAAATGAATGTGATAGGGTGTTGCTATGCACTAGTAGTGGAAAAAGGTGAAGAAGAAGAAATTTTAGTTCCCCTAGAAGTAGCAGAGCTATTGGAAGAATTTTTTGATGTTTTACCTGATGAATTACCTGATGGTTTACCACCAAAGAGAGATATTCAACATCATATTGATTTGATTCAAGCAGCAACTCTACCTAACAAAGCAGCTTATAGGATGAATCCAACACAACATGTAGAGATGAATAAGCAAGTAACATAACTCATAAGTAAAGGTGTGGTGAGAGAGAGCATGAGCCCATGTGTTGTACTTGCATTGTTGACCCCCAAAAAAGATGGAACATGGAGGATGTGCAATGATAGTAGAGCAATTAATAAGATTACCATCAAGTATCAGTTTCCTATACCTTGTATGGAGGACATGATGGATGTCCTTACAAGGGCCAAATATTTTAGCAAGATCAACCTATGAAGTGGCTACCACCAGATCTGGATACGAGAAGGGGATGAGTGGAAGACAACCTTTAAGACTAGAGATGGATTATATGAGTGGATGGTTATGCCATTCGGGTTATCAAATGCACCTAGCATATTTATGAGATTGATGAACACTATACTACGACCTTACATTGGTAAGTTTGTGGTAGTTTATTTTGATGATATTTTAGTATTTAGTAACAGCAAAGAAGAGCACCTACAACACTTGAGGATCATCTTTGGTGTGTTAAGGAAGCAGAAGCTCTATGCCAATTTGAAGAAGTGTAGGTTCATGCAGGATAGTTTAGTTTTTTAGGCTTTGTCATTTCTAAAGATAGTGTCAAAATGGATCTAGAAAAGGTCAGGGCAATTCTAAAATGGCCTAGTCAAAGAAACATCACAGAGGTAAAAAGTTTTCATGGCTTGATCACTTTCTATCGAAAGTTCATTTGAAATTTCAGTAGTATTGTAGCTCCTATAACAGATTGTACCAAAGGAAGGGAGTTTGTATGGACCAAGGATGCTGAGGAGAGCTTTAAGTACTTGAAGCAAAAGGTAACAAAAGCACCTATACTTGCATTGCCAAATTTTGAGAAGGTATTTTTAGTAGAATGTGTTGCCTCCCATGTGGGAATAGGTGTTGTGCTTAGCCAAACTGGAAAACCTATACCTTTCTTTAGGGAAAAGATGAATGATGTGAGAAAGAATTATTCTACTTATGATTTGGAATTTTATGCAATTGTTGAAGCATTGAGGCATTGGAGACATAATCTAGTTCCCCAGGAGTTTGTATTGTTTACAAATCATATTGCACTGAGATAATTGAACGCATAGAAAAATTTGAATAGTAGGCATGCCAAGTGGGTCTCTTTCTTGTAGGGTTACAATTTTGTGTTGAAGCATAAGTCTAGAAAACAAAATTAGGTTGTAGATGTGTTAAGTAGGTGTGTTGCACTTTTGACCACAATGGAAACTGAGGTGATTAGTTTTGTTGCCATCAAAAGTTTGTATGAGTTTGATGATGATTTTTGGGAGATTGTGGAACAATTGAAGGCACTAGTACCTAGTAACTTGGATCACTTTAGGGGTGAATATTTTATGCAAGATGGGTATCTATTTAAAGGAAAACAACTATGCATACCAGCTAGCTCTATGAGGGAAAACATTATCAGAGAATTTTATAGTAGTGGGTTAGCTGGACATTTTGGCAAGGACAAGATAATAGCCTTGATAAAAGATAAATATTACTGGCCAAAGATGAAAAGGGATATAACTAAGTATGTAACAAGGTGTAGAATCTACCAAGTGGCTAAAGGACATTCATAGAATACAGGGTTGTATATACTGTCATGCCCACATTTCTCATGCGGTCATGACACACAACACATGTGTCATGTCCACATTTGCCATGTGGTCATGACACAAATTATGAAAAACTTTTCTACCTAGCCCTAGGAGCCCCCTCACACACGTCTGTGTGCTTGGTGGCAATACGTATAAGGTGTAAACATGTGAACATAATTTGGGGAGGTGCGTTGTCCCACGCAGTCCCCTGCGTGATGATAGCTGTCTAGGGGGTATGCAACATGAAGTGTGTCACTTTTAGGGTTAGAATGATTTAATTCAAACCCTAAGTTTTCTAGGTGTGAAGATAATTTTGCCATATTTGAAACGTAACCCTAATTCAGGTCAAAATGAAATCAAAATAATGGTTAAGAAAATAATGGCATGATGGATGCATGATAAAGTGGAATGGTAAGATAAAAGTTAATAAAATATCATAAAATTAAAACCCTAGAAATCTAGGAAAAATTTGATAGCATAACGCGTTTTCAATAATCGACTTAAAATTTTTAAAATAAAACTCTAATAAGAAATTAAACAAAATCTAAGAATAAAAATTCAAACTTAAGAACAAATTAAAAACAATTTAAAATAACAAAATAAATACCCTACAAAGGTCAAATAAATCGACCTTGCATTAAAAAGTTAAAAATTTGAAATAAAATATTAAAATAATTACATGACGCCAAATTAGATTTTAAATTTGAGTCCGTTAATAAATATAATTTCAACATTATATTTATTAACTAACTTGGAATAATAGAGAAGGGAAGAGATTAAAATACTCTTTCCCCTAAAATAATAGTAATATCAATCAAAAAGATAAAATAATTAAATCACTCTAGGGAATATAAAATAACTACTCCAATAAATGTGAAATTTAAAAAACAAAGGGAACACTCTTCCCATCTTAACAAAAAAAATCAATTCTTCCCCCTAAAATAGATACCATTCACAAGACAATAAAGCAAGAATTCAAACTCCCAATTAAATTTAATCAAAATTAAATGTAGCACAAGGAACGAAATAAAAGCAAGGGCAAAATAGAGGATTTAAAATAAAGGATAAAACAAACTCCCTCACATTCTCCTCTCAATAAAATATTGGTTTCTAAATTTGAGAAGCCCTAATTTGTATTTTATTGTTTTCTCTTTGTTGCCCTACTTCTCTATTTCATTCATTCTTTTTTTTTTTGCCTCTTTGTTTATGTAGGTTAGGGTTTTGAAAAGAGGGGGAAGCCATGAATGGAGCCCTCTGCTACCTCTCACGAAGGTATACTCAGCAGAGTTCTTATTATATTTCTCTTTTTTTAAAAAAATAGTAGAGTGATTGATGTATATATATAGGTATCAATATTTATATATTGTATATGTTATAATTTAATTTCTTGATGCAGGGTCTAAAGAGTGTAAAGGGCCAAGCGACGGCCATGACAGGGGCGGAACACAAGCTATGGGGGACCAAACGGTGCTGAAGTCAATGTCGTGTAGAGTGTGAAAGGTGGGGAGGCGGAGTGAGGAGTACTACGGGGAGTGGTGGAGCGGAGGGTAACTATGGACGGTGAAGTGTGGGTGTCGCGGTTTTGATCTAGGCGGCAGCATTTTGTTTGAAGGAAATGGTGGGGAGGGGGTCAAAACCCCCACCCACACCCTTGGGTGTGGGTGGGGGTTTTGACCCCCTCCCCACACCCTCATTTTTAGCAGCGGCGGTGGTGGGAATTGTGGTGGGTGCCAATGCCCACCACAGCCCCACTCCCGAATACATCTCTTTTTTTTAAAACATTTCTATGAACAAAAACATAGTCTGCTATAAATTTTGCTCTCTGTTCTTTTATAATATTTAAACTCTGTTTTGATATATATAAAATGTGTGTTGACTGTTAAATATATATATAGATACACACACACATATATATACACAGATCTAAATATACAGTCCATTACAATTAAAAAAGAATATATATATTATAATATAAGTATATGTGTACATATATATATACATATAAATATATATATTACAATATATGGATATACTCTCCTCAATATGACAGGAGTAAATCTTAAAACAACAACTTGTCTAAGTATTTACATTTTTGCAAACAACAAAACAAACTATCTATATATTTTTCTTTTACAGAATTTAAAATGGTGTGATAGAGTTATTTCCTTCCATTATGATAGCAACCATACCACTAAAATTTTCATTTTCTATGAACATAATCTACAATATATCCTTCTATTTTCTATAAACATGGCATATAGTTTGAACAACAGTTCTTTTCTTTTATTTCTAAAGCCCACTACCAAAGAACTAACCCACTTATTTTTCTACTGAAGTAATCAACAACAGTAACATAATAATATGAAAATTCGTTACAACATCACATAAAACAATGTTTATTATTTCTCTCTTCCTTGTTTGCATACACTCAAATTTACTTAGCAACACACACACACACACACACATATATTTCCCTTTTTTTGTAAAGTAAACATGATAGCAAAAGATAATTTCTCATGCATTACTCAAAACCATGAACTCCTCAACATAGAGAATAAACAACTTTTTAAAGAAGACATAAAGAATGTTTACATTGCAACACTCAGTACAGCCAACTTCATGGGTAGGATAACTTGACAAATTTACAAAAAGGGCCATAAGGCCATGGCTCAAAACAACCAACAATGTATGACCAAAGCAACACAAAAATGGACTTCTCTCAAGCTCCATTTGTTCAATAAGCACTTGCAATAAATACACAATAAATGGGAAAACCCAGCCACTTTGAAATGCCCTCCTCCTACCGTAGATCCGTAAGTGGGTCACCCACAAGCTAGGGAGGTAGTAATTCACACAGTTGCAACACACCACAACAAGCACCAAAGCAACAACAACACAAAAATCATCCCCAAGGATAAACACATAACACAACTCATGAGAATGAGTTTGATGGGGGTAGGGAATGGACCCCTCTACTTCAAAGGCCACACCAAAAACACCAAAAACCAAGTCTCATGGCCTCAAGCCAAAACCTCCAAAACCACAACTCTCCAAATATCTCAAAATAAACTTCCATGGCACTCTTGCCATTCAAATAATCTCCACAACAAGTAAAAAGCCCTCAAGGCCATAAATAACACAAAATATGGGAGTGACCTCAAGGAGGTTCCTTTCCCTTACCCCAAACAAGTTGAGCTTTACCTCCAAATAGAGGTGCTCTCACCAAACTCCCATCCCACAAAAAAAAAAAAGAAAACAACAATAAACAATTCTGCAAACACATCACAATAAAAATATGTAAGGGTAAAGAACATAGTCATGAGGCTTACCTTCAAAAGCCCTATAATGGAAGCACATTTAGTGATGAGCTCCAAGCTTCTCCAAACCTTCCAATCTCCAAAATCCCTTTAACTTTCCTAAAAATTGCTCAAAATAGAAAGAAATCTCCAAAAATGCAAGAACCCCACACTCCTCAACAAGAAGAGATAATATAGGCCATCAATTTTGGCCTTGAGTTATAAGAAGGTGACACTTGTCACATTCGCCTTCCTCCTCCTATACCACTTGCAAGGGAGAGGATGTGTGAGGGTGACAAGTGTCATCCTCCAATTCCATCTCAATCCTCACCTTATCCACTTGTGCTCTCACACATGTGTGTGAGAACAAGTGGTGAGGTGGCATTCCCCTTCAAGCCTCCATGAGGATAAGGCATGCCATATGGCATCCTCTTATTCTCTAAGAGAGCCATCTCCCTCCAAGATGCTCTCGCATGTGTGTGAGTCTTAGAGGAAGATCCCACACACTTGAGAGTCTTGGAGACCTCCCAAGTCTTCCTAGGGAAGGGATTCCCAAACTTTGGGAAGGGAGATGAGTCTTTCCCAAAGAATGACTCATCTCCCACCCTTATCTAATTCAAATTTCGTCACTTTGACTATACCTCAATTTAGAGTGACCACAAGTGAGTTATCCCAAGGCTTAGTTAGTCAAAATTCACCCTAGACCCATGGGTAACCACCTAGGGTAAATTTTGGGACACTAAGGTTCACCTAGGGGGTCATAAATCTACTTTAAATGGCCTCAAAAATAAAAATAATACCAAATGGTATAAATCAATAAAAATTATACAACACATGATATAATTAATTTAAAAAAAGGGTACTAGGCCAAAATGATAAAATTAAACAAGTACTTAAATAAACACTCGATTCAAATGTGATCCTCATCCCTCTTGGGAATGGATCAGTTTCACAGGGAATAACATATGTGTGAATTCTACCTCTAATTTCCCATGGCCTGGGAATGTAATCCTGCACATCTCGATCAAGTGTCAATCATATCATGATTAATCATAGCCGAAGCAACTAGAATTAAATTAATGCCATTGAATACAACAATAATCATCTATAACATAATTTTGAATTAAACTGCATTTTTCTATCAAATGTCACATAATCATCATCACATAAAGAGCTAGAAGTCACATCACAAAACATCATCTAATATATCTCGCATGTCTAGTCTCAACATAACATCAAAATATGATTAATATCAGATCACCATATGTCTAATCAATGTCGTATCAAAATCAGGAGATATAATCAAATCTGCATAATGAAACCATAGTCTCTAAAAGTCTGATAATGTCATCAACTAAAATGCAAAACGATCAAAATAAGGAAGAAAAAATAATCAGCCTTACATCCTCCCCCCTAAGACTAAACTTCCTCCTAGAAGTCATAAAAAATGTGAGGATAGAGTGCCCTCAAACTAGCTACATCATCCCAAGTCAATGTGACCTCATCATAATGATCCCACTGGACCCTAACCTGGTCTAGCTCTCGACCTCGAACGCCCAACGTCTAACAAGCCAATATGCAAATTTTCTCCAAAGCCAACTTCCCGTATGCCTCTACCTGTAGAGCACTCTAATCCAATAGGTGAGATAAATTAGATATATATCACCTCAATACAGAAATATGAAAGACATCGTGGATATATGACAGGCTAGGTGGCAACACTAGACAATAGGCAACAGGTCCTATCCACTCCAAGATCTCAAAAGGTCCTACAAACTGTGGTGCAAGCTTAGAGCTCTTTCCATAATAGATTAGACTCTTATGTGGCCGCACTCTAAGGAATACTCTGTCACCCACTGAGAAGCTCTGATCAATCATCTTATCATCGCCATACTTCTTCTGTCTATCTTGTGCCTCATGAAATCTCTGCTTAATTAGTGTGACCTACTGCTCCATATCTTGAACTAACACTGGACCAATGGCAACCCTGTCCTCTATCTGATCCCAACTTAATGGTGTCCTACATGGTCGCCATATAAAGCCTAAAAAGGAGGCATACCCAACGAGCTGTGATGCCCATTATTGTAGGTAAACTCAACTAGATACAGATACTCCTCCCATCTAGACTGATGGTCTATAACATACATATGAAGCATGTCCTCCAACACTTGATTCACCCGCTCTATTTGTCCATCTGTCTTGAGATGATAAGTGGAGCTAAAGTTGAGCTATGTACCCAATGCCTGTTGCAAGGCTCTCCAAAATGCTGAAGTGAACACTAGATCCCTGTCTGAAATGACATAGTGAGGTACTCCATGTAATCTCACAATATCATCTAAGAATAATCTTGTCATTGCTGGTGCATTGTATGTCATGCGTACAGGTGAGAAATGTGCCACCTTGGTCAACTTGTCGACTATCACCATGATGGCATCACGGTGATGCGAAGACATAGGAAGACCAATAATAAAATCTATGGAAATGGTGTCCCATTTCCATTCAGGTATCTTGTGTGGGTATAAAAGACCTGCTGGATGCTGATGCTTGGCCTTGACCTTCTAGCACTCAAGGCATAGAGTAACAAACTTTGTAATATCCCATCTCATACTTGCCCAATGGTACAACTATCATAGGTTGGCATGCATCTTCTTCACCCTCAGATGTGCTGCATATGGTGCTCTGTGAACCTCTGAAAATACTATAGTACGTAGGGCACCTACGCGGGGTACATAGATGCACTGTCGATGACGAATTAACCCATCTGCCTCAAGTGAATACCCTGCAAACTTGCCCAAAAGGGCCCTCTATGAACTGATCTCCTACTGCACCACAAGAAACCACTCATCCTCTAGCAGATGCAAAATAATGCGTCCTCTCAAGGCCACACTCAGAGTCAAGGTCAAGAGCTCGTGGCACCTCCAACTCAATGCATCAGCAACCACGTTCTCCTTCCCTTTGATGTAGTGGACATCAAAGTCATACTCACAAAGAAACTCCATCTAATGCTGCTGATGAGCGTTTAGATTCAGCTATGTAAAGATATACTAAGGACTGTGGTGATCTGAATGGAGCTCAAAGTGACAACCCAATAAGAAATGTCTCTAATGAACTAGAGCATGAACCACTACTGCTAACTCCAAGTCATGTGTGGGGTAGTTTAGCTCATGGGTCTTGAGCTTTCGCGACTCATATGCGATCGCTCTACAACCCTGCATAAATATAACTCCCAATTGCTCAAGTGATGCATCTGTACAAACCATAAAATCTGCTACAGGATCAGGAACCGCTAAAATAGGAGCGCTAGTGAGATGCTCCTTGAGGACCCCGAAGGCCCTCTCACACTACTCAGTCCATAGAAAGCTCTTCCCTTTCCACTAAAGGGTAGTGATGGGGTGCGCTATCAAAGAAAAACCCTCAACAAAGTGATAGTAATAACCAACTAACCCCATAAAACTCCTGACCTCTGTCACACTGGTGGGTGTCGGCCAATGTCTGATAGCCCTAATCTTCAATGGATCTACTAAGATTCCATCACCAAATAGGATATGCCCTAGATACTATACCTCTATCCTAAAAAATACACACTTCAGCAAGCTCCCATAAAGATTTTGCTCCCTCAAACACTGTAGAGCCTGACGTAGGTGCTCCTCATGCTCCTTCTCAGTCTGTAGAGCCTGAATAGATTTTGCTCCCTCAAACACTGTAGAGCCTGACGTAGGTATAGAACACCCCATTCATGAGACTCATGAACACTGTAGGGGCATTCGTCAAGCTGAAGGGAACCACAGTGAACTCATAGGGGCCATTTTGAGTCCAGAAGATAGTCTTATGGATGTCTGCCTCTGTGATACGTAACTGATGGTAACTAGATTTCAGGTTAATCTTAGAGAACACCCTGGCTTCCTGCATCTGATCGAAGAGATCGTCAATCCTGGGCAAAGGATAACGGTTCTTCATCGTCACCTCATTCAACTACCTATAGTCCATGCATAAATGAAAAGACCCGTCCTTCTTCTTCATGAAGATGATAGGAGCACCCCAAGGTGAAACACTCGATTGGATGTGCCCCTTCTCGAGCAAGTCCTCAAGCCATAACTTGAGCTCTGTGAGCTCGTGAGTGGTTATCTTGTAGGGTGCACGAGACACTAGCTTGACACCTGGCACTAAGTCAATGTGAAAGTCTACCTCACAATAGGGTGACATCCTCAGTAACTCTGCTGGAACCACATAGGCAAACTCTCTGAGGATGAGATGATCATCCAAAGATGTCTCAGGCTCGTCATCTAATCTATCACTCACTGTGATAGCAAACATCTGGCATCCCTTCTACATGCAGCACTTAAGCTACTAAGCAGATATCATACGCACTACTATGGGCTTCTGCATGCCCACTATCTCAACTGATGTACCATGATCATCTAAGCAGTTGATCGCCTTTTGGTGACAATCTAGCTTGGCTTGATGAGCTGCAAGCTAGTTCATACCCAACACCACATTGTAGGATCCTAATGTCATAACTCTAAGGTCACATACTATGGCAAAGGGTCCCAAAAAAATCTCACAGTCATGGACTAAGGCATCTATGTCATCTTGGCCCTTAAGGCCAACTCAACCACCCACCTATCACCCTGCCTAGAGGCCACCAGTCTGTAACACTCCACTAACGATGGAGATCTGAAAGAGTCAGTAGCACCAGGATCAAAGAGAATAGAAATGGAGATACCCCCTATCATACTTGACATCTCAAAAATTGACGCCTAAAAATTAGCCTGACGGTTATCAATCACTGCAAACATACGGTGGGACCTACCCACATCTCCAACCGTCTGCTCTGATCCTCCTGCATGAGGCTGCACCCTTCTGTAAAGCCCTGTGGACACTCTCTACCTAAATGTCTTACTCCACCACACACATAACATGGGCCCCTAGCCTGTACCTATCCAGTCTGAGTCCTACTCGACTATTGTTGTCCTAATCTACCAGTGGACCCCTGTGAGCCCCTATATGACTACTGTGACTTCGCAGGTCCCGCATGTGGTCCTAACTACCTCTGATCTCTGTGCGGACCCTACTGCTACCAACCTCTATAATGCCCCCCATGTGCCCTCTGTTGTGTCCTAGCTCTTTGCTGCTGCTGTGGCTGTTGCTACTATGGGGGCCTAGGAGGTAAGGGTGCGGAACTAAATCCTCCCCTATGAGGTGGTTGTGATGGTCTGCGGAAACTCTACTGATGCTGCTGCTGCCCATGATCCTAAAACTAAGGGCATGAACTCTACCCTCGTCCCTGTATCTCCTCAGCTATATATGCCTTCTCGACAGCATCACTCAAAGTCTGGGGGTTTGCCATGCGAACAGGCCCTGCTATGATATGGTTCAGTCCTCTGATAAACTTATGAACTAAGAGTTTCTCATCATGGAGATACTCCACATATCAAGACAACTCAGTAAATCTACCCTCATACTGAGCAACCATAAGTCCCCTCTGTTGAAGGTCATGAAAGTCATCTATGCGATGCTAACTATAGTGATTTGATAAGTATCGCGCATTAAAGCACTAAATGAAGGTCTCCCATGTGACAGTGTCTAATGATAGGTGACGCTTGCACTCCTCAGTGCGCCACTAAGTAGTTGCTACATCTCGCAATAGGTGGATTGCCACATGAGCCTTCATGTTGCCATCATAAGGATGCAACACAAAGCATCTGTCTAAGTTGATGAACTAGGCCTCTGCCTCAGCTCCCTCTATGGTCTCGATGAAAGTAGGAGGGTTCAACCTCAACAAATCCCTATTGGGATCTCCTCTGTCTCTATGCCCTCTGATAGGCTCATCTGTGTAATAAACATAAGGCCTGTAAACAATGTGCTCTACTCGTACTACCTCCTCACGCCTAGCATGACGTCGAGGGCTCCTACTATGGGCCCTATCAGCCGATACAACCTCCTCTACTGTCATCTCTAGCACCTCAACATATGGCTCTACACATGGTGCCCCTCACGGCTCAATGCAAGGCCCTACACGAGTCCCGGGGCTCAACACGTGGCTCTATGTGTGGCTCAACTACGACCGGTGGAAGCCTATCTAAAATTGCCCATAATGCCTGTAATATCTGTGGCCCAATATCTGGTAGGGCTGGTGGTGCCTGCAGTACCTATGGGGCCGGCTGTGCCTGTCCCTCAGCTGAAGAATCACTGTGCACCTTAGCGGATGTAGTGTGGTGGGACTACGCTTATCGAACTTGTTAGGGAGGCATCCTACAAAAATGAGGTAACCACAAATTAATCAAAGTTGTAGAAATAATAATGTGCCCTAAACAAGCCTAGTGTTTAAACTTGGGCTCTGATACCAAATGTCATGCCCACATTTCCCATGCGGTCACGACACACAACACACGTATCATGTCCACATTTGGCATGTGGTCATGACATGAATTACGAAAAACTTTTCTACCTATCCCTAGGAACCCCCTCGCATGCATCTGCATGCTCGGTGGCAATACGCATAAGGTGTAAACATGTCAACATAATTTAGGGAGGTGCGTTGTCCCACGTAGTCCCCTACGTGATGATAGTCATCTAGGGGTATACGACATGAAGTGTGTCGCTTTTAGGGTTAGAATGATATAATTCAAACCCTAAGTTTCCTAGGTGTGAAGATGATTTTGCCAGATTTGAAACATAACCCTAACTCAGGTCAAAATGAAATTGAAATAATGATTAAGAAAATAATGGCATGATGGACGCATGATAAAATGGAATAGTAAGATAAAAGTTAATAAAATATTGTAAAATTAAAACCCTAGAAATCTAGGAAAAATTCGACAGCATAACGTGTTTTTAATAATCGACTTAAAAATTTTAAAATAAAAATCCAATAAAAAATTAAACAAAATCTAAGAATAAAAATTTAAACTTAAGAACAAATTAAAAACAATTTGAAATAACAAAATAAATACCCTGCCAAGGTCAAATAAATAGACCTTGCATTAAAAAGTTAAAAATTTGAAATAAAATATTAAAATAATTACATGACACCAAATTAGATTTTAAATTTGAGTCCGTTAATAAATATAATTTTGACATTATATTTATTAACTAACTTGGAATAATAGAGAAGGGAAGAGATTAAAATACTCTTTCCCATAAAATAATAGTAATATTGATCAAAAAGATAAAATAATAAAATCACACTAGGGAATATAAAATAACTACTCCAATAAATGTGAAATTTAAAAAACAAAGGGAACACTCTTCCCATCTTTTAAAAAAAAATTATTTCTTCCCCCTAAAATAGATACCATTCACAAGATAATAAAACAAGAATTCAAACTCCCAATTAAATTTAATCAAAATTAAATGTAGCACATGGAATGAAATAAAAGCAAGGGCAAAATAGAGGATTTAAAATAAAGGATAAAACAAACTCCCTCACATTCTCCTCTCAATAAAATATTGGTTTCCAAATTTGAGAAGCCCTAATTTGTATTTTATTGTTTTCTCTTTGTTGCCCTACTTTTCTATTTCATTCTCTCTTTTTCTGCCTCTTTGTTTATGTAGGTTAGGGTTTGAAAAGAGGTGGAAGCCATGAATGGAGCCCTTTGCTACCTCTCATGGAGGTATACTCAGCAGAGTTATTATTATATTTCTTTTTTTTTAAATAGTAGAGTGATTGATGTATATATATAGGTATTAATATTTATTTATTGTATATGTTATAATTTAATTTCTTGTTGTAGGGTCTAAAGAGTGTAAAGGGCCGAGCGGCGGCCATGGCAGGGGTAGAGCGTAGGCTACAGGGGACCAAACGACGCTGAAGTGAATGCCGTGTAGAGTGTGAAAGGTGGGGAGACGAAGTGAGGAGTGCTGCGGGGAGTAGGAAGAGGAGGGTAACTGTGGATAGTGAAGTGTGGGCATCACGGTTTTGATCTAGGCGGTGCTATTTTGTTTGAAGGAAATGGTGGGGAGGGGTCCCCACACCCTCATTGTTAGTAGTGGCAGTGGTGGGAACTGTGGTGGGTGCCAACACCCACCACAACCCCACCCTCAAATACATCTCTTTTTTTTTAAACATTTTTGCGAACAAAAACATAGTCCACTATACATTTTGCTCTATGTTCTTTTATAATATTTAAACTCTGTTTTGTTATATATAAAATGTGTGTTGACTATTAAATATATATATATAAATATATAAATACAGACACACACATATATATATGTATGTATATACATAGATTTAAATATACAGTCCATTACACACAAAAAAAGAATATATATATTATAATATAAGTATATGTGTACATATATATATAGATATAGATATACATATATATATATATATAGATATACATATACATATATATAGATATATAGATATATATATATATACATATACATATAGATATAGATACATACATATACATATACATATACATATATATATATACATATATATATTATAATATATGTATATACTCTCCTCAATATGACAAGAGTAAATCTTAAAACAACAACTTGCATAAGTATTTACATTTTTGCAAACAACAAAATAAACTATCTATATATTTTTCTTTTATAGAAATTAAAATGGTGCAATAGAGTTATTTCCTACTATTATGATAGCAACCATACCACTAAAATTTTTATTTTCTATAAACATAATCTACAATATATCCTTCTATTTTTTGTAAACATGGCATATAGTTTGAACAACAGTTCTTTTCTTTTATTTCTAAAGCCCACTACCAAAGAACTAACCCACTTAGTTTTCTAGTGAAGTAATCAACAACAATAACATTATAACATGAAAATCCATTAAATCACAGAAAACAATGTTAATTATTTCTCTCTTCCTCTTTTGCATACACTCAAATTTACTCAGCAACACACACACAGACACACACACACACATATATTTCCCTTTTTTTTTTGTAAAGTAAACATGACAACAAAAGATAATTTCTCATGCATTACTCAAAACCATGAACTCCTCAACATAGAGAATAAACAACTTTTTAAATAAGACATAAAGAATGTTTACATTGCAACACTCAATATAGCCAACTTCATGGGTAGGATAACTTGACAAATTTACAAAAAGGGCCACAAGGCCATGGCTCAAAACAACCAACAATGTATGCCCAAAGTAACACAAAAATGGACTTCTCTCAAGCTCCATTTATTCAATAAGCACCTACAATAAATACACAACAAATGGGAAAACCCAGCCACTTCGAAATGCCCTCTTTCCTACCGTAGACCCGCAAGTGGGTCACCCCCGAGCTAGGGAGGTAGGGATTCACACAATTGCAACACACCACAACAAGCACCAAAGTAACAACAACACAAAAATCATCCCCAAGGATAAACACATAACACAACTCATGAGAATGAGTTTGATGGGGGTAGGGAATGGATCCCTCTACTTCAAAGGCCACACCAAAAACACCAAAAACCAAGTCTCATGGCCTCAAGCCAAAACCTCCAAAACTACAATTCTCCAAATATCTCAAAATAAACTTCCATGGCACTCTTGCCATTCAAATAATCTCCACAACAAGTAAAAAGCCCTCAAGGCCATAAATAGCACAAAATATGGGAGTGACCTCAAGGAGGTTCCTTTCCCCTACCCCAAACAAGTTGAGCCTTACCTCCAAATGGAGGTGCTCTCACCAAACTCCCATCCCACACAAAAAAAATGAAACAACAACAAACAATTCTACAAACACATCACAATAAATATATGCAAGGGTAAAGAACATAGTCATGAGGCTTACCTTCAAAAGCCCTATAATGGAAGCACGTTTGGTGATGAGCTCCAAGCTTCTCCAAACCTTCCAATCTCCAAAATCCCTCTAACTTCCCCTGAAATTGCTCAAAATAGAAATAAATCTCCAAAAATGCAAGAACCCCACACTCCTCAACAAGAGGAGATAATATAGGCCATCAATTTTGGCCATGAGGAATGAGAAGGTAACACTTGTCACCTTCTCCTTCCTCCTCCTATGCCACTTGCAAGGGAGAGGAAGTGTGAGGGTGACAAGTGTCATCCTCCAATTCCATCTCAATCCTCACCTTATCCACTTGTGTGAGAGAACAAGTGGTGAGGTGGCATTCCCCTTCAAGCCTCCATGAGGTTAAGGGATGCCATATGGCATCCTCTTATTATCTAAGAGAGCCATCTCCCTCCAAGATTCACTCACATGTGTGTGAGAGTCTTGGAGGAAGATCCCACACACTTGAGAGTCTTGGAGACCTCCCAAGTTTTCCTAGAGAAGGGATTCCCAAACTTTGGGAAGGGAGATGAGTCTTTCCCAAAGCATGACTCATCTCCCACCCTTATCTAATACAAATTTCGTCACTTTGACTAAACCTCACTTTAGAGTGACCACAAGTGAGTTATCCCAAGGTTTAGTTAGTCAAAATTGACCCTAGACCCATGGGTAACCATCTACGGTAACGTTTGGGACACTAAGGTTCACCTAGGGGGTCATAAATCTACTTTAAATGGCCTAAAAAATAAAAATAATACAAAATGGTATAAATCAATAAAAAATATTCAACACATGATATAATTAATTTAAACAAACGGTACTAGGCCAAAATAATAAAATTAAACAAGTACTTAAATCAAAACTCGATTCAAACGTGATCGTCATCCCTCTTGGAAATGGATTAGTTTCACAAAGAATAACATATGTGTGAATTCTACCTCCAATTTCCCATGGCTTGGGAATGTAAACTTGCACATGTCGATCAAGTGTCAATCATATCATGAATAATCATAGCCAAAGCAATTAGAATTTAATTCATCCCATTGAATACAACAATAATAATCTATAACATAATTTTGAATTAAACTATATTGTTATATCAAATGTCACTAATCATCATCACATAAAGAGCTAGAAGTCACATCACAAAACATCATCTAATATATCTTGCATGTCTAGTCTCAACATACCATCAAAATATGATCAATATCAAATCACCATATGTCTAATCAATGTCATATCAAAATCAGGAGATATAATCAAATCTGTATAATGAAACCATAGTCTCTAAAAGTTTGATAATGTCATAAACTAAAATGCAAAACGATCAAAATAAGGAAGGAAAAATAATCAGTCTCACATATGCCATTACTTGTACCAACTGCACCATGGATAGCTTTGAGCGTGGACTTTGTGTTGGGACTTCCACATACTCAATGAGATAATGCCTCCATTTTTGTAGTTGTTGATAGGTTCTCCAAGATGGTTCCTTTTATTGTTTGTAAGAAAACTAATGATGCAATGAGGGTAGCAGAGTTATTTTTTTTAGAAGTTGTTCGACTACATGGTGTTCCAAAGACTATTACCTCTGATAGGGATACCAAATTCCTTAGTCATTTCTGGAGGACTTTATGGAAGAAGATGGGGACTAAGTTACAGTTTAGTAGTGCTTATCATCCTCAAATGGATGGGCAAACAAAGGTAGTCAATCGGAGTCTAGGAAATTTGTTGAGGTGTATTGTTGGAGAAAAGCCAAAACAATGGGACGTGGCATTACCCCAGGCCAAATTTGCCTATAATAGTTCTATTAATAGATCAAATGGAAAGTCCCCTTTCTAGATTATGTATGGCAGGAATCCTCAGGGTATTCTAGATTTGGTAAAGCTACCAATGAAAGATAGGGTCAGTGATGATGGGGAAGCATTTGCAAAACACCTTCAACAGTTACAGAAAGAAGTGAGAAAGAAGTTGCAGGACAGTAATGAGAGGTACAAGAATACAATGGATAGTAGTAGGAGACATTAGACATTCAGTGAAGGTGACTTAGTGATGGTATATTTGATAAAAGAGTGGTTTCCTACTGGAACAAACCACAAGTTGAAGTACAAGAAAATTGGTCCTTGCAAAATTACAAAGAAGATCAATGATAATGCATATGAGGTCAGTTTACCAGATGATCTCAATATTTCTCCTGTGTTTAATATTTCTAATTTATATGCATTCCATGGTGAGGATGATGCTGAAGATAGTCAACCAAAAGTGGCATGGCACCACCACACTCCCCATAAGAAGAAGGAAAAGATTGTATAGGTTCTTGATTAGAAAATAATCTACACTTGGTAAGGGAATTACAACAAGTATTTAGTACAGTGGGAAGGATTACCACCAACAGATAGCACATGGCTTATAGAGTGGGAAGTGTAGAGGTTAGATCCAATCAAATGGCAACAGTTTGAAGACACTCACTTGCAGAAGCTGCGTTCTTTTTAACTACAAGAGAATGATGCAGGAACTTCCAGAGATCATAAATTTTGACTCCGATGTGGGTTTTCTACGAGATTTTACAGGTGGATGCATTATGAGGTCTGACAGACATGGAGATATTACTTCTAATTAGTTTAACATGTTCTGTGAGAATCATGAAATAAAGAGGCATTTATATGCCCCTAGGACTCAGCAAAATGGAGTGGTTGAAAGGAAGAACAAGAGTATTCAAGAAGTTGCAAGGATAATGATAAAAGATGCAAACCTACTGGAAGTCTACTGGAGAGAAGCAATTTAAACTACTATCTACATATAGAACATAGTACAAGCAAGAGTAAATGACACAAAGACTCCCCATGAGTTGTGGTATGGAAGGATTCCTACTGTTAAATACTTCAAAGTTTTTGGAAGAAAATGTTTTATCAGAAGAGGTGAAGAACTAGGAAAGTTTGATGCAAGGTGTGATGAAGGTATTTTCCTAAGGTATTCTACTAGAAGAAAATCTTATTGATGCTCCAAAAAAAGGCTAAGAAAAATTATTGAAAGTGCTAATGTTAAGATTGATGAAGACATGCAAAATATTTCATAGGTTAATGGATATGAATCAAATGAGTCTTCTTGTGGAGAAGAAGAAGAAACTAAAGAAAAGAAGTATAGGTTGAAGAACAAGAAGCTCCAGAAAGAGAAGTACAAGTTAAAGAACAAGAATCCCCAAAAAGAATCCTTAAAACTCCCAAGTATGTGTAAAGACATCACTTTGAAGATCATATTATTGGTGCCAAGAGCAAAACTGTATTGATAAGAAGGAAAGTTGTTGAAGAACAAGTAAATCTATGTTTAATTTCTAAAGTTGAACCTAAAAGAGTGGTTGAGTCATACAAGGATGAGTATTGGATCAAGGCAATGGAAGAAGAACTAATGTAGATTGAAAAGAATCAAACTTGGGAACTTGTCCCAAGACCAAAGAAGAAAAATGTGATTAGAACTAAGTGGATATTCTAGAACAAACTGAATGAGAATGGAGAAGTGATAAGGAACAAGGCAAGACTTGTGTGTAAAGGTTACTCACAAGTGGAAGGAATAGACTATGAAGAAACTTATGCTCTAGTGGCAAGAATGGAGGCCATTAGGATGTTTCTAGCTTTTGCAGCACATAAGGATTTCAAAGTATATCAAATGGATGTGAAGTCTTCTTTTTCTGAATGGTGAGTTGGAAGAGAAAGTGTACATAGAACAACAAGACGGATTTCAGTTATCAGATAAACTTGATATGGTTTGCAGGTTGAAGAAGGCACTATATGAATTGAAGCAAGCCCCCAAAGCTTGGTATGCAAGGTTGGACATGTATTTATTACAACAAGGATTCAATAAAGGCTCTGCAGATAGCAGTGTGTACATCAAAGTAAGTGGAGATCAAATTATCATTATGGAAGTGTATGTAGATGATATAATGTTTGGTGGAAATGAGGGTATGTGTAAGAGTTTTACAGATGAAATGTAGAAATAATTTGATATGTCAATGTGTAGGGAAATGAAGTTCTTTCGTGGGTTATAGATCAATGAGATAGATAAGGGTATTTTCATTTCTCAATCAAAGTATGTGAAGGAGTTGTTAAAGAAGTTTGGAATGAAAGATTCTAAATTAGTTGTAGCACTATAGTTATTGGTTGTAAGTTGAGCAAGAATGATGAATCTCCTAAGGTTGATCAAAGAAAGTAGAGATCAATGATTAGAGGATTATTGTATCTGATTGCTACTAGACCAGATATTATGCATGCAGTTTGTCTTGTGGCTAGATTTCAAGAAGATCCTAGAGAGTCACATGTTATGGCAGTGAAAAGTATATTTTGATATTTAAAGGGCACTCTAGATCATGGCTTGTGGTATCCAAAAGATATTGACTATAATCTAAATACTTATACAGATGCAGATTGGGCTAGTTGTGTAGATGATAGGAAAAGTACAAGTGGTGGTGCACTCTTTCTTGGATGCAGGTTGGTGTCTTTGTGAAGTAAGAAACAAGATGAACAGTGTCTTTATCTACTGTAGAGGAAAAGTATATTGTTGCAGCATCATGCTACACATAGGTGTTATGGATGAGACAAATCTTGAAGGATATCAAAGTTGTGTATGATGAGCCAATTTCTATTTTCTGTGATAATACAAGTGATATTAACATTTCAAAGAATCCAGTGATGCATTCAAGGACAAAGCATATTTCAATCAAGTATCACTTTCTAAGAGAGAAGGCTACAAGGAATGAGATAAAGCTTGAGTTCCTAAGGATACATTTGATTATCTCCAAGAAAAGTTAGGGTTTAAATTGCCCCTCCTTTGGACTATATGCATAAGGAGATGCATCAATCCAATGTGCTTCAAGATTCATTATTTTCTGGACTAGTGTTATAAGCTACCTCTCAGGAAGAGAAGGTAGTAGCTTTGATGATTGTTGAAAACAAGGGGAGTAAATGTTGGTATGTACTCCTAAGGGGGAGTATTTAGAGTAGTAGTGTGCAGTGCAAGTATGTGTAGTATTAGAGAGACCTAGAAAAATTTGTCACCCTTTTTGATGCAGGAACTTCCGAAGATCATAACTTTTGACTCGGATATGGGTTTTCTACAAGATTTAATGGGTGGATGTGTTTTGAGGTGGAATGTGTTTTCGTAACCAACCCTAGTGGGTTGGACCCTATCTTGGCACTTTTTTGGGGCTTAAAATTTTCATCTTGGCCCTCAAAATAGCAATTTAATGTTTTTTTCTAGATTTTTAATAAGTTGATTTTGTAATAAATCAAAACTCGTGTTTCGAATTTAGAATATTAGTTGGCATTTCATCCTACCTTAGTTTTAGGAAGCTTTTGGGAAAAAATAGGATTTTCAAGATATGATTGTAAAATTACCTAAAATGCTAAAATCTGACAATTGTAAAAATCTGCCAAAAAAGGTAACTTTTTAATTTTTTTTTGTTTTTCTTGGATATAAGAGAGTTTTCTCTCATTGTAGTAGCAGAGTTAATGAATAGAAGTTTTTTCATGTTCTAGTCTTCAAATCTTTGGCTCTCACATGATTAATGGAAAAATTGTATTGAGAGTATGTTGTGTGTTGCATCATCTAGTATCAGAGAAGGAAGACAGGTGGGAGAGGAAGAGGAACAGGCGGTCTTGCCCAGATGCATAGAGAAATGCAAAATCTACAAAGGTAAATAGTGGACTTACAACACAGATGGAAAACCAAAGACTGGGTAGAGGAGGAGACAAATCTGATGAAGAGATAGGTCGAGGAGGTGCAAATCAAGATACAAAACATGAAGAAGAAGAATTAGAAGGCATGAGTGTCAAAGAGAGGATGCTTAGGGCCTTAGAAGGGAATAATTAAGGGATCAAGGTAGATGTTTCAAATTATGTAGGTAGTCTTAAACCAGAGGAGTTGATAGACTGGTTGAATGACATGAGAAATTTTTTTGAATGGAAATCCATGACAGAGGAAAAGAAGGTGAAATTCGCATGCACCAAATTAAAGGGTCATGCAATGATTTGGTGGGATCATCTTCAAAAGGAATGAACAAGGAAAGGCAATTATAAGATTAGGGCATGGAAAAAAATGGAGAAGAAGTTGAGAGAAATTTTTTTGCCTATAGATTATGCACAAACCCTTTTTCGTAGGTTTCAAAATTTAAAGCAGAACCTCTCTTCTGTGCAAGATTATACAAATGAGTTTTATACGCTATCTATACGTATAGAGAATCAAGAAACTGATGAACAAATGGCTACTAGATATGTGAATGGCTTGAAATTCTCTATTCAAGATTAATTTAGCATGCATTGACTCAATAGTATGGAAGAGGCTTAGCAATTGGCTCTAAAGGCTGAAGAAAAACAAAACAGACAGTACCATTAGAAGAATAGAGGAGAAAAAAAGGGGTAAATAAACCCCATTTTGAGGAGGTTCAAATTATGGCAAGGAAGAGTTATCCCATGGATTAGAAAAACAAGTAGACACTCAACAATATCCTTCGAATCAAGAACGAGGAAGGGGATTTCAAAGAGGCAGAGGTTATGGTAGCGATAGAGGAAGGGAAAACCAGAGAAGGCCTTTCACATGTTTGAGATGTGGAGAAGAAGGTCATAGGGCATTTGAATGCTCAAATTATAAGATGCAAGAAAGAAATCAAGGGGGAAAACCTAGGGTGAACCTGATTCAAATGCAACATGAAGTGGAAGGGAGGGAACTAGAGGTTCCACCAGATGTGGGAGAAAGTCTCATGATGAGAAGAGCAATGGTGATTCTAGAGAAGGAGAAAACACAAGCCAAAAGCTCTGATGGTTCATGGCTTTGAACTAATATATTCAGAACCAGATGCACTTCAGGTGGCAAGGTATGTCAATTTATTGTGGATGGAGGTAGTTGTGAAAATATGTTTTCTAAAGAAATGGTTGAAAAATTGAATTTATACTGTGAAAAACATCCTCATCCGTACCACATTGCATGGTTTAAAAAGGGAAATGAAGTCACTGTTGATAAAATATGCCCAATTAAGTTTAGCATAGGGAAGATCTATCAAGATGAGATATGGTGTGATGTTGTCCCAATGGATTCCTGTCATGTGTTATTGGGAAGGCCATGACAGTATGACAAAAAAGTTATGCATGATGGAGAGAAAAACACATACACCTTTTGGAAAGATGGCTCTAAGGTGATTTTATAGCCTCTCAAGGATGAAGGAAAAGGTGAGACCATGTTGTCTGAAAGAGCTCTTGTTAAAGAAATGAAGGTGACAGGGTGTTACTATGCACTAGTAGTGGAAAAAGGTGAAGTGGAAGACATTTCAGTTCCCCCAGAAGTAGCAAAGCTATTGGAAGAATTTATTGCTATTTTGCCTGATGAATTGCCTAATGGTCTACCACCAAAGAGAGATAGTCAACATCATATTGATTTGATTCCAAGAGCAACTCTACCCAACCAAGAAACTTATAGGATGAATCCAACACAACATGCAGAGATGATGAGCAAGTAATAGAACTCATAAGTAAAGGTGTGGTGAAAGAGAGCATGAGCCCATGTGTTGTACCTACATTGTTGACCCCAAAAAAAGATGGAACATGGAGGATGTACACTAATAGTAGAGCAATTAATAAGATTACCATCAAGTATCTATTTCCTATAACTCATATTGAGAACATGATGGATGTCCTTGCAGGGGCCAAAGATTTTAGCAAGATCAACCTACGAAGTGGCTACCACTAGATCTAGATCCAAGAAGGGGATGAGTGGAAGACAACCTTTAAGACTGGAGACGGATTATATGAGTTCATGGTTATGCCATTTGGGTTATCAAATGCACCTAGCACATTTTGAGATTGATGAAAACTATACTACGACCTTACATTGGTAAGTTTGTGGTAGTTTATTTTGATGATATTTTGGTATTTATTAATAGCAAAGAAAAGCACCTACAACACTTGAGGATCATCTTTGGTGTGTTAAGGAAGGAGAAGCTCTATACCAATTTGAAAAAGTGTAGGTTCATGTAGGATAGTTTGGTTTTTTAGGCTTTGTCATTTCTAAAGATGGTGTCAGAATGGATCCAGAAAAGGTCAGGGCAATTCTAGAATGGCCTAGTCCAAGTAGCATCACAGAGGTAAAAAGTTTGCATGGCTTGACCACTTTCTATTGAAAGTTCATTTGAAATTTCAATAGTATTATATCTCCTATAACAGATTGCACCAAAGGAAAGGAGTTGGTATGGACCAAGGATACTGAGTAGAGCTTTAAGTACTTGAAGCAAAAGGTAACAGAAGCACCTATACTTGCATTGCCAAATTTTGATAAGGTATTTGAAGTAGAATGTGATGCCTCCCATGTGGGAATAGGTACTATGCTTAGCCAAGCTGGAAAACCTATAGATTTCTTTAGTGAAAAGCTGAATGATGTGAGAAAGAATTATTCTACTTATGATTTGGAATTTTATGCAATTGTTCAAGCATTAAGGCATTGGACACATTATCTAGTTCCCCAGGAGTTTGTATTGTTTACAGATCATATTGCACTGAGATACTTGAACACACAGAAAAAGTTGAATAGTAGGCATGCCAAGTGGGTCTCTTTCTTGCAGGGTTACAATTTTATGTTGAAGCATAAGTTTGGAAAATAAAATCCAGGTTGCAAATGCGTTAAGTAGGCATGTTACACTTTTGACCACAATGGAAACTGAGGTGATTGGTTTTGATGCCATCAAAAATTTGTATGAGTCTGATGATGATTTTTGGGAGATTGTGGAACAATTGAAGGCACCAGTATCTAGTAACTTGGATCACTTTAGGGGTGAATATTTTATGCAAGATGGGTATATATTTAAAGGAAAGCAACTATGCATACCAGTTGGCTGTATGAGGGAAAAGATTATCAGAGAATTTCATTGTAGTGGGTTAGCTAGACATTTTGGCAAGGACAAGACAATAGCCTTGATAGAAGATAAATATTACTGGCCAAAGATGAAAAGGGATATAACTAAGTATATAACAAGGTGTAGAATCTACCAAGTGGCTAAGGGACATTCATAGAATACAGGGTTGTATATGCCATTACAAGTACCAACTGCACCATGGATAGATTTGAGCATGGACTTTGTGTTGGGACTTCCGCATACTCAACGAGGTAATGAATCCATTTTTGTAGTTGTTGATAGGTTCTCCAAGGTGGTTCATTTTATTGCCTAGAAGAAAACTAATGATGCAATGAGGGTAGCAAAGTTATTTTCTTCAGAAGTTGTTCGACTACATGGTGTTCCAAAGACTATTACCTCTGATAGGGATACCAAATTCCTCATTCATTTTAGGAGGACTTTATGGAAGAAGATGGGGACTCAGTTATAGTTTAGTAGTGCTTATCATCCTCAAACAGATGGGCAAACAGAGGTAGTCAATTGGAGTCTTGGAAATTTGTTGAGGTGTATTGTTGGAGTAAAGCCAAAACAATGGGACGTGGCATTACCCTATGCCAAATTTGCCTATAATAGTTCTATTTATAGATCAATGGGAAAGTCCCCTTTCCAGATTGTGTATGGTAGGAATCCTCAGGGTGTTCTAGATTTGGTATAGCTACCAATGAAAGATAGGGTCAGTGACGATGGGGAAGCATTTGCAAAACACCTTCAACCGTTGCAGAAAGAAGTGAGACAGAAGTTGCAGGATAATAATGAGAGGTACAAGAATACAATGGATACTAGTAGGATACATTAGAAATTTAGTGAAGGTGACTTAGTGATGGTATATTTGAGAAAAGAGTAGTTTCCTACAAGAACATACCACAAGTTGAATTACAGGAAAATTGGTCCTTGCAGAATTACAAAGAAGATCAATGATAATGCATATGAGGTTAGTTTACCAGATGACCCCGATATTTCTCCTATGTTTAATAATTCTTATTTATATACATTCCATGGTGAGGATGATGCTGAGATAGTCAACCAAAAGTGGCATGGCACCACCACATTCCCCATAAGAAGAAGGAAAATATTGCATAGGTTCTTGATAAGAAAATTATATACACTCGGCAAGGGCATTAAAACAAGTATTTAGTATAGTGGGAAGGATTGCCACCAAAAGATAGTAGGTGGATTACAGAGTGGGAAGTGCAGAGGTTAGATCTAGTCAAATGGCAGCAGTTTTAAGACACCCACTTGTAGGATATACGTTCTTTTCAACCAGAGGAGAATGATGCAGGCACTTCAAGAGATCATAACTTTTGACTCGGATGTGGGTTTTCTACGAGATTTTATGGGTGGATGTGTTATAAGGTCTGATAGACATGGAGATATTACTTCTAATGAGTTTAACATGTTTTGTGAGAATAATGAAATAAAGAGGCATTTATATGCCCCTAGGACTCCTTAACAGAATGGAGTGGTTGAAAGGAAGAACAAGACTATTCAAGAAGCTGCAAGGATAATGATAAAAGATGCAAACCTACTGGAAGTCTACTAGAGAGAAGCAATTTAGACTACTATCTACATATAGAATAGAGTACAAGCAAGAGTAAATGACACAAAGACTCTCCATGAATTGTGTTATGGAAGGATTCCTACTATTAAATACTTCAAAGTTTTTGGAAGCAAATGTTTTATCAAAAGAGATGAAGAACTAGGAAAGTTTGATGCAAGGTGTGATGAAGATATTTTCCTTAGGTATTCTACTAGAAGCAAATCTTATCAGTGCTACAACAAAAGGCTAAGAAAAATTATTGAAAGTGCTAATGTTAAGGTTGATGAAGACATACAAAATATTTCATAGGTTAATGGATATGAATCAAATGAGTCTTCTTGTGGAGAAGAAGAAGAAACTAAAGAAAAGAAGTATAGGTTGAAGACCAAGAAGCTCCAGAAAGAGAAATACAAGTTGAAGAACAAGAATCCATAGAAAGAGTCCTTAAAATTCCCAAGTATGTGCAAAGGCATCACTTTGAAGATCATATTATTGGCGACAAGAGCAAAAGTGTATTGATAAGAAGGAAAGTTATTGAAGAACAAGTAAATCTATGTTTAATTTCTAAAGTTGAACCTAAAAGAGTGGTTGAGGCATGAAAGGATGAGTATTGGATCAAGGTAATGGAAGAAGAACTAATGCAGATTGAGAAGAATCAAACTTTGAAACTTTTCCCAAGACCAAAGAACAAAAATGTGATTGGAACTAAGTGGATATTCCAGAACAAACTGAATGAGAATGGAGAAGTGGTAAGGAACAAGGCAAGGCTTGTGTATAAATGTTACTCACAAGTGGAAGGAATAGACTATGAAGAAACTTATGCTCTTGTGGCAAGAATGGAGGCCATTAGAATGTTTCTAGCTTTTGCAGCACATAAGGATTTTAAAGTATATCAAATGGATGTGAAGTTTTCATTTCTGAATGGTGAGTTGGAAGAGGAAGTGTACATAGAACAACTGGATGGATTTCAGTTATCAGATAAACTTGATATGGTTTGCAAGTTGAAGAAGGCACTATATGAATTGAAGCAAGCCCCCAAATCTTGGTATGCAAGGTTGGACATGTATTTATTACAACAAGGATTCAATAAAGGCTCTGCAGATAGCAATGTGTACATCAAAGTAAGTAGAGATTGAATTATCATTGTGGAAGTGTATGTAGATGATATAACTTTTGGTGGAAATGAGGGTATGTGTAAGAGTTTTGCAGATGAAATGCATAATGAATTTGATATGTCAATATGTGGGGAAATGAAGTTCTTTCTTGGGTTACATATCAATGAGACAGATAAGGGTATTTTCATTTCTTAGTCAAAGTATGTGAAAGAGTTGTTAAAGAAGTTTGGAATGAAAGATTCTAAAGTAGTTTGTATCGCTATAGTTATTGGTTGTAAGTTGAGCAAGAATGATGAATCTCCAAAGGTTGATCAGAGCAAGTACAGATCAATGATTGGAGGATTACTATATCTGATTGCTACTAGACCAAAGATTATGCATGTAGTCTGTCTTGTGGCTAGATTTCAAGAAGATCCTAGAGAGTCACATGTTATGGTAGTGAAGAGGATATTTAGATATTTAAAGGGCACTCTAGATCATGGCTTGTGGTATGCAAAAGATATTGACTTTAATCTAAATATTTATACAGATGCAGATTGGGCTGGTTGTGTAGATGACATGTAAAGTACAAGTGGTGGTGCACTCTTTCTTGGATGCAGGTTGGTGTCTTTGCTAAGTAAGAAACAAGATTCAGTGTCTTTATCTACTATAGAGGAAAAGTATATTGTTGCAGTATCATGCTACACACAGGTGTTATGGATGAGACAAATCTTGAAGGATATCAAAGTTGTGTATGATGAGCCAATTTCTATTTTCTGTGATAATACAAGTGCTATTAACATTTCAAAGAATCCAGTGATGTATGGAAGGACAACATATTTCAATCTAATATCACTTTCTGAGAGAGAAGGCTACAAGGAATGAGGTAAAGCTTGAGTTCCTAAGGATACATTTGAGTATCTCCAAGAAATGTTAGGGGTTAAATTGCCCCTCCTTCTTTGAACTATATGCATAAGGAGATGCATCAATCCAATGTGCTTCAAGATTCATTCTTTTCTAGACTGGTGTTGGAAGCTACCTCTTAGGAAGAGAAGGTAGTAGCTTTGACGATTGTTGTTAAAAAGGGGAGTAAGTGTTGGTATGTAATCCTAAGGGGGAGTATTTAGAGTAGTCGTGAGCAGTGCAAGTATGTATAGTATTAGAGAGAGCTAGAAAAAGTTGTCACCCTTTTTGATGCATGAACTTCTGGAGATCATAACTTTTGACTCAAATGTGGGTTTTCTACAAGATTTTATGGGTGGATGCGTTATGAGGTGGAAAGTGGTTTCGTAATTGACCCTAGTGGGTTGGACCCCGTCTTAACACTTTTTTAGGGCTTAAAACTTTCATCTTGGCCCTCAAAATAGCAATTTAGTGTTTTTTCCTAGATTTTTAAAAAGTTGTTTTTGTAATAAATCAAAACTCATGTTTCAAATTTAGAATATTAGTTGGCATTTCATCCTACCTTAGTTTTAGGAAGCTTTTGGGAAACAACAAGATTTTCAAGATATGATTGTAAAATTACCTAAAATTGCAAAATCTAACAATTGTCAAAATCTGTAAAAAAAGGTAATTTTTTTTTGTTTTGTTTTTCTTGGATATAAGAGAGTTTTCTCTCATTGTAGCAGTAGATTTGATGAATAGAACTTTTTTTATGTTCTAGTCTTCAAATCTTTGGCTCTCACATGATTAATGGCAAAATTGTTTTGAGTGTATGTTGTGTGCTACATCATCTGGTATGAGAGCAGGAAGATGGCTGAGAGGAAGAGGAAGAGGCGGTCTTGCCCAGATGCATAGAGAAATGCAAACTCTATAAAGGCAAATAGAAGAACTTACAACATGGATGGAAAACTAAAGAATGGGTAGAGGAGGAGACGAATCTGATGAAGAGATACATCGAGGAGGTACAAATCAAGATATAGAACATGAAGAAGAAGAATTAGAAGGCATGAGTTTTGAAGAGAGGATGCTTAGGGCCTTAGAAGGGAAAAATGAAGCGATCAAGGTAGATGTTTAGATTATGTAGGTAGTCTTAAACTAGAGGAGTTGATAGACTAGTTGAATGACATAAATTTTTTGAATAGAAATCCATGATAGAGGAAAAGAAGGTGAAATTTGCATGCACCAAATTAAAGGGTCATGCAATGATTTGGTGGGATCATCTTCAAAATGAACAAACAAGGAAAGGAAAGGATAAGATTAGGACATGGAATAAAAAGGAGAAGAAGTTGAGAGAAGTTTTTTTTCCCATAGATTATGCGCAAACCCTTTTTCGTAGGTTTCAAAATTTAAAGTAGAACCTCTCTTCTATGCAAGATTATACAAATGAGTTTTATATGCTCTCTATCCATATAAAGCATCAAGAAACTGATGAATAGATGGCTGCTAGATATGTGAATGGCTTGAACTTCTCTATTCAATATGAATTGAGCACGCATCGACTGAATAGTATGAAAGAGGCTTACCAATTGGCTCTAAAGGCTGAATAAAAACAAAATAGCTAGTACCATTAGAGGAAAAGAGGAGGAAGAAGGGGTACAACAACCCCATTTTGAGGAAGTTTGAATTATGGTAGGGGAGAGTTATCCCATGGATTGGAAAAACAAGTAGACACTCGACAAGATCCTTTGAATCAAGAACGAGGAAGGAGATTTCAAAGAGGTCGAGGTTATGGCAGTGGTAGAGGATGGGAAAACCAGAGAAGGCCTTTCACTTGTTTCAGATGTGGAGAAGAAGGTCATAGGGCATTTGAATGCTCAAATTATAACATGCAAGAAAGAAATCAAGGAGGACAACCTAGGGTGAACCTGATTTGAATGCAACATGAAGTGGAAGGGATGGAACTAGAGGTTCCACTAGATGTGGGAGAAAGTCTCATGATGAGAAGAGCAATGGTGATTATAGAGAAGGAGAAAACACAACCCAAAAGCCCTAATAGTTCATGGCTTCGAACTAATATATTCAAAACTAGATGCACTTCGGGTGGCAAGGTATGTCAATTTATTGTGGATGGAGGTAGTTGTGAAAATATGTTTTCTAAAGAAATGGTAGAAAAATTGAATTTACACTGTGAAAAACATCCTCATCTGTACCGCATTGCATGGTTTAAAAAGGGAAATGAAGTCACTGTTGATAAAAGATGCCTAATTAAGTTTATCATAGGGAAGATCTATTAGGATGAGATATGGTGTGATGTTGTCCCAATGGATGCCTATCATGTGTTATTGGGAAGGCCATGGCAATATGATAGAAGAGTTATGCATGATGGAGAGAAAAACACATACACCTTTTGGAAAGACGGCTCTAAGGTGATTTTATAGCCTCTCAAGGATGAAGGAAAAGGTGAGACCATGTTGTCTGAAAGAGATCTTATTAAATAAATGAAGGTGATAGGGTGTTGCTATGCATTAGTAGTGGAAAAAGGTGAAGAGGAAGACATTTCAATTCCCCTAGAAGTAGCAGAGCTATTGGAAGAATTTGTTGATGTTTTGTCTGATGAATTGCCTGGTGGTTTACCACCAAAGAGAGATATTCAACATCATATTGATTTGATTCTAGGAGCAACTCTACCCAACCAAGTAGCTTATAGGATGAATCCAACACAACATGCAGAGATGAATAAGCAAGTAACAGAACTCATAAGTAAAGGTGTGGTGAGAGAGAGCATGAGCCCATGTGTTGTGCCTGTATTGTTGACCCCAAAAAAAGATGGAACATGGAGGATGTGCACTAATAGCAGAGAAATTAATAAGATTGCCATCAAGTATTGGTTACCTATACCTTGTATGGAGGACATGATGGATGTCCTTGTAGGGGCCAAATATTTCAGCAAGATTGACCTATGAATTGGCTACCACCAGATCTGGATCTAAGAAGGGGATGAGTGGAAGACAACCTTTAAGAATGGAGACGGATTATATGAGTGGATGGTTATGCCATTTGGGTTATCAAATGCACCTAGAACATTTATGAGATTGATGAACACTATTCTATGACCTTACATTGGTAAGTTTGTGGTAGTTTATTTTGGTATTTAGTAACAACAAAGAAGAGCACCTACAACACTTGAGGATCATCTTTGGTGTGTCAAGGAAGGAGAAGCTCTATGTCAATTTTAAGAAGTGTAGGTTCATGCAGGATAGTTTGGTTTTTTTACACTTTGTCATTTCTAAAGATGGTGTTAGAATGGATCAAGAAAAAGTCAGGGCAATTCCAGAATGGCCTAGTCCAAGCAGCATCACAGAGGTAAAATGTTTTCATGGCTTGACCACTTTCTATCGAATGTTCATTCAAAATTTCAGTAGTATTGTAGCTCCTATAAGAGATTGCTCCAAAGGAAGGGAGTTTGTATGGACCAAGGATGTTGAGGAGAGATTTAAGTACTTGAAGCAAAAGGTAACAGAAGCACCTATACTTGCATTGGCAAATTTTGATAAGCTATTTGAAGTAGAATGTGATGCCTCCCATGTGGGAATAGGTGTTGTGCTTAGCCAAGCTGGAAAACCTATAGCTTTCTTTAGTGAAAAGCTAAATGACGTGAGAAAGAATTATTCTACTTATTATTTGGAATTTTATGCAATTGTTCAAACATTGAGGCATTGGAGACATTATCTAGTTCCCCAGGAGTTTGTATTGTTTACAGATCATATTGCACTAAGATACTTGAACACATAGAAAAAGTTGAATAGTAGGCATGGCAAGTGGGTCTCTTTCCTGCAGGGTTACAATTTTGTGTTGAAGCATAAGTCTGGAAAACAAAATCAGGTTACAGATGTGTTAAGTAGGCGTGTTGCACTTTTGACCATAATGGAAACTGCGGTGATTGGTTTTGATGTCATATAAAATTTGTATGAGTCTGATAATGATTTTTGGGAGATTGTGGAACAATTGAAGGCACCAGTATCTAGTAAATTGGATCACTTTAGGGGTGAATATTTTATGCAGGATGGGTATCTATTTAAAGGAAAACAACTATGCATACTAGGTGGCTCTATAAGGGAAAACATTATGAGATAATTTCATAGTAATGGGTTAGCTAGACATTTTGGCAAGGACAAGACAATAGCTTTGATAGAAGATAAATATTATTAGCCAAAGATGAAAACGGATATAACTAAGTATGTAACAAGGTGTAGAATTTGCCAAGTGGCTAAGGGACATTCATAGAATACAAGGTTGTATATGCCATTACCAGTACCAACTACACCATGGATAGATTTGAGCATGGACTTTGTGTTGGGACATCCACATACTCAACAAGGTAATGACTCCATTTTTGTAGTTGTTGATATGTTCTCCATGATGGTTCATTTTATTGCCTGTAAGAAAACTAATGATGCAATGAGGGTATCAGAGTTATTTTTTTCAGAAGTTGTTCAACTACATGGTGTTCCAAAGACTATTACCTCTTATAGGGATACCAAATTCCTCAGTCATTTCTGGAGGACTTTATGGAAGATGGGGACTAAGTTACACTTTAGTAGTGCTTATCATCCTCAAACAAATGAGCAAACAGAGGTAGTCAATCAGAGTCTGGGAAATTTGTTGAGGTGTATTGTTGGAGAAAAGCCAAAACAATGGGATGTGGCATTACGCTAGGCCGAATTTGCCTATAATAGTTCTATTAACAAATCAACGAGAAAGTTCCCTTTCCAGATTGAGTATGGCGGGAATCCTCAAGGTGTTCTAGATTTGGTACAACTACCAATGAAAGATAGGGTCAGTGATGATGGGGAAGCATTTGCAAACCACCTTCAATAGTTGCAGAAAGAAGTGAGACAGAAGTTGTAGGACAGTAATGAGAGGTACAAGAATACAATGGATACTAGTAGGAGACATCAGACATTCAGTGAAGGTGACTTAGTGATGGTATATTTGAGAAAAGATCAGTTTCCTATTGGAACATACCACAAGTTGAAGTATAGGAAAATTGGTCCTTGTAGAATTACAAAGAAGATCAATGATAATGCATATGAGGTCAGTTAGATGATCTCGATATTTCTCCTATGTTTAATATTTCCAATTTATATGCATTCCATGGTGAGGATGATGCTGAAGATAGTCAACCAAAAGTGGCATGGCACCACCACATTCCCCATAAGAAGAAGGAAAAGATTGCACAGGTTCTTGATAAGAAAACTATCTATGCTCGGCAAGGGCATTACAACAAGTATTTAGTATAGTGGGAAGGACTACCACCAATAAATAGCATGTGGATTACAGAGTGGGAAGTGAAGAGGTTAGATCCAATCAAATGGTAGTAGTTTGAAGACACTCACTTACAGGAGTTGCGTTCTTTTCAACTAGAGGAGAATGATGTAGGAACTTCCGGAGATCATAACTTTTGACTCGGATGTGGGTTTTCTACGAGATTTTATGGGTGGATGCATTATGAGGTCTGATAGAGGTGGAGATATTCGTTCTAATGAGTTTAACATGTTTTGTGAGAATCATGAGATAAAGAGGCATTTATATGCCCCTAGGAATCCTTAGCAGAATGGAGTGGTTGAATGGAAGAACAAGACTATTCAAGAAGCTGCAAGGATAATGATAAAAGATGCAATCCTACTGGAAGTCTTCTGGAGAGAAGCAATTTAGACTACTATCTACATATAGAGCAAAGTACAAGCAAGAGTAAATGACACAAGGACTCCGCATGAGTTGTGGTATGGAAGGATTCCTACTGTTAAATACTTCAAAGTTTTTGGAAGCAAATGCTTTATTAGAAGAGATGAAGAACTAGGGACGTTTGATGCAAGGTGTGATGAAGGTATTTTCCTTAGGTATTCTACTAGAAGAAAATCTTATCAGTGCTACAACAAAAGGCTAAGAAAAATTATTGAAAGTGTTAATGTTAAGGTTGATGAAGACATACAAAATATTTCATAGGTTAATGGATATGAATCAAATGAGTCTTCTTGTGGAGAAGAAGAAGAAACTAAAGAAAAGAAGTATAGGTTGAAGAACAAGAAGCTCCAGAAAGAGAAGTACAAGTTGAAGAACAAGAATCCCCATAATGAATCCTTAAAACTCCCAAGTATGTGCAAAGGCATCACTTTGAAGATCATATTATTGGCGACAATAGAAAAAGTGTATTGATAAGAAGGAAAGTTGTTGAAGAACAAGTAAATCTATGTTTAATTTCTAAAGTTGAACCTAAAACAGTGGTTGAGGCATGCAAGGATGAGTATTGGATTAAGGCAATGGAAGAAGAACTACTGTAGATTGAGAAGAATCAAACTTGGGAACTTGTCCCAAGACCAAAGAACAAAAATGTGATTGGAACTAAGTGGATATTCCAGAACAAACTGAATGAGAATGGAGAAGTGGTAAGAAACAAGGCAAGGCTTGTGTGTAAAGGTTACTCACAAGTGGAAGGAATAGACTATGAAGAAACTTATGCTCTGGTGGCAAGAATAGAGGCCATTCGGATGTTTCTAGCTTTTGTAGCACATAAGGATTTCAAAGAATATCAAATGGATGTGAAGTCTTCTTTTTTGAATGGTGAGTTGGAAGAGGAAGTGTACATAGAACAACTGGATGGATTTCAGTTATCAGATAAACTTGATATAGTTTGTAGGTTGAAGAGGGCACTATATGAATTGAAGCAAGCCCCCAAATCTTGGTATGCAAGGTTGGACATGTATTTATTAAAATAAGGATTCAATAAAGGGTCTATAGATAGCAATGTGTACATCAAAGTAAGTGGAGATCAAATTATCATTGTGGAAGTGTATGTAGATGATATAATTTTTGGTGGAAATGAGTGTATGTGTAAGAGTTTTATAGATGAAATGTAGAAGGAATTAGATATGTCAATGCGTGGGGAAATGAAGTTCTTTCTTGGGTTACAGATCAATGAGATAGATAAGGGTATTTCCATTTCTTAGTCAAAGTATGTGAAAAAGTTAAAGAAGTTTGGAATGAAAGATTCTAAACTAGTTTGTACTGCTATAGTTATTGGTTTTAATTTTAGGAAGAATGATGAATCTCCTAAGGTTGATCAGAGCAAGTACAAATCAATGATTGGAGGATTACTATATCTAATTGCTACTAGACTAGATATTATGCATGTAGTCTGTCTTGTGGCTAGATTTCAAGAAGATCCTAGAGAGTCACATGTTATGGCAGTGAAGAGGATATTTGGATATTTAAAGGGCACTCTGGATCATGGCTTGTGGAATCCAAAAGATATTGACTTTAATCTAAATAATTATATAGATGCAAATTGGGTTGGTTGTGGAGATGACATGAAAAGTACAAGTGGTGGTGCACTCTTTCTTGGATGCAGGTTGGTGTCTTTGTGAAGTAAGAAAAAAGATTCAGTGTCTCTATCTATTGTAGAGGAAAAGTATATTGTTGCAGCATCATGCTACACACAGGTGTTATGGATGAGACAAATCTTGAAGGATATCAAAGTTGTGTATGATGAGCCAATTTCTATTTTCTGTGATAATACAAGTGATATTAACATTTCAAAGAATCTAGTGATGCATTCAAGGACAAAGCATATTTCAATCAAGTATCACTTTCTGAGAGAGAAGGCTGCAAGGAATGAGGTAAAGATTGAGTTCCCAAGGATACATTTGAGTATCTCCAAGAAAAGTTAGTGGTTAAATTGTCCCTCCTTCTTTGAACTATATGCATAAGGAGATGCATCAATGCAATGTGCTTCAAGATTCATTCTTTTCTGGACTGGTGTTGGAAGGTACATCTCAGGTAGAGAAGGTAGTAGCTTTGATGATTATTGCAAACAAGGGGAGTAAGTGTTGGTATGTACTCCTAAGGGGGAGTATTTAGAGTAGTAGTGAGAAGTGGAAGTATGTGTAGTATTAGAGAGATAGAAAAAGTTGTGTCACCCTTTTTAATGCAGGAACTTCTGGAGATCATAACTTTTGATTTGGATGTGGGTTTTCTACGAGATTTTATAGGTGGATGCATTATGAGCTGGAAAGTGGTTTCACAACTAACCCTACTGGGTTGGATCCTGTCTAGGCACTTTTTTGGGGCTTAAAACTTTCATCTTGGCCCTCAAAATAGCAATTTAGTGTTTTTTTTAGATTTTTAAAAAGTTGCTTTTGTAATAAATCAAAACTCATGTTTCAAATTTAGAATATTAGTTGGAAATTCATCCTACCTTAGTTTTAGGAAGCTTTTGGGAAACAAATAGGATTTTCAAAATATGTTGTTAAAATTACCTAAAATTGTAAAATCTGACAATTGTCGAAATCTGCCAAAAAAGGTAACTTTTTGATTTTTTTTGTTTTTATTAGATATAAGAGAGTTTTCTCTCATTGTAGCAGCAGAGTTGATGAATAGAAGTTTTTCTATGTTCTAGTCTTCAAATCTTTGGCTCTCACATGATTAATGGTAAAATTGTATTGAATGTATGTTGTGTGATGCATCACTTTTCCATTCATGTCAAAAGGGGAAAGAGTTCATGTGAGAAACTAAGGGGGAGAGAGAATGTGAAAAAGAAAAGAGTCAGTAATCAAAGAGAAAGTAAGATGTGTTAAAGAAATGGGGAGAGTAAGAAAGTAAAGAATATTGGTGCAGAGTTGTGTCTTGATGGTTTTTCACATTATGTGTTGCCATCAATGACAAAGGTGGAGATTGTTGCAAGTATGTGCTAATCAGTGTTGTCATTGATGTCAACAAGCTTGTGTCGTCATTGGTGTCAACTATGTCTTTTGATGAGGTTATTATTGTTTGATTAGGTTCTCTTTCTAATAGTGATTTGGTTGCTTTGTAGAGGTGATAAAGATATTGAGGATACACCTCTGTTGTTGGGTTTCCAATTGCTCTTGAAAAAATTTGATTAATATTGGAAACAATGTGTTGAAGAAGTCTTATGGCTTATAGAGTGATGTTTGAGTTTTTGCTTTGCATTTCTTTTTGTTGGAGATCTGAGCGTGCACTTTGGATATGTTATTTAGAAGTGTTTGAAGATGCTAAATCTAGAATTTGGTGCTCTGGATCATTGTGCAGTGAAAGTTGTGTTCACCAATTTGAGAGCAGTGTTTGATAATAATTGCAGTGTCTTTGGGAGAAAGTGTTTTGCTCCACATTTCTCTGCAGAGTGGTCTTAGGTGTTGTGGGTCTAGATGTGTGCTTTTAAGGTCCTTATCTATCTTCATTCTAGAAGGTTTTTTATTTGATGCTCCGTGAAGTGATTTCTTGTGTAGCAAAGTTCAACAGTGTTGTTTGTAAGTAGATTGTGAAGTTTTCTTCAGGTGAAAGTTGTTGTGGTTGAATGTGTTAGTTTTCAGGTGAATTCAAGATATTCGTGGATGTTTCTTGATTTTGTTAAACCTTTGTGTAAGATTTGTGAGGTGTTTTTACCTTTGAGGAAGCGTGTGCTTAAAAATTCATAGTGTTAACACAATTTTAGCTGACTTGGTTCTTTGCACTAATTTCAATTTTGCTTTGTTGATTGAGGAAGTGTGGAATAATTTGTAAAAGGGAATTTAGGTCCATGCTAAGATGTTGAATGGTCTTCATTTGTCCCTTTCCTCCATGGGAATGTTTAGGTTCTAGACCTAATTTGAATTTTATGAATTAAGTTGTGTTGTCGACCTTGGAAAATGTTTTCATGATTGATGATGGTATAAATAAGTGTCAAGGATTTGTGTATGTAAGAATATGTGAAGGACATGATGTTTATGATGCAAATTTGATCAGTGCAATGATATCTTTCATGTGTTAGGCTATTGGATGTAGTGAGAAGAAGGTGTCTACTATTTTTAGTGTTTCTGTGAAGGTGTTGTTTGTTTTATGGTGAATATTGAGCTTCATTGGAATTGAACTCCATGCATAGGTTAGATGCAATTATATCACTTCAAATCCTGACAGTGAGCCACTCTTCTCTTCTCTTTTTCTTTCTTAGTGGGTAGTGAGTCCACTTAGATAGTGGGTCCACCTGCAATGAGCATTCTTTCTTTTAGGTAATGGACCCTAGGTAGTGAGCCTTTTGGCAGTGAGCCTTTTGTAATTCGATATTGCTACTACATTATATTGTGATCTAATCCTCACTATGGTTTTCTCTTTTAGGGTTTTCATGTAAAATCTGGTGTTCTTTTGTGTGTGATGTTGTTATGATTCAATTTTAGTTATTTTCTTTTCATCCTCAATCATCATAACATGTTTAAAGGTTAATGTGGATCTAAATGTTTGCAAGGGTTTAGAATTTTTGATACAATTGATTCACCCCCCTCTTAGTTGTATTGTGCATTTGACACTCTTTACCTCCTATCCTCTCTCTCTCTCTCTCTCTCTCTCTCTCTCTCTCTCTCCCTCTCTCTCCCCTCCATCCCCCCCTCTCTCCCTCTTCCTCCTCTCTGTCTTCCTTATCGACATAGAAAATGGAAACAAGAAAACTAGGACATGCAAAGAGGGATGAGGATATAAATTGGGAGGATGAAATGGAAACAAGATAAAATGAAAGTTAATTTTATGGGAATAATGATGAGAGGAGTGGTGGAAAATAGTAAAATAGGGAAAAATTGGTGGGATCTAAAGGGAAAGTAGAAAGGAAAAGGAAAACTAGGAAAGCTCGGTGTTGGAGTTTTTTCCTAAACTGGATGCTTCCCAGTTATCCCTACAAGGTAGCCATCATTGATCAACAGGATTTCCGGGCTTGGGGCCAATAGTACAAGAGATAGACTCTATAAATATCTCCTCTTCTTCTTTAGGCTCTGCAGAACCAAGGGGGGTATTCCCTATTCAAAATTTGTCAAATATGCATATGAACTTACTAGGATGTTGATACAAAGCAGATAAATCCTCTCTTATGCAAACCAAAACTATAAAATAAGTGCAAAGGGGCTAGCTTTGGGCTTATACTCAGTTGTGCGACAGAGGATTTTAGTTGTAAAACTACTTCTAATGTCCTAAAGGTTTATGTTTGAAATTTGAATTTGTATTTTGTATTGGATGCAAAACAAGGGGTTTTGGATCATAACAATTATACAAGACCAGACTGGTGCCTATCTCAGGGCCTAGAGTCAATAGACATACACATGTAAATGATTACCATAGACTCGAATCAATAACTAAGTTTCAAGCAGAGATTTTTTAGTGTCTGCCTTACAGATACTTCCCAAGACTGAGTATTTAGTCATTCATACTTGATGATATCCCTGTTACAACATACCTTTCCCAATGCTTAACCTAAAACATTTAATTTGTTCATTGAACAAAGGTAAGAGATTAGACATTCAACATAGAAAATCCATGTCCCTAAATCCCAAATAACCCTTAGCTATTTAGATTCAAAAGAAAAGATGCCCACAACTTGGAGACAAACAACTAAACACATGCAACTATGCATTTTTCATATAAACACAACATGAAACCAATAAAACTATGCATAAAACATTCAACATATGATTCATAAAATCACAAGACGCCCAAGAATAGAGCCAACTACAAAACTATATCTTATTACTCCACCAAAAAGTTTGCCCAAGTCTTCAACAACAAAAAATGAGTAACATAGTTCTGATATAAACCAAGAACGTGTACTCAGTAATCAAGTACAATGGTCAACTCAAATGTTGCCAGATACATTGTACCATCAGAATGGTGCCCAAAACATTCAATGTCTAGGTAGAAGAAGAAGAAAGGAGTGGTTGAATTCAGGAAGTGTGCCACCGATTAGAGATTTTCCTTTAAAATTGGTAGCTAGCCTGTCCCTTCAGACCCATACATCTGCAAATTTTCCATTAATGGCCAACCTACCTATTTTGAAATGCAGCAATTTGCATGTTTTGAAATTCTTCCATTTGGAATGTAGCTGTGAACACACAAAAATCCTTCCTTCAAATATTTGAAATAGGGCCGTCAATTCCTTTTGTCCCACTGAGATCTACGGCTTCAAATCACGCTGACTGGTCCTCGACCAATGAAAATGCACCACGCAGATAGTTTTTTCTTCATTGACTTTCCACGGCACAAACATACATTTTACCTTTTCACCCATTTTGCCTTTTTCGCCTTCAAATCTTTGTATATGCAGTTGTATATACATACAACTGCCCTTGGACATGTGTCAGCACCTGATTGGATCACCATCACTAAAAAATTTGCATCTTCATATCGGCCGTCGGAAAGATCCTAAAATGAGCCGCTGATACACTAAGTCTCGCCGAAATCCCCTTGCATGTGACCCTTTGTATATATGATTGTATATGTAAACATATAATGGTCAATATACATACAAAGTGGAACCCAAAAGATTATTGACCACATTTGATTCATCAGAACAGGTCCAACTTGTATCTTACTTCCTCTGCATGTTGCCTTGTATATTACACATACAATGTGCAACATACAACCCGCTGAATCCAACCTGAAATCCACCACAACAAACTTTCCTTTCATGTTCGGGTTATATCTGCGCCTTTGTATCTCGCATTGTATATGCACATACATACAACCCACGGAACATACAACCACGTGGGCCCCACCATGCTTTTGAAACTTTGACTTTGACCATACTCGCTTTGCATATTTCTTTGTATCCATTGCTTGTATGTTCGATTGTATATTGGGAACATAGAATCCCAATATACAATGGCATACTTCACCCATTTCACGAATACAATTAACTCCTTGGTCACGTCCGCTTTGCATATTTCACTTGTATCTCATCAGCCATCAGAGAGAGCATGGACAGAGCCACTAATGGTCATTGTCACACCGAAGACCATCCTTGTATATATCATCAGCCATCGGAGGGACCCTTAGCTTGGCTGCTAATAGGCAAGGTCTCAGCGATGACCCTTTGTACATCGGCCTCTTGTATATTTACTTGTATATGTAGTTGTATGTTGGAGATACATACAATGCAAGATACAAAGGAAACTACCTTTGACTTTTCAACTTTGCCATTGTATCACTGCCCACCAGGTATCATTTGATAAAATTTAGAATCTGACATTATATGTCTTGCATTGTATATCCTTTTGCATATACATACAATCCTCCTTGTACACCTGTGGGCCGACCACCATTTCAACCCAATTGGAACCTTCTTGAGATTCGCATTATTTATTACCCATTGTATATCGAATATACAACATACAAACTTTTACATACAAGCACGCAATCTAACCTGGAATATGCCATATACAACCTGATATGCATACAACTTAATTTTTCACTATTTGAAGCTAATTGAAATTTCTTTTCGGGTCCAGCCTTGTACATATGCATCTGCACATATAAAGACACATACACACAATGATACATATAACAGATTCACCGCCACATAAATGGATTTTGGACTTAACATTCTTTCTTTCTTTTCTCTTCTAGCGCGACGGGAGAAAGCGGTAATACAATGCAAAGGGACCGGTCAACCTACGAGTGCTAAGGCATGAAAATACAACTTAAGTGATTGATGACTTGCTACAAGAGGTCAATGACAAAATAGAAGATACAATGCAGGATTTCAAGGGAAAATAAAACCTAAGGGACTAAGGGTTTGAGGGAACAAAAATACAAGCTTGCAGACTTGACTCAAAATCCTAACCCTAGGTAGGTACCACCATTGGCTCTGACTGGGGATGTGCAGGCACAAGGGTGCAGCGAGAACCAGACCACTCTGAGATAGACCAGGCAAAATGCAAAACACAAAACACCACCAACTATACAAGGTATGTATAGACTATTCACACCTAATTTACAATGTGTACATAAGATATTCATTCATGAGAAATAAGGTTTAAGGAATTGACCGTGCACAGGCAATTCCAGTAGTTCACCATTTAGGGCCTAGAGAAAGTAGGAATCTTCTCCATGAGTATTGCTGATTTGATATGGGCCCATCCATAAGGGCTCAAATTTACCATGCTTGCCCTTATCCTAACTCTTTTCATTCCAAACAAGGACCAAGTCACTTATCTGAAAGTTCCTTTCTACAACCCTTTTATCAAACAAATATTTCACCTTCTGTTGTTTCTTGATATTAATCTTCTGTGCTTCTTTTCTAATTTCATCTAATGCAACTAGTTGATTTATCCTTTCATTCATTGAGTCCCCAATCTCTTTATCATTTTCTTGTATGAATCTATAAACTGGCAAGGGATTATTTACAGATAACTTAGCTACTGCGCCATACACTAGCTCAAAAGGTGACCTTCCAATTGCTTTCTTCACTGTTATCTGGTCAACCCATAGTGCCTGCTTTAACTTTGAATCCCATGCCCTTTTGTTCTTTTTTACCATCCTTTTGATGATTTTCATAAGGCTTTTGTTACTTGATTCTGCCTAACCATTTCCTTGTGGATGATATGGTGATGCATATGAAAAATCAATCCCATAGTTGTTACAAAAATCAACAAACTCACCAGATATGAAGCACATGGCATTGTCTATGACCACTTTGACTAGCACTCCAAATTTGAGAATAATGTGTTCCAAAATGAAATCCATCACCACCCTACTTGTAGCTTTCTTAGTTGGAATGGCTTCAATCCATTTAGTAAAATAGTCAATAGCGACCAAAATCCAACTATGTCCTCCACTTGATCTTTCTGAAATTTCCCCTATAAAATCAATTCCCCATTGCTGAAATGGAGCCTCCACAGTTATAGTTCTAAGGGGTAATGCACCTTCATACTTTAGTTTTCTTGAGAAACTTTGACAAGGATCATATTTTCTTACCATCTTTTGTGCATCTGAGAAAAGAGTAGGCCACCAATAGCCTGCTCTAAGAATTTTGTGAGTTGTTGTCTTGGTAGTGTAGTGTCCACTGCACACTCCTTTGTGCATGTCATTTAAAATATCTGTAGCTTGATCTTCATCCACACACTTAAGTAGTACACCATCAAGATTCTTCCAATATAATTCTCCTTGAATAATGATGTATTTGATAGCATGTAACTTTAAGGTCCTTTTTTAACTATCACTGAGGTGGGAAGGACAATTCAAATTCTACAAATAATACACAATATCCTTGTACCATCCAGATTCTAACATGTTAACAACTTCATTCTGAACTACATTTACTTGGCATGCCTCCAAATTTGATTGTGTCATCATCTTAGCCAAACCCTGTCCCCTTACCAATTTTGTAATTTGTATCTCAATGTTGAACTCTTGTAACTTGTTAATCCACCTGCATCTTCCTCCTGTCACTTCCTGCTAAGTGAAAATGTCCTTAACTACTGCATGGCGCACATATGCAACTATCTGAGATCCTACTAAGTATGGCCTAAAGCTTTTGACTGCCCTAACTAATGCATATGCCTGCTTTTCCATGATATCATATTTCAATTCAGCTGCCTAAAATGACATGCTAAAGAAAGCAATAGGTTGCTCAAAACCATCTTCATTTTTCTATAATAAACATGCAATAATAGTGTGAAAAGAGGCAAATGAGAACAACTGAAGTGGCTTAGAAAAATTAGGAGATTTCAACACAAGAGCCTCCTTTATGGCTTCTTTGATGTTCTAAAATGATCTAATTGCTTCACTTTCCCATTTGATAGTTTCACCCTTCTTCAACATTTTAGAAATATCCTTTGTAATCTCTGCAAAGTTGGGAATGAATCTTCTAACAAAGTTAATCTGCCTAAAGAAAGATTGAATACATTTCCCTATTTCAGGAATTTGAATTCTGTCAATTATAGCAACCCTCTCGAGATCAATCCTAACTCCATCCTTGGAAATAATGTGTCCCAATAGTTTTCCTTCTACTACCCCAAAAGTACATTTCTTTGGGTTAAGTGAAATGCCATATCCCAATGCCCTAATAAAAATTTGTTCTAGATGCATGCAATGTTGCTCCTCCTTTTTTGAATAAGTGGTTAAATCATCCTGATATATAGCCAAAATTGAGTCAATTAATCCTACAAAAGCAACATCCATAGCCCTCTGAAATGTAGCACCTACATTTGTTAGTCCAAATGGCATTCTTACATATACATAAGTTCCCCTTGGAGTGGTGAAGGCAATCTTGTATTGTTTAGATTCTTTTACCTTTACCTGATTATATCCTGAAAATCCATTCATCATGGATAAAAGCTCACAACCAGTCACCTTTTGCAACATAGCCTCCATATTAGGCAATGGATAATTATCCTTTAAAGAAGATACATTCAAATTTCTAAAATCCACACAAAGTCTTATATCACAATTCTTCTTTCTAACTAGGACAAGATTGGACACCCAAGTTGAGTGTCTAATAGGCACAATTATTCCAACCTCCCTAAGCTTTACAAGTTCTTCCTGCATTTTTGGAGCCAAAGTTGGGTTAATAGCTCTTTGTTTCTGTCTGAATGGCTTAGCCCCAGGCTTCAAAGGAATCTCATGCTGGAATAAGTCTTCTCTATAAGCTTTTAGGTCCTCATATGACCATGCAAAGACATGCTTATATTTTTTCAATATTGCAATCAACATACTCCTGATGTGTGGCTTGAGCCGTTTGCCAATATATACCCTTTTGGGGGCATGGCATGTCCCCAAGTTTATCTCCTCCAAGTCATCCTTATTTGTTGGAGATGCCTTTGTAACAAACTGGTCTCTATTGTCAAATACTCTTTCTAAAGCAACTAGCCCTCTGGGGATTTTATTTGTTTTAAGTTGTATTACTTCTTTCCCCAAAAGAGTTTCCTTCCCATTCACAACTTCTACAAAGTTCTGAAAATCAATCTCCTGGTTCTCATATTCATCTATACAATGTAGGAACCTCAACAAATCTCCATCATCATCAAACACCTTCCAACTACATATATTATCTGGTATTGTAAGTCTAATTTTGACTTCAATATTTATAACATCAGATAGAGTGACATCATCCAGCCTTATGGCCACATTAGCTAAAAAATCTGCCATGACATTCTTTGATCTTTCTATCCAATTTATTGAAAAAGCATCAAATAATTCAATTGTATCCCACACAACATGCTTATACTATTTTAACCTTTTATTTTTTGAAGCATATTTATCTCTCGCCTGGGAAACAATTAATTCTGAATCTCCAAACACTTTTAGCATCTTAATCCCATGCTTCAAAGCAACATTTAAGCCTAGTAGTAGAGCTTCATATTCTAAAATATTATTTGTGTAGGCAAACTTTAATAGGAAAGAAATTTTTAGAAGCTTACCTATTGGAGACAAAAACACAACTCCAGCACCAGAACCCTCCTTTGAACAAGCTCCATCAAAATACATAATCCAGAGACCTTATTGATCAAGTTCTTGAATGCAAAAATCTCTCCCTTCGCCTCCTTGATCATCTAAGATAATTATGAAATTCTCACAGTTAATATCCACAAAACAGATATGCTCTTCTGAATCTTGATCTTCAACTATTTCTGGTGACCTCTCTTCTCTGACCAATTTAACATCTCTACCATTCATTGGGATCATGGCATATGATAAATCCAACTACATACTTCCTCCGATCAATGCTGCCCATCTTCTTGACAACAACATACCATACTGTGGCTTTATGCCAACTACTATTATGTTCATTCTATAAGTTTTTTCTGGATATGCTGCTAGCATAAAATCCACATCCTTCATGATTCCTATAACTAGTACCTCCCTAGCATCCATTGTATAGCATTTTCCACATGCCTTATCTATTTTCAATCCATCTTGTTGCATGATAGCCAAAGGCATAATATTTGTTGATGCTCCTGAGTCAAGCATACAATTCTTGATTACTTTTCCATTGATAACAAGGGAGACATAAAATGGTTCAACCTGTGAGGGGCATTTTGTCATTGTCACCCCCAGATAGACTTTAGGAACCTCATCCTCATCAATAAACAAGGCTTGTTTCTTACCCTGAGTCTTAACATTCTGCTCGGCCTAACAAGCTACTCCTAAAATTAGGGACAATGCTTTATTCCTGAATTCTTCAACTTTCATCATCTCCATCGATGGAACAGAGACCTTTATCTGGGATAAAACCTGAGTTATGTCAAAGGGAGTATAATTTTGTATAATAGTTGTAGCTTGAGCCATGGTTTTATTCTTATCCTAAGCTGATCCAGCCTTAATTTTAATGGCCTTTTTGTTGATTTTGGTAGCTAGGTCGGATCCCTTCTAGAGACCGACCTAGTCATAAAATGTTGAATGGCCTACCGGCCTTAGCATTTCGAGATCTCATATTGTATTATCAAATTAAGGCAGGCCCCAATTGGGCGAACTCACCATTCTATGTATCTTGAAATTACAAATAGGTCAGGACCTATTTCAAATGTAACGTATATGTAATTTGGTGCTAAAATGTTTGTACGATCTCATATAAATGAAGAGTGACTAGCAGACACAATCCATAGCAATCACTTACCAAATTCTGCTATGTGAAATCAACGATCTACTACAAGCACAGTGAAAGGGCTCCGCCGTTGGTTGAACCATTTAGCAGGTTCAACGGTTCAATGGTTCGATAGGTTCAAATGTTCGATAGTGCAAGGGTTCCGCCGACAGTTGAACTGGTTCAATGATTCGACAGGTTCAAAGGTTCGACAGTGCAAGGGTTCCATCGATGGTTGAACTAGTTCAATGGTTCAACAGTTCGATGGGTTCAAAGGTTCAACATTGAAGGGCTTCGCCGATGGTTGAACTGGTTCAATGGTTCAACAGTTCGACGGTTCAACTGATTCAATGGTTCAAAGGGTTCGATAATTCAAGAAGAGGCCATGTTATATTTTGATATCTATGTTTTGTGCCTTAGCTGGGCAAAGATGTAATCTATTTCTCCTCTTAATATAAATCGGATCTGAGATTTTCTTGTTGGGTTTTTCACCTCCAAGAGGGAGGTTTTCCCAGGGTCTATGTGTGTTATGTGAGCATTTATGTTTCATTTTTTCTTACTGTCAATCTAAATATTAAAATTAACATGGTATCAGAGCTAAGTTTGAATTACTATAATTAGATTTGTAGTATTTAGTTATTTACATTCTATTCTCATCATTAAAGATCAGATAAAATGGCTCACAGTCTCAGGGTTGAAGACAGATTGGATGGGGCTTCCAATTTCACATCATGGAGAGTCTACATCATGCTTGCCTTGAATGAAAATGACCTTGCAGACTTTGTGACCAAAGAATCTTTCAAGCTTGAGGCAGAAGGAGAAAAGACCCAATGGAGGAAGAAAGATCTTCAAGCTCAAAAGATCTTAATTGATTCAGTAAAAGATCACATTGTTCTCATCATCTCCAAGCTGAATATAGCAAGGAAAATGTTTAGAACCTTGGAGGAGATATATGAAATCAACAACACTAGTCGTGTTCTAGCTTTGAAGTAGTAGCTTCATCACATGAAGATGGCTAAAGGTGAATCTGTCATGGCTTACTTCATGAGGATTTCTGATTTGAGAGATCATCTCTCATCTATTGGAAAGATTGTTGATGAAAATGATTTAACTATGCTAGCCCTCAATGGTCTTCCAGTATCTTGGGAATCCTATATTCAAGGAATTAGTGCAAGAGCTGTTCTGCCCAAGTTTGACAGATTAAGGGCTAACTATATCCAAGAAGAGTCTCAACTAGTTGCTAGAGGAGTTATCAAAAACACTCATGAAGACAATCATGTCCTTGCTACCCAGTCTTTCAAGAAGAAAGGAGGCTATTGGAAGAAGAACAATTTCAAGAGGAATAGAGATCAAAGGTCTAATCCATCTCATGATTCGAAGAAAAAGAAAAAGGACTTGTCTCACATCAAGTGCTTCAGGTGTGACAAATTCGGTCACTATACAAGGGACTATTTATCCCAGTCTAAGAAACAAGGAGCAAACTTAAATGAAGTCTCAAATCAGTCTAATACTGAAGACTTCCTTTTCATTTCTTCTTTGTCAAGCAATGTACCCTCAGACAGTGATACTTGGTTAATTGATAGTGGCACATCTAGACACATCACCGACTATCAAGAGCACCTCTCAGATTTAGTGGAGAAAGAGTCTAATCTTCATGTGATCATTGGTGATGATGCTCTCTATTCTGTGAGAGGCTTTGGTACTACTTCCCTTAATTTAGATTCTAGAATTTCTCTTCACCTCAATGATATTTTGTTTGTGCCGGGAATTAAAAGAAACCTTATCTCCATATTAGTACTAGAAGATAAGGGTTATCAGATTGCATTTTCTGAGGGAAGGGTGCTTGCATGGCCTAAGAAGTTCATCAGCTCGTGTCATTGGGAATAGGTATGAGAGCCTATATAAGCTTTCAGCACATCCAGTTCAAGCTCTCATTCATGAAGCACCGGAGTCAAGTGAGCTATGGCATAAAAGACTTGGACATCTTCATTTCCAAGCCCTCCCCACACTTGAGAAGATAGTTAAAGGTATGCCTAAACTTAGTCATATTCATGATAATACATGCAAAGGTTGTGCTATGGGTAAGAACACTAAGAGTCCATTTCATCAAAGTGAAAGTAGGTCTAAAGAGAAATTAGCTCTTGTGCATTCTGATTTATGTGGACCTATGTTTGTTGCTTCCCCAAGTGGATTCTTGTATTATTTAATCTTTATAGATGACTACTCTAGGAAAACTTGGATTTACTTTCTCAAATCAAAAGAATCTGATGAAGTTCTAAGTAGATTCAAAGAATTTAAAGCTTTAGCTGAAAATCTATCTGGGAAAAGAATTAAAGTTTTAAGGTCTGACAATGGAGGTGAATACACCTCAGGTAGTTTTCATGATTTTTGTGTTGAGGTAGGGATCAAGAGGGAGTTTTGTGTTCCCTACAACCCTCAGTAAAATGGGGTTGCAGAAAGAAAGAACAGATCCATAGTTGAGGCAGCAAAAGCTATGATTCATGATCAGGATCTGTAGACTTTCCTATGGGCCAAAGTATCTAGGACTACTGTCTACATTCAGAATAGATGCCCTCACTGTGTATTGAAAGATATGACTCCAAAAGAAGCATTTTCAGGGATCAAACTTGATATCAGTCACTTGAAGATCTTTGGGAGTCCAGTATATGTCCATGTACCCAAAGAGAAGAGAACCAAGTTGAAACCTTCTGGAAAAAGAGGCATTCTTGTGGGCTACAATGAAACATCCAAAGCATTTAGAATTTACATTCCAGGTCAGAAGTTTATTGAGGTTAGTAGAGATGTCACTTTTGAAGACAATATTGCACTTAAAAGATCTAAAGGCTCAAGTGTAGAGATTGACAATGAAGTCCATGATAACCCTCAAGACATGGATATTAAGCATGATACTGAGATTCAGAGAGAGTCTACAGAATCTAAAAATCATGATGATCCAAGTGAACCTTTGGATCCTATAGATGAGCCTAGGGACATTACCATGAGTAAGAAGAGACCTCTCTAGATTCAAGAGGTAGAAAAGTTTGCAGCTCCAAGTGGCACACTTAGAGAAAGAAGGAGACCTCAGAAATTCTCAAACTATGTTGCATTGATGTGCAATCTCATTGAGACTGAACCTTCCAGTGTTGAAGAGGCCATGAACCAACAGACATGGAAGAATGCTATGGATGAAGAATATCAGTCTATCATTAAGAATGATGTTTGGGATATTGAGCCTAGACCCAAAGGTAAGTCTGTTGTATCTTCCAAATGGTTGTTTAAAATTAAACATGCTGCTGATGGAAGTATTGAGAAATACAAAGCTAGATTTGTGGCTCGTGGCTTTTCTCAAAAAGAAGGCATAGATTATGAGGAAACATTTGCCCCTGTTGCTCGATATACTTCCATCAGGACTATCATTGCTATTGCCGCAGCTAAGGGATGGAAGTTGCATCAGATGGATGTAAAGACAACCTTCCTTAATGGTGTTATTGAAGAAGAGGTCTACATTGAGCAACTTGAAGGCTTTGTGATCCATAAGAAAGAATCCCATGTATGCAGATCGAAGAAAGCATTATATGGCCTTAAGCAGGCCCCCTGTTAGCATTTTTTTTGACCTGGGGTTGGTTTGTCATGATCAGGAGGTTTCTTCTTTTGAAGCCTTTATCTTCTTGCCAAATTTTTCTAAGTGTTGGACCTCCTCAGCGTTTTTCAGCTGCAGCATCATATTTTTCTGAGGAAGAGGTCGTCATCATCATCTTGTCTTCGATGATGATCTTCATCAGCATGTTCTTCGTCGACTTGTTTTTCTCATCGTCATCATCATATTTCAACTGTCGGGTGATGTTTGCTTATTATCCTGATGATACTGGTGAGCTACAGTGCGCCCTCAGTTGCTTGCGAGGGTGATTTTTCAAGTATCCGGTGATCTTCCGAATATCACCTTGCTCAAACATGATGACGATGTTGCCCCGATATCTTGAAGGGGTTATTCTCTAAGTTGTCGACCTGACTTGTTTTTTCCTAAGGGTCGTCATCATCATGATATTTCCAGTTATCATCCTGCTGCTTGCGGAGGTCATCATATTTTCTGCCTTCATGATATTTCGCCGGGGTGATATTTTTATCATCGGGTGATCTTGGTTATGATCATCCTGATGATGTTGTTGAAGAGTTCTAAGTGCGACCCGATATTCACTAGGGTCATCATATTTTGAACGTCAGGATGATCTTAGTCAATATTATCCTGATGATGTTGTATCACTTCTTGTTCGTTGTTTTCTCATCCTGATGATGCTGACGTCATCCGTATATCAGGGTGATATTTTTCTTTCTGCCTATCTGCATCATGATTTTTCCGAAGGAGGGGGTGATATTTTCATATCACCCGGATATATGTTTGTTCCAGCATCATGATGATGCTGATATCAAGGAGATATCCGCCTGTTGGCTTCGCGCATTATCTACTGGGGGTGATCTTTTCAAGCATCATCATCATATTCAGTTATCGCCCCGATCTTACAGAGGAGCTACAGTGCAACCTGATGTTTGAACGTCAGGAGGATATTTCCAAATATCCGGTTGTCTTCCGAATATCATGATGATGTTAATATGATGATGACGTCATCAAGGTCCGCGGGGGTCATATTTCTAACAACTGATCATCTTGAAGAGACCTCCTGATATTTGCAAACATGATGATGACGTCATCCGGATGTGAGGAGGTGCGCAGTAGGCAGATATGATGATGACGTCAACAGGATATGATGATGACGTCATCAGGATGTTCATCGGCCAGACTTTTGTTATAAGCTCAGCAGGAGGATGTTCCTCCGATGGATCAGGTTGTGCCGATTATCATGAAGGGTATATTTCAAATATCATGATGACGTCAGGGTGATATTTCGAACAACAGGATATCATGCTGCTGGAGGATGATGATGATGAGGTCTATACTAGTGTCGTCAGGAGCAAAAGCACCGACATGATATATGCTCATGACCTAGTATATAAAGTGTTATTGAGGTCATCGCGGGGTGCATGTGGGATAATGTTATCCTGCATTTTCAAACATCATGATGATGAGTCTCGGCGGGAAATGCTTGCGATAGTCTGTATGATGATCTTCCCAAGGCCGCGGGTTGGTGCGCCATTAATGGCGGTTGTTGCAGAGGTATGGGCGATGGCGTGGGTCGATCTTGTACCCGACTGAGGGTGTACATCAGTGGACAGGGGCGCAGGGCTCGAGAAATCTTCCTGTCTCCTCCCCTACCTGCTGCATTCAAGTTTGGGCGCCAATCCGGTTGTGTTTGAGCGCCATTTTCCTGATACTGTGTATCTGGCAAAATTTTGGTCAACTATGTAATTAATTGCTGAGCACCTACCTGGCTGTTATAAGCAGGTGGTCTTGCTCATTTGAAAGGTTGTTGAAAGTTGATGATTTTGGCTCTGTAATGCATAACAAGCTGATCTGGTTGCTCTGTACAGCTTACCTGTGAGTTTATGTATCTCTTGTTGTTTGTTTTTGGCATGAACCCACTGATTTCATGATTAAACTTATATGAGAAATGCTGTTTGGCATGTGTTGTGTTAATTCTGTCTCCAGTATTGCATGTATTCTTCTTCTGAATCTGGATGTTTGGTGATGTTTAGATTCTAGAGCATAGAATTCCTATGTTGACTGTCTGACCTTTTAACTTCTACTCAAGGGGTAGATTAAACTGTTTTCAGGTTGAACATTGGGAGGGATATACTGCAGTAGGGATATCATAAGTAGAGATAACCTAACACTTTGTATTGGGAGATGCCTGTAAGGCAGGTATCACACATATCCCCTTGAAATCCAGTTTTAGTTGTTCATGCTGATCATTCACAGGTGTATGTCTACTGACTCCAGGCCCTGGATAGGCACCAATCATGCTTTGTTTTGTGTTATAACCATATCCAGCTTTGCATCCACACTTAAACTTCAAAGCAAAATCTAAAACCAACATTAGGACTTTAGAGTTAGTTTTAGGAACCTCAGTCCTCTGTCTACAACTGCAAATAGGCCCAAAGCTAGCCCCTTTGCCCTTATCTTTCAGTTCTGGTCTACTTACAGGAGGACTCATCTGCTTTCTGTCAACATCCCAGCCTTGCATGCATATCCTCATGGATGTTGAGTAGGGAATACCCCCCTAGGTCTTGCAGAGCCTGAAGAAGAAGAGGAGATAAAATATAGAGTCTATCTCCTATACTGTTGACCCCCTGGCCCAGAGATCCTGTTGATCACTGATGGCTACCTTGTAGGGAAATCTGGGAATAAGCATCCAGTCTGGGAAAAAGTCAACAGAAATTGGCGACTCTGCTGGGGACCTTGTGAAAGAACCCTGGTTTTCAGAAGAAAACAGTTCCTAGAAATAGGTGGCGACTCCGAAGTAATCTCCCAACCGGTCAAGGTAAATTTATATGCAGGGGAGAAGATCCCAACAAAATCCTCTATTTGAAGAGTTACCATTAACAAAAAGAATGATGTATAGAAGAAAGGGAACTGTCTCAGCTAGCCATGAGAGCTCCCCCAGAAAAAGTGATGATACACAAGATAACCCTAGGCCATCAGGACAGCATGCTCCTTATTTTTCAAGTGCAGAAGCTGATATCCAAGGTGCATATGAGAGGCAACAGGGTGGTAGTATGAGAATGAGGTCAGAGGTGTTCCAAGAACGCCCTTTTCTAGACCCAAGTGAAAGGTTTGAAGAGGCAGAGTCTCTAAGGGATGATGAAGATGATGACCCAAATGGTATGAGACCATCTACCTCCAGACCTAAGGATGAACAGCTAGCTGAAGAAATCAAAAGTCTAAGAGCAGAACTAGAATACCTACAAGCCATGAAAATCAGAGATGATATACAGCAGAAAGTGCAAGCCTTAAGAACTGCCCAAAATAATTCAGTTACTACCTTAGAGAATGCAAATATGCAAAGACATCAGCAAAGATATGAAATGCAACATCAGCATCATGATGACAGACAAAATGTGAATGATGCTAGGATACCACTGAACCATGCAGGAAACCAGAATGCAAACAGAAATGTTAATGTTAATCAGCCAAACAGACAGCCCATGCAGTTAGATAGATTCAGGCAGCTGGTGTTTGATGGTATTCCTGGGTATCCTAACCCCATTGACAAGCATCTGAGGCTGCAAGTGCCCAAGTTTTCAGGAAACAATACAGTGTCAGGAGAAGATCATCTAAAGGCCTTTCAAAATGTCATGGATAATTTTGAGGTTGAGCATGAGGATGTTTTCATGAAGTCATTCATGCAATCCTTAATAGATGAGGCAAGAGAATGGTACAGGAATCTGCCTGACCGGAGCATATCATCATGGGATGATTTTAAGAGGATATTCAAGGAGCAATATGGTGATAAAACTGACCCTAGCTTCTTTGTAAATGAGTTCACCAGTATCACCAAAGGGTCAAATGAGCAGGTTGCAGAGTTTAATGCAAGATTTACTAAAGTGTTGAACAAACTGCCACATCACATGAGGCCAAATGAACCAATGTGCATAATTTTGTACATCAATGCCTTTGATGCAAAGACTGCATATGGACTAAGAGATAAGGGTCCTGCCACTCTCAGGGATGCTTTCAGAATTGCAGTAAATATTGAAAACAATAGGAAAGCATCAGGCAAGACAAATAGAAGGGATGATGTAAAAATTCTGCAGAATCCAAACAAGCCTCAGAACACTCAAGGTAGTACATCTGCTCCTGAGGATAAGATAGACAAACTGGCAAATGTTGTTAAGGACCTGAGCTATAGATTAGCTAGAAGTGAAAAAGGAATGGGTCCTGATAGGCAAGTCTATCAAAGGCACGAAAAGAGGCCATCGTTACATGATATGCCTTATAACACCAATTGGCATGATGGTAAGCCTGTATATCCACGTAACAACACAAATCAGAGGGCTCAACATGCCAAGGAAACTCCTGATCCCCTGAAGAAAACTATAAATATTGCTGATGATGCTCCGTGGTGTATAATCTGTCAGATGCCACATTCACAGTCACAGTGCATGATTGCTCAATCCTTGTATGATAATGCTACATCTTGTAATGAATGCAATGAGCCACATCATGTGCAGGATGATGATGTTAACATGATGTCCATAGGCAATGGATATACTCTTTATGATGCTGATGAGAAGACAGATCATCAAGTTCAGGCCTGCCAACAGTCCCCATATGATGAAGATCATGAAGATAACTATGTGTATGCTCAGAATTCACACAATTTTCTGAGTAGCTTACACCGACCTTCTGATGAGGAAATTAGAGCCTTCACAGCTGCAGCAGTTGCTCAAGTCAAGAGCAACTACAACCTCAGAGGTAGAAATCAAGTTGGCAGCCCACATCAGCCAGAAGATACTTCTGCAGGTCAGCTGGTGCATGGTCATAAAGGAACTGAACCACAAAAGAGGCAGTGGGTAAATAATAAGAAGAACTTTAGATACAGAACAGGTCATGAATTTCAAGGACCAGAAAACAAAACCCCTCAGGCTGAAGATCAAAGCAGAGGTTCCCAAGACAAGAATGATGATCAGGGAACTATGAAAATGAAAACTAAATCAGCTCAGGATAAAAGCAAGATTGTGGAGCAAGCCACAACTGCTGTACAAAACTGTGCTCCATTTGATATAGCCCAGATCCTCTCTCAGGTAAAGGTCTCTGTTCCACTTATGGAACTCATGAAAGTGGAAGAGATCAAGAACAGGACAATATCCCTAATCTCAGGGGTACCTTTTCAAGCTAAGCAAAATGATCAGACCCAGGGTGAGAAACAGGTCATGTGCAATGAAGAAGATGAGACTCCTGAAGTCTATTTAGGAATGACCATGACAAAGTGCCCTTCACAGGTGGAACCATTCTATGCTTCCCTGGTTATAAATGGTAAAATAATTAGAAATTGTATGCTTGACTCTGGAGCATCCACAAATGTCATGCCTTTGGCCATCATGCAACAAACTGGATTAAAAATTGACAAGGCATGTGGAAAATGTTATGCAATGGATGCCAGAGAGGTACCAGTCATTGGAATAATGAAGGATGTGGATTTCAAACTGGCAGCATTTCCTGAAAAGAAATATAAGATGAATATAACAGTGGTTGACATCAAGCCACAGTATGGTATGCTGTTGTCAAGAAGATGGGCAGCACTAATAGGTGGAAGTATGCAGCTGGACCTGTCATATGCCATGATTCCAATGAATGGCAGGGATGTCAAATTAATCAGAGAGCAAAGATCATCAGAGACAGTGGAAGACCAAGAAGCAAATGAACAGGTATGCTTTGTGGACACTGACTGTGATAACTTCAAGGTTGTCTCAGATGATACAGAAGACAAAAAGAAAAATGTCTGCACTGAAGAGCTGGATCAGCAGGGCTTATGGAGCATGTTTTTTGATGGAGCTTGTGCAAAAGAAGGCTCTGGAGCTGGAGTTGTTTTCCTGTCTCCAACTGGTAAGCTCCTCAAATCCTCTTTCTTGCTGAGGTTTGATTGCACAAACAATATTGCAGAATATGAGGCTTTACTCTTAGGCCTGAATATTGCTCTCAAACATGGGATTAAGATGTTAAGAGTATTTGGGGACTCTGAGCTGATTGTATCCCAGATCAGAAATAAGTATGCTGCAAAAAATAAGAGATTGAAACAGTACAAGCATGCTGTTTGGGATACCATTGAACTTTTTGATGCATTTTCAATTGGCTGGGTAGAAAGGTCAAAAAATGTTATGGCTGATTTCTTAGCCAATGTTGCAATAAGGCCAGATGACATCACTCTGTCAGGTGTCACAGATGTAGAAGTTAAAATTAGGCCTGCCATACCAGAAAACATATGCAGTTGGCAAGTATTTAATGATGATAGGGATTTGCTGAAATTTTTGCACTGCATAGATGAGTATGAGAACCAACAGATTGATTTCCAAGCTTTTGTAGAGACTGTAAATGGAAAAGAGACTCTTGTAGGGAAAGAGATCATTCAGTTGAGAACTAATAAAATCCCTAGAGGGTTGGTAGCTTTGGAAAGAGCCTTTGACAGTAGAGACAAAATGGTCACAAGGACATCCCCCACAAATAAGGAGGATTTAGAAGAAATAAATTTGGGGACATCTCAGGCCCCTCAGAAGGTATATATTGGCAAACAGCTCAAGCCACACATAAGAAGTATGCTGATTGCATTACTAAAAAGGTATAAACATGTTTTTGCTTGGTCATATGAGGACCTAAAAGCTTATAGAGAAGACTTATTCCAGCATGAAATCCCACTGAAGCCTGAAGCTAAGCCATTTAGACAGAGGCAAAGGCCTATAAACCCTACCTTAGCTCCCAAGATGCAGGAAGAACTCAGAAGGCTCAGGGATGCTGGAATAATTGTGCCAATTAGACATTCAACTTGGGTGTCTAACCTTGTCCCAGTCAGGAAAAAGAATGGTGATATTAGGCTGTGTGTTGATTTCAGGAACTTGAATGTATCCTCTTTGAAGGATAACTATCCATTGCCTAATATGGAAGCTATGTTGCAGAGAGTGACTGGTTGTGAACTCCTATCCATGATGGATGGATTTTCAGGATATAATCAGGTAAAGGTAAAGGAATCAGAACAGTATAAGACTGCCTTTACCACTCCATGGGGAACGTATGTGTATGTTAGAATGCCATTTGGACTAACAAATGCAGGTGCTACATTTCAAAGAGCAATGGATGTTGCTTTTGCAGGGCTGATTGATTCAATCCTGGCAGTATATCAGGATGACTTGACTGCCTACTCAAAGAAGGAGGAGCAGCATTGTATGCATCTAGAGCAGATCTTCATAAGAGCACTAGAATATGGTATTTCTTTAAACCCAAAGAAGTGTGCCTTTGGAGTAGTTGAAGGAAAACTTCTGGGACATATTGTTTCCAAGGATGGAGTCAGGATAGATCCAGAGAGAGTGGCAGCTATTGACAGGATTCAAATGCCAAAAACTGTGAAAGGAGTTCAGTCCTTCTTTGGACAGATAAACTTTGTTAGAAGATTTGTTCCCAACTTTGCAGAAACTACAAGGAACATCTCCAAGATGATGAAGAAGGATGCAACTGTCAACTGGGAAAGGGAAGCAATAGAATCATTTCAGAATATCAAAGAAGCAATTAAGATGGCCCCTGTTCTTAAATCTCCTGATTTTTCTAGGCCATTCCAAGTGTTTTCTTTTGCTTCCTTTCATACTGTTGCTGCATGTTTGTTACAGAAAAATGAAGATGGTTTTGAACAGCCCATCGCCTTCTTCAGTATGTCCCTGCAGGCCTCTGAGTTGAAATATGACATTATGGAAAAGCAGGCATATGCACTTGTTAGAGCCATTAAAAGTTTCAGACCATACTTGGTAGGGTCACATATAATTGCATATGTACCTCATGCAGCAGTCAAAGACATATTCACTCAGCAGGAGGTGACTGGAAGAAGGTGCAGATGGATAAACAAACTGCAGGAATTCAACATAGACATACAAGTTACTAAGTTGATAAGAGGACAAGGATTAGCCAAGATGATGGCACAGTCAAACTTGGAAGCATGCCAAGTTAATGCAGTCCAAGATGAGAATGTAAGTGTATCAGGATCTGAATGGTACAAGGATATTGTCTATTATTTGCAAAATCTGAATTGTCCTTCCCATTTCAGTGACAATCAAAAGAGGACTCTGAAGCTACATGCAATCAGGTATGTTGTTGTTCAAGGTGAGCTGTACTGGAAAAATCCTGATGGTGTGCTGCTGAGATGTGTGGATAAGAACATGGCTAACAATATTTTGATTGACATGCATAAAGGATTGTGTGGTGGCCATTATACTGCCCAAACAACAGCTCATAAAATTCTCAGGGCAGGATATTGGTGGCCCACTCTCTTTTCAGATGCACAAAAGTTAGTAAGGAAGTGTGACCCTTGCCAGAGATTCTCAGGAAAGCTGAAATATAATGGTGCTTTACCCCTCAGAGCTGTACCTGTGGATGCTCCATTCCAGCAATGGGGAATTGACTTTATAGGGGAAATTGCAGACAAATCAAGTGGGGGACACAGTTGGATTTTGGTGGCAACTGACTACTTTACCAAATGGATTGAGGCCATTCCAACTAAAAGAGCTACAAGTAAGGTGGTGACAGACTTCATACTAGAGAACATCATCATCAGGTTTGGAGTACCATTCAAGATTATCACTGATAATGCTATGTGCTTCAGATCAGGTGAGTTTGTTGATTTTTGCAACAGGTATGGGATAAATCTGTCATATACATCACCATATCACCCACAAGGAAATGGTCAAGCAGAATCAAGCAATAAGAGCATCATGAAAATTGTCAAGAGGATACTGGACAAGAACAAGAGAGCTTGGGACTCAAAGTTGAACTTAGCAGTATGGGCTGACAGAGTGACTGTGAAAAGGGCTATTGGGAAGTCACCTTTTGAGCTGGTATATGGTGCATCAGCTAGACTGCCCATAAACAATCTCCTACCAGTTTACAGATTCATTCAGGCAAATGATGAGGACATTGAAGATCCCATGACAGAAAGAGTGAATCAGCTGGTTGCATTGGATGAAGACAGAAGGAGAGCCCACCAGATCAATCTCAAAAGACAACAGGATATGAAATATCAGTTTGACAGGAGAGCTACAAAAAGGAAGTTTGAAGTCAATGATCTGGTGCTTATTTGGAATGCTAAAGATCAGGAAAAGGGTAAACATGGTAAATTTCAGCCCTTATGGATGGGCCCATATCAGGTTTGCAATACTCATGGAGAGGATTCTTATTTCCTCCAGGCCCTAGATGGTGAAATTCTGGAATTGCCTGTGCATGGCCAATTCCTTAAGTTCTATTTTGCATGAATATCTGGTTGCTGTGCACATTTGTAAAATATGTATGTAGTGTAAATGCCTTGTACAGCTCGCGTTTTTTGGCTTTTTGTCTGTGGTCTGCCCGGAGATCTGGTTCTCGCTGCAGGTTTTCACCTGCACGTCCCCATTCGGAGCCACTGTTAGCATTTTTTTTGACCTGGGGTTGGTTTGTCATGATCAGGAGGTTTCTTCTTTTGAAGCCTTTATCCTCTTGCCAAATTTTTCTAAGTGTTGGACCTCCTCAGCGTTTTTCAGCTGCAGCATCATATTTTTCTGAGGAAGAGGTCGTCATCATCATCTTGTCTTCGATGATGATCTTCATCAGCATGTTCTTCGTCGACTTGTTTTTCTCATCGTCATCATCATATTTCAACTGTCGGGTGATGTTTGCTTATTATCCTGATGATACTGGTGAGCTACAGTGCGCCCTCAGTTGCTTGCGAGGGTGATTTTTCAAGTATCCGGTGATCTTCCGAATATCACCTTGCTCAAACATGATGACGATGTTGCCCCGATATCTTGAAGGGGTTATTCTCTAAGTTGTCGACCTGACTTGTTTTTTCCTAAGGGTCGTCATCATCATGATATTTCCAGTTATCATCCTGCTGCTTGCGGAGGTCATCATATTTTCTGCCTTCATGATATTTCGCCGGGGTGATATTTTTATCATCGGGTGATCTTGGTTATGATCATCCTGATGATGTTGTTGAAGAGTTCTAAGTGCGACCCGATATTCACTAGGGTCATCATATTTTGAATGTCAGGATGATCTTAGTCAATATCATCCTGATGATGTTGTATCACTTCTTGTTTGTTCTTTTCTCATCCTGATGATGCTGACGTCATCCGTATATCAGGGTGATATTTTTCTTTCTGCCTATCTGCATCATGATTTTTCCGAAGGAGGGGGTGATATTTTCATATCACCCGGATATATGTTTGTTCCAGCATCATGATGATGCTGATATCAAGGAGATATCCGCCTGTTGGCTTCGCGCATTATCTACTGGGGGTGATCTTTTCAAGCATCATCATCATATTCAGTTATCGCCCTGATCTTACAGAGGAGCTACAGTGCAACCTGATGTTTGAACGTCAGGAGGATATTTCCAAATATCCGGTTGTCTTCCGAATATCATGATGATGTTAATATGATGATGACGTCATCAAGGTCCGCGGGGGTCATATTTCTAACAACTGATCATCTTGAAGAGACCTCCTGATATTTGCAAACATGATGATGACGTCATCCAGATGTGAGGAGGTGCGCAGTAGGCGGATATGATGATGACGTCAGCAGGATATGATGATGACATCATCAGGATGTTCATCGGCCAGACTTTTGTTATAAGCTCAGCAGGAGGATGTTCCTCCGATGGATCAGGTTGTGCCGATTATCATGAAGGGTATATTTCAAATATCATGATGACGTCAGGGTGATATTTCGAACAACAAGATATCATGCTGCTGGAGGATGATGATGATGAGGTCTATACTAGTGTCGTCAGGAGCAAAAGCACCGACATGATATATGCTCATGACCTAGTATATAAAGTGTTATTGAGGTCATCGCGGGGTGCATGTGGGATAATGTTATCCTGCATTTTCAAACATCATGATGATGAGTCTCGGCGGGAAATGCTTGCGATAGTCTGTATGATGATCTTCCCAAGGCCGCGGGTTGGTGCGCCATTAATGGCGGTTGTTGCAGAGGTATGGGCGATGGCGTGGGTCGATCTTGTACCCGACTGAGGGTGTACATCAGCGGACAGGGGCGCAGGGCTCGAGAAATCTTCCTGTCTCCTCCCCTACCTGCTGCATTCAAGTTTGGGCGCCAATCCGGTTGTGTTTGAGCGCCATTTTCCTGATACTGTGTATCTGGCAAAATTTTGGTCAACTATGTAATTAATTGCTGAGCACCTACCTGGCTGTTATAAGCAGGTGGTCTTGCTCATTTGAAAGGTTGTTGAAAGTTGATGATTTTGGCTCTGTAATGCATAACAAGCTGATCTGGTTGCTCTGTACAGCTTACCTGTGAGTTTATGTATCTCTTGTTGTTTGTTTTTGGCATGAACCCACTGATTTCATGATTAAACTTATATGAGAAATGTTGTTTGGCATGTGTTGTGTTAATTCTGTCTCCAGTATTGCATGTATTCTTCTTCTGAATCTGGATGTTTGGTGATGTTTAGATTCTAGAGCATAAAATTCCTATGTTGACTGTCTGACCTTTTAACTTCTACTCAAGGGGTAGATTAAACTGTTTTCAGGTTGAACATTGGGAGGGATATACTGCAGTAGGGATATCATAAGTAGAGATAACCTAACACTTTGTATTGGGAGATGCCTGTAAGGCAGGTATCACACATATCCCCTTGAAATCCAGTTTTAGTTGTTCATGCTGATCATTCACAGGTGTATGTCTACTGACTCCAGGCCCTGGATAGGCACCAATCATGCTTTGTTTTGTGTTATAACCATATCCAGCTTTGCATCCACACTTAAACTTCAAAGCAAAATCTAAAACCAACATTAGGACTTTAGAGTTAGTTTTAGGAACCTCAGTCCTCTGTCTACAACTGCAAATAGGCCCAAAGCTAGCCCCTTTGCCCTTATCTTTCAGTTCTGGTCTACTTACAGGAGGACTCATCTGCTTTCTGTCAACATCCCAGCCTTGCATGCATATCCTCATGGATGTTGAGTAGGGAATACCCCCCTAGGTCTTGCAGAGCCTGAAGAAGAAGAGGAGATAAAATATAGAGTCTATCTCCTATACTGTTGACCCCCTGGCCCAGAGATCCTGTTGATCACTGATGGCTACCTTGTAGGGAAATCTGGGAATAAGCATCCACTCTGGGAAAAAGTCAACACCCCCCATGCTTGGTATGAAAGAATTGATAAGTACTTGGTAAGCCTAGGATTCTATAAGAATGAAGCTGATCCTAACCTTTACTTCAAGGTATTCAATGGTGAAATGTTGATTTTGGTTTTATATGTTGACGATATATTCCTAACTGGAGAAGATCATCTCATTCTTAGATGTAAGGAAGAACTAACTTCAGAATTTGAAATGAAAGATCTAGGCCTCGTGCATTTCTTTCTAGGGTTAGAAGTATGGCAAAGACCCAATGAAATTATTCTAAGTCAAGGAAAATATACCATTGATATTTTGAAGAGATTTGGAATGCTAGATTGTAAACCTATGCCTACTCCTATGGAAACTAACTTAAAGAAGTTGAGTGAATCTGCATCTAGGTCTGATCTTGTGAATCCCACTGAATACAGGTAGCTGATTAGATCCTTGATGTATCTAGTTAACACTAGACCTAACATTTGCTATGCAGTGAGTGCCCTTAGCCAGTTTATGTACGAACCAAGGCAGATTCATCTTGTTGCAGCCAAGCATATCTTGAGATATTTGCATGGTACAGTTGGATATGGATTGAAGTACTCTTCCAACATAGTCATTACCTTGGAAGGCTATTCTGATTTTGATTGGGCAAGAAGTGTCACTGATAGAAAGAGCTCTTCTGGAGTTTGCTTCAGCTTGGGATCCACCATGATATCCTAGTGCAGCAGAAAATAGTCTTCAGTAGCATTGAGTACTGCTGAAGCAGAATATATTGCAGCCTGTGTGGCATCTTGAGAAGCAGTCTAGCTTCGAAAACTCCTTGCAGGTTTGTTTGGACAACCCTGGGAGCCTACAGTTATTCACAGTGATAACCAGAGCTGTGTGAAGCTCTCTGCCAATCTTGTGTTTCATGATAGATCAAAGCATGTGGAAACATAGTATCACTATATCCAGGATATGGTGCAAAGGAATGCTATTCAGCTGAAGTACATCAGCATTGATGAGCAAACAACAGAGGTTCTCACCAAACCCCTTGCTCAAGTGAAGCTTGCATATTTTCGAGACAAGCTTGGAGTTGTGGAGAATGAAGCTTTACCTGAGAGGGAGTCTCAGCATCAGTGATACATTATACTATATCTTCCACCCTCTATGAGTAGGCATGGTGGATCCACCCTCTACGAGTAGGCATGGTGGAGCCACCCTCTGCAAGTAGGTATGGTGGATATCATGGGAGAAATTCCATGATGTGCTTGTTCACCCTCTGGGAGTATCTATGGTAAATGTCATGAGGAGATGACAATAAGCACTTATGTTTTCATCCATGGGAGTAGCCATGATGTTAGTCACTATGTGACTTGATCCTTATGAAGTAATCCTTCCTAGCTAAGAGGGAGTGTTGATTTTGGTAGCTAGGTTGGATCCCTTCTAAAGACCGACCTAGTCATTAAATGCTGAATGGCCTACTAGCCTTAGCATTTTGAGATCTCAGATTGTATTATCTGATTAAGGTAGGCCCCAATTGGGCGAACTCACCATTCTATGTATCTTGAAATTACAAATAAGTCAGGACCTATTTCAAATGTAACGTATATGTAATTTGGCGCTAAAATGTTTGTGCGATCTCATATAAATGAAGAGTGATTGGCAGACACAATCCATAGCAATCACTTACTGAATACTGCTCTTTGAAATCATCCATCTACTACAAGCACAGTGAAAGGGCTCTGTTGTTGGTTGAACCGTTCGGTAGGTTCAACAGTTCAACAGTTCGACAGGTTCAAAGGTTCAACAGTGCAAGGGTTCTGCCGACAGTTGAATTGGTTCAACAGTTCGACGGTTCGACGGGTTCAAAGGTTTGACAGTGCAAGGGTTCTATCGACAGTTGAACTGGTTCAACGGTTTAATGGTTTGACGGGTTCAAAGGTTCAATAGTGAAGGGCTCCGTCGATGGTTGAACTAGTTCAATAGTTCAACGGTTCAATAGTTTGATGGTTCGACTGATTCAATGGTTCAAAGGGTTTGATAATTCAAGAAGAGGCCATGTTGTATTTTGATATCTATGTTTTATGCCTTAGCTGGGCAAAGTTGTAATCTGTTTCTGCTCTTAATATAAATCGGATCTGAGATTTTCTTGCTGGGTTTTTCACCTCCAAGAGGGAGGTTTTCCCAAGGTATATGTGAGCATTTATGTTTCATTGTTTCTTACTTTCAATCTAAATATTAAAATTAACACTTTTGACTCTCATCCATGACCTGAGAATTCTTATCTTGATCCTCATTTTGGGGAACTTTATTTTCTAGTCTTTGAGAATCATGAGTTGGTTTTTGCTTAGAATTTTTCTTGTTATCATTCTATCGTGTCTTATGTGGTTCAGCCCCTTTATGATTATGCATTAGTTGGTTCACAAAGGTGTCTTCTGATTGACATGGATCACCAACCTGAGCCCTACCTCTAAGGTTATAATTACTTTTGAGCTGAGCCACTGCTGCAGCTATGAGAGCCCTAATATCTTCATCAGAAGGCCTTCTCAAGTTATTCAAAAAGATGCGTGAGTCCTAAGCATAATCATAGTTATCTTCATCATCCTCATCATAGGAAATCTGCTGGCAAACCTGAGTCCCATAATTTGTACTTTCATCAGCATCATAAGAAGAATACTCCCTATTTATGAACAACATATTGACACTATCATCCTCCATACAATGTGGCTCATTGCATTCATCACAAGCAACAACATTATTATACAAAGATTGAGCAATCATACATTGCGATTGTGAGTGAGGCATTTGACAGATTATGCACCATGGGGTATCATCAACAATGTTAATAGCTTTCTTCCAAGGATCAGGAGTCTCCTTAACATTTTGAGCTCTTTGATTAGTGTTGCTATTTGGGAGAATGGGTTTACCTTTATGCCAATTAGTGTTATAAGGCATATCATGCAATGATGCTCTCTTCTCGTCTTTGATAAACCTGCCTTTCGGGACCTATCCCCTTTTCAATTTTAGCAAGTCTATAACTTAGGTCCTTAACAATAGTTGTCAATTTATCCAATTTCTCTTTAGAAGTGGATGCATTACCTTGAGTACTTTGAGACTTATTATTCAGATTTTGCAGAATCTTTACATCATCCCTTCTATTTGTCTTACCAGATGCTTTCCTATTATTTTCAATGTTAGTTGCAATTCTAAAAGCATCCATGAGGCTAGTAGGACCCTTATCTCTTAACCCATAAGCTATTTTAGCATCAAAAGCATTTATGTATACTACCATGCACATTGGTTCATTAGGCATCATGTGAAGTGGCAATTTGTTCAATACTCTAGTGAACCTAGCATTAAAATCTGCAACCTGCTCATTTGACCCCTTAGTAATACCAGTGAACTCATTTATAAAAAACTTGGATCAGTCTTATCACCATATTGATCTTTAAAAATCCTTCTGAAGTCATCCCATGATGAGACAATCTGGTCAAGTAGACTTTTATACCACTCTCTAGCTTCATCAACTAAGGACTACATAAACAATTTCATAAAAACATCTTCATGTTCAACCTCAAAATTGTCCATAACATTCTGAAAGGCCTTCAAATGATCTTCACCTAACACAACATTATATCCTAAAAACTTTGGTATCTGAGACCTTACATGTTTATCAATGGGGTTAGGGTAACCAGGAATACCATTAAAAAATAGATGCCTGAATCTATCTAACTGCATAAGCTATCTACCAAACTGATTAACATTTGCATTCCTATTAACATTCTAATTTCTCACATTGTTCAATGGTACCCTAACATTGTTTGCATTTTGTCTCTGATCATTCTGTTGATTCTGGACTTCATTCCTCTGCTAGTTTCTTAGCACATTTGCATTATCAAGGGTGGGAACTAAATCCTATTGAGCAATTTTCAGAGCTTGCACCTTTTGTCTCATATCATCTCTAATCCTCAAAGCCTACAAATATTCTAATTCAGCCCTCAGGCTCTTGATTTTTTCAGCTAATTCTTCATCTTTAGACATAGAAGAGGATGGTCCCATTCCATTTTGGTCATCATCATCATCCCTTGGGGACTCAGTTTCTTCAAATCTATTGGGAGGATCTAAGAAAGGGCATTCCTGAAACACCTCTGATCTCATTCTCAATCTATCACCTTGTTGTCTCTCATATACATCTTGAATTTGAGCCTCTGTGTTTGAAAAATAAGGTGCCTTCTTCTTTAGAGATCTTGAATTATCTTGGGTAATATCATTGTTTCTAGGGCAGGGAGAACCTTCTTGACCAGCTTGAATGGTCCCTTTTTTCCTATATATCATTTTTCTAGGTAATTCTTCAAGCAAAGGATTACGTAGGGATCTTCTCCCTTGCATAAAAATTTCACCTTACTGATTGGGAGATTTGTTCAGAGTCGCCACCTATACCTAGGAATTAGTTTTTTTTTATAACCAAGGTTTTCACACAAAGCAGTCCCCAACTAAGTCGCCAAATCTGTTGGGACTCAGATGGGCAAGAATTCACCAAGGATGCCAAGATAACACTTTCACTTCAATTCCCCAGTAAAGTCACCAAATCTGTTGGAACTTTTTCCCAAACTAGATGCTTTCTAGTTATCCCTACAAGGTAGCCATCATTGATCAATAGAATTTCTGGGCCAAAGGCCAACAGTATAGGAGATAGACTCTATAAATATATCATCTTCTTCTTTAGGCTCTGCAGAACCAAGGGGGTATTCCCTCTTCAACATCTGTAAAATATGCATGTGAACTTACTAGGATGTTGATACAAAGTAGATAAATCCTCTCTTATGCAGACCAAAAATGTAAAATAAGTGCAAAGGGGCTAACTTTGGGCTTATACTCAGTTGTGAGATAGAGGATTTTAGTCCTAAAACTACTTTTAATGTCCTAAAGGTTTATGTTTGAAATTTGAATTTGTATTTTGTATTGGATGCAAAACAAGGGGTTTTGGATCATAACAATTATACAAGACCAAACTGGTGCCTATCTCAGGGCCTGGAGTCAATAGACATACACATGTAAATGATTAACATAGACTCGAATCAATAACTAAGTTTCAATGGGAGATTTTTTAGTGTCTGCCTTACAAATACTTCCCAAGACTGAGTATTTAGTCATTCATACTTGATGATATCGTTGTTGCAGCATACCTTTCCCAATGCTTAACCTAAAACATTTAATTTGTTCCTTGAACAAAGGTAAGAGATTAGACATTCAACACAAAAAATCCATGTCCCTGAATCCCAAATAACCCTTAGCTATTTAGATTCAAAAGAAAAGATGCCCACAACTTGGAGACAAACAATTAAACACATGCAACTATGCATTTTTCAAATAAAAACAACATGAAACCAATAAAACTATGCATAAAACATTCAACATATGATTCATAAACTCACAAGACACCCAAGAACAAAGCCACTTGTAAAACTGTATCTTATTACTCCACCAAAAATTTTGCCCAAGTCTTCAACAACAAAAAATGAGTAACATAGTTCTGATATAAACCAAGAATGTGTACTTAGCAATCAAGTACAATGGTCAACTCAAAATATTGCCAGATACATCACACCATCAAAATGGTGCCCAAAACATTCAATGTCCAAGCAAAAGAAGAAGAAAGGAGTGGTTGAAATCAGGAAGTGTGCCGCTGCTTGGAGATTTTCCTTTAAAATTGGTAGTTGGCTTGTCCCTTCAGACCCATACTTCTGCAAATTTGCCATTAATGGCCAACCTACCTATTTTAAAATGTAGCAATTTGCGTGTTTTGAAATTCTTCCATTTGGAATGCAGCTGCGAACACACAGAAATCCTTCCTTCAAAAATTTGAAACAAGGCCATCAATTCCTTTCCTCCCGCTGAGATCTACAGCTTCAAATCATGCTTACAGGTCCTCGACCAATGAAAACGTGCCACGCAGACGGTTTTTCTTCATTGACTTTCCATGGCACAAACATACATTTTACCTTTTTGCCCATTTTACCTTTTCTGCCTTCAAATCTCTGTATATGCAGTTGCATATACATACAACTGCCCTTGGACACGTGTCAGTACCTGATTGGATCACCATCGCTGAAAAATTTGCATCTTCATATCAGTCATCAGAAAGATCCTAAAATGAGTTGCCGATACACTAAGTCTCATTGGAATCCCCTTGCATGCGACCCTTTGTATATATGATTGTATATACAAACATACAATAGCAAATATACATACAAAGTGGAACCCAAAAGATTATCAGCCATATTAGATTCATCAGAATAGGTCCGGCTTGTATCTTACTTCCTTTGCATATCACATTGTATATTGCACATACAATGTGCAACATACAACCCATGGACTCCAGTCTAAAATTTGCCACAACAAACTTTCTTTTCGTGTCTGGGTTGTATCTGCGCCTTTTGTATCTCGCATTGTATATGCACATACATATAAACCACAGAACATACAACTGTGTGGGCCCCACCATGCTTTTGAAACTTTGACTCTGACCATACCCGCTTTCCATATTTCTTTGTATCCATTGCTTGTATGTTCTATTAGTTTTTTCCTAGACTCGATGCTTATTCCCAGTTATCCCTACAAGGTAGCCATCATTGATCAATAGGATATCCAGGCCAGGGGCCAACAGTACAGGAGATAGACTCTATAGATATCTTCTCTTCTTCTTCTGGCTCTACAAAACCAAGGGGTTTATTCCCTATTCAACATCCATGTGGTGCTTCTGTGGAGTAGATGGGATGTTGATACAAAGCAGATAAATCCTCCCTTATGTAGCCAAAATTGTAAAATAAGTGCAAAGGGGCTAGCTTTGGGCCTATGTTCAGTTGTGAATCAGGGGATTTTGATCCTAAAACTACTTCTAAATGGCCTAATGGTTTGTTTTTAAAGTTTGAGTTCAATTTTTGGTATCTGGATGCAAAACTAGGACCTTGGTTGTAACCTTGATACAAAACTGGATTGGTGCCTATCTCAGGGCTTGGAGTCAATAGACATACACATGTGAATGATCAGCATAAACATATACCAAAGACTGGATATCAAGGGGGTTTTTAGTATCTACCTTACAGATACCTCCTAAAATTTAGTATTCAGTTATCTCTACTTACAAACATCCTTATTGCAGTATATTCTTCCCAACACTTAATCTAAAATATTCAATCTACTCCTTGAGTAGAAGTAAGAAATCAAGAATTCAATACAATAAACCTATATTCTAGAATCTGAAACACCCCTTAGATGTTTAAATTCAGAAGAAGAACACACTCAATTTGGAGACAGATAACAAAACACATGGAATATAGCATTACTCATTTAAATCATCATGATATCAGTAGATTTATGTAGAGAAAAAATACAACATGAGACTCATAAACTCACAAGATAGCAAAGACACAGCCACCAATGAAGTTGTATCTTATCACAACCAAAATTTATCTAGTTTTCCAACAACCACAAATGAGCAACACCATCAGCTATATATAGCAAGAAGGTGTACTCAGCATTAATTTCCCTGGCCATTCAAAATTTGCCAGATATAGTTCATCATGAGAAATGGCGCTTAGAACATTGAATGCAGCAGGTAGAGGAGGAGATAGGGTGGTTGAACTCAATCCTTGCGCCGCCGCCTAGGGTTTCACATCTTCAATCAAGTGGTTGATCTGTCCATGCCTTCGCGCATACCCTGTAACATCTGCCATTAAAGGTAAACCAACCTGCGGCCTTAGGAAATGTAATAGATTGTGCGCCTTTGAAATTTTCCTGCCAAGATTTATGACCTGACTTTTCAAATCATGCGGGAACAAATTATCCCACATTCACCCCGTAACGACCTCCTCAACACTTTATAAACTAGGTCATGAGCACATATGATGTCACACAATTTTACCTTATGCAACCAATGAACCATCCACCAAGACCCCATCATCATGACCCACGCCAACAGTGAACCTCCTGCATGATATCCTGATATGAAATATCACCCCGATATTTCACATCACCCTAATGCAAAATATCACCCTGCTAAGAAATCAGCCTGATGACCATCCTCATCGGTGTAACCTGATGCATCAGAGGAAGAGCCTCCTCATCATATTCATACCATGCCTTTTACCAATGATCCTCCTGTACTTGCTCATGTCCTCATCGACAACTGATGGGACCCTCATCATATCTGCTGATAATAACCATAATGCCAAAGACCACATGATGCACCCCACCAGATCCTAATGACATCACCATCATATTGGCAAAATAGGGTGATATTCATAAGATGACTGATATTTGGAATATCACCCCCCACAAGAAAATCAGGACTGACTGTAGCTTTGATGCAATATCGGGGTGGTCTTTGAATATGACTAATATTTGAAATATCACCCCCCTTCAGAATATTAGGTAGCCAGATAGGCGGATATCATCCTCATGTAAAATTAACGTCAGCACTTTGCGGATCAGGTGATGATGAGGTGATAACACAACAATCGGGGTGATCATACCAAAGATGACTGATATTAAAAATATGACCCCCCGCAAAATATCAGGTTAGACCAGAACCTTGACAGGCTATAACTTACTCACTTGGCTGAATTTCAAGGTGATACAAAAGGCAAACCTGCTTAGAATTTTACACTCTTCTACATGGCAGGCTTCCTCACGCAAGATTTAGACTCTGAGTTTTTTAGGTTTCAAGCCTCAAGATCACAAACATACCTAACACAATGCACATATACATTGAATGATGCTGCATAGGCAGAAACCCTGACTTCATGAGTAGGCACCAACATTGGCTCCAACTGGGGATGTCTAGGTGCAAGGCTGCAGTGAGAACTAGACCACCTCTGGGTAGACCAGGCAACACACACGAAAGGCAAAACACCGCCTCTATAGAGTATTTACAGACAATTTACAATTGTGCATAGAAGATGATCACTTATGAAATATAAAGTTTAAGGAATTGACCATGCATAGGCAATTCCAGCATTTCGCCATTTAGGGCCTAGAGAAAGTAGGAGTCTTCTCCATGAGTATTTCTGATCAGGTATGGGCTCATCCATAAGGGCTCAAGTTTGTTGTGCTTGCCCTTATCCTGGCTCCTTGCATTCCAAATAAGGACTAAATCATCTACCTAAATTTTCCTTTCTGTAGTCCTCTTATCAACCAGATATTTTACACTTTGTTATTTCTTGATGTTTGTCTTGTGTGCCTCCCTTATGATTCCATCTAGTGCAACCAGCTGATTTATCTTTTAAGTCATTGAATCTTCAATCTCTTCATCATTTTCTTGTATGAATCTATAAATTGGCAAGAGATTGTTTATAGGCAGCCTGGCTGCTGTGCCATATACTAGCTCAAAAGGTGACCTCCCAATCAATTTCTTCACTATTATCCGATCAGCCCATAGTGCCATCTTCAGCTTTGAATCCCAAGCTCTTTTGTTCTTGTCCACCATTCTTTTGATGATTTTCATGAGGCTTTTGTTACTTGACTCTACCTGACCATTTCCCTGTGGATGGTATGGTGATGCATATGATAAGTTAATCCCATATTTGTTGAAAAAATCAACAAATTCACCATATCTGAAGCACATGGCATTATCTGTGACCAGTTTGAATTGCACTCCAAATCTGATAATAATCTTTTCTAGAATAAAATCCATCACCACCCTACTTGTAGCTTTCTTAGTTGGAATGGCTTCAATCCATTTGGTGAAATAGTCAATAGAAACCAAAATCCAACTATGTCCTCCACTTGATTTCTCTAAAATCTCCCCTATAAAATTAATTCCCCACTACTAAAATGGAGCCTCCACAGTTATAGTTCTAAGGGGTAATGCACCTTCATACCTCAATTTTCCTAAGAACCTTTGGCAAGAATCACATCCTCTTACCATCTTTTGTGCATCTAAGAAAGAGTTGGCCACTAATAGCCTGCTCTAAGAATTTTGTGGGCTGTTGTCTGGGCAGTCTAATGTCCACCACATACTCCTTTGTGCATGTCATTTAAAACATTCTTAGCTTCATTTTCATCCACACACCTAAGTGGTACACCATTAGGATTTTTCCAATACAACTCTCCTTGGATAATGATGTACTTGATTGCATGTAGTTTTTAGGTCCTTTTCTGACTGTCACTGAGATGGGAAGGATAATTCAAATTCTGCAAGTAATATACTCAATTTGGAGACAGATAACAAAACACATGCAATATAGCATTACTCATTTAAATCGGCATGATATCAATAGATTTATGCAGAGAAAAAATACAACATGAGACTAATAAACTCACAAGATAGCCAAGACACAGCCACCAATGAAGTTGTATATTATCACAACCAAAATTTGTTTGGTTTTCCAACAACCACAAATGAGCAACACCATCAACTATATACAGCAAGAAGGTGTACTCAGCATTAATTTCCCTGGCCATTCAAAATTTGCTAGATACAGTTCATCATGAGAAATGGCGCTTACATTGAATGTAGCAGGTAGAGGAGGAGACAGGGTGGTTGAACTTGAGCCTTATGCCGCCACCTGGGGATTCACATCTTCAATCGGGTGGTTGATTCATCCATGCCTTTGCCCATACCCTATAACACCCACCATTAAAGGCAAACCAACCCGTGGCCTTGGGAAATGCAATAGACTGTGCACCTTTGAAATTTTCCTACCAAGATTTATGACCCGACTTTTCAAATCATGCGGGAACTAATTATCCCACAGCAACCTCCTCAACACTTTATAAACTAGGTCATGAGCACATATGATGTCATGCAATTTTACCTTATGCGACCAATGAACCATCTGCCAAGACCCCATCATCATGACCTGCGCCAATGGCGAACCTCTTGCATGATATCCTGATATGAAATATCACCCTGATATTTCACATCACCCTGATGCGAAATATCACCCTGCTAAGAAATCAACCTGATGACCATCCTCATCAGTGCAACCTAATGCATTGGAGGAAGAGCCTCCTCATCATATTCATACTGTTCCTTTCACTGATGATCCTCCTATACTTGTTCATGTCCTCATCGACGACTGGTGGGACCCTCACCATATTTGCCGATAATAACCATTATGCCAAATACCACATGATACACCCCACCGGATCTTGATGATGTCACCGTCATATTGGCAAAATAGGGTGATATTCGTAAGATGACTGATATTTGGAATATCACCCCCATAAGAAAATCAGGTCTGACTATAGCTTTGACGCAATATCGGGGTGGTCTTTGAATATGACTGATATTTGAAATATCACCCCCCTTTGGAATATCAGGTAGCCAGACAGGCAGATATCATCCTAATGTAAAATTAACATCAGCACTTCGCAGATTAGGTGATGATGAGGTGATAACACAACAATCAGGGTGATCATACCAAAGATGACTGATATTAAAAATATGACCCCCCGCAAAATATTAGGTTAGACTAGAACCTTGACAGGATATAACTTACTCACTTGGCTGAATTTCAGGGTGATACAAAAGGCAAACCTGCTTAAAATTTTACACTCTTCCACATGGCAAGATTCCTCAGGCAAGATTCAGACTCTGAGTTTTTTAGGTTTCAAGCCTCAAGATCACAAACATATCTGACACTGTAGACACCCAAATTTGTCCCAACTTTGTCCATGTCTTGCAACACCTTGTTAAACCATTATCCTAGACATCATAAGCCATTTTGTCCTAAACCCACTTTTAATCCCATTTATCCATTAGCCAATTAATTAAATAAATTTTATTTATTTAATTAAATCCCATTCAATCCCATCTTTATCCCACTTATCCAATTAATTAAGTAAATTTTATTTATTTAATTAATTTCACATGCATAATCCCATTTATCTTATCCCCATCCCAATTAATTAAATAAATTTTATTTATTTAATTAATTTCCACATCACATCCTATTCATCTACCCAATTAATTAAATAAATCTTATTTATTTAATTAATATCCAACTCATATCCCAACTAATTCAAATATTTTATTTAAATTAAACACTCATTTTTTATCACATTCCAACACTTGTCCAGTCAATCATGTGTCGTAATACAATTTTTATCCTTCACATGCACAACTAATGGACCTAATTCTAGTATTTATCTACACAAGCACACCTAAGCTTTATCCTCCTTTGCCACATGTCAATTGACTACAATTTCTTAATGTGCAAGGAAACCTAACTTAATCCTATCCATCCATTTCATCTAAAGCCCTAATTGATCCTAGCCATCCATTTGAATTAAGCCTTTCCTATAAATCAACCCCCTCATAAGTCATTAGCATGCATTGATCCTCAAGTATCCACATGCTGTTGAAATATCATTAGAGCCTTTGCATCCTTCATCTATCATTCATTCTAGCATCTTCATCTTAATGTTATGCTGTAGAAGTGAGCACCCAACATTCTTCCAACAATAATCCTTCAAAATCTTGCATGCTCATGCGAGGTGGAAAAGAGCAATGGAGATAAATCAAGCATAGCATGGAGATCAGTTTGCATTTATATTTGTTATTTTAATTTTCATGTTGTCTTGTGCTTCATTGTGCATTGCTAGGGTTTTTATTATTGTTGTTTAATCATTTGCCCTGATTTGTAATTTTACCCTAACTACATTTGGCACGCCCGGTGGGACTCACTTCGCTTGATCTTTTTTGTAGGTTTTTGTAGTAAAAATTTACATTCATATAACCCCCATTGTTGAGTTTTGCAGGTTTAATTAACTTTTTGTTGCAGATCTGCTACTTTTTGGACAAAACCCAAGGTTTTAAAGATTTCATCATATCTTCCAAACGGCTACGAATTTTTCTACAAGATTTTAGTAGAAGTTTGTCTATGATATAAGGAAGCTACAGCAGAAACATTTTAGGTTTATTACGATTTTTGCGGCATTTATCACATTTTTATATTGCTGGAAAGCTCCTAAAATTTTAATGGGGGTCTATGTTTTACAGATTTAATTTGGAGGTCGTTTATAGTGCAAAAAAATCAGATCTTTGCCGACTGTACTATTTTCATAAATCCACATTTCTGGGCGCAAATCAAGGAATTTTTTTGATTTCTTTACATTTTTGGAAAGCTCTCTAAAAATTAATGGGGGTCTCTTCTTTGATTTTTTAATTTTTGAACTAAAAATGTATCGAAATAATTAAATCTAATTCGGCTATGCATCTAAAATTACAATTTTCCTTGCCTGATGAGCCTATTTTTTATGCCTACATTATAATATCATTTTTTTTATGTTGTAGGTGATCATAAGGAGCTGGAGCAGAATTGGCATTAACATCTATAGCAATTTGGATAGCGAATTAACCAGGTGCAATCATTTTATTTCTCATCTTCTAATCATTGTTTGCAAACACATTTTGATTTGGGCATAAAATGAACAATTGTTTGTAAATTCACATCAAAAAATTGGGCTAAAACAAACCATTATCTTTCATCACATTTAGATTTGGGCTTTAAAACAAACAAGTGCTTGCATTGTCTTCTACACATTTCATTTTCTAAGGAGAAATTAACAAGTGTGAGTGTGAATCAAGTGATAGCTCACATGGTTTGCTTTTGTAAACCCTATCTAGGAGGCCTACTTGGAGACACACCACTCCAAGGGACAACCTCAATCGAGGCTGAATCGAAAGACACCCTCATTGAGAGTTGTAAATCTTGTCACTCTTGGCTAAGCCCCAAAGAACTTTATACCTTTGGGAAGTGAAGGTGAAGGGTGGGTTACCCCTTTCTCCTGGCTGTGTGGCAAGATTTCACTTTCAAATTCCTAGTCAACCTTGTGAAAACATAGCCCAAAACCTAATTGGCCATACCCTATTTCAAACTAGACATTAGGCTTGTCGATGTGTCTTCCATGTGTGCTTTCTTAATCATCACATTCTTCATATTTCAAAATTAAACTTGCCTATGTGTCTTGCGTGAGTGATTCATGTGTGTATATGCATAATCATTTGTTTGAACATTGCCAAATCAAGCTCTAAACACCAAACACAAACAATTCATCCTACATTTGATCCACATCACCCAATTTTGTCATTCCACATCATCCTAATCATAACCAAATCAATTTTATTCTGAACATATCCTAGTCACATGCATACTCATTCCAAATTATCTCCACATCATCATCAACCTAGTCCTACTCAACACTTGTCAAGATGGTCATAATAATTCAAGGGGGCTATCCCTCTAATCATGAGACAAATCCCAAGCCTAAGGTGACAATTCAAGGGGGCTATCCCTCTAATCATGAGACAAATCCCAAGCCTAAGGTGATAATTCAAGGGGGTTATCCTTATAATCATGAGACAAGACCTAAGCCTATAATCACAATTCAAGGAGGCTACCCCTCTAATTCAAACAATGAAATAAAGCCAAATCCCAAGGTCACAATTAGAGGAGCCCTCCTTCCTAATCCAAATCATGAGAAAAAACCAATCACAATTAAAGGTGGCTATCTTCCTAATCCAAATCATGAGAAGAAACCAATCACAATTAAAGGTGGCTATCTTCCTAACCCAAATCATGAGAAGAAACCAATCACAATTAAAGGTGGCTATCCTCCTAATCCAAATCATGAAAGTGAACCAAAGCCCAAGATCACAATTAAAGGAGCCTCTCCTCCTAAGACCAAGTTTATACTTCGAGGAGGCCATCTCTTTACTTATGAGGATGAGACAAGTCCAAAACCCAATCCATCCACACATCAAATCAATTCTGCATCAACTTATCCCACTTCATACCAATCTAATCCATCCACACATCAAATCAATTCTCTATCAACTTATCCCACTTCATATCAACCAAATTCATCCACATATCATATCAGCCCTTTATCAACCTATCACAACCCTTATCCATATCAATCCATATCACAACAATCATTATCCTATGCAACCCCTCCATCATCATCACATCAACACATTCAACTACAACATCAACCAATTCAGCAATTCCAACCATCACAACAACCCATTCAACAATTCCAACAACAACAAATCATATCACAACAACAAATGCAAACACAATCTCAACCTCAACAAATTCCATCTCAACCCTATGTGTCACCCACCTCAACTTCACACCAACCTAATCCATCCACCTATCATGACAATTCCATATCAACCTATGCCACATCAACATATCCACCCATTTTCATACAACAAGTGAGCACAAGTCAACCTTGGCAACAAGATCAAATGCCCTCAACTTTGAGTCTACCTCTAGATCTTTTGTCCACATATCCTACCATTACACCTAGCTACCAAGACTATCAATGGCCTCCCCAACAAGCACAAATGAGCCCAAATCCACCTTTCCAACAAGAACCATATGCAAGTCCAAGTAGTCCCTTGTACATAAATCAAACAAGCCCAAGTTATCCTATGCAAGACTTAGTAACCTTTGACAAGGGAGATACCAACCTAGCTAATTCATCCTATGAGTGGCCTTCACTATCCAATCCCATGCCAACACATGAACCAACTAATCCTATCCCAACACCACCATGTGATCCTACTCCTAGTCCATTGGTCCATCAACCATCCAAATCACCAAGCCCTCCATTACCTTCATCACCATGTCATTCTAATCCTTCATCAAAGGATGCGGTTGAGATAGTTTTACAAAGAATGCTTGATGCAAAACTCATTGAACTTCCTGAAGTCAAACCATGTGAAGAAAGTCGATATGATGAACATGATTATTGTGCATACCATAGGACCAAAGGCCATAATACAAATCAATGCCCAATATTTGTCTCAATTGTTTACAAGGTGTACCTACCTACAATAAGAAAACATGTCACATCATCCCAATCCCATGTGTCACCCCCATCTAGTCCAAATCCTAATCCACCCAATCCAATTAGCCCTCAACCTAATCCTAATCATAAGCCTACAACACCATCTACCCTTATCATCCATCCATTATATTGGTCATCCACTCATACACTTGCGAAGGATGTGATCCATTGGCTACTAGCTAGGAATAAACTACTTCCATGTCAAACACCCATTCATGAGCCTACCAAAGAACTTCCAAAGGTCATGTCCAATCCTATAATCCCATCATGTGGTCCACCTATCCTTGAGCCTATCCAATAGCCTTCCATTAACATTCTTAGCCCTTCAAGCCCATCATGTGACCTACAAGCCATCAAGCCTATTCAAGAGTCTTCTATCATTAATCCAAGTCAAGAGTCATCATGTTCTCATGTTGTTGACCAAGAGCCTATCCAAGAGCCTTCGACTTCCATTCAAGAAACCCAAGAGGTATGTCAAATATTTAATCCTAAGCATGTGGAAACATTAAGCCCTAGTCCAACTCAAGATCAAATCACTTTTATGCAACCCATCCATAACATTTACCCAAATTTGTCCCAACTTTGTCCATGTCTTGCAACACCTTGTTAAACCATTATCCTGGACATCATAAGCCATTTTGTCCTAAACCCACTCTCAATCCCATTTATCTGTTAGCCAATTAATTAACTAAATTTTATTTATTTAATTAAATCCCATTCAATCCCATCTTTATCCCACTTATCCAATTAATTAAGTAAATTTTATTTATTTAATTAATTTCACATGCATAATCCCATTTATCTTATCCCCATCCCAATTAATTAAATAAATTTTATTTATTTAATTAATTTCCACATCACATCCTATTCATCTACCCAATTAATTAAATAAATCTTATTTATTTAATTAATATCCAACTCATATCCCAACTAATTCAAATATTTTATTTGAATTAAACACTCATTTTTTATCACATTCCAACACTTGTCCAGTCAATCATGTGTCGTAATACAATTTTTATCCTTCACATGCACAACTAATGGACCTAATTTTAGTATTTATCTACACAAGCACACCTAAGCTTTATCCTCCTTTGCCACATGTCAATTGACTGCAATTTCTTAATGTGCAAGGAAACCTAACTTAATCCTATCCATCCATTTCATCTAAAGCCCTAATTGATCCTAGCCATCCATTTGAATTAAGCCTTTCCTATAAATCAACCCCCTCATAAGCCATTAGCATGCATTGATCCTCAAGTATCCACATGCTATTGAAATATCATTAGAGCCTTTGCATCCTTCATCTATCATTCATTCTAGCATCTTCATCTTAATGTTATGCTGCAGAAGTGAGCACCCAACATTCTTCCAACAATAATCCTTCAAAATCTTGCATGCTCATGCGAGGTGGAGAAGATAAATGGAGATAAATCGAGCATAGCATGGAGATCGGTTTGCATTTACATTTGTTATTTTGATTTTCATGTTGTCTTGTGCTTCATTGTGCATTGCTAGGGTTTTTATCATTGCTGTTTAATCATTTGCCCTGATTTGCAATTTTACTCTAACTATATTTGGCACACCCGGTGGGACTCACTTTGCTTGATCTTTTTTGTAGGTTTTTGTAGTAAAAATTTGCATTTATATAACCCCCATTATTGAGTTTTACAAGTTTAATTAACTTTTTGTTGCAGATCTGCTACTTTTTGGACAAAACCCTAGGTTTTAAAGATTTCATCATATCTTCCAAATGGCTATGAATTTTTCTACAAGATTTTAGCAGAAGTTTTTCATAATATAAGGAAGCTACAGCAGAAAAATTTTGGGTTTATTGCGAATTCTGCGGGATTTATCACATTTTTATATTTTTTCATAAAATCAAAATTCTGGGTGCAAATCAGCAAATTTTTTAGAAATTTTTATATTTCTAGAAAGATCTTGACATTTTAATGGGGGTCTATGTTTTACAGATTTAATTTGGAGGTCGTTTATAGTGCAAAAAGATCAGATCTTTGTCGACTGTACTGTTTTCATAAATCCATATTTCTGGGCGCAAATCAGAGAATTTTTTTGATTTCTTTACATTTTTGGAAAGCTCTCTGAAAATTAATAGGGGTCTCTTCTTTGATTTTTTAATTTTCAAACCAAAAATGTATCGAAATAATTAAATCTAATTCGGCTATGCATCTAAAATTACAATTTTCCTTGCCTAATGAGCCTATTTTTTATGCCTACATTATAATATCATTTTTTTTATGTTGTAGGTGATCATAAGGAGCTGGAGCAGAATTAGCATCAACATCTATAGCAATTTGGATAGCGAATTAATCAAGTGCAATCATTTCATTTCTCATCTTCTAATCATTGTTTGCAAACACATTTCGATTTGGGCATAAAATGAACAATTGTTTGTAAATTCACATCAAAAAATTAGGCTAAAACAAACCATTGTCTTTCATCACATTTAGATTTGGGCTTTAAAACAAACAAGTGCTTGCATTGTCTTCAACACATTTCATTTTCTAAGGGAAATTAACAAGTGTGAGTGTGAATCAAGTGATAGCTCACTTGGTTTGCTTTTGTAAACCCTATCTAGGAGGCCTACTTGGAGACACACCACTCCAAGAGACGACCTCAATCGAGGCTGAATTGAAAGACACCCTCATTGGGAGTTGTAAATCTTGTCACTCTTGGCTAAGCCCCAAAGAACTTTATACCTTTGGGAAGTGAAGGTGAAGAGTGGGTTACCCCTTTTTCCTGGCTGTGTGGCAAGATTTCACTTTCAAATTCCTAGTCAACCTTGTGAAAACATAGCCCAAAACCTAATTGGTCATACCCTATTTCAAACTAGACATTAGTCTTGTCGATGTGTCTTCCATGTGTGCTTTCTTAATCATCACATTCTTCATATTTCAAAATTAAACTTGCCTATGTGTCTTGCGTGAGTGATTCATGTGTGTATATGCATAATCATTTGTTTGAACATTGCCAAATCAAGCTCTAAACACCAAACACAAACAATTCATCCTACATTTGATCCACATCACCCAATTTTGTCATTCCACATCATATCCTAATCATAACCAAATCAATTTTATTCTGAACATATCCTAGTCACATCCATACTCATTCCAAATTATCTCCACATCATCATCAACCTAGTCCTACTCAACACTTGTCAAGATGGTCATAATAATTCAAGGGGGCTATCCCTCTAATCATGAGACAAATCCCAAGCCTAAGGTGACAATTCAAGGGGGCTATCCCTCTAATCATGAGACAAATCCCAAGCCTAAGGTGACAATTCAAGGGGGTTATCCTTATAATCATGAGACAAGACCTAAGCCTATAATCACAATTCAAGGAGGCTACCCCTCTAATTCAAACAATGAAATAAAGCCAAATCCCAAGGTCACAATTATAGGAGCCCTCCTTCCTAATCCAAATCATGAGAAAAAACCAATCACAATTAAAGGTGGCTATCTTCCTAATCCAAATCATGAGAAGAAACCAATCACAATTAAAGGTGGCTATCTTCCTAACCCAAATCATGAGAAGAAACCAATCACAATTAAAGGTGGCTATCCTCCTAATCCAAATCATGAAAGTGAACCAAAGCCCAAGATCAAAATTAAAGGAGCCTCTCCTCCTAAGACCAAGTTTATACTTCGAGGAGGCCATCTCTTTACTTATGAGGATGAGACAAGTCCAAAACCCAATCCATCCACACATCAAATCAATTCTGCATCAACTTATCCCACTTCATACCAATCTAATCCATCCACACATCAAATCAATTCTGCATCAACTTATCCCACTTCATATCAACCAAATTCATCCACATATCATATCAGCCCTTTATCAACCTATCACAACCCTTATCCATATCAATCCATATCACAACAATCATTATCCTATGCAAACCCTCCATCATCATCACATCAACACATTCAACTACAACATCAACCAATTCAACAATTCCAACCATCACAACAACCCATTCAACAATTCTAACAACAAAAAATCATATCACAACAACAAATCCAAACACAATCTCAACCTCAACAAATCCCACCTCAACTTCACACCAACCTAATCCATCCACCTATCATGACAATTCCATATCAACCTATGCCACATCAACATATCCACCCATTTTCATACAAGTGAGCACAAGTCAACCTTGGCAACAAGATCAAATGCCCTCAACTTTGAGTCTACCTCTAGATCTTTTGTCCACATATCCTACCATTACACCTAGCTACCAAGACTATCAATGGCCTCCCCAACAAGCACAAATGAGCCCAAATCCACCTTTCCAACAAGAACCATATGCAAGTCCAAGTAGTCCCTTGTACATAAATCAAACAAGCCCAAGTTATCCTATGCAAGACTTAATAACCTTTGACAAGGGAGATACCAATCCAGAGTGGCCTCCACCATCCAATCCCATGCCAACACATGAGCCAACTAATCGTATCCTAACACGACCATGTGATCCTACTCCTAGTCCATTGGTCCATCAACCTTCCAAATCGCCAAGCCCTCCATTACCTTCATCACCATGTCATTCTAATCCTTCACCAAAGGATGTGGCTGAGATAGTTTTACAAAGAATGCTTGATGCAAAACTCATTGAACTTTCTGAAGTCAAACCATGTGAAGAAAGTCCATATGATGAACATGATTATTGTGCATACCATAGGACCAAAGGCCATAATACAAATCAATGCCCAATATAATACAAGGTGTACCTACCTACAATAAGAAAACATGCCACATCATCCCAATCCCATGTGTCACCCCCATCTAGTCCAAATCCTAATCCACCCAATCCAATTAGCCCTCAACCTAATCCTAATCATAAGCCTACAACACCATCTACCCTTATCATTCATCCATTATATTGCTCATCCACTCATACACTTGCGAAGGATGTGATCCATTGGCTACTAGTTAGGAATAAACTACCTCCATGTCAAACACCCATTCATGAGCCTACCAAAGAATTTCCAAATGTCATGTCCAATCCTATAATCCCATCATGTGGTCCATCTATCCTTGAGCCTATCCAAGAGCCCTCAATTAACATGCCTAATCCTTCAAGCCCATCATGTGACATACAAGCCGTCAAGCCTATTCAAGAGTCTCCTATCATTAATCCAAGTCAAGAGTCATCATGTTCTCATGTTGTTGACCAAGAGCCTATCCAAGAGCCTTCGACTTCCATTCAAGCAACCCAAGAGGTATGTCAAATATTTAATCCTAAGCATGTGGAAACATTAAGCCCTAGTCCAACTCAAGATCAAATCACTTTTATGCAACTCATCCATAACATTTACCTTCTTTATGATCAAGATGATACCTATGAAGAAGCTATCCATGAGCATCTTGATCCTATCCATAATCTTATATCCATCCATGAGCAAGATATCCACATTGCTCCTAGTCATCCACCATCTAGCCCTATCCATAATGAGCAAACATCCACTTGTCATGATGAGACACTTGTCCCCCAAGTAAGCATAAAAGATCAAACAAATAGCTTGGATCTTAGTGAACATAATAAACATAATCAAGATACTAATGATCATTCATCCATATCCATCATCTATCCCATTTCAAATCCATCATGTCCTATTGGTCTATCCACCCTTATACATGAGTGTTCTTTCTTAAGACAACGATGACCTTTATCCACTTCAGTTTCTCCATCCAATAAAGAGCTCAAGTCTAGTTTCCAAACCATAGCTAGTCCTATAGTCAATTGCATACTCCAAAATATGAACTACCAAGGAAAAGGTTTAGGCCTTTATAAACAAGGTATTTTGGAGCCAAACCATGTCAAGATCCCTCCATTCTCATATGGCCTTGGATACACACCCCAAGATAAACAAGGCCAAGATGTTGGTAATCCCTTCATGCATCCTAAACCTACCACTTTCCATCGCACCCCCCATCATCTACCCAAAACATATGTTGTCATTCCAACTCCATCATCCTATAAATGTCAAAAGCATGTGACCATACACCTTCCGCCATCCACCTTGCCTCCACTTTTACCAACTCCAAATATCTTTCCATCCACCTTACCACCATTGCTTCCAACACCTAGCATACCTATCATTCATAAATATCCTTACATCCCTAATCATGACCAACAAAAGCACACATTGTTTAAGCATAAAGCTTCCAATCATTCCATCCACTCTACCCACCCCATGGGATTCAAAAGCAAAAATTTTGATGCCTCTACTTATAAAGCCAAAAATCTAACTAAAACTCCTAAGGACCCTCATGCCTTAGGGCATCAATGTGAAAAGTCTCTAAATCATCCATCTTCTAAGCCAAGTACATTCATAAAGCTATCCAAACCCTTACCTCCAAATGCAAAGCCCAAAAGCAAAATGGTTTGGGTTCCTAAGCAAAAAACTAGCAAAGCAAACGAGGCATCCTCATCTACATCTCAAGAATCCCAATCACCTATCTCCATCCAGAAGCCTACTTCCATCCAAAACTTCCATTCCCTTCAAAAATCCCACAAGCAAAGAAAAAGCACTAAAAATCTTAAGTCCATGTGGGTCCCTAAATCACTTCATCAACCATCTCTTAAGCAAACATCTCCATTGCTTCCTACACCACCATCTCATCAAAAGCTTCAATGTTTAACACGGTGTGTGCAACCATTGGTCATGGTTCCCTTCCACTCTGCAAGACCTCCACATAACTACATCTCCCCATCTTCCATCCATTATCCTACATATCTCCCCCATGCTATCCCTATGGTCCATGCTTTTGCCTAAGTCCTACATGAATCCACACCATAATCCACTATCCCCATCCATCTATCCTTGCATGAATCTTTCATAATCCACTATCTACCTAATCTATCTCCCATCCACACAATCCCTTTGCCAACATCCATGAGCACACTTGACATGGTCCATGCGATGACATCATCTATCTCTCTACCAGGACTACCAACTCTCATAGCACTAAACACTTGAGTCCCTCCTATCCATTACCATGGTGAAAACCTGGCAAACAGGCACCATGTGTAATTGTCAACCCATCTAAAAGTAAAAAAAAGAAAAAATAAACTAAAATGAAAAAAAAGTCAAAATAGTGAAGAGAAATCCTTTCGTCCAATGGTGAAAACCTGGTAAATAGGCACCTTGGATAAGTACCATGATGAAAACCTGGCAAACAGGCGTCATGTGTAGGTTAATCTTCTATGTCACTTACACTTGGGGGCACATTGTCTCATCCAACCTATCCATTTCCCAACTATCTATCCCATTATATCATACCAAGCTATCTTATCCTATCTTGTCATCCTACCATCCTTATCCATTACATAAATATGCCTATCCTATTGAACCCATTTATCCATCCTCCTTTTGATCTTGATGAAGACATAGGGGAAAAATGTTGAATCATGTTTGGATATTTCTTGACATACCTTCTTTCCAAACCAAGGCCTATCCATTGACCATTTATCCATCCCATTCAAACCAATCCATCATGTCATCCCTTTGTCATGAGCCTTGCAATATAAAATCCATCATGTGTCATGCAAAAGATCCTAAGCATTACCACCTAGAATGGGGCAAGTTATCCTTCCTATGCGACATAGCTTTTGAAGATCACATCCTAACTCCCTTATGATCCATCTACTATGGTGTATCCTTATCATGAGCTTTCCATCTTATAGCTTATCCCCATCTGTTTATCATGAGCTTTCCACTATAGCCTACCTATCCGTTTATCACGAGGCATGTATCCATCCCTTATATGGCCTATCCTCTTATCTATCCATCTATCATGAGCCTTTCATCCCATTTACTATGAGCCCATCCTTTTATCCATCCCTTGCACCTAGACTTGGTTTTCTCCCTTATCATTGGTATCTAGAACAAAGGCTACCCAAATTGTAAATCAATTGACATCCCAAAACATTTCAAAAACACAAAAAAATTAAAATATGTCAAAAAATCCAAAAAATCAACTATCCAACGAAACATCCAAGCAATAAAACCAATCACATCAATCAAAACAATCCACTCCATCAACATCAATCAAAATCAAATCATCATCATTAATTCTTCCTATCAATAACATTCATTCATCCATTTCAATCAATCCATTTCCAATCATATCAATCCAATCAATCTAAGCAATGATCTTAAATCCAAGTCACACTAATCCATATCAAGCAAGCTAATCAATTAAGGAACATTATCCAATCAAATCAATAGGTTTTGAACCTCATCTTGTCATGAACCAAATCAATCATCATCAATCATCATTAATGGGATATAGCATTCCCACATCTTTGTGTTGATCTAGGGATATAGCTTTCCTGACAATGACACCACTATCATCATCAATGAAACAATCAATTATTGGTTTATGACTTGACAAGGGCAAGACCTTATTTGTTTTACATCCTTTGAGCACACTGAGAACACTTGCTTATGCTTAGATTGAGTCGACACTCTAATCATCACACGATCACTATCATCATTCAAAACAATCCAATCATGAAAACAATCAACCTAGCAATAGCAAACATCAAAACCAAAGCACATCAAGCCAACCATCAAAACAAATCCTATCAATCATTAGCATCAACACCAAAGAAAATCAACTCAATCACATCAATCCAACCATCAAATCAATTCATCAAACCAAATCAATCTAATCAATCCTTCAATCATCATCTTCAAATCATTCTAAACAATTATCCAAGTGCAAGTCAATCCTTAATCCATACCAATCAAGTTAATCAATCTAGCCAAGTTATCCAAACGCAATCCATGGTCTTGATCATAGCCTTGTTGTAAGCCAAAGCAATCAACCAACCAACTAACTTAGCAAACAACCTTGTGTTGATCTAGGGATATAGCTTTCCCCACCATGACAACACTCCCAACAAAACAATTAATCAACAATTAATCTTTGGTTTACAGCTTGACAGGGGCAATACCTTGTTTGTTTTTGTATCATTTGCGCATGCTTGCTTGCTTGCTTGTGTGTGTTATCATTTTATCTTGCATTTGTATCATAGCTGTATCATTTCTAGCTAATATTCATATCTTGTGTATGTTGGAATAGCTTTTTGCACTATCCTTTGCATTTAAGGTCATATCATACCTTTTGTGCATTAGGACTTCAATGCTCTAAGTTTTCTTCCTCATACGTTAGACAAGGTTGTATTATGCTGGGGCACGAGACACATCGTCACCCTGGTCCTTATACCTTGGTGCATAACGTCTAGTACTATATCAAACATCATGGTTGCTCACCTTCCATTGCAACATAACGCATCATCATTTCTTCTATCTATCCCCTTATCTTTCTTTTGCAACCAAGCTATTTCATTTCGAGAGCATACCTGTGTTTGTCCAACCCACCTATCCTCTCGAGGGGGCATCACCAACCTATCTAATTAGTCATCATCATCATCATTAGCATCCCTATCAATTATCCATACCTTAACTTCTTTGAAATGATGTTACTCGACATAAATCTTATCATCTCGAACATCATCTCAAAGAGGGGCAAAATGTAGACACCCAAATTTGTCCCAACTTTGTCCATGTCTTGCAACACCTTGTTAAACCATTATCCTAGACATCATAAGCCATTTTGTCCTAAACCCACTCTTAATCCCATTTATCCATTAGCCAATTAATTAAATAAATTTTATTTATTTAATTAAATCCCATTCAATCCCATCTTTATCCCACTTATCCAATTAATTAAGTAAATTTTATTTATTTAATTAATTTCACATGCATAATCCCATTTATCTTATCCCCATCCCAATTAATTAAATAAATTTTATTTATTTAATTAATTTCCACATCACATCCTATTCATCTACCCAATTAATTAAATAAATCTTATTTATATCATTAATATCCAACTCATATCCCAACTAATTCAAATATTTTATTTGAATTAAACACTCATCTTTTATCACATTCCAACACTTGTCCAATCAATCATGTGTTGTAATACAACTTTTATCCTTCACATGCACAACTAATAGACCTAATTTTAGTATTTATCTACACAAGCACACCTAAGCTTTATCCTCCTTTGCCACATGTCAATTGACTACAATTTTTTAATGTGCAAGGAAACCTAACTTAATCCTATCCATCCATTTCATCTAAAGCCCTAATTGATCCTAGCCATCCATTTGAATTAAGCCTTTCCTATAAATCAACCCCCTCATAAGCCATTAGCATGCATTGATCCTCAAGTATCCACATGCTGTTGAAATATCATTAGAGCCTTTGCATCCTTCATCTATCATTCATTCTAGCATCTTCATCTTAATGTTATGCTGTAGAAGTGAGCACCCAACATTCTTCCAACAATAATCCTTCAAAATCTTGCATGCTCATGCGAGATGGAGAAGAGCAATGGAGATAAATCGAGCATAGCGTGGAGATCGGTTTGCATTTACATTTGTTATTTTGATTTTTATGTTGTTTTGTGCTTCATTGTGCATTGCTAGGGTGTTTATCATTGCTGTTTAATCATTTGCCCTGATTTGCAATTTTACCCTAACTACAGACACGATGCACATATACATTGAATGATGCTGCATAGGCAGAAACCTTGACTTCATGAGCTGGCACCAACATGTTCAATTGTATATTGGGAACATACAATCCCAATATACAATGGAGGACTTCACCCATTTCATGAATACAGTTAACTCCTTGGTCGCGTCTATTTTGCATATTTCACTTATATCTCATCGGCCATTGGAGAGAGCATGGATAGAGCCACCGATGGTCGTTGTCACACCGAAGACCATCCTTGTATATATCATCAGCCATCGAAGGGACCCTTAGCTTGGTTGTCGATAGGCAAGGTCTCGGCGATGACTATTTGTACATCGGCCTCTTATATATTTACTTGTATATACAATTGTATGTTGGAGATACATACAATGCAAGATACAAAGGAAACTACCTTTGACTTTTCAACTTTGCCATTGTATCACTGCCCGCCAGGTACCATTTGATAAAATTTGGAAACTGACATTATATGTCCTGCATTGTATACCCTTTTGCATATACACACAATCCTCCTTGTACACCTGTGGACCTAACCACCATTTCAACCCAATTGGAACCTTCTTGAGATTCGTGTTGTATATTACCCGTTGTATATCGAATATACAACAACATACAAACTTTTACATACAAGCACAGAATCTAACCTAGAATATGCCATATACAACCCGATATGCATACAAAGATGCATACAACTTATTTTTTCACTATTTGAAGCTGATTGAAATTTCTTTTTGGGTCTAGCCTTGTACATATGCATCTGCACATACAAAGACACATACATACAACAATACATACAACAGATTCACTGCCACATAAAAGGATTTTGGATTTAACATTCTTTCTTTCTTTCCTCTTCTAGCGCGACGGGAGAAAGTGGTAATACAATGCAAAGGGACCGATCAACCTACAAGTGCTAAGGCATGAAAATGCAACTTAAGTGATTGATGATTTGCTACAGGAAGTCAATGACAAAATAGAAGATACAATGCAAGATTTCAAGGGAAAATAAAACCTAAGGGACTAAGGGTTTGAGGGAACAAAAATACAGGCTTGCAGACTTGACTCAAAACCCTAACCCTAGGTAGGCACCACCACTAGGAAAAGGAAAACTAGGAGGTAGATAGGTGAGAGAGAGAGAGAGGGTAGGAGGTAAAGAAGGGAGAGAGAGAGAGAGAGAGAGAGAGTGAGAGAGAGAGAAGGTAAGGGTGAGATGATTTTATTTCACAATAATGCGAGCACGTTATAATACACTTGCATTATTGTTTCTTTGGTAATTTCCAAGCCTTTGGCTTGGATTTGCCTTGGTATTCCAACCTAAAGGCTTGGACTGAGTTTTAAATATCCAAAGACGTGTTTTTACAAATTGTAAAAAAATTTACATAATCATGAGCATGCTCCCCATTAGGTTTGCACTTGTTTCAATGACATGTCAAAAAAATGGCATGATAATGTTAAGCTCTCTCTTAGCTTTCTAACCATATAATTTTCTTCAGGTTTTGAGTATGTTAAGATTTTCATCTTTAATTTCTTTTGTTAGTGTATTCATTTTTTGTCAAAAACTAGTGTGTAGTATTTTTCACTTTTTTTAACTATTCATCAAAATTTCAAATAAATTACCTTTTTAGAAACTAGACTCCATTCTACACGTATTAAAAAAAAATGGATTTTTGATTAGTTTTCAAAAATTTTAGGGGGGAGCATGCTCAATTTTCTATTTTTTAGGATGTGTCCACTTTGAAAATTAGTAAAAAATTAATTATTCATGAAAAAATTATCAGAAAAATCAAGGATAAACTACATGATGTTAGCTAATTTCTCACCAAAGTGATTTTTGATATACTAAAAAAAATTGAACATTTTAGGGGGGCTACACCAGACGCTATGTTATGTTTTTTAAAAAAAAATAGGACCAATTTGTGTGGCCCCCCCTTTTTAACCACTTAATCTCAACCAATTTTTAAAAAAAGTTAGTATTTTAGAAACTAGATTCAAAGCACTACGACTCTTGTTTTTGTTGCATCTTCAAATTTTGAGTGTAACTATCTTCAATTTCTCATCCAACATCAGTCTTTCCTAATTTCAGAAAAAAAAAGTGGCCACTTCAAACCCCCTTTTGGTCCCCCATCTTTGTGCACTTACCCACAAGTTAACAAAAGTGTCATCGTCATGTGAGCTATATTAGTTCGACTCCCCAATTCTGGGAATTTCTTTGCTTCATTATTGATGGTATGATAAGCTCTCATTACCTCCTCAACTGATCCTATTGCCAAGGGCCTCTATCAACACCACTTTTTATGTCATTCTGACCATGCATGTATAGATGTATTGAAATCCCTTCAAGTCTAATTTTGAAAATCCCTCCCCTAATAGTTGTTCTTTCTCTTCTTGTTCCTCAGTTGTAAGTGGTTCTCCAACTTCTCTTGCACCATCTCCTTTCAAAGACGTCTTTTACTTGGTTTCTTTGATTTGATTGCATGATATAGTAAACTATCTTATCATACTCGGCATAGGTGGGGAATTCAAAGACTTTGTCTATCATATCAATACCAAAATTTAGAACCACTCAACCTACTAGACCAAATACTTACCTCTGCAAATACTTACCTCTGCTTCTAGTCATATCTCTATGCACATGTCGAGACTAGCTTAGGAGGCTATAGGGATACTGGGGATGTAGCAACTTGAACCAATATTGAACTAGCCATGCACTAAGCCTAAAAGGGTATGTCTCCTTCTTTGTGCATCCTCTGTAGAAACTCCTAGACACCAACATGCCCTAGATATGCATCTCCAATCTTTGGATATGTAATTTCTCTAGCTAGAAGATTTTTTTGCATTTTTTACAATAAGCATCAAAACCATCACTTAGAACATACCACGATCATTAGAAATATCTTTTAAAGTCATGAAGGTTAGTATATTCTATAATCTTAAAAGAATTTACCTTGAAATGAATCAAAACAAATAGTGAATTCCTACTTTTCATTGTAAGTTATCAAGGATCCCAGGAGTCTGATACCTACCTAAAGGGGAAGCACTGTGTAAAGTATCGAGCATCAAGGATAGGGTGATCTCAAAATATATGTCAAAAAAGAAAGTAAAAACTCATAACTCTGACCCATCAACCCTAAAAATTTATCAAGTTAAGATGTTGGGGGTCAAGGCAATCTTCAAATTTATGCTTAAAAGGCAACGAAAGAGAAATAAATCTAACATTGTGGTCTTAAGGTAATTAGTATATTGTATTATCAAATATCGGGGTTGGGAGGCCATCAGATCAATGGAAAAATATCAACAAAAACTATGACAACCTGATATGCTGATCTTCACAATGTAATACTTTAGTTCTTCGAGGATTAGGAATCGATAGGATCAAAAACTCAAAGCTCGAAAGGAAAAAAACAAGACAAGGTTGAACCCATGATCCTGAAGGACTTAGGAATTCAAAATGTTGGAGATCATCAATCAAGAACAACCTCAAATTCATTCTCCAAAAGCAAAGAAAAATGACAATGCCTAATACATCGATCCCAAAAGACTTAGGAATTCAAGTATCAGGGGGTCAGGGATCGAGGATTGGGGCAAACCCATATTACATGCCAAAAAATAATGAAAGAATAAAAATAACTAAAACTTCAAAAAGGCAACATGATGTCACTAAAACCAACCTTGAAAAGCATGCAAAGACCAAAACAGATTCAAATGACTAGGGTTACAAAAATGAAAAGGAAAAAATGTAGAATAGTGAAACCCTTCAAAATGACTAAAATATGAAAAACAAAGTTGTAAAAACAAAATCAAATTTGAAGCATATGAAGCTAATATGTAGGTGGTACAGGAGCACCCGCACATGATCAGGATATAGGTCCGCATGATGACATACATGATCAGGATGTAGGATAATTATCAGCATGATGACAGGATAGCCTATTTTTAGTATGTTTGACTTTTTCATGTAATAAGGTCCACTGGACCGATGCTATGTATTAGTTCAGCCTAGGAGTATGTGTAGGCAGTTAGAGATCGGGATAAGATAGTCTAAGTTGTCCTCTCTCCCAGCCGCTTGGAAGCTCCCAGCCGCTGGGAAGTGAAGTTGGTAGTACTCGAAGGCTTTGTTATATATACCTTCGATCTGTTAGGGTTTAGATACATTGAGTTCATATTGATAGTTCAGATTGATTATTGAGAGTGATATTGATGTTGCTAGATGTACTGGTGTTGTGTTGAGTTGAGATTCAGGAGAGTAGTTCAGACATTATGAAGCTGTATTCAGGACATTGAATCTCAATTGAATAAGATCTCATCTTTTGCAGTATTTGAGTTGATCAGTTGTTTCTGTGTTGATTTCCTTTTCTGTTTGCAAGTTAATGGGCACTTTCAACCCTTCCACCGGTTGATCCTGCAAATTGGTGGAATGGTCCTGTATCATAGCTTAGGTTGCATTTGTGTTTTCTGTTTCTGCATTGCATTGTTCAGGAGATCAGTTAGGAGCATGCTGTGAATCAGCCTAGCATCCTCATGTGCTAGGTCTAGAAGATAAGTTGTTAGATTTTGGTTTGAAGGTGATCCGGCCCGGTCGTCATATGATCTTTATGAAATAGAGTGGTTCGGAGTGCTTACATGAAGTGGAAGGATATACAGGAGTCTGCATGTGCGTTTCCAGTCGGAACGAGCCGCATCGTCATCTGCGAATGCATCGCCATCAGGATCGGGTCATGAAGTTGTTGAAGTTTGCATGTTGCAAGTGCATCATGATGTTTTGAGTTGGATATATACTCAGTGTATATATCGCAGTCAGGATCATCCCTCGGGGAAGTTCATCATCCGCATATCGCTAACGGATGCGGATGTGAAAGTTAAGTTTTTTGTCTAAGTGTTGAAGAGTTCATCAGGATGATGTGTGACGTCATCGTCATCAGGATATGACGTCATCGTCATCAGGATATTAAGAAATCCCTCAATGCGAGTTTATCTTGTTGTCGCTAAGTGGTAAGGTATCGGCGAAGGCAGGAAGTTGTATTAGCATCATCAGGAGGTTTCGAGGAACCGGATGTTTAATATCATGATGCTGTTGCTTGTATCGTCGGGCAGTGGAGCATCGAAGGCAAGTTGTTGAAGTGCAACGTCATCAGGATATTTGGAGCAACCGGATATTTGGATATCCTGCTGACGAAGGTGATATTGAATATCATGATGATGCCGCTTGTATTTGGCACCCGATGAACAGTGCAACCGGAGGATGTTTGCGCCCGTTGATTATCATGATGATGATGATAGGCGACAGGCGAAGGAGGTAAATAGTAGTCGACAGGAGGATATTTGCGATCATCCGAAATATGATGATGCTGTTGAAATGTGATGATGCTGTTGGTGTCTCTAGGAAATATGATGATGATGTTCAGCCGATAGAGAATTTTATCATGCTGTTTGTATTGTTGGCTACTCCTTCCTGTTAGTTAGCCTCCGTTGCGTCCCACTCTGCATCATAGTGGTATCAGAGCAAAGGTTAGGATCTTTTGGAAAAGATAAGCAGGATGTCAGACGAAGAAGGAACATCTGAGTTTCCAACAAAGATGACCAACGCTGAGTTGGCAGTTCTGGTGAAGAAGCAGATTGCAGAAAGCAAGGCCGCAGAGAGTGAAGATAGCACAGTCAAAGATGAAAGAAGCTGCCTTGACATGGTGGAACTTTGTTCAGGATGATAGAGTGCAGGAGGGAAAACGTAGAGTTGCCACATGGAAGAAGATGATGGAATTGGTAAAGGAGGCTTATATTCCTTTGGATTACAGTATCCAGTTACACAAGAGGAAGCAGAACCTGAAGCAGAAGGAGCTAGATGTCAGCTCATATACAGAAGAGTTCATGAAACTCTGTATGAAGACAAAGGTGAAAGAAAGTGAAGAGGAAAAGGTAGCCAGATACCTTAATGGATTGAGGTTTAATATTCAGGAAGATCTCAGTCTGCATAACCCAGATACAGTGCAGAAAAGCTTTCAGTTGGCACTGAAAGTGGAAGAAAAGCTGAAGAGAAAACAAGATCAAAACAATAGAGGAAGAGGAAGACAACAAAGAGGTGGAAGAAGTCCTTTCAGAGGCAGAGGACATGGACAGGGATATCAAGGAGAGTCCAGTCAAGACAATAGCAAGGGCAACAATAGTCAGAATCAGAGAGAGAATTTCAGTCAGCAAGGAAACTTCAGAGGCAGAAGACCTTACAGAGGAAGATCCCAGGGCAGAGGATCCGTCAGATGCTACAACTGTAACAAAGAAGGCCATATAGCCAGCAGATGTCCAGACAAGGCCACAAGCTCAGCAGGAGAAAGGAGGACAAATCTGGTCAATGAACCTGATAATCAAAGTAGGACAAGCTCTAATGATTTTCAGAGTGTGAATGGTCCTGAGAATTATGGATATCCAGAAAGTGGAGAGTCCCTGATGATGAGAAGAACAGTGACTACCATGAAGGTACCTGATAAAGAAGCCCCTCAGAGGAAGTCTCTTTTCAGAACCACTTGCAAAGCAGGAGGTAAGGCTTGTAAAGTTTTGATTGATTCTGGTTCTACTGAGAACTTTGTGTCTGAAGAGATGGTGGTGAAGCTGAAGCTTAGGAGATTGCCTCATCCATCTCCATATAAAGTCTCATGGCTTACTCAAGGTCAGCAGACAACTGTAGAAGAGCAGGCTTGGGTAGAGTTTCAGATTGGTGGATATAAGGATAAGTTGTTGTTTGATATCACCAAGATGGATGCTTGCAACATTTTGTTTGGTAGACCATGGCAATATGATCTGAAGGCACAGCATGATGGTGTTAAAAACACCTATAAAATCACTAAAGATGGTAAAGAAGTAACGTTATTCCCATTGAAGGAGAAAGAGGAGAAGTCTAAAGGCAAAGAAGTGAAGGTCATGCTGATGGAAGGCAAACAGTTTATGAAAGAAGTAGCAGCAGAAGGTGCAGTTGCATATGCCCTAATCCCATGTCTGAGTGTGAATAAGGAACAACAGCAGGCAGGCAAGAAAGAGAAGAAGCCAAGGTTGATAGACCCAGCTGTCCAAGAGTTATTGGATAAGTACAAAGGTGTTATCTCAGAGGGAATGCCAAGATCCCTACCACCTGTCAGAGATATCAGTCATTGCATAGACTTGATTCCAGGGTCTACACTTCCAAATAAAGCAGCTTATAAGCTTACCCCAGAACAGAATGCAGAAGTAGCCAGGCAGATTGAAGAATTGATGAATTCAGGTCTGATTGGGAAGAGTTTGAGTCCATGTGCAGTACCAGCTGTACTAGCACCAAAGAAGGAAGGCACTTGGAGACTTTGCACAGATTCCAGAGCCATCAACAAGATCACAATCAGGTATAGGTTTCCAATCCCCAGAATTGAGGATTTACTTGATTGTTTGGGAAATGCTAAGTACTTTACCAAAATAGATTTGAAGAGTGGGTACCATCAGATCAGGATTAGACCAGGTGATGAGTGGAAGACAACATTCAAAACAAATGAAGGATTGTATGAATGGAAGGTTATGCCATTTGGTTTGTCTAATGCCCCTAGTACTTTCATGAGGCTGATGAATGAGGTCCTGAAGGAATTCATTGGTAAGTTTGTCATAGTCTATTTAGATGACATTCTGATTTTCAGTAACACCAGAGAAGAACATCTCAGGCATATAGAGCTGGTTCTCAAGAGGTTACATGAAGAGAAGCTGATGATAAACTTGGACAAGTGTCTGTTCATGAAACAGGAGATCACCTATTTAGGTTTTGTCATTTCACAAGGAAAGCTGCAGATGGATAAGGAGAAGGTGAGTGCCATATTGAATTGGCCAACTCCACAGACCATGAATGAAGTCAGAAGTTTCCATGGGTTAGCAACCTTCTACAGAAAGTTCATCAGAGGGTTCAGTCATATTTGTGCACCCATGTTGGATACCATAAAAGGAGGACAGCAGTGCAGGTTTGTTTGGACTCAAGGAGCAGATGATTCCTTTGAGGCATTGAAGAGGAAGGTGGCACAGCAGTCAGTCCTTGCACTTCCAGATTTCAACAAGATCTTTCAGGTAGAGTGTGATGCCAGTCACATGGCCATTGGAGCAGTACTCAGTCAAGAGGGTAGACCAATTGCATTTTTCAGTGAAAAGCTCAATGATGCTAAAAGAAGGTATTCATCATATGATCTGGAAATGTATGCTTTAGTTCAGTCCCTAAAGAAATGGAGGCATTACCTGCTGCCAAAGGAGTTCATAGTTTTCACAGATAACCAGGCTTTGAGTTTCATCAACAGCCAGGAGAAGCTGAACCACAGACATATGAAGTGGGTAGAGACCTTGCAGGCTTTCACTTTTACCTTGAAGCACAAGAAAGGGGTCAAAAACAAAGTTGCAGATGCTTTGAGCAGGAGAGTTCTCACAGTCAATCAGATTCAGTTAGAGAGTGTTGGTATTGATTCACTCAAGACCATGTATGAGTCTGATGCTGATTTTGGAGAAATATATCAGGTCTGTACTTCTTTTGGGGAGAAATACCATGCTGAGTTCTCTGAATTCCTGATCCAAGATGGATTGTTGTTCAAGGGTGGACAGTTGTGTATCCCAAGGTGTTCTATGAGGTTGAATATAGTCAAGGAGAAACATTGTGGAGCCATGGCAGGTCATTTTGGTCTAGACAAGACTCTTGATCTGGTCAGGAGGCATTATTTCTGGCCTAAGTTGCAGTCAGATGTCAGGAAATTTGTAGAAACCTGTGTAATTTGTCAGAAGGCTAAAGGCAGGTCAACTAATGCAGGGTTATACCAGCCCTTACCCATTCCTTCCAGACCGTGGGAAAGCATCAGTATGGATTTTGTTTTAGGTTTGCCAAGGACCAGGAGAGGATTTGACAGTGTTTTTGTTGTAGTGGATAGATTCAGTAAAATGGCACATTTCTTGCCATGCAAAACCACTGCAGATGCCTCATATATTGCAGATTTATTCTTCAGGGAGATTGTCAGAATTCATGGATTGCCTTTGAGCATAGTTTCAGACAGAGATGTGAAGTTTGTAGGTCACTTCTGGAGAACCCTATGGAGGAAACTAGGAACCAATTTATCTTTTTCCTCTGCATATCATCCTCAAACGGATGGACAAACTGAGGTTGTGAACCGTTCCTTGGGGAATCTACTTAGATGCTTGACAAAACAGCATGGAGAGAAGTGGGACAATATTCTGTCTCAAGCTGAGTTTTCATATAATGATACTGTCAACAGGAGCACAGGAAAATCGCCTTTTCAGGTAGTGTATGGAATGCATCCCAGAGGTATTTTCGAGTTGCGAGAGCTACCTACAGCAGATCCTGTTAGTGCAGATGGAGAAGCTTTTGCTGAAGCCATCAAGGCAGTTCATGATCAGGTTAAGACCCAACTCCAGCAAACCTCCTTAAAATATAAGGAGTATGCTGACAAGAAGAAGAAGGATGTTCAATTTGCTGTTGGAGATTTGGTTTGGGTTCACTTGAAGAAAGACAGGCTTCCTAAGGGGAAGTATACTAAGCTCATGCAAAAGAAAGTTGGACCATGTCAGATTTTGCACAAGCATGGACAAAATGCTTATGAGATCCAACTCCCACCTGATCTTGGTTTATCTCCTATCTTCAATGTCTGTGATTTAACTCCATACAAGGCTAATCCAGATGCAGATCAGGATATTCTACAGGATACAGTCACTGAAGACATTCCTCAACATGATCCTCCATAGATACAGCAGATTTTGGACACTAGAGTGGTCAAACAGACCAGGAACAAGAAGTACTTGGAGTACCTCGTCTCTTGGAAGGGACAGCCGACTTCTGAAGCAGTATGGATGACTGCAGAACAGATACAGAAACATGGTGCCGACCTTGATACTCTCATCTCAAGTGGACTTGAGATTTCTTCTTTTGGGGAGTATGGTGCAGGAGCACCCGCACATGATCAGGATATAGGTCCGCATGATGACATACATGATCAGGATGTAGGATAATTATCAGCATGATGACAGGATAGCCTATTTTTAGTATGTTTGACTTTTTCATGTAATAAGGTCCACTGGACCGATGCTATGTATTAGTTCAGCCTAGGAGTATGTGTAGGCAGTTAGAGATCGGGATAAGATAGTCTGAGTTGTCCTCTCTCCCAGCCGCTTGGAAGCTCCCAGCTGCTGGGAAGTGAAGTTGGTAGTACTCGAAGGCTTTGTTACATATACCTTCGATCTGTTAGGGTTTAGATACATTGAGTTCATATTGATAGTTCAGATTGATTATTGAGAGTGATATTGATGTTGCTAGATGTACTGGTGTTGTGTTGAGTTGAGATTCAGGAGAGTAGTTTAGACATTGTGAAGCTGTATTCAGGACATTGAATCTCAATTGAATAAGATCTCATCTTTTGCAGTATTTGAGTTGATTAGTTGTTTCTGTGTTGATTTCCTTTTCTGTTTGCAAGTTAATGGGCACTTTCAACCCTTCCACCGGTTGATCCTGCAAATCGGTGGAATGGTCCTGTATCATAGCTTAGGTTGCATTTGTGTTTTCTGTTTCTGCATTGCATTGTTCAGGAGATCAGTTAGGAGCATGCTGTGAATCAGCCTAGCATCCTCATGTGCTAGGTCTAGAAGATAAGTTGTTAGATTTTGGTTTGAAGGTGATCCAGCCCGGTCGTCATATGATGTTTATGAAATAGAGTGGTTCGGAGTGCTTACATGAAGTGGAAGGATATACAGGAGTCTGCATGTGCGTTTCCAGTCGGAACGAGCCGCATCGTCATCTGCGAATGCATCGCCATCAGGATCGGGTCATGAAGTTGTTGAAGTTTGCATGTTGCAAGTGCATCATGATGTTTTGAGTTGGATATATACTCAGTGTATATATCACAGTTAGGATCATCCCTCGAGGAAGTTCATCATCCGCATATCGCTAACGGATGCGGATGTGAAAGTTAAGTTTTTTGTCTAAGTGTTGAAGAGTTCATCAGGATGATGTGTGACGTCATCGTCATCAGGATATGACGTCATCGTCATCAGGATATTAAGAAATCCCTCAATGCGAGTTTATCCTGTTGTCGCTAAGTGGTAAGGTATCGGCGAAGGCAGGAAGTTGTATTAGCATCATCAAGAGGTTTCAAGGAACCGGATGTTTAATATCATGATGCTGTTGCTTGTATCGTCGGGCAGTGGAGCATCGAAGGCAAGTTGTTGAAGTGCAACGTCATCAGGATATTTGGAGCAACCGGATATTTGGATATCCTGCTGACGAAGGTGATATTGAATATCATGATGATGCCGCTTGTATTTGGCACCCGATGAACAGTGCAACCGGAGGATGTTTGCGCCCGTTGATTATCATGATGATGATGATAGGCGACAGGCGGAGGAGGTAAATAGTAGTCGACAGGAGGATATTTGCGATCATCCAAAATATGATGATGCTGTTGAAATGTGATGATGCTGTTGGTGTCTCTAGGAAATATGATGATGATGTTCAGCCGATAGAGAATTTTATCATGCTGTTTGTATTGTTGGCTACTCCTTCCTGTTAGTTAGCCTCCGTTGCGTCCCACTCTGCATCAGTAGGTAATCATAAACCACCTTTAAAATGTAGAAAACATGAAGAAACCATACCTAGAAAGAAAATGATTTGAAAAGATAGTGATAGAACACCCATCCATCATGCAAGCCATAGATCATGAACCCACACACTCAAACACACTAGTAGCTTTGATCTCGCACTACAGAATTTGCAACACGATTAAAATCACCAAAGCTCGAAGAGAAAATACAAAATGTAAAAGTAAAAAAAGAGAAGGGTAAATGGAAATAAAACCCCCTTTCACACGCATGCTGGAAAATTGCAATAAACGCAAGTTCGAGGGTAAGCCAAAATTAAGTTAGATCCCTTGATTGTCGAGATATCAAAGATGTTTTTACTGTCATATGAAGACAACAAGCTTTGAAGATCCAACAAGGGTGACACAATAGACCAACACTAGTATCCTCAGACTTCTAGATGTTGGGGATGCTTCTACTATCACACCAAGATGACAAACCCTGACAAGACAAAAATTCAACCATGCAAACGTATAAAGGGAAACTATTAGGTTTTCAGGGATGATTCTACTATCATGATGAAATGACAAATCCCGATACCTTGACAAGGTAGACAACAAGAAAAACTAAGTAAAAAACACCAAAATTAAAATGACCAAATCCATTAGAGCAAAGAAAAGGGGGTAAAATATCAAAATAAAGACCAAAAGGAAAAAAAGAAAAGATGCTAAGTAGAGACAATAAAGAAAAATCAAAATTACCCCATAGGAAAATGAAACAAGCAAAGAAAAGAAAAGGGGGTCCTCATTTACCAGGCATGTTGTGTAGGGTACAATAGGTCCTGGCATGAAATGTTGGGTTCTTCTCTAAGGAGATTGCACTCTGACTATCACAATATACTATCACTACACCATGTTTGAACTCTATATTTGAACACAATATTTTTAATCCAAATGTCTTCCTTATAGGCATGAGTAGCTTCCATATACTTTGTCTCTGCTTGTGGAAAAAGTGACCATAACCTATTGCTTTCTCATCCAACCGATTGCACCACAAAATAATGTAAACACATAGGCACTGGTGGATTTTTTCTATCAACATCACTAGCCTAATCTAAATCCACATAGCCTCTAATATCCAAGGAATGATGGTCTCTTGTTCCATGAAAACATATAGAGTACTCTAAGGTAGCCCATAAGTATATAAAGGCTCTCTTTGCTACATCCCAATGCGCCCTTCTTGGATTAACATGTATCAAGAAAGAACTCCCTCTTCTTGGGAAATATCTAGTCTTGTACAGACCATAGCATATATTAAGCTACCAAATCAACTCTAGTATAGTACTTGGCTCATGTTTTCTATCTCTGATGGGGTTGTAGGATAATGTAAGATAGAAATATTCATTCTAATGTCATAATAGGAATACATAATGGTCTCAAATCCAAAATATCAAATCTTTTTAGAATAGTATCCACATACTTTGGTCTAACCAAATATTTATGTTTTGTTTTTCCATCCCTAGAATGTCTCTTGCTACACCAAGGTCCTTCATTTCAAACTTTTATAACAGTTGAGATTTTAATTTTGCAATCAAACCATTTCCTTTGCCAATAAACTACATGTCATCAACATACAAGGCAATAACCAAGAAATGACCACCATCAAATTTGAAATACACTTAGTGATTAGATTTATAATGCACAAATCCCAAACTCAACACATATGTATCAAACTTCTAGTACCACATCCTAGGACTCTATTTTAAACCATATAGGAATTTTTAACTTACAGACCAAATGACTTTTACCTTTCACTGCATAGTTCTCAGGTTGTTTCATATAAATTTCTTCCTCCAAATCACCATGAAGGAATGTTGTTTCCACATCCATTTGTTTGATCTCTAGATCATAAGCTTATGCAAATATCTCATCGTAATTAAATTCCTAAACTTGGGAGTAACTCTTCGCAAACAAACATGCTTTGTATTTCTCAATGCTACCATTTGAGCCCATTTTCTTTTTGAACACCCATTTGCAACCAAAGGGCTTCCATCCTTCAAGAAATGGTACAAGGTCCCATGTATCATTCTTTTTAAGAACTTCCATCTCTTCATCCATGGCTATTTTCCAAGACTCTACATCATTCATACCAATAGCCTCTTTTATAGATAATGATTCATCAACATTAGCATTCAAAGAAAATACATATCTTCAATCATCAAGGGGAAACCCATACTATTTTGGTGGTTGTCTATGCCTAGTAGATCTTCAAACAAGCTGAGGTTGAAGTTCATCCTCTTCCTCTGATGATTTAGAACTTGTGGAGCTTTCATCAACTTCATGTCTTTATAAGGGCCTTGATTCAACTTTCTAAGGTATAGGTGTAAATTGACTCACATATTTATTTTCTTCTTTTTGTTTTGGTTGCTACATTGTAACAGAAGAAGGCTTAATTTCTCTAAAAATAACACTTCTACAATAAATTACCTTTTGTGTAACAAGATCCCAATGCTTGTATCCTTTCACACCACAATTGTATCTGATGAAGATACATTTAATATCCTTGTTATCCAATTTTGTCTACTTCTCCTTTGACACATGTGCATATGCCTCACAATCAAAAATTCTCAGATGTCTAATTTAAAGCTTGAGGCCCATCCATGCCTCCATTGGTGTCTTATCAACAAGAGATGATGTAGGAGACCTATTTATCAGGTAGTAGGTAGTGGCTACAACTTCATCCCAACCCAAAATGTTTATTCTAGTCTAGAATCACTCAACATACTCCTAGCCTTCTCCATCAAGGTCCTATTCATTCTTTCTATAACTCCATTTTATTGTGAGGAATATGAAGTTGTATTCTATCTTTGGATAGCACAATCTTTATAGAATTTTTAAAAATCATTAGAGAAAAATTCATTGCCATTATTTATCCTCAAACAGATAGTCTTCTTTTCTATTTGCAACTCAACCATTTCTTTAAATTATTTGAAATGACTAAAAACACCACCTTTACTCTTAAGGAAATAAGCATGTGTCTCCTACTAAAACCATCAATAAAAGAAACATAATAAACTGATTTACCAATAGAAGGAACATCAACTAGACCAAATACATCTGAATGGATAAGATCCAAAATACTAGAACACTTATAAGAAATCAAGTAGAACTAAATGTAGTTTTGATTTCTATAAATACAATGCTTGCAAAAGTCAAATTCAATATTTCAATCATCCAACCCATTGACAAGGTTTTTGGTTTTCAAGGTTTGCAGACCCTTCTCTCCTATGTGGCTAAGTCTTTGGTGACATAATATGGTCTTCACTGTAGGAAACATTGTTTAGGTAGATAGAGCACCCTTGGGTAACCCAAAATCCATGACAATTTGTTGAAGAGGAAACCATCTCCTTTTTTAAGCAAAGTAGTCTCAGACTTAATCTTAACTAAAGTTCTTTTGCACTCAATTATGCATGCATCAAGTTGGTATAATGTACCCAATCTTCTTCCTCTTGCTATCACCATAGCACTTCTCACCATTTCACACCTGCTTCATAAAACTTTACATGCACACCCACATCTATTAGCTTGCTAACAGATAATAAATTTCTTGCTAGTCCCAAGATATGCAATACACCATCAAACCGTCTAACTCTACCATCAGAAAAATTCACATGAATACTTCCATGATCAACAATGTCAAGGAAACAATTATCACCCAAATACATCTTACCACCATCATATTTTTATTACTTACTAAACTAGTTTCTATTAGGATTCATGTGGAAAGATGCACCTAAGTTAATCAATAATGCAATACCACCTACATGATTGGCCAAGGCTACAATAAAATTGTCTCAATCTTCCATTTCAAACTTAGAATCAGAATCTTTCTTCTTCTTCTCTTCTTTATAGTCCTTTTGGAAGTGTCCAAATTTGCCACAATTCCAACATATTACCTTGGATTTACCAAGAGATTTTGATCTCCCCTTATTCTTGGACTTAAAATAGACATGTTGCTTCTTATTCTTGCCTCAATCTTTTGGTCTTCCTCAAACACTCAAAGCCTCTTTGGCATTCAAAGAGACTTTCCTTCTCATTTCCTCAGAGAGTAGAGAACCAACAAAATCCTCCACTTCAAAGTGATTAAAGTGCTCCCTATGGCCATGACTAGGCTATCCCATGAGTTTGGAAATGAACATAACAAAGTTTGACATCTTTTTTCTTCATTCATCTTAACCCCAACTGAGGTCAATTAAGTCACCAACATATTGAAAGTTTCTAGATGCTCATAAATCTCTCCACCTTATTTCATTCTCAAGGAATACAACTTCTTCCTCAAGAAAATCTTATTTACTAGAGATTTATCTTGACATATCTCACCCAACTTCTTCCATAGCTTCTTCAAAGTGGGCTCTTTGTGAACATTTATTAGAATAGAGTCTACAAGGCACAGTCTTATGAGACCTTTATCTTTTCTATCCATTACATCATATTTTGTAGCTAAATTTGGATATGTAGGCCTTTGAACATTAGCATCTAGTGCATCCCATAGGTCTCAATCAATCAACAAATCTTCCATCTTAAGCTTCCACATTTAAAAATTTGTACCAAAAAATTTCTCTACCTCAATTTTCCTAGATGTGCTCACCATCTCTACTATCCTACAATATAGAATACAAAATACTTTGCAGAAGCTCCTACATAAAACTTGATTAGCTCAAAAAATCCTGTACCCAACAAATAGAACCAAAACTGGCTAGACTTTGATACTAATTGAAAGAAAGAAAAGGTAAGCAAAAAAGATTCCTATGCTAACCTTGAGAGGAGTGTTATGCAAATTTTGGATCAACTATTATAGAGATTTCATGAAACACATATGAAATAGCACAAACAAAATAATTACAAAGCATAACACAATAATTTACGTGGGGAAAACCCTTTCGTTAGAAAAACCCAACTCCAAAACCTGCACAATATATTACCAAATCTTGAAACAAATTACAATACACTTTCAATGCATGTTCTTATAGGAATCTCCACCTCAACTCAATCCTAGAGGAATTTCGGTATCATTTTAGAAGCATATAGAATTGCAAACTAAACGCACACAAATGATTATATAAAAGCACCAATATATAGAAAATTACATTGCATATCCATTTTAGAAACATCTAATAAAAACTCATAATTATGTTGAGTGCCAACTTGTCTCTCAAGACACTCTCAAAATAGCCACTTTACATCTATGGTAAAAAATCTTCTATTCTTGGCTCTTAGTGTTTTTTTTATTTGTAAGAGGTGAGTTTTGTATTGATGTCAGAATTTCACCCCGCCCAGACCAAGTGAGATCACAGAAGAGGGATCTCATCCCCTTGGATTCAAAAATACATCCATTGACATATAGACCCATACTACAATCAAAAACTAAATCTCTCGACGTAAAAAGGCTACAAAAACAAACTGCCAAAAAATAGACCTCACATAGGCCTTATGCAACCATCCATGAGTAGCCAGATAATATGAAGTCTTGGCAATAGTTGCTTACTAAGTATTGACACTAGAATTACCTTGAGAGAGTAATTTATTTTTGAGCTCCATTACCTTGAGGATAGCGTTCCCCTTTTTTTGTGTTTTGAGCCATTCAATGTCCCCCCCAAACATTTGCTTCTCTAGAGTTGAAGTGGTGGAATATTGAAGCTGTGATTCATTGTAGCCCACCTTTCTTTGACTGTTGATCCACTTCTTTTTCTTTATCATTTGCCAGTTATCTTCCCCATCCCCGTTAATGGGAGATTTTAGAGCATTTGAAGGTACCTAAGAGAGGGAATTTTTATCCTCTGTGGTTTGAACATCCTCAATCACAACAATAGCTTATATGCTTTGTTTGGATGATGGAGCAACATCACTACCCACATCACAATTAGGATCACAAGATTCCATCATAGTGTTACGTCAGAAAATGTCCCCTTGGGGGCTTTTCCCTCTTAAGGTTTAGCTCTCGGGTCCTTTAGAATGCATTTAGAGCAGCTTGCATGATTTTTGATGACTTCTGATGAGAAAACCCTAAAGTTTCATAACAAATAGGACTCAGGGGATGCATTTATGACAAATCCTACCTGAAATAGGGGGGAGGACTTGGGCACCCGCGCCCTAGTCCTTCCCTATTTTAGGTCAGGACCAATTTTAAAGTGTTGATTTATGATAGTTATTTAGGTCCTATGCCGACACGATAAGTTTGAATTATGAAATTCTTAGTGGGAATGTATGTAGTTGCATATATAAGCATGATTAGGTTATCATTTGTAATCTGGATGGCAATTTGGATTCAAGAGATTATGTGAAATTGATTCAAGTCATTCATTGTGTTGTAGAGTAGTATTGTACTGTTCTTGTGTTTGTATTTGTAGATTTGACATCCATCTCCTCATGGCATGAAAAGCATCTTCCTTCCATGAGATCTTCACTACAAGGTGATATCAATTGTGTTTTCTATCATTTATCATTTGGATTTTACCTCTATCCTATAGGGATACGTACTCTTTATCTAACAATGATGTTCAGAAGACTTGAATGTCTCTCCAGAGCTTGACTAAGGCAAGCCTCTAAACACCACAACCCCCAACCCACTTTTCTATGATTGCAAGTTACATGTTGTGAATGCAAAAAAAGTGGAGTTGTAGGAGAGCAGTGCAAACTATCAAAATTGTAGATTAGAGAAAAAAATAGGGACCTGGACTCAGGCACCCACTCATTAGTCCTCTAGATCCTGCAACAAGAAAATCTCTGGAACAACAGCAACAAGTCACAAACAAGATTCCCAGATCTTGATAAAAACTGTGGCACTAGACTAGGGTGCCCTCTCATTAGTCCCTGACTTTTCCTCTTTCTAAACTTCAAAATTTGGTACACATTTGATTGCCATTTTATATCTCTTATCCTGCAGGGATACGCACTCTTTATCTGACAACGGTATTCAGAAGACTTGAATGTCTCTACAGGGCTTGATTGAGGCAAGCCTCTAAACACCACAACCCCCAACCCACTTTTTTGTGATTGCAGGTTACAGGTTGTGAATACGAAAAAAGTGGGGTTGTAGGAGAGCAATGCAGATTGTCAAAATTGCAAATCAAAGAAAAAATAGGGACTTAGACTCAGGCACCCACTCATTAGTCCTCCAGATCCCGCAACAAGAAAATATCTAGAACAACAGCAATAGTTCACAAACAAGATTCCCAGATCTCGATAAAAACTATGGCACTGGACTAGGGTGCCCTCTCATTAGTACTCAACTTTTTCTCTTTCCAAACTTCAAAATCTGGTACACATTTGATTGTTATTTTATATCTCTTATCCTGCAGGGATACACACTCTTTATCTGACAATTTTGTTTAGAAGAATTGAATGTCTCTCCGGGGCTTGACTGAGGCAAGCCTCTAAACACCACAACCCCCAACCCACTTTTTTGTGATTATAGGTTACAAGTTGTGAATGCGAAAAAAGTGGAGTTGTAGGAGAGCAATGCAGACTGTCGAAATTGCAAATCAGAGAAAAAAATAGGGACCTAGACTTAAGCACCCACTCATTAGTCCTCCAGATCCCACAACAAGAAAATCTCTAGAACAATAGCAACAGATCACAAACAAGATTCCCAGATCTCGATAAAAACTATGGCACTAGACTAGGGTGCCCTCTCATTAGTCCCTGACTTTTCCTCTTTCCAAACTTCAAAATCTGGTACGCATTTGATTTTCATTTTATATCTTTGTGTGTGATCATTTTCAGTAATTTGTTTGTTCCTTCACGAATTCATGTAATTAGGGTTTTGCGCATAATTGGGCTTAATTGAACAACAAAATCATATAATTCCAATCTTCCCCTATGTTCCAAGTGACAAAAGATCTGTAGTAGGTTCCTCTACTTAGTTGGAATTCCTTGAATGTTTAGAGGTGAAAGGAGGATCAACAACAAATAACTATCAAAGTAAATCCTAAACATCCTCTTCATTTTTCACTTTAAACACATAGTAGGCAATTTTGGATCAGATTTAGAAGATGGAGAAAACTCACAAGACTTCACCTCATTATTTGAGGTGATATCCTTTTTTGATGAGCCACAACTATTGGGAGAGTTCAAAATGGAATAGTACTTGAGGGAGGCATCTTTCCACTAGGACACCTCCTATTTTGCTTGAGTTTTCACCTTTGGGCAATCTATTGCAATGTGACCAATTTTGTAACATCTTCTGCATCTAAATATTAAACCTTAATAGTCCAAAGTTTGCAACCAGTTGTTACCATTTGCATTCAAGATAATTTCTACCGGGAGGGCTTTAGAGGTGTCCACCTCAACTAGAATCCTTACAAAGGTTGTGTGAATGAATTTTTTTTGAATTTGCATCTGTACTTTTAAAGTTACCAAAAGAGTTACCAATAGTTGCAAAGAATGTCTCAAACCAAAAGTGCAAGGTAAGATTAGGGAGGCGAACCCAAATTGACATAACATCAAATGATTTAGTGGCCAAATCAAAGTTTGGATGCCATGATTTTAGGAGCAGTGTGCTTTCACCCCACAACCATGTGTGGTTGAGAATGACATTTTTGTCTTACTTGCTGTCAAAAACCATTATGAAAAAACCTTTTGCACTGGGATAAATTTCCAAGTTTTTATCCATTAGGGGACCCCATGATTTTGAAATCCAATCATGCAATGTAGGAAGGTTGGGCCAAAATTTATTAAACCTACCAATCAGCCCATTCTTAGAAAAGAATTCTTCATTTTCATGCATCTCCTTTAAAATAATGGTGCTAAAATTCACTTTTAGAGGATTGTCTAAGCATTGAACTGACCTCCTAATGGATATACCTATGTTTTATGGCTTTGAAGAGACCCTAGGATAACCAGATCTAGATCTGGGATTTACCAAAGGACTACCCACCATAGAGGTATTTGTAGGTCTCACATCATTGCTCTACCCACATTTAACCACCACTGCAAAGGTGTGCACAGATGTGGATCTATCTCCCAAGGGGAAAGATTTGGAAGATCAAGGAGAAGAGTTGGCCATGAGACAGTCATTCCCATATCCAACCCATATGCCAGAGGTGATAGATGAAGGTATAGCAGGTATTGAACCTTGTCTGTCAATATCATGCATAGAAGCTCCCTCATTGCATCCTTCAATCGAGGAGCTCAGAGTAAAAGATTTTCCATCTCCCAAAGTGTCACCATAGGAGCCAGAAACCCTCACCTCACCCATAGCCAAATTCCTAGCTCCATTCTTGGTAGTAGCAAGCGAAGAAACTGAAACCCTAGGATTGTCAACATTTGATAGTTTCAACAAATTCAGCATCATTGGCAAAACTAAATTTTTTTTGACTCTTAATGTTTTTTAATCTTATCATGCTTACGTATTTTTTCTAACAATTATGAACTATTTTTATTTACTTAAAGATTTATTTACTTTATTTTATTTTACTTTAGAACTATTCAAGAATTATTTCACTTTATAATAAAACTTGTTTTGTAATATAATTTATTTGATTTTATTTATAATAAAATTTATTTTGATTTTGTATTGTTATAATAATCATCTATATAAAATTTCTCAAAAATATATTATTTTATTTATACAAATAGATGTATTTTATTTTAGTAAAAGTTATTTTTTTTTTATTTACTTAAAAGTTATTCTATTTTACTTTACAACTATTCAATACTAATTATATTGAAGAGTTGTTTTTATTTACTTAAAATAACTCTTAAGTTAAAAAAATAATTCTTTGCAATTATGAACTATTTTTATTTACTTAAAGAGTTATTTACTTTATAATAAAAATTGTTTTGTAATATAATTTATTTTGATTTTATTTTATAATAAAATTTATTTTGATTTTGTATTTTTATAATAATCTTCTATATAAAAATTCTCACAAATATATTATTTTATTTACTACAAATATATATATATATATATATATATATATATATATATATATATATATAAGCACAAATAGATGTATTTTATTTTAGTAGAAGTTATTAGCCAAGAGGCATGTGCTGAAAGGTTCTATAAACAATTAAGATTCAATTCCCAAGTAAACAAAATTTATAGAATGTGTAAATAAATAAATTCGTGGAAGCCAAATGGATAGAAAAATAGAAAAACTTGGGTAGTTATGGAGTGAAATCTTTATCACGTTATAAATTCTTGGAAGCCAAATGGATAAAAGAATAGAAAAACTTGGGCAGTTACAGAGTGAAATCTTTATTATGTTTGAAGAATATGAAAAGTCTCGCAGTATAGTCTCTTTAAATTAACTCATGTGAGCGTATCAATATTCTAACTGCAAGTAATTTATAAATGCCAACAAATTGGAAGATATCTCTCCATGTACTGTAGATATATATTTTTAAATATAAATATACTAGTTTTATTTTTATTTATTTAAGAATTATTGTATTTTACTTTATAACTATTCAATAGTAATTATATTGAAGAGTTATTTTTATTTACTTAAAATAACTCTTAAGTAAATAAAATAAAATAAAATAAATCCTCCCAATCTCAAACAATCAAACTCCAACTAAGTGTCCATTCAAGTTCCAAAAAATGTGGTTAAGACATGGTAGAGTTGATGAACGAATGGTGGGAAATGACCCTGATTCAAACAAGATCAAAGATGTTTATGATGGAAAAAAGAATCACTGCTGTTAAGAACTTCCTCAAAGATTGGAAAAAGAACATTTTCATTGAAAAAGAAAGAATAGAGAAGGAGCTCTAGAGGATTTAAACCTAACAATAATGGAAAAAGGGATGACACAAGCTGAGTTTGGTAAGGAAAAAGAGCTACTAATCGAATACCATGAGATGTTAGCAAGGGAAGAAATATACTAGAGGTCTAAATCAAGGGAATTGTGGCTAAAAGAGGGACATCTCAATACTAAATTTTTTTACAATTCAATGAAGGTTCTATTGATACAGATGTTATACACACACAACATGAGATAAATTCACAATGAACTTAATCTATCTTGAAAGATATGGAGAATTATCAACTAATAATTCACAATCTCAAGTCTTCGGTAGTCAGGTCTTGACTATGTTAGATTTACTCAAGGTTCGATGTGAAGTTGTTTGTTCAAGGGGCCTTACGTGATTTAAATGTTTATTACTGGCTATTTTCACTCAATCTTTACAAATATTTTCAAATTATCTTCAAAGTGTTGATCCTTTACAAATATTTGTAACTTCTCTGTTAATATTTGCATGAATTCTACATAAACATACTCTATATCTCAAATTTATGAAAACTACTAAAGATCTTTCTCATTTGCATGTATTTACTAGGATCCTTAACAATTTCCTTTAGATGATTGTGTTTTGGGTAATTATTTAATATACTGATAAAAAAGACAAAAGTTTAAGGTTAGAAACATGATTCAAACGACATAAAATGTTTTGTTACTTACACATGTAAGCTTTAATTTTCCTAGACAATTCATAAGCAAGTAAATTCATGTATGTCAATCCAGATCATTTGACAAATCCACATACAAAATTGCAATCTTTAAAAGAAATATTTCAAAAACACATTCATCAAATAACACTCTGAAATAGACATAGAAATGTGATATTTGCATTCACCAATATATGTTTGCCATTTCAAATTTACAATGTTCAATGACTTCAAATCTTCTAAATATCAACAAAATCATTAAAACTTACATATGTTTTTATAGAGATAGAAAGGAAACAAGATGTTCCACATTGTCTTTCCTATAGACACAGGCAAATTCTTGCTCAACTCACTATGCTCAAAGCACTCTCCCTAGTCACTTATCTTGCAAACTCTCTGGTGTTTTCTATGTCAGTCATGTGTACTAAAATATATCTATCAAAGATCCTTATATAGACTTAAGTCCTATGTATCTGTTACAAAATTCTCATCAATGGTTAAGATTCAAAATACAATATCCACAATGAAAACTCCCGCCAGCTATGCTCTAGTTGTCACCTTAGGAATATCCTTAGAATATGCTCCTTGATAGTTGTCATTCTCAAAATATATTGATAAAATATTCTTTAGTCATGAAGATGCCTTTAAAATCTTTTAAGATGTCAAAATGTCTTCAAAATCATTGACCTTCTATCTTTGACTTTCTACATGTGCAAAAGAATGATAAAATAATAGGTAAAATAAGCATATTATTCACTATCCCCTGTATCTTCTATTTGTAGATCTACTTTCTTCTTTCTCATGTATTTTGTATATCTTTCCACCAATGTTGATATGGAAGCATGACTTGTTCTCTTAGATGCATCCCATGTATATTGTTACATTTCCACACTCTTCTTCAATATATGTGCTATGCCTTCCATATCCTCTGTTCTTTTCTAATATTTCTTAATTTTGGCACTTAGCTTCATTATCTTTCCCATTGCTTCTTCATTCAATTTATTAATGGGGTCATCAATGCATGGTTGGAAAGTATCTTTAAATTCTTCTATAGATGTATCTACATCATATACCCAAACCTTAGAACAAGGATGCTTCACCAAATGCTACACTATCCTCACATGTTTATTTAGTAGGTCTTGAGCAGTTTTCTCTAAATCTTGCACACTAATGATATAGGGTCTAAGTATACCCTCTTCAAACTTCAATTCCATCCTGTACTGGGGTATTTGAAAAACAACATTCACAGTTAATACCCTTCATTCACCAATGGTTTTGTATCCCCCTCCATAGCATTGATCTTCTTTAGCTCATCTCTATTTTATAATACCCTTGATTGACACTTTTGTAGGAGAGTGGAACAATTATTCTTCTCAGTTAGGGTGTTATTCCAATTGCCAATTATAAGTTTTATTATTTCCTCTCCCTTTTGAATGAATGTTTTGACATACTCTTCAAGTATGTTGGCTTCATGTCTCTTATTCTCCATTTCATTTATTTGGTTCCTAGATAAAATAACTAATTTTGAAGGTAGCTCTGGGAAGCTCTGTTTAGGATCAAACATTCCCTGAATGAATTGTTGTAATTGGGTAATGTGCTCTTTCATCTTTATCATCTTCTGTTTGTCTTTTCTCATTTTGTTGGTAGTCAATTCAGTCATCTCCTGTAATTCTTTAATATTTTGTTCTCTATTGACATGCCCTAGGTTCATACGGATGATATTATACTCGTCCATTCCTATTTCTCCTTTTTCTTTGTCTGCTTTTGGAACTAGCATTTGTACAGTCCTTGTCCCTGAGAGATCTCTCCTTATTGTAGACAATATTCTTGCCTTTCTTTTACCTCTTCTATTGGCTTCATTGGATAATAAACCCTTTATATCAATAGGCATCAGTTGCACTGCTGACTCTTTCCTTACCTCAGAACCTACCCAAGATGGCACTTCTACACTAGCACTTGTAACTTTATCATTCATTACCTCCTCCTGAGGTTTTTCTGTTATGACTTCCTCTTGTGCTTGTTCTTCCTGCTATTCTTCTTGTTCTTCTTGTTCCTCTTGTTATTGTTGTTGTTGTTCCTGAAGAGGTTGTTGCTGGGTAATTTGTTGCTCTTCAACATTTTGTTGTTCTTGATGTTGCTCGACATTTTGTTGTTCTTCCCTCCCCACTGTATGTATATTTTCTTGACTCGGTGCACCCTCTTCTTGAGCTATTTGTATATTATCTATACTCTTTTCTTCCTCTACTTGGTTCCTCAATATTTCTTTGGCAACCTCTTTAACTTCCTCCATAATACTTCTTGGCACCAAGTTATCACAAGGATCAGTCATCTCTATATCTTCTTTTGATTGTGTAGTAGCTTTTAGATCTTGTGATGTTGCTGCCTTTTGTGATGCACTTGCATCAAATACTCCTAACATGAGGTGAGTCTTTGGTATTTGTCTTTCCTCTTCCTCCTCACTACTCAATTCCAGGCTATCATCACTGCTACCCTCATTTTCACTTTCCTCTTTGTCATCTTCAACATCATCAACCTCTTTAATTTTATCAACGTCAACCACCTCTATATTCTCTTTTGTGGGTGCTTGGACCATTGATACCTTTCCCATCATATCTTTAGTCATTCCCATTTGACCTGTATAAAGCCTTGTATTTTCTCTTGTTGGGTTTGTGTTTCCACAGATGGTTGTTGAGCCTCTTATGTCACTTGAACACTAGGTGTTTGTATAGGCACTATGGGTGTATGTGTCTGCTATGATACTGCAGATGCCCTTACTAGATCCTGCTCTATTGTGATAGCTGCAACAAATATTCCTTCCTTTGTTGATGTAAACGTTCCCACAGGGATGGCCACTATTATCCCTAATGCATAAGGGTCTAATAGTGTGGCTCCAACATTGATTTTGGCTATTCTAGCCTCTACCACTTGCCTTTTTCTCCTCAAGAAATCATCAAAATTATCTTCACTCTCCAAGCTGCTGTTTTAACCTTTCTTCCCCTGGTAAGTGACTGTCACTCCTTTAGCCTTCAATTCTTCTATCCTCTCCTTTATCCATATATCTAAATATGCTAATAAATACTTTGAAATATTATCTAGTGAGGTTTCTTCAGGTTGATTCCAATCTTGTTTAGTCAAAACTTCCTCAGTAACCCTCTTACTGTCATAACTTGAATGTAATGTATTCTCATTATCATCTGTGATCTCTTGGGGTACCTCAATCCCTCCCAAGGTTCTTATTTGATCAAGGGTCAATCTTTGATGAGCCCTTTTCTTGACTTTAACTTCACTATCACAGTCAACCCAGAAATCTTCAACGTGAGGTTGATGTTTAAACTTTTTGTCTACAAAGTTATGAATCCTTTTGAATGGATCAAAAGGTTGAGCTAGATCAAAAGTTGGAAAACCATAATATATCAATTCTACCTCTGAGGTCTTAGCCATGTCTTCATTAAAACACAGATACCTTCCAATAACAAATGGAAATTTGATATTGCCCCTATTAAACTTGGCATTATACATTGTATATACATCCAATATCCATCTTCTGAACTCCAACAATACTACCCTGTCTAATGGGTACCTTGGTAATCTAAAAGGTTTTCCTTTGAATCCCTCAATTCTAATGTATGTAAAAGTAGGGAACTGTATATACCAAGCACTATGCAATGTGATTGGATTCTTTTCTACTTCAGGCAATCTTTGATCTTTTTCTCCTGTCAATATCCTTACCAGGTACATGGAAAACACATCATTTACCCTTACCCAATTCTTCCCTGCATTTTGCTCCTATATGTTTGAGTAGTGATCATATACTAACTTCTACCCTGGTCCACTTCCTATTGTTCCAATCCTCTGTATTCCATTCAATTATATCATGGTTGACCACGAATATACAATGTAAGATGACATGAAGAACCTCTTTTGTTTATTGAATCTCAAAACTTGTGCATAAATGGTGTTACTGATGGCCAAAGCCCAATGAACATCCCTTGTTTCTTCACTGATAAATTGTATCACAAAAAACATCCATGGCTCGAATGTAGCAGCATCCTCTAAACCCATTAGTCTTCTTAGTAATGTAATCATGATGTATACATCCTCCTTGAATTCCAACCTGTATAAATGCTTTGGTACCCTAACAGCTGCCTTTGGCTTCTTATCTGAAGAATACCACATTACAGTTTTACAGGATGCTTCATTTTTCTTAAAATCCTCTTCATACTTTGTTGTATCTATTTTCTTCATCCTTTTAGTGATATTTAACCCAAAAGTTTCTGCTATACCCTCCATAAACAAATCGGCAAATACCGCCCCATTATGTTTTACCTTCCTAGAATTCATATCATATTTCTATATACATTCAAGTGATAACTAGGTCCCCAGCATCCATTGCTAATGGAAATCCTATAGCATGATATAATCCCACATCCCATATGTTCTTCATGGCTAAAGATGCGCCAGGTGCTCTAATCATCGCTAACAGTTCCTCAGAATCAAAATCTCCAATTTTCGTGTCCACTACCCTTCCTCCTGAAGAGTATATCTGTGAATTGTAACCTTTGATCACAAATTTATCTTTAACTCTTGTATCTTTCTTTTTAGCCTTTCCAGCTGTCTTCTCAATTTTCTTTTCCTTTGGCGGCATCCTGAAAAGATACACTCATTTTACAACCATGTCCATATTTTTACTAGGGTTTTTTAGCATATAAATTTACCATTTAACATTTAACCCTACTGTTCTATCTTTTTTTCCTTTTTTCAAATTACATATGTATACCCCACCATGTTCAAATTCCACAATTTATCACAATGATTAATTAAATTTAAACCATTCTTATTATTTTACTATAATCACTATAAAATTACTGTAATCAAATCTTGTTAAATGCAAGTGGGATCTTAGATACATACCTAACTTTGCAACCGTTGACCTTAATTCCGTTGACAAGAGATTTACTATTCAAATTTACCGCAACTGCCTAGAACTCACAATTTGCCTTTGAATCGCACTTCACCTTAGCTCTATAAAATGCTCTGCAACATGAACTCTAAATGCAATTATGAAGATTAACACAATTGGAATTCCTTTTACTCTCTTGCAATTAGGTATTCCTTGTGGTAGATATGCATTAAATGCTGTAATCAATATATGGAATTTGATTTTCCCTTTACTTTTTGTTGTTCGATGCATAATTTGAATTTTGTATACGTTGGCTGCTTTGCACTTTTTTCTTGTATATCTTATACATGCTTTTTTACTAATATGCAAAGACAGAGTGATGACATCACTACCAACATTTTGACTTAACATCACTTTTGATGTTAAATTTTCCTTTCATATTTTGAAACATGCACACGTTACCTTTATGCATTCACAATCTTCCACTTTACTTGTTTTTGTATGTTTGTTTGTACATATTTCATGTATATCTTATGCAAGTGCCAAACATACAAATGTGGACCTATCAAATTTATAAAATATCTTGGAATCACCTTTGGGTCCAGTTTTGTATCTATTTCCTTTGTATCACCTTTTTGTATATCATATAGATACAACTTTCATATGCGCATGATCTTGACTTTCTTACTTTTCATTATGCATAAATGCACTTTACTCACAATTTAATTCTGAATTCAAATCCATCGTTGCATCTTTCCCCTTTTGTATATTTAATACTTACATATTAATATACAAGCCCAGACCTCACCTAAAGTTTATAAGTTTTAAAATCTCTAATCACATCTGGACTTGTATATGTATGTTGGATACAACTTGGGATACAGACATTTATACAAGACCTATCAAAATGTATAATGCAATCCAACAGATCAAAAGAAACCCACATACATGATACATACAGAAAAAACAATGTATATCATATACACGTTTACCAAAACCACTAAGCATTGACCTTCCACATAAAATGACCTAACTTTCAAAATACATGGAATTTCAGAATCATTGAAAAGGCAACCCTAGCTAATTTTTGACAAAGATTTAACTGGTAACAACCATTTTCTACCAAGTATTATGCAATGTGAATTCCAAGCATTGAGGACATTTTACCCATTCGCCAAGCAAGCAGAACCAAACCACACAAAAACAAAAGTGACAACAGGGGTCCTCATTTGCTAAAGGGTAAAATGGGGCGTGTTTTGAACATCACAACAACTAGCAACCAGATAAAACAACCAAATTAAATGAATTTAGGATAAAAAAATGAAATAAACCATGAATTTCCAACTTTCTTATATGCAATCTATTGTTTAATCATAGAAAGAATATATTCACCAACCCCAAAAGATTTTCAAATGAATTTAAGTGTGTGCAATTGATTCATTCCCATTCTTTGGAACAAACTCAGAAAACAACAACTATTTGTATTAAACTACATAGATGGATTTAAACTTCTAAGCTAGCCTAGATAGAACCTTGCTGCTAATTAGGTGTCCATAGCCCCGGTAAGGCTATCACTATAATCTACCCAAATAGAGCTCCACTGCTAGTCAAGCGTCTATAGCCCTGGTGGAGTTATTTGGTAGTCCTCATATGTTTCAACTAATTTCTTTCTTTTACTCATTATTCCTTTTGACATGTATGTTATTGCAATGAAGCTCATGCTCAACAGGTAATGGAATCCTATTCTCAATATGCAGGGTGGAGATTATAGTGGTAGCAAAGGCAAATCTTTAGATTTTTCACTTAATGCAAGTGTCCACTACCTCCCAAACCTACCCCTAGAATCTTAAAAAATGTGTATTTATATGATTCCTTGAACACTTCAATTTGTTGATGGTGAATAAAATCCTTAAAAGATGAAACACGGAAAATACATTAGATAAAAGTAACAACTCATGCATAAATTTCAAATGGTTTCCTCAATTCTAGAAATTCAACTATTTTCTAAAGTTGTAATCTGCTCCTGTATATCCAAAATTAAAATGAAGACCACTAGCAATAGAACAAACACAAAAACACAAACAACCAAAATCCAAGACACACAAATAGAAAACCAACACACTGAAACCACACCAACACAACCAACAAGCAAAAATAGCTATACAACATTTACAATATAATACACAATGAGATTCAGCTCGACACTTTCATACCTGAAAGTAACGTTTAAGATATTGACCATTAACAGGTAATGGAATATTGTCTCCAGTCAAATTCTTTAACCTAAAAGTATTGTCCCCTATGATTTCAGCAATTTGAAGTGGACCTATCCATAGTTTATCAATTTTTCCATGATTTCCTTTCTTTTCATGAGCTTTATCCCAACACAAGACCAAATCTAAAATTTTGAACATTTTAACCTTGACCCATTTCTCAAACCATCTCTTAACCACTGCTTGATGTTTAGCAAATTTATTAATGGCTTGGGTTCTCTTTTCATCTAGGTGTAACAATTGAATCAACCTAGCTTCCCTTTGGTCATCAAAGCCTAGATACTCATTAGCAAATTTCCAGGTTGGAATTCTCAAGTTAATAGGCAAAATAGGATTTATACCATATACTAAATGGCATGGAGAATTCCTCAATGCTATTTTAACTTCTGTTCTGTCTACCCATAAAGCATATTTCAACAAAATATTCCACTCCCTAGGGTTTTTGGAAATCAATTTCTTAATTATATCTAACAAAATTTTGTTAGTGGATTCTGCCAACCCATTACCCTGTGGATAGTAGTTCGATGAAAATTTTAAAACAATACCATACTCAAAAGCCTAGTTTGAAAACTTTAAAGAAGAAAAGGCAGGGCCATTATCACATAGGTCAGTGCATAGGGTACTCCAAATCTGGTTATGATATTTTCCTCTAGAAATTTGATGACGACCTCAGTGGTAGATAACTTATAACAAGTAGCTTCTGTCCATCTGGTGCAGTAATCAGTTACTGTAAGGATGAATTTATGTCCAACAGAGGACAGAGGATTAATGACTCCAATGAAATCTAGCCCCCATTGCACAAATGGTCTAGTTTCTATCACAGGGTACAAAGGATGAGTCATGTTTCTTCCCTTATCGGTAGTAGTTTGGCAAGTATGGCAACACCTGATGTGTTCTTCAGTGTCTTTAAACATAGTAGGTCAGTAATAACACGCCCATAAAAATTTTATGTGTGGTGGCCAAATGAGACACGTGAGTTGTCCCATATTTATCATGTAATTCCAACATCACTTTATTAGCTTACTCTCTATTCAAACATCTCAAATATATACCTTCATGATTCTTTTTGAATAGTATGCCTCCCTGGATCATATACCTTTGGGCCTTCAACCTTAAATCCATCCTTTGAGAAGATTTCATATGACTGGGATACTTCCCAGGTATCAAAAATGAATTAAGATCTTCATACCACCCACTTGTAATATTGGTATTTATGACATATTGTTGGCTAACAATGTTGGGATCCATATTAGCTATAGTCTGCACTAAAGCTTGATCCCTAACCAATTTCATGGGAATAATTTCCAAATCAAATTCTTGTAACACTGTTATTCATTTCACTCTTTTGTCTCATGGCTCATTTTGCATCAGCAGCATCTTTACTGCTACATTAGGCACAATAGCTTTGACCTTCAGGCACAATAGCTTTGACTTGACTCCTTAAAATGTAATGTCTAAAATTTTTAACTACTTTTACAAGGCAAAAGATTGCCTTTCAGTGTCCAAGTACTTTAATTCTACACCTTTAAGGAGAGCACTCATAAACACTGTTGGTATCTCTTCATTTTCCTCACCTTTTTGTATCAAGGCTACAGCACAGGAATGTTTAGATGCAAAAGAATATATAAAAAATGGATTGGTATAATCTGGACTAGTCAACACTGGAGCATTGGTGATAGCTTCCTTTATATCTTTAAATGCTTCTCTAGCCACTAATGTCCACTCTATGTTGGCATCTTTCTTTAACCTAACATTCAAAGGCTACACTATTTCAGCAAAACCAGTGATAAAATTTCTAACAAAGTTTATCTTACCAAAAAAGGACTTCAGTTCCTTCTTACTAGAAGGCAAATGTAACTTATTAATTCGTTCCACTTTGTCTGGGTCAATGGAAATCCCATTTTCAGAAATAATATGACCTAGTAATTTACCCTCTATCACCCCAAAAACATATTTCTTTGGGTTGAGAGATATACCATAATTTTTGCATCTCTATAGTACCTTTCTCAAATCATCTACATGGTTAGACCTGTCCTTAGAAAAAACCATTAGATCATCCATATAAATCACTATGCATTTTCCTACAAGCCCACGAAAAGCAATATCCATGGCTCTTTGGGATGTAGCCCCTACATTGATTAAACCAAATGGAATTCTTCTATAGGCATAATTACCCCATTTACATGTGAAAGTGGTTTTCAATCTATCTTCTTTATAGACCAAGACCTGATTATAACTAGTTAATCCATCTAGGAAAGACATCATTTTAGCACCATTAACTGCCTGTAAAACCTCATCTAAAGGTGGTAAAGGATAGTTATCTTTTTCTAACGCCTTATTAAGGTTTCTTAAATGTACACACAGTCTGATATCTCCATTGTGTTTTCTCACAGGCACTAAGTTAGCCACCCAGGTAGAATGCCTAACAGGAAAGATTATCCTAGTAGATAACAATTTCTTGACCTCTTCAAAGATCGAGGGTTCTAAAATGGCATTCACTGGTCTTTGCTTCTATCTAAATGGCTTTATTCTTGGTTTCAAGGGAATTACATGGGTTATGATAGATGTATCATATGTTTTGAGATCTTCATATGCCCATGCGATCACATGTTTATAATCTTTTAACATAACAAATATATCATTTCTTAGCTCAGTGGAACAAGTCTTACCAATTAATATGTTTTGAGGGTCCTTGTTAGTGCCTAGATTAAATGGATCACATTTACCTCCTTCTATTTTAGGAAGGTCTCTCTATCTGACAACTCCATCAAAATCAAAGATCTTTTCTAACTCAATGACTCCTTTTGGTAAGGAATTACTTTTCAGATTAATAATATCCTCTTCATCCCAAGATACTTCTAGCCTATCATGTTAATCTATTATCTAGGCTTTAAAACCATCATGACTCGTTATTAAATCAAGGCTCTATTGATCACCTTCAAATACTTGGAAATTTGTTACATTATCAGGTACACTAGGAACAGACACTAGTTCTACTACAAATTTCTTTAGTCTTGACAAAGTTAAGGGTTCAAGTGCACTAGCAGCTACTGCCAAAGCATCTGGAAGTTGATTCAATTCTCTGGGAATGTGTACAATATTAAAAGCATCTAAATGTTCAATTAAATCCTAGACCCTGTGCCTATAACTTACCATTCTCTGAAAATTGCAGGCATACAATTTCCTAACTTGTTTGACTACCAGTTTAGAGTCAGATAAAACTTGAAGGATTTTCATCTTCTTCTTAATAGCTATTACCAATCCATGTACTAATGCCTCATATTCCGCCACATTGTTTGTACAGGGAAATTGTAACCTATAAGCTACCAAAAATGACTTTCCATTAGCATCAATAAGTTCTATTCCTACCCCTGCTTCCTATTTAGATTTTGATCCATTGCATTTTAAAATCCACATATTATTTCTCTTGCAAACTAGATCTCTCACCTTTATAGGAAACATTTTATTTAGTTCATGCTTTGTAAAGTCACATTTCTCCTATGCATTTTTGTCAAACCTATGGGTATCGTTGTATTTTCTACAAATTTGTGAAGGTCGGAATGATTGTTACTTTTTTCTTCTATACACTCACTTGGATTTCTTCACATAACACTACCATTTTCATGTAATAGCAACTTAGATTTATTAATAATATGTTTTCCTTGCCGACTTCCCATTTGTTCTATACAATGTTGATATTCAATTATTTCTTTGCACATTCCATAGTCCTCCTCAGAATGAGTAGTCCTATGAACTCTACACCATTTTGTACATAAAACGTCCTGAATAGGAGTTCCCTGTTGGATGCATTTCCAAATTTCTTATCTCATGATTTGGGTAACACTATTCATGGTATTCTCTTCCTCATTAGAAGAACCATGATTAGATTCAATGAACAAACTTGTTCTCTTATCAGTAGGTCTCATTTCAAAGCCAAATGCCAAGATTTCTTCTATTTGGACTCCCCTGTTTTAAACTCTATAAACACCAAGTTCTATTGAAGCATATAGTACCTCATTTCTCTTTTTGTACTTTGTTATCATATGTTTCATTTATGGTTCACCCTCAATCCTAATCTGGTTGGGAATACCTCTCTAAGGTAACCACTGTTGGAATTAGGGATGACAACTGAGAGGGGGGGTGAATTAGTTGTCATAAAACTTTTAAAGTTTGCTGCAGTAAATTATTCTTTACCACTTCTTAACAGATTAATGACAAAATCATGAAAAACAAGAATTAATAATACATGAGTAGAAACATAAACAACACACTTGACACCAAGATTTTGATGTGGAAACCCAATTAAGGGAAAAACCACGGTGGGGGTTAACCCACAAAGATTATACTCTGTTAAAAGTATTACAAAGGGGAAGGCACATGCCTTCGAGCTCACTACTCAAGAGAGGCTCACTACCTACAAGAATGATTACAAAAGGATTACAGATTGTTTGAACTGATGAGTAGCATTTGCCAATGCAAGAATTTAGTTCCAGTTAAGCACAAAATACTAATTTTACACACTTCATCTTTATTTTGCCCTGTTTAATACTTTGCCATAATCCGGAGCTTAGATCTCTTCTCGTTCGCACTTCTATCTACCTTTTTCACACTTACTTCATCATCGCACACCACATCTATTTCAATACACTTGAATCCATCAGCTATATATATCTACCTCAAGAAATTCAATCACCTTTTTCTCAGCCTTATGAAGAACTTAACAAACAATACAAGTACTCTGTTCTATCGGCTGAATCCATACATCTATATTGATGCGTACCAAAAATAACACTTGCAGATCACCATACATGTTGGCCCCTAACATTATATCTCATACGCAATTCACAAAAACACTTCTACTAGATCTGCACAAGGATCTAACACAAGTCAGCATGTTTTTCATTGAACTGTTCTTGTCATATTAGGACCCGACACTTAGATGCTCATAACTTTTAATCCCTTTGTCACTGGAGGTTGAAATATTAGATTTGGATTGTTCTAACATTCCTCTACACTCTCTTAGATTTGCAACCTGCAATAATTAACTGGAGAGATCTACTGACCAAAATATTGAACTCTGCCATATACCCTGTTCCTGTCTATCCGGACTAGACAAATCTTGGAACTAACTTCTGGTATGAACTAAAACTATACTGCGGATGTGTGGAATGGACTATTTGCCATCAATGACAACACCTATCATGTGTAGCAATGTCTCTTGCCAACAACCACATGTGTGAAAAGTCTGTCACCATATATCCATTTAGAGTTTTAGACCAGTCCCTACTCAACAACATCCCATAATTCACAGGAATGTCAACTACCTGGATGTCAATATATTGTGTTACTCTGGGATTAGCAGCCAATTGCATTTGAATAAGTATCAACTCTTGATGCAGAGGCATCCACACTATATCATTCGCATATAGCATGAATGTCTGCAGACCAACCTCATCATCATCATCTTCGCCATCATCATCATATTTCGGCTTTACTCTGTCAGCATCATGTTTCCGAAAACCAACAGCATCATCATCATGTCCGATCAGCGCGAACATCCTCCTGACGTCCACTGTTCACCTCACCGACAATTTCTGTCTTCTCTACCTTCAACATCATCATGATGTTCAACAGGCGCAAACATCCTCCGGTTGCACTGTTCATCGGGCGCCAAGCTCTAGCGGCCTCATCATGATATTTAACATCACCTTCGTCAGCAGGATATTCAACATCCGGTTGCTCCAAATATCCTGATGACGACCTTCAACACCTTCCCTTCGATGCTCTGATAGCCGACGACACAAGCTTCAGCATCATGATATTCAACAGGATAACGAACATCCGGTTCTTCCCATTTATCCTGATGATGACAAACCCTAACTCCTCGCACCGTTCACTCGATGCTGACGTCACCCGATATCCTGATGACGTAGATCCTGATGACGATGACGTCACCCGCAGTTTCACAATATCCTGCTGCTCCGAAATGTCCTGATGACGTATATCATGATGATGATGACGTCATATCCTGATGACCTTCTCAATACTTAGTCAAAAAAACACAACTTCCACTCCCGCATCTACTCGCGATATGCGGATGTTTGGCATTCCCTATATGATGATCCTGATGCCGATACACTCCTCGGCTCCTCCTGCTGATGATCACCCCAACGAACTCACTCTTCATGAAATCGACATCATCATGCTGATCTCATCCACTTATCCGGATGATGATGTCCGAACTGTCTGCAGGATATTTGCAGAAATATCCTGATGATGCCGTTTCGGCAAACTTCTGCACTTAGCGAAATCTCACTTCGCCGATCCCCCAGGGATGACCCGATCCAACCTCAGGGTGATCTTCCAACTCCAGTTTATTGACTTGACCTAGCACATGAGGATGCTAGGCTTCTCAGCATCTGTCGACCGCGATCCTGTGCACCTGCATGCAAACAGAAAACAACCTAACATCTAACCTACTGTACATTGCCATTCCACCGATCAGATGAGTCAACCGGTGGAATGGATCAGTATATCCATGAAAACCTCTCAAACCAGCAATCGATTACAGGAAGGAGATCAAACAGAAAACAAAACAGGATCTTTATTGATTCACAGATGTAATACAATATGATGTTCTTCACACAGAACACTCAACCTACTCTGCGCAATACAATACTAGACTGCCGATCGATTATCTACAATCAACCGATCCCATGCTTATAAAGATTTCAATATGAGTACTACTGACCCGACTCCAAGCGGCTGGGAACTCTCCAAGCGGCTGGGAGATCCAATCGAACATACATCATGACAGCTGTTACAACTAACTAGCTAAAAATAGCAAAAGCCTGGTCAGCATGATCTTATCCTGATCAGCATGACCTTATTACATGCAAATGGTCTGACAGACCTTCTTGGAAACACAAACAAGACCTAAACTACTAACTGCCTTATCATGACCAGCTGTCAGGTAGGTGCTCCTGCACCATACTCCCCAACAGAAAAGAACTCATGTCCCATGAGTTTAGCATGTGGAAGTCTTCCACCTGTACACTTTGCTTTGTCAATCTTCTGACCTGCTCCAGCTTTAGCTGCTGCTGTCTCTTGGCTGCTCCAAGACTTCTGAACTGTAACTTGCTTGCTGGCAAGTAAATCCTCATGCCTGTTGATGTAGGCCTTTCTTAGGTTATCTCTGTGTTTGTCAGATTGTCTGACCAGAACCTCTGGCTGAACTACCTCTTGAACTCCTGAAGTGTTCAAGTCTATCTTCCTTTCAACTCTCATAGGACAAACAATAGTCCCAACTATGACAACATCCTTGTCATTCCTCTGAACTGGTGGCTGTTTGCACCCCTGTTGCTGAACCTGCTGCTGACCTCTGTCAGTCACAACTGAAACTGTCTTCAGCTTGTTGTCTGTAACAACTCCTTTCCCTGCAGTGTCCTGAACTGCCTTCATGCCTGCTCCTCTAGGCATCTGCATATACTCCTTCTTTCCCATTAAAATGATTTGAGCTGCCTTCTGTACTGCAGCTTTTGCCTGCAATGGCATCAACTTAATAGTCTTCCCATCCTTCTGGATGGTGTAGGTATTAGCATACCCATCATACAGTACCCTTCTGTCAAATTGCCATGGTCTACCCAACAGTAAGTGACAACATTCCATAGGCAATATGTCACACAAAATTCTATCCTGATATGGTCCAATCTGGAAATCCACATATGCCTGTTCAGAGACAAAAAGTGATTGCCTATCACTCACCCAAGATGCCTTGTAAGGGTATGGATGTGGAATCCTTTCCAGCTTCAGTTTATCAACCATCTCCTGAGATACCATGTTGTCTGTTGAACCAGTATCAATGACAACTTTACATACCTTACCTTTGCTCTTACATGTGGTTTTGAAAAGAGCTCTTCTTTGCATCATATCCTTTGCTGCCTGCAAACTAATTCTCCTTAACATCAATGATTCTCCACTCTCTGGATAGCCAAAATTCTCAGGACCTCTGTTTGCACTTTCTTCTTCTTTCTCTTCCTGTACCAGTTGTACCCTCTTTTCACTTGTTCTATCATTTCTAGATGATGAACCCTTGTTGTCTGGACACTTGAAAGATGGATGACCAAACTCTCCACAGGTGTAACACTTTCCTGAAAATGTAGTAGAACCTCTACCACCTCCAAATCTTCCTCTATTACCTTTCCATCCACCTCTGAAATCATACTGTCCCTGTCCTTTACCAGTGTCTTCTTGAACCTCATTGGGTTGCTTTTGTGCAGGGGCTGCTCCTCTTCCCCTGTTGTGTCCTCTTCCTCTCATGGACTTATCATGTCCTCTATTCAGCTTTTCTTCAATCCTGATTGCCATTTGATAACAATCCTCCACATTCTTAGGGTTAGCTAACACTAACTCATCCTGTATGTTAAACCTCAAACCTGCCAAGTACCTAGCCACCTTTTCTACCTCATTCTCATGATGACCAGATCTCATACTTAACAGATAAAATTCCTCAGTATATGATTTCACATCCCTGTCTTTCTGCTTTAAAAATTGCAGCTTCTTAAACATCTGGATTTCATAATCCCTTGGCAAGAATTTACCCTTTATCCTTGCTACCATCTTATCCCAAGAAGTGATCTTAGACTTCCCTTGCTTCCTTCTCTCAGATTGTATATAATCCCACCATACCAAAGCATGACCTCCTAACTTGGTCTTTGCAATTTTTACCTTCTGATCCTCAGCAACATCTTCACATTCAAAGTGATTATCCAGTGCAGCAATCCAATCCAACAACTCATCTTCATTCAAGCTTCCAGTATACTTGGAAACATCAACCTTTACCTTAGGTTTTTCACTCTGCACTGCCTTTAACAGTTTTGCCAATCTCTGGTCTTCAGCATCCAGATCTTCAGCTACCTCTTCATACTCTTCAACAGTATCTGCATCTTCTTCAGACTCACTGTCTTCCACTTCCCTCTTTTTGTTCTTTTCCAGGGCTATCAGCCTGGCTTGAAGTGCTTCAGCAAGCTCCTTCATCTTCCTCATCTCTCTAGCATGTTTCTCCTTCATTTCCTGCAATTCCCTTGCAGTACCATTACCCTTAGGAGGCATTTTGTCAACCTCTCAATCACAACACACAACTCACACAATCAACTCTATCTCTACCTCTGCCCTTTCAGTGACAGAATCAACACACAACAGCCCAGACCTTTTGCTGAGCTCTGATACCACTATGATGCAGAGGCATCCACACTATATCATTCGCATATAGCATGAATGTCTGCAGACCAACCTCATCATCATCATCTTCGCCATCATCATCATATTTCGGCTTTACTCTGTCAGCATCATGTTTCCGAAAACCAACAGCATCATCATCATGTCCGATCAGCGCGAACATCCTCCTGACGTCCACTGTTCACCTCACCGACAATTTCCGTCTTCTCTACCTTCAACATCATCATGATGTTCAACAGGCGCAAACATCCTCCGGTTGCACTGTTCATCGGGCGCCAAGCTCTAGCGGCCTCATCATGATATTTAACATCACCTTCGTCAGCAGGATATTCAACATCCGGTTGCTCCAAATATCCTGATGACGACCTTCAACACCTTCCCTTCGATGCTCCGATAGCCGACGACACAAGCTTCAGCATCATGATATTCAACAGGATAACGAACATCCGGTTCTTCCCATTTATCCTGATGATGACAAACCCTAACTCCTCGCACCGTTCACTCGATGCTGACGTCACCCGATATCCTGATGACGTAGATCCTGATGACGATGACGTCACCCGCAGTTTCACAATATCCTGCTGCTCTGAAATGTCCTGATGACGTATATCATGATGATGATGACGTCATATCCTGATGACCTTCTCAATACTTAGTCAAAAAAACACAACTTCCACTCCCGCATCTACTCGCGATATGCGGATGTTTGGCATTCCCTATATGATGATCCTGATGCCGATACACTCCTCGGCTCCTCCTGCTGATGATCACCCCAACGAACTCACTCTTCATGAAATCGACATCATCATGCTGATCTCATCCACTTATCCGGATGATGATGTCCGAACTGTCTGCAGGATATTTGCAGAAATATCCTGATGATGCCGTTTCGGCAAACTTCTGCACTTAGCGAAATCTCACTTCGCCGATCCCCCAGGGATGACCCGATCCAACCTCAGGGTGATCTTCCAACTCCAGTTTATCGACTTGACCTAGCACATGAGGATGCTAGGCTTCTCAGCATCTGTCGACCGCGATCCTGTGCACCTGCATGCAAACAGAAAACAACCTAACATCTAACCTACTGTACATTGCCATTCCACCGATCAGATGAGTCAACCGGTGGAATGGATCAGTATATCCATGAAAACCTCTCAAACCAGCAATCGATTACAGGAAGGAGATCAAACAGAAAACAAAATAGGATCTTTATTGATTCACAGATGTAATACAATATGATGTTCTTCACACAGAACACTCAACCTACTCTGCGCAATACAATACTAGACTGCCGATCGATTATCTACAATCAACCGATCCCATGCTTATAAAGATTTCAATATGAGTACTACTGACCCGACTCCAAGCGGCTGGGAACTCTCCAAGCGGCTGGGAGATCCAATCGAACATACATCATGACAGCTATTACAACTAACTAGCTAAAAATAGCAAAAGCCTGGTCAGCATGATCTTATCCTGATCAGCATGACCTTATTACATGCAAATGGTCTGACAGACCTTCTTGGAAACACAAACAAGACCTAAACTACTAACTGCCTTATCATGACCAGCTGTCAGGTAGGTGCTCCTGCACCAACTCTCCTACAACATTTACTTCAGATTTGTCTAGTTGGGTTACAACCCCGGCTAACTTTGTAGGGGTGAGTCCTAAAGTTTTACATATCCCTAATGGCATAACATTAGCAGAGGCTCTAGAATCTACCATGCAATTGTACAATTTTTTTTGAAAATTCTTAAGGTTAACAAGAAAGGAGGAGACTTCTTCTTTTCTATATACAACACTACATTAGTGTTTGCAAGTTGTTCAAGACTTTTACTCTTGTCCTTAACATGAACCTCTAGACTTATTGTGTTTTCCCTGAGACTTGATTCATCTAAAGATTTCATAAAAGCAATCCTAACCCCTGGACTTTTCAACAATTCATGTAAAGGCACATTCACTTTTATTTTCCTAATTTCTTTAGATAAATAATTCATCAACTTTGAAGCATCATTAGGTTCTATTCTTCTTACCTAGACCTTTGGTGATGGTGAAGTACCAGAGACCTGATAATTTGCCTTAAGAGGTGGAGGATTATTACTTGAATGCAAGTCAAGTGGTGTATTAAGATTATTTGGAGGTGTGGAAGTAGTGAAAGGACATCTAGATTTGTTATTACTCCTTAGGTTGTATGTGTGATTCTTTTGAGACTGCTGAAGTGCTTGGACTTCATCTGCCTCAACTAGTACTTCATTCTCAGTTTCAAATAGAAATTGAAAGGTCTCCAACACTAGAGCTGATTCAGGATATAACAAACTTTCATTATACTATGACTCATCTTCTTGTATCTGATCCTCTTCTTTTGATGAGAAGGTGAAACTCTCTAGAACCATGGCTGATTCATACCATGAAGGTACTATCTCATTTACTTTGGGATTCAAGAACTCAGATGTAGGACTTTGCACCTCTACTTTGAAGATGCTCACTACCAAGTGAAACTATGGACAATCAAGCTTAGCATGGGCACTCGTGTTATGAATTCTGCACCAGTTCTTGAAAGCTACATTTGCTACTTGTATCTTAGTAGGTTGTTTAGATTCCTGATTGTCTGGATTCTCAAAAGAAGCTAGGGTGCCATTATTTGGTCTCGTGTTCTAGATTCTAGGAGGCTTAGGCTGATTGGAATTTCTATTGTCATTTCCATGAGCCTTATTATCTCTATTGTAATTTCTATTCTATGTTCCTTGTCCATAGCTCTGATGATTACCATCTTGATTATTTTGATGACCATTATTTTAATAATTTTGACCATAGAAACTCTGATTTCTCATATAAGTGACCTTTGTAGTCAACCTTCTTAGGTGAGCAGTGATTTCAGTCACCTCATCTCTATCATCTTGTGCTTTAGCTACGTAAGCATCTTGTAGAGCTTGAAAAAATGACAGGGCATTGCACTTGTCATCATTAGCAACATGGCCTATGTATAGAACCATAGCACGAGTAGGCACTAGATTAAACACTAGAGTATGAATAGGCACTAGATTAAACACTGGAGTATGATGTATCAGTGCTCCATTGAACTACTGCATTTGATTAGGAATTGTAGCACCTCCAAGACTCACTAAAGGTCCATGGCCTATTCGCTGCATCTCCTAATTTATTTTCACCACTTCCTTATACGCTTTAGACAATGTTGTTACTATAGGTACTTGTCTCTTGACAAACATTGCAGTTAAAGGATCCAAAGCCGCATAATACATTTGTAACACTGTAGGATCAGTTACAATATAAGGAGCTTCCAACCTTGAATAAGCTTTTTGAAAGCGATCATTAATGCAGTTATGAATTTTCCTTCACTTCTTTTTGTCTCTGCTAACCTATGATACAATGATGGTGACTCTATTGGAATTCTAAACCTAGACAGGAATGCTTCCTCCATAATCGCCCAACTTGTGATGTGATTATTGGGGAAATTGACATACCAGCTATAAGTTGGTTCGATTAAGGTAAAATGAAACAACCTACATACCACATCTTCATGTGCTATCCTTTCCCTGAAGAAAGTTTCTTTGAAGATCCTTATGTGATCTTCTGCATCCTGATGTAATTGAAATTTTGGACATATCTTGTCCAAATTCTTTGGCATGTCATGATACGCTACAAAGGTTATAGGTGAATTTACATTAAAGAATGACATGATAGGACCTCTAGGTGGAACTATACCAAATTTTGGTTGATTCTAAGGATTTATACCAAAATTCAATGGTCTAAATGTAGAAATGTTTAGATTTATAATGTTTAGTTGAATTAAAGGTGAACCTAGACTAGGAGGAGTATGTGATGAACTCCCTAGCTGAAAAGTCCCAGGACTTGAAATTAAGGGATTATTTGTACCTTTACCTCCTCTATCAGGTAATTGCAAGAAAATATCAACTAGATTTGACCTGGACCCAGTCATCCAACTAGTCATGTTAGCTAGTTTGCACAAAGCTTGTTTTAAATCCTATCATACCCTCCTTCTAGAGCCAAAAACTATTGATATGGATGTTATACACACACAACATGAGATAAAATCACAATGAACTTAATCTATCTTGAAAGATATGGAGAATTATCAACTAATAATTCATAATCTCAAGTCTTTGGTAGTCAGGTCTTGACTGTGTTAGATTTACTCAAGGTTCAATGTAAAGTTGTTTGTTCAAGGGGCCTTACATGATTTAAATATTTATTACTGGCTATTTTCACTCAATCTTTACAAATATTTTCAAATTATCTTCAAAGTGGTGATCCTTTACAAATATTTGTAACTTCTCTGTTAATATTTGCATGAATTCTATAGAAACATACTCTGTATCTCAAATTTATGAAAACTACTAAAGATCTTTCGCATTTTAATGTATTTACTAGGATCCTTAACAATTTCCTTTAGATGATTGCATTTTGGCTAATTATTTAAAATACTAATAAAAAAGACAAAAGTTTAAGGTTAGAAACATGATTCAAATGGCATGAAATGTTCTGTTACTCACGCGTGTAAGATTTAACTTTCCTAGACAATTCAGAAGCAAGTAAATTCATGTATGTCATTCCAAATCATTTCACAAATCCACATACAGAATTTCAATGTTTAAAAGAAATATATCAGAAACACATTCATCAAATAACACTATGAAATAGATGTAGAAATTTGATATTTGCATTCACTAATATATGTTTGCCATTTCAAATTTACAATGTTCAATAACTTCAAATCTTCTGAATATCAACAAAATCATTAAAACTTATAGACATTTTTACAAATATAGAAAGGAAACAGGATGTTCCACATTGTCCTTCCTATAGACAGGAAAATTCCTTCTCAATTCACTATGCTCAAAGCACTCTCCCTAGTCACTTATCTTGTAAACTCTGGTGTTTTCTATGTCAACCATGTGCACTAGAATATGTCTATCAAAGATTCTTATATAGACCTAAGTCTTATGTATCGGTTACAAAATTCTCATCAATGGTCATGATTCAAACTACAATATCCATGGTGAAAACCTCGCTAGCTATGCTCCAGTTGTCACCTTAGGAATATCCTTAGAATATGCTCCTTGCCAGTTGTCATTCTCAAAACATCTTGAGAGAATATTCTTTAGTCATGAAGATGCCTTTAGAATGTTTTAAAATGTTAAAGTGTCTTCAAAAAGGTTGACCTTCTATCTTTGATTTTCTGCAAGTGCAAAACAATGATAAAATAATAGGTAAAATAATCATATTATTCACTATCCCCTGTATCTTCTATTTGTAGATCTTCTTTCTTCTTTCTCATGTACTCTGTATAACTTTCCACCAATGCTGATATGGAAGCATGACTTGTTCTCTAAGATCCATCCCATGTATACTGCTGCATTTCCACACTCTTCTTCAATGTCTATGCTCTGCCTTCCATATCCTCTATTCTTTTTTGATATTTCTTAATTTTGGCACTTAGCTTCATTATCTTTCCCATTGCTTCTTCATTCAAGTTATTAATGGGGTCATTAACTCATGGTTGGAAAGTATATTTAAATACTTCTACAGTTGTATCTACATTATATACATGAACCTTAGAACAATGATGCTTCACCAAAAGCTGCACTATCCTCACATGTTTATTTAGCAGGTCTTGAGAAGTTTTCTCTAGATCTTGCACACTAATGATACATGGTCTAAGTATACCCTCTTCAAACTTCAATTCCATCCTATAACGGGGTATTTAAAAAACAACATTCACATTTAATACCCCTTCATTAACCAATTAATCTATATGCCCCTCCATAGCATTAAGCTTCTTTAGCTAATCTCTATTTTGTAATACTCTTGATTGACACTTTTGTAGAAGGGTGGAACAATTATTCTTTTGTCAAGGTGTTATTCCAATTGCCAATTGCAATTTTTTATATTTCCTCTCCCTTTTGAATGAATGTTTTGACATACTCTTCAAGTATGTTGGCTTCGTGTCTCTTATTATCCATTTCATTTATTTGTTCCCTAGATAAATTAGCTAATTCTGAAGGCAGCTCTGGTAAGCTCTATCTAGGATCAAATATTCCCCAAATGAATTGCTATAATTGGGCAATGTGCTCTTTCAGCTTTATCATCTTCTACTTGTCTTTTCTCATTTTACTAGCAATTAATTCAGTCATCTCCTCTAACTCATCAATATGTTGTTTTCTATTAACATGCCCCAGGTTCATACTAATGACATTATACTTGTCCATTCCTATTTCTCCTTTTTCTTTGTCTACTTTTGGAACTGCCATTTGTACAGTCCTTGTCCTTGAGGGATCTCTCTTTATTGTAGACATTATTCTTGTCTTTCTTTTACCTCTTCTATTGGCTTCATTGGATAATAAATCATTTATATCAATAGGCATCAGTTGCACTACTGACTCTTGCCTCACCTCAAACCTACCTAAGATGGTACTTGTACACTAGTACCTGCAACTTTATCATTCATTACGTCCTCCTCAGGTTCTTCTGTTATGACTTCCTCTTGCTCTTGTTCTTACTATTGTTCTTCTTGTTCCTCTTGTTGTTGTTGTTGTCATCATTGTTGTTGTTCCTAAAGAGGTCGTTGTTGGGGGATTTGCTGCTCTTCAACATTTTGTTGTTCTTGATGTTGCTCAACATTTTGTTGTTCTTCCCTCCCCACTGCATGCACATATTCTTGAATCGATGCAGCCTCTTCTTGAGCAGTTTGTATATTATCTTTACTCTTTTCTTCCTTTGCTTGGTTCCTTAGTATTTCTTTGGCAGCCTCTTTAACTTCCTCCATAATACGTCTTGGCCCCAAGTTATCAAAAGGATTGGTCATCTCTGTATCTTCTTTTGATTGTGTAGTAGCTTTTGGATCTTGTGATGTTGCTGCCTTTTGTGATGCACTTGCATCAAACACTCCTAACATGAGGTGAGTCTTTGGTATTTGTCTTTCCTCTTCCTCCTCACTACTCAATTCCATGCTATCATCACTGCTACCCTCATTTTCACCTTCCTCTTTGCCATCTTCAACATCATCAACCTCTTCAATTTTATCAACATCAACCACCTCTATATTCTCTTTTGTGGGTGCTTGGGCCATTGATGCCTTTCCCATCATCTCTTCTCGGTCATTTCTTTTTTGACCGATATAAACCCTTGTATTTTCTCTTGCTGGGTTTGTGTTTCCATAGGTGGTTGTTGAGCCTCTGATGTCACTTGAACACTGGGTGTTTTTATAGGCACTATGGGTGTAGGTGTCTGCTTTGATACTGCATACGCCTTTAGTAGATTCTGCTCTATTGTGATAGCTACAACAGATGTCCCTTCCTTTTCTAATGTATAGGTTCCCACAAGGATGGCCACTATTATCCCTAATGCATAACGGTCTAATAGTGTGGCTCCAACATTAATTTTGGCTATTCTAGCCTCTACCACTTGCCTTTTTCTCCTCAAGAAATCATCAAAATTATCTTCACTCTCTAAGCTTCTCTTTTTACCTTTCTTCCCCTGGTAAGTGACTGTCACTCATTTAGCCTTCAATTCTTCTATCCTCTCCTTTATCCATATATCTAAGTATGCTAATACAAAATTTGAAATATTACCTAGTGAGGTTTCTTCAGGTTGATTCTAATCTGGTTTAGTCAAAACTTCCTCATGAACCCTCTTACTGTCATAACTTGAATATAATGTATTCTCATTATCATCTGTGATGTCTTGGGGTACCTCAATCCCTCCCAAGGTTCTTATTTGATCAAGGGTCAATCTCTGATGAGCCCTTTTCTTGACTTTAACTTCACTATCATAGTCAACCCAAAAAACTTCAATGTGAGGCTGATGTTTAAACTTTTTGTCCACAAAGTTATGAATCCTTTTGAATGGATCAAAAGGTTGAGCTAGATCAAAAGTTGGAAAACCATAATATATCAATTCTGCCTCTAAGACCTTACCCATTTCTTCATTAAAACACTGATACCTTCCAATAACAAATGGAAATTTGATGTTTCCCCTATTAAACCCTAGCAATACTACCCTGTCTGACAGGTACCTTTGTAATCTAAAAGGTTTTCCTTTGAATCCCTCAGTTCTAATGTATGTAAAAGTAGGGAACTGTATATACCAAGCACTATGCAATGTGATTGCATTCTTTTCTACTTCAGACAATCTTTGATCTTTTTCTCCTATCAATATCCTCACCATGTACATGGAAAACACATCATTTACCCTTACCCAATTCTTCCCTACATTTTACTCCTGTATGTCCCCGTAGTTATCATATACTAACTTCTGCCCTGGTCCACTTCCTAATGTGCCAATCCTCTGTATCCCATTCAATTGTATCTTGGTTGCACATGAATATACAATGTAAGATGAAATGAAGAACCTCTTTTGTTTATTGAATCTAAAAAATTGTGCATAAATGGCATTACTGGTGGCCAAAGCCCAATGAACATCCCCTGTTTCTTCTCTAATAAATTGTATCATAGAAAACATCCATGGCTCGAATGTAGCAGCATCCTCTAAACCCATTAGTCTGCTTAGTAATGTAATCATGGTGTATACATTCTCCTTGAAATCCAGCTTGTATAAATACTTTGGTACCCTAGCAGTTGCCTTTGGCTTCTTATCTAAAGAATACCACCCATAGAATATTGCAGTTTTATAGGATGCTTCATTTTTCTTAAAATCCTCTTCATACTTTGTTGTATCTATTTGCTTCAATTTTTTGGTGATCTTTAACCCAAAGGTTTTCGCTATACCCTTAACAAACAAATCTACAAATACCACCCCATTATATTTTACCTTCTTGGAATTCATATCATATTTCTTTATACATTCAATAACTAGGTCCCTAGCCTCCATTGCTAATGGGAATCCTATAGCATGATATAATCCTACATCCCATATGTTCTTCATGGCCAAAGATGCACCAGTCGCTCTAATCTTTGCTAACAGTTCCTCATAATCAAAATCTCCAATTTTCATGTCCACTACCCTTCCTCCTAAAGAGTATATCTGTGAATTGTAACCTTTAACTTCAAATTCTTCTTTAACTCTTATATCTTTCTTTTTGGCCTTTCCAGCCATTTTCTCAATTTTCTTTCCCTTTGGCAGCATCCTGAAAAGATACACTCATTTTACAACCATGTCCATATTTTTACTAGGGTTTTTTACCATATAAATTTACCATTTAACCTTTAACCCTACTATTCTATCTTTTTTTCCTTTTTTTGAATTCTATATGTATACCCCACCAGGTTCAAATTCCATAATTTATCACAATGATTAATTAAATTTAAACCATTCTTGCTATTTTACTGTAATCACTGTAAAATTACCGTAATCAAATCTCATTAAATGCAAGTGGGATCTTAGATACATAGTTGACTTTGCAACTGTTGACCTTAATACTGTTGACAAGAGATTTACCATTCAAATTTACCGCAACTGCCTTGAACTCACAATTTGCCTTTGAATCGCACTTCACCTTAGCTCTGTAAAATGCTTTGCAACATGAACTCTGAATGCAATTGTGAAGATTAACACAATTGGAATTCTTTTTACTCTCTTGCAATTAGGTATTCCTTGTGGTAGATATGCATTAAATGCTGTAACTAATATATGCAATTTGATTTTCCCTTTACTTTTTGTTGTTCGATGCATAATTTGAATTTTGTATATGTTGGCTGCTTTGCACTTTTTATTTGTATATCTTATACATGCATTTTTACTAAGATGCAAAGACAGAGTGATGACATCACTACCAACATTTTGACTTAAGAACACTTTTGATGTTAAATTTACCTTTCATATTTTAAAACATGCATGTGTTACCTTTATGCATTCACAATCTTCCACTTTACTTGTTTTTGTATATTAGTTTGTATATATTTCATGTATATCTTATTCAAGTGCCAAACATACAAACGTGAACCTATCAGATTTATAAAATATCTTGGAATCACCTTTGGGTCTAGTTTTGTATCTATTTCCTTTGTATCACCTTTTTGTATATCATATAGATACAACTTTCATATGCGCGTGATGTTGACTTTCTTACTTTTTGTTATGCATAAATGCACGTTACTCACAATTTAATTCTAAGTTCAAATATGTCATTGTATCCTTCCCCTTTTGTATATTTAATAAATACATCTTAATATACAAGCCTGGACCTCACCTGAAGTTTATAAGTTTTAAAATCTCTAATCGCGTCCGGACTTGTATATGTATGTTAGATACAACTTGGGATACAAACATTTATACAAGACATATCAAGAAGTATAATGCAATCCGACAGACCAAAAGAAACCCACATGCATGATACATACAGAAAAAACAATGTATATCAGATACACATTGACCTTCCACATAAAACAGCCTAACTTTCAAAATACATGGAATTTCTGAATTGTTCAAAAGACAACCCTAGCTATTTTTTGACAAAGATTTAACTGGTAACAACCATTTTCTACCAAGTATTATACAACATGAATTCCAAGCATTGAGGACATTTTACTCATACCACCAAGCAAGCAGAATCAAACTGCACAAAAATAAAAGTGACAACAGGGGTCCTCATTTTGCTAAAGGGTAAAATGGGGCATGTTGTGAACATCACAACAAGTTTGTCAGGATCAAAACAAAATATCATCCCTCAAAGGTGGAGATGGATCAACCATTACTAATCCCAAAGACATCCAAATAGAAATCCTCAACTTCTATCATGAACTATTGGCTAGCTTGGAGGCATCCAACTTTAAGTGCCAACAACCTTTCTTGGATCTTATTCCCTCAATTTTGAATGAAGCAGATATTCAGATGTTGGAAGCACAATTCTCCATGGAGGAACTAAAAATAGTGGTATTTCAAATGCACCTAGATAAAGTTCTGTGGCTGGATAGTTTTTTGGCTGGCTTCTACCATAACTTTTGGAGTATTGTGGAGAAGGATGTCATGGATATGGTGGAGGAATCAAAGATGTCTGAGCAAATCGTTAAAGACATAAACTCTACTCTCATATCTCTGGTCCTGAAGAAGAATGAGGAAGATTCTCTAACAGATTTCAGACCCATATCACTTTGCAATACAACTTATGAAATCATAGTGAAAGTGATGGAGAATAGGTTAAAATTGGTGATGCCCAAGATTATCTTGCAAGAACATAGTGGTTATACTCCAAAAAAGGTGATCATGGATGGAACCATAATAGTACATGAAACAATCCACTCAATCACTTCCTCTAATCAGTTGAGCATGGTAAGCAAATTGGATGTAAGCAAGGCATATGATAGAGTTAATTGGTAGTTTTTTGTCACCATCTTACAGTGTTTCAGGTTTATCCCATCTTGGCTAAAGTGGATATATAGCTACATTTCGACAGTTAGATATTTGGTTTTGGTAAATGGAAGCCTAGTTGGCCTCTTTGAGCCCACTAGAGGACTTTGACAAGGAGATTTCTTGTCACCTTTTTTATTCATCATTATAGAGAAGCACTTGGCCTCACCATCAATTATAAAACTACTCAAGGACTGTGGAATGGAGTGTATATCACTAATAACATTCCACTTACCATGCACCAAAAATTTATAGACAACACCATCTTCTATGTCCACCATTAGCAAAACACAAACCATCAAGGACACATTGGATATGTATATAATTGCATCAAGCTAACTGAATAAAAACAAATCCTATATTTTATTCTTCAATACTAAGAGTGCAATTAGGCACAAAATTGCAACCCTACTAGAATTCAACATTGACACATTCCTAAGCAAATATCTTGGAGTACCTCTCTTCAAAGGTGCAATTAGAACAAGTCTGTGGGAGGAAACAATAAGCAAATGCAGGCTCAAATCCTCATCTTGGAAAGGAAAGTAGCTCACAATGGCTGGGAAAATAACAATGGTCAGGGTAGAGCTCTCCACCATTCCCATTTACCTATTGTCAAGCACCCAAATTACAGGGAAAGAAAATGGGATCATCGAAGGCATATTAAAGAAATTCCTATGGGAAGGAGCAAAAGATTCACCTAGAATTCTTCTTGTTAGCTAGAATACAGTGTGCAAGGACAAGGTGAATGGAGGCCTCAGACTAAAGAAGATAAAATTGCAAAACAAAGCTCTTGGAGCAAAAGTGATATGGAAAATGCTCGAAAGTCCCACAACATGCTGGTGCCAAATTTTGTAGAGCAAATATTTGGATTTGCAAGAGCCCACTATTGGAACCTTCAAATTTTTGCAAAATTTGAAGGTCCAATGACGAAAAAATCAATTTTAGCACTCAGAAATGCACCTAAAAAAATTGCCCCAGTAACCTACTTTGGAGTGTCATAATTCAGAGCCTATTCAATTTCATTCCAAATCACTTGACAAGCATGTTTATAGACCATATGTTAGTGTACATATCCGATTTCAACCTCTTGTGATCAATTTTGACTGGGTTTTCAAGTATCAAGTTGAAGTGTTTTGGAAAGGTTTGTTGTTTGTATAGTGTGAAATCTGCCCGGGAGCTCAACTTTGGAGGCCAATATCTAGCAGCTGGATGATGTTCATGACAAACCAGTTAGTGTTCTAGATTTACCCTATGATAATCTACTTCCATGCCAGTTTTCAAAACCCCAACATCTCATTTGATTTTTTTTAGGTCAAAAGCAAATGCAAATAGTTCTATTTTTACATCTGCATTTCTAGAAAGTTGTAGAGAGGTCAACTTTGGCCTTTAATATTTCATGAAAGAAGTGGATTGGAAAGAGACCCTCTTGCAGACATGCTCATTTGACCTAAATGAATTGATCTCCCAAGTAGCAGCCTCCCAGGAAGAGATTTGGTATTTTTTTAGGGTGGTGACTTGGTGAGCCCTAATTAGGTTTTTGACATTTGTGTTGTGAGGTTCACAACACACCCCATTTTATCCTTTAGAAAAATGAGGGACCCCTATTTTTTCTTTTTCTTTTGGCATTCATTGGTTCTGCTTGCTTGGCAGTATGGGTGAAATGTCCTAAGTGCTTGAAATTAAGGATGCATAGTTCTTGGAAAGAAAGGGTTATTACTAATAGAATCAACATGAAAATTTAGTTGGGGTTGCCCTTTGAACAATTTGAAAATTCCAGGTATTTTGAGAGTTATGCCAATTTTTGGGAAAATTTAATGCGTGGTGGTTTTGGTCAAACTATATCTCATATACATTGTCTTTTGTATGTATTTTGGATGGAGTGTGCTTTTGGTTTGTCGAGTTATGTTAAGCATTTGGTTTAAGTCCTGTGTGGGGTTCGCATCTCAAGTATTCCAAAATACATACTAATACAAATCCGGACCTGATAGATGTTTATGTTGGGTTTTATAATGTTTGAAATCCGTATTTGTATTTATATGTCATAACATATGTATTACATATGCAAATTCAAATATACATTGGCGGATATCAATGGGAATTCAAAAGTAGCATATACGGTCTTTGTTACCTCATGTGCATAGTTAATACATTGCGAGTATTAAACATTCTTATACATATGCATAGGCAAATCTGAAAAGAAAATTCATTTGAGTTCTGAAAACAGGAGTGAAAGGTTATTTGTATGTATAAATGTTTGTATCTAAAATGCAGATACAAGTTCGGACCTGATTAGAGAGTTAAATTTTGAGAACTTTAGGTGAAGTCCGTAGTTGTATATTATGATGCATGTATTCAATATGCAAAAAAGAGAAGGTATAATGGTAGATGTGAACTAATGATTAAAATGGTAAAATGAAGAAATATGCATAGCGAAAAGTGAAAAGTTAACATCGTGGCTACATGTTTAAAAGTGCATGTATATGATATGGAAAAAAATAATACAAATGGAAATGTTTACAAAGGAAGATCCGAAGGTAATTTCAATCTAGTTCATAAACCCAATAGAGTCCACATGTGTATGTTGTTGTGATTGCATAAGATATACAAAAGACATATATCTCGTAAATTGATTGGTATCATAGATAAGAAAAGGTATGAGGATGTTATTAATGGAGAATCTATTAATGGTATCAATGACAAATATGAAGAGACTGATCAAACAATGCAACCAGTAAAGGAACCATCTACAAGTGAAGTTTTATTCAGATTTGAACGAGGATGAAGTTACAAAAGATCAGATCTCCACTTGGGATCAAGATTGCAATATTAAGGATGTTGCTGAAGATACAATGCCTGAAGAATGTGTTAGCAATGAAATAAGCAAAGAAGCAAATCCACTTGATAGTGAACAAATAATACATCCAGTTGTAGCCAAGTACCATAGTGACACAATTGATGAAAAAGAAATTGACACACCTGAAAATAGTTGTAAATTTTTTTCAAACCCATTGTATGATCAAATAATAGAAGATCAAATGACATTCTGCCAGGGTGTGCCAGAACATGAATTTTATGTATATTCAAATCCATTTTATAAAGAGGATGAAGCATTTTCAGACAATCAGGAGGATGTATCAACTTGTGAAGTAAATGACTATAAAATCAATGCATCTGGTTTTTCATTTCTTGACAATCATGAGTATTGCAGTGATGATGAGAAAAGTAAAGAATACAACAACAATGTGGTGAATGAAGAAGCATGTTCACTCAATGGTGAGAAAATTTCAAATTTATTAACGATAGAATATCAAAGGCATGTGCATAAAAATGGTCATGAGCTTCTGTGCCCTGTTCACATAAACTTTGACAAAGATAATGTTCCTTGTCTATTTGTCTTTCCTTCCCCAACTAAACAAGATAATGTTGCATCAAACTATGAGGGAAACAAATATACTGATGAAATTGTCATATCCAATTATTTTAAGCACTATTGTGATGTTAATCCTAATGGAGGTTTATGTGATCTCAAGTATAGTTCTCACAATAGTGGAGGAATTCTTGAAGTTGATCAATAATTTATGTGTATCCCTATTCAAGAAGAGTTATGTAAATTAGAATTAGAGATGCCGGGCTCATATGAAAATGATGTTGATTCACATATCGTGGATGGTGAATGTTCAACATTGGCTAATTCAAATGTGCATAATGATGACTGTATGGATCAGAAATCAGTGTCACTCCCAATTAGTGATATAAAAGAGATGGAAAGTATTTCATATCTGATTGTCTCAGAAGATGTGGATATGGCAGATTTCTTAGACTCATATAAGAGGTATTCGGATGATGGAATCAATAACATAGATGGTTATGATTGTTTTGCTTCATACACACCCAGAAGTTGCTTGCTTAGTTTGCATCTATGGCCATATGATAATTTCAAATTTTTATACAAACTTATGATGAAATTAGACCTAATGAACTTGGCTATATGGTGGGTTATAAATATTTTTAGTTTTCAGTTCAGCTGGGAGCTCAATCCATGATATAGAATAGTGACCAAAATGATGATGTTGTAAATGTCTTCAAGGGGAGTTTGATGAAATCAGATCAGAATAAGATATATGATAGAGGTAAGATCAGGATTTTCTTTTTCTGGTGGCCTTGTGCCATTAGTTACGGTGTGGTTCTTCATACCAATTTAGAGTGAAGGAGATTGTACTTTATTGCCCAATGGACAAGGCACTTGGTCTGCTCTTCTAGAAATATGGGATCTTGCAATGTCCATAAGGGGAATACATCCCCAAGAAAGAGCCACTATTGGAACCTTCATTTTTTTGCAAAATTTGAAGGTCCCATGGTGAAAAAATCAATTTCAACACTCAGAAATGCACCTAAAAAGATTGCCCCAGTAACCTACTTTGGAGTCTCATAATTTAGAGCCTATTCAGTTTCATGTAAAATCACTTGACAATCATGTTTATATACCATATGTTAGTGTGCATATCCAATTTCAGCCTCCCGTGATCAATTTTGACTAGATTTTCAAGCATCAAGTTGAAGGGTTTTGGAAAGGTTTGTTGTTTGCACAGTGTGAAATCTGCACGGAAGGTCAACTTTGGAGGCCAATATCTAGCAGTTGGAAGATGTTCGTGACAAACTAGTTGGTGTTCCAAATTTACCCTATGATAATCTACTTCCATGCCAGTTTTCAAAACCCCAGCATTTGATTTGATATTTTTTCAAGGTCAAAAGCAAATGCAAATAGTTCTATTTTTACATCTACATTTTTAGAAAGTTGTAGAGAGGTCAACTTTGGCCTTTTATATTTCATGAAAGAAGTGGATTGGAAATAGACCCTCTTGTAAACATGCTCATTTGACCTAAATGAATTGATCTCCCAAGTGGCAGCCTCCCAGGATGAGATTTGGTATTTTTTTGGGGTGGTGACTTGGTGAGCCTTAATTAGGTTTTTGATAGTTATGTTGTGAGGTTCACAGCATGCCCCATTTTACCCTTTAGAAAAATGAGAACCTCCTTTTTTTCTTTTGCTTTTGGCGTTGCTTGGTTCTGCTTGCTTGGCGGTATGGGTAAAATGTCCTAAGTGCTTGAAATTAAGGATGCATAGTTCTTGGCAAGAAAGGGTTGTTACTGATAGAATCCACATGAAAATTTAGTTGGGGTTGCCTTTTGAACAATTTGAAAATTCCAGGTATTTCGAGAGGTATGCCAATTTTTGTGAAAAGTCAACGCATGATGGTTTTGGTCAAATTGTATCTCATATACATTGTCTTTTGTATGTATTTTAGATGCAGTGTACTTTTGGTTTGTCAGGTTATGTTATGCATTTGGTTTAAGTCCCATGTGGGGTTTGTATCTCAAGTATTCCAAAATACATACTAATACAAATCTAGACTCAATAGCTATTTATGTTGGGTTCTATAATGTTTGAAATCCGCATTTGTATTTGTATGTCATAATGTATGTATTACATATGCAAATTCAACTATACATTGGTGGATGTCAATGGGAATTCAAAAGTAGCATATAAGGTCTTGGTCACCTCATGTGCATAGTTAATACATTGCGAGTATTAAACATTCTTATACATATGCATAGGCAGACCCGAAAAGAAAATCCATTTGAATTCCAAAAATAGGAGTAAAGGGTTATTTATATGTATCTTTGTATGTATAAATGTTTGTATCTAAAATGCAGATACAAGTTTAGGCCCAATTAGAGAGTTAAATTTTGAGAACTTTAGGTTAAGTCTGTAGTTTTATATTATGATACATGTATTCAATATGCAAAAATGAGAAGGTGCAATCGCAATCATGAACTAATGATTAAAATGGAGAAATAAAGAAATATGCATAGCAAAAAGTGAAAAGTTAACATTGCGGCTACATGTTTAAAAGTGTATGTATACGATATGCAAAAAGCTAATATAGATGGAAATGTATACAAAGGCGGATCTGAAGGTAATTTCAATCTGGTTCATAGACTTGATGGAGTCCGCATGTGTATGTTGTTGCGATTGCATAAGATATAAAGAAGACATATATAAGGAAATATGCAAAATGAAAGAGAAGAAATTAAAGTGTGTAAAGGTATGTCGTGCATGGTTTCAAGATACAAAAGGTAAACTTAACATCGAAAAGGCACTAAGTTGAAATGTGGTTATTGTTCATGGTGGACTATGGTTGACTAATGTGGTTATTGACATGTGTTATGATAACATTATTGTTATTATAGTTTATGTTGTGACATGGTTAGTTGATAGTTAATTGATTATGTAGAATAATGTTACTATGCTATATGGATTTAATGTTGTCTGATTAGAGATGTTTGTGTTTATTGTTATTCTTGTGAGCAGGGACGGTGTAGTATTACTCATTTCAAGCACGCTACTGTTGATAACTGAGAGGGGGGGGTGAATCAGTTATCCTAATTAATTCCCTTATTGAACTTTCCTTTTAATTGATGCAGCATAGAATCAAACAAAAACATTAATCATGAAATAAGAAACACATGACACAGTATTTTTGACGTGGAAACCCTGTTAAGGGAGAAAACCACGGGGTGATTAACCCAAAATTATTCTCTGTTAGAAGAATAGGAAATTACAAAAATGGCACTTGCCAATTAGGGCTCACTGCCCGAGCACACTGCTCACAAGAGGCCCACTGCCTACAAGAAGACACACTGTCTACAAAGTGATGAGAATCACAGTCTTGAACTGATTGGAAGCATCTGCATATGCTGGGGTTCAGTTCCGGTTAGGCTCAGTACACTGATCTGCTGCACTTCATCTTTCCTCTGTTCTTTATTCTGCTATCTTTCACATACCGGATCCTTTTTGCTACCTCTGCTCTTATCTGGACTTATTCGCATATATCTCCACAACAACACCACACTTCACAACTAAATCCATCCTCTATATATATCCGCACAAGTAATTTCATCACCTTTCTAGTCGGCATCCGGAACAGTCTAGTTTCTTATAAACTCTCATTCTGTCGGCTGAATCCTTCCTCACCAAGCAATGCGGATCAAGCATATACTTGTAGATATCATTAATCATGTCGGCCAAACATGATTCATGCCTTCACAACCTCTGTCATCAACAGTAACCCATCCGGAAAGCAGTCTGATACTCTGCCAGTCAGTTCTTCCTCTGTTATCATTGTCTCTCAGGAATCTGGTACTCAACCAATCATATCTTTTTCCTTGTCCATCACCGGAGGCTAAATCCTTGGAATATACCACTCAAGGTAGTCCTCTTGACTTCCCCAAATCCGCACTGCACCAAGACACTTCCTCTGAGAGATCCAGACCAATCTGTCGGACCTTGCCACATGCTCTGTTCTTCTTCACCGGACCACAACATTCTTTATTCTGACTTCCGGTAGAGACACATTATGACTTGCGGATATGTGGGATGACCTTTGTTGCCATCAATGACAACAACCATGAATCCATATAGTGTCTCTTGCCAACAATCTCGCCCTTTGGCATTGATGGCAACACTTAGTGAAAAATGACTAAGTGTTTTCACTATGCTCCCCCTTTGCTGATGCTCTGTCCTTATATACAATTTCCGGAACTCCCCCTTAGTTGGATCCCTCATTTTTCACTGCTCCTCACTCCCCCTTTGACATCAATGGCAAAGGGTAGGGTCCGCACACCAAAATTTTCAAAAATTTTCTCTATATAGCCGCATATTTACATACTCACATGTACTGAAGAATGTCTGCAAAGGATGTCTGCAATTGGATCATTTCTGTAGCCCAACTTTGCTTCATTCTATCCAAAATTGAAATGTGACCACTTAGCAAAAATGCAAAAGCTTCTGCCCGCTTGAGATCTGTCGGATCTTTTGTTTGGGCGGTGGTCTGAGCATCACTGATGGCCTCATGCATAGTTTCCAACTTAGGGATTATAATCCTTCTAAGTTCTCCCATCCGGTTGGTGATGTTCTTCCTTTCCTTCTCGAGATTCTTTATTTCATTCAAGACTGCAATAGTCTGACATTCTTGATTTATTATAGAGGAAGAGAGAGGATCAAAACTTTGAGATAAGCTTTGTAGCTTATCCTGTTCCTCTTTTATTTTCTTGTCAAATGCTGCTGTTGCCTTTGACCAAGATATACAAAATTTATAGATGTCACCGCCATCCTTAAGAGCATTCTCTAAGCTCTTTATTCCAATGATTACAATCTTCCTATCTTTAGAGATTAATTCTAATATCTCTGAAAATCTCTTATCCAAAAATTCCTTCTGGACCTTTTCTTCAGCTGATTTTTCTAGAGAGTCAAAATGTGTATCAACACTGCTGACTAAGGTTTTTAGATTACCGGAAGTGGAGGCTGTCGGATCTATTTGGATTGATGGCATAATCTTTACAAGTACTCCGGAAGCAGCCTCTATCAACTCACAGTCTTCCATATGAGACTTCAGGAGCTTTTCATTTGCCTTGGCATTTGCAAATGAAGCTATCTTCATTGTTTGTACCGGAGAGAGAGAGTCAAAATCAAATGGGCCTTTTAGAAGCTCCGGTTCATCAATCTCTAAAGTTTCTTTACTCAAAAATTGTTGAACAGTTTGTGCAGTGTCTCTTGCCGGAGACAGATGTTTCTTTTCTTCTGCAGTCTTAGAACTGTCAACCTCTTTGTCTTTCACCACTGCTTCCTTCTCCTGTAATTGCTCTTCTTCTTTGGATCCGGAGACTGTAGGGGAAACCGGAGGAGAGATGCTAGCTTGTTCATGGGCCACTTCTTCTGGAGCAGAGGGTCCCAAGTCCTCAGTTGTTTCTGTACCTAAATCCTCTACAACAGGAAGATTGAACCTTTTGAAGGCCTTCCGGAGGATCTCTTCTGTTTCTTGGGCCACTTTGTCAGTCTCACCAAGCATGAGTTGATTCATCCTGGCTTTGCTTCTGAACTCATCTTTGCAGTCCTTGAAGATAATGTTCATTGTCTTGGGATCAATTTGAGGATATAGCTGAATAGCTATCTGCTCCCGGATCTCAAGATCTTTAGCATGAGCATTATTCTTTCTTACTTCCATTTCCTTCTCTAGGCTTTTAGGAATGAGAGATATGATCTCAATGAAAGCCTTATTGTATATGTTAAGATATTTTACTGTGGCCTCCTGCAGAGTCTTTTGGTCGGCCTCACTGAAGTCATCATATGATTCAGTCATTGGTTGAAGGTTTCCATCCACCGTGACCGACTTGATTATGCTCTCTAGAGACAGAGTGGGCTTTTCAACAGATCCTTCTGCCATTTCATCCTTGTCTTGGCCTGTGGAGGGCTTACCGGATCCTTTCTTCTTCTGTTTCTTTAATTCTTTTACTCCCTCATCTGATTCTGTTTCCTCTTCATCCTTTTGGCTTCCATAAGCCCTTGTGGCTTTTGTCTTGGATCTCTTACCGGATGCCTGGACTTCCGGTTTTGAACTTTTGGTTGTGGGAGGTGCAGGTCTCTTTGATGATCTGGTCCGGGTGGGAGCTTCAACCGGAGCACTTTCTTTACTTTTCTCTTCTTCCTCAGCCTTCCTCCTCTTTTCCCGGCTGGCATCAAGTGCCTCCTTTGAGATGCCTAGGCCTTGAGCAATGTGCTCTACTTCTTTTCTCACTTTTCTTTTAATCTCAGGTTCCCTGAGTTCTACATGTATTTTTACACTCAGCTCCTCAAAGGTTCCAAACCTTTCTGCCTTAGGATCTTTGGGCTGACTTAGCATGTGTTGAACATGCAGCTCCACTATCTGTTCATCTACTTCATACCCCATGGGCATGATCCAGACAGTCCTTGGCTCTACTGCCTCCATTAGGCACTGATCAGTGTCAACCATAAAGCACACAGAGTCTTTGTATTTTTCAACAAGAGACTGGGGAATTCTCTCTCTTGCTTGCATCATGCTCTGAAAGTTTTTGAAGTATCCCCATAGAGCTGAATTTCTCGCTTTTGCATCCCCAAGTCCATGCAAGTAGTCTCTTATCTAGACTGCAACTGGTTTGTCATTCTGCCATACCCATCCACTTGTTCCGGGTAGCTCATTCATGAAGTAGAAGAATAGACATACAATAAGAGTACCATACTTGAAGGAATTCTTCTTATCCTTCTTGATTTTCTGTATATTTTCCATCAATTGGCTTAGCAGTAGTTCGCAGAGGTCATATTCTGCATTCTTTCTTAGCATTTCAAAGGCAGTGTATACTGCAGTTCCGGATACAGAATTCTCCCTGCTGGAGTGATAGATCTTGTATCCTATTATCATTGATGCATATTTGATATCCGGATCCGAAATATCTTCAATGGTCATTGCCCTCTTGTCAAATTTTGATCCGGTGGCCTCAGTTACAATGTTGTTCTTGACAGATTTGAGGATAGGTACCCCTCCGGAAGAGTATAGACCAGTTACTGCTCTAATTGCCTCTTTTGTGATCTTGCAGGGTCTATCTAGCCATAGAAAGTTGTCATGCATCCTGCTCAGTACATACCGGACCCATTCATCTTCTTCAAAGCAGGGGAAATGAATAAATTGCTCAAATTGTTTCTTCTGAATATCCTTATACTCTGGTTTAAGCTCAAAAGCATTGTCTATCAGCTGCTTGTGATAGAGGTCTCTTAATTTGAATTCCCCAAATTCCTCAATGTTTGCATGTATGTAAACCCTAATGTCTTCGGTGTGTAAAACTCCGTGAGGAACACTAGAGAAGGCTCCTAATGGGTCTACCTCCAATGATTTGTAGGGATGTTTCTTGAATAAGGGGCGAGGTCTATCAGAGATCTTAACTATGTTTGGAGTAGCCATTCTTCAAAGATTTGCAGTGAGGTAATGAAAAACGGAGAATACCTTATGCGCCTTCGGTTTGCACGGAGTGGTTGGATTGATTTCTTTATGCAATAGCTTCGGCAGGAGATCCTTGGTGTGCTTGATGAACCTTGTTGCAGAGCTCCACTTTTCGCTTCTTCTCGAGTGCAGAATGAGTAAATGACCTTTGAGAAATCCCTTAAATTGCTCCGCGAACCCTAATATCTGTCTGCAATAAATGCTTCACCTACATCATTCCGGTTTGCCTTGTCTGGATAGGTTGGAGTATCCCGGATTAGTCCTGATCTGTGGATATCATCCGGATCTTTCAATCATGAATAAATCGAGGTAACATATTACAAGAACATCCCAAACACTCTGTCCAATCCGCAGAACAAGATAGTGCATTTCCGGATCTTTCCGGACCTTTTTGTAATCCTTTATCATACCGGAGCATCTCCCTGAACAGGTCTTATTTGATCGATCACAGCTTCTTCATAACTCCATGCGGACCTCTGAAAACTTGACTGAAGTATCTCAAGACTCATATCTACAAACCCTTTGATCCGCATCTTGTGCCACATCCGGTACCACTTGTTTGGCTGGGGGAACAAGATTTTCTTTGAGTCTCCCCCTGAGCCTGAGCTCACTTTTTAATTTCCGGAAGAAATATCAGCACCAGAGTCTGGTGCGGATCCAACCTCTACATTCTCTGAACTTTTCTTCACCCAAATCTTGCTCATCTGATTCCTAACCTCATCCGCATTCATCTTTTGTTTACCCTTGTCTTGATTCTGATTATACACCGGACCTCTTTTGTCCTGATTCTTGTTTCTGCAAACTTTAGCATTATGACCGGACCTATTGCAGATTTGGCAAATAACATTTCTTTGCATATTTGACTGATATCCTCTTGATCTGCATTGATTAGCCATATGACCTACTCTATTGCATGTGAAGCATCTACCTTTGAATGATTTGTTTACTTGCATACTTCTGCATTCATGGGATTTGTGTCCATACCTTTTGCAGTTGAAGCACTGTCCGGAGAAGGATGAATTAATCTGATTCATTCTCATTTTGCACTGATTAGCTTTGTGACCAAAGTGGTTGCAGCTGTGGCAATATCCATTGAAGGATGGATATCTTTGAGCATTTGGCTGTCTTACCGGAGGTCTTCTAGGCCTGCTTCTTGGATTTTCTGATCCAAGATTCTTCTGACCGGATCCGGAGCTTTCTCCTTTCTCATATCCCAAACCATACTTGTCATCTGTCCTCTTTTGACTTCCAAGAAGAACTTCAAGTTGAGCAGAACTTATCTTGAATTTCTCTTTATATTCATTTGCTGTTTGAAGGTCTCTTTTGAGAGAGGCAATTTGATCCTCAAGTTTTCCTTCATTATCTTTGGCATCTTCAAGATCAGATTCAAGATGTCTGATAATCCTGTCCATCTGGTGGCATTCTTCTGATTTTTCTTTAAGAGATTGTCTTCAGCCTTTCTTTTTTCTTCAATCTCTTGAGTAAACTTTATAGTTCCTGATTCCATTTCATGTCTTAACATAATGACTTCTTTTGATAACTTTTCACATAACTTGGTTTGCTCAGTCAATTCTTCATTTGTATTGCTTTCTTCACTTTGTCTTGCCAACTGTTGAAGCAGCTCCTTTCTCTTTTTCATAGAGAGACTTAATTTGTCTTTTAATTCTCTCATGAATTCATCAGCCTGTTTGAGTCTTTCCTTTAATTCACTGACTTCAGAATTTGACTGTTCAAGGTCCTCAAGAGCAGTCTTGAGTTGCTCCCTTAAACCATATGCATCCATTTGAAATCCCAGATCTTCCTCAAGCTGTTAGGCTCTATTAGGAGGAACTTGGCTCTGATACCAATTGTTGATAACTGAGAGGGGGGGGTGAATCAGTTATCCTAATTAATTCCCTTATTGAACTTTCCTTTTAATTGATGCAGCATAGAATCAAACAAAAACATTAATCATGAAATAAGAAACACATGACACAGTATTTTTGACGTGGAAACCCTGTTAAGGGAGAAAACCACGGGGTGATTAACCCAAAATTATTCTCTGTTAGAAGAATAGGAAATTACAAAAATGGCACTTGCCAATTAGGGCTCACTGCCCGAGCACACTGCTCACAAGAGGCCCACTGCCTACAAGAAGACACACTGTCTACAAAGTGATGAGAATCACAGTCTTGAACTGATTGGAAGCATCTGCATATGCTGGGGTTCAGTTCCGGTTAGGCTCAGTACACTGATCTGCTGCACTTCATCTTTCCTCTGTTCTTTATTCTGCTATCTTTCACATACCAGATCCTTTTTGCTACCTCTGCTCTTATCTGGACTTATTCGCATATATCTCCACAACAACACCACACTTCACAACTAAATCCATCCTCTATATATATCCGCACAAGTAATTTCATCACCTTTCTAGTCGGCATCCGGAACAGTCTAGTTTCTTATAAACTCTCATTCTGTCGGCTGAATCCTTCCTCACCAAGCAATGCGGATCAAGCATATACTTGTAGATATCATTAATCATGTCGGCCAAACATGATTCATGCCTTCACAACCTCTGTCATCAACAGTAACCCATCCGGAAAGCAGTCTGATACTCTGCCAGTCAGTTCTTCCTCTGTTATCATTGTCTCTCAGGAATCCGGTACTCAACCAATCATATCTTTTTCCTTGTCCATCACCGGAGGCTAAATCCTTGGAATATACCACTCAAGGTAGTCCTCTTGACTTCCCCAAATCCGCACTGCACCAAGACACTTCCTCTGAGAGATCCGGACCAATCTGTCAGACCTTGCCACATGCTCTGTTCTTCTTCACCGGACCACAACATTCTTTATTCTGACTTCCGGTAGAGACACATTATGACTTGCGGATATGTGGGATGACCTTTGTTGCCATCAATGACAACAACCATGAATCCATATAGTGTCTCTTGCCAACAGCTACTATGTTGCGATTCCCTGACTCTGTGTGTTTGATATATATGCGTATGTTGTATACAACCTATCATCTTGATGTAGGTTGCAGGTACCGGGCATCGACTCCACCTGACTTAGCAGGTCTGAGCGTGCCCTTGGCCAATGGATATTGTTGAAAGGAGATAACATGGGGTTTTCTCTAGGTTAGTTTTAATCTTCAGTTTGTGACCGTGAGTTGAGGTGTCACCCTTTGGTCCTTGCTTCAGGATGTTGGTCGTCATGTGGTATGTGGAGTTATTATCAAGTTTTGTTTAGTTAAGCCTATGTGTATTTTGGTAACACATTAATGAATGATATAATAGTAATAATAGGCTTGATATAGTGATATTTATGTAAATATTAATTAAAATTGTAAATTGAGAAATAATGAAAAATATTTTAACTATAAATTAAAGTAATAGCTTTAATGATTAAATCCTATTGACATTTGTCATAAGTGAATGGTATTATTTTATTGCTTATATTGTATTTGGTTTTATGGGCAAGATTTTATTAGTTAATAAGTTAGTTATAATATTATTTATTAGTCATTATTTAGCAATGTGAAATTAGGAATATTATTTAAGTAAATTTTTAATAAAGATTAAATTAATTATTTTAATGATGTTTTTTATAAAATATGAGTCATAAGTATTTAATATGGTTAAAATAATATATGGGAATTAGTAAAATAATATTAGTCAGCAAATTAATTCTTGTGAGTTGTCAAATAAGATTCTAGATTTGGGGAATCTCTCTAAAAAGTAAAAATTTAATTACTTGGAGAATCTCTCTGGATAGAAAATTTAATTGTTTTTCTTTTTTAGGGAGTTAGTGGGATTCTGTAACGGATTTCTGGTAGTGGAAAATTAATGGAGTTTGCCTATTTTTATTTCTAGGGGGTTATATTAAGGAGAGGGGATTCTGAGAAAAGATGGATAGAAAATTTGGAGAAGAGATCATTAGGGGAAAATTAAGGAAGATTTGGAGGTAGTTGAAGAATTTGAAGTTGGGTCAAAATCCCAGGTATGTTTACTTGTATTTTCTGTAGCAATTCAATCAAAGAAGTTTTACTTTCTTGAGAAACTTAGGAATCTCTCAACCTCTGTCAATCCAATTGGGATTTATGCAAAAGTTTATCAAACAAATTATTAATTGATATCACTCTAAATTAATCTTTTCTCAGATTCCCCTGCCAGAATGTGAGATCTTTATGTTGGCAAGAGACACTATATGGATTCATGAATGTTGTCATTGATGGCAACAAAGTTCATCCCACACATTTGTAGGACATGGTGTGTCTCTACCGGAAGTCAGAGTGAAGAATGTTGTGGTCCGGTAAACAAGAACAGAGCATGTGGCGAGGTCCGACAGTCAGGTCCGGATCTCTCAGAGGAAGTATCTTGGTGAAGTACAGATTTGGGGAAGTCAAGAGGACTACCTTGAGTGATAGATTCCAAGGATTTAACCTCCGGTGGTAGATGAAGAAAAAGATATGAATACTTGAGTATCGGGTTCCTGATTGGCAGTGTGGTCAGAGGAAGAACTGACTAGCAGAACATCAGATATGATTCCAGATGTGTTACTAATGATGGTAAAGATTCTTAAGGCATAAGTTATAATTGGCCGACATGATTGATGACTTCTACAAGTATATCCTTGATCTACATTACTTGGTAAGCAAGGATTCAGCTGACAGATCAGAGTTTGTGGAAAATATTGACAATTCCGGGTGTCAACTAGAAAGGTGATGAAATCACTTGTGCGCATATATATACAAGATGGATTTAGTTGTAAGTGGTGTCGTGGTTTTTGGGGATGTGCAAAGAAAAGTAGTAGAGCCAAATAAAAGCAGAAAGGAAGGTCCAGCATGTGAAAGGAAAGCAACACAAAAGAAGAGGAAAGATGAAGTGTAGCAGATCAATATACTGAGCCTAACCGGAACTGAACTCCAGCATATGTTAATGCTCCTTATTAGTTCAAGTATTGTATTACACTCTTTATAAATTGTAGACAGTGTGTCTCTTGTAGGCAGTGTGCCTCTTGTGAGCAGTGTGCTCGGGCAGTGAGCCCTAATTGGCAAGTGCCATTTTGTATTTCCATTCTTCTAACAGAGAATACAATCTTGGGTTAATCACCCCGTGGTTTTCTCCCTTAACATGGTTTCCACGTCAAAAATATTGTGTCATTTGTATTTCCATTTCACGGTTATGTTTGCTTATTTGAATTAATGTTGCATTGATTATTAAGAAAGTTTAGAAAGAAGAAATAATTAGGATAACTGATTCACCCCTTCCCTCTTAGTTATCAACACTTTACTCCTTATTCTTGTATTGAAATGAAACTTCATTGGACTCTCATCATATTGCTTTTACCTCTATTTGTTTTTCTTATCAACCTTTTTCCTGATTTCTGCCATATTATATTTATGCACTTGGGTCAATTTCAACATAAAATCAAACTATATCCTCTATTCCTCTCTTCCCAGCTATACAGTCTTCCTTTCTTCATTTTTGATCTCATTTTAATGCCGGATTTTTATATGTTTAATTGGCAAAGTCTCTGTCAAAATTTTATATTGCTTCCAACTAAATTTGCTCACCCATAGCCACCGTACGGCCCTTGTTGTTCTAACCACTCTTAAAAAATTTATTCATTGGAATGTTAAACTTTCCTCCATTTGACCGCCGTAAGGTCTCCTCCTATGTTTTCCATGGAAATTTTCTGTGTAGTTTTAATGTTGATCCTCAATACTTACCTGGTTACTCAGTGAGTTGAGTAGATTCTGTCATAGAGTAAAAATATCCAACTCTTGTCTGAGTCAGCCTAAAACCTCTTGGCTAGATGATTTTTTTCTGATTTCTCTGATAAAATCTTTGAAATTATATAATGGATTCTCTCTTTCTGCTCTTGAGGTCTGTATTTCCATGTCCTTCTTCTAAAAAGCCATTTTTCCCTTTTGGTTACTCAAACTCTCTAAGTTTCATCTTCTTTCTCATTCAAAAAGAAAATTTTCCTCCTCTTCTAGCTGCCTTGGTTGATCTTTGACCTCTGCAATAAATCAAATCCATGTCATTTCCTAGCATAGTTGCTTTCTTTCAATTTTTTTATCTCTGTAATTTCTCCATTAATTATCATATTGTGTAACAAAGAATAGATTTACAAGTTTATAGTTAAAAAAATATAGTAAATGAGTGATTTTAGGAAGTTTCTAAAACAACTCCATGAATGTCTATTAAAACTTGCCTAGATATAATTGTTATTTTGTGATAGTTAACAATTATTAAATACAAATTAACTTGCTCTTTAGGAAATTTAAAAAATGATAGAAACTTTTGATTAGTCAAACATACATATATATTTTGTTAGGATAGACTTATTTTAATTTTTAGAATAATTGCTCTTATTAAATATAGGTTAGAATTAGTAGATGAAGGATTGTATTGGATTTTTAATTGGCCATACTAGTTTTTAAACAATGTTAGATGGTGTACCATTTTATAATTAAATATATTAAGTTAAGTAATTATATTCATTTTATTTTGTTGAGATATAAATTGGTTAGTTATAACTTAGCAATATACATTGTTTTTATAAGTAAATAGTAAATTAGAGTTATATTGTAATGGTGAATCAAATATTAGATGAAATTATATTTCTAAAATAGAATAGCATTTGGATTTTATTTAATAGTGTTTTCTCGCTTAAAATTATTCTATTATATTGAGTTGATTTTAAATATGGACTTGCTTAGAAGTTCCATGGTTAGGGAGTAATGATTTCTGAGTAATATTCATTATTAATATAATGAATTTCTCTTGTTAGCAACAGTTTAATTAAAACTGATATCAATGTAGAATGTATGCAATTGTAAGCTAAGAATTAGGAAAACTTTTATTTTGAAACTCCTTGAGCAACTCCTAAATCTTGCTTTGTGCTTTTTGTAGTTTTGATTTATTAAAATTGTTAATTTGACTTTCTTTTTATCAAACTCATTAAAAGGCAATAGTGATAAGATAATATTAGTTTATCTTAAAATATTATGATAGAGTTGTATTATTTTAAAATTAATTTTATTTAAATAAAGTTGCTTTAGTAGATGCAAGTTTGTTAAATAAATAAATTAGCTTTTTTTATGTAAAGTAGATTTTATGGTGATGCTAGATAAATAATATTATAATTCTACAATTAAATATATTGAGTTATATTTTTTTTATCTTATTTAAATATAAATTTGTTTAGTTATGATTTAGTAACAAACTATCTTGTGGTACATTGATTTTAAATTAGAGATTTGTGAAATGAGTTATTATGGTATTGATTAAATAAATAATAGATTCTAGAATAGAATAGTATATGTTATTATTATTAGAATTTTACTTAAAAGAGAGTTAAAATTTTATTGTGCATTGTTTTAAAAATCATTTTTGCCATAGATGTACTTGCAATTTGAGTTGAGATTGGGATTCTTTTTAAAAGTGTATAGATGTGAATTGTAATAGTAAGTTATTAAATAAATCATAGAGGGAATTATAGATCTTGAGATTTGATTAGAATATTGTTATCTTAAGTAAGTTTATGATTTAACTAAAAGGAGAGATTTAAATTCTTTTATTGAATCCATGTTAAATAGTTTGAAAAGTGTCGTAGTATTTGGGTCTTGGATATATATATATTCTTTGATTGTTTATTGCTAATTTTAAACCGATGTGTATCAATGATGCATTTGGGTCATTGCATTTAATTCGGTTTTGAGTCTTGCTGTTATGTTTTGTCTAGCTTAATGTAATGGTGATCATGTTAGTTTTGTGAGAGGTCTAGGTTGTTAAGCATCATGCTTTGGTTAGTTGTTTATTGGTATTTGTGTTAAAATCGTTTTAGCTCCAGAGGCTTGTTACTTTGAATTTAGTGTGATATTGTGGCAAGGATGTTTTGGTGATATGTATTTTGGTATGAGGTCTTGATGTAGATTAGAAAAGATTGTTGTTTTGAATTTGAAAATTGTTGATTAAATGTTTTATTTGATTTAGGATTTTGAAATAGACAGGGGAAAGTTTCATGATTGAGAGTTTGGACTTAAAATAATCTATGTAATATTTTGGTTTGCAAAAATTTTGATGCCTTTCAATCCCTTGTCCATGCATGTTATTGGTTTATGGGTGATGGATAAGTCTTGCTAGTTGTATGTAGGAGAGTGGCTTTCATGGTGGGCTCGATGCCCAAAGTGGCTACCTAGATAACCCCATGGAAGTTGTAATCAAGTGATAATATATGATCTAGGTGGGTTGGGTAGTAATTCACATAACAAGATAAGTATGATGCCTCACCCATGCCTTGAGTGCTTTCATGGGCTAAGGATGGGATGAGAAGGCCTGGTTGGCAAGGTCGACCTCCTTTTCTCCATGAGAGGATGTGTCAGCTTTGCATGTGTCACCCTATGGGGCTAGTGCCTATAAAGAGGTCACTAGGAAAACCATAGATGGGGGTTAGTTTCTAGTAAGAGATAGCCTGGAAAACCCATGCTAGGACCATGTGATGACACTCTCCCTACTATAGCTTAGTTACTTCCTCTTTGTTTTGGTTGTTGCCTCTGATGAATTAACTTGACTTGAAGAATTGACTTGTCTTGAAGATTTGTCTTGATGATTTGACTTGTCTTAATGATTTGACTTGTCTTGAAGATTTGTCTAAATGATTTGACTTGTCTTGCTGATTTAACTTGACTTGAAGAATTGACTTGTCTTGATGATTTGACTTGTCTTGAAGATTTGTCTTGATGATTTAACTTGTCTTGATTATTTGACTTATCTTGATACTTGACTTGTTTTGATGATTCGACTTCTCTTGATGTTTGAGTAGTCTGGACGATTTGTGATGATCTGATTTGTCTATGTCAAACCTTTATTTGTCTTCTTGTATCCCTTGACTTAGTGGAACCTCATTGTTATCTCCTAGCTCAGAGGGGTGGACCTCAGGGTTCCACATGGTTGGGCAGAAGAGCTTAGTCCATTGGTTTTCTTGGATGTACTGGTTCGAGGACATTGCAGAAGTGTTTCCAGTTCTAGATTTGTTCTGCATCTTCAAAGTTGTAGTATACCTTCATAATTGTATTATATTGTTGTATATTGTAAACTGATGTGATCGGTCATGTAATCTTGTATTTGAACCTTTGTGATTATTCATCTAAGCAAATGAATGATGTAAATCATCTTCCATTGCATTATAATGTATATCACTTGTATTGTTATAATTTTATGTTTATCTGATGTAGTTATGTTCCCTAGAGGTGTTAGCTATTCATTTTATTTAATGGTGTTAATAGTGTAATTATATTTAATGATTAATGCAATTACTTGCTTCAAAAAAAAAATTCTATTATTTTTGCACTTGTTAGTCGAACACTCTAGGGTTGCATGATGGGGCATCACAATTAATATATCAGTCAATGGATATTTCCAAGCATAAAATGTAAAATCTTATGAAGTAATTCAGCGGAGAGGAATATAATAATCTGGTGTCCAAACATTTTTTGGTGTCCAAACATTTGTTAATATCCATTTATATATGTTATCTGTGTTGTCTCCATAATGGTTTTCCTTTGTTATTTGAATTAAATATATTGAGGATATATTTAATTTATCGGGGCACAGTTGCTGCACTTGTGTGATTGTATTGATTGGTTTTTATCAGAAGAGAATTAAATTCCTTTAAACTAATTTTAGTTTATTGGTTTCCACCTAGAATTAAAATCCTTTGAACAGATCACCTTAATTGGTTTCCTTCCTGTAAGATTTAAAATCCTTTCAATTGATCACAGTAACCTAGGAAAATATCATTGGGATTTATTAAGAAGAGCACAAGTAACTAACAACCCTACACGTTTATACAAAGTATAAACATTTGAAAAGTGCCAAATAATTTGAGTTAAGCCAAGAGGGAGGACACATCTATCATACACATCCTGACTCCGTTGCCCATAATAGATAAAGTAGTGGTCAAATCAAATTAACATTTTAAAACCTTATTCACATATTCAAGATTCAAACATTAGGAGTAGGAACAACTTTCAGCCTTATATCTATCTCAAACTTACATGCCACTATGAGTAGATCACTAAGGTCATACAAATCTGCATTAACTATTGAGATACACCTGCCTAAGTCTGGCAAAACCTAAGGAGAAGGGGGCTTTCAATCATATCAACCCTATTTCGTTAGCCAAAAGCATTAAGAGAGATTGGCAACCTCTTAGGGTTTGAAACCTGTGTTTTTGAGACCTAACACCCACCAAAATTCTCATGACCCCTATTGGGTCGCATATTTGGAATTCCATGACTGACTATAGGCCTCTCATCACAGAGCATGTGCCATGGGCGATAAACAAGGGTAAATCCACGTCCTTGTTGCAACCAAACTTTACAACATAAAATTGAATGCAAAAGATTATCCAAAAAACTCAAAACTATTCTCAAATTCCTTCTTATTACATTCCATCCTGCTAGAATTGAAAATAAATACCAAATTTATAAAAAAAAAAAAAAATTACCATTTTTGGCAAATTTTAGCAACTTTCTAAAATTGTCATTTTCGGTAACTTCACATCTTTATCCGTATGACCATGAAAGTTTCCAAATATTTGAAACTTACTAAAAGATGACTAATTGTCAACTTTCTAATCTAATTGTAAGTAAAGTTTGAAAAATACTTAGAAAAACAACTTGGAAAATCCTGAAAAAATATTAAAACCTTATTTTAAGGCCCTCAATGATCAGATAAGGTCTCGAAAAAGTGTCAAAATGATGACCCACAAAATTTATCAATTTGGTAGGATTTTTAATAAACTCTTCAAGATGCATCTGCCCACCAAATTTTAGCTCCAATGGACCTTCAGGTTGAAAGTTATGACCACCAGAAGTTCTTGAATCATTCTCCTCTGGTTGAAAATAACATAGCTCCTGCAAGTTATTTTCCTGGAACCTGTGCCACTTGTCTAGATCTAGCTTCTTCACTTCCCATTCTGGAATACATGTATTATCTGCTTATTTTAGACCTTCCCACTATACCAAAAACTTGTTGTATTAACCATGTCAAGTGTTTATGGTCTGCTTGTTTAGAATCATTGCAATCTTTTCCATTTTCTTTCTTGGTACTTGTTGTTTCCAATCTACTTCAACCTCACCTTCTTCATCATGATAGTCACTATGAAAATCATATAAATAAAAAACATACATAGGAGAAATGTCTAATTGCTTTGGTAAATTTACCTCATAAGCATTATCATTGATTTTTTTGTAATCCTGCAAGGGCCAATTTTCTTGTATTTCAACTTGTTGTAAGTTCCAGTGGGAAACCTCTCTCTTCTTAGATAAACCATCACTAAGTCACCTTCATTGAATATTAGATGTCTTCTACCAACATCTACTGTATTTTTATAATTTTCATTACTTTCTTGGAGCTTCTGTCTCACCTCTTTCTGTAATTCTTGAATATGTTCTGCATATGCTTCTCCATTATCACTAATTTCCTATCTCCAATTGGTAGCTACACCAAATCTAAAACACCCTTAGGATTCCTACCATAAATAATGTGGAATGGTGATTTACATGTTGATCAATTTACTAAACTATTATAAGCAAATTTAGCTTGTGGTAATGCCAAGTCCAACTGTCTGGGTTTCTCTCCAATGATGCATCTTAGCAAGTTTCCCAATCTCTAATTTACAACATCTATCTGCCCATTTCTTTGGGGGTGATAAGCACTACTAAACTAGAGCTTGGTTCCCATCTTCTTCCATAGGGTCCTCCAAAAATGACTAAGAAAATTGGTATCCCTATCATATGTGATAGTTTGTAGAACATCATGCAATCTAACAACTTATTTAAAAAATAATTATGACACCCTAGTTGCATCACTAGTTTTCTTGCAAGCAATAAAATGAGCCATCTTAGAGAACCTATCAACAATAGCAAAAATGGAATCATTACCTCATTGTGTGTTTGGCAGCCCTAACACAAAGTCCATAATTAAATCGGTCCATGGTTCAATAGGTGTTGGTCATGGCATATACAACCCTATATTTTGTGAATGTCCTTTAGCCATCTAACAAATTCTACACCTTGTCACATAACTTGTTATGTCACTTTTCATCTTCGGCCAGTAGTATTTATCTTCTACTGGAGCTATGGTCTTATCCTTGCTAAAATGCCTAGCTAACCCACTGCTATGAAGCTCTCTTATAATATTCTCTCTCATGGACCCAACTGGAATACATAATTTCTTTCCTTTAAAGAGATAACCATCTTGCATGAGATATTCACCTTGAATTTGATCCATGTTGCCCACTACCGGGGTTTTCAACTCTTCCACAATCTCCCAAAAATCATTATTAGATTCATATAGATATTTGATGGCATCAAAACCAATCACCTCATTTTCCATTGTTGTCAATAGTGTAACTCACCTACTTAAAGCATCTCCAACCTAATTTTGTTTTCTTGAATTGTGCTTGAGAACAAAGTTGCAGCCTTGTAAGAAAGAGACCCATTTTGCATGCCTACTATTTTTTTATGTGTTCAAGTATTTCAAGGCAATATGGTCTATAAATAAGACAAACTCCTTCAACACTAGATAGTGCCTCCAATATCTCAATGCTTGTACAATTGTATAAAATTCTACATCATAAGTTGAATAGTTCTTCCTTACCTCAATCAACTTTTCACTGAAGAAGGCTATGGGTTTACCTTCTTGGCTAAGTACAACTCCAATGCGCACTTGCGAGGCATCACAATCCACTTCAAATACCTTATCAAAATTTGGTAATGCTATAATAGGAGCTTCTATCACCTTCTTCAAAAACTTAAAAGCTTCCTCAGCTTCCTTGGTCCACACAAATTCCCTTCCTTTAGTGCAATATGTTTTGTGTGCTGCAATACTACTAAATGTTTAAATGAAGTTTTGGTAGAATGTGGCTAACCCATGAAAACTTCTTACCTCTATTATGCTTTTGGACTAGGTCATTCTAGAATTTGCCTTGACCTTTTCTATATCCATTTTGACACCATCTACAAAGATGACAAAGCCCAGAAATACCAAACTTTCTTGCATGAATCTGCACTTCTTTAAGTTTGCATAGAGTTTTTATTTTCTCAACACATCCAATATGATCCTCAAGTGTTGCAGGTGCTCCTCTTTTCTCTTTCTACAAACCAAAATATCATCAAAATAAACCACCACAAACTTACCAATATAAGGATGCAATATAGTATTCATTAGCCTCATGAAGGTGTTGGGTGCATTAGATAACTTGAATGACATAAACATCCACTCATATAATCCATCCCTAGTATTGAAGGTTATTTTCCACTCATCCCCATCTCAAATCTAGATCTGGTGATAACCACTGCATTGATCAATTTTGCTAAAGTATTTAGCCCCTGCAAGCACATCCATCATGTCACCCAAATGAGGGATGGGGAACTGATACTTGATGGTGATTTTATTGATTGTCATGCTATCTGTGCACATCCTCCATGTGCCATCATTCTTTGGAATTAACAATATAGGTACAACACATGGGCTCATACTCTCCCTCACCGCACCTTTCCTTATGAGGTCTATCACTTGATTATTTAGTTCTACATGGTGTGTAGGGTTCATTCTGTAAGCTGCCTAATTAGGTAGAGATGCTCCTAGGATCAAGTCAATGTGGTGTTGAATATCTCTCTTTGGTGGTAGACCATCAAGTAACTCATCCAACACAACATCCGCATATTCTTCTAGTATCCTTGCTTCTTCTGCCAATACTGGTATTTCCTCAACAACTTCTTTTTGCGCCACTAGTGCAGAACAAAACCTTGGCACCTTCATTTCCTTGATAAGTTATCTTGTGGAAAACATATGCTCAACCTTCCTTTCATCATTAAGAGGCAATAAAATCACTTTGGAACCTTCTTTCCAAAAAGTTTACGTATTCTTTTCTCCATCATGCATTACCTTCCTGTCGTATTGCCACAGCTTTCCCAACAATACATGACATGTATCCATTGGAATGACATTGAACACCATATTTCACCCTTATAAGTCTTTCCTATGGAAAACTTAATTAAACACCTCTTATCAACAATGATTTCAATTCCCTTTTTGAACCATGCAATATGATAAGGACGGGGATGTTTTTCACAGTATAGATTCAGTTTATCTACCATTTCTCTAGAAACCATATTTTCACAACTACCACTTTACAAAATAACTTGGCATACCTTTCCTCTTGAGGTGCACCTAACCAGTTAAAAAAATATTGGTTCAAAGCCAAGAATCATCGCAACCTTTAATCTGTATTTTCTCCTTTTATAGAATCACCATTGCTCTTCTCATCATGAGATTCTCACTTTCATCTGGTGGAACCTCTAGCTCTGCTCCTTCTCCTTCATCCTTAGCTTGAACTATAATGCCTCTCACTTTTTTTGGCTTGTGATAGATGTTATTTTCATATTGCTATCTGTCAATTCTAGAACAGTTGATAGTCTTATATTGCATATTTACAGTTTTGAGACATTTGGACTAGTATGTTATGGTTTATGTTCTCCTTGATCTTGATGGACTATGTTTGATGGATATACTTAGATATGTGTTTTGAGTTATGATGACATTATGATTACTTCTATTATGATGTGTTGGATATGTTTAGTAATGGATTATTATTTACATGTTTTAGATTCGTAGATATCTGTTTTCAAATGCTATGATTATAATCTTATCCAAGAGCAGGGATGGTGTAGCATTACTCATTTCGAGTACCCTGCTACGTCGTGATTCTCTGACTCTCTCTGTGTTGACATATACATACTTGATCATATTTAATCAGTTGTTTGGATGCAGGCAACAGGTACCGAACCTCGACTCCACCTGATATAGCAGGTTTGAGTGAGTTCTTTCACCAATGGATATTAGTAATGGGAGATAACACGAGGTCTATTCCACTAGGTTGGTCCTTGTCTTCTGTTGTGGTCCCGAGTCGTGTTGGGATACTTGGCTCTTGTCTTGTGATGATGGGTTAGGTTGTGTCGTAATGTTTAGTCAAGTCATATTTTATAATGTCAAAATTATTCTCCTGTGTGGATGGAAGATTCTTTAATGGATTAGTGGTTATTAATAATACTCCTATTTTGTGTTAGATAATTATTTAATTAACATTAAGCTATGGAAGACACCTTGGGTAAATTTTATAATAGATGAGAATTATAATCTGCTGTCCAAAAGTAATTATGTGGTAAAATTGGAGTTATGGGTATTTAGTGGTTATTTGGTAGAGAGTATTTTGGGGATATACAAAATTAATACCGTGTGCCATCAATTTCAAAATTGGAGGATTTGGGAATCCCTTGGTATAGTGAATTTTTGAATCTCACAAGAATGTGGGTCGTTGGGAAGAGAGGCATGTCTTCTACATTTATTCGAGGAGTTGAATCCTTGTTTTTGGAGAAAGTGGGTTGTTGGGAAGAGAGGCATGTCTTCTGCATTTATTCGAGGAGTGAATCCTTATTTTTGGAGGAAGAACTGGGAAGGGGCTGAGGAGTTTTGTTAGGAGGCAATTTTGGAAGAGCCGAGGGAGTGATTCTGGCACCAAATCTTCAAGGCAACCAAGCATTCAATCCAGGTTCCACTTTCTTTTAGATTTTTATCTCTGAATTTTGAAACTAAATGTTGTGTTCATGCCTTAATTGTCTTCCAATTGATTGTTGTGTTTGAGTCTCCTGTAATCGTTGAGTTTTATGTGTGTATCCTACAATCTCATATCTGCCTTCCCCATGTTGAACATTTTGTTTCTTATTCTAATTTACATTGCACTTATTATTGTAGACACCTAAAATTGGACTGCTCTACAAACCAATTTTCCCTACCTTGCACTCATCCATTCCCCCAATCTGCATATCCCTGGTGATCAATTAATTCACCTAATTGATCTATTTAACCATTACAACCCTATCCTATCAATTGAATGATTATTCCTAATATTCATTTAATTGATTTATGCATTTTCCCTAATCCATGTTAATAAGATAAATCCTGATTATCTAATTAACCTAAACTTAAGTTAATTAAGAAAACACTTAATTAACCTTGTCTCCCACTCATCCACTAAACTGAATTTAAAATTTAGTTGTCCCCCACACTCATCCACTCACTGAATATAAAATTCAATTGTCTCCCACTCACCTCCACTCACTGAATTTAATATTCAGTTGTCCCCCACACTTCTCCAGTCTTCCCAAAATTTGAATTTTTAATTCAATCCCTAGGAATAAAAGATTCACTTTTATTCCTAGCCCTTGATCTTGTCAAATGAATCCTGACCCTCCATCCTCATCTCCAAAATCTTATAAATAGGACCCCTCTCTAAGCCATTTGGAGAGACCACTTCAGGCATCAGAACTCTGCCCAAATCAATCCACAATCTCCTAATCCTATCAACCCTCTGCCAAAATCTTGGCTCAATCCCATCCAATCCATCATCTAATCTAATCTACATTGTGTTGTGAGCACTTGAGCAATCCACATCTACACTCTAATCAGGGAAACATCTGAGGAGCTCTATTGGGTGCAAGCTCCTTCCCGCATGGATTTGTGAGGTCTTCATGAAGGTATAATCGTGTTTGTATGCATTAGATTAGTTTAAATCTTCATTTGATTTCATTGATTACATTGGCATGCCCGCTATCGAATCCAATCGTCAATTTGAGAAGGTTTTGTTGTCAAAATCTTCTTTTTCTAACAGTTTTTGCAAGTTTTGGTGATAAGCTATTGCAGGTTTCATTTTAAGCAAAAATAGACATCATTTTTGTGCTCCAGACACTGTTTCGGTGAATTTTGACAATAAATACCCCTAGATTCTGAGAAATTTTTTTTGCAAAAATTTGAAAATTTTTTAGGGTACAGTCCGTACCGTATGGATCCGTATTGTGCGGAACCGTACCCTATCTGTGTTAATCGGTGCATTTTGTGTCTTCAGCCATTGTTTGTTTACAGGTGGTTGTGTTTCGTTTGCAGGGTTAACATTCTTCATTGGTAGGTTTAACCTCCTACCCGACCACCACTTCACCACCAGCTCCACAGGCGCCACTGCTCACCACCAGCTCCGTCAAACCTTGTCGCAGCTCTTCCCTTCTCCCATCACCAATACCCTCTTCCCATGCCACCAACTCCCCTCCAACCGCAGATCCCCACTCGGCCACCACCATCCAACCTCCCGCCGCTACCTCGCAACCCTTATACCTCCCGCAGTGCCCTCCTCCCGCAGTCCTCTCCTCTGTCAGGCATCCCTAACTCCCCTCGCCGCCGCCGCCTGAGCTTTTGCCTCCACGCCACCTACTTTGCCCAACTCCCCTTCCTCTCGACCCCCAATCCCTCCCCTTCTCACTCCTCACCTACAGCACCCACCATCTCTTGCTCGCCACCCGACGCCACCCGCAGCTCCTCCTACTCGCCTCCCATTTCCTGCATGAAACCAACAAAACAAACCAACCCTAAAACTTGACCCTTTCCATAGTTTCTTTTTTTTATTTTTTATTTTTGGGTGGATCTAGCCCCTGGTCATATAAGTGACCAGGGGCCCTAACCTAAACTACTAATAGTAAAACCTTAACCGCCGGAGATGCAAACCATGCATGTGATCAAGATTTCGCTGACAGTTAGCAGTCAACATTAAACAGGCAGTTTGACCTCTAGTGCCTCCTACGTGCTAAAATCGGCTATTTTTTTCAAATTTGCATAACTTTTGCTAACGGAGATGGATTTTTGCAAACGAATAGTCATCAAAAAGAGGACTCTGAGTACTTCGCAGTTGTGAGGTTTTCATCAGGTGATGGTACCTTTTTCCTAATTTTTTTCGCAGTCAAAGTCAAACATGCATGTAAATGTCAAATAATCATATCTTTTGCAATTTTGATCAGTTTTCAATGATTTTTTTTTTCAAATCACATAGAATCTCCTAAAGAATCTGTTTATGCAATCTGATTTCCTATATCAATTCTTTTTTCATCAAATTTTCTTAGATTATCAAATTTTCACATTACAATCCTCTTGGAAGTCTACTTGCTCTATTTTCATATTTGTGACTTGCAGGTGATCAGTCGGGGCAGGAGCAACATTAGGAGCAGCAAACACATCAATTTGGATAGTAATTTAATCAGGTGCATTCATTTTTAATCCTCTATCTCTCAATCATTGCTTGCAAACACACTTCGGTTTGGGGCATAAAATGAATAGTGTTTGATCATCACACATTGAAATCAGGCTTAAAACAAATTAGTGTCTTCAATCACACCTTGAAATTGGGCTTAAAATGAACCATTGTTTGATGTGTTTTTCATCACATTTCAATTTCTAAGGGGCAATTAATCAACTGCGAGTGTGAATCAAGTGGGTGTGTGTATGCTCTCTCCTCACACCGCAAGGTGATCTTAGAGATCAAAAACACCTCACTTGATTTGCTTTTGTCAATCCCTATCCTAGGAGGCCTGCAAGGGGATTTTATCACCCCTAGGGACGACCTCATTCAAGGCTGAATCGAAAGACACCCTCTTTGAAATTAGAATCCTGTCACTCTTGGCTAAGCCCCAAAGAACTTTCTACCTTTGGGAAGTGAAGGTGAAGGGTGGGTTTTCCCCTTCTCCCGGCTGTGTGGCAAGATTTCATTTTCAAATTCCTAGTCAACCTCGTCTAAAACATTGACCAAACCTAACTGGCCATACCTTACATCAAACTAGGCATTAGGGCATGTTGATTTGTCTTACACATGTGCTTGTTAATCATTATCATATTCTTCAAAATTCAAAGTTGCTTGTGTCTTGTGTGAGTGCTTCTTGTTTATACATGTGATCATTTGCTAAATATTACCAAAATCAAGTTAAACACCAAACACATAAGACAAGTCATTCAACTCATCCTTCCAAGCAAACTTGTCTCGACTTGTGATGCATTTGCACTCTGGTCTGACGCATTTGTTTTTACACATCTAAACTAGTAAGCTTTTCCAGTCTTGTGTCAATGGCAAACAAATTAGAATATCTTGATCAAAAACTTCAATCTCTGAAAATGCAAATAAACTTAGGTCCCACGCCCCAAGATTGTATAGCAATTCTTCAACAAATGGACACCTTACAACAAGAATTGACAACCTTGCAAGCTGAACGTGCTAGTACTAGCTATGCCTTGTCCCAAAACCATACCTTCTTTTCTCGTCTTAATGATACTATTGACAAGGCAACCGTCACTTCAAGAGGGAAATCATATATCACCCCGTCTACTAGTCCTCCTTCACCATATTCTAAGACACCTATTCCAAAACATACCAGTTCTACACCAAGACCAACCTCAAGTTCCCCACCGTCTAAACCGACAAACAAAACATTCTTGAATGATTTTTGGGAAAGATATGCAACATATGAAAAGCTATGGAGAATTCCAAAATCCACTCATCCATCACCTCATTCATCTACCCATACACCTACGAAGGATGTGATCCAAGGACTATTAGGTGAGAGTCAACCATGTCCCCAAAGTCTGGTCCTTGACCTTACCAAAGATTCTTCCAATACGATGTCAAATCCCACAACCCCTTCATGCCATATGCAACCCCTTGAGCTTCTCAACGAGCCTTCTACCATGCACCAGAGTCAAGGTCTATCACACCCCCATGTTGTTGACCATGAGCCCACCCAAGAGCCTTCCATTTCCATTCAAGAAGAGCAAGAGATATGTCAAGAGCACACCTTAAAGCATGTGGAAACATCCACCCCTAGTCTAAGTCAAGCTCAAATCTCTTTCATTCAACCTATCCATAATATGTATCTTTTCCATGATCAAGATGATAGCCATAATGATGCATCTATCCATGAGCCACTTGATCCTATCCATCCCCCAACAACCATTCACGAGCATGCTATCCAAATTCAACCTATCCATAATATGTATCTTTTCCATGATCAAGATGATAGCCATAATGATGAATCTATCCATGAGCCACTTGATCCTATTCATACCCCTACAACTATCCACGAACAAGACACCCAAGACGTACATGCTTTATCCAATGAAAGTCTTGTTGACCTACTTCAGCATTCACCCCATTTCATGGCCTTCCTTCAAAGCAAAGAGATCTCTTCCTCTTGCCATGATCCCGCAACATCCACTTGTCATGATGAGACACTTGTCCCCCAAGTAAGCATAAAAGATCAAACAAATAACTTGGATCTTAGTGAACACAATGCTAATCATGATCCTAATGATTCTCCTTCACCATCCATTATTGACCATGCTACAAAGCCTCCACCATATATCCTTGGTCTTACTACCTTCATGCATGAATGTTCTTTCTTAGAACACCAGCAACCATTATCCACTATATCACCTTCTCCATCCAATACAGAACTTGTGTCTAGTGTTCCACCTACACATAATCCTGCTGTCCACCGTATACTCTAGCATATGAACTATCAAGGTAAAGGCTTAGGCCTTCATGAACAAGGTATTTTGGAACCTATCCATATCAACGTTCCTCCACCTTCATACGGCCTTGGATACATACCCCAAGGTGCATAAACTCAAGATGTTGGTACTTTCTCCACTCCTCCTAAGTCTACCATTTTCCATCGCAAACCCTATCATATCCCCAAAACATATGTCGCCATTCCACCTCCATCATCCTATCAATGTCAAAAGCATGTGTTCATACACCTTCCACCATCCACTTTACCTCCACTCCTTCCAACTCCTAAAGGATTTCCATCCACCTCGCCACCGTTGCTTCCGACACCTAACATACCTCTCATTCATAAGTATCCCTACATCCCTAAACATGGCCAACAACAACACACATCATTTAAGCATACAGCTTCCAATCATTCCATTCACTCCACCCACCCCATGGGATTCAAAAGCAAAAAGTTTGATGCCTTTATCCATAAAGCTAAAAATCCTACCAAAAATCCTGATGATCTTCATACCTTAGGACATAAAGAATCAAAATCAAAGCAAAGTTCATCTAAACAGCCATCAAAACCCTTACCTCCCAATGCAAAGCCCAAAAGCAAAATGGTTTGGGTTCCTAAGAAAATAGCTAGCAAGTCAAATGAGGCATCCTCATCCACATCTCAGGAATCCCAACCACCTATATTCATCCAAAACATCCATTCCCTTCAAAAATCCCACAAGCAAAACAAAAGCACTAAAAATACTAAATCTATGTGGGTTCCTAAATCACTTCATCAACCATCTCCTAAGCAAACATCTCCATTGCTTCCTACACCACCATCTCATCAAAAGCTTCAATGTTTATCACGGTGTGTACAACCGTTGGTCATGATTCCTTTCCACTTCACAACACCTCCACATAACTACATCTCCCCATCTTACATCCATTATCCTACACATCTTCCTCATCCTATGCCTATGGTCCATGCTGTTGTATAAGCCTTCCCTCCATACTCTGCATCATAATCCACTATCTACCTATGCCATATCACTTTCATACGATCCCCTACCAACATCTGTGAGAGCACTGGACATGGTCCATTCGACAGTATCTATCTAGCGGGACTATCCCCTTTCAAGGAACTATATGCTAATGTCTTTCCATATCCACCTTCTCTAATCTCAATATTCAAAAAAAAAGAAAAAAAAGAAAAAAAAGAAAACAGTAAAGAAAAATCCCTTCATCCAATGGTGAAAACCAGGCAAACAGGTGCCTTAGATAAGTACCATGATGAAAGCTTGGCAAATAGGTGTCATGTGTAAGTTGATCTTCTATGTCACCTACACTTGGGGGCACCTTGTCTCATTGGCATATCACTCTTCTCCTACCAGTTTCTTTTCATACCATTTCTTATCCTATCCTCTATCTGTTGCATGCCTATCATGTCTCGTCCATCCATCCAAACTTCCTTTCCTCTATTCTTTGGTCTTGATAAAGATTGGGGGCACAATGTTGACAAATGTTCTAGATGTCTCTTGACATACCTTATCCCTCCATACCATGCAGATCATTCATTATCCGCTCATCCTCCTATCATCATTAGCATTGTCATGAACAATCCTACGTACTCTACCTACAATGGGGCATGTTACACTTATGTGACATAGTTCTTGGAGATCACATCCTTGTTGCCTTCTATCCACTACAGCTCATCCATTTCCATATCTATACCATATCCAAGTACTGCTCATATCCATATCCATATCCATACCATATCCAATTACAAGTCTATCCTTAATCCATTCCAGTCAAGTCAAGTCAATCTTGTCAAATGATCCAATCACAATCAGTGGTCTTGATCCTTGTTCGGTCGCAAACCATATCAATCAGTCATAACTATCCTTCGTGTTGCTCTAGGGATACATCACTCCTAGCCATGACAACACTGTCATATATCGTTATCATATGTCTTAGACAGGATGTCACATTTTCAAAACCAGACCCAGAGTCTTATACGACATACTTCATTCTTGAGGGTTTACTGCTTGACAGGGGCAATACCTTGTTTGTGCTTGCATCATTCATGCATACTTGCTGACTTGCTTGTGTGTGTCATCTTGTTATCTTGCATTCCATATCATTCATCCATTTCTTATGTACTTTCACCTCTAGATTTGGTGTTCCCTTGTCATTGGTATTTAGCACAAATGCTATCCACACAAAATCCAAGACACCATCATAATAAACCATCACAAAATCAAAAATCCAAAAAACATCACAAAATCAAAAATCCAAAAAACATCACAAATATCAAAAATCCAAAAACATCACAAAATCAAAAATCCAAAAAACATCACAAATATCAAAAATCCAAAAACATAAAAAAAAAATCAAAAATCCAAAAACATCAAAAAAATTGAAATTAATCAAAATCACCAACTATCAAATCAACATCAACCATAACTTGTCACCATCATATCTTGAGCCAATCTTACATCAACAAAACATGATCCAATGATCAATCAATTCTTGCCTTAGGATATGTCATTCCTACAATAGGCAGAATCTATCCAATTATCAATTGATCTCTTCCTTAGGATATATCTTTCCTACGATAGGCAGAATCAATCACATCATCATCCATCTTGGCAAAAGAGACAATGGTCACTTGTTTGGTTCGTTGGTCTTTTTGTTGTTGAGTTTTATCTTTTGTCCTATTCGAAGATCACATCAAAGCTACCTTGATCTTACTATATCATGGTATGTGGCAAAAACATCTAGAATGGGGCATAGTCTTGCTTTTGTATGTTGTGCTTGTGGGTGGGTCTCATTACTCCAAGCTAGTATTCATCTCTTGATTGATCATAGGGTCAGTTCTAGCATATTGATCTCCTTGTGCATCTAAGGTTCATCATACCTTTTTTGTACTAAGGGCTTATGCTATGAGTCCCCTTCCCTCGTCTTGACAAGGTTGTACTATCTTGGGCATGCATGAGATCATCCCTTTGTCTGCATGTATAGTCCATGCAAATGTTGGATAAACATCATCACCCTGGTCTTCTATACCTTGGTGAACATATCCACTTTGCTATATCAAACCTAGGATTTCTCAAATTTAGTTTCAGCACAAGGATCATCCACCAATCATCTCTGAACACCATCATCCTTTCATCCCACCACTTATCCTCTGACCAGTTCAACCAATATGTTCCATCCATTTCGAGAGCACAACCGTGTTCTCGCAACCCGCCTATCCTCTCAAGGGGGCATCACCCTTACCAATTATCCCTAAACCAAGCCTTAGTCTTCCAAACCAAAATCTTTTTTCTATCCAATCCATCTCTATGTTTCAACTTCTTTGAAATGATGCTGCTTAGCCGCAACACCATCTCAAAGACGGGCAAAATGTAGACACCTAAAATTGGACTGCTCTACAAACCAATTTTCCCTACCTTGCACTCATCCATTCCCCCAATCTGCATATCCGTGGGGATCAATTAATTCACCTAATTGATCCATTTAACCATTACAACCCTATCCTATCAATTGAATGAATATTCCTAATATTCATTTAATTGATTTATGCATTTTCCCTAATCCATGTTAATAAGATAAATCCTGATTATCTAATTAACCTAAACTTAAGTTAATTAAGAAAACATTTAATTAACCTTGTCTCCCACTCATCCACTAAACTAAATTTAAAATTCAGTTGCCCCCCACACTCATCCACTCATTGAATATAAAATTCAGTTGTCTCCCACTCACCTCCACTCACTGAATTTAATATTCAGTTGTCCCCCACACTTCTCCAGTCTTCCCAAAATGGGAATTTTTAATTCAATCCCTAGGAATAAAAGATTCACTTTTATTCCTAGCCCTTGATCTTGTCAGATGAATCCTGACCCTCCATCCTCATCTCCAAAATCCTATAAATAGGACCCCTCTCTAAGCCATTTGGAGAGACCACTTCAGGCATCAAAACTCTACCCAAATCAGTCCATAATCTCCTAATCCTATCAAACCTCTACCAAAATCTTGGCTCAATCCCATCCAATCCATCATCTAATCTCATCTACATTGTGTTGTGAACACTTGAGCAATCCACATCTACACTCTAATCAGGAAAACATCTGAGGAGCTCTATTGGGTGCAAGCTCCTTCCTGCATGGATTTGTGAGGTCTTCATGAATGTATAATCGTGTTTGTATGCATTAGATTAGTTGTTTATCTTCATTTGATTTCATTGATTACAATTATTATCTCAAAGCTCTTTGAATATTGAATCGGTTACCCCTAAATTTGATACCCTTTAGAGTAATTGCTTTCTTCCCTAGAATGAACTTGCCCTCTCTGACTGATAAATATGGTTGTTCCAACTTAAAATGCCCATCCGATATTTGTACTCTATGGTAATCAACTTAAGATCTGATGATAACCCAATAAATCAACCTTTGCCCTTCAAATTTTCTTTTACACAGATAACTGTCTACTGCAGGCATCTGGATATCTTGTTGTATGAAACTTTCGAATGTTCTACTGTATGGAGTTTGTGTGTAGTGTTGGTGCAATTTTTAGTAGTCTTGCTGATATGATCGGATATATAAGATTTGATTCCTTACCTAATAAAATTGTCCATTGATTGGGGGTTGGATTATCATGTCCGCAAATTTCACCTTTCATATATGAGACCATTAAATACAAAATAGCATTCCATAACAACCTCTTAATACTAAAGAGATTTCATTTTACTAACGAATTCCATAACATCAATGCAGAAGTATTCTATTAGGTCCCTCATTGCCTCTACTGGAAGTGGATTTATTGCAATTTTAGTTATAGAGCCCCACACAATTTCCCTTTAGAAATATAGTTGGCACTGACATTCCTTGTCAGTAATTTCTTGAGTAAAATGGATTTCCTATCATGTAATGGATTCAAGAGATTAGGCAATCTTGCCCAATCACTTTCCCATTTACATCTAGATGCTTGTTACAATGTTTCTGTCACATAATTATTGCCTAAATATATGTGTTCTCATAGAGAAAATCGTTACTAAAATATTTATCCCTTAATTCAATATTGAATGTTAATATAAAATGTGTGTGGGGCTATTGTGTTCAAGGAAAACATGCATGTGCATGATTGTGCATGGATCTGAGTATTTCTTTTATATTATGGATAATATAATACCTACAAAACCTGTGAGGGCAGATGCAACCATAGTACCTGACAAAGCTCCTCTATCCTTTATGTTTTGTTAGGCGGCCATAACCAGTTCCAAAGCTCCCATTTAGCTACGCGCAGGGAGGATGCTGGAAAGGTAGTAGAAATTGACTTTACACCTGCCCGTTGTAATTACTTAAGTTCCTAAAGCCTGTACAACAAATCCTTTTGTGCAAACCATATAGCTAAGGTTTTATATTACATTTTCTTCCCTGCATTCTAAATAATATACGTTCTCACCGCCGCCAGTTTTGTAGAAGATAGGTTATAGTTCTAAGTAGTCCAAATTATTGAAGGAAGCTGGTTAAATATGGAGTTCATCTTATAAAATTAAAATAACATCTAATATGTTTTGAATATTAATAGTTAGGATAGATAATTCACATAATACTCAGCTGTTGGGAAATCATAAATTTTATTCTCAATATTTCTAATGGCTATAATGAGGATTGTATTCTATTTCTGTGCTTTAATTCAGGAAGCACATTAATACCTTAAGAAATTATATTTCATGTATTTAGTAGACATTAAAATCTAAAATTTAGTCAAGGGTAAGTGCAAGAAGATGGGGGGCCAAAAAGGGGTCTTAAGTGGCCACTTTTTTTCTGAAATCAAGAAATACTGGCCTTGGATGAGAAATTGAGCATAGTTACACTCAAAATTTAGAGATGCAACCAAAACAATGTTTGTAGTGCTCCGAGTCTACTTTCTAAACTACTATTTTTTTTTGAAAATGGCATAGATTAAGGGGTTCAAAAGAGGGAGCCACAGAAATTGGTGTTGTTTCTGTCAAAAAAACATAACATAGCATGTTTTGTGGCTCCCTCAAAAGGTCAACTTTTTTTTGGTATTTTTAAAATCGCTTCAGTGAGAAATTAGCTAATAGCATGTAGTTTATGCCCGATTTTTCTGATAATTTTTTGATGAATATTTGATTTTTTACTAATTTTTAAAGTGGACACATCCTAAAAAATAGAATTTTGGCCGTGCTACCCCTATAAATTTTGAAAACTAATTGAAAATCATTTTTTTATTTTTTTAATATTTGTAGAATGGAGTCTAGTTTCTAAATATGTAATTTTTTTGAAATTTGAATGAATAGTTATTTTACAATGAAAAAAAGACCAAACATTGGTTTTTGCATAAAAACGGACACACAAACAAAAGAAATTAAAGATGAAAGGCTTAACATTGTTAAAATGTGAAAAAAATCACATCGTCAAATAGCTAAGAGAAAGCCTAACATTACCCATGTGTTTGATTTGTTCAACCTTGAAACTCGTGCAAATCTGAGGGTTAGCACGAACGAAATTATGTGAAATTTTGAAGAATACAGAAAAACACGTCTGTGACTGTTCATAAGGCACTCCAAGCCTTTGGGTTGGAAATCCAAAGCAAATCCCAAGCCCAAGGCTTGGGATTCCCAAAGCAAGAAATAACGCAAGCGCGTTATAACGCGCTCGCGTTATGTCCCACTCAATTTTTTTTTACATTCAAGGCTATTAATCATGAGGGTTAAGGCATAAGGGATAGGGTTGGAAGGTTTACGGATAAGGTATTAGCGTTTAAGGTATAGTATCGAGCCCGTTGAGGGTCTAGGAATAGGGATAGCATTTAAGGTTTAGGGATGAGGGTTGACAAATTACGGTTGAGGGTCAAGGGATCAAAGTTAAGGGTTGAGGGATTAGGGTTTGACATTAAGGGTTGAGGGTTGAGGTTCAAGGGTCAAGGGTTTAGGGATAGGGTTTAGGGTCGAGGGATTATGGTTAAAGTAGAGTGTGGAGGGTGTAAGGATTAGGGATAGGGTTGGAGGGTTTAGGGATAAGGGATTAGGGTTTAAGGTATAGTATCAAGTCTGTTCAGAGTTTAGGAATAGGGATAGCATTTAGGGATTAGGGATGAGGGATTATAGTTGAGGGATGATGGATTAGGGTTGAGGGTTGAGGGATTAGGGTTTAGGGATAAGGTTTAGGGTTGAGGGTTGAGGGATTAGGGTTTAAGGTATAGTGTTGAGGGTTAAGGGTTGAGGGTTGAGGATTAGGGTTTAGGGTTGACAGATTAGCATTTAATGTCGAGGTTAGGGTTAGAGTGTCGAGGGTAGAGGGATTAGGGATAGGGTTTAGGGTTGAAGGTTTAAGGATTGAGGGTTGAGGCTTTAGGGATGAGGGTTTAAGGCTTAAGATATAGTGTCAAGTGTTGAGGGTGTAGGGATAGGGTTTAAGTTTTAAGGGTTAAGGGTTGAGGGATATGGATTAGGGTTTAAGGTATAGTGTTGAGGGTCGAGGGATCAGAGTTAAGGGTTGAGGGATTATGGTTTGACGTTGAGTGTTGAGGGTTGAGGTTCGAGGGTCAAGGGTTTAGGGATAGGGTTGAGGGTCGAGGAATTAGGGTTAAAGTAGAGTGTGGAGGGTATAAGGATTAGGGATAGGGTTGGAGGGTTTAGGGATAAGGGATTAGGGTTTAAGGGATAGTATCGATTCTGTTGAGGGTGTAGGAATAGGGATAGCATTTAGGGTTTAGGGATGAAGGATTAGAGTTGGGGGATGACAGATTAGGGTTGAGGGTTGAGGGATTAGGGTTTAGGGATAAGGTTTAGGGTTGAGGGCTGAGGGCTGAGGGATTAGGGTTTAAGGTATAGTGTTGAGGGTTTAGGGATAGGGTTTAGGGTTGAGGGATTAGGATTTGACGTTGAGGGTTAAGGGTTTAGGGTTTAGGGTTAGGGTTGAGAGATGAGGGATCAAAGTTAAGGGTTGAGGGAATAGGGTTTGACGTCGAGGGTTGAGGGTTGAGGTTCGAGGGTCAAGGGTTTAGGGATAGGGTTGAGGTTGAAGGGATTAGGGTTAAAGTAGAGTGTGGAGGGTGTAAGGATTAGGGATAGGGTTGGAGGGTTTAGGGATAAGGGATTAGAGTTTAAGGTATAGTATCGAGTCTATTGAGGGTTTAGGAATAGGGATAGCATAATTTAGGGTTTAGGGATGAGGGATTAGAGTTGAGGGATGAGGGATTAGGGTTGAGGGTTGAGGGATTAGGGTTTAGGGATAAGGTTTAGGGTTGAGGGTTGAGGGATTAGGGTTTAAGGTATAGTGTTGAGGGTTGATGGTTTAGGAATAGGGTTTAGGTTTGAGGGATTAGGGTTTAGGGTTGATGAATTAGGGTTTAATGTTGAGAGTTGAGGGTTGAGGGTTGAGGGTTGAGGGTTGAGGTTGACGGATAGGGTTAATGGTCAAGGCATTAGGGTTAAATAAGAGTGTCGATGGTAGAGGGATTAGGGTTTAAGGTATAGTATCGAGCCTGTTGAGGGTCTAGGAATAGGGATAGCGTTTAGGGTTTAGGAATGAGGGATTAGAGTTGAGGGATGACGGATGACAGATTAGGGTTGAGGGTTGAGGGATTAGGGTTTAGGGACAAGGTTTAGGGTTAGGGTTTAGGGATAGGGTTTAGGGTTGAGGGATTAGAGTGAAGGGTTGAGGGATTAGAATTTGGCGTTGAGGGTTTAGGGTTTAGGATCAGGGTTGAAGGTTGAGGGATCAGAGTTAAGGGTTGAGGGATTAGGGTTTGATGTTGAGGGTTGAGGGTTGAGGTTCGAGGGTCAAGGGTTTAGGGATAGGGTTGAGGGTCGAGGAATTAGGGTTACAGTAGAGTGTGGAGGGAATAAGGATTATGGATAGGGTTGGAGGGTTTAGGGATAAGGGATTAGAGTTTAAGGTATAGTATCGAGTCTGTTGAGGGTTTAGGAATAGGGATAGCATTTAGGGTTTAGGGATGAGGGATTAGAGTTGAGGGATGAGGGATTAGGGTTGAGGGTTGAGGGATTAGGGTTTAGGGATAAGGTTGAGGGTTGAGGGATTAGGGTTTAAGGTATAGTGTTGAGGATTGATGGTTTAGGGATAGGGTTTAGGTTTGAGGGATTAGGGTTTAGGGTTGATGAATTAGGGTTTAATGTTGAGAGTTGAGGGTTGAGGGTTGAGGGTTGAGCGTTGAGGGTTGAGGTTGAGGGATAGGGTTAATGGTCAAGGGATTAGGTGTCGATGGTAGAGGGATTAGGGTTTAAAGTATAGTATCGAGCCTGTTGAGGTTCTAGGAATAGGGATAGTGTTTAGGGTTTAGGAATGAGGGATTAGAGTTGAGGGATGACAGATGACAGATTAGGGTTGAGGGTTGAGGGATTAGGGTTTAGGGACAAGGTTTAGGGTTAGGGTTGAGGGATTAGGGTTTAAGGTATAGTGTTGAGGGTTTAGGGATAGGGTTTAGGGTTGAGGGATTAGAGTGAAGGGTTGAGGGATTAGAATTTGGCGTTAAGGGTTTAGGGTTTAGGATCAGGGTTGAAGGTCGAGGGATCAAAGTTAAGGGTTGAGGGATTAGGGTTTGATGTTGAGGGTTGAGGGTTGAGGTTCGAGGGTCAAGGGTTTAGGGATAGGGTTGAGGGTCGAGGAATTAGGGTTAAAGTAGAGTGTGGAGGGTATAAGGATTACGGATAGGGTTGGAGGGTTTAGAGATAAGGGATTAGAGTTTAAGGTATAGTATCGAGTCTGTTGAGGGTTTAGGAATAGGGATAGCATTTAGGGTTTAGGGATGAGGGATTAGAGTTGAGGGATGAGGAATTAGGGTTGAGGGTTGAGGGATTAGGGTTTAGGGATAAGGTTTAGGGTTGAGGGTTGAGGGATTAGGGTTTAAGGTATAGTGTTGAGGGTTGATGGTTTAGGGATAGGGTTTAGGTTTGAGGAATTAGGGTTTAGGGTTGATGAATTAGGGTTTAATGTTGAGAGTTGAGGGTTGAGGGTTGAGGGTTAAGGGTTGAGGTTGAGGGATAGGGTTAATCGTCAAGGGATTAGGGTTAAATAAGAGTGTCGATGGTAGAGGGATTAGGGTTTAAAGTATAGTATCGAGCCTGTTGAGGTTCTAGGAATAGGGATAGTGTTTAGGGTTTAGGAATGAGGGATTAGAGTTGAGGAATGACAGATTACAGATTAGGGTTGAGGGTTGAGGGATTAGGGTTTAGGGACAAGGTTTAGGGTTAGGGTTGAGGGATTAGGGTTTAAGGTATAGTGTTGAGGGTTGATGGTTTAGGGATAGGGTTTAGGTTTGAGGGATTAGGGTTTAGGGTTGATGAATTAGGGTTTAATGTTGAGAGTTGAGGGTTGAGGGTTGAGGTTGAGGGATAGGGTTAATGGTCAAGGGATTAGGGTTAAATAAGAGTGTCGATGGTAGAGGGATTAGGGTTTAAGGTATAGTATCGAGCCTATTGAGGGTCTAGGAATAGGGATAGCATTTAGGGTTTAGGAATGAGGGATTAGAGTTGAGGGATGACGGATGACAGATTAGGGTTGAGGGTTGAGGGATTAGGGTTTGATGTTGAGGGTTGAGGGTTTAGGGTTAGGGTTGAGAGATGAGGGATCAGAGTTAAGGGTTGAGGGATTAGGGTTTGACTTCGAGGGCTGAGGTTCGAGGGTTAAGGGTTTAGGGATAGGGTTGAGGTTGAAGGGATTAGGGTTTAAGGTATAGTGTTGAGGGTTGATGGATCAGATTTAAGGGTTGAGGGTTGTAAGGATTAGGGATAGGGTTGGAGGGTTGACGGATTAGGATTTGACGTTGACGGATTAGGATTTGACGTTGAGGGATTAGGATTTGACGCTGAGGGTTGAGGGATTAGGATTTGACATTGAGGGTTGAGGGTTTAGGGATAGGGTTGAGGGATTAGAATTTGGCATTGAGGGTTTAGGGTTTAGGATCAAGGTTGAAGGTTGAGGGATCAGAGTTAAGGGTTGAGGGATTAGGGTTTGATGTTGAGGGTTTAGGGTTGAGGTTCGAGGGTCAAGGGTTTAGGGATAGGGTTGAGGGTCGAGGAATTAGGGTTAAAGTAGAGTGTGGAGGGTATAAGGATTAGGGATAGGGTTGGAGGGTTTAGGGATAAGGGATTAGAGTTTAAGGTATAGTATCGAGTCTGTTGAGGGTTTAGGAATAGGGATAGCATTTAGGGTTTAGGGATGAGGGATTAGAGTTGAGGGATGAGGGATTAGGGTTGAGGGTTGAGGGATTAGGGTTTAGGGATAAGGTTAAGGGTATAGGGATTAGGGTTTAAGGTATATTGTTGAGGATTGATGGTTTAGGGATAGGGTTTAGGGTTGATGAATTAGGGTTTAATGTTGAGAGTTAAGGGTTGAGGGTTGAGGGTTGAGGTTGAGCGATAGGGTTAATGGTCAAGGGATTAGGGTTAAATAAGAGTGTCGATGGTAGAGGGATTAGGGTTTAAAGTATAGTATCGAGCCTATTGAGGTTCTAGGAATAGGGATAGCATTTAGGGTTTAGGAATGAGGGATTAGAGTTGAGGGATGATGGATGACAGATTAGGGTTGAGGGTTGAGGGATTAGGGTTTAGGGACAAGGTTTAGAGTTAGGGTTGAGGGATTAGGGTTTAAGGTATAGTGTTGAGGGTTGATGGTTTAGGGATAGGGTTTAGGTTTGAGGGATTAGGGTTTAGGGTTGATGAATTAGGGTTTAATGTTGAGAGTTGAGGGTTGAGGGTTGAGGTTGAGGGATAGGGTTAATGGTCAAGGGATTAGGGTTAAATAAGAGTGTCGATGGTAGAGGGATTAGGGTTTAAGGTATAATATCGAGCCTGTTGAGGGTCTTGGAATAGGGATAGCATTTAGGGTTTAGGAATGAGGGATTAGAGTTGAGGGATGACAGATGACAGATTAGGGTTGAGGGTTGAGGCATTAGGGTTTGATGTTGAGGGTTGATGGATCAGATTTAAGGGTTGAGGATTGTAAGGATTAGGGATAGGGTTGGAGGGTTGACGGATTAGGATTTGATGTTGAGGGATTAGGATTTGACGCTAAGGGTTGAGGGATTAGGATTTGACATTGAGGGTTGAGGGTCAAGGGATCAGAGTTGAGGGTTTAGGGATCTGTCTTTCTACTAAAACGGTAAAAAAGTGGTTACCCCCGTGATCTTGGCCCACATGCTCTATTTTCTTACTGATTCTGCGCATGCTCTGACAAAAAAGAAGTGCTTTCATGCTATTGGGAAGTTCACATGCACATTTGACACATTGTACCACCTTTACATGATCTTTCCACCACCTTTTCTGCTTTGCCAACTTGAGAAGGAGGAAATAACATAGTTTTCAAACCAAGTTTGATATATATCTATTCAAGTTTCAATTTTTGTAGTATTGCAATGTTAATTGTGATTCAATTTTAAGAATTTAACATTGAAAAGGAAGCAAGTGGTGAAAAACTCAAATTGTTGAGGAGTTTGATGCAAGAAGATAAAAACACTACATACTTGGGTACTCTCTCCATTCAAATCTTCATTTTTTAGGTATGTCAAGTCTTTACATGCATGTTCTTTACATTTTCCTTATTTCGGATTGAATTACTTTATCATGCTTTATCATACATGTTTAAAATAGACACATTCCCAATCGAGAAAGCAACCTACAATCTCACATGATGCCATGTATATTTTCTACACTTGGGCTCTTTAATAATTATGTGTAATAAACAAACCTTAGTTCATACCATGATGTCAAACTATACAAGAATAAATCCTTACAACATAAAAAAAATATAATCCCACTATTATCATGTATTCATTTCTTAGGAACTAGTATTGGTCTCTTTATCATGCTACAGATAAATTCTCTGTCATGCCGAGGAAACGATCAAGAATTAAACCAACACAGGAAGAGATAGAAGCTAAGAATGCAAAGAAAGCAATGGCTATGAGGGAACTTCGTGAGAAGAGGAAATTGGACACGATAAATGAAGACATACTAATTGAAGAGGAACCACAACCATCACAAAGAGATATTGTATTGGCGGCACAAAGAGAACGAATGCAAAAACTTCGTGGTACGAGAGATTTGAATACCATAGTTGGAGACACATCCTTTACCGCAAGACAACATGTAGGGACACCATCTACCACATCTCAAGTTGAGAGTATATCATTACTCAAATGTGATGAAGGAGGTACGCCATCGTTCCCACCTCAACCTCAAGGTATGTCATCTATTCCATCTTCGATTGAAGGTATGCCATCTAACCCATCTCATTTAAATATTGATGAAATTCCTAATGTTGAGATGAATTTACCTAACTTGACACCACCTAGAATTTTGCATAGAAAGCCAAAGTATTTGATTGATATTGATGAGAATATTTTGCAGCCAATGGAAGGTAAGATTTCAAAACGCACTTGTAGAAGATATGCTAATAAGATTTGGAGATTGTTCTTTGAAAAGTTAAATGAGACTGCAAGATGTCAACTATTCGTTGAAATGATGCGAAGTATAAAGTATAGGTCTATCATGAAGATTCTTGGGTTGAGAACATCAGAGGCTTCAAGTGAAAAATCTATTGTCAAGAATCTAATGAGTGCGTATGAGAGTGTGGGTAACACCTCACGCACAAAAGATAGTAATGCAACACGGCGTGTGATTACATCGACTATAGTAAGTAGTCAAACAAGGAAAGCTCGTCTCATTAGAAAGACAAGTCAAGAATTAAGAATTAATAGGAAAACTTTATCAAGAGCCGTTGGAAGATGCCAAAGAATTGAGGACACTAATGCCAATGAATTATGGGCGTTCTTAGGGAGACTACTACGAAAAGATAAACCAATTGTTGAAGCATTGAGATCACTAATTGAAGACTTTTGGAAGAATTACACAAGGGTATCTCCGAATCAAAGGGATGTGGTAAGAAGGAGAATTGGTAGTCAGAACCGCGAGCCACATCCAAAGCATTTTTTGGATGAGACTCAAACACAGTTTTATGGTAAATTTCTAGAGAAGTATCCTCAAATTAAAATTTGTCAAAGATATTTTGAAATGCTAAAACCTTTCTATGTTAAGATAAATCACACACGCACTACTTGTTGTTGTAGATTACATATTGAATTTTCTAACCATTTTGATGCTTATAGGTCTATATGTTTAGATATGCATACTAACAATGATTTGCAGGGTTGTGCCATATGTGCCCCACCAACATCTTCAAGAGACTTCATATCAAGAATTTTATGTGAAAGAGAGGAAGGTCAAATATTCTACAAGAAATTATGCTTGGATGGCACATGTCATCGTTGCGGTGGCTTGCAACATTTGCCAATATGTGAACATATGGAAATAACACATGCAGTTGGAAATGAACTAGTAGAGTTTGGCAAGTATAAAACAGTGGCATACAATACAAAAGATGGTAAAGAAGCAAAGAGGTGTGAATTAGTTATTGAAAAGATTCCAGTGTATCAGTTTATGCCTATATTTCGTGACAGCATAGTGTATGAGTATGCAAGACATGCCCATAGAGCTTGATGGTTGGACTTGCAATTCAAGTTATGCAAGGACACATTTTCGGTTGGTAGCATTGTTTCAATTGTCGACTTTGCAGAGAACTACAGTCTACAGCCACAGCGTGAGGTGCAATCACAATATCCACACAGGTTTCTATATTTGTGCACATCGCATTCATTCATGCGAATGATAGTATAGAGGATGACAGAAAGATCATAAGGGAGTATCATTTCTATATTAGTGATGATCGCACGCATTCTACGGAGTTCATGCAAGGTTGCTTTCAGGTGTTCTACAATGATTTGGCTAGAAGGGGCATATCGTTCAGTCAGCATATCATATGGTCGGATAATTGTGCATCACAATTCAAGAACTCGCAGAATTTCTATTGGCTGAGTAGGAGGCATAATTTTATAGGTATTCAACATATGTGGAACTTTTGTGAGGCCGGGCATGGAAAGGGGGAGCATGATGGTGCAGGAGCATGTATCAAAAGAGCCATAGCACGAGAAGAGTTAAAGTATAAAGACAATGCAAAGTTGACAGATGCAAAATTGATTGTCGAGTGGTGTAATGCTTCCATGGGTCCAGGTAATGAAGGTAAGTCTTTAGTTCATAGATTTTTTTGGTTGATAGATGATACTAACATTGCACCATATGAGGATTGTTGTACACTGACAGGATCAAATGAGATGCACTCTTTCAGAAGCTCAATTGCAGGTTCATGGAGTATCCATACACAAAAGATGTCATGCTTTTGTTCTTCCTGTACAATTCAAGTCTGGGATGAGTGCGAGTCAAAGGAGTAGGTTGATGAATGGCACTTAAGTTATCTTAGCCCACTTGACACGTATCGACCCCCGACGGCACTGGAACTAACACAGATGGAATCGTCAGTTGACTTTGACCACATATCAGATTTAGTTCAACCAGGTAATATAGGGCACATATATGCATCTAATTTCATCTAGTTCAACCAGGTAATGTCATCTTACTTTGTAGTGTTTTTGTAATGTTGACTAATTTCATCTAATTTGCTACACATATCAATGTAGGACACATATATGCAGTTATTACAGATGAAGATGATGAAGAGGGAACATATTATTACTTATGTCATTGTGTTGAGGCCAAAAAGAAATTGGAGGCCCCTGTTACAGATGGAGAAAATATCGAATACCCTACAGGATCAGTGGTTATTACTGGAACATGGCTTAGAAGGTACCCACATAAGAGTGTTAATATTTGGCTATTTCAGGACTTTGCCATGCATCGAAAGATTCTTCATTACTCGAACCTTGTCGTGGCATCCAATGTTCATTTGATAAAGTATTGGGGTAGACCTTTGAACAAAATATTGTGGAAGGTGCGTGAGTCTGACCATGAAGCAATACTTGACACAATAAAGAGTAGAGCAGATCCAGATGGTTCATTGGATTAATTTGTAAGTATTCACATTGATTTTGTAAAGTTATGTTACATTGAGTTGTAAATATGCACATTAATTTGTAAGGTTTGTCTTTTTTTATTTCCTCCTGCATTTTTACACATATGTACACATTTTTACATCATCATGTTATGCATTTTTGGTGTCCTGCTCCTGATGCGACCAAACTCATAACTCACCCTACTAGACACCATTTGATGATCTCTCCAACACTCTGGATCCAGGGCGCCCAATCATGATGATGACCTATATACCATTCTCCCAAGGCACTCATAATGAATGAATGATAAGGAGCGCCTCGACCTCTATAATCAAGGTGATTTTGAGTCTTTGAGTCATGTTGCAAAAAAGTGTCAATGTTGTCAAGTTGCACAAAGCAACTTTTGCATTTTTGGTGTCCTGCTCGTGATGCGACCAAACTGACTGTTCCAACGCGTCCGAATGGGTACATTTATGCTAGGCATGGTCCTATTTTTCACCCAAACATGTCGAAACAGTTGGAGCTACATTGTACCGACGATATCCCTGAAGAGTCCAAAGTGCAAAAAGGCAGCAATCTTTGACGAGATGTTACTTGAAAATCGTGTCACTTAGAAACATTCCGTCTGAGACAACGAGATCACGTAGAGTGCCTCTACAATAACCTCTCTCGGTTTTTTATAGCTCTTAGGCATTTGCTCGTGGTGAAAGGTTTTCTGTTGCCCCAAAAATCGTCAGAAGGAGGCAGTGTAAAGTTGCAAAGGGGTGTAGCTTTCATCTTGCTCCTGATGCAACCAAACTGACTGTTCCAACGCGTCCGAATGGGTACATTTATGCTAGGCATGGTCCTATTTTTCACCCAAACATGTCGAAACAGTCGGAGCTACATTGTATCGACGATATCCCTGAAGAGCCAAAGTGCAAAAAGGCAGCAATCTTTGACAAGATGTTACTCGAAAATTGTGTCACTTAGAAACATTCTGTCTGAGGCAACGGGATCACGTAGAGTGCCTCTACAATAACCTCTCTCGGTTTTTTATAGCTCTGAGGCATTTGCCCGTGGTGAAAGGTTTTCTGTTGCCCCCAAAATCGTCAGAAGGAGGCAGTGTAAAGTTGCAAAGGGGTGTAACTTTCATCCTGCTCCTGATGCGACCAAACTGACTATTCCAACGTGTCTGAATGGGTACATTTATGCTATGCATGATCTTATTTTTCACCCAAACATGTCGAAACAGTCGGAGCTACATTGTACCGACGATATCCCTGAAGAGTCCAAAGTGCAAAAAGGCAGCAATCTTTGACGAGATGTTACTCAAAAACTGTGTTACTTAGAAACATTCCGTCTAAGACAACGGGATCACGTAGAGTGCCTCTACAATAACCTCTCTCAGTTTTTTATAGCTCTTAGGCATTTGCCCGTGGTGAAAGGTTTTCTGTTGCCCCAAAAATCGTCAGAAGGAGGCAGTGTAAAGTTGCAAAGGGGTGTAACTTTCGTCCTGCTCCTGATGCGACCAAACTGACTATTCCAACGCGTCTGAATGGGTACATTTATGCTAGGCATGGTCCTATTTTTCACCCAAACATGTCAAAACAGTCAGAGCTACATTGTACCGACGATATCCCTGAAGAGTCTAAAGTGCAAAAAGGCAGCAATCTTTGACGAGATGTTACTCAAAAATTGTGTCACTTAGAAACATTCTGTCTGAGGCAACGGTATCATGTAGAGTGCCTCTACAATAACCTCTCTCGGTTTTTTATAGCTCTGAGGCATTTGCCCGTGGTGAAAGGTTTTCTGTTGCCCCAAAAATCGTCAGAAGGAGGCAGTGTAAAGTTGCAAAGGGGTGTAACTTTCGTCCTGCTCCTGATGCGACCAAACTGACTATTCCAACGCGTCCGAATGGGTACATTTATGCTATGCATGGTCCTATTTTTCACCCAAACATGTCGAAACAGTCAGAGCTACATTGTACCGACGATATCCCTGAAGAGTCCAAAGTGCAAAAAGGCAGCAATCTTTGACGAGATGTTACTCAAAAACTGTGTCACTTAGAAACATTCTGTCTAAGACAACGGGATCACGTAGAGTGCCTCTACAATAACCTCTCTCAGTTTTTTATAGCTCTTAGGCATTTGCCCGTGGTGAAATGTTTTCTGTTGCCCCAAAAATCGTCAGAAGGAGGCAGTGTAAAGTTGCAAAGGGGTGTAACTTTCATCCTGCTCCTGATGCGACCAAACTGACTGTTCCAACGCATCTGAATGGGTACATTTATGCTAGGCATGGTCCTATTTCTCACCCAAACATGTCGAAACAGTCAGAGCTACATTGTACCGACGATATCCCTGAAGAGTCCAAAGTGCAAAAAGGCAGCAATCTTTGACAAGATGTTACTCAAAAATCATGTCACTTAGAAATATTTTGTCTGAGGCAACGGGATCACGTAGAGTACCTCTACAATAACCTCTCTCGGTTTTTTATAGCTCTGAGGCATTTGCCCGTGGTGAAAGGTTTTCTGTTGCCCCAAAAATCGTCAGAAGGAGGCAGTGTAAAGTTGCAAAGGGGTGTAACTTTCGTCCTGCTCCTGATGCGACCAAACTGACTGTTCCAACGCGTCCGAATGGGTACATTTATGCTAGGCATGGTCCTATTTTCACCCAAACATGTCGAAACAGTCGGAGCTACATTGTACCGACGATATCCCTGAAGAGTCCAAAGTGCAAAAAGGCAGCAATCTTTGACGAGATGTTACTCGAAAATCGTGTCACTTAAAAACATTCTGTCTGAGGCAACGAGATCACGTAGAGTGCCTCTACAATAACCTCTCTCAATTTTTTATAGCTCTGAGGCATTTGCCCGTGGTGAAAGGTTTTCTGCTGCCCCAAAAATCGTCAGAAGGAGGCAATGTATTAAGTCAGGATGAAAGCCTATTCACTCTAGGTGCCTGTTTTTGACCAGATCACACATGCGCCTTGAACAACTCTGTCTTCAAGGCACTTTTCTCTAATCTCTTTAACTCTCCAAATCCACTAAGGCACAAATTTTACCTCTTGGGCTCAAGATATAGGTTCTTCATCCAAGGCGCCAGAATGGTCCAAAGGCGCATTTCACATCTAACCTCACCTCTGACCTTACTTGGAGGCGCTAAACCTTTTGACATTTCAAGTAACTTCAAGAAAACTATTTTTCCTTAAGGTGGTTCACTCCTTGCAATTGGATGTATGGTACTTGTAACTCATTTGATTGACTTTGTAATGTTTCTTCTTCTTGCAAAGTAGATAAGGATGATATAAGCTTACTTCATGAATCGGAGTAGAAATCTCTCTTGGACTTGCTAGGTGAAAGGACTTGAACTTGAAGGACTTGAAGTTGATGAAGTGATCCTTCATGATGGCCTTTGACATTACCTTCTCGGAGTGTAGATGATAACACCTTCCTTGGATAAAGTGGATAACCTCTGACCTAAACTTTGAAGCTTGATGAATCTTGAAGATTGGGTTTCCTCCTACTCCCCTTCTGGGCTCCACTCCATCAAAGGCGTATTTAGTTGTCCAAGGCGCCAACATTCACTCAGGGGCGCCCAAAGAGAAAGTTTACAACTCTAAGGCGCTAAACTCTTATGCAAAAATGGTCATCATCAAAGGTGCAAAAATGGGTCTCTGGGCGCCAATCTCTACAAGACATTCCATCTCATTGCTCTCCTCCATTACAAGCGCTCACTTACCTCAATCTTGGGCGCATACCAACATCCCAACATCCAAATCACCTAGGTGCTCAAAACCTTCAAGACTCAAGGCGCATTTTATGATCAAACAAGGTATCTCCTGAACAAGGCGCTCATAGTCTCATCAGGGCGTTAATCATCATCATGAGCGCTCATATTGTTCTAGGCGCACAGTTATCTCTAGAATGCTCAAGGCGCTCAAGGCGCACATACCCTTCTCTAGGCTAGTTTACACTTATTCAAGGTGCTCATTCCAAACTTACATGAACTCCTCATTACAAGACGCACAAACTAGATGATCCTAGGGCATAAGGGCGCTCATAGGAGTTGTTATGTGTCATTTTGGCCAAGGTTTTCTGGAGCAGTGAAGACATTAGGAAGGGGATGATCGTTTGGATAGTTTTGAATGCTTTATTTCTCCTTGTTTAAACTAGGCGCTCACTGAGGATTGGAGTAGCCTTTGCACCCTCACATCACGTTAATCGACGTTTCAGAGGCAATCATAGTATAGGAAGATTTGCGCCTTGAAGAAGACAGTTATCTGGTGAGCGCTTAGGAGTTCTGGCGCCTAGGGGAAAGGTCTAGGTAGAGCGCCTTCAGACTTTGACAGTGAAGTGCCTTAAGGAGTTGGATGATGTTTTTGCCTAGAGTGGAGATGATGTTTTTAGCGCCTTAAGGATGATGATGGAGCGCCTTGGAGTCAGGGTAGTCTAGAGAACCTTAAGAAAGTAAAGCACTTCAAATGTAAACACAAGTGTTTTGAGCACCCTAATGAGAAGTTGTCTTGGCACCATAAGTTGTTCAAACGAAGATATGCGCCTTGGATAGTTGCAAAGACCTAATTTAGTGCCCAAGGTTGGAAGACTCTTTGTGAGCGCCCAGTGTTTGAAAGCTCTTTGTGTTTGGTGCATTAAAATGAATTTGGCACCTAAGTAGTATTGAAACACTCAACTGAGCGCCTAAAGCCCATGAGAGAAGTGATATGCGCCTTGATAGGAATATCATGGAAGATGAGTTTACTGAATGGCGCCTTGAATGACTTGGTTGATTAAGTGTTTTAGTGCCTAGATATGGGATGAATCATTGAACGCCTTTGGTTGAGATGATGTTAGCACCTTTGAGATTATAACACCTTGGAGTCAAGTTCGAAGGAGCACCTTGAGAAGGTAAAACACTTCAAATGTTTTCAAGGAATTGGAGAAGTCACTTAATGCCTAGAAGGAATTCCAGAGCAAGAGGGTTGGAGCGCCTTGAGCTTCAAGTCAGATATGCACCTAGACCTCTACCCTTTAGCAAGTTGAAGCCCTCTGAGCCTTGACAAAGTGAGAATGCCTTATAGTGAATATGCGCCTTGGGCAAGGTTGAATACAAAGTTGAGGAGTATATCATAATGAGTAAGTGCACTGTAGGGTTAGATGATAAAGACTAGTGCCTTGACTGTCTTGGTCAAAATTTTGACGTGAGAAGTCTTGCAAGATCAAACCCTGGAGTGCGCCTTAGAGAGAAGCTATTGATCCTTTGCTTTGACAAGATTTGGGCACCAGAATGATCCTTAATAAATGGAATGTATCTACACCAATTTTGCGCCTTTAGGGAAGTGATGGTGGCCAGAATGATCCTTAATCTCATGTTTGTGCGCCTAGGTCTAGAAGCAAGATTTGAGCACCTTAGGATAGGGTTTTTTGCACCTTGTCTTGGAGAGTGAATTTGCGCCTTGGATGATGTTGAAGCGCCTTGGGATGAAATGCACCCAAACTTACAGAGGGCCTTCAGTGAGGGAGTTGAAGAGAGTGCTTAGAGGAAGGATAGCCTTAAGATCAAACTAAGTACTTAGAAACCTAAGATTAGCGCCTTATTTGAAGTTATACACCTATTCTGGCGCCAGAGAGTGAGTTTGAGTGTGAAGAAGTGAATGTCTGCGCCTTGAAGGGGATACAAAGGGAAGATGATGCACCTTGATGGGTTGATGATGAAAATTTGCATTTTGGAGATAAATGTGCGCCTTGAATCTAAATGATATTTGAGTGCTTAGAGGTAAATAGGGGCGCCTTTGAGAATTCTTTGTGCTTTAAGGAATGGATTGTGGCACTTTGGACTAAGGTAAGTCCTGAGCACTTCCAATGTTTTTAAGGAGCACCTTGAAGGAGATAGTGCATAGAGGTACAATGAATCTTCTGGAGAACATGGATAGACAACTAAGTCTCCAACTTGAGTCTTCTAAGTGAATTGGATGATGAAGAGAGTCTAGTCATTTTGGGCGCTAGTATCAGGATGAATCATCCAAAATGGGTGCCTAGAACTAGAAGGCGCCAATGCATGAGTTCAAGGATCCTCCATTGGAGCACCTAGCCCAGATGGCTATAGATTGAAAGTTTTAAAGCTAAGTGATGTCTCTTAGGTGAATTCCTAGCCCAGGTGCAAATAGAATAGAACTCTCTCACATAGTTGAAATTGACTTGATAGAAGGAGATAAGTCTTAAGGACTAGTTTGGCGCCTCACTTGTCTATCTCACCTTTGAAATGCGCTTTGGTTGATGATCATCATTGATGGTGCCTAGTGAAATGTAAAGCTATTTGCATCTCCAGAGGATCGAAATTGGATTAGGAGATCATCCTTGCAGTTGAGATTGACAGAGAAGTGTTAAAGGAATCACTTCAAATGGGCGCCTAAGCTAGTTGAGGCGCATATCAATTCCACTGTAACTCCAGATTGACGCTTAGGATCCAGTCATCTCCTAAGGCACAGTTCCATTCACCCATGACCTCGCTTGGCGTCTAAAACTTGGAAACTCCTTTGGAAAGCTCCTGTTGCGCCTAGAAGATGAGTTTGGGATATCAACTTGCAAAAGGCTTAGAAACTCTTCAAAGATGTTAGGCACAATCCCATGGCACTGGAGCTCAGTTTTGGCACCTTCAAGGAATAGCACATGAAGGAACTTGGGAGGTCAGGTGCTTGTAAAAGGGAACACCTTGGAACATCTTCCAGGGGTTGAAGTAGTAAGAAAACATCAAGTGAGTCTAGGCGCACTCCCTTGTGTGAACAGTTTAGCTCTGGCGCCTAGCCACAGAGTGAGCCAGAAGAAGTAGTTTGGACATTAGAAGATAGGCGCTCATTCTACAATGAAGCATTCCACCTTCCTAATCAACAAAGACTTGCAAGAATTGACAAAGGAAGCTAAGGTGCACCTTCTACTTGTTTCCACCTCTAGAATGCACCTAACCTTGAAAGGGGGTTCAAAGATGTTTGTTAGACCTTTTCACTCAAGGCGCTCACCTTAGGCACACTTTCTAAGTCCTTGTCACCTCAAGGAAACACCTAGTTTAGAAGGCGCTTGCCCTGTTCTCCACTCCTTTCAATTGGCGCCTAGAACACAGAATGCATGAAAGGAGCGCCTAGACTCCAGAGGGCTCATTTGGGCGCCTAGCATTTAAAACACTTTCATAATGATGATGTTTTGGCACCTACTCTTGGAAACAATCTAGAGCATCCATAACTCTAATTGGCGCCTAATGTTGACAAGGCGCAACTTCAGGAGGAGGTCACCTCAACTTGGCGCCCAAGTCAGAAAAACCTGTAAATCTTTCAAATATGTGCCTACCTTGTGAGGTGATGAGTTGAACATTCCAAATCTTCAAATGTTGCTCAAGTAAGGAAGACATTGTAACATCAAGGCTTCAAGGCCTGTCCTTGTATTTCCATTGAATGAGTTGTACTTCATGCTATTGAAAGCATTTTCCATGTAATAAGACATTGCAAGTTGATTGAATCAAGTAACAAGACAAGTACCCAACTCTAATGTTGTTTCATTCAAATAGTTATCTTGATGTATAACTTTATGTTATTGAAGTAGTTGATGAATTGTTAGCAAGTAAAAGTGTTTAAGTAAGGAAAATTTTTTGTAGAACTAGTTGGGTATCTTACACTTACACCATGCCTATACATCAAACATCACAATGCAATCAAAATCCTAACAACATGCCCATGATCCAAGATCAAGTGCAATCATGCAAAGATATTATCAATCACAAGCCTATTAAGAATGAACTAGAGTCTTCTAGTACCATACTTTTCCATCGAACACCATCATGTAATCCATGGCCTATCAAGCCTATCAAAGAAAATGCAAACATCCTATGTAATACAATCAAACTTTAAATATTTGAAGTAGCCATCTACAAATATCCATTCAAAAGTGGATTTATAATGCAAGTATGGATGCCATCAATAAAAAAGATTTGTATTAACCAAATATCCATATACGCATACATCAATATCTGTCGATATAAGTATAACATATATACAAAATAGCCATATAGGCTTACAAGAATGCCATATAGGCATACAATGTCAACTATGTACAATACAAAATATATGTCCACAAATGCCATATAGGCATACAACAGAGGAACACAATAAAAAGTCATTCCCCTCTAGCTGGTGAAGAGAATAAATCACGAGTAGCCTTTGATCTTCTAGGGGATGGAGACATGCATGTGGGTGGTCTACTACGAACCCGAGGGCTACTCCTCCTATTTAGTTCTTCCTGCACCTTTACCTGTTACAAAAAAAAGTATAGATATTAATATATAGAAATTACATGTTATAAAAAAATGAAACATTTAACAAAATAATCACTTACCGCTAACATATAATCTGTCTGCTCGCTTGCCTCAGTAGTACGAAAAGGCCCTGGTGATGTCATGTCCTATAGAAACCATCCAGATAGAAATTAAACTTCAAATCAATAATCTTTTGATTTTTCAAAAATAGACAACTATAACAATGAATGTAAATTAAAATTTACTAATCTGCCTCATACCCCTGTCAATGCCATAGAGCTATGAATCGCAGAGGCCACACCCTGCTCCATTGCCCTATGAACATGGGGAGGTGTATCCGCAGCCTGCATCATCTGGAAATAAAACATTATTCAATTATGAAAACTATAGTAGTGATGCAAATCATGGCTCCTAACATACACACACGCTCATCTAAACATGGAAGTACACACAATAAAACACACAAATCACATACAAAAATTTAGTAAATACAATTCATTCATTAAACTATATATTTTATTACCTCCGTAAAGCTTTGAAGTCCACCACCGCTGGCAGGTGTTGCCATGAAATCTACAGTGTTAACCTATTCAACATCTAAAATCAGAAATTAGAATACCATTCATATAACGATGCTATTCACATGTAATATTTATAATTGTTTACTAGTTACATACCTCGACAGTAGATGATCTAGTGAAAAATGTAGGTGGAGAACCACTGAAAACTGCATCGACGCTATGACCCTAAAATTTCATTAAATCATCAATTTAAATTAGTTAATGTTGTATTTCAAAAATAAAATTTAATAAATTAAATTGAATAAACTTGCTAATATTTACCTGAGTATCAAGGCCGAAAGTCTCACTCAGGAGGGTATCTGTCATCACCATCTGCTCAGCTGCAGATGTAGCCTATGCACCTGCGTCCTGACTGTCCATGGGGTCATAACCACAGGCTGACCTGCAAGCCTGGCAAGTATGCGGTGGGACCCTACTCCTCGCACTATCTCCCAACCCACTCTGTGTTGCAGGATCGGCATGCTCTATGATGCTCTGGGTCAAGGCACTAATCGACCTCAGTGTATCGACCTCAACACTCTCCTTCACAATGGAAGGGATAGAAACATGCTCGTGGGCTGGTCTACTGATTACTCATCTCACTACCCGCTGTGGGTCAAGACGTGCCCCTGGTCTATCCTGTGCTGAGCCCCCACCTCTACCCTAGAAGTCCCGCATATCAAAATAGTTTGGCACTTTATTGAGGACAAACTCGGAGTAGAGTTTCCTCAAAAAGTATTGCGGGACCTCATTGTTATTGCATGGAGGATGGTCAAAAACCATCCACCACCTCTGCCCAAAATTGTCCCTTATCGCTTGGTCGTTGCACCAATGGATAGGGAACCTCTTGCATGTAATGGGTGGAGGTTGATTTGTTTGTGGGTTTGTAAAAATTGAACACAAGTCTACTTTTGTAATTTGTAATTTTTTGACATCTTGGTATGATAATTTATCTGCATAGTAATCTCTAAACTCTCTCTTTTTATCAGTCCAACTAGTTATTTGCTTGCTAATTGAATTTACATTTGTTAACATAGACTCAAGAGATTCGGCAAGCGTGGACCTATGCAAGGTTGAAGTGGAAGGATCTTTCAACCTTGCAATTATATCTTCAATTTGTTTTTTGTTGTTTTCAATTTGCCCTATTATATTATCTTGTGTTCCAGGGGCATGTCGAGGAATGAATGGAGGAGGTTGTTGTTCTGCAGGTATTTCCTCCTCAGGATTTTGTGGATTTTGAGGAGGAGGAGGAGGAGGAGGAGGTGCATTAACATTTCCTGACAATTAACGAAATATACATCAAAAATCAACAAAAACCTACCTATATAGAAAGAAATTCAAACAAAAAAACAAAGATAACTCACCTCTTTGGCGTGCTCGACGTCACGGCGGCATTTTGGTGATGAATTAACAAGATTTTTGTGTTGATTGGCGTTTTGCAGAACGCGAGCACGTTTTTGAGGGTTTGGAGGCCGTGGGCAGAGGAGAAAACGGGAGTGAAATGAAATTGAGTTGCTTTTTTTTTTAATTTATAGTGGCCATAACGCGAGCGCATTATAACGCGCTCGCGTTATAATGTGCTCGCGTTATGGCTCGGTAATGACGAGCCTGTGGCTTGTCATTACCAAGCCAAAACGCGAGCGCGTTATAACGCGCTCGCGTTATGCCTTAATTTTTTTTGAAATTATTTTGGCCACTTTTTGTCCCCCCATCTTTTTGCACTTACCCTCAATTAAAATTAAATTGATTAGTCTCATATAAATGCTCAAAAATTAGATTTGTTAGCTAATTTAAATTATTATATTATTTAAATTTGGTATATACAGCATTATAGTGAGTGTATTATATGAAAGGAGAGATTTAAACAATTTGTCAAAATTTACATAGGGTTATAATGATATGTATATTTTACTTATACTAAAGTAGATCAAAGTATTTTAAAGGCACTATTGAATAGATAACTGTCATCAATAACAGTAACAAATTGCCTTTGTTTTGGACGAAAATATATTTACCATCCAATAAATTCATGTTTTATTATTATCATTATTATTATTACTATTAATATGATTATTATTTACCATAGTAGTGAGTAAATAGATGCATGAATCATTTAGTAATTTAAAATAATGTTACCGGTAAAATTGTTGGGTAAGTTAAATTATTAGGGTATGGAATTATAAAATATGTACATTAAGAAACAAATCTATTTCTGTAATATAAAAATATCTTTATGTCTTTGAGTAGAATTGCTGGTAAATAAAGAAATACATATAAGTAATGTTTAATTGTCTATTGTTTAAATTAAGAATTTTATGATTCATAGTAAGGATGCCTTTTGTGTTGATTAGTTTGTGTTAAAAGAATGGTAATATTATTATAACTTGAGGGTAAATGTAGTGTGGGGAATAATGAATTACAAGCATTAGGTTAAGATGGAAATTAGGTTTTTTATTTAGAGTAAATATTAGTACTTTGGTTGTGAATGAGATGTAAATTGACCATAGAAGGAATGATGGTTATGTAAAGTAATTAAAGTTGTTTCTTTTTACTTTTAAGTTAAATATGTTTTAGGAGATTTAGGGTTTTTTTATATGTTTATAAAATAAATAGGAACCCTCAAGTTTATCCTCAAGAGTTGAATTTAAATTACATTGGAATTATTTAATTAACTTGATTTATAAAAATGACAAATAGTGGTTTACTCTAGTTATGTTAATGATATATAAATATATTTGTATCTTTGTAAATCCATTAAATAATTATTTTAATAAATATTTACATGTAGTTAACTTTTATTGTAATTATAGATTTATTCCTTAATAAGAATACAATCAAATGATAAGCTATATTTTAATGTTAATATACTATTGTAATAACTTAGTCAATTGTAATCTGCTATAGTGGATTAGTTGTAAAGAAGGTATAATTTAATTATAAGTGTGTTGATATTGAGAAAATGTAAATTGCTAGTAATAGGTTTAGTAAATTCAATTTGTGGGTCATGAACTAGTTCATATAGTCTTTTTGATTTTGTATCTACATGTGTGGTTAGTTTTCCCAGAGGCTTAGAATGGGATGTCTTGAGATCATGATGTTTTAAGAAGCATGTCGTCTCTAGTTATGTATGGATTAAAAGACAAGGTGAATGATAAATGTACTTCTTTGTGGATGTATTGTTGTCCATTTGGTTGTATTTGTCTTGTATCCAGTTTTGTGGTGAGTTATGGAATGGGGAGACATGGAAATCATAGAGATGTAATGAATATGTGTTGTTATGGGCAATGGTTTAGGAGTTCTGCCCTTATGATTATGTTTTGAGGGTCAATGCCTTGCATTGTTATATATACATGTTGATATAAGGATAATTTTTATGCAAGATAGTTAATGCCTTGCATGGTTCATGTATCCTCGTTGTCATGATGATGTTTGCTATGCTTGTTGAGTAGGGTCTTCTAGTTGTAGGTAGGGGAGTGGCTTCCAATGTGGGGCTGGTACCCAAAGTGGCTAGCCAGGGTAACCCATTGGGAGTTTGTAATCAAGTGATAACCTAATAATAAATCTAGGGGTTGGGTAGTTTTCACACTAATAAGATAATTAGATTCCTCACTCATGCATGTAGTGCTAGTTCAGACTAAGGATGAGATGAGAAGGCCTGGTTGGCAAAATCAACTTCGTTGTCCTCACGAAAGGAAGGTTAATTCCGCATGTGTCACCCTATGGGGCCAGTGTCTAGAGAGAGACTGCCTGGATAACCCATGTTAGGATCATGTGATGACACTCTCCTTACTGCAGCCTAGCATTCCCTAGTTGTACTCTCCCCATTTGTTAAGTGTTTGCCTCTGGAAGTACTATTGTGTTGTTTGTGATATTGACTTGTGATGTTGGAGTCATGTGTTGTCTTATAGTCTACTATCTACCTGATTGTATGTTGTAGTGGGGACCTTATGTTAACTCCTAGCTTGGGGAGTGGACCTCAGGGTTCCACATGGTCGGGTGGAAGAGCTTTATCCATTGGTTTTTCCCTTGCCATTATTCACGAACGAGGAGGATATATCTTGTGTATCTGACATCAGATCTTGTACTTGTTTATGAAGACAGTTATTATGCTCATGTACTAGCTTGTGTATCATTTGATTCATAATGTATGTATTCAGATGTAATTAGGATAGTGATAATGTAAACTACATAATGATGTACTCATATGTATAGACTTTTGAATATGTACATGTAATCTTGATCAAGTTGATTATCTAACTGATGTCATGAAATGGAGATGTATATGTATAATCATTAGTGCAATAGATTTAGAATGATTTGCTGATGTTAGTTAATAATGTATGTTAAATTATGTTGATTAATTTGTCAACTAATGCAACCATGGAACCTTAGAAGACAAGTTGTTAGTTTAATGATGTGTATTGATTTGTTAAACATTACATGAACCAAGTTCAACCTGGGTTGTTCTTCTTGTTTCCTTGATAGTTTGGACATTCAAATTCCCTATGACCCTCTCCACCACACCTTTAACAAATGAAAGGTTTTCGTGGGTCTTCCCATCTTCTACCACCACCGTAACATCTGTCCCTTTGAAATCTTCTTCCTCTTTGTTGACTTTGAGGATCTTGTCTGATATCTTCTAATTTCTCTATTTCTTGGGATGATTCTCCCCAACTATAATTCAAACCACGTCATAATGGAGATGATGTCCCTCTCCTTGCTCTTCTATTCCTTTGAAAATATTGTCTACTTTGCTTTTCTTCTGCCTTTAAAGCTAATTGGTATGCATCTTCCATATTGTTAAACCTATGCATTGCCCATTTCATCTTGAATAGATAATTTTAGACCATTTACATACCTTGCAACCATTTGTTCATCAGTTTCTTGATGCTCCACATGAATGGACAACTTGTATAATTCATTTGTATAGTCTTGCACAGTAGATAAATTTTGTTTCAAATTTTAAAATCTATGAAAAAGAGCTTGCACATAGTCTACAGGCAAAAATTTCTCTCATCTTCTTCTCCATTTTGCTCCAAGTCTTGATTTTATCCTTTCCCTTTCTAGTTCTTTCCTTTTTCAGATGATTCCACTAGATCATTGCATTACCCTTTAACTTGGTGCATGTAAACTTCACCTTCTTTTCCTCTATCATAGTCTTCTATTCAAAGAATTTCCCCATGTCGTTAAACCAATCTATCAACTCCTCTGGTTTGAGGATGCCCGCATACTTAGAAGCTTCAATTTTAATCCCTTCATTTTTCCCCTCTAATGATCTAAGCATCCTTTCTTCAAATGTCAAGCACTCTAATTGTGCTTCCTCTTTAGCTCCTACATGTTGATCTTCATCTTCTTGGCCTATTTCTTCATCAGAATCATCTCTTTGTGGTCTCAATCTCTTATTGGTCATCATACCTGCAAGTTCTTCTACTTGTCTTTGTAGATTTTGCATATCCCTATGCATCTGAGCAATACCTGCTCTTCCTCTTCCTCTTCCAGCCATCTTCCCGGTTTGATCCCAGATGATGTAACCAAACATTACAACATAAAATTCAATACAAAACAAATCTAGAAAACTTAGAACTATTCTCAAATTCCTTCTCATTCCATTCCATCATGCTACAACTGAAAATAAATACCAAATTTATACAAAAATGAAAGTTACCATTTTGGCAAATTTTAGCAACTTTCTAAAATTGCCATTTTTGGTAACTTCACATCCTTATCCATATGACCATGAAAGTTTCCAAATATTTGAAACTTACTAAAAGATGACTAATCGTCAACTTTCTAATCTAATTGCAAGTAAAGTTTGAAAAATACTTAGAAAAACAACTTGGAAAATCTTGAAAAAAACATTAAAACCTCATTTTGAGGCCCTAGATGATTGGATAAGGTCTCAAAAAGTGTCAAAATGATGACCTATCAAATTTACCAATTCAGTGGGATTTTTAATAAACTCTTCAAGATGCATCTACCCACCAAATTTCAACTCCAATGGACCTCCAGGTCAAAAGTTATGACCTCCAGAAGTTCCTGCATTAGTCCTACTTGAAGGACTCTTAGAACAGGTACCCACCCCTTTGTAAAGATGCAAAATTGCAACCATGTATGGATATTCTTTCCAATATGTGGGGCCTAGAAGTGGCTGACTACATTACAATGGATTCCTCTAGCAACAAGGTGGAGTGGAGATGGGATTGCCCAAGTGCGAGCCTGCTAATAGATGAACAAAGAGAAATGTTAACACAAGACATGGCCACTCAACACATTCACATTAACAACAAAGAGGACAAGATAGTTTAGACAGGTGCAAAATCTAGTTTTACTAAGTAAAAATGGGATACAAGTTACAACTGGCTAAAAGAAACCATGGGGACTAGCCTTCAGAAATGTGCTAGAGCCAATAGAGCCTCTTGAATGCCAGAGCCTTTACATGGACGACCCTACACAAGAGGATTCTAACCAGAGATATAGACTCATAAATTTAGGCATCTGAAGACTATCTCACTATGTCTTATGCAAGAAGAGAGAAGAAGATGTCAATCACCTCTTGAATTATGATTTCTAATGATAGTGTTGGGAATGGTTCATCAGCTAGTTGGAATGGAAGAGTGTACTACCCATCGACATCTTGGACCTCTTTCGTAGTTGGCCCAAGATCTGAAATTTGTTGTGGGAAGGTATATGGATTGCTAGCCCTTCCCTAATATTGTGGAATATTTAGAAAGAACATAATAGCAAAATATTCAAGTGCGAGGATGCATCGGTGGAGATAGTGATCAGGAAGATAGAATAGAGCACCTATGAAATAGTCATGACCAAGCAAAAAAATAATAGTTGTCTCCCAAAGTCATTAACCTCATGGGATCAAAGCATATTACAAAAATGGATGTCCTTGAAGCCGTTAGCCTCATACAATGTTGGGGAATGTACAAAAATAAGAAAATGAAGAGGGTCACTGTCAAATGGAATCCACCTCCTCAAGGTAGAATCAAAATGAAGTTTGATGGCATGGCAAAAGGATATCCTAGAACTATGGATGCTAGCTGCATAGTGAAGAATGAAGAAGGTCAGGTAGTGCGAGAACTTTCAAAGAGACTCCCTCCCGGAACCAACAATGAAACTGGATTCTAGATATTATTGGCAGGTTTAAGAATGTGCAAATCAAAGAACTTGAACTATCTCGACATTGAAGGGGATTCTCTGATTTGTATCAACACCATAGTTCAACACAACTCGCCAAATTGGAGGCTCCAAAGCATTGTTGAGGCCATTTCAGAGATTTTGGGCACTATGGAAGACTATAGGCTAAGTCATTGCTACTAAGAGGCCAACACAACAACCAATGCACTGGAAAATTATGGTTGCACACAGTTAGAAGAAGAAATCAATGGTTGCGGTTCTCCAGTCTAGGGCACACTACGAGTGTGACTAAGACACCTTCATGATGAATGGATATGCAGGGACCTGAGCCATTTTTTATAAGGGTTTTCTCTAAAAAAATTTAAGGGAGCTGCAACATTTTATGCATTAAAAATTAAAAATAAAATAATTCTTTAAAAATAAATATAGCTCTTTAGATAAAAAACTAAAGTAACTAATATAAATAAAATAATAGTAACAATTAAATAAATTTTACGTAAATTAAATAGCTCTTAAACAATATAATTAATACAAAAAATTTGTTAAAGTAGAATAAAATAACTTAGTTTTAAATAGATGTATTTAAGATATCTATACTAGTTTAATATATAGAACATTAATATATATATAATCACCAGGAGGGATTATTTAGACTGGATAGATGTTAATTGGGGGATTCTAACTTGTATCTCCATCTTGAAAACTTTATGACCTTGCCATTTAAGCACAACCCCTTTCAATACATAATATTATTATATTAATTATAATATAATATAAAAAATAATATAATTGTATATGATTTTTTATAATTAATAATTTATTAATATTAATGTATTATATTATATAATACTTAATAATTATTAACACTCATAAAATGTTATGAAACATATAATAATAGTTACTTCTATTGATAAGTGTAGGGGCACTACATCTTTATGTAAGTGGAGAGTATTGTCATCTTTAGCCAATAGGCTATTTATGTGGGAATGCTATCCACCATAATTAAGACCACCAAATTATTAAGATAATCTGGCAGTCAGATCGCTAGAATTAAGATCATCATTTTTGTCAAAAATAAGATGCAGGAAAGCAAAGACTTACGCATAAACTGGGAGCCATGGCAGGAAAATGTTTACCCACCTTTGTATACACAGTCATTTAATTGTCTGGCCTTCCAAGTGTGAATATACAAGTGTATTTTGTTTACCCACCGTTTATGACTCTCTTTCCTTGACACCATCCACATGCCCTAGCTCTTTCTTTAATTGAAAAGATTTTAATAATAATCTAACACCAACACATTCTATTTAAATCGTCCATCCTCTCATTCTTTTCAAATCCTTTGGTGTAGTCATGGTAGGAGGGTTCATAGAATGAACTATCCGAACCATGCAACAAGAGTAAGCACAACAGACACAACTCAAGGAAATGGAACAAATGCATATTTAGTCATTCAGTATATCATAGAATTCAAATACAGATTGGTCGGCAACATGTGGGCTTACAATTAGGGCTCATAGGCTTGATTACATACATGCACAAGATAAAGCTTTGAAACTCCTTCGTACAAAATCTAAACTATGAACTTATTGATAACTTCTAAACTAATCTCCTAAGGATGTATTACATCATTATATATCATCTCTGGACCAATAGATTCCTCCGCGTCGGCCAAGGAAGGTCGTAAACTCCAATGAAGAGTTGTAATGTGTACACAAATAGGTCAGACCTAAATGCATAGAACACTTCCTCAAATGAGTAGAATAACATGCAGATCTTCAGGGAAGATCAACCATGAACCAAAGATCATTAAATGATGTGTCATTAGGTCATGTAAGTCAAGGAATGCTCCACAAGTCTTCTCCTTTAGCTGATTATCAGAGACTATCAAGGTGCTCTTCTCTAAGAAAATAGTCGATCTTTTGATACCGATAACTTTTCGCTAACTAATCCAAATGCTCTAAATTATGGATATGATGTAGATGAATGAATGTAGGTACTAAGTCCAGATCTGCAAGGTGTGAAATGCAACTATGGTAGAATACCAGACCAAAAGCTGAAATTGCTTCTAACTGAACTACCTGAATTGAACTGGAAAATGAAAAGAAACAAACTGAACTGCAAACAAACTAAAATGCAAATGTTTTTGTTTGATGCAAGATTGCTCTTGAACTAGGGATGCTCCTGCATTAGACATCTAGGGTTATTGAAAAAGTGAGTCCCTCACTTTGCTGGGGCTAGGGGAGAACTAAGAGGGTCCACCTCAGCTTGAGAAATCCATGATGAATGTTCTTTTGATCTTCCTTTCCACTTCACAAGATATTCTTTGTATTGTCTTCCTCTAGTGCTGCATCCAACTCTGTTGTCCAAGATGTCCTCAATCTACTCTGGTGTGTGTTGCGGTAACTACTTCTTCAAGTTTTCTTCCATGATGTCATTGAACTCTACTTCATGATAAAAATAAAGGTCTACAATGTTGAAAATAGATGATCTACCCAAGGTCTCTTGTAACTTCACTTCATATACATTTCCTGAATCAAATTTTATGAGTATCTTACAAGGTCCAAACTTCTTCATCTTCAACTTGTTATATGTCCCAACTGGAAATCTTTCTTTTCTCAAGTACACCATTACTCCATCTCCCACTTCAAATTCCGTATGTCTTCTCTTCTCATTTGCCTTTTCCCTATACTTACTGTTCATGTGCTCCAAATGCTTCTTCACCTGATAATGCACTGTCTTCATGTGGTCTACAAATTCTTCTGCTTCTGCACTTCTCTTTTCTTCCAAGCTGATATCTCTTAGTTCTACTACTCCTCTAGGGTTCACTCCGGTAACAATCTCAAAGGGTGTTCTTTCGCTGATCCTGTTTACTAAATTATTGTATGCAAACTCTACTTGTGAAAGAATCAAATCCCAACTTCCTGTCTTCTCTCCAACCAAACATCTCAACAAGTTTACCAAATTCCTATTCACTACCTCTGTCTGTCCATCTGTCTATGGATGAAAAGTTGAACTAAACTTCAAATCTATTTTCATCTTCTTCCAAAGTGTCCTCCAAAAGTATCCAAAAAACTTTGTGTCCCTATCTGAAACTATACTCTTAGGTAATCCATGCAATCTCACAATCTCCTAGAAAAATAAGTCAGCTACATGTACTACAACAGTTGTCTTCTTGCAAGGTATAAAATGAGCCATCTTTGAAAATCTGTCCACCACTACAAATATCGAATCATGTCCTATATGTTTCTTAGGCAATCCCATTATAAAATCCATACTTATGTCTTCCCAAGGTCACTCCAGTATTGTCAAAGGTTTATACAATCCAATGTTCTGACTACTCCCTTTTGCAACTTGACAAACTCTACAAATCTGTACAAATCTCTAAACATCCTGTTGTATTTGAGGTGAAAAGTAGTTTTCACTCACCAAAGCCATTGTCTTATCAATGCCAAAATGTCCTGCCAATCCACCACTGTGTTTGTCCTTGATCAAATTATCTCTCATTGAACTCCTAGGTATGCATAACTGACTTCCTTTGAACAACATATCATCTTGAATGAAATAGTCCAACCACTTACTCCTATCTATCACAATAGGTTCCTTACATGCTTTCCAAGGTTCTAAAAATTAGTGTCTCCCTCATACATGTTCTTCAGTTCATTGAAAACCAACACTTCAACTCTCATCTATGTTAACAAGTTTCTTCCCCTACTCAATGCATCAGCAACTTTGTTTGATTTTCCACTCTTATGCTTCAACACAAAAGTATAACTTTGCATGAACTCTACCCATCTCATATGTCTCTGATTCAACTTACCTTGACTATTCAAATATTACAAAGCTTGATGATATGTATACAACACAAACTCCTTAGGCAACAAATAATGCCTCCACTTCTTCAAGGCTTGAATTATGGCATAGAACACCTGATCATAAACTAAATATCTCCTCCTTGCATCATTAAAATTCTCATTGAAATATGCTACAAGTCTACCCTCTTGACTTAATACTACTCCAATTGCATTTCCACTTGCATCAAAATCAATTTGAAATACCTTATCAAAATCCAGTAATGCTAAAATAGGTTGCTCTGTCACTTTCTTCTTCAACAATTCAAAACTTTTATCTTCTCTAGATGTCCACTTAAAGTCTTTTCTGTCACCTCTCATTGTCTCTATCATAGGGTTACAAATTGAACTAAAATTTTTGATGAACTTCAGGTAGAAACTAGCCAATCCATGAAATGATCTAACCTCTCCAATGCTCTCCACTGTAGGCCATTCAACAATTACTTTCACTTTCTCAGGGTCCATCTTCAATCCTTCTACAAAAATCACAAATCCCAAATATACCAACTCTTCCTTCATGAAACTATAGTTCTTGATGTTTATCAGCAATTTCTCTTCTCTCAATCTCTGCAAAACTTGTCTAATATGCCACAAATGTTCCTCCTTTGTCTTACTGAAAATTAGAATATCATCTAAGTATACAATAAAAAACTTACCCAATAATTTCTTTAGAACTTCATTCATCAATCTCATGAAAGTACTTGGTGCATTTGTCAATCTAAAGGGCATCACTAACCACTCAGATAATCCTTCATTTGTCTGAAAAGAAGTGTTCCATTCATCTCCTTCTCTGATTCTGATATGATGGTATCCAATCTTCAAGTCTATCTTTGTGAAATATATTTCTCCCCTCAAACAATCCATGATATCATCCATCCTAGGTAAAGGAAATCTATACTTAACTGTGATCTTGTTTATTTCTCTAGAATTAGTGCATATTCTCCATTCTCCATCCTTCTTTGGTGCTAAAATTGTAGGTACTACACAAGGACTCAAGCTTTCTCTTATCAAACCCTTCCTCAATAACTCTTGTATTTGTCTATTTAGTTCTTCATTCTTTGTCGGTGTTGTTCTATGTGCTACTTTGTTAGGCAAACTTGCTCCCGATATAAGATCCATGTGATGATTAATACTCCTTATAGGTGGAAATCCTTCAGATACATTGTCTGATATGATGTCTTCATACTCTGTCAGCAATTCTCTTATCTCCTCTGGCTGTGATTCTTTAGTCTCCTTCTTCAATGCTTTAGGCTTCTTAGGAATCAAGGCATAACACATATTCTCATGTCTCAAACCATCCAAAAATTTTCTTCCATCTACCAAACAGATTCTAGCATTCCCACATACTTCACTCTTAGGATCATCCTCCAAAAGAATCAAGGTAATTATCTTTCCATTTGCTTTTATAGTATATGTATTCTTTCTCCCATCATGAATAGCTTTTCTATCATACTACCAAGGTCTACCCAACAAGATATGACAAACATCCATAGGTATAATATCACACAAGACTTCATCATGATAAGATCCAATATGAAATTTTAACAAACATTGTTCACTCACCAATACCTTATGATCATCCTAAATCTATGCTATCTAATAGGGCTTAGGGTGTTTCAATCTTTCCAACTACAACTTAGTCACCATCTCCTCTGAAACTAGGTTATCTGAACTACCACTATCAGTTACAACTTTACAACACTTACCTCCTGATTTGCATCTAGTTCTGAATAGACTCTTCCTCTGCGGTGGTTCCTCATTTGTCTCTACTTGAAATAGTGCTCTCCTCATCACCAATTATTCTACTTTCTTAGGTTTGCCAACTGAACTAGGTGATTCAACAGGTTCTTCTTCCACATAGGTTGCTCTTCCACTATTTTCTATCCTTCTACTTGTACTACCTTGATTACACTCAAATGCTCTATGTCCTTCACCTCCACACTTGAAACAAGTACCTCTGAATGTTCTCTTATCAAATCCTCTTCCTTCTCTCCTGTATCCTTCATTCTGACATGCACTAGGGTTTCCTCTCTAGTAAAAATTTATGTCATCTCTTTGGTAAGCATTGTTATCTCTGTCCTCCTTCAACGGGCTGTCAAACTTGTTCTACTTCGGATATGATCTGTCTCTTCGATAAAATGTCCTACCACTCTGAAATTTACCTCCTTTACCTCTCTGTCTCTGATCATGTCTTTTATTCAGCTTCTCTTCAACTTTCAGGGCAAACAGATATGCTTCTTCCAAAGATGTCATCCTTACCAAGCTTAGTTCCTCTTGAATGTTCAATCTCAGTCCATTGATGTATCTAGCCACTTTCTCCTTGTTTGCTTCACTATGTCCTATTCTTATGATCATCTTATGTAATTATTCAGTATACTCCTTCATAGATTTCTCCTTTTGTATCAGGTTTTGTAATCTCTTCAAGAGTTCCAACTCATAGTCAACATGTATAAAACGATTCTTCAACTTTGTCACCATCTAGTCCCACTTTGTAATCTTTTCTTTCCCTCTTTTGTTTCTTTCCAACTGAACTTCTTTCCACCATATAGCAGCATGTCCTTTCAACTTTGTCTTTGCAAATTTCATCTTCTCCGGATCTTCAATTTCCTCATATTCAAAGTATTTTGCCATGTCATTTACCAGTCAATCAATTCTTCAGGGTTCAAATTACCAGTATAGTTTGGCACATCAACTCTAGGTCTCTTTCCAATCTTTGAAATAGATCACAACATCTTTACTTGATCTGATCCTTCTTTTTCATCACCTCCTAGGGTTTCGCCAGTTTGTTCAGCAAATTGAAATTCTTCTTCATCATTGCTTTCAACATTAGGTCGTAGTGTCAATCCTCTTCGCCTATCTTCTTCAACAACATCCAAATGACTTCGCATTGTTTTCATCATTTCCATCATCTCATCCATTCTTCCAGCATTTGTTCTAATAGCAACAACTCTCCTCAGCGGCATTCTTCTTAGGATCAAGTGTAAACTACCTCAAGTTCGGAGATCAGGCTACAAGGTGACAACTGCCTCACAATCGGCGATTGGTTGCGACACAAGTAACCTGCCTCAATTCAGTGATCTATCCATAGTAAGAACTTACAAAATTCCCTCGCTAACTTTTCTCAATTCACTCCCAAAGGTTCAAACTTTCACTCTGATACCACTTGGTGTAGTCACGGTAGGAGGGTTCATAGAATGAAATGTCTAGATTGTGCAGCAAGAGTAAGCACAATGGAAACAACTCAAGGAAATGGAACAAATGTAGATTCAATCATTCAGTATATCATAGAATTCAAATACAGATTGGCTAGCAACACGGGGGCTTACAATTAGGGATCACAGGCTTGATTATATACATGCACAAGATAAAGCTCTGAAGCTCCTTCGCACAAAATCTAAACTATAAACTTATTGATAACTTCTGAACTACTTTCCTAAGGATCTATTACATCATTATATATCATCTTTGAACCAATAGATTCCTCTGCGTCAACCAAGGAAGGTCACAAACTCCAATGAAGAGTTGTAATGTGTACACAAATAGGTCAGACCTAAATGCGTAGAACACTTCCTCGAATGAGTAGAATGACATGCAGATCTTTGAGGAAGGTCAGCCATGAACCAAAGATCATTAAATGATGTATCATTAGGTTCCACAAGTCAAGGAATGCTCCACAAGTCTTCTCCTTTAGCTAATTATCAAAGACTATTAGGGTGCTCTGCTCTGAGAAAACAGTCGATCTTTTGATAGTGATAACTTTCCGGTAACTGATCCAAATTCTCTAAATTCTGGATATGATGTAGATGAATGAATGTAGATGCTAAGTCTATATCTGTAAGGTGTGAAATGCAACTGTAGTAGAATACCAGAGCAAAAGCTGAAACTACTTCTGACTGAATTGGAAAATGAAAGAAACAAACTGAACTGCAAACAAATTGAAATGCAAATATTTTTGGTTGATGCAAGATTGCTCTTAAACCAGGGATGATCCTACATCATTGCTCATCCTCTACATTGTGAGATCATTGAAAGGCATTGAGATTTATCTCTATCTTAGTGGAATAAGAAAATAGGAGAAGTTCCCATGGCCAGATATATCTCTATGCTTGATTTGAAGGCTTTCTCTCAACTTTGTGGTCATGATTTTGGATTTGTAAATATAGCCATGTAAGCTTCAGATTTCCTTCATCTCCTACCGTCTTAAAATTTTTCTGGTGTAAAATGAATGGTTGTTAATTTAGATCCATTGTTTCATTACAGAAGAGGATACAACATCATAGCAAGCAAACTAGAGTTACAAGGAGGGAAGGTGGAGGCAAAAGAAGTAGAGGAGAAGAACAGATAAAGAAGTTGGATGCCTCACCCCATTATTGGCTACTATTTACCAGAGGACTAGTTTGGGGATAAGGATATATCTCAATTGAGGGAAAATTTATTGAGATCTAATACCCTCCTTTCTCACCCACAAAATTAAAATTTCCCCTATTCCTCATTTGCAGCAGATGCTTTTAGTTGCAAGCTCTAATGTATTCTGGGTATCTGCGATTTACAGTGACGTCAATATCAACACAATATCCCAATTAGGGTCCTCATGAATAAATATATAGAAGACAAGATGCTCAAAATTCTTGACTATCACAAATGTTGTAAGCACATTATTTGAGAACACACATAAATGATACAATCTATTATCCACAAGTTTAGGATTGTGATTTTTCCCATCCATGTACTTATAGTGTTTATGATTTTTGGACCATTCCTTAATGAATCATGGAGTTTGGTTTAAAACCTATCAAATACATTTGCTCAAAGGTTTCTAAGCCTATTCAACAAATCCAATTTGTGCATATTTTGCAATAATTGCAAGCCATTATACTTTTGTATCACGTGGATTAGGATTAGTAACAAGTACATTTGAGTTCTCATAATTGTTAGAGTTGGCTATGATTGGAGCCACCTAGGATCTAGGACTTCATGAAAGCACAAGAGAGATCAACTGAGAGAATAATGCTATTCTATCAATGAATGCAAAAGATTGATTGTTGTTTGGATTACATAATACATGAAGAGAGCCTTGCTTATAAAGGCAAGGTGAGAGCTAGAAGGATGGAGTGGAAGGAGGAGTAGAAAGTGGAGATATTCCTACAACATGTGCCAATTAGTGGATGATAGCTAATTGCACATGTGGAGGATAAGACAACTCACTCCAACTATCAACAACTCAACACACAACTAGACTTAACTAGACACAACTAGACATCTAGTAGACCCACTAAGTCAACTTAATATGTGTGATTAATGTGTGAATATTATTTAACTAGTAAATAGTTAAATAAGATGAATTATCCACACTAGGGTAAACCGGTTAGGTGATAACCCTATTCACACCAACACCCCCCCTTAAGTGCAACTTAGGGAGTAGTTGACTAAAGCAAGATGAAGTGATGGATGGGTCCCAGCTACTAGGCCATGTTAGGTACCCATGTACAAACAAATCTCAAGTGGAGAAAAGGAGAAAACCTCATGGGAAAAAACTCCTCTCCAAAAGTGAGAATGCATGAAGAAATGAAAGTGAAAGAAGTGATAGTAGGAAGAACTCAACATGACCCCCCAAGGACAAATTCTATCACATATATACAATCAAATACCACCCCATAGGAGAGCAAATGTGAGACTATAGGTCCCCCATACAATGAAGTAGCTCTTGTGCTGATGAAGAATGTCTGAAGAAGAACACTAGAAAGTGTCCTATACCTACAAATAACATTTCTCCCCTTAGGAATAAAAAAATCCAAAAGCTAATGTCGAAGAAACTCCATCTCAAGGAATGAGGGAAAAAGCCTCATGATGTATGCCTTTGAAGACTGCTGAAATGTCCACATGTCAAAATCAAGGAATGACACAATGCAATGATGTGTGTCCAATCCAAAATCCAGTGTAGACTGATGAAGAACAACCTCCAAAGATGAAGTAGATGGGATAACAGTTGTGCTGTAACTATCATCAAAGAGGAGAGATAACCCCTCAAGTGTGTCCTCCAAATCTGCAATATGAGACTCACAAAACAAGTCTGATATACCTACCAAGAAAGTATCCCACAAAGCTGTGTCTGAAAGACTGGAATGATCCTACTCAACTGAAGTAGATGAACCCATGTCCATGTCGATCTCTGAAGAAGCAGGAGGATGAGATGATAGAAGCTCAACACTAGTCTCATGAACCAAAGTGGGTGAAAGAACACCAAGGTTCAAGTGACCAAACTTCTCCTCATAAATATGATTCACACTTGATGCATGAGTGTGAATATCCATCAATGGATCTACATCATCAAAAGAAACAAAATGAGAGAAAGTATATAAGCGAGATACATGATCAGCCATCCCAACAATAATGATATCTCTGGTTTCCAAGTCTCGTATGATCACTGAATCAGGAGTGAACTCAACTGTCTTGCCTGCACCGCAATGAGTAATCGAGTAGATGGAAAGGAGATTCGATGTCAATGAAGGTACACACAACACATTGTTGAATGTATTCTCTCCAACATCAATTGTCCCTTTTCTAGATGCATGCATGTATGTGTTGTTACCCATCAAGATAGGTGTCAAAGTGCATGACTCAAATGAAGAGAACATCCCTTGTGAAGATGCCATATGATGAGAAGCTCCAGAATCAAGAAGCCATCTCTCTGATTGAAGACTTGTTGAAGCAAAGAGTACATGTCCTTTTCCTTTATCTATCCTATTTTCAATGCCTGCGATCCCTGAATGTGTAGATGATGATGGTGTCGAAGAAGAGGATGTACTAGGTGATGATGATGGCATTTTGATATTGTGCTTTTGAATAATGTGAGTCAACTCATCAATTTTCTTCTCATAACACTTATGCTCATCATGTCCTAGTTTCTTGCAATATGCACACTTTGGTCTCTCCTTCTTAGATGATTCCTCCTTGGTAGAGGATGAGGACTTAGGTGATATGGTTGATTCCTTTGCTTGCTCATTGTTCTTGAGATCCTTATTTTTTTGTTTCTTGCCTTTCCTAGTTGAAGCCTTTTGATCCTTAGAACCTTGATTAGCAAGAAGTGCTTGAGGTTTAGGAGACTTCAGTTTGCCCATGTGTACTAACTTAGCTTGCTCCCTTGTGATTGATGCAGCAAACTCATCAAGTGAAGGCATTGTGAAAGCTTTCCCAAGTGCATCCATTGTAGCATAGAAGGTGGAAACAAAAACTAAATAGTCAGGACCAAGCTTGGCAAGGATTGAAAGAATCAATTGAGTGTCCTCTTTCTCAATTCCACACTGTTTGAGATGCAATCTAAGTGACTTTAGTTTTGTGAAGAAGTCTTGGATGCTTGCAAAATCGGTTGGATTCAAACCAATTAATTCATTCTCCAATTTGAAACCTCTCATAGTATCTTGCTTACCAAAGAGATTTTCTAAGGTAGTCCACACTTCATTAGGTGTCTTACAAGATTCAATATGAAAAAGAAGATTAGGAGAGATAGACAAGCATAGTGTTCCATAGGCTTGATCACATCTATTATACCACTTTCTCTTTTTTGTAGTTGTTGTTGGTTCAATTTCTATACCCATTGTTACTCTATGAATTTTCAAACTTCTTAAATGAATCTCCATTTTAGTTTTCCACTCATGATAGTTATATGGTGTGAGTAGAGGAAGTTTGTGTGAATCCATGATGCAAGAGTACAAAAAAGAACACAAGTACACCCCCCTGTTACTCAATCAAAGAGATCACCCCCCCAAAAAGAATAATTGTGGCACTTTATACTTAGTGCGATTTACAATCGTCCTCAAGGGACCAAATTTGGGAAAGCATGAAAATCTCTTAAAACCAAGATTCAAAGGAGATTACAATTGCTCACAATGATTAACCACAGCAAACAAATCCCTTCAAAACAAGTTTCACGTCCTCAAGTGTCAAAATGCCCAAGTTATCACTCAAAAGCCAAAAAATTGACAAATGAAATAAAATGAACTTGGAGCAGAATTTGAGAAAAGTGCATAGATGGATTTGAAGAGGGCCTGAATACCTTTCCGATGCTGTAAAAATCACGAAAATCGGAGATCTTGGCAAGAAGTTGTGAGCTTGGAAGTGAAAAACGAAGATCTATCTTCAAACTACTGTAGCAGTCACTTGCAGTAGAATTTTAGGAAAATACTAACACCACTGTGAAGTACTCTTTGTCAGCATTCTGACGATATCTCATTTGCCCGATTTTGCCTCCGTGGGCAAAAGTTATGTAAAAATGAAAAAAAGCCCCCTTTTAGGGCTTTGAGGTGCAAAAATGGCCCCCTGCGCTGATGCCAGCAGATGCAGTGATGACGTCAGCAGAGAATATTCTCAAAATATTCTCTTTCGGTGGACAAAAATAGCCCCTCCTAGAAAGCAAAAAATGTGCCTAAAAACAGCCTGTGACTAGAAAAACGGTTTGTAGAAAAAAACTGCCTATTAGGATTCGAGAACCACCAGTGGCAATGTAAATCTGCCTTTAGGTAGGTTAAACCGCCTTGTTGTAGGAAAACCACCTTTGTTTTGGTGGACACCACCTATGGTTGGCGCGAGAACCGCTGTTTGATTGTGTTGAAACTGCCAAAAAACTTGTCAAAACTGCCAGAGTGCGGATAAAACCGCTGACTGCGGATTGTTTGACCACCGACTGGTGGTTTTATGGGGTATATACCCTTGATTTGGTGGTAGAGGTAAAGAACCCACTACTTGTGGAAGGCCGTTGTTGCAGAGAACCCACGAGTTTAAAGAATTTCCTGATCGAGATATGAGGAATACGCCAAAAGAACCCGCAGAGACCGCTTGAGAGATGGTGTTTAAGGAGATTTCCTGCAAAAAAGTTTATGGTTCAAGATTGCCACTACCAAGAACCCACAGAGACCGCCTTCACTAGATCTGTTGATGCCGCCTTGAAAGTTTTAACATTGCGACAATAGGAACAGCGACGAGTTTAAAAACTTTCCAATGGAGGATTAACTAACGGGTTTAGAAAATTTAGAATATGTGCAACCGATGCTGTTGATGGAGAGTGGATTTTGGCATATCCTGCTGGGGATTAAATCTCTGAGGTTTGAATGTGTGAAGGGTCAGATTTAGAATATGTGTAGCCATTTAGAAACAAATGCAGATCGTCAATCTGCTGGTTATGGCACCAGGGATTAAACACTTGAATGCCGATTTGAAACAACCGACATGTTGAAAATTTTCTGGCGTTAATTTCTTTATGGCCTGAGGCAATTACGAGCACATCAATGCTCACATATCCATTGCTGTGAGTTGATTTATGTATTACCTGCAAAGGCCGCCTGTCTAAGGAATAGATGATCCCTGCCACTCACATGTGGCTCAAGGAATATGTCGATTGGAACAGGCTGCGAGTTTAGAAAATCTTCTGGCGTGAATCATCTATGGTGTGATTGTGATTGCCCAACTATCAGAATAGTCGTCTGCCAAAGACTGAATATCTTTTAACCACCAAGGGTTGGTGATCCGCAGTGCATGGAGGAGAGTGGGGGCCTGCGCCGCGTGGCGCCCCACTACTCGAAATGTACTCTACAACCTATGATACCCCGATGGATAATATGATGCGCTAGGTACAATCACTGATGCAATCAAAGATTCTACCTGTGTAGAGAGAATATTCTCTGTGAATTCTGTACGGCCGAGGGCAAAGGCAAAAAAATTTGCCTTTTGGTTCAACTTTGTCTGATTTTGACAATTTTATAGTCGATCCTTACTAATTTGGCCACTCCAGACACAATGGCAATGTCTGATTTGGGCCAAACTACTCTAAAACTGCTGGTACTTCCTGGATCACACCACGAAGCCCCAAATTGAAACCCTCATCAATTTTGCCTCCGATGTCTGATTTGGACGAAACAAAAGGCAATCTTGACTATTTCGGTTGCTCCAAACGCAATGGTGAAGTCTAATTTGCAACAACACACACCGAAATGCACCTACAATACAAGAGCAAGAGGGGAAACCCCCACAAAACTAATGTTTCTATCAAGTCTTTCTGATTCTCTAGGTCATCATTCGATGCAAGAGAAGAGCATACTCAACCATCAAGATCCACCATGAATTGCACTTAAGATCTCTCAAAAATTGACTAACACAAAGTGATTCTTCCTAGAGCTCTGATACTATGTTAGAGTTGGCTATGATTGGAGCCACCCAGGATCTAGGACTTCATGAAAGCACAAGAGAGATCAACTGAGAGAATAATGCTATTCTATCAATGAATGCAAAAGATTGATTGTTGTTTGGATTACATAATACATGAAGAGAGCCTTGCTTATAAAGGCAAGGTGAGAGCTAGAAGGATGGAGTGGAAGGAGGAGTAGAAAGTGGAGATATTCCTACAACATGTGACAATTAGTGGATGATAGCTAATTGCACATGTGGAGGATAAGACAACTTACTCCAACTATCAACAACTCAACACACAACTAGACACAACTAGACACAACTAGGCATCTAGTAGACTCACTAAGTCAACTTAATATGTGTGATTAATGTGTGATGTGTGAATATTATTTAACTAGTAAATAGTTAAATAAGATGAATTATCCACACTAGGGTAAACCGGTTAGGTGATAACCCTGTTCACACCAATAATAATTATAATCAAAAGACATAGGCAATTCAAGTGTGTGAGAACCCTTACCATGTTAATATCACACATATGCATATGCATCAACATGATTCACTCTTTTGTGAAAAAAGTTGTATCATGACTTTACTCAACTTTATGACACATGTCGATTCTATTTGTTTCTATGTAATTGTAAACCCTATTTTCCTTTATTGAGTTCGAAGTTGATAGGGAATACATATTAACTTGCACTATACAACTGTGAGAAGTAATGGTTTGTCTCACTAAAATAGAAATTCCTTTGATAGTCTGAACAGAGCCCCCTACTGAGAGGATGCAGGTGCCTTTTTAGGCAGGATGTTCCTTGTCTTTTGGTTCATTTGTACTACTGCTAATGTTCATAGCTGTCTGAGTGATTGTCCTAATTTTAAGACAATCTTTGGGTTATTTTATTGTTACGAGCCTAATTCTAAAAGTTTTTCTTTTGGTTCCCATTTTCCTATCATGAGATAAATCAGTGTAGAGAGAAGATGGCTTATTTGGTTTACTTTGGTATGTATATGTAGTGCTAAGAGGATTCAACTTATGATTTGTTCTAATATTTCTATACTAAATGGGATTTGGCATGGGTGTGCAAATTTCATAATTATAAAATGCAAAAAGATTTGTTGTAATAGAGGCTATATGTCTAGTAATGTTGGGTTGGGTTAACTTTGAAACATTAAGCATTTTTTAGCATCAAGGGTTTTTGATCTTGAAGAAAGATGAAGCTATACATTTAGGAAGAATTTGTCAAGCATAATGTTTTCTTGAAGTGAGCAGTTGTAGTTTGTGTGATAGAATTTGCATACTTATTCAATTTTCATGGAAATTAAAAAAAAAAATGCTTGGTTAATTTGCATTTTCTCTGAATGTATTCACATTTTTTCTTCAAAATATTTCAACTATCGACAAATTCGTTACGCAAATTTTTTGCAACTACTAGTTTATGTTTATGTGATTTTGTGATAGTAGAGGATGAATGTTTAAGAGCCATAGTTGGTGGTGTGCGACCTAGCAAACATCTCAAGTTTCAATCCTTTCCTTGAACAACACATCAACAACATGTGAGATTATAGCTTAAAAACTAAAAACATGGGGTAGTAAGTGGTATGTAAGTTAAGAAAATTAACTGTATAATTATAAAAACTTATTTATCTTTATTAAAAGGCAAGTGGAGGATGATGTATCTCATCAACAATAAAGAGCATAGCATCTACCAATGCAATTATATAGAGGCTTCCAAATAAGCATGCATTAGTGCCCTCACATGTTGACACATATTTCTCCTCGCTACTAAATAAAGATTGTATAATAAAGTGGTAGGGATTAGTACTAATTCCAAATGAGTTTAAACTGACTTTTTCCTCCACTCATAGAATATAATTAAATGAACAAAGTATCTAATGATTTTTTATTGACATGAAGGCCTCCATAAGAGATAAAAGTTTACAGCCAATCAGATTGGGAATAATTTATTTTTACAAGTATTTTTAATTAAAAAGTTTGCATCTTAACATTACAAAACATAAATATATGTTTTGGATAAAAAATATTAACATATGATTTATTCATAAATATAGACAATAATGATGGGGGACACAATTGATAACAGAAGATTTTTTAACATTGCACTTGACATTTTTGGATGTGAATTGGGTCCTATCAACAAAGAAAATGCTCCAAGTAAGCCAAATAGGGCAAAGGAGGAAGTCCATTTAGAAGAAGAAATGGGAGGTGAAATAGATGATGAAGAAGTAGATATACTGAAGGAAAGATTGATTAGCCAGTTAGAATCAAAGATCAAGAAACCAAAGGTGGGGAGAAAAAATCTAGAGCCAAAAAGCCCAACAGAGTGAAACTGGAATTGGCAGGAAAGACAAAGGGGCAAATGAAGCTAAGATCTGAGAAGGGAGCCTCTTTTCATAAGGAGCCATGAAGTTAATAACCTATAATGTTAGGGGCATCAATTCCCCTAACAAAAAGCCTATGCTCAAGTGCCAAATAGATTTGATAAAACCAAACATTCTAATGCTACAAGAAACAAACTTGTCTTTGGCAGAATCAAGGAATGTAATGAAAAAGTGGAAGTAGTGTCAAGGAATATTTTCTCCTACTAGGGGGCATCTGGAAACCTGGGAATAATATGGAACCCATTTAAAGTCATCATAGAAGAAATGCAGTCAAGCACGGATTGGCAAGTAAGTAGAGTAAAGCACATTCCACTAAATCCGAGCTTCATTCTTTTCAATGTGTATGGACCTATGCGTACTATACAGAAGAAAGAAGTTTGTAATCAAATCACTATGATAATGCAAAATCTTTATGAAGAAAGTATAATTATGGGAGGTGATTTTAATGCAATTCTAGATGCATTAGAAAAAAGAGGAGCATTACAAGGTGTGCACAAACCTAGGTGAACATTCAGAAATTTATCAATTCCAACTAGCTTCAGGATATTGTCCCTAAGAATGTACAATATACTTGGATCAACAAAAGGAAAGAGTTCACAAATATTGTAGAAAGATTAAATTAGTTCTTTTTTGGGTGAAAATGGTCGAAAGCCTCTTTGAGATATGAATCCTCCATTCTATCCCTAACAAGTTCGAATCACTCCCCCTTATAGCTAGGATTATCCCTAGACTCAAAGCCCTTGATACACCTCGTCAAATTTGAAGAAATGTGGCTTTGTGATCCAAAAATTGAGAACTAAATTGAAGAGTGGCGAACCAAGGCACAAAAGATCAAAGGCTCTAAACTATTCAATTTTTTTTAACAAACTAGATTTCATAAAAGAGAAGCTCAAAGAATGGAACAAATGCCATTTTAAAAACATTTTCACATGGAAAAGAAAAAAGTAGAGGAAGAACTGGCAGCCCTCAATGAAGTGATAATTAGAGATGGAATGGATCAAAACACTTATGCATTAGAGTTAGAATTGAAAGACAAATATATGGAACTATTAGCCAGAGAGGAGATCTTCTAGAGATAGAAGTCGAGAGAATGTTGGCTAAAAGAGGGAGATAGGAACACTAAATATTTTCACAATGCCATGAAGATTAAAAGGGGTTCAAATAGGATCACAAGTATCAGAAATAAAGATGGGATACTGGTGGAGAAATGGGATGACATTTGCATGGTGGCTAAAAGCTACTTCAAAAAAATTTTATACTCTCCAGTCCCAATAGATTAACAAAACAAGGAGGAGGTGCTAAGCAAGATCCCATGCTTAGTAGGACCAGAACATAATGATTTTCTAAATACACCATTCATGGAAGAAGAAGTGAAAGTAGTGGTATTCCATATAGTTTCAGATAAAGCCTTGTGGCTTAATGGATTACCTACCTATTTTTTTCAAAAATTGTGGGGTATACTGGGGAAAGAGTTGGTCCAAGTGGTGGAAGAATTGAGGAAAATGTCTACCATGCTTAGAGATATGTTCATAATACTTTAATTGCACGGATACCCAAGAAGAATTAAGTACAAATGATGGATGACTTTAGACCCATAACACTATGCAACACAATCTATAAAATAGTGTCTAAGGCCATGGAAAATAGGTTGAAGAAGCTCCTCCTGGATATCATTTTAGAAGAACAAAGTGGTTTTGAACCAGGAGATACATCGCATAAGGTATAATTATAGCTCACAAAGCAATATGCATGGTCAGAAGGAGTAAAACAAAAAGAATTTGATAATTAAACTTGATATAAGAAAGGTATATGATCAAGTAAACAAACAATTCCTAATAGAAGTACTAGAGAAGATTGGAATCTTCAAGGAATAGTGTAAATGCATTCATAGATATATATCTACACCTAGATTCTCAATCCTGGTGAATGGAAATTCACGAGTTTTTTTTACCTCTACCAGGGATCTAAGGCATGGAGACCCTATCTCTCCTTTTCTATTCATCATCATGGTAAAAGCATTGGGCAGACTCATACAGGGAGAAAGCACAAGAGATGAATGGAAGTGGATCAAAGTGGCTCTAAATATGAGTGTTCTTGCCTACCAACAATTTGCAGATAACACTCTTATTTTGATTCACTAGCAGGAAAGAGGCTAGAGCAATTAAGAGTACATTGGACAAATACAATCAAGCTTCGAGAAAACAAATCAATTGGAGTAATTTATGAATTTTCTTCTTCAACACTGATCTGAGGAAGCAAAAATAAATTGCTCTGCAACTAATATTCAAGGTAAGTCAATTGCCCAATAAATATTTAGGAATAACATTATTTGTAGGAGCTTGTAATAAGGTGTTAGAAGCTAGAAACAATTAAGCATAAGCTGATTACAACATGGAGTGAAAGAAATTGGAAATTGCAATAGATTAACAATGAACAAGAGGTGTACATATAGTGTTGAGAGTTTGAGTCACTCCAGGAGTCAACTCAAACACTTAAGGAGTGGTGGCAAAAGAGTGTTGACAATTGGGTTGGAGAGTTGTATTGGACTCTTCAAGTAGACACCTAACCACTTAAGGTGGCTTAAAGCTATGTGGGGAATATACACATAATTACTTAATTAAATAATAAGTGATAGTGTTAATATTCCTATACTAACACCCCCCTTAAGCACAACTTAGGTGGGCACAAAAGAGATGGGTCTTGGATACAAGTCCTGGTGAGGTACCCATTTACACTAAAGAGAAATGGGTCCCGGCTACTAGCCTGGTGAGGTACCCATTTACAAAGAAATCTCTCAAAAAATAGAGTAAGATAGAAAACCTAGTGGGAAAAACTATCCTCCAAAAAGAGAGAAAAGATGCATGAATCTGGAAGCTGCTTGTGTATTGATATTGATGTTGAATTGTGATTGATGACTCCATAGATGCTAGTATAATGAGTATTAAGGAACATTAACCAAATTTGAGATGTGATCTGATGCAAGATCCAGGTTCATTTACCATAGGCTCTCAATGTGAGATATGAACCAATGAGAATCAATTGCAAGATTATAGATCATAAGCTCTCAAAAAATGTTTGAAGGATCATTCGATCCACCTATTTCTCAATGAAGGATAATTCGTTCCACTTGTTTTTCAACCAAGGATCATTTGATCCACTTTTTTAGTTGCAACCTGATTAAGTTAATTTAGGTGACATAATCATCTATAGTATTTAGAGTTATACTTATAAAGTGACTTCTTTTGTTCGATGACCTTCCCTTGTGTGTTTTCAAGGTCACAAGGTGAACAAAGATTCTTGTTGAAGTCAATCACACATATAAAACTATGTAGATGAGTTGTAATTGCAAACTTAGAAGTACAGAAAGAGAAAATAGAGAAACTAATCCGATGATACCCCCCCTTACTTTGTTCCCCCCTTAATTTGTGGCACTTTATAAATTTCTTAATGGATTAGACAATAATTACCTATTTCTAACACTAAAAAATGAAGATGCCTTTGACAGTTACAAAAAGGTTAACATATAGTTATTGTTAAGCTAACAATAATGATAAAATAGCCTTGTAAAGGGGATGATTAAGCCTTGAATAGGACTCTGCCATCATAGCCCAAATTGAGGGCGTAGAGGTCGGAAGAAGAGGCCTTCATAGCTGAGGAAGACGTGCAGGACTAGACTTAGAAGACCAACCTTGGAAAAGTTAAGACTCTGTCGAATAGCACAGAGGTTTTGAACAAGGGTGCAATGGAGGATGCACGACCTCAGGCATCTTCTTCACTGCAAGGTGCATAGGCACACTGTAGAGGTGGACATGGGTGCAGAGATTTCTCTGCCCTCTAATGTCTCCCATCGCTTTTCTTTCAAGACCTTACACTGGTTTTGACGCTTCTGCATAGACCACAATCCGTGTACTGCAGGGTGTTTGCAGTGTGAGAGAGTGTCTAGTGTAATAGAGGTTGCATTGCCTCCTTCCATGTTAGGCTTGCAAGTGAATGAGGCCTATTGTGCGAATGGGCCCTTTGGCCTATCTCGTGAGGCTTTGAGCCACTCAATTTTGGAGAGCTTCCCATGGTCACTCACCTAAAACACACAGAGCAAAAAAAAAAGTCATTTCCAAAGAGCTCGGTGACAATACGCCAAACAATGACCTTCAAACCCTCATTTAGCGATGTTTACAGGGAGAGCAATGAGGTTGTCACGTTGCAAAGGACGGCGCCTGACTAGATCAGGCCATCTTGGCCCTTCTGCAGCTACCACATCCCTTGATCTTCACCCTTGCAAAGGGTGTGAGTCGGCGATGTGAAGCGGCTCTCTGAGGCCTTCCCTTCACTGCTTGCTGTCACGGGTCTCCCACCTTTCCACACACAGGTTCTGGATTCCAACGATGCTGGGCTAAATTCCGTTCCAATGGCACACAACCTGCTATTGTATGGCTCTCAGGGGTCATTTTGTCGCTAACAGGAAGGGCCATTTGATTGGAGTCTTCACAACAATCGGCCTCCAAACAAACACAGGAAGAAAAAAAACTTCCGCCAAGATCAATATGCTTGCCAGTAGTGTCAAGGAATCGGCCTTCACAAATGCTCGGCCTTGGTCACCATGGCTTTGTTGAGCCACAAGACACCTTTTCTGCATGCTTCGGTGTGGCTAGATTATAGAAGAAGATGACGACATTCAATGGCATAGCTTGGCATTTAACCAGGGTGTCGACATCTGAAATAGCAAATATGAATGACCAGAATTTATGCCTCCAAGACGAACCACATAATCTTAGTTAGGCTCTTATACCATGTTAGAAGCCAGAAACAATTAAGCATGAGCTGATTACAACATGGAGTGAAAGCAACTAGAAATTGCAATAGGTTAACAATGAACAAGAGGTGTACATATAGTGTTGAGAGTTTGAGTCACTTCAAAAGTCAACTCAAACACTCGAGGAGTGGTGGAAAAAGAGTGTCAACAAGTAGCTTGGAGAGTTGTATTGGACTCTTCAAGTAGACATCTAACCACCTAAGGTGGCTTAAAGCCACATGGGGAATATACACATTATAATTACTTAATTAAATAATAAGTAATAGTGTTATTATTCCTACACTAACAGGTTATGGGATTCCTTAATTTTAAGTTGTGTGATAAAGATGGAATCATGGAAAGGAAAATGGCTATCCTTGGCTGGAAGAATCTTGATACTAAAGATAGACATTTCAACCACCCCCATCAACTTCATGTCATGTTTAAAAATGCCAAAAAATATTAGTGAAATAATAGATCAGAAAATGAGAAACTTTTTCTAGAAAGGCCTTGGTGATTGTAAAATGTTTTAGGGTTTTTAGTTGAAGCTATTTTGGGAACCAACACAACCTTTGGAAGTAGATATTGATCCATAAATATAGAGGTGGCAATGAAGGTATGTGCTTGCTCAACTCCATTCAACAAAAAATAGGTGCCTCCAAAATTTGGTCTTTAATTGTTAGAGCTACAAATTTGATAAAGATGAATATCTCTTAGTACATGGGTAATGGTCTTAATATTAACTATTAGGAGGATCTCATTCTAGTCCACAAGCCCTTATGCTCTTATATGCCAAGTGATTTTCTTTTAGCCATGAAGCAACTAGAGATTAAAAAATTAAATTAACTCATTAAGTGGGATGGAGATCAACCCAAATGGTCTCACCTCTTTGGACTAATTGAATACTATCAAAATGAGTAGATACAAATCAAGAAGAATGTTTTGGGTCTTCTCCCAAATTATCTTATTAGTGTTGATTTTCTCATTCGAGGCGATATCTGCTCCTCGACTTGTTACTCCTCAAGTTGTTACTCAATCAAGGAAGGCACTCTTTCTCCTTGAAAATGAAACTTTTAATCAATATCTCCACAATGTCTAACATTACAACATTATTGGCCAAGTTAAGAAAAATAGTGGCTCATCTGATAGGAAAAGATTATCACTAGTGAAAAACTTATCATAAGAAATATCATAGGACCTCATATTTTCTACAGATTCTTCAAGGCTTGTGAAACTAAATCAGATCTACTCTTTGAATGTGAAGAAGTTGCTTTTATTTGGATCTCCCTTACTTTATATTTTGGGGTTCACTTCTAAAACATTTCGAGTCTTACAATTTGCACCCAGAAATGGAATCCATGCTACTCTATCTCACTCTCAAGCAAGTCACTTATAAATCTTCCTTTCTTTTGCATGTGGTTTATTTGGCTTGATATGAATAAAATATTTTTTGAAGATTCTATTGGATGCCATAACACATCTTGATCCACAAACTTAGCTACCTATGTTAGAAAATGCCAAGGCTCATTTCAAAGGAGAGAAAATACTAAATGTTCTATCCAAACCTAAGATACTCTCATTTTTTATCCTGGCATTGTGATTGCTGGTGGAGTGTTGTGGCTAAATTCTCAAGAAAACATTTAGACTCTTGCATTAATCTTGGACAAGCCTCCAACAATGTTGTTGAACTCATGGGCTACAAGTTTTTCTTAATCTTGTAGTCAAGGAAAATATTAAAATCCTTATAGTTTGAGGGGATTCCAAGTTGATAATCCAATGTCTATTTAGTAAACATGTGTTCAAATTTGTTCAATTACATCTTCTACAAAATTAGGCCTTTAAGATTCTTCATGATTTTGATTGAATCAACTAGTAGCATGCTCTCAAATATTTAACTCCTTTGCTAACAGAATGGCCAATGAAGGCTTACTTCTTCACCCTCGTTTAGCTCACCTCTTTGTCTATTTCTATCTCTTGAATTGTGTACTAAAATGTGATATCTTTTGAATTATGTATCAATCTACATTAATATATTTTACTTGTTTTAAATAGATGTATTTAAAATGTTTTCATTTTGGGTCTAAATTTGATGGCAATATATTTATATTTTTTTAAAATTATTTATATCAGTATAAATATTATATATTATTACATTTTTATAATTTTATATTATATTTTTATATGGAAGATCAACTTTTATAATTAAAACTAATATAAGTATATATTTTATTGTCTTTTAGTTCTAAACTAGCATACCTATCTTTATAAAGAGATATCATTTTGGAGGCACCATTCCCATTTTAATCACAAATCTAGTCAAAAATAGGTGTCTTGAGAATGATAGCTCTCAATGTATTTTGCATAGATTTTCACCTCATTCTATATTCTTTTCATTGTTTTTACATAGATTTTCACCTTGTTCTATATTCTTATCATTGTTTTTGCCCATGGTGAATCAAGGTAAATATAAGCAAGTAATTACAAAGTTTATTTATTTATTTTAATTATTTATTTATGTATTATATTTTTTTATTGTGTTCAAGGAAAATAGAGTATTTAGAAAATAAAAAATAAAATAAAATAATTCCTAAATGAAAACAAAACAAATTATATTTTACATAAGAGATTTATTTAAAATTTATTGTAAAAAAACATAAAATCATAAAATTTAAGAGCTAACAATAACCTATATTATTAAAATATAGATTCCACATATAAAATAAATTTATAATCTAATAACAAATATATATAAATAGCAAATATATAATATATTTAATATAAATATGTGGCTTTCCTAAAAATTTATCCATATAATTTTATATTTTATAAAATACAGTATATACATAAAAATATATATTTTTAAAAAATTAGAAACTAAGTGTTTTAAATTTAAAACATATAACCGACATACTTTTATTAAATGAATGCAACTAAAAATATATAACCACCATAGTTTTATTAAATGAATGCACATAAGAATAAAGTTGACATGCAAATTAACACATGCTCTTTGACTATGTCAAAGTGGTTAGTCATTTAGGAGATGTGTCAACTCAATGGACACCTCACACTATTCTCATGGATAGTTGTGTTATTCTCATGGATGGTTACTCACCACCTATCCCTGTATTGTGGAGAATTGAGTACCCAATTTCTCCTATTTATACTTCTTCATTTGCAAATACAATTGATCGATTTCACTTGCAATCTCGTGCTTGTTTGTTATTCCATGATCTTGGTAGTTTCTACATGGTTTCAGAGCCATGTGGAATAGTTTCAAGGCATTTTTGTTTTGATCAATCTGAGAAGTTGTTTGCTATTGATATCATGAGAGTGAACACAGATTTTGTGTCTTGTTGTTGAATGTGAGAAAAGACATTTTGCATCACTGAACAAGTGCCAAAAGGAGGGCATCCTCCACTGTGGCCACAACAAGCATTCAAGGTAGGCTTATAAAACATGTGTGCCTCTAAAGGTCGACCCTCCATCTCGGTGGCTTGTGGCATTCAAAGCATCCACTTTTTTGGGGCTTGTAATAGAGATCAACACCTTGAAGGCATCTCTATCCTCCATCAGCCATTGACTGGCCCCAATGGTTGTCACTTGGCAGAATTAGGGGTTGAATGACCCTTGGTAGAAACCATCTTGGCACTCGAAGTTTCATTTCTGTGTGCCTATGTTTCTTTTTTGCATCTCAATAGACACCCAAGGCGCATTCAAAGCACCTGTGCATGCCCTTGGAAGGGATCAACAGAGGTCATTCAATAGCTTGCTTTATTGTTTGTAAATGCCATTTATAGGACTCGACATAGGCGACACTAGCAGGCGCTATTTGTAATTCATGGTGGAGTTCAAAGTCTACATTGATAACTCTATTAGGCACGTTTAGTGTGCCTTGTTTCATCAGGCTGACTTCAATCTCCTTCACCCATTCAAAGGGTTCTGTAGAGGGCTTCGATGGCTCCATAACACCCATTGATGGGCCTATGTGTAGCGGCCAGCGAAGCCACCATAATGCCTCTATTTGGCCTTAAGGTCAGGCCTTTATATAGGGTGGATTAGCTCTTGGGAGATGCACAGAGACCTTTAGCAGGCCATCCACAGTGATGCCATGATGTGTCTAGTCACCCACAAGGGACCTGTAATGGCTATTGCCTACAAACACCCACATAGGGCTGCGTTGAAGGCTTCAGACGACCATGAAGGGAGAAGGGATAATGTGCAAGGCAAGGGAGAGAATAACAGGGCCATGACTACATAGTGACCTTCTATCATAGTCAGCCTATGAATGGATGTCCCAAACCCTTGTTTGGGACTACAAAGAGATGTTGAACCCTGGTGTGGAGGCACCGACCTCTGTTGTGGAAGCACCCACCCACAAGTTGCAAAAGATTCCTTAGTAGATAGTCTATCAGCCTGTACCTAGGCTCTCAAATTCTCCCTTTGATGTCATCGACCCTTGTGTGATGCTTAACCACCATAGCCACTTTTAGCCATCATTTCCCCATTCTCCCCTATTTTTTTACCTCTTTTTTGCAAAATTGTTGCCCTAATTTGACCTTTGCATGATATGTGCCCTAATTTCAGGCTTTGTAATGGGTAGGCTTCTTATAATTTCTTTTTAATAGGCATTTAATTATGTTTATTAAACTACATTATAAATTATAAATGTAAAAATTGGGAGGGGTATTTTTAAATTCGGGAGGTGAATTTATTTTGCCTTAGTTAAAAATTTGTAAAAGAGGAACCAATTTTCTCTTTTGCAATGAATTTGGCAAATTTGGGGTAATCATAATAGTTTTTGTCACTTTTTGAAGTTTTTAAAATCATGTCTTTTCTATCCACCTCTTGACATAAACTTTGAAGAAATTGTAATAGAAAGAATGTTTGTAAATGCACTCACATAAAGTGCCATACAAAACTGAATGAGTGTTTCCACATGGAGGGAAGTTTGAGAAATTATTGTACATACACTAAATTATAAAGTGTAATGCGGGGCTATACAATCACAACATAGATTTTTTATTCTCACCTCATGTGTGTGTGTGTCATGGAGCACACCTTGTACATCTCTACATTCTTTGCACACTCTCGATCTCAGTTTGTTTGCTCATATTCTCTTAGCAATAAGGGGGGACTATGATGTTATGGTAATGCTTCTTTCAATGAAGCAGAATCTTCTTTTTTGAAGGCCTCATGAACCTTCCTTCTAATCTTGATCTCTCATATGGGGGATTAATTTAGTGGATCACAGTTTGAGGTTCTAGTACTCCTAACCACAGTACTATCTGTATTATTAACTTCACATAGTTTGGTTGACTTTGTGTACATTGTCAAGCAGTGTTTAAATGTTCACTCACGCAGCATCTTGTATCTCTTATCTTGATCTACAATTCTTGAAGGTTTATTAATTCTTGCAGTTTCCAGTCCATCATCAGCAGAGTTTGCAAATTTTGAAATGCTTCAGAGTTCATCATGATGTTTCGATCATCAAGGGACATCTTTTCAGAAGGTCCTAAATCCTTCTCTAATCTCTCTTTTGGGGGGTAGTTTTTTTCCCACAGGGTTTTCTATCTTTCTCCATTTTGTGAGAGATACATTTGTACATGAGTACCTCATCAGGCTCATAGCCAGGACCCATCTTTCATAAAATCACCTAAGCTATTCTTAAGGGGGGTGTTGGTGTATAAACACTTATCCTAACTCATTTATACTAACTTAATCATAGTTAGGCAAATTCCACACATGCTCTTTGACTATGTCAAAGTGGTTAGTCATTTAGGAGATGTGTCAACTCAATGGACACCTTGTGTTATTCTCATGGATAATTGTGCAATTCTCATGGATGCTTACTCGCCACATATCCCTATATTGTGGAGAATTGGGTATCCAATTTCTCCTATTTATACTTCTTCATTTATGAATACAATTGGTTGACTTCACTTGCAATCTCATGCTTGTTTGTTATTCCACGATCTTGGTAGTTTCTACATGGTATTGTTGTCAATTAGGATTGCACCCATGATGCAAAGCTGTGAAACTTAGAAATCCTTCGAAACATGGGATCAAACTCAGGTTGTGGTTGACCTATATTGAGTTTGAACCTCCAAATTATGGGCTGGTTCCCTTAAAATATTCAATTGGATCTATGACTTTGATGTGGAAAAGGGGTAAAAGGATCTTTCTAAAAGCAAATAAAACTATAAAAGTATGGTAATGCATCTAATAATAATGAAAAAATGGCAATCTAACTCACAATAGATCTCAGAAAATCTATCCACACAAACCACTTTTAGCAAAATGATCACAAAAATGTTTCTAAGGAAGGCTAGAAAATATTTTATGTTTGAAAGAAAAGAGATTTTTTCACAATGTAAAAGAAAGGTTTTCCAAATGCACAGCCTAAGACCTGTGATTTTCAATGCTATCTAACACAAACAAGTACTAATGAGACAATGAATTTAAAGGTTTTGATGTTAAACATAATAAAATGTCATCAAATCACTCATACGAGTTACATTAATGGAAGGTAGATACTTGATCAAGATGAAAAATAAAGGAAATAATTGCATAAATGACAAAGTATAGAACCTGTAACCTGTTGTAATCTCTATAAATATGCAAATAAGTGAGCTACAAAACTTCTTTCTCTCTCAAAGTGTAAGAGCAAAAAGGCAAGAACTTGAAAATGAGGTACAAACAAACTCTGTCTCTGAATGTGTAAGAGAGAAAAGAATAGAAGAACTAGGAAAAACTAAGTATTCCTTACAATATATAGCTTTCTCTCTCACCAAGAGGCATGAATAATTAATTGCAATCAACTACCTGTAAAAATAAGCTCTCCAATTTGATCCACGAGCAAACAATGAAATCCCTAAAAATAAGGGTTAAAACTACCTCAAAATGAGCAAAATAGCTCCAATCTGCTACTCTCCATGTGTTTGATCCAAGAGTTGACCAAATTTCTCTATTTTGACCTCCAAGCCATGCAAAAAGACCTCAGTTAACTTAACTCCTCCATTTTGTATGATTTTGCACGTGTAGATCATGTGGAAAATTAATAAAGTAATCATTTGCATGACTTACTTTATTATGAGTTTCAATTTGTCTAATCTCTTTAATTTTACAACTTTTGACAAATTAATAAAGTAATTTATAAAATATTACTTTATTAATTTGTTTACATGATATATAGTTGTAAAATTATGAAAAAATGGAAGAAAAGAATATACCTTATCTCTCCTTTTACATTTGCCTAATTTGCATGATTATGCATGATTATGATGCCAAAATTAGGTCTTCATACATGAAAGAAAAAAATATTACTCCCTTATGCCTCCCATGCAAAAAATTAGGTCACTTACATGCAAAATAATATAATGAACTATCAAAAGTAATGATAATTGCATCATTATCACCTTATAACTCCATGCTAGATAAAACCTCCTAGTTGCATAACACATGCACCTACGGCATAAGAATATTCCCTTATCACTCCATTACATTGCAAAAGAAAATAAATATCTAGTTGCATTACATATGCATCATTACCATCTACCTTCATTTTATATTTATTGCATAATGCATTTCTGGCAGCTTGTATTTACTTGTCTTCAATATATTCATGCAAATATCCTTACCTTTGAATGATCTTTTGTCTTGACTTTTGATGCATTCCAAAAATACATAAGACAAAAAGAATCTTGACCACACTTGGACTCCGGGCATGATGAGGAATCTTGGATTGTTGACTTGGTTTTGCATTATGACATAAGGCACATTCAACCTTGACTTGTCGAGTTCCATGAGATAAAGGAAATAAAAAGGTTTGAAGGCATTAAGCCCTATCTCTCAATGACTTCAATTTTTAACTTTAGCCAGAAAAAATGCAAAAGGAATTAATTTCATCGGCCCACGGGCCCCTCCTTGGCATAATGATTATGTTTATCAAGAGCAAGTCTTGAGCTCGGCATTCAGATAAGGTAAATGATTTTTTGTCTTTGCTTAGTCAAAACAGATGAGAAAAAAGAAGATGCCATCAAATCAAAAGAATGAACATTTGAACCCTAAAAGTTGTTATTTCATTTCTATCTTTCACATTCACTTCATTTTGCTTTGCAACTTAGCTCAGTCACCGCTAGGGTTTGAAAGGAAATGCATATTCTCTAGTTTTTCGCTCCATTTTTTGGTCGATCTCTAGCATTTTTATGGTATTTTGGTGTAGGAACAAGGTGAGCATGTCTTTTTGAGTTTCTATTTGGTAATATTCTATCATTTTGTGCTCACCACTGTCAAACTTTGGCCACGACTATGTATTAAGCTTTCTGTGGATATATTCTTACCATGCCTTTTGTCTTTGTGTTGTCTTCATTTGTAACTGTAACATTCACATCCTGAGAAACTTCAAAATGAAGGCCCCAACCTGTAGATCTCTCCATACAAGACAACGAGGTGAGTTTCTTGCTATTCGGATTTCCTATATCTTCATTTTTAAAAGTTTGGCTCCACTGCTGATAAGGGTTTCAAAAATTGCAAGTGGGTAACTATTCTTCAAAGAAAACTAGGCCTTCTAGTCACGGCCATACTTCTTTGTATCTTCTTTTTAAACTTTTTTTTCATCTGTGAACCTAAGCATGTAAGGTCTAAAAAAGAAAAATGAGGGTTTCACATAAATTTGCAAGAAAATGCTCTTTCATGGCCATGGCCTGTATGACTATGCTCTTCTCCTTTTCTGTAGATACAAAAATATAAGGGTTTCAAAAAATGGAGATAAGGTTTTTTTATATTTCTTGCATAAAAGGCCTCTCCTGGCATGGCAATGACATTTTATTTCTTCCTATACATTTCTTTTACCTGTAGATGCAAAAATATGTAAGGGTTTTAAAAAATGGAGATATGGGTTTTGTTACGTCTGCACAAAATGGCCTTCTTTAGCCACAACCTACTATATCTTGCTTTTCTGTATTTCTTTACATTTTCTCCTCTCTTCTATATCTTATTTATATAACATGAACCTAACATAATGTACCTTTCTCTTTATAAGTTATCTGATAAGGAGCCTCAGTCAGTAAGACTTACTCCGTCGGCCACTTTGCAACTTATCACTCTGACCGTTGTAGTCACACCGACGTGAGGTCCAACAACTCTGACTATCTGCAAGAACAATACCATCAGTCATCTTCGACCTTATCTCTCTGATCTCACAACTCCCCTCGATGGATGACTCTATGGTTCTTGCCTAATAGTAAGACAATTACTATCGCCCAAGGTAGGAATCACTTCGCCGATACCCCGATGACTATTGTCTTCACTATGACCCCACATTATCAGTGAACCCTTGAAATGTTTTGCTGAACACCAAGTCTGACCGATACCTCCTATCAGTGAGACTCCTTCGTTCGGACTGACAGTCAGCTCAACTATCACCAGACTCTCATCACTGTGACCCTTAACATTGGCGAATGCTTACACACTTAGGCCGATGCACCGTTGGACCAACTACTCATCAGTGTTAAGAATGCTTTCCTCCAAACCCTAAGATCTCTTGCCACCAGCCAATTCCTCCCGATGGATCTCCATTGGTATCAGTCATCCTTTTCCACTCTGATACCCTCGATCGGCGAGACCAACACTGTCAACCCAACGCCAAGTTATCTACCTGATGTACTTTGTCATTCTGATATGAATCTTAGACCATGACTTCTGTTCAACGGCTTGAACCTCTCTTCGGCCAGACTATCCTTATCACTCTGAGAGAGAAATGTTTTGTCGATGGCCTCTATCTCACTAATAACATCTTCAACTCCTCCGACTCATTTCCTCTCCGATCAAACCTTAGCACATGGAGATGCTAGGCCGTCTACTGTGCACCTCGCACTATCTAGATCCTCTGCACCACTGAACAATGAAACAAAATAGGAAATAAATGAATATTGTACAACGAAGCCATTCCACTGATTTCGACAGAAATCTCACCAATGGAATGCTTCACATCGACATTTTGCAATAATGAAAAACACAGAAGGAATGGAAATCTACAGCTAACAATTTGCAGTTATAGGAAATAGAAATCAAATTGATGGAATAGAATCTTTTGATTTCTCCTTGACACAATGCATAATTACATTCAATCTCCTCTTTTTTATCTTATTATCAATCTCTTCTAAGTTGGTTCATTTCCCTGGGTTTATAAGCTTGCCCCAAGGAACACCAACCCATTCCAAATGGCTGGGAGAAAACCAACTGATTCCAAGCAGCTGGGAGACCAATTGTCTTACCATTAACAATTTGCAAAAGTGACCTAAGCCCCTTGGGACTTACAAAATGAACCTAGATACACACTGAAATGACACGCATTGGTCAAATAGACCTTATTACAACACAAACATGATTTTCCAAACAAAACATAAATTTAAATGCCTCATGGAGGCCACCTTGTGTTAGGTGCTCCTGCACCATACACCCCACCTAGAAAAGAACTCATGCCACATGAATTGAGGTTTTGTCTTGTACCACCATTATCCTTTGCTGCCTCATGCCTTCCCCATGAGCTCTGGACTGCAACTTGCTTCCATGGAATCAAAAACTCATGCCTAGCATTATAGGCTCTACTCACATCTTGCCATGAGTGAGTGCTTGTAATCAAACCCATACTTTGCTCACCATTCTTCCTTACTGTCATCTCTACCTAGACACCTGCATTCAAAACCTTGTTTGATGCTTCTTGTACTACTATTATGGTAGAATATGTTTTCCTTTCAACTCTTGTTGGCTCTAGAGGACAAACAATGGTCCCTAATATGATAACATCTTCTTCTTTCCAATCAACTTGTGGCTGCCTATAGACCTGCTCTTTGACCTTCTTCTGATCCATCTCAGACATCACCATCTGATCTCCACCATTCAAAACTAAAGCCAGCTTTGAACTTTGACCTTTGGCAACCCCACTCCTTGAAGTATCCTCAACTGTCCTTGTCTCTTCTTCATTGATCTTCACAAACTCTTTCTTACCCACCAAAATGATCTTGGCTGACTTCTTTGTTTCAGCATCCTGCTTTAATGGTGTCATCAAAAAAGTCCTCCCATCCTTCTTGATGGTGTATGTGTTAACATATCCATCATATAATTCTTGCCTATCAAATTGCCATGGCCTACCTAAAAGTAGGTGACAACATTCCATGGGCAAAATGTCACATAAAATTCTATCCTTATATTCTCCAATCTGAAAATCATCATATGCCTGTTCATCTACCAAAAGTGATTGGCTATCACTTACCCAAGATGCTTTGTAAGGTGTTTGATGAAGAATCCTTTCTAGTTTCAACTTATCCACCATTTCCCTAGACACCATATTATCTGTTGAACCAGAATCTAACACTACCTTGCATATTTTACCTGTGCTTTTGCAATTGATCCTGAAAAGTGATCTCCTTTGTAACGGTTCAGTCTACACTGGTTCTTTGAGCAATGTCCTCTTGATCATCAGATTTTCTCCCACCTCTGATGTCAAATTCACTTTAGGAGATGTCACACTCCCTGCATCCTCTTGAGTCAATGTGGTTCTTCTCTCATTACCATGAGAAGTTGAGGCCTTCTCTGGAAACTTATAAGCTAGGTGCCCTATCTAATTGTAGTTATAACACCTCATGTTGGAGAACTTGGATCCTTTGCCTAATCCATTTGTCCCATCTCTTCCATTAGGCCTTCTTCCTCGGTAGCCTCCTCTGCTACTTAAGTCCCCAACTTGCTCTTCTTGGCTAGACTTACCACTAGGCCTCTGATTATGACTTCTTCCTCCAAAACTACCTCTGCCTTCAAAATTTATGTTACCACTTCCTCTACCTTGCTACTCACCTTTCCTCTGCATCTTCTCTTCATCTCTTAATGCTACTTGAAAGCATTTTTCCATAGTTTTAGGGGTAAACAAACTTATCTCTTCTTGACTATTGAACTTCAGACCATTTAGATACCTTGCTACCTTGGCTTTTTCATCCTCCATGTACCCACAACAAAGAGTATATTTGTGAAACTCCTCGGTGTAAGTAGTCACATCCATATCTTTTTGCTTGAGGTTCTGCATTTTCTTGTAAATCTGCACCTCATAGTCAGATGGAAAGAACTGGGACTTGATCATCTCCAACATTATGTTCCACAAAGATATCATACTCTTCCCATTCTTTACCCTTTCTCCTTGGGTGTAATTCCACCATGTAAGGGCAGCACCTTTGAGTTCAGTTTTTGCAAACTTAACTCTCTTACTTTCAAGAACTTCTTTGTACTCAAAGTAGTTGTTTAAAGCCTAAATCCACTCCATTACTTCATTAGCATTCATCTTTCCAATGAACATGGGAATATCTATCTGAGCCTCCGAAGAGTCCTTGCCAATAGTCTTAATGGCTTACAGGAAATGCTTTTGATCTGTAGGTATCTTTGCCTCTTCTTGTTCCTCTTCTTGTTCCTCTTTCTCTTCTTCTTCATCTAAACCTTCCTCTATCCTTTTTCCTATCTTCAGTGCCTTCAACTCAGCCTAGAGTACTTCCTTGACTCCACTCTTGATCATCTCCTCCATCTCCTTGAATTTCTTGACCACTTCGGTGGTCATCCCCTTTGGAGGCATATTGCTAGCCTCTCCTTCGCGTTCTCTGTCTGACATACACTATTCATAGACAACACCAACAGTCCTGCAAATCCTCAATTCGACTACAACCCAATGCTCAATCAAATGTCCATCCTACAGGCTGCTACAGACCCATTCCTCTCATCCAATAGCAAATCTTGGAGATGCACTACCACTGTCTCTCGCAATGGCCTCACTCTGCACCCTCTTCCAGCTAAACCTCTATTGGTGAATGGTCACGACAGACCTCATCATCATCTGCCCACACACTATAGGAATCCTATTCCTTCTCGCAACTAGGTGGCACGAGCATCTGCAACAGTCTAGAAACTACTGTCTGATGGTGACAGGTTGTCATTGATGTCAAAAGCACGTGTTCAGTTGTTGATGATGCAGATTTGTTCAGGATGTGTTCTCATACTCAAGGATGTGTTTGGTGATGTTTTAGAATGGACTAATACTCTTGGTCTTCACAGGTTTGGGCTTCTTGGTGCCTTAGAAGTTGATATGTTGATCATGATGCAAGGTTGGTTGAAAGTAAGTTCTCAAGGTCTCATCAGAACTGTAGGTCATGAAGTGATCATTATCATTATCTTGATAACATGTGTTGTTGTTTTGGACTTCAAAGTTTTCATGAGTTGTTATTCAAGATACTTGTCACCTTTCAGGAGCTTGGTCAGTGTGAATCCTTGTCAAGACAGTGCAATAAAGTAATCTTTGTTTGAAGTGGGTCATTATCATCAGAGGTCTTATTTGATCAGGTTGATACAGATGACATAGTATGCATTCTTGTGGTATGAGATGAACTTCATTTGATATCAGTTGCAGTCGATTCTCATTTGTTAGTTGTGATATATGCAGAGACATATAGTGGCTTTCAAGTCATGTCTTCATGTTTTCGTGTTTCTCATGTCTCCATGTCTTTTTAATGTCATCAATAGTGTCTTCTTGTCTTGGTCATTTCTTTGTCTTAAAGTCATGATTTCTTGACTCTTGAGATATCTATTGATACAAACGACAAATTCCATTAAGTCTATGTCTTCATCATTTCTAATGTTGTGCATTGTCTAAAACCTAAAAATTAAGACTTATCTTTTAAAAGTCCTAAACTAAATTTGTGACACCCTTTCTATATTCTCTCCTACCCGTCATTTCACTTTTGTTTTAACTTTCTGTTGACCAGTTGAAAGGGTAACAGTCACTTAAGTGACAGTCTAAAGGGTGTAATAACATTGTTGTTGACCGGCCCCTTCATTAGGTGTCCGGTTAGTCGGTGGAGGGTCAAAATGATAGGCGGGAAAAAGCCTATCGATGGCTGCAGTTTAAAGGACCGTTGGCGGGCTCCATCAATCGGATGGTTATAGTTTAAAAGGAGAAAAAGAGCAACAGTCCGCATCATTTTAAATTTGACGTTCACTGTGCATTGAAATAGTTACAAAAAAAACTCATGTTTGTTTCTATTTTTTTTACAGCGAAGATCAAAAAAAGTTAGAAGATGGAAAGTTTCTTAAGAAGAGTTAATTGGACTTGGCATGTGAACCGACTTGTTAAAAAAAAAATGGAAATTTTTGTTATGAACGGGAATATATATGTAGTTCTTTTATAAGTGAGGTGTGAGATTTTTATGCAGAGAGATTGATATTGGGATTTGTGATGAAGGATCATGTCAGTTTTTTTTAAGAGATTATGATGATCTCAAAGTTTAATTTTTGATCAGAGATATTTTTGTTGAGGAAAAATAATCAAGGGCAAAATGATTTTTGAAAACTTTTTGTTGAAAAGAAATGAGAGAGTTGTTCTTTGTTGTTGAGCATGAAAAATGTGGAAGAGTTTTTGACAGAGGAGAGATCAATTATTTGGACTAGAGGAATTTTGTGAAGAGAGGCATGAAAAGTGTTTGAAGTCCAGATTAAATAAGTGATTTGAAGATGATGAATAATTGATGATGTCAATTCAATACATTAGCTTGCAGAGAAATGTATTTTTGTATTGCAGGTATGTTTGAGGCATGAAGAGACATTTTTCTCAAACAGAGAGATAAAGCAATCAAGTTTTGAAGATGGAAGATCAAAAGTTTGTTTTGGGGGTTTGATTTTATTTTTGAATAGGCACAGAGAAATATTTTCTTGCAGGTGAAATTATGAGGAGTATAAAGAGAAATAAAATAAAAGATAAATTGGTTGCAGGGTTATTGTAAAAGTTTTATACATCACAGATTGATTTTATTTTTGATAGAAGCAATATTGAAGATCTCTGAACTATCTTGTGCAGAATATGAAAAGTTTTTTTTATCTTGTATATATTAGCTTGGCAGATAGATTAAAGAGTGTGTGGGATGAGATACAGAAATGAAGACATTTCCTAATAAATCCTTTTGAAGAGAAAAGAATAATGATAAGATGATACTGAGTTTGTAATGCAGAGATAATCAGCTGATTTGTTATGCAGGTGTGAAGGAATTGAGAATTGAATGGAAACAGAGTATCCCTCTGATTTGGTTTGCCAGTGAGGCATTGTATTAGCCAGTGAGGCTTATAGGTCAGTGTGACCTTGATATTTGTCAGTGAGACAATTTGTATTGCCAGTGAGGCATGTTTTTTCAGTTAAGCCAGTGAGGCATGTTTTTTCAGTTAAGCCAGTGAGGCAATTCTGGAGTGGTTTTTCTACCCCTGGAGGGTTTTCCACTCGTGCAATTCTTGTGTCTTGATCTTCTTTCTGTGGTTGTATGTTTTACTCATGAGTTTTTGTTTTTCACTCTCAGTTATGTGCACATGTATTTGAGAAATCAATGATAGCTCTTTCTACTTGTACTCTGCAAGTTAAAGTTTTTAAAAAGATTAGAAATTTCACACAACACTGATTCACCCCCCCTCTCAGTGTTGCCTTGACTCCTACACTGTCAGCCTTCACAATACTTTCTATGAGCTCTTTTTTCAAAATGGTCACCAACCAAACATTTTGCTTCAACTCTTCATCTGCCTTCTTAGTGATAGAAATCAAATACACAACTGCCTAGACCTTTCACTAGCTCTAATACCAATACGATGAAGAGCCTCAGTCGGTAAGACTTACTCCGTCGGCTACTTTGCAACTTATCACTCCGACCGTTGTAGTCACACCGACGTGAGGTCCAACAACTGTGACTATCAGCAAGAACAATACCATCGGTCGTCTTTGACTTTATCTGTCCGATCTCACAACTCCCACCGATGGCTGACTCTATGGTTCTCACCTATCGGTAAGACAATTACTATCAGCCAAGGTAGGAATCACTTTGCCGATATGCCAATGACTATTGTCTTCGATGCGATCCCATAGTATCGGCGAACCCTTGAAATGTTTTGCCGAACACCAAGTCTGACCAATACCTCCTATCGGCGAGACTCCTTCTTCGTTCGGACTGATAGTCAGCTCAACCATCACCAAACTCTCATTTCCATGACCCTTAAAATCAGCGAATGCTTACACACTTAGGCCAATGCTTCAATGGACCAACTACTCATCGGTGTGACAAATGCCTTCGGCCAAACCCTAAGATCTCTTGCCGTCAACTGATTCCTCCTGATGGATCTCTGTCAGTATCAGTCATCCCTTGCCACTCTGATACCCTTGATCAGTGAGACCAACATTGTCAGCCCAACACCAAGTTATCTACCTGATGTACTTCGGCATTCTGATATGAATCTTAGACCGTGGCTTCTAATCAATGGCTTGAACCTCTCTTCAGCCAGACTATCCTTATCACTCTAAGAGAGAAATGTTTTGTCAATGGCCTCTGTCTCACCAATAACATCTTCAACTCCTCTAACTCGTTTAATCTCCAATCAAACCCTAGCACATGGAGATGCTAGGCTGTCTATTGTGTACCTCGCACTATCTGGATCCTCTGCACTGCCGAACAATGAAACAAAATAGGAAACAAACAAATATTGTATAATGAAGCCATTCCACTGATTTTGACAAAAATCTCACCAGTGGAATGCTTCACATTGACATTTTGCAACAATAAAAAATACAGAAGGAATGGAAATCTACAACTAACAATTTATAGTTATAGGAAATGGAAATCAAATTGACAGAGCAGAATAGTTTGATTTCTCCTTGACACAATGCACAATTACATTCAATCTCCTCTTTTTGATCTGATTATCAATCCCTTCTGAGTTGGTTCATTTCCCTGGGTTTATAACCTTGCCCCGATGAACACCAACCCATTCCAAATGGCTGGGAGAAAACCAACCAATTCCAAGGGGCTGGGAGACCAACTGTCTTACCATTAACAATTTGACAAAAGTGACCTAAGCCCCTTGGGACTTACAAAATGAACCTAGATACACACTGAAATGACACGCATTGGTAAATTAGACCTTATTACAACACAAACATGATTTTCTAAACAAAACATAAATTTAAACACCTCATGGAGGCCACCTTGTGTTAGGTGCTCCTTCACCATTATCTCTTGTATGTCATGAACATTCAGATATGATCTCTTCTATGAGCACCTCCTGTAGCTTTAATTGTCAATATGGCATAAGGATGAAATGATTACATGATTTTCTAGTTCTATAGCATATGTACTTCATTCCATAATATGAACATGATAACTTGTTTATTTGAGCTATCTCCTGTACCTTGTTTCTTTCTTATCTGTTACTCATACTATGATTACCCCACATAAAGTTGTTCCTTTATTGCACTTGTATACTTTTATGACATCTTAAGGTCTGATTTTTCATGATGTTTGACCTACCTAGATGACTTCTCATATCTATGGCATAAATATGAGTAGCAAAAAGACATTCCAATGATAGAAATAAAGAAGAATACCTTCTCATGACTATACTTCTATGTTCTGCATATTGATAAGTTGATTCAGAATCATTGCTTCTCTCAAGTGGGCATAGTTTATAGGAGCAACTGCTACTTTTCACTTTAATCATGATGAAATCACTCTTTTTACAAGTTGACTATTATGATAAATAGTATCTTCTCGAATGATCCATCCTATCTTTTGTAATCTGATATCCTTTTCAAATGAATAAAAAGGAAAACATGTTGGGCTCTACCCTTGTGGGATCAACATTTTCTCCACATGTTTTAATGTCTTCAAATTAGCAACATTACTTTTCCTCTACCTCCACAGTGGACAAACAAGTGAGCATAAAAACATACCTCTTGGAGTTGATTGATCTTTCTCATGTTGATTTGATTTATTACACATGTCTGACTTGATCCATTCACATGAGGTGCATAATATCTGCAAGGTGATATGTTTGTTGATAAAAACATGTGATAATTTTAAATATTCAAAGCTTCTAACAGGGCTTTTCCCCAATTTTGCAGATACAATGGCATGATCAGGAGCTGAAGACAAGGACATGAAGACAAGCTATCAACTGAAGATATAAACCTCCTAAAAAGGCAATGATGGATATTTAATATTCTCATATGTTCTTTCTCTTTTCCTTTTATCATTAGATGTATAGCTTGCATATGTCTACATTGCTCAGTTTAGTCACTCCCACGGCTTGTGTGGGACACATTTAAACATTTATTTCAATATGATCAGTTACTTTATCTTATGCAATTGATCTATGTATGTTTCTTTTTGAATAAAATGCATAGGATAGAATAACTAAATTGATATGAAACACATGTTCAAAATATGATATGAAATGATAGTTTTATAAATACCTTTCTTTCACACTGAAATGTGATCACTTGGATAATTCAATTGTCTCGTAACTGAAAGATAAAACCAATTAGATCTGTTTTGTCATTCATTGACTGTCTGATATCTTTCCATTAGATATTCACTTGCCAGAATGGTTTGACAGTCCTGATTGGACTGTCAGATTATCCTGACAACTGATCTTTTTTTGGTCTCTTGCCAAGACATCATACATTCACTAAGTGCATTAACTTAAAAGTTTTCTTTTACTCCTTTTGTAATAACATCAAAACAGGTCTAACTAAATTAGGTGTAAACATAATTTAGTAACATTTCTAGAGACCTCTCACAGGTGTTTTCCTGCTAAACAAATTAGAACCAGTAGCCTTGCAATTCCATTGGGAACATGAGTCTTCTTCTCCCTTGAAATTTGAAAAAATTTCTGCAACTCAAACTAATAAAAAACTATAGCAGTAAAATAAAACTCAAACTCAAACTATTCTGACTTGTTTAAGACATGGCCAGCAAAATGTGCATGTGCACTTCTTGGAAATGAAATATTGAATTGAAATTCTACTCTACCCTCCACTGACCAGCCATTGAAGCTAGTCAAACAAATCCATTAACTGGCTTTGTGAAATAACTTCCCTTTCTAATTAAGAAAGGATGTTCTACAATTTGTTTTACTACTGATAAGATATGATTCATAAGGACATACCTTATATAATGCTTCAAAACTTTCTAAAGGATGAAAACAAACTCATTCACCATTTGATCATGGTCACAAATACTATTGTTATAAGGTGAATAAATGATCTCATCCTGTTGTTCTAAGGTTGAAATATGCTTTGTGGGTACAACAACAATCTGTACCTCTTTATTAAGCTCTTTTTCAGCTAAGTCCCTGCTGGGACAACCTCTTGCAATGATGTATCTTTTGCCAATACTTCTGATGTCTTGATTTAGATCTGTTGTCCTATTTTCACCTACAATCTCAGCCTAATTTGAAAAAAATAGCTCAGATGAATGAAATGAAGTAAAATCTGCCTCTTTGACCTAAATAGGCTGATTGCATACTGTTCGCTCATTTGATACTAGTTGATAATTAATGTTAGAACAAAAGACTTCTATGATACCTAAAAACATGCTCTCATCTAACTCATAATTTTGCATAGAATCCAAATGAGGTATATCATCCAGCTATTCAATACTAGGCATAGATGTTAGGATGCATGTGGCATCTTCATTTTCATCCATAAATTCAGGAAGTTCATTAAATAAATTAGCTAGCTCATGAGACTCAATCTCTATTTCTTTCACAAAAACATGTTCAACCTAATCTTGTTTGCCATCTAAGTTTGACACAAAGGACTCAAAATCATCCCAAAATTAAACTTCATCACATTCCTCTTGAATTTTTGGTAAAGGAAGATTGTTTATTACCTCATAACAGCTCTCAATGAGCTGTGTAAGTTGCATGACATGTTTACCTTCACACTCTTCTAATTGATCCAAGATCAAATTGTTAGACTACTTAGCTTCAATCAGCAACCCTTCATACTATTTAATGTCTTCTTATTGTTATGTTATTTCTGCCTATGGTATGAGCTCTTTATCTGGGTCAACAAAACTAGGTAGCTGGTCAAACAAAGAAACCAGTTTTTCCTCCTCACATGGGGCTTTCTCCAATGGAACCTAGGTATTTTGTCTTTGCAATTGAAGACTTTCACCTTGTGACCTCTATACTCTATTTTCATTTATCTTATAAACAACATTAGAAATTTTTTCAAATGAATCAAAATGTAAAGGATTTGGAATAACAATGACCTCATACTCTACATCATATGCATTATGCTTACTTTCAGCTAGGAATACAAAAAAAATAGTAGCACCTTCAACTGCTGGACTGAAACTTGGATCTTGATTGGCTCGGGCTCTAAAACCTTTTGTTCTTGTTCACCATACCAGCTTGGAATCTTGATTGGTTTAGATACTACTATCTTTTCCTCTTCTTGATTTTGCATTGGTATGGAAGGGGTAGCCTTAATAAGATTTGGCATTTTGTAATCAGGATGCTTGGTCCAAGAAGGCTACCATGGTTGTTCAAAAGCTTGATGACTTGGTTTGGGCACTAGATGTGACTGACACTGAGGGCTAATAGACAGATTTTGAATGCAAACAAGCTCCTGATTAAAATTAGAACTGCTGAAACTTAGAATTTGATACCTACTAACTTCATTTTGAATAGGTTGATCTGGAATGAATGCAACTATCTGGATTGCTTGCCTTTGTACTTGTGTAAGCAAAAACTTCATCTACTCCTCTTTTGCTGCTATCTCCCTTTTGAGACCTTCGTTAAACTATATCCTTTGTGTCTCCAACAACTACTCATGAAGATAGGCTTGATAATCTAGTTCCTCTTGTTTCTACTCATTTTCTTGCTGCCTCTTAAACTCCTCTATCTGCTTTGTGATTTCTAGCAATATGTTTTTTGTTTCATTCATACTATTCTTTATATCTTCAACTGCTTGGAGGTGATACAGTTTGAGTTGATTTGATATCAAAGATATTTCTTGAGGTTGATTTTGGACATATGCATGCTAATATGAAGTTTGAGCAAGGGCGGGTGAGAGGTAAGCATATTGAACATGTTGGTTTCCTTGAGAAACCATAGAATTTGGGTTGAAATTAGTAGCATGGTTGATCTGATATAGCTGATAAGATGGTGGATTAGCAGCATTTTCATGATATGATGGATGATATGTCATGTTCCCATAAATGATAGACATGCTTACTCATTCAAAAAGCTAGAAAATAACTGAAATCAAAATTTCTTGAAATAAAATAGCACCTGATCTTGTTTGAATTCTTCTCATAGGTTGAAAAGCTTGATCTATCAAACCAGAAAGCTAGAGTCACTAGGTATTTGAAATAAAAAACATTTGAAAGGCTATAATAACTACTAATCATACCAAAACAACAACAATAATAAGTTCTTTTGAACTGAATATCAGTTCAAGGTCCCACTGGGTGTGCCAAAATTTGTTGTCGATTAGGATTGCACCCATGATGCAAAGTTGTGAAACTCAACAACCCTTCAAAACATGGGATCAAACTCAAGCTATGGGTGACCTATATTGAGTTTGAACCTCTATATTATGGGTTGGTTCTCTTAAAATATTCAATTGGATCTATGACTTTGATGTGGAAAAGGGGTAAAAAGGATCTTTCTAAAAGCAAATAAAACTGTAAAAGTATGGTGATGCACTTAATAATGATGAAAACATGGCAATCTAACTCATAATAGATCTCATAAAATATATCCACACAAACCACTTTTAGCAAATTGATCACAAAAATGTTTCTAAGGCAGGCTGGAAAATATTTTCTGTTTAAAGGAAAAGGGATTTTTTCACAACATAAAAGAAAGGTTTTCCAAATGCACAACCTAAGCCCTATGATTTTCAATGCTATCTAACACAAACAAGTACTAATGAGACAATGATTTTAAAGGTTTTGATGTTAAACACAATAAAATCTCATCAACTCACTCATGCAAGTTGCATTAATGGAAAGTAGATACTTGATCAAGCTAAAAAATAAAGGAAATAATTGCATAAATGACGAAGTATAGAACCTATAACCTATTGTAATCTCTATAAATCTGTAAATAAGTGAGCTACAAAACCTCTTTCTCTCTCAAAGTGTAAGAGCAAAAAGGCAAGAACTCAAAAATGAGTTACAAACAAACTCTGTCTCTAAATGTGTAAGAGAGAAAAGAATGCAAGAACTAGGAAAAACTAAGTTTTCCTTACAATATATAGCTTGCTCTCTCACCAAGAGGCATGAAAAATCAACTATAGTCAACTGCCTTTAAAAATAAGCTCTCTAATTTGATCCACGAGAAACAATGAAATCCCTAAAAATAAGGGTCAAAACTACCTCAAAATGAGCAAAAATAGCTCCAATCTGCAAGTCTCCATGTGTTTGATCCAAGATTTGACCAAATTTCTCTATTTTGACCTCCAAGCCATGCAAAAAGACCTCAAAAGACCTCAGTTAACTTAACTCCTCCATTTTGCATGATTTTGCACGTGTAGATCATGTGGAAAATTAATAAAGTAATCATTTGCATGACTTACTTTATTATGAGTTCAATTTGTCCAATCTCTTTAATTTTACAACTTGTGACAAATTAATAAAGTAATTTATAAAATATTACTTTATTAATTTGTTTACATGATATATAGTTGTAAAATTATGAAAAAATGGAAGAAAAGAATATACCTTATCTCTCCTTTTACATTTGCCTAATTTGCATGATTATGCATGATTATGATGCCAAAATTAGGTCTTCATACATGAAAGAAAAAAATATTACCCCCTTATGCCTCCCATGCAAAAAAATAGGTCACTTACATGCAAAATAATATAACAAACTATCAAAAGTAATGATAACTGCATCATTATCACCTTATAACTCCATGCAAGATAAAACCTCCTAGTTGCATAACACATGCACCTAAGGCATAAGAATATTCCCTTATCACTCCATTACATTGCAAAAGAAAACATATATCTAGTTGCATTACAGATGCATCATTACCATCTACCTTCATTTTATATTCATTGCATAATGCATTTGTGCCACCTTGTATTTACTTGTCTTCAATATCTTCATGCAAATATCCTTACCTTTGAATGATCTTTTGTCTTGACTTTTGGTGCATTCCAAAAATGCATAAGGCAAAAAAAAAGCTCAACCACATTTGGTCTCCATGCATGATGAGGAATCTTGGATTGTTGACTTGGTTTTACATTATGACATAAGGCACATTTGACCTTCACTTGTCGACTTCCATGAGATAAAGGAAATAAAAAGGTTTTAACTCATTAAACCCTCTCTCAATGATTTCAATTTTTGACTTTAGCCAAAACAAATGCAAAAAAAAAAATTTCATTGGCCCATGGGCCCTTCCTTGGCATAATGACAAGGTTTATCAAGAGCAAGTCTTGACCTCGACATTTAGATAAGGTAAATGATTTTTTGTCTTTGCTTAGTCAAAATAGATAGGAAAAAAGAAGATGCCATCGAATCAAAAGAATGAATGAACCCTAAAAGTTGTTATTTCATTTCTATCTTTCACTTTCACTTCATTTTGCTCTACGACTCATCTTGGCAGCCACTAGGGTTTGAAAGGAAATGCATACTCTCTAGTTTTTTGCTCCATTTTTTAGTCAATCTCTAGCATTTTTATGGCATTTTGGTGTAGGAACAAGGTGAGCATGTCTTTTTGAGTTTCTATTTGGCAATCTTCTATCATTTTTTGCTCACCATTGTCAAACTTTGGCCACTACTATGTATTGATCTTTCTCTAGATATATTCTTATCATGCCTTTTGTCTTTGTGTTGTCTTCATTTGTAATTGTAACATTCACATCCTGAGAAACTTCAAAATGAAGGTTGTGGCCTATAGATCTCTCCATACAAGAAAATGAGTTGAGTTTCTTCCTATTCGTCTTTCTTGTATCTTCATTTTTAAAAGTTTGGCTCCATTACTGACAAGGGTTTCAAAAATTGCAAGTGGGTAACTATTCTTCAAAGAAAACTAGGCCTTCTAGTCATAGCCATACTTCTCTGTATCTTCTTTTTAAACTTTCTTTTCATCTATGAACCTGAGCATGTAAGGTCTGAAAAAGGAAAATGAGGGTTTCACATAAATTTGTAGGAAAATGCTCTTTCATGGCCACAACCTGTATGACTATGCTCTTCTCCTTTTCTGTAGATATAAAAACATAAGGGTTTCAAAAAAAGGAGACAAGGTTTTTTGATATTTCTTGCATAAAAGGCCTCTCCTAGCATGGCCATGACATTTTCTTGCTTCCTATACATTTATTTTGCATGTAGATGCAAAAATATGTAAGGGTTTTAAAAACTAGAGATATGGATTTTGTTACTTCTGCATAGAATGGCCTTCTTTAGCCACGTTCTGCTATATCTTGCTTTTCTCTATCTCTTCTTTATATTTTCTCCTCTCTTCTGTATCTTATTTATATGCCATGAACCTAACATAATGTATCTTTCTCTTTATAAGCTATCTCCTATATGTCATGAACATTCAGATATGATCTCTTCTATGCTGCCTCCTATATCTTTAATTGTCAATATGGCATAAGGATGGAATGATTACATGATTTTCCAGTTCTATAGCATATGTACTTCATTCCATAATATGAACATGATAACTTGTTTATTTGAGCTATCTCCTATAGCTTGTTGCTTTCTTGGTTGTTACTCATACTCTGATTACCACACATAAAGTTGTTCCTTTATTGTACTTGTATACTTTTATGACATCTTAAGGTCTGATTTTTCATGATGTTTGACCTACCTAGATGACTTCCCATATCTATGGCATAAATATGAGCAACAGAAAGACATTCCAATGATGATAGAAATAAAAAAGAATACCTTCTCATGACTGTACTTCTGTGTTCTGCTTATTGATAACTTGATTTAGAATCATTGCTTCTCTCAAGTGGGCATAGTTTATAGGAGCAACTGCTCCTTTTCACTTTAATCATGATGAGATCACTTTTTTTGCAAATTGACTGTTATGATGCATAGTATCTTCTTGAATAATGTATCCTATCTTTTGCAATCTAATATCCTTTTCAAATGAATAAAAAGGAAAACATGCTGGACTCTACCCTTGTGGGAGCCACATTTTATCCACATGTTTTAATGTCTTCAAATCAACAACATTACTTTTCCTATACCTGCACAGTGGATGTAAACAAGTTAACATAAAAACATACCTCTTGGAGTTGATTGATCTTTCTCATGTTGATTTAGTACACATGTCTGACTTGATCCATTCACATGAGGTGCATAATATCTGCAAGTTGATGTGTCTGTTGATAAAAACATGTGATAATTTTAAATATCCAGAGCTTCTAACAGGGCTTTTCCCCAATTTTGCAGATACAATGGCATGATCAGGAGCTGAAGACAAGGACATGAAGACTAGCTATCAACTGAAGACATCAACCTCCTAAAAAGGCAATGATGGATATTTAATATTCTCATATGTTCTTTCTCTTTTCCTTTTATTATCAGATGTATAGCTTGCATATGTCTACATTGCTCAATTTAGTCACTCCCATGGTTTGTGTGGGACACATTTAAACATTTATTTAAATATGATCAGTTACTTTGCCTTATGCAATTGATTTATGTATGTTTATTTTTGAATCAAATGCATAGGATAGAATAACTGAAACTAATATGAAACACATGTTCAAAATATGATATGAAATGACAGTTTTATAAATACCTTTCTTTCACACTGAAATGTGATCACTTGGATAATTCAATTGTCTCATAACTGAAAGATAAAACCAATTAGATCTGTTCTATCATTCATTGACTGTTTGATATCTTTCCATTAGATATTTACTTGTTAGGATGGTTTGACAGTCCTGATTGGACTATCAGATTATCCTGACAAATGATCCTTTTTTTGTCTCTTGCCAATACATCATACATTCACTGATTGCATTAACTTAAAAGTTTTCTTTTACTCCTTTTGTAATAACTGCAAAATAGGTCCAAGTAAATTAGGTGTGAACATAATTTAGTAACAGGGATCAGAGCAACTATAAAACTCATAAAACACCAACACCCCGCTTAAGCATAAATGAATTTTCTCTTTTGCAATGAATTTGGCAAATAGGGGGTAATCATAATAGTTTTTGTCATTTATTGAGGTTTTTAAAGGTATGTCTTTTCTATTGACCTCTTGACATAAACTTTGAAGAACTTGTAATAGAAAGAATGTTTGTAAATGCACTCACATAAAGTGTCGTACAAAATTGAATGAGTGTTTGCACATGGAGGGAAGTTTGAGAAATTATTGTGCATACACTAAATTATAAAGTGTAATGGGGGGATATACCATCACAACATAGATTTGTGATTCTCACCTTATGTGAGTGTGTGATGGAGCACACCTTGTACATCTCTACATTCTTTGCACACTCTCAATCTCAGTTTGTCTACTCATATTCTCTTAGTATTAAGGGGGGACTATGATGTTATGCTAATGCTTCTTTTAATGAAGCAAAATCTTCTTTTTGGAAGGCCTCATGAACCTTCCTTCTAATCGTGATCTCTTGTATAGGGGATTAATTTAGTGGATCACACTTTCAGGTTCTAGTACTCCTAACCATAGTACTATATGCATTATCGACTTCACAGAGTTTGGTTGACTTTTTGTACACTAGTTGAGCAGTGTTCATATGTTCACTCATGCAATATTTTGTATCTCAAATCTTGATCTAAATCACATGGAGATTTATTGATTCCAACCGTTTCCAATCCATCATTAGCAGAGTTTACAACTTAGACATGCTTTAGAGTTCTTCATCATGATATTCAGATCATCAAGCGACATCTTTTCAAAAGATCTTAAATCCTTCTCTTTTCTCTTTTGGAGGTTAGTTTTTTCCCACTAGGTTTTCTATCTTTCTCTTCTTTTTGAGAGATACATTTGTAAATGGATACCTCATCAGGCTCATAGCCTGGACCCATCTTTCATAAACTCACCTAAGCTATGCTTAAGGGGGGTGTTTGTTAGCAAGAGACACTGCTAGGATTCATAAGTGTTGTCATTGATGGCAACAAAGTATATCCCACACATCTGCAGTGCAGATATTACTCATACCAGAAGTCAGATTGAAGATAGGTTGATTCGGTAGTCAAGAACAGAGCATATGATAGGGTCTGACAGATTGGGTCTAGAACTCTCTGATGGTGAAACCCAATATGTTGCAGATTTGGGTGAGTAATAAGGAGTATCTAAACTATTGTATTCTAGAGATTTAGCCTTTGGTGGCAAAGCATGTGAAAGATATGAGCATCTGAGTATCAGACTTCAGTTAGACAGTGTAGATAGAGGAAGAACTAGCCAACAGAGTATCAGACCTCAATCCGGATGTGCAAAAGGTGTTGATCAAGTAACTTGAGGTGTTATATGATCTTGGCCAATTTAGGTAATGATTTCTATGCCTAAGTTTTTGGTGGGTATCATCTATCAAGTATGAATTTAGCCGACAGATCAATATTTTGCAAATATCTTAAGTGTTCTTATTGCCGACTAGAAAGTTGTTTGAAATCCTTGATGCGGATATATATACCCGATGGATTCAAGCTTGTGAAGGTGTGAAAGTGATAGGGATAAGGATGAAGTGAGAAGAAAAGTAGAGAGAAGTGCAAAGCTAGTAATCCAAGCTTGGAATGTGATAGAAGAGTGATATCAAGCAAAGAAAGAATGAAATGTGCTGGATCAGTATACTGAGCCTAACCGAAACTAAATTCTTACATATGTAGATGTTATTCATCAGTTCAAACACATTATTATCATCTGTAAGTCTCTTGTAGGTAGTGAGCCTCTTGTGAGCAGTGTGCTTGGGCAGTGAGCCCTAACTGGCAAGTGCCATTTTGTACTTCTTTATTCTTTTAACAGAGAATACAATCTTGGGTTAATCACCCTATGGTTTTTCCCTTAACAGGGTTTCCATGTAAAAAACCTTGTGTTATGTGTGTTGATTTCATTTTAGTTCTTATGGTTGCTTATTCTTCTATGCTTTGATATTTCACTAAATGTTAACATAAGAAAAGGAAGTAAAAGTAAGAAAGTTTTGAGATAACTGATTCACCCCCCCTCTCAATTATCTGCCTTGTTTCCAACAATTGGTATTAGAGTTAAGTTCCTTAGATTAAGCCTAACAGCTTGAGGAGGATCTGGGAATCTCAATGGATGCATATGGTATGAAAGAACAACTACAGTCTGCCTTAGAAGATCTAGATCAATCTCAGTCTAAAGTCAATAATTTGAAAGAGTGACTTAAGGGGGCTGATGATTTCATCATTGAGCTGAAAGAAAAACTCAGTAATTCCATGAAAAAGAGAAAGGAACTACTTTAGAAGTTAGTAGATCAGAATGAAGCCAATAATACTGATGAGGACCTGAATGACAAAACAAAGCTATGTGAAAAGCTATCAAAATAAGTTGTCATGCTAAGACATGAAATGGAATCAGGGGTAATGAAATTTACTCAAGAAATTGAAGAAAAGAGAAAGACTAAAGATAACTTAAAACAATCCCTTAAGGAGAAAATAGAAGATTGTTACAAAATGGACAGAATAATTAGACATCTTGAGTCTGATCTTGGAGAAGTTAGATACAATGAAGAACAACTTGAGAGATAGATTGACACTCTTAAACAAGATCTTGAAACTACAAATGAATACAAAGAGAAATTCAAGATAAGTTCAACCAAACTTGAAGTACTACTTGAAAGTCAAAAGAGGGTAGATGATAAGCATGGCTTGGGATATGAGAAAGGTGAAAGCTCTGGATCTGGTCAAAAGAATTTTGGGTCAGAAAGACAAAGAAACGGGCCTAGAAGACCTCTGATAAGACAACCTAATGCTCAAATATATCCATCCTTCAATGGAAGATGCTTCAACTACAACAAACTTGGTCATAAAGCAACCCAGTGCAGGAGCAGAATGAATCAAAATAATTCATCATTCTCTGGTCAATGTTTTAATTTCAAAAGGTATGGTCACAAATCTCATGAATGTAGAAATATACAAATAAACAATTCTTTCAATGGTAGATGCTTTACATGAAATAGAATGGGGCATATGGCTAATCAGTGCAGATCAACAGGATATCAATCAAATAAGCAATGAAATGTTGTGTGTTACAATTTCAATAAGTCTGGTCATATAGCTAGATTATGCAGGAGCAGAAATCATGATGGAAAAGGTCTGGTAAAACATTATCAGAAACAAGACAAAGGCAAAGGTAAAGTGAATGCGCATGAGATTTAGAAGGAGATGAGCAAGATTTGGGTAAAAAAGAGTGTGATGAATATTGGTGATGGGTCCACACTAGAATTTGGTGTTGATAATCCTTCTAAAAATAATAAAGGGTGAGCTCTGGCTCAAGGGGAGCTGCAAAGAAGATCAAATTCCCCCATCCAGTTAGTAAGTGCCTGAATTTAGCACATTGAGTAAGAATCAGAGGTTGTGGATTAAAGAGCTTTTGGAGGTTCATCTAAAAATTATTCAGTTAAATATTAAGAAATTTGCATATTGATTTGAAGAAATTATGAGTAGATCAGGTTCCAACAGCTATCCGATAAAACAGAATTACACAAATAGATCCGGTATGATCTGACAATGCAATTTTATGGTCTGCGGATTTAGAGGCATGTTTTGAAAGGCTAAATTTATGTTGTCAACTCACTTAGATGATAATTTGAAAATCCACACAATGATTCATGAGAAATTCACTCAAAACAGGGTAAACAGATGACTTAAAATGTGCATTGATTGCAACAAGGAATTAGGTTTTTGTGCAAGGATAAAAGGCTTTTCATTCATCATTTTCAACACTTTGCACTCACGAAGCTCTGAGAAGAGATCTTGCAGATTATTAAAGTTGAAATTGAAGATCAAAACCAAGCAGAAATTTGCTCTGATAGTTGCAACAAACCCTAAGGTGAAAAAGGTATTTCTTCTCTGCAAAATTTCTCCAAATTTCATTGCTAGAATGGATACTCCTATGGTTGTGAATGTCACTGAGAGGACGAGACAAAAATTCACCCTCACAAATCTATAGAAGTTGATCCCTTGGGTGCATTTTCCAGTATCTCGTATGGTGTTCTGTATGTAGAAGATATTAGGGTTTACATTCATGCAAACATTGAAGACTTTGGAGACTTAGAATTGATGGAAATATACTGCAAATAGTTAAGAGATGAGAATTTTGATCTCAAACCGGAATTCAAGGCCCTATAAGACAAGCACTTTGCACATTCAATACATTTCCTGTCTTTTGCAGAGGAAAAATGGGTCCGATATTTGTTAAGTAGGATGCATGATAACTTTATGTAGTTAATGAGTCCATTTAAGATAACTGAAGACGCCATCAGGGTTGTAACCAGATTGTACTCAACTAGTGGGTTGCCTACACTCAAATCTGTGAAAAATCTAACTGTAACAGATGCCACTGAATCAAAATATGACAAGAGGACAATGACTATATATGATATTACTGACCTGGAAGTCAAGTTTGCATCAATTGTAATTGGTTACAAAATTTACCACTCAAGTAGAGATAATTTTGTATCTGATACTACAATCTATACTGCATATCAAATGGTGAAGGAAAATGCAAATTATGATTTATGTCGGCTTCTATTGAATCAACTAATGGAGAATCTGCAGAAGATTAAGAAAGATAAGAAAAATTCCTTCAAGTATGGCAATCTGGTGTTGTGTCTATTCTTCTATTACATGAATGAGTTATCGGGATCAAAAGGTCTGATCTAGGCAAATGATAGACTTGTTGCAATTCAAATCAGAGATTATTTGTATGGACTTGGTGATGCACAAGCCCAAAAGACAGCTCTCTAGGGTTACTTCAAGAATGCAAGAGAAAGAATACCAAAATTAATAGTTGAGAAATACAAAGACACAGTTTGCTTCATGGTTGACATAGATCAATGCCTAATGGAAGCAATCGAGCCAATAATTATATGGGTAATGCCCATGGGCTATGAAGTTGATGAAAACATATTAGAGGTACATGTTCAAACATGCTAAGCCAACCCAAGGACACTCAAGGAGAGAGGTTTGGCACCTTTGATGAGCTGAACATAAAAGTACATGTTGAATTAAGGAAGCCTGAATCAAAAAGAAAAGTGAGAAGGGAAGTTGAAGAATTTGCTAAGAAGTTTGGCATAACAAAGGAGGCAGTAGATGAAAATAGAGAAAAAGTAGAGAAAATTGAAAGGGAAAGGGAAGAAGCAAAGAAAGAAAGCGTCCCGATGGAAGCCTCTACCCAGACAAGATCTACCAGGAGTTTTGCCCCTATCTCTCCTAAAAGCTCAAAGACTGCAAAACCGGAAACCAAACCATCTATTATAGGAGAAAAGAGAAAGAAGTCTAAGGCCACAAGAACATATGTGAGCCTTAAGGATGATGAAGAGACAAAATCAAATGTAGAGGTCAGAGATTTGAAGAAAGCCAAAAACAAACCTTTCAAGAATGACAAGACTGATGAGGAGCAAAAGACAGAAGAGTTTGTTGAGAGACCCACTCTCTCAATTGAAGACATCATTAAAGCAGTCACTATGGATGGAAACCTATAGCCAGTGATAGAATTCTATGATGAGTACAATGATGCAAACAAGAGAATTATTGAGGAAGCAATGGTAAGGTACCTGAACATTTATAACAAAGCTTTCATTGAAATAATTTCCTTAATTCCTAAGAGCTTAGAAGAAGTTTTGGAGGTAAGAAAAGAAAGTGCAAAAGTAAAAGACTTGGAGATCTGGGAATAGATAGTAATACAGTTATGTCCAACTATCACCCAAAAAAAATGGACATGGTCTTCAAGGATGCCAAAGAAGAATTCCAAAGCAAGTCCAGAATGAATAAACTCATGCTTGGAGAAACTGACCAAATAGCTGATGAGACAAAAGAAATTTTCTGAAGTGCTTTGGAAAGGTTCAATCTTCCCATTGTAGAGGAAGAAAATGAAGAGCCTTCTGACATGGATGTTGAAGGATTAAAGAAAATTAATGAAGAGCCTTCTAACATGGATGTCAAAGGATTAAAGAAAACTGATGAAGAACAATCTGAGGCCTTAGACTCCTCCACTCTGAAAGAGGAAGTGTAGAAAGAAGAAACAAATAATGTTGGTGACAATAAGAAAATTGGTCCGAATGCCCCTAAAGGAAAGGAAGATGAGAATACAAGAGACATTGCAGAAGCGGTGCAAAGTTTCTTGGACAAGGAAGTTATGGAATTAGATGAACCAGAGTTGATAGAAGGACCACTAAATCTAGACTCTCTCTCTCTCTGATTTAGATAATGAAGATAGCATCTTTTGCTCAGGCCAAAGCCAAAGAAAAGCTCTTGAAATCTCATATGGAGGACTGTGAGCTGCTGAGTATTGCATCTGGAATGCTGGAGAAGATTATGCCCTCATATAAGAAGGATCCATCTGCCTCTCCATTTGGTAACTTGAAGAACTTAGTTAATTCTGTCAATACACATTTTGAGTCTTTAGAAAAATCAACAAAAAGTAAGGTCTAGAATGAGTTCTTGGGAAACAGATTCAGTGAGGTACAAGGGCTAATTGTTAATGATAGAAAATCCTTAGACATTGGCATAAAGAGCATTGAAAATACTCTTAAGGATGGTGGAGACATATATAAATTTTGTTTATCCTAGCCCAAATTTGCAGAGGACATTAAGAAGAAAATAAAAGAACAAGAAGGAAAATTGACAAATCTATCTCAGAATTTTGATCCTCTCACTGTCTCTCTGGCAAGTCAAGAATGCCAAGCAATTGTTGTAATAAATGAAATAAAGAAACTGGTTAAGGAGAAGAAGAATATAATGGATAGAATGGGTGAACATAGAGGGATAATCATCCCTAAGTTAGAGGCAATGCATGATGCCTTAGCAGATGCTCTAAGTACAGCCCAGACTAGTGATCCAATAGATTTGAAGAGGACAGAAGCATATACATTTTTGTTGAGTGGACACATCTCCATTTTGGATAGGATGAAGAGAAGTTGGGCCATAGAGCTTGTATAGTTGAAGACTACATTTGCAGATATGCTTAAGTATATGTAAGTTTATCTTATGCATTGTATGTACATATACAGCCTTATATAATAATTTTTGCACATTTTTGGTATGCGGATCCCACCCTTTGCCATTGATGACAAAGGGGGAGTAAAGAGTAGTGAAAAATCAAGAATCCAACATTAAGGGAGCACCGGTAAGTAGTTTGGAGAAATAAAGCCTAAGCTAAGGGGGAGTTAGAGTGACACTTATTCATTTTTCACTAAGTGTTGCCATCAATACCAAAGGGGGAGATTGTTGGCAAGAGACACTGCTAGGATTCATAAGTGTTGTCATTGATGGAAACAAAGTATATCCCACATATCCGCAGTGCATAAATTACTCATACTAGAAGTCAAATTGAAGATAGGTTGATTCAGTAGTCAAGAACAAAGCATATGATAGGGTCTGACAGATTGGGTCCAGAACTCTCTGATGGTGAAACCTAGTATGTTACGGATTTGGGTGAGTAATAAGGAGTATCTAAACTATTGTATTCCAGAGACTTAGCCTTCAGTGGAAAATCATGTGAAAGATATGAGCATCTAAGTATTAGACTTCAGTTAGACAGTGTAGACAAAGGAAGAATTGGCCAATAGAGTATCAGACTTCAATCTGGATGTGCAAAAGGTGTTGATCAAGTAACTTGAGGTGTTATATGATCTTGGCCGACTTAGATAATGATTTCTATGCCTAAGTTTTTGGTGTGCATCATCTATCAAGTATGAATTCAGCCGGCAAATTAGTATTTTGCAAATATCCTAAGTGTTCTTGTTGCCGACTAGAAAGTTGTTTGAAATCCTTGATGTGGATATATATACCCAATGGATTTAAGCTTGTGAAGGTGTGAAAGTTATAGGGATAAGGATGAAGTGCAAAGAAAAGCAGAGAGAAGTGCGAAGGCAGTAATCCAAGCTCAGAATGTGATAGAAGAGTGATATTGAGCAGAGGAAGAATGAAATGTACTAGATCGGCATACTAAGCCTAACCGGAACTGAATTATTGCATATGTGGATGATGTTCATCAGTTCAAACACATTATTATCATCTGTAAGTCTCTTGTAGGCAGTGAACCTCTTGTGAGCAGTGTACTTGGGCAGTGAGTCCTAACTAGCAAGTGCCATTTTGTACTTCTTTATTCTTTTAATAGAGAATACAATCTTGGGTTAACCACCTTGTGGTTTTTCCATTAACAGGGTTTCCACGTAAAAATCCTTGTGTTATGTGTGTTGATTCCATTTCAGTTCTTATGGTTGCTTATTCTTCTATGCTTTGATATTTCACTGAATGTTAATCTATAAGAAAATGAAGTAAAAGTAAGAATGTTTTGAGATAATTGATTCACCCCCCTCTCAGTTATCTGCCTTGTTTCCAATAGTGTTGGTGTATAAACACTTATTCTAAGTTGTTTATACTAACTTAATCATAGTTAGGCCAATTCCACAAATGCTCTTTGACTATGTCAAAGTGGTTAGTCATTTAGGAGATGTGTCAACTCAATGGACACCTCGCGCTATTCTTCATTTGTGAATACAATTCGTGAATTTCAATTTAGTTTTCTTTTCTTTTGTGCAAAATGAAATTTAATTTCTTGGTTTTAATTGGTTGTTTTATAAAAATTAATGTTGTAAAATAATATTTTATAAATATATTTTATTAAGGTTTAAACTCATTTTTGTACAATGTATTTTCTTTTATTTTCTGCATAATAAAATTTAGTATATTTGTTTTTCACACACTATATTTTATTTATTAGGGTTTCGTTTTGTTTTTTGCACAATCAATTAATATGCTATTCTGTTTTCTAAAAATAAAGTGTCCTAAACTAATATATTAAAAAACTATTTTTTAAGGATTTCGTTTTGTTTTCTGCACAATCAATTAATATGTTATTTTATGTATGGTAGAATAATTTATTTTATAACTACATTTTATTATTGTTTTATCATATGAAATAAAAACTGATGGTAAGTGCATTATATTTTATAGATTTTATTATAGAGTCATCAATTTAATTTTCTTTTCTTTTAGGAAAAAATATTATTAAAAATTTATCAAATCAACCCTCAATCGAGTCATTTGCATCAACTAGTGAAAAATAATGTTATGTTATCAAATTGAGTAATCAACAATCAATCTCATTATCAAGGATCAGTTGAAACACAACCACAATTTCTTGGTACAACAAGGGTTATGATGCAAGAGCATCCCAGGCGAATTGACAATCAGATCACCCAATAACATTTCCCATTTGATTTTCAGTTTTAGCTTGTTTGGATTTCAATTGGCTTCTCTTGACGTTGGAAGTAGCATGACATTCAAGAACATTTCCCATTTGATTTTCAGTTGGCTTCTCTTGACATTGAAAGTAGCATGACATTCAATAAGAAAATATCAACATGTCGATTATTTAATGAGAAAATATCAATATGTCGATTATTTAATAAGCATTTTCAGTTTTCACTTGCTGTCCAATAATCTGGTCATTCTAGTGAAGAGTGATTCCAAACCATTGTCAATTGCAAAGTATAATGTCTGATGTGTTTAGGATGAATCCCCTGAAGCAGATTGTATGATGTTGGTGCGCGTTGTATCATACTCATGGAAGATGTTTTATTTGCTGATGTAAGATATATTTTCACTTGTTTACCATGTAATTGGCGTAAGATTCATTTGATATGAACTAAGGTTCTTACCTTTGGCGCAGTTTGTTTGGGAGTTTGGTTGTTATAACTTTTGCAGAGCCATTTCAACTGGCAGACCGCCCAAGATTGAAGGTTATTTCATGTTGGAAGACTATGATTTCTATATTTGCAGCAATACAAATGATGGGCGCAGCAAATGAAAGGAATATAACGACAGGATAGTATAGATGTTCCCATGAAGAGAATGCGTACTCGGTTATGATTTAAAGGAATTAAAGGCCGTGGTAAACTCAGTCAAAAAAATTAAACAAAACAAACTAAGCCTTAAAGTTTAAGTTTACTTCATTACAGTTTTGGATGCCTAGAGGAGGAGGTGCGCCGTGGAAATATGTGAAGGTATGTTATATTTTAAAAAATAGAAGTCTTTTGTTTTTACTTGAAAAGCAACGCCTCAGCTAGAGGACGGCCATAGGAGAGAAAAGGTGCAGCGTTTAGAAAGGAAGAGCCATGCGGTTGAAGTTAATATAAAAACGTCTCATATCAAGAACATTTTTTATCAAGGACAAAATGGAACCAAGGGGTGGAAAATCAAAAGAAAAAGATACAAATAAGTGGCCAAGGAAAAGGAGGGGATTCGCTGCCAATTTTAAACAACAGAGGATAGCAACATAATTGGAAGAGGGCGTAGTGGCCCATAGTAAATAAAACTTGCTGTAGCACATGAAAGGTTCACTACCAAAGTGATTGGGGAGAATGAAGTGGCAGATTGGTAGGCAGAGAAGCTGGTTTTAGAGTGGAGCGGCTGGATTGAACAGAAGTCAATTTTGTGAGTTGAAGACCAGTCTTTAATTATATGGCGGACGTTGTATATGTTTCTGAATATGAAAATCAATAAGAATCTATAGTTATATTTCTGTTGCAATTCTTGTGAATTAGATTTATGCAGAGTATTATTTGTGTGTGTCTTTGAGTTTGTGTGGAAGTATCGTGTGTTTGCTGTGAGGCAGAGTCTGTCTGCGTCAGGTTAGTTTGGTGAGAACTTTTCATCTTTCTATTTTGTTTTTCTATCCCTTTATTCAATTGGAAGTGTTGCTATCAATAATATAGGAGCTTTGATTTGATGCATAGTTTTTTATTTTATTTTATATTTTAACATATACAAATATTGTTTTAAATAGAATCTGGTAATATTTTGAATACATTTATTCAAAAAACTTCAAGACTTATCTCTTCATCTTTTATTGGAGTTAGTATAGCTATTGCAATATAATATTCTTACAAAAGTGAGGCGACCTTACATTTCAGTTTAACCATTTGTGCTCCCTACAAATGGATGAAGCTTATTTTTTTGGTTTTGCTATCCTTTACTCAATTGAAGGTGTTGTTAGCAATGAAATAGGAATTTTGATTTGATGAAAAAAAAAAAAATTATTTCATACTTTAACATATACAGAGTGTTTTAAAAGGATACTGTTTTAAAAAGACTATGATAATCTTTAATATATATATCCAAAAACTTTAAGACTTATCTCTCCATCTTTTAGTGGAGCTAGTACATCTATTACAATATAATATATTCTTACAAAAGTGGGGGCGACCTTACATCCCAGTTTAGCCATATGTGCCCCCTACAAGTAGATGAAGTTAATTTAAAAATTACAAAAAAAATCATGGGCTAAAACTGGATAATTAATAAATCTCTGGAATTTAACTTTCAATTTTATTCTCTTAATCATTTTGAAATTGGGAAGTAAGATGGACAACTATCATGCAAACTTTCCATAAATCTGAAAAATACTGTAATCTAATTTAAATATGAGTGCTCTTGTCTAAGGTCTGTTATGTAGTTGATGGTTGGGCAATTGCAGATGATGAAGATGGTTAAAAGGGGCAAGACAGATGGTGAAAATGGTTGCGTTACAGAAATTCCAGAGGATATCAAAGTAGAAATACTTTGGAGACTCCCCTTGAAGAAACTTGTGCAAATCAAAGTTGTTTGTAAGCAGTGGCGTAGAATCATCTCCACTAGTCAACTGTTGAGCAATATGAGGGAGCAGCATAATATGGACAGGTGCCTCATTATCTGCCATGACTATTGTGGAGAGTTCTATGCAGTGTTTGACATCGTTGAGCAGCAACTGTTCAACAACAATATATTAGGTCTCTTTAAGTCATGGAGAGTTAGAGCTGCAGGCGGTGGTCTTTTGCTTCTTTTAAATAAAAAAAGTGGGATGTTGAGAGTGTTGAATCCACTCACGATGCAATCCCGCTGTCTACCTGATAAAACCATCAACGGAAAATATGGGCTCTCCTATTATATAAAGATACCGTATGAGCGTTTTTTTTGCTAAGATTAATGTTGATTCAAGAGCCAACACGTACCAGGTAATCGATGTTTTAGACATTGGCAACTCTATTTAAAATCGAAAGGTGGAGCTCCTTGTATTTGTTCTTTTTCTAAGAAGAATTTTATTATACATGAAAGTAAAGCATAAAGCATGTTGACTGTAACTAAATTCTTTTTGTATCAGGTAATTGTTATTGGCAACTTTACTCGCCAAAAACTACATATTCTCATATACAGCTCCGTTCAAAGGTCATGGGAAATCACAGTTGTTAGTAACAGTCTACGTGTTCGGAACATTAGAGAAATAGCAATATGGAATCAAATCGTGTATTGTTTTTCTTGGAGCGGAAGATATTGGGTTTCCTTCAACCTAACTGGAGAAGGGAGATCTGTGAAAGTTGTGCCAAATGCTGCAACAATAAGCAGTGATGACTCATCGCAACGGAATCGATGCGATGCAATTACTTTGTACAACGGTTGCGTTACTATGGTGAATTACAACCCAACATCTGTTGATATATTTAAGTTCAAAGATGAGGAGGAAAGCAGTGGTTGGCAACATCAGTCTCAAATAATATTATCCACGCAAACAAATACAGTTCTACCATTCCTTACAGGATCTGGATCTGCACCTTTCGTAAGTCGAGGCGGTAACGATGCAGATGGTATGTGGGCGATAACAGAGAAATAACAGATGACGTCTCTCCACTTGGATGGTATTAACACCCTTTGTCCACCATGGCGAGTCTATCCTATGCCGATCAGGATTTCCGAAAAATAAATTACCTGTATCTTTAAGTCATTCTCCTTATCCTTAGATTTATAGATTGTTATTTATTTATTTAGGATAGATATTTATTGTAAACTTTAGTTACTATTAAAAAGTTATTTATCAAAATTTTGTGTTGTATAATATATAATTTAATTTATTTAGGGTTTGAATTTTTGTTTTCCATATTTAATTAGGGTTTTATTAATTAATCCTTTCATTCTTAATATTTTAAAAATATATGGAAACAACTAACATAGTTTTTTCATTAAAATAACTATACATAAATAAGACAACATATTATAAGTTGGTAAAAACCAATAAATTAAATTTGATTGTGTAGAAAACTAAAGGCAACCTAATAAAATATAGTTATAAAATATCTTACTCTACCATAAATAAAATAGCATATTATTACTTTATGCCACTTTATTTTTATAAAACATCACCCAGTGAAAAGAAATGAAAATTAAATTGATGACTCTATAGTAAAATCTATCAAATATAATGTACTTATGTTGCCATTATTGAATATACTTTGCTTTTTTTTAATTTATATGATAAAACCCTAATAAAATAACATATTAATTGATTGTGCAGAAAACAAAATGAAACCCTAATAAAATATAGGGACACTATATTTTAAAAAGAAATGTATTATTTTATTTTATTAAGGTTTGGTTTTGTTTTTGACAATCAATTAATATGTTATTTTATTTGTGTATTATATTTTATAGATTTTACTATACAATCATAAACAACATTAATAATTAAAACTTATTTGATAGTTTCCAATATCGAAAGCAATTAGATAAATTTAGAGAGCAGAAAATAAAATCATACATGAATTTTAAGTATGAATTTCATGATTTCCTCAAATTATAGTGTTAATGTGTATCATAAATTATTTCGTATTTTTAGAATATTAAAAAATTCAAATTTAGAAATATGAAAAATAAATAAATGTATGTTGAACATTACAAAAATTCCTTGCTAAAATATTAAAAAAATAAATATGTGTTACAACATTAAAAGATACATCCGCGGCCATTAACTAAACCCTACACACAAAAACCACACATTAAATTAGAAATTAGTTATTTTTAATATTTATTCTTATTCAAATATTTCATTAATTTTTTATGGCAAGTTAACATTTAATTAATAAATAATAAAATTTATTCTTAAATCATTTTAAATAAATTGTTTAACTTAATTTATTTTTTTAATTTATTTAATTAGTAATTTGATTTAATAATCATTAGTTAATTACTCTAATTTAATTATTTGTTTAAGTTAATGTATCTTTGTAATTTATCTAATTTTATCTAAACAAGAACTATGTAAATCAATATTTGTGTGAATTTAGTTTTCTTTTTAGAAATATTTTATGCAACAACAACCCACACTAAAAACTAAATAAAGTAGCATAGATATCTTAAATACATCTATCTTAAAGACACGCAGAGAAGGGGGTCTATATTGAAAATGTTACTGAGAATAAATAGGTGCCTAGAGATTGATATCTGTCAGCGTCTTTTACATTAAGTGCATTATATTTATAGATTTTACTATATAGTCATCAATTTAATTTTTTTTGCATAATAAAATTTAATTTATTTCTTTTTTCACTCATTGCTATTTTATAAAAATAAAGTGTCCTAAACTAATAGTTTGTAACACTATATTTTATTAGATTTTGTTTTGTTTTCTCCATAATTAATGAATTAATATGTATTTTATTTACAATAGAATAATTTATTTTATAACTATATTTTATTAGGGCTTCATTATATTTATTTTAATGAAAATACTTTGTGTTAGTTGTTTACATATGTTTTTAAAACAATAAAGTCTTAATCTACCTTAAGAATGAAAGGGTTAGTCAATAAAACCCTAGCTAAATATTTAAAAAAATTAAAAAATTATATTAGATTAATTGAAATGTTTCCTTTTGTTTTAGTTGTTTTAATTAAAATAGTTTGTCTTAGTTGTTCAGATATATTATTTATTTAACAAAACATTACTCTATATCAAAGAAATTAATATATGAAATAAAAGAAATGAAAACCTAGGTTTCAATATAAAATAAAAGCATAAAAATATTTTCATTTAGTGCATGAATTCTTGTATGTCTTCACTACACACCTACAAAATAAAATCATATTATTCTAAGAAGACACTATACATTTGAAATATTGAAATTCATCTTAGAGCATCACCATGTTTAATTATTAATATTGATGTTAATAGTGAAGAGTAACTTAAAAAAGAGATTAGCAAAGGGAATATCAAAGATAACAATGACTACAAAAGAGAAGAACAAAGAAAAAGGCAAAATGAAAATGATAGAGAAATAGTTGTCAAGTGTAGAGTTGAATTAACAGTTGATAATTAGAAATATAAAATTGCAAACATGCACATATGATGAGAAGTTGTGCACAATCATCTCAACAACCTAGTGACTGAAAGAGAAGAAATACAACAAAGTACTCATGAACCAACTAAGATGTGCGAGCATCAATCAACTCCTAATATTGATTGTAATGCTGAAGATCAAAATTGAATGTGGTTGTTGCAAACAATGAACAAAATATACCAAATCTTGAATGGAATGTTTTAAAGAGATCTCAATAACTTTTAAATGTTTTTTTTTGACATGATCTACATAGCTTTGTTTCACTAAACATGTGCTACAATTATTAAGAATGTTACCTTGGAATAAAAGTTTCTCAAACACAGGAATGTCCTATATGCATTTGATGTCGACAATAGAAAGGTAATAATTGAGTCTCTATATCAAATAATATGGATGCTGGACCATAACCACCTAAACATGCAAACTTGACACAAGTGGAAGAGATATTGATAGACCATATTAGTCCAATTGTACAAGTGGCATGCAATTGCAAGTCAATATAATACAAAGGACATATAATAAGTTTTCCAAAATATATAAAATAAATTTCAAAGGTTTTGCCACATTGAATAAAAGATCAACCTATCATTATTGTTCACAGAAGGGATCAACATGATACAAAGATAAAAGTTTTGAATTGTTGAAGCAGAAAGTGACAGAGAAACCTATTTTGACATTACTGGATTTCAATAAGGTATTTCAAGTAGATTGTGATGCAAGTGGAAATGCAATTGGAACAGTATTAAGTCAGGAAGGTAGACCTATAGCATATTTCAGTGAGAAGTTGAATGAGGCAAGGGGAAGATATTCAATTTATAATCAAGAGTTTTATGCCATAATTCAAGCCTTGAAGAAATGGAGACATTACTTGTTGCCTAAGGAGTTTGTGTTGTATACAGATCATCAATCTTTACATTATTTGAATAGTTAAGGTAAGTTGAATCAGAGACATATGAGATGGGTAAAGTTCATGTAGAGTTATACATTTGCATTGAAGCATAAGGGTGGTAAGTCAAACAAAGTTACTGATGCCTTGAGTAGGAGAAGAAACTTGCTGATAGAGATGAGAATTCAAGTGATGGGATTTGATGAATTGATGAACATGTATGAGGAAGATCTTGATTGTGCAGAACCTTGGAAACCATGTAAGGAACCTATTGTGATAGATAGAAATAAGTGGTTAGACTATTTCATTTAGGAAGATATGTCATTCAAAGGAAATCAGTTGTGCATACCCAGAAGCTCCATGAGAGATAATTTGATCAAAGAGAAACATAGTGGTGGATTGGCAGGACATTTTGGCATTGATAAGATAGTGGCTTTGGTAAGTAAAAATTACTTTTGGCCCCAAATACATAAGGATGTTAGGAAATTTGTGCAGAGTTGCAGAGTTTGTTGAGTTACAAAAGGGAGTAGTCAGAACACTGGATTGCATAAGCCTTTGACAGTACCAAAGAGACCTTGGGAAGATATAAGTATGGATTTTGTGATGGGATTGCCTAAGACACAGAGAGGACATGATTCAATATTTGTAATGGTAGATTGATTTTCAAATATGGCACATTTCATACACTGTAAGAAGACAATTGATGCAGTGCATGTAGCAAACCTATTTTTCAAGGAGATTTTGAGATTACATGGATTACCTACGAGCATAATTTCATATAGAGATGCTAGATTTCTTGGATACTTTTGGAAGACACTTTGGAAGAAGATGAATACATATTTGAAGTTTAGTTCAGCATTTCATCCATAAACTGATGGACAAATCAAGGTAGTGAATAGGAGTTTGGGAAACTTGTTGAGATGATTGGTTGGAGAGAAGGCAAGAAGTTGAGATTTGATTCTTTCACAAGCAAAGTTTGCATACAATAATTCTATGAATAGGAGTACCAGAAAAACACCTTTTGAGATTGTTACCGGAGCAAACCCTAGAGGAGTAGCAGAATTGAGAGATATCAGTTTGGAAGAAAAGAGAAGTGTAGAAGCAGAAGAATTTGTAGATCACATGAAGATAGTGCATAATCAGGTTAAGAAGCATTTGGAGGAAATGAACAGTAAGTATAAGGAAAATGCAGATGAGGAGAGAAGACATAATGAATTTGTAGTTGGAAATGAAGTGATGGTGTACTTGAGAAAAGAAAGATTTCCAGTTGGGACATATAACAAGTTGAAGATGAAGAAGTTTGGACCTTGTAGGATACTCAAGAAAATTGATTCAAGAAATGCATATGAAGTGTAATTATTGGAGACATTGGGTATATCACCTATTTTCAACATTGCAAATTTACATCAGTATCATGAAGCAAAATCAAGTGACAACATTGAAGAGGACCTAAAAAAGAAGTTACCACAACAAGCACCAGAGTAGATTTAAGATATTTTGGATAGCAGAGTTGGATGTAGCACCAGAGGAAGACAATACAAAGAATATTTGGCGAAGTGGAAAGGCAGACTGAAAGAAGATTCAACATGGATTTCTCAGGCTGAGGTGGACCATCTTGGTTTTCCTCTAGCCCCAACAAAGTGAGGAACTCACTTTTTCAATAAAGCCAAATGTTTGATGCAGGAGCATTCCTAGTTCAAGAGTAATCTGGCATCAACCAAAAAATATTTGCATTTTAGTTTGTTTGTAGTTTAGTCAGTAGCAGTTTCTGTGTTTTGGTCTGTATTCTATCGTAGTTGTATTCTAGACCTTGTGGAGCTAGACTTAGCATCTAGACAAGCTCAACTACATCATATCCAATTCTCAGAGCATTTGGATCAGTTACTGGAAAGATATCTCTATCAGAAGATCAGTTGTTTTCTTAGAGCAGAGCATTCTGACAGTCTCAAATGATCACCTAAAGGAGAAGGCCTATGGAGCATTTCTCGATTCTTGGAACTTAATGACACATCATTCCATGATCTTTGGTTCATGGCTGACCTTCCTTGAGATCTGCACATCATCCCATTAGTTTGTGGAGGGATTCTTCATGTTTAGGTCTAACCTATCTATGTACACATGTTACAGCTCTTCATTGGAGTTTGTGATCTTCCTTGGCTGATGCAGAGGAATCTTCTATACCAAATATGATATATATATGTAATAGATTTGTATGAAAGCAGAATTCAATAGTTCATCACTAAGAGTTGGCTAATAGTTTAGATCTTGAGCAATTGAGCTTCAAAGTCATATCTTGTGCATATTCTGATATTTTGTAATCAGGCTTGTGAGCCAAATTGTAAGTCCGCATGTTGCCAACCGATCTGTATTTGATTTCTATGATATATTGAATGACTAAATTTACATTTGCTTCATATCTTTGAGTTGCTTCCATTGTGTTTACTCTTGTTTCACAGTCTTGACAATTCATTCTGTGAACCCTCCTACCGTGACTACACCACAAGTCAAAACTTAGGACCTCATAAAGTTCTTGCATTATTCCTACTAGGACTCTTAGAATAGGTACCTGACCCTTTGTAATGATGCAAAATTACAACCATGTATGGGCATTCTTTATAATATGTGGGGCCCACAAGTGGATGACTACATTATAGTGGATTCCTCTAGTGAAAGGGTGGGGTGGAAATTGGATTTCCTAGGTACGAGCCTGTGAATAGATGAACAAAGAGAAATCTTAACACAAGCCATGGCCACTCAACACATTTACATTAACACCAAAGAGGATAAGATAGTTTGGATAGGTGCAAAATCTAGTTTTACTAAGTAAAAATCAGATACAAGTTACAACTGGCTGAAAGAAACCACATGGGGGCTAGCCTTCGAAAGTGTGTTAGAGCCAACGGAGCCTCTCGAAGGTGGGAACCTTTGCATGGATGACCCTACACAAGAGGATTCTAACCAAAGATATAGACTGAGAACTTTAGGCATCTTGAGACCATCTCGCTGTGTCTTATGCAAGAAGAGCAAAGAAGATGCCAATCACCTCCTTTTGAATTGTGATTTCTCACAATCTTGCTGGGAATGGTTCATCGACTAGTTGGAATGGAAGAGTGTGCTACCCAACAACATCTTGGACCTCTTCCATAGTTGGCCCTAGCTCCAAAATTCATTGTGGGAAGATATATGGATTGCTAGCCCTTCCCTACTATTGCGGAATATTTGGAAAGAGTGTAATAGAAAAATATTCAAGTGTGAGGAGGCATTAGTGGAGATAGTGAGGAAGATAGAATAGAGCACCTATGAAATAGTCATGACCAAGAAAAAAACTAACATTTGTCTCCCGAAGCCGTTAACCTCATGGGATCAAAGCATATTGTAGAAATGAATGTCCTTGAAGCTGTCAGCCTCATACAGTGCAAGGGAATGTACAAAAATAAGAAAATGAAGAGGTTCGTTGTCAAATGGAATCCACCTCCTCGAAGTAGACTCAAATTGAACTTTGATTGTGTGGTAAAAGGATATCCTAGAACCGTGGGTACTAGATACATGGTAAAGAATGAAGAAGATCAAGTAGTGTGGGTGCTTTCAAAGAGACTCCCTCCCGGAACCAATAATGAAGCTGAATTCCAGACATTATTGGCAGGTCTAAGAATGTGCAAATCAAAGAACTTGAACTATCTCAACATTGAAGGGGATTCTTTGATTTGTATCAATGTCATAGATTAGCACAACTTGCCAAATTGGAGGCTCCAGAGCATTGTTGAGGCCATTTGGGAGATTTGGGGCACTATGGAGGACTATAGGCTAAGTCACTGCTACCGAGAGGCCAATATAACAACCGATGCACTGGCAAATTTTGGCTACATATACTTAGCAGAAGAACTCAATGGTTACGATTCTTTGATCTAGGGCATACTACCAGTGTGACTAAGACACCTTCATGATGAATGGATATGCAGGGACCTGAGACATTTTTTATCAAGGTTTTCTCCAAATTTTTTAAGGGAGTTACAACATTTTATGCATTAAAAAATTAAAAAATAAAATAATTCTTTATAAATAAAAATAGCTCTTTAGATAAAAATAAGTAAGTAATATAAATAAAATAATAGTAACAATTAAATAAATATAAAGAGCTCTTAAACAATATAATTAATACAAAAGATTTGTTAAAGTAGAATAAAATAACTCACATAGATGTATTTAAGATATATATATTAGTTTAATTCTACTTTAGAATTATTAAATAGTTATTTTATTTTATGTATATTGTTCTCTATATTTTTCTTCAGACGTTTTTTATTTATTTAAAAGTTTATTTATCATTTTAATATATGATCCTTGTATTTTATTTTTGAATTTGTGTGATACTTTATTGATGTCATTTAGAGCACACACACACACATATATATATGTCAGGAGGGATTATTTAGAGTGGATAGATGTTACACGGGGATTATAAATTGGATATCCATCTTGAAAACCTTATGACCTTTCCATTTAAGCACAAACTCTTTCAATATATAATATTATTATATTAATTATAATATAATATAAAAAATAATATAATTATATAGAATTTTTAATAACTAATAATATTAATATTAATATATTATATCATATAATACTTAATAATTATTAACACTCATAAAATGTTATGAAACGTATAATAGTAGTTACTTTTAGTGATAAGTGCAGTGGCACTACATCTTTATGTAAGTGGAGAGTATTGTCATCTTTTATGTTTATGTGATTCTATGATAGTAGAGGATGAATGTTTAAGAGCCACAGTTGGTGGCAGGCCTAGAATTTGATGGTCTATTTGGCCGTTTTTGCCAGTTTAGACCGTATTTTACAACTCTAAAATTTATTGGACCGTATACCTTGACTTGTTAAATTTCTATATAGCCGTATACTTAAATTATTAGTAAACCTTAAAATTTTATTATAAGCAAATATAATATAGTATTCTTACTTATAATATATATCATTTCTTGTTATAAAAATATAAATAATATTTTCTTTTGTGTAATGTTTATCAATTTTATCTTAAATATATATTAAATTAGAATGTTTATTTTCATTAAATTCAAATTTAGAAAAAAAAATTATATTGTTTTTTATTTTTAAAAATCAATTTAGAAAAAAATCTTTGCTTTCTCTATAGAATAATTTATTTCTAATTTGTAATTTGTTTCTAATTGTAATTTATTTTTAATTTCTAATTTAGAAAAAAACTAGAAACTTATTGCTTTTCTATATTTTTGAAATATTGTTTAAATGATTGTAATTTGCAAGTCACTGTAGAAATTGTATTGAAATGGTTATATTATTGTTACTTGTATAGATTTGCTAGAATAAAGTAAAATATTTTGTGATTATAGAATTAAAAACTCGATGGAACTATGAAATTTATTTACAGTTAAAAAATACACTAATAAACTTCATAACTTCATGTTAACTTTATGAAATAAAAAAATTAAATCAACCACATTTTAACCTTTCTAAAAATATTTACTAGGTTGCACAACACATCCATGAAAAGAAAACCTAGCAACTAAAATGCTTCAAAGATGTTACTTCATCATTCATACTGCGTGACTAATTTATATATAATTTTCTACAACATCCCAAGAAATCAAGAGCAAAGTCAAGTGCATTTGAACCCTAGTGTCCACTTATCGAGCAATTTGGAACAGTCTATGGCTGACTATTTTTATTTGACAATTTATTTATTTTTTAAAATGTCAATTGAAAGGTAATTAAATGATAAAACTGTCATAAATTTTTATATGATAGGCAGGGGTGACCGTCAAATTCTATATCTCAAGTTTCAATCCTTTCCTCGAATAGCACATCAACAACAACACGTGCTTACAACTTAAAAACTAAAAACATGGGGTAGTAAGTGGTAAGTAAGTTAAGACTAGTAAAAGCACCAAAGGTGCTATCAAATGGCTAATAGGCACAAATATTTATAGGCCTATCACTAAATAGTATACATTTATATTTTTATTTAAAAGTCATTAAGTGTAGTATTTAGTGGGTAAGGCTATAAATACTACAACTATTTACTTCATTATAAATCTTTATTAAGTGCTTTGTAGTAGGAAAAACACTTCTATAAAGAGATAATCTATAAAAAACCATTTGAAATTAAATCCAAAAATCACTAAAAAAATATTAACCCTAATTTTATTTTTAATAGAGAAATTCAATTATCTTTTACATTAATGGAATAAGTATTAAATGAATAACCATATGAACTAATCATTAAAACAAACTATCAAAGAACTAAATCATGAACAAACCATTAGAGAACTATGACCTCTCATTTAGCCAAGAAGAAGTGGTATATCTACTGGTGCCCCCAAAGTCATCCCCTAGATATATTATAAGTAATCAAGAAATTAAGTAAACCCATTACTTAAATAATGTAGGATCATAGAAAATCCATGTTACTAAATTCCATCATGAAACAATCTTAAATAGTTTTTCATCTTACTTTCCAAAAAAAGATAAAAATAGTTTTTACCTGAAAGCAAAGAAACAATGACAAAGTTTTGCCGCCACCATTTATCCCAATATTTATTAAACCATTACCTGGAGGCTAAACATGAATGACCAAGTTTCTTCCTGCGTTGTAACCAAAGCAGCAATGACCTAAAATCTTCTATGTACATCAAATTACTCTCAATTTCCCCTATTAACTCCAAATTTAATCTTAGGCTAGCTGAAAACACAACAGAAATATTAAGCTTCTTGTTCTAGAGAAACTTAGCTTCCAATTGCTCCTATTTACCCTCCTTCTATTACAATAAGTTAGAATGGTCTTTCTGAATGATAAGTATTATGGGTATGATTATATTTGAAATAAGACAAAATAATATCACGAAATAAACAATCAAGATGATTCAGAGAAGTGTATCTAATTAATCATAATGTGAATACATGAAGAGTGACAACTATATACCCATGAAATCACCAACTACTAAATCTTACCACTAAGATTATGTTACCATACAACAATAAGAAATCAAGGCAATAACAGTTATGTCTAATAATTGGTAGGGTCATTATATTTTAAATAACTTATGTTAAATTTTGCTAATCGTATTCTACACATCGATGGGTGTTCCATTGCACATGATGGGAGGTTGAAACAACAGAGTTTAACTGCTTTGTACATATCAAATGCTTGATGCATTTAACTCAATTGTTAATCTCTATTCATTAGTGGTTTCAATACCAACTCGTGTCATTGTCTATCTAAAAATTATCATCTAAAATAATGCTTTGATTTCTTGAGCTATAAAATCATGAATATCATAAGAGATTATATCTCACCTATTTGGAGAGATCTTTAAAACATATATTTGAAATAAGTTTGATCTATCTTTTCTTACATTTACTCCACATATGGAATCTGTCTATGTAATTTTGGTGAGAAATTCATGAAAGTGAATGCAAAAGTTTACAAATAAATAGAAAAACAAACATGACATTGGTCATGTTTTATACTGTCTGAAATTTGGCTTCATACCTATGACTTCTTCCACCATTTACAGGTAGTCCTTTGTTTATGAACCTATTTTATTTGATGTAAATAATTCTAAAATTCAAAACACTTTCTTACTTTTTGGACTACTATAGCTACAAAAAATTGCAAGAAGAGCTTCACAAAGATTTAAGAGCATGAATCCAAGAAGATAACATTACTATTCCTCTTTGCAAAGGATCATACTATTACTATGAAAAAACACTGGAGGGAAAGCAATATACACAACACTGTAGGCAGTGCATTGTTGAGGGTGAAGGCCCTGGCTCTATTGATGACACAATGGAGACAAGACCTAATGCATAGTTATTTTTGTGTATCAGTTTATTGATATTCACCATTAGTAAATAATATGGATAGAATACCCATTGAAATCCATTGAATAATTCATAAATGAAAAAAAAAAATCCTACCACAAAATCAACTATAAGTATAGCACAATTTTAGTTTTCTTAAAGAAATTTAAGTCACAACTTTGTAGATTAAGGATATTGATTGTTTGGGCTTGACAAAATCAGACATTTCAAATCCTAGATTGTTGGAATGCTCATAACCCTAACTTTTATGATAAACTTATGCCAACCTAATCTATATATGGCCCATTTTTAAACCAATAAGACAACATTACATGAGTACAATCAAATATGATACAAGTTACTCATTTTTTATAAATCTTAATTTACTTCCACTTCGAGATGATTTCCCTTCTATATTCATGCTACAAATATCATACACAATCACAGAGAGAGGTATCTAGGTACGGCTGCTTACACAAGATCTAGGTAAGTCACTAAAAATAGCTATTACTCTAGTAGAAATTTTGTTTCAAGAAGATCATGAATAACACCTTGCCTCAAGCAATAAAATTAGGAACAGATTCATCTTAGATTTGTTACTAATTATGACCATTTAAGATGAAACATAAAAACAAGAAAAGATTCAGTTTACAAACACATATTAAGGTAACCATTAAAACAACAATCAAATACCTACTCCTAGCCACAAAGAAAAAGAGAGCACCATCCTAAAGTGCCCATCCGTAAAAGAACCATAGTCTAGTCGACGGGGTTGTGTAACACTACATTTTGACAAGCTGATGCCGCCCACCAGATTATTACAATCTAAAAGTGATCAGTCGACCCAAATGGTATATTAATCAAGGAATAAGATTAGGATAGGTCCAGTTAACTATGGTAAAACCAATATCAACACCCAGCATCTAAGCTCACTAAAGACTATAACATTAAGTGCAACCCCTCAAATTATGATTCTTGAAGCATCGAATATTCAAAAGTAATCGAACCATACACAAAACACCCAGCAACAACAAGCCATATACATTTGATTAGCTATATGACAACAAAGATCTTCCATCACAAATCACATTGACAATGTAATATGAATGGAGGACAACGGAGCGAAATCAATTTAAGCACCAGAACCTTTTCATACAAAAGTGTGGGGTGCACCAAAGTCACAAAGAAAAGTAAAGAAATAAATCTCTATAATCAAATCAAGTGTTCACTTTACTCCTAAAACAATCTTGTTAGGAAAAACACTCCAAGGGATGTCATTATTTTCCATGTTGTGGAGTTTTGATCAAAGCAACCTATTCACACCTATAAACTAGGGCGTTAAATTTGAAGAAGAGAACAGTAAGAGTGGATCAGTGTCCAGAGAATAACAAGCTTGTGAGTCTTTTTCAGACTAGGCAAATGGTAGTTGCATGCCTAATGTTTAACAAAATGCGTAAACTGTATGACGTCTCATGGAAAACAAGAATAGTCAGTTATGCCCAAAACAAATTGGTTAAAGGAAATCTCAATGAGACGTCATTCAATAGAATACAATATTGTAGGATATTTACAAAATGGATCAGTTAGTATGGTTTTAGAAACTTCTAAATAGAAAATGATATGCAAAGATTGCAAGATATAGAATAATGGAATGAAATGTTATCGGTAGGAGAAAAAGCCAAATCCATCAAACTCTGCAAGCATAATCTTAACCGACGAAAGGAGTAAAGCAATAGGATTAAGACATTCATCAAAGCATAGTGTTAGAAAAATAAATAGGTGCATGAGTCCTTATAAACATGCGAGCAAGAAGAAGAGCACAGATAAGACATAAAAATGGATCTACCTACAAATTGCCATGATGAAATATTTGCAGGATTAGATACAATGAATCTTATAGAAATAAATTTAGAACCCATCAAACTAATGCAACATGCAGGCATAAAGCTAGATTCCTTGTCCTTCTTCGTGAACTCTGCATAGGGTATTGTTTATACAATCTATGGATGCACTAAAAAGCGTAGGAATACATTACAAAAATCTTCAATAGACTTTAACCCCTATTGAGATATAATCAACTGTTGACATTAGGGTCAGCATTATGTGTTCATAAGATATATCCACTTTAATGAGTACATCGCCACAAATGATGAGAATGTTACATCACAGTAAGTAATGCAAGAACAGCTTAAAACAAAAATCAAAACTTAAACAAATGAATAAAGACTTAACAAGCAAGTATAATGCCATTATTAAAAAGAAATCAGTCCTTTAGATGGTACAAAGAAGTAAAACATAGTGAACTAAACTTCATGCAAACATAAATGGACACTAGAAATGTTTTATGCAGATTGTTACCCACATTTAATTCTTAGTCTGAAGATTTTCCGTCCATAACTGCATCCCTAGCAAAACCCCTAGTTTGATTCGATTCCCTTTTCTTTGCTTCCTCTTTAATACTTGTATATTTTTTTGAGTATTCTACAATGCTCATGATTTTAGTGTCTGGAAGCCTCCATCTGCAATACCTTCCACCTTGCATAATCATCCTCCCCTGAACTTACATTTTTTCCCCCTTTTATAATTGAAGACGTGACTATTCATATACATTCCATTTCTTTCACGTTCCTTGAAAATGTAAGCCCTTTTTACGCCTCTACAATCTACACCCTTTTTTAATTTATTTGTTGACAATTAAAAATAATTTATTTTTGGACCACCAATTTTTTTTTTAATTTTAGACGACCAAAAAATAGGACTACCAAATTTTTGGCAGTTACAAGATGTGTGCACATATAAAATGGCCTATCGGCCAAAAAATTAATTGCATAATTATAAAACCTTATTTGCGTTTATTAAAATGAAAGTGGGGGATGATGTATCTTGTCAGCAATAAAGAACAATACGAAACCCATTCAAAGTCACCGTAGAAGAAATGCAATCAAGCACGGACTGGCAAGTAGAGTGAAGCACATTCCACTAAATCTGAGCTTCATTCTTTTTGAATGTGTATGGGCCTATGGGTACTATACAGAAGAAAGAAGTTTGGAGTCAAATCACTATGATAATGCAGAATCTTTAGGAAGAAAGTATAATTATGGGAGGTGATTTTAATACAATTCTGGATGCATTAGAAAAAAGATGAGCATTACAAGGTGTGCACAAACCTAGGTGGACTTTCAGAACTTTATCAATTCCAACTACCTTCAAGATATTGACCGTAAGAATGTACAATACACTCGGATCAACAAAAGGAAAGAGTTCACAAATATTGCAGAAAGATTAGATTAGTTCTTGATTGGGTGAAATTGGTCGAAAGACTCTTTGAGATATGAATCCCCTATTCTATCCCTAACAAGTTCGGATCACTCCCCATTATAGCTAGGATTCTCCCTAGACTCAAAGCCCTTGAGATGCCCCTTCAAATTTGAAGAAATGTGGCTTTGTGATCCAAAAATTGAAAACTAAATTGAAGAATGGTGGACCAAGGCACAAAACATCAAAGGCTCTAAACTATTCAAGTTTTTTTAACAAACTAGGTTTCATAAAAGAGAAGCTCAAAGAATGGAACAAATTCCATTTTAATAACATCTTCACATGGGGAAGGAAAAGGTAGAGGAAGAACTGGCAGTCCTCAATGAAGTGATAATTAGGGATGGAATGGATCAAAACGCTTATGCTTTGGAGTCAGAATTGAAAGGCAAATATGTGGAACTATTAACCAGAGAGAAGATCTTCTAGAGATAGAATTCGAGAGAATGTTGGCTAAAAGAGGGAGATAGGAACACTGAATATTTTCACAATGCCACAAGGATTAAATGAAATTCAGAAAGGATCACAAGTATCAAAAATAAAGATGGGATAGTGGTGGAGAAATGGGATGACATTTGCATGATGGCTAAAAACTACTTCAAAGATTTGTTATACTCTCCATCGCCAATAGATTAACAAAACAAGGAGGAGGTTCTAAGCAAGATCCCATGCTTAGTAGGACTAGAACATAATGATTTTCTAAATACACCATTCATGGAAGAAGAAGTGGAAGTGGTGGCATTCCATATAGCTTCAGATAAAGCCTCATGGCCTACTCGATCCCGTACCTATTTTTTTCAAAAATTGTGGGGTATACTGGGGAAAGAGTTGGTCCAAGTGGTCGACGAATTAAGGAAAATACCTACCATGCTTAAAGATATGAATAATACTTTAATTGCACTGATACCCAAGAAGAATCAAGTACAAATGATGGATGACTTTAGACATATAGCACTATGCAACACAATCTATAAAATATTGTCTAAGGCCATGGAAAATAGGTTGAAGAAGCTCTTCCTAGATATCATTCTAGAAGAACAAAGTGGTTTTACACTAGGGAGACCCATCGCAGAAGGCATAATTATAGCTCACAAAGCAATACACACGGTCAGAAGGAGTAAAACAAAAAGAATGATAATTAAACTTGATATAAAAAAAGGCATATGATCAAGCAAACAAATAATTCTTAATATAAGTACTAGAGAAGATTGGAATCTTCAAGGAATGGTGTAAATGCATTCATAGATATATATCTACACCTAGATTCTCAATCTCGGTGAATAGAAATTCACAAGTTTTTTTTACCTCTACCAGGGATCTAAGGTAGGGAGACGCCATCTCTCCTTTTCAATTCATTATCATGGAAAAAACATTGGGTAAACTTATGCATGGAGAAAGCAAAAGCGCTGAATGCAAGTCGATCAATGTGGCTCTAAATATGAGTGTTGGTACCCACCAACAGTTTGCAGATAAAACTCTCTTGTTTGGATTCACTAGTAGGAAAGAGGCCAGAGCAATTAAGAGTACATTGGACAAATACAATCAAACTTCAAGACAACAAATGGATTGGAGGAATTTATAAATTTTCTTCTTCAACACTGATCTAAGAAAGCAAAAATAAATTGCTCTGCAATTAATATTCAAGGTAAGTCAATTGCCTAATAAATATTTAGGAATAGCATTATTTGTAGGAGCTTGTAATAAAGGTTATGGGATTATTCAATTTTAAGTTGTGTGACAAAGATGGAATCATGGAAAGGAAAATGGCTATCCGAATCTTGATGCTAAAAATAGTCATTTCAACCATCCCCATCTACTTCATGTCATGTTTAAAAATGGCAAAGAATATTAGTGAAATAATAGATCAGAAGATGAGAAACTTTTTCTAGAAAGGCCTTGGTGATTGTGAAATGTTTTAGGGTTTTCAATTGCAACTATTTTGGGAACCAACACGACCATTGGAAGTAGATCTTAGTCCATAAATATAGAGGTGGAAATGAAGGTATGTGCTTTCTCAACTCCATTCAACAAAAAATAGATGCCTCCAAAATTTGGTCTCTAATTGTTAGAGCTATAAATTTGATAAAGATGCATATCTCTTAGTATATGGGTAATGGTCTTAATATTAAATAATATGAGGATCCCATTTTGGTCCACAAGCCCTTTTTGTCTTATATGCCAAGTGATTTTCTTTTAGCCATGAAGTAACTAGAGATTAAAAAAATAAATTAACTCATTAAGTGGGATAGAGATCAACCCAAATGGTCTCACCTCTTTGGCCTAATTGAATACTATCAAAATTCAAGTGGACACAAATCAAGAAGAATGGGGTCTTCTCCCAAATTATTTTATTACTCGATCAAGGAAGGCACTCTCTCTCCTTGACGATGAAACTTTTGATCAATATCTCCATAATGTCTAACATTACAACATTACTGGCCAAGTTATAACAAAAAATTAGTGGCTCATATGACAGGAAAAGATTCTCGCTAGTGAAAAACATATCATAAGAAATATCATAGGACCTCATATTTTCTATAGATTCTTCAAGGTTTTTGAAACTAAATCAGATATACTCTTTGAATGTGAATAAGTTCCCTTTATTTGGATATCCCATACATTATATTTTGGGGTTCACTTCTAAAACAATCCGAGTCTTACAATTTGCACCCAAAAATGGAATTCATGCTACTCTAGCTCACTCTCAAGCAAGTCTCTTATAACTCTTCCTTTCTTTTGCATGTGATTTATTTGGCTTGATAGGAATAAAATATTTTTTTAAGATTCTACCATTCCATAGCACGTCTTGATCCATAAAGCTTAGCTATCTATGGTAGAATATGCCAAGGCTCATTTCAAAGGAGAGAAAATCCTAAATGTTCTATCAAAACCTAAGATGCTCTTTATTAAAAAATGCTATTCTATCTTTAAGACTTCATTAGTAATTCTTTGGTTATCTACCCCACCCCAGACATCCACTTCAATTATCTTTCTCTCTTTTTTATGGCACCTCAAAAGTCAATCCTGGCATTGTGATTGTTGGTGGAGTGTTGTGGCTAAATTATCAAGAAAAAATTTAGACTCGTGCATAAATCTTAGTTGATAATCCAATGTCTCTTTAGTAAACATGTGTTCAAATTTGTTCAATGACATCTTCTACAAAATTAGACCTGTAAGATTCTTCATGATTTTGATTGAATCAACTAGTAGCATGCTCTCAAATATTTAACTCCTTTGCTAACAAAATGGCCAATGAAGGCTTACTTCTTCACACTCGTTTAGCTTACCTCTTTGTCTATTTCTATCTCTTGAATTGTGTACCAACATGCGATATCTTTTGAATTATGTATCAATCTACATTAATATATTTTATTTGTATTAAATAGATGTATTTAAAATGTTTATATTTTAGGTCTAAATTTGATGGCAATATATTTATATTTTTAAAAGATTATTTATATTAATATAAATATTATTAATTTAAAAATATATGATGGATGGATAGGAAGGTGGATGGACATGAATGACATATGCACTAACATCAAAGAAAGAAATGCTACATGAATGTGCACTAGTTAAGTTAGAATTTTAGGGAGAATCTTGTATGATGTTTAAAATTACTAAATCAATTTACCTCACATAGGTGGAATAGAGAAGATATCTCTCAAGTACTTTAAATATATTTTTAAATATAAGTATACTAGTATATTATTACATTTTTATAATTTTATATTATATTTTTATATGGAAGATCAACTTTTATATTTAAAACTAATATAAGTATATATGTTTTTGTATTTTAGTTGTAAACTAGCATACCTATCTTTAAAAAGAGATATCATTTTGGAAGCACCATTCCCATTTTAATCACAAATCCAGTCAAAAATAGGTGCCTTGAGAATGATAGCTCTCAATGTATTTTGCATAGATTTTCACCTCATTCTGTATTCTTTTTCATTGTTTTTACATATATTTTCACCTCCTTCTATATTCTTTTCATTGTTTTAGCCCATGGTAAATCAAGGTAAAAATAAGCAAGTAATAGCAATGTTTATTTATTTATTTTAATTATTTATTTATGTATTATAGTTTTTTATTGTGTTCAAGGAAAATGGAGTAGAGAGAAAATTTTAAAAAATAATAATAATAATTCTTAAATGAAAACAAAACAAATTATATTTTACATAAAAGATTTAATTTAAAATTTATTGTAAAAAGATAACATAAAATCATAAAATTTCAAAGCTGACAATAACATATATTACTAAAATATAGGTTCCACATATAAAATAAATTTATAATTTCATAACAAATATTTATAAATAGAAAATATATAATATATTTAATATAAATATGTGGCTTTTCTAAACATTTATTTATATAACTTTACATTTTATAAAATAGAGCATATACATAAAAACATATATTTTTTTAAAATTAGAAAGTAAGTGTTTTAAATTTAAAACATATAAGGACATACTTTTATTAAATGAATGCACCTAAAAATATATAACAGCAATAGTTTTATTAAATGAATGCACATAAGAATAAAGCAGACCTAAAGTAAATAATTATATAAAGACAACTAATATTTAAACATAAATCATAAAAATATCAAATCAAATAAACAAGATTGAAAGAATATTGGAGAAGTGTTTGAAGGTAAGTGCATTATATTTTATGCATTTGACCATATATTTTTTTAAAATTAGAAAGTAAGTGTTTTAAATTTAAAACATATAAGGACATACTTTTATTAAATGAATGCACCTAAAAATATATAACCGCCATAGTTTTATTAAATGAATACACATAAGAATAAAGAAGACCTAAAGTAAATAATTATATAAAGACAACTAATACTCAAACATAAATCATAAAAATATCAAATCAAATAAACAAGATTGAAAGAATACTAGAAGCGTTTGAAGGTAAGTACATTATATTTTATGCATTTGACTATAAAGGCTTTAATTTAGTTTTCTTTTCTTTTTTGCAGAATGAAATTTAATTTCTTGGTTTTTATTGGTTGTTTTATAAAAATTAATTTCAGTAAAATAATATTTTATAATATATTTTATTAGGGTTTAAATTCATTTTCTGTATAATGTATTTTCTTTTATTTTCTACATAATGAAATTTAATATATTTGTTTTTCACACACTATATTTTATTTGTTAGGGTTTCATTTTTTTTTGCACAATCAATTAATATGTTATTTCTATTTTACAAAAAAAAAATGTCCTAAACTAATATTTTATAACACTATATTTTTTAGGGTTTTGTTTTGTTTTATGCACAATCAATCAATATGTTATTTTATTTAGGGTAGAATAATTTATTTTATAACTATATTTTATTAAGCTTTTATCATATGAAATAAAAACTGATGGTAAGTGCATTATATTTTATAAATTTTACTATAGAGTCATCAATATAATTTCCTTTTCTTTTGGAAAAAATACAACTATAGTTTCTTAGTGCAATAAGGGCTAGTTTGGTGAGATCTTTTCATCTTTTTATTCTGTTTTTGCTATCCCTTTACTCAATTGGAAGTGTCATTAGCAATAAAATAGGAGCTTTGATTTGATGCATGGTTTCTTATTTTATTTCATATTTTAACATATACAAATACTGTTTTCAAAAGAATCTGATAATATCTTGAATACATTTATCCAAAAAAAATCAAGACTTATCTCTCCAACTTTTATTGGAGCTAGTATAGCTATTGCAATATAATATTCTTACAAAAGTGGGGCGATCTTACATTCCAGATTAACAATTTGTGCTCCCTACAAGTAGGTGAAGCTTTATTTTTTGGTTTTGATATCCCTTTATTCAATTGAAGGTGTTTTTAGGGTTTTGTTTTGTTTTATGCACAATAAATTAATATGTTATTTTATTTAGGGTAGAATAATTTATTTTATAACTATATTTAATTAAGGTTTTATCATATGAAATAAAAACTGATGGTAAGTGCATTATATTTTATAGATTTTACTACAGAGTCATCAATATAATTTCCTTTTCTTTTGGAAAAAATACAACTATAGTTTCTTAGTGCAATAAGGGCTAGTTTGGTGAGATCTTTTCATCTTTTTATTCTATTTTTGCTATCCCTTTACTCAATTAGAAGTGTCGTTAGCAATAAAATAGGAGCTTTGATTTGATGCATGGTTTCTTATTTTATTTCATATTTTAACATATACAAATACTGTTTTCAAAAGAATCTGATAATATCTTGAATACATTTATCCAAAAAAAATCAAGACTTATCTCTCCAACTTTTATTGGAGCTAGTATAGCTATTGCAATATAATATTCTTACAAAAGTGGGGCGATCTTACATTCCAGATTAACAATTTGTGCTCCCTACAAGTAGGTGAAGCTTTATTTTTTTGGTTTTGCTATCCCTTTATTTAATTGAAGGTGTTGTTAGCAATGGAATAGGAACTTTGATTTGATGCAAAATTTCTTATTTTATTTTATATTTTAACATATACAGATAGTGTTTTAAAAAGAAAATGATGATCTTAAATATATTTATCCAAAACCTTCAAGACTTATGACTTATCTTTTCATTTTTTAGTGGAGCTAGTACAGCTATTGCAATATAATATATTCTTACAAAAGTGGGGCGACCTTACATCCCAGTTTAGCCATTTGTGCTCCCTACAAGTGAATCAATCTTTATTTTTTTCCTCGTTAATTTAAAATTAAAAAACGATGGGCTTTATTTTTTTCCCTGTTAATTTAAACTAAAAAAAATCATGGGCTAAAACAGGAAAATGAGTAAATCTCTGGAATTTTACTTTCAATTTTATTCTCTTAATCATTTTGAAATTGGGGAGTAAGATGGCCAACTATCATGCAAACTTTCCATAAATCTGAGAAATACTGTAATCTAATTTAAATAGAAGAGATCTTGTCTAAGGTCTGTCATGTAGTTGATGGTTGGGCAATTGCAGATGATGAAGATGGTTAAAAGGGCCAAGACAGATGGTGAAAATGGTTACGTTACAGAAATTCCAGAGGATCTCATAGTAGAAATACTTTGGAGACTCCCCTTGAAGAAACTTGTGCAAATCAAAGTTGTTTGTAAGCAGTGGCGTAGAATCATCTCCACTAGTCAACTGTTGAGCAATATGAGGGAGCAGCATAATATGGACAGGTGCCTCATTATCTGCAAAGATTATCGTGGAGAGTTATATGCACTGTTTGACATCGTTGACCAGCAACTGTTCAACAACAATATATTAGGTCTCTTTAAGTCATGGAGAGTTAGAGCTGCAGGCGGTGGTCTTTTGCTTCTTTTGAATCAAAAAAGTGGTATGTTGAGAGTGTTGAATCCACTCACGATGCAATCCCGTTGTCTACCTGATAAAACCATCAACAGAAGATATGGGCTCTCCTATTATATGAAGATACCGTATGAGCGTTTTTTTGCTAAGATTAATGTTGATTCAAGAGCCAACACATACCAGGTAATTGATGTTTTAGACATTGGCAACTCTATTCAAAATTGAAAGTTGGAGCTCCTTATATTTGTTCTTTTTCTAACGAGAATTTTATTATACATGTAAGTAAAGCATAAAGCATGTTGACTGTAACTAAATTTTGTTTGTATCAGGTAATTGTTATTGGCAACTTTACTCGCCAAAAACTACATATTCTCATATACAGCTCCGTGCAAAGGTCATGGGAAATCACAGTTGTTAATGACACTCTACATGTTCGGAACATTAGAGAAATAGCAATATGGAATCAAATGGTGTATTGTTTTTCTTGGAGCGGAAGATATTGGGTTTCCTTCAACCTAACTGGAGAAGGGAGATCTGTGAAAGTTGTGCCAAATGCTGCAACAATAAGCAGTGATGACTCATCGCAACAGAATCGATGCGATGCAATTACTTTGTACAAAGGTTGCATTACTATGGTGAATTACAACACAAAATACAACCCAACATCTGTTGATATATTTAAGTTCAAAGATGAGGAGGAAAGCAGTGGTTGGCAACATCAGTCTCAAATAATATTATCCACGCAATCAAATACAGTTCTACCATTCCTTACAGGATCTGGATCTGCACCTTACGTAAGTCGAGGCGGCAACGATGCAGATGGTATGTGGGTGATAACAGAGAAAAAACAGATGACGTCTCTCCACTTGGATGGTATTAACACCCTTTGTCCAGCATGGCGAGTCTATCCTATGCCGATCAGGATTTCCGGAAATTTTTTCCCTGTATCTTTAAGTCATTCTCCTTGTCCTTAGATTTATAGATTGTTATTTATTTATTTAGGATAGATATTTATTGTAAACTTTAGTTAGTTATTTATCAAAATTTTGTGTTGTATAATATATAATTTAATTTATTTAGGGTTTGAATTTTTGTTTTCTATATTTAATTAGGGTTTTATTATTTAATCCTTTCATTCTTAATATTTTAAAAAAATATGTAAACAACTAAAACAAAGTATTTTCATTAAAATAACTATACATAAATAAGACAACATATTATATCTTGGTAAAAACCAATGAATTAAATTTGATTGTGTAGAAAACTAAAGGCAACCTAATAAAATATAGTTATAAAATATATTATTCTACCATAAATAAAATAACATAATATTACTTTATGCCACTTTATTTTTATAAAACATCACCCAGTGAAAAGAAATGAAAATTAAATTGATGACTCTATAGTAAAATCTATAAAATATAATGCAATTATGTTGCCATTGTTGAATATACTTTGCTCATTTTTTATTTATATGATAAAACCCTAATAAAATAACATATTAATTGATTGTGCAGAAAACAAAATGAAACCCTTATAAATATAGGGACACTATATTTTAAAAAGAAATGTATTATTTTATTTTATTAAGGTTTGGTTTTGTTTTGACTATCAATTAATATGTTATTTTATTTGTGTATTATATTTTATAGATTTTACTATACAATCATAAACAACAACATTAATAATTAAAACCTATTTGATAGTTTCCAATATTGAAAACAATTAGATAAATTTAGAGAGTGGAAAATAAAATCATACTGAATTTCAGGTATGAATTTCATGATTTCCTCAAATAATGGTGTTAATCGTGTATCATAAATTATTTCATATTGCTAGAATATTAAAAAATTCAAAACATGAAAAATAAATAAATGTATGTTAAAAGATACATCCGCCTGCCATTAGCTCAACCCTGCACACAAAAACCACACATTAAATTAGAAATTAGTTATTTTTAATATTTATTCTTATTCAAATATTTCATTAATTTTTTATGGCAAGTTAACATTTAATTAATAAATAATAAAATTTATTCTTTAATTATTTTAAATAAATTGTTTAACTTAGTTTATTTTATTTATTTATTTAATTAGTAACTTGATTTAATAATCATTAGTTAATTACTCTAATTTAATTATTTGTTTAAGTTAATGTAGCTTTGTAATTTGTCTAATTCTGTCTAAACAAGAACTATGTAAATTAATATTTGTGTGAATTTAGTTTTCTTTTTAGAAATATTTTATGCAATAACAACCCACACTAAAAACTAAATAAATAAAGTAGCATAGATATCTTAAATACATCTATCTAAAAGACAGAGAGAAGGTGCCTATATTGATATCTCTCAACGTCTTTTACATAGATGTATTCAAGATATCTATGCTAGTTTATTTTATAACTATATTTTATTAGGGTTTTTATGATATCAAATAAAAAAGGAGCAAAGTTAAGTGCATTATATTTATAGATTTTACTAAATAGTCATCAATTTAAATTTTTTTGCATAATAAAATTTAATTTATTTCTTTTTTCACTACCTGCTATTTTATAAAAATAAAGTGTCCTAAACTGATAGTTTGTAACACTATATTTTATTAGATTTTGTTTTGTTTTCTCCACAATGAATTAATGAATTAATATTTATTTATTTACCATTGAATAATTTATTTTATAAATATATTTTATTAGGGCTTCATTATAGTTATTTTAATGAAAATACTTTGTGTTAGTTATTTACATATGCTTTTAAAACAATAAAGTCTCAATCTACCTTAAGAATGAAAGGGTTAGTCAATAAAACCCTAGCTAAATATTTAAAAAAATTAAAAAATTATATTAGATTAATTGAAATATTTTATTTTTTTTGTTTTAGTTGTTTTAATTAAAATAGTTTGTCTTATTTGTTCAAATATATTATTTATTTAACAAAATATTACTCTATATCAAAGCATGCACAATTAATATATTAAATAAAAGAAATGAAAGCCTAGGTTTCAATATGAAATAAAAGCATACAAATATTTTCATTTAGTGCATGAATTCTTTTATGTCTTCACTACACACCTACAAAATAAAATCATATTATTCTAAGAAGACACTATACATTTGAAATATTGAAATTCATCTTAGAGCATCACCATGTTTAATTATTAATATTGATGTTAATAGTGAAGAGTAACTTAGAAAAGAGATTAGCAAAGGGAATATCGAAGATGACAATGACTACAAATGACATGATAAAAGAGAAGAACAAAGAAAAAGGCAAAATGAAAGTGATAGAGAAATAGTTGTCAAGTGTACATCTGAATTAACAGTTGATAAGTAGAAATACAAAATCGCAAACATGCAAATATGATGAGAAGTTGTGCATGATCATCTCAACAACCTAGTGACTCTGAAAGAGAAGAAATACAACAAAGTACTCATGAACCAATTGAGATGTACCAGCATCAATCAATTCCTAATATTGATTGTAATGCTGAAGATCAAAATTGAATGTGGTTGTTGGAAACAATGAACAAAACATACCAAATCTGGAATGGAATGTTTCAAAGAGATCTCAATAACTTTTAAATGTTTTTTTTGACATGATCTAGATAGCTTTGTTTCACTGAACATGTGCTACAATTATTAAGAATGTTACCTTGGAATAAAAGTTTCTCGAACACTGGAAGGTCCTATATGCATTTGATGTCGATAAGAGAAGGGTAATAATCAAGTCTCTACATCAAATAATATGGATCCTCGACCATAACCACCTAAACTTGTAAACTTTGACACAAGTGGAAGAGACATTGATAGACCATATTAGCCCAATTGTACAAGTGACATGCAATTTGAGGTTAATATAAATACAAAGGACATGCAATAAGTTTTCCAAAATATATAAAATAAATTTCAAAGGTTTTGCCACATTGCAGAAAAGATCAACCTATCATTATTGTTCACATAAGGGCTCAATGTGAGACAAAGATAAAAGTTTTGAATTGTTGAAGCAGAAAGTGACAGAGCAACCTGTTTTGGAATTACTAGATTTCAATAAGGTATTTCAAGTAGATTGTGATGTAAGTGGAAATGCAATTGGATTAGTATTAAGTGAGGAAGGTAGACCTGTAACATATTTCAGTGAGAAGTTGAATGATGCAAGGAGAAGATATTTAGTTTATGGTAAAGAGTTCTATGCCATAATTCAAGCCTTGAAGAAGTGGAGACATTACTTGTTGCCTAAGGAGTTTGTGTTGTATACAGATCATCAAGTTTTGTAGTATTTGAATAGTGAAGGTAAGTTGGATCAGAGACATATGAGATGGGTAGAGTTCATGCAGAGTTATACATTTGTGTTGAAGCATAAGAGTGGTAAATCAAACAAAGTTGTTGATGCCTTGAGTAGGAGAAGAAACTTGCTGACAAAGATGAGAATTCAAGTGATGGGATTTGATGAATTGAATAACATGTATGAGGAAGATCTTGATTTTGCATAACCTTGGAAAGCATGTAGGGAACCTGTTGTGATAGATAGAAATAAGTGGTTAGACTATTTCATTCAGGAAGATATGTTGTTCAGAGGAAATCAATTTTGCATACCCAGAAGTTCCATGAGAGATAATTTGATCAAAGAGAAACATAGTGGTGGATTGGCAAGACATTTTGGCATTGATAAGACAGTGGCTTTCGTAAATGAAAATTACTTTTGGCCCCAGATACATAAGGATGTTACAAAATTTGTGCAGAGTTGCAGAATTTATCAAGTTGCAAAAGGGAGTAGTCAGAACACTAGATTGCATAAGCCTTTGACATTACCGAAGAGACCTTGGGAAGATATAAGTATGGATTTTGTGATGGGATTGCCTAAGACACAGAAAGGACATGATTCAATATTTGTAGTGGTAGACTAATTTTCAAAGATGGCACTTTTCATACCTTGTAAGAAGACAACTGATGCAGTGCATGTAGCAGACCTATTTTTCAAGGAGATTGTGAGATTACATGGATTACCTAAGATGATAATTTTAGATAGAGATGCTAGATTTATTGGATGCTTTTGGAAGACACATTGGAAGAAGATCAAGACAGATTTGAAGTTTAGTTCAGCATTTCATCCATAGACTAATGGATAGAAAAAAGGTAGTGAATAGGAGTTTGGGAAATTTGTTGAGATGTTTGGTTGGAGAGAAGGCAAGAAGTTGGGATTTGATTCTTTCACAAGAAAAGTTTGTATACAATAATTTTGTGAACAGGAGTACCGGAAAAACACCTTTTGAGATTGTTACTGGAGCAAAATCCTAGAGGAGTAGGAGAATTAAGAAATATCAGTTTGGAAGAAAAGAGAAGTGTAGAAGCAGAAGAATTTGTAGATCACATGAAGACAGTGCATAATTAGGTTAAGAAGCATTTGGAAGAAATGAACTATAAGTATAAGGAAAAGGAAGATGAGAAGAGAAGACATAAGGAATTTATAGTTGGAGATGAAGTGATGGTGTACTTGAGAAAAGGAAGATTTCCAGCTGGGACACATAACAAGTTGAAGATGAAGAAGTTTGGACCTTGTAGGATACTCAGGAAATTTGATTCAAGAAATGCATATGAAGTGGAATTACCGAAGACATTGGGTATATCAACTATTTTCAACATTGCAGATTTACATCAGTATCATGAAGTAGAATCTAGTGACAACATTAAAGAGGACTTGAAGAAGCAATTACCACAACAAGCACTGGAGTAGATTGAAGACATTTTGGACAACAGAGTTGGACACAGCACAAGAGGAAGACAATACAGATAATATTTGGTGAAGTGGAAAGGCAGATCGGAAGAGGATTCAACATGGATTTCTCTGGCTGAGGTGGACCATCTTGGTTTTACTCTAGCCCCAACAAAGTGAGGGACTCACTTTTTCAATAACCCCGGATGTCTGATGCAGGAGCATACCTGGTTAAAGAGCAATCTTGCATCAACCAAAAAATATTTGCATTTTAGTTTGCTTGCAGTTCAATTTATTTATTTTCATTTTCTAGTTCAATTCAGGCAATCCAGTCAATAGCAGTTTCTATGTTTTGGTCCACATTTTGTTGTAGTTGCAATCCAAACCTTGCAAAGCTAGACTTAGCATCTAGACAAGCTCAACTACATCATATCCAATTCTCAGAGAATTTGGATCAGTTACCAGAAAGATATCGCTATCAGAAGATCAATTGTTTTCTCAAAGCAGAGCATTTTGACAATCTTAGATGATCAGCTAAAGGAGAAGGCCTACGGAACATTTCTCAATTCTTGGAGCTTAACGACACATCATTCCATGATCTTTGGTTCGTGGCTGACCTTCCTTGAGATCTACACATCATTCCATTCGTTTGTGGAGGGATTCTTCATGTTTAGGTCTAACCTATCCATGTACACATGTTATAGTTCTTCATTGGAGTTTGTGATCTTCCTTGGCCGATGCAGCGGAATCTTTTGTATTGGAGATGATATATATAGATGTAATAGATCCGTAGGAAAGCAAAATTCAATAGTTCATCACTGAGAGTTAGCTGATAGTTTAGATCTTCAGAAAATGAGCTTCAAAGTCATATCTTGTGCATATTCTGACATTCTATAATCAAGCTTGTGAGTTGAATTGTAAGCCCGCATGTTACTAGCTGATCTATATTTGATTTCAATGATATGTTGAATGACTGAATTTACATTTTCTTCATATCTTTGAGTTATTTCCATTGTGTTTACTCTTGTTGCACAGTCTGGACAATTCATTCTATGAACCCTCCTACTGTGACTACACTACAAGTCAAAAGTTAGGACCTCTGAAAGTTCATGTATTAGTCCTACTAGAAGGACTCCTAGAACATGTACCTACCTCTTTGTAATGATGCAAAATTACAACCATGTATGGGCATTCTTTCCAATATGTGGGGCCCATAAGTGGATGACTACATTACAGTGGATTCCTCTAGTGAAAAGGTGGAGTGGAGATGGGATTTCCCAGGTACGAGCCTGCAAATAGATGAACAAAGAGAAATCTTAACACAAGCCATGGCTAGTCAACACATTTACATTAACACCAAAGGGGACAAGATAGTCTGGATAGGTGCAAAATCTAGTTTTACTAAGTAAAAATGGGATACAAGTTACAACTAGCTAAAAGAAACCACATGGAGGTTGGCCTTCGAAAGTGTGTTAGAGCCAATGGAGCCTCTCAAAGGTGGAAGCTTTTGCATGGACAACCCTACACAAGAGGATTCTAACCAAAGATATAGACTCAAAACTTTAGGCATCTTGAGAGCATATCGTTGTGTCTTATGCAAGAAGAGCAAAGAAGATGCCAATCACCTCCTTTTGAATTGTGATTTCTCATGACAGTGCTGGGAATGGTTCATCGGCTAGTTGGAATGGAAGAGTGTGCTGTCCAACGACATCTTTGACCTCTTCCACAGTTGGCCCGAGCTCCAAAATTCATTTTGGGAAGATATATGGATTGCTAGCCCTTCCCTGATATTGTGGAATATTTGGAAAGAGCGTAATAGCAAAATATTCAAGTGCGATGAGGCATCAGTGGAAATAGTGATCAGGAAGATAGAATAGAGCACCTATGAAACAATCATGACCAAGAAAAAAAGTAACATTTGTCTCCCAAAGCCATTAACCTCATGGGATCAAATCATATTGCAGAAATGAATGTCCTTGAAGCCATCAGCCTCATACAGTGCTGGGGAATGTACAAAAATAAGAAAATGAAGAGGTTCATTGTCAAATGGAATCCAACTCCTCAAGGTAGACTCAAACTAAACTCTGATGGTGTGGTAAAAGGATATCCTAGAACCATGGGTGCTAGATACATAGTGGAGAATGAAGAATGTTAGGTAGTGTGGGTGCTTTCAAAGAGACTCCCTCCCAAAACCAATAATGAAGCTGAATTCTAGACATTATTGGCAGGTCTAAGAATGTGCAAATCAAAGAACTTGAACTATCTCAACATTGAAGGGGATTCTTTAATTTGTATCAATACCATAGCTCAACAAAACTTGCCAAATTGGAGGCTCCAGAGCATTATTGAGGCCATTTGGGAGATTTTGGGCACTATGGAGGACTATGGGCTGAGTCACTGCTATTGAGAGGCCAACATAACAAGCGATGCACTGGCAAATTTTGGCTACATATAGTTAGCAGAAGAAATCAATGGTTGCGATTCTTCGATCTAGGGCACACTACCAGTGTGACTAAGACACCTTCATGATGAATGGATATGCAAGGACCTGAGCAATTTTTTTATCAGGGTTTTCTCCAAAAAAAATTTAAGGGAGCTGCAATATTTTATGATTAAAAAATTAAAAAATAAAATAATTCTTTATAAATAAAAATAGCTTTTTAGATAAAAATAAAGTAAGTAATATAAATAAAATAATAGTAACAATTAAATAAATCTTAAACAAATATAAATAGCTCTTAAACAATATAATTAATACAAAAGATTTTTAAAGTAGAATAAAATAACTCACATAAATGTATTTAAGATATCTATATTAGTTTAATTCTACTTTAAAATTATTAAATAGTTATTTTATTTTATGTATATTGTTCTCTATATTTTTTTTCAAAGGATTTTTATTTATTTAAAAGTTTATTTATCATTTTAATATTTTTTAAATATATGTTCCTTGTATTTTATTTTTGAATTTGTGTGATACTTTATTGATGTCATTTAGAATATATATATATATATATATATATATATATATATAATCGACAGGAGGGATTATTTAGATTGGATAGATGTTCCCTGGGGAATATAACTTGGATATCCATCTTGAAAATCTTATGACCTTGCCATTTAAGCACAACCTCTTTCAATATATAATATTATTATATTAATTATAATCTAATATAAAAAATAATATAATTGTATATAATTTCTTATAAATAATAATTTTTTTTTTATTTGTAAACTTATTTAGTTGTATTGATATGGTGTGGAAATATACACACAGGTGCCTATAAGCCGTTTACCTATGGATTTCAAAAAACTGACTATCCAGGCCCATTCTAATATGCCAAGTATAAACTATGTCCAAAGCCAAAACAACTAACTAAAAATAGAGGCATAACTATAGGCTATCTTCCTATTGAGACTAACTATACAGGGCCATGGATGGTAATGATCGAGCTCTTAGAGTAGGTCAAGCTCCCTTGCCATTGACTGGAGCTTGCCTACCCAATCCTTCACCCCAGTGTCCCCGTCCTCAGTCAGTAGATCGTGAAGGATACCACATACCTGAAGAACTCGATTCTGGTGCTCTATCAGTGCCATTCCCTTCAGGTCGAGCAAGAGAGGAAAAACCTTCAGCACTACCAGGGGATCCTGTGGGGCCATGATGTCCTTTGGGCGCGGGATTCCCGCCAGGGATGATTGCACTGAGAATGTGCCCCATGGCGCCAAGGAATTCTGGCTTAAAGAGCTTCAACATCAGACCTTTTGCTGCCTCCTTTGACACTCCTACATCCAAAATGGAGGCTAAGAAACGGGAAGAGACGTGAGTGTCGACCCTATAGAATTCATCAGCCACCAGGAAATCCTTCCCCAAAATAATCTTCACCACTAGGAGAAGCAGCCCTTCGTGCCTCCGCAGTATGCATTTAATCCATTGGTCCGTTATAGTGCCTTTAAAGGCCATCTGTCTGACAGAGCTCTCCAGCTAGAGAGGAGTTGCTAGGCCCATGTTTAGCAGGCCATGACTCTAGATCTTCATTATATAGCCAAAGCCTCCTTCCATTTAACTATGCAAACATCACCTCTGTCGCTTTACCTGCTCGTGCTGTCTTAAATGGAGGAGAAGAAAGCCTTCTGGAGGCTTCTATGCCATTCACAAACTGCTGTCTGCATTCATTTTGAAGCAAGGAATGAACCTGCCAGAGTTGGAGAGTGAGACCTATCCATCACCCCGCAACCATACTCCGAAGGGATGATATGCCATTATGATGGCATAAGTATTCGACCCATCCTTGAAAACGTGGATTGGGTGCCCACCCAACCACCCATAGACCCAACCCACTTATGTGGAGGAATTAAAGAATTTGACTCGGACTCCATCCGCCCCCTGATTAGAAAGAGAATCGGCTTCTGAGTTGGCCTCTCTGAAGATATGATTGATAGTAGTCATCGCAAACTGATCTAGTAAGCTTAGAGCTATTTCCAATTGTGCTCCAAGTTTCCAATTAATCAATCTCCTCAACCGAAGACCATTGATTACCACAAGGGAGTCTCCCTCAATTGCCACTTTCTGAAGCTTGAATTCATGACAGAGCCCTAAGCCAAGGATTAAAGCTTCCAATTCCGCTTCATTATTTGAGCCATCTGGCAGTGGCTCAGCTAAGGTACCCACTATTTTGCCCTCCCAATTTCTAATGATGCACCTAGCACCTGATCTTCCAGGGTTCCCACAAGACACACCATCAAAGTTTAGTTTATGCCAGCCATGTTCCGGTGGGGCCCATTTGGCAAGTTTCCTTCTGAGAGTTGTTTGTTAACCGCCTTCCAAATTGATCGGTGGCACTTTAATACCCATCAAAACTTGTTGCATTAGGGCATCCCAGACTGAAAATACCTACTGAGAAGGTTTTGATTCACTTAGTTTGGAGTTGAAGACCTCCACTATACTACTTTCCACTTTATTGAGAAAAGAGAGTAGAGGCATTTCTTTGTCCTGAAAAAGTCTCCTATTTCTCTCCTTCTAGAGCTCCCAGATCAACAGAGAAGGACTGATGGACCACAACCTGTGATAGACTGCTTTCTTATTCATGCTTAGCTGGCTCATGAGCCACTCAGGCAAGACCCTAGGTAATGCAGATTTCCAATGTAGTTTGTTCATTAACCAAATCCAACACTGATTGGTGAATGGGTAGTTTAAAAAAAGGTGATCACCATCTTCTGAGGCTTCTCTACACAAGCAACATCTCGAGGGCCCTTGAATACTAAGTTTGACTAACCTATCAGCAATTAGGGCTCTACCTTGTGAAGCTATCCAGAGGAACACCCCTGCCTTTGGAAGACAATGAGGGTTCCAACACAAATCCCTTGGGATAGCAGAAGCTGCCTCATGATGTTCCAAAAGTTTTTTGTAGCCTTCTTTGACACTGTATACTCCATTTGGAGACCCCATCCACCGAAGCCTATCCTGGCCATGCCTATAGCCGATCCTCCTTTCTGCTAGAATCCTATCAAAGGTTCCTACATCCTCCTGACTTAAGCCGAGATTGATAGGACTCCTCCAATTGGCTGTGAGCATACCATTGTGATAGAACGTCGCTAAATAGTCTCTTACCTTATCCCCCCATGCCTGTTTCATAGCCCTCTTGACATTTGCCAATTCCTCTTTGTCAGCCAGTTTAGAGAAACCTTGCCAAGAGTCATCCCAGAAATCTGCCATATCCCCACTCCTGATTTCCCAAGAAAGGTGATCAGAGATAAGATTTCTGCAACTGCGGATGAAATTCCAAATTCTGGAGCTAGAGGGGAGCTCTCTTGAAGTAAAAATATTGTCCTCTTCTACATCCAAATATTTGACATGGACAATTCGCACCCATTTGAGATCTTGGCTGGAAAAGATTGACCACACCAGTTTGGCTTCAAGGGCTTTGTTTTGATGCAAGAGATTTTTAACTCGCATTCCGTTCTTTTGTTTTGATTCACAAATTTGTCTCCACTTAATCAGCGGGAACTTGAATTGTTCCGACAATCCCTGCCAAAAAAAGGTCTTCATTTTCTTATTCAGTGCTTTACTTGCTGTTCTTGACAGAGGAAGGCAAGACAATAAGTAAGTCGACAGGGCAGAGATTATTGATCTTAGTTTTGTAAGTTTACCTGCCCAAGATAGCCAATTATTTTTCCAAGAGGCTGTCGTCACTCTAACTTTTTCAATCAGACTATTCCATGTGGTGCCCGGACGGAGCCCTTTATCCAACGGAATCCCCAAATATTTGCAGGGAAGTGTCCCTTTCTTGAAGTCTAGAAGTCTCAGAATCTGACCTTCCGTCCTAGCTACTATGTCGAAGAAAAAAACCTCTGACTTTTCCTGGCTAACCTCTTGACCAGAGGCAGTTGCATATTTTAGAAGAATCGATTTGAAGTTACGGGCTTCCCTGGTTTGGGCTTCCCCAAATAACAGGGTGTCATCTGCAAACTGTTGATGGGTGATGTTCGGGACCCCACCTGTGACTTGAATGCCAGCAATCTCCCTTAAGTTCTGGGCTCTGGATATTGATCTTCCTAGAGCTTCAGCCATTAGGATGTCTTAGCCCACATGAGATGTTGAAAAAACCTTCAGGAGAACCATTCGCTAGTATTGAGAAACGTGGGCTTGCAATCCAAGAAAAAATCCAGTCTAGCCAAATTTTGCTAAAGCCAAAACCTTCTAGCACTTTAAACAAGAAGTACCAATTTACTCGGTCATATGCTTTTTTAATGTCTAGTTTTATAAACATAGCTTGCTTTCTCAGCACTTGAACTGAATGAATAGCCTCCTGTGCTATTATTACCCCATCTAAGATAGATCTTTTGGCTACGAACCCCATCTGTTCTTCTGAGATCAGATCTGGGAGAAGAGTTTTTAACCTGTTGGCCATTGTTTTGGCTAAGATTTTGTAGAGGGTATTGCAAAGAGAAATAGGCCTAAAATCATCGAGTAGTTCAGGCTTTTCTTTCTTTGGAACTAAAGCTATGAAGGAGTTGTTTAATTCTTTTAAGAGCTGCCCAGATGTTCTAGATTCCTCTAAAGCCTCCATCAAATCTTTCCTGATTATGTCCCAACATTTTTGGAAGAACCCTGCGGGGAATCCATCTGATCCTGGTGCTTTGTCTGGGTGAAGTTGGAAGAGAGCAGACTTCACTTCCTCTTCCAAGAATTCACTAGTTAGCATATCGTTTTGAGCTTCTATTACCAGCTTGGGAATGTTGCCCACTAGCTCCTTTTGGACGGTGAGGTTAGAACCTTCCTCTTTATTAAGTAAGTTCTAAAAATGCACCACCACAACTTGTTTTACCTCTTCCACGCCCTCCAATAAAGTGCCATCTTTGTCTCTTACCCTTGTTATTCTGTTAACTTCTCTTCTTGCTTTTGTTACATTATAGAAGTATTTAGTATTTCTATCGCCGGCAGAGAGCCAGACTTCCTACGACTTTTATCTCCAAAATGTTTCTTCCTTGGAGAGAATATCATTTACTTTTGCCAACAAAGATTTTTCTTCTAAGTAACTTTGATTGTCCATTCCTTCCCTAATTATCTTCTCTGAGAGGATTTTCAATTCTAATTCATACTGTCTCTTTTCTGTAGAAATATTTTTGAAGGTATTTATATTCCATTCTTTTAGATTCTGCTTGATAACTTTCATCTTGACTGCAAAATTGAACATTTTGGTCCCATCTGGATGTGTGGTATTCCACCATTTTTTGATCAGGTTGAAGAAGTCCTTGTGCTCAAACCACATGTTTTCAAACTTGAAAGGGCTTCGCGAAGGACCCCTTTCGCCCTTGATTTCCAAACAAACTGGGTAATGATCTGACCCTGGTAAAGGAAGCAGCTGACTGTCAAGGGTGAAGGGAAAACTGCTGAGGTCACCTTTGTATAGGAATCTATCCAACTTCTCAGCTATATTGCAGAACCCCAACCTTCTATTAGTCCAAGTGAACTGCCCACCCCCCATCTGAATGTCGTAGAGCTCATTCCTTTCCATGAAATTTTTGAAGTCCAGCTGAGACTGGAGCTTCCTTCCTACTCCCCTTTTCTTATCTTCTTGTGATAAAGTTGCATTGAAATCCCCACCCAGAATGTAAAGCTCATCTCCCGGAAGCTTGCAGACTATGTCCAATGCAGCCCATAAAGTTCTTTTTTGACTAGGATTATTTGGACCATAAACATTAATCTACAAAAAAACTTGGATTCGAGGCTAGACTTCTTACCTTACATGCTTGCCACAAATTGCTTGAGGCCACTTCTTCAATCAGAATAGATTGAGGTTTCCATAGAGGCAGCAAACCTCCTGAGGCTCCTTCTGAGTTGACTCCACAAAGTTTCCAGCTTTTCAATTTCTTGCCTAGGTTTACCCTTTCTTGATCCCCAAGTTTAGATTCTTGAATCAAACAAATGTCCGGCTGCTGAGCTAACAGATGCTGCCGAAGCAGACATCTTTTATTAGGGGCATTTAAGCCCCTAACGTTCCAAGTTATGATTTTCATTGCTATTCGGAAAGGGCATTTCCCTTCCCTACTTTCAACATAGATGCAATTTTTAATTGGCCCAACGCTTCCCCGTCCCATTTTAGCTTTTCCTTATTTGGAATTCATCCTTTTCCCCTATGTTCTCCACAATCTGGCGAAGTTTTAGTTGGTTCCTTGGCTCTCAATCCAAGCGCCCCTTGATTAGAGAGTTTTATGGTGGGGGGTGTTCAAGATTTTGCCCCCTTTATCCATAGAGACTTCCTTTCCTGCCAACTCTAACTCCTGATCTACCATCCAATCGTCCTCTTCAAAGTTCTCAATGTTGATCTCTCCATTTTTGGCCACGTTGGCCAGGTCAACCAATTCATTACCCACATTAATGAGAGAATCCAGATCTTCCTTACTTACCTTATTGCCGATCATCTCAATAACATGAGACAGTTGTTGATCTAAAGACTTGATGCTCTGGTTGTCTTCCAATCTTTGCCCTAATTTTGATTCAGCTTGTGGTGTTGCTTCTTGGACATAGGGGAGACCTTCTTCATCAAAGGCTTGATCATTATCTACAAAGGGGGAAACTTGCTTATTTGAAGATTGTTCCGAATGTTCCCCTGGAAGATTATCGCTTTTCCATCCTAGGATTTTGACTAATGTGTCTGTGGTGTGGGGGTTGAGAGTCAGGCTCTGCATCCAAGTGCCTAGGCCTGACGAAATCTTAATTTCTCTGGGGGATCTGCGGTTTGGGGGGTTCTCAATGCATAACCTGACAAACGAACTAGACCCATCTGGGTTGGATCTCTCTTCAGCGCACAAAAAAGAACCTATGCCATTTCCAATTTCTTCCAAGATCCTAGGATCCCAATACTCAAGGGGAAGATTTGGCAGGATATACCAGTCTTGAATTTTTTCCATTCGATGCGAAGTTGGATCAAACCCTACCATCCAATGGCTAATGTAGAAGCCGCAGCCATCCAGAATCTAGACCCCTTCCTCTATTTGAGCTCTTATGGCCACCGAGGGGCAAATGATCACAAAAAATCCATTCTCCAACCATTTGAATTCCAAATCCTTCCCCCATTTGTTGCACCACCAAGTTTCCAAACTCTGCCAATTTAAATTTTCCCCATGCCATTTAATAATTAATGCCCTATTTTCCAATTTTAACACTTGATCCTGAATCTGATTTGCACTAAGGGTTACTGTTAATTCTTCACCTCTATCTTCTTCCCTCCTTCCAGGTATTTGATTTCTAGGTTGCATATTTTGCTTCTGAAAGTCCCTTTGTTGAAAGACCCCTCTAGGGTTTCACCCCCTTCTCTAGTGCGCATTCAAGTTTCTTTGTTGAAATGCTTCATTATGTCTATGAGTCCACTGCCTTTGCCGTTGAAAACCTCTGTTTTGATGGCGTCACCTGCCCTGTGGAACCCAGTCATCATGCCTACTCCATGGTTCTTCTCCCTGATGGAAGAAGTGAGGATCCGCGTCGGGGCCCCTTCTGGACCTAGATTCTTGGTATCTAACCTATCTGTTCTCCCTTCGAGGTAACCTTCCCATTAATCTCTGCTCCTTGAAGCTTCATGCCACCCCTGCACTTTGCCATTCTGGACTATGTTGCTCTGCATAATTTCGCACCATCATCTTTCTGGATAAAATTTATTTTATTATAATGCTTATAACTAATAATATTAATATTAATATATTATATCATATAATACATAATAATTATTAACACTCATAAAATGATATGAAACGTATAATAATAGTTACTTTTAGTGATAAGTGCAGTGGCTCTACATCTTTATGTAAGTGGAGAGTATTGTCATCTTTTATGTTTATGTGATTCTATGATAGTAGAGGATGAATGTTTAAGAGCCACTGTTGGTGGTGTATGACCGAGAAAACATCTCAAGTTTCAATCCATTCCTCGAATAGCACATCAACAACACATGCTTACAACTTAAAAAATAAAAATATGGGGTAGTAAGTGGTAAGTAAGTTAAGATTAGTAAAAGCACCAAAGGTGCTATCAAATGGTCCATATGCACAAATATTTATAGGCCTATCACTAAATAGTATACATTTATATTTTTATTTAAAAGTCATTAAGTGTAGTATTTAGTGGATAAGGCTATAAATATTATAACTATTTACTTCATTATAAATCTTTATTAAGTGCTTTGTAGTAGGAAAAACACTTCTATAAAGAGATGATCTATAAAAAACCATTTGAAACTAAATCAAAAAATCACTAAAAAATTATTAACCCTAATTTTATTTTTAATAGAGAAATTTAATTATTGTTTTACATTAATGGAGTAATTATTAAATGAATAATCACATGAACTAATCATTCAAACAAACCATCAAAGAACTAAATCATGAACAAACCATTAGAGAACTATGACCTCTCATTTAGCCAAAAAGAAGTGGTATATCTACTGGTGCCCCCAAAGTCATCCCCTAGATATATTATATGCCATCAAGACATTAAGTAAACCCATGAGCTAAATAATGTAGGATCATAGAAAATCCATATTACTAAATTCCATCATGAAACCATCTTAAATAGTTTTTCATCTTGCTTTCCAAAGAAAAGATAAAAATAGTTTTTACCTGAAAGCAAACCAGCAATGACAAACGTTTGTTGTATACCTCAGATTAGTTCCAACCGCCACCATTTATCCCAATATTTATTAAACCATTACCTAAAGGCTAAACATGAATGACCAAGTTTTTCCCTGCATACTACAAATTAGCCCCAATTGCTTACATTCATCCCTAATATTTATTCAAACAGTAGCTGTAAGCAAAGTAGCAATGACCTAAAATCTTCTGTGTACCTCAAATTACTCTTAGTTTCCCCTATTAACTCCAAATTTAATCTTAGGCTAGCTGAAAACACAATAGAAATATTAAGCTTCTTGTTCTAGAGCAACTTAGCTTCCAATTGCCCCTATTTACCCTGATACATTATTTAATCACGCTAACTGAAAACAAAGCAACAATGATGAACTCCTTCAGTTACGATAAGTTAGAATGGTCTTTTTGAATGATAAGTATTATAGGTATGATTATATTTGAAATAAGACAAAATAATGGGTATGTGCAGGATCATGATGGGACAAACTATACCTCTAAGTGACAATGAAAATACAAAAAATAGACTTTATCAAGTTCATGTGAAAATTTGAATCGATTATCTACACAATTTGAAAAAGATGTAAGAACGAAATTTGTAGAGAATTGAATCTAGTTTATAGGGTACTATTTTTTTTTTTTTTAAACTAAATTTACTTAGTGAAAATTGAATATTTCAATGAACAACTATTAAATTTTTTAGAAAAATATAAAAAGTGGGTGTCATTCTAGCCAACCTAACAATGAGTAAAATTCTTTTTTTTTTTTTGAAACTTTCAAAATAAGTAGAGGACTCATGCCTGGATGTGATGCATATTTATTTGAAATGTTTTTCCAATAAAATAATTAGTTATGATTTTTTTACTATGACTTTTTTTAAAAACTAAAGAGTAATTTTCCAACCAACCTAACTCGATGAAAGAAAATCGGAATTCAAAATTTTTTTTTAACTTGTAGCCAATGGAGTATAGAGTGCGACACATCTCTCAGATCTAAAAAGGGTGAAATGGTTTGAAAGTTATTGATGTTTCTCAATCAGTGTATCCATTAGGATTTCAGACACACTATATAGAAAATTATTAATAATTATTTAAGAAAATGATAATCAATGAAATATTATATTTTTAGAAAGCTAACAATTTCCTCTATAAACCCTTTTTGTTTTATCAATTTTGCATTAAAAAAAAGTCATCAGCATGAAGGGTGAAGTTCGAAGAAGAGAGTGAAACCAGTAAAAACGTTAGAATTGAGGGAAAGTCAACAACCCCAAGCCTACATACAAGGCAAAAACGAAGCAAAACGGTTATCTGTTATTAACGGATATCCGTTTTGCTTTGGTAAAATACCATTTTTCCTTTTCTATGTTTTACAAAATGGATATCCATTTTTTGGTTTCCCAAATAGATATCTGTTTTTCTTTACCCTATATGTTACTCTCTCTCTCTCTCACAAGGTGGTCTATCAATATCCTGCAATGGTCATAAGTATTCATCTTTAGCTTTCTGTAAAATGCTAAAAAGGTGGTCTATCAATATCCTACCATATTCTAATGACCATTGCATCTAATTTCATCTATGATCGAAAAGGCTTGTCTATTTTCTAAGTTTTGTAAAGAGCATTGATAATAAAATTGTAATGTCCATTTTTAGATTCATTTTCTTCATTTCCTATAATCATGGTAATCTATGAAATCACATTATTTTGAGACATTCTATCAAATAGTTAGCAATGCCTTGTCTATGTTTCCATAGTTTTTATAAATATTTACTAGAAAGTTACCAAATATAATATTTGATAAGAACCCCCCCTATCATTATTCTTTTGATGGATGCCCATGTACCATTCCATTGGAGTGTAAGTAAATAATATAGTAGAAAAGATTCATGGAGTTTGGCTATATACGAGTCAACTACATTTGTTTGAAGATTTTTTTAACTTTTTCAACAAATTTCATTATGTTATGCATTGTAATGTTGGCACTTTGTAAGTTCTTTTTTGAAATGTATGTAAACATAAGAAAAGTCTACACATAATAGTTGGTCTTTTGGTAAATGAACATTGTGGAACTTTATGAGGCATGGGGATGTTGAACTTCACTGCAATTTACAAGTTTGTGGATGAGTGCATTACGATTATTGATTGATAATACATAATTATTTTCAAAACCTTCATTTATATACTTACGAAATTTTGGAAAGTGGAGTCATGTTTTCCATCTACAACTTTGCAAAGGTTCACTTTTCCACCAAATAGATTAGATTACTTTTAATTAAGACTTGGATTTAAGATGTAAGGTGGACATGTAAGATAATATTAAGCTTAATTCATGCTACACGGCTCTCTGACTCTCACTCTCTCTCTTCTCTCTCTCTCTCTCTCTCTTCTCTTCTCTCTCTCTCTCTCTCTCTCTCTCTCTCTCTCTCTCTCTCTCTCATCTCTCTCTCTCTCTCTCTCTCTCTCTCTCTCTCTCTCTCTCTCTCTCTCTCTCTCTCTCTCTCTCTCTCTCTCTCTCTTCTCTCTCTCTCTTCTCTCTCTCTCTCTCTCTCTCTCTCTCTCTCTCTCTCTCTCTCTCTCTCTCTCTCCCTCTCTCCCTCTCCCTCTCCCTCATAATTAAATCCTATTCCTAGCTTTCCTAGTTTTCCTTTTCCTTTCCAATTTGCTTAGGAGAGAGAGAGATAGATAGATAGAAAGAGATTCCAAGTTTTCTTGTTTCATTTCATTTGTCAATAGGGGAGAGGGATAGATAGGGAGATAAAGGAATGATAGGGGAGAGAGAGGCAAGAGATAGAGAGATAGCTAGAGAGAGAGAGGAGATAGAGGGGAGAGATAGGGAGATAGAGAGCAAGCAAGATGTCCAAAGAGATAGGGAGAAGGATTGGGAGGTAGAGGGATGATAGAGATAAGGAGATAAGGGAGAGATAGGGAGATAGAGGTTTAGGGTTGCTCAGGTTTAGGGTTTAGGGGTTAGGGGTTAGGGGCATTATTTAGGGTTTTGAGAGAGAGAGAGAGGGTTGCTTGGGGTTAGGGGTCAATGGTTTGGGGAAATTATTTAGGGTTTAGGGGTTTAGGGCTACTCAGGAGACATAGGGAGAGAGATTGAGAGGTAGAGGAATGATAGAGATAGGGAGATAGTGAGATAGAGGTTTAGGGTTGATTGGGTTTAGTGTTTAGGGTTTAGGGGTTTGGGGTTTAGGATTTAGGGGTTTATGGTTTCTCAGGTTGAGGGTTTAGGGTTAGGGCTTAGGGGCATTATTTAGAGTTTATGGTTAGGGGTTAGGGGTTAGGGTTTAGGACATTATTTAAGGTTTAAAGGTTTCTGGTTGTTCAAGTTTAGGGTTTAGGGGCATTATTTAGGGTTTACGGTTGCATGTAAAAAGAAGTCTCTCTCTCTCTCTAAATCCCTCAACCCTAAATAATGCCCCTAATCCATAACCCCTAATCTGTAACCCCTAAAATCTAAACCTAAGCAACCCTAAACCTCTATCTCCCTATCTCTCCCTTGTCTCCCTCTCTCTATCATCCTTGTAATTCTCAATCTCTCTCAGACGTATCTCTCTAGACATCTCACTCACTCTCTATCTCCCTATCTCTCCCTCTGTCTCCTCTATCTCTCCCAATCTATCTCCTCTCTCTCTCTCTACCTATCTATCCCTCCCTATCTTTTGCCTCTCTCTATCCCCTATCATTCCTATTTCTTCCTATATCTTTGGACATCTCGCTCACTCTCTATCTCCCTATCTCTCCCTATTTGTTGCAGGACCCAAGGATTCATGTTGATGAATTTGCAAAAGGTCTCAGGGTCCCTAATGTATGTAACTAAAGCTTCCATTGAATAAAAAGATGATTCCATGAAATATGCAAGCAATCAAATGCTTGAAATATGAATGTAAATGAAGTAAGATGCTAGATTTTTATGCCTTTTTTTTTTCAATGCGAATTATGTAAAGCAAAGGTGTTGTGATCAAATTTATGAGGTGCAGAAGTAAATAACAGAAATATCAGTCCTTAAAATCAGATATATGCTTCACGACACACTTTTGAATGCAATCCTAAATGATTGTAAGTCCAAAACTAGTGAAATTATCCAAACATATGCAATTTTTTCACAAAATGTAAATGTAAATGTCTAAATAAAGAGTGTTGTAATGAAATTTAAGATGTGAAGAAGATTATGTTAGGGATATCAGTCAATTAGATCAATAATATCTTCACAACATGCATTCCATGCAAGTTTAATAAGTTTGCAAAGTCAAACCCTAGTAAAAAAATCAAGCAAAATATGTAATTTTTTTCACAATAAAAGCATGCAAACAACTGATAGAAGGGGTGTTGTGTGAAATTTAATGTTGTATATCAGATAATAACCATGTAATCAGTCACCTTGTGAGAAAAAATCAGACACAACACTCCTTTAGAGTGTTTGTAGGGAGTTGACTAGTCAAACCTAGTGAAAAAGCCTAAAAAAATGCAATTTTCGATCAAATTTCAATGCGAAAGTGTCAAACAAAAGGTTTTGTAAAGGATGTGACTGAATTCAGAAATAAATAGGTCTGATAAAGTCACAAATTCTGTTACAACATGCTTGTAGAGTAGTCTTGTGAAGATAAGCAATGAAAAGCTAATGAAAAACCGTTAAATCATGCAATTTTCATCAAATTTTCAATGCAATCATGAAATGAAAAGGTGTTGTAAGGAATTTATCAGAGGGAAGAAAGGAATATGTATGATAAAAATCCACTAAGGTGACAAAATCCACTACAACACCCCTAGAATGCAACCCTAGAGAGGAATCTAGTGCAAACCCTAGTGAAAATGCAAGTTTCAAACCCTAGGTATGAGATCTAAATGAAAATTATGCAATGAAATGGAATTCTATAGGTCAAAATCAGAATTGAAAGAGTGTAAAGGATAGTAGTAAAATCTGAAACCAAATTTTAGCTACCAACCCTAGCTCTTGCACAAACTAGGTCTCATAAATACACACAATTTCAAGCTTTTTATGTTTTTCAAAACGAATATCCGTTTTCAAAATGGATATCCGTTTTCAAAATAGATATCCATTTTCTTTTTCCCAATTGTTTTCATTTTTTTTATTTTAGTATTTTAGCATTTTAGCAATTTTGTAGTTAAGCATTTTAGCTATAAAATGCAATCCAAAATTTTAGAAAGACTGTATCATATGAAAGGAGAGATTTTGGACAAACTATCAAAATTTATATAGGATTATGATTATATATATATTTGATTTTTATATGATTTACTTATACCAAGGTATCTCATAGTATTTCAAAGGCATTTTTGAATAGATAATTGTCATAAAAAAATTGTAAAAGCAAGTAGTTTTGGTGTAATTTCTAACAAATCATTTCATGTAACTTACATATTAGATGATATTTGTGTCAACAATTGAGATCAAACTTGTGACACTCGAGATAGACCTCTCATTTTTCTATACCTATTCAAATTCCAAAACAATCATTGGATTGATGTCATTTATTTTCTAAAGGTGGCAAATCAATTTAGCACATCCTCAACATCATTGGACTGATGTCGATAGAGAGAGAAAGATAGAGAGAGGGAGATATCTATAGAGAGGTAGATACAAGAGAAAGGTAGATATGGGTTAGGGGTTAGGGGTTAGGGATTTAGAGAGAGAGAGAGACTATTTTTGACATGCAACAGTAAACCCTAAATAATGCCCTAAACCTAAATAATTCCCCCAAACCATAAACCCTAACCCCTAAACCATAAACCCTAAATAATTCCCCTAAGCCCTAAACCCTCAACCTGAGAAAGGGAGTCCTAGTTTTCTTGTTTCCATTTCCTTCGTCAATAAGGGAGAGGGAAAGATAGAGGGGAGAGATAGGATATATAGGAATGATAGGGGGAGAGAGGCAAGAGATAGAGAGATTGGGAGAGATGGCTAGGTACAGAGAGATAGAGAGGAGACAGATAGGAAGAGATAGAGGAGATGAAGGGAGAGATAGGGAGATTGAGAGTTAGAGAGATGTCCAGAGAGACAGGGAGATAGAGGAATGATAGGGGAGAGAGAGGCCAGAGATAGGGAGAGATAGATATAGGTAGAGAGAGAGAGGAGAGATAGAGGAGACAAAGGGAGAGATAGGGAGATAGAGAGTGAGTGAGATGTCTAGAGAGATAGGGATAGAAATTGAGAGGTGGAGGGATGATAGAGAGATGTGAGATAATGGAGAGATAGGAAGATAGAGATGGAGGGATGTTAATTTTAATGACCTCCAAATTTTCCATAAATTCTTCTCACTAAACCCTAGACCATCACCCAAATCCTTACTTTCCTAATAAAAGCCCTTCCCCAAACATCATTTGATCATGTGACTCCTTCCATGACTAGACAGGTGCCCCAAGTACTTTCCATTATTCATCTAATACTGTAATCCAATGTCATAGCTCACATTCCCACACCTACATTCATAGACTCCATTACCCCTATTGACACCATCATTGATAATCATTATATAAGAAGACTCCCTTGAATAATAATTAAACCATGGATTATCCCATATCCCCATCTTAGACTTTCCTCACCTTTGAACCCTTAGAAGATGACATTTAGCTATCCCCACCATTACCAATCACACTTTCTAGCAATCCCACATAAGACACCTTACCCATCACTTCACCTAGGTCATCAACAATTAAATCACCTCATTACTCCATTCAACCATACCCATACCAGCCCCTTTCTCACTCCACAACTGTATTAATGCATGATTAAACCTAACCCCTAAACCCTAACCCCTAACCCCCTAACCCCTATTTCTAACCCCTAAACCCTAAACCTGAGAAACCAATAGACCCCTAAATCCTAAACCCTAAATCCTAAACACTAAACCCAAGAAACCCTAAACCTCTATCTATCTATCTCCCCATCACTATCATTCCTCTACCTCTCAATCTCTCTCCCTATGCTTTGGCCATGTCCCTCACTCTATATCTCCCTATTGGTCCTGTCTCTCTAAACACTAAACCCTAAACTTGTAAACCTTAACCCCTAAACCATAAACCCTAAACCCTAAACAATGCCACTAAACCTTAACCGCTAACCCCTAACCCCTAAACCCTAAACCCTAAATGTGAGCAACCCTAAACCCTATCTCCTATCTCTCCCTTATCTCCCTATCTATATCATCCCTCTACCTCTCAATCCTTCTCCCTATTTCTCTAGACATCTCACTCACTCTCTATCTCCCTAATCTCTCCCCTTTGTCTCCTCTATCTCTCCCTATCTATCTCCTCTCTCTTTCTATCTAGCTATCTCCAAAACTGAGAAACCCTAAACCCCTACACCCTAAATCCAATCAACTCTAAACCTCTATCTCCCTATCTCTATCATCCCTCTACCTCTCTTGATCTCTCTCCCTATGTCCCCTGGCCATGTGCCTCACTCTCTATCTCCTTATCTGTCTCCTCAGTCTCCTCTCTCTATCTCCCTATCATTCCTCTCTCTCTATAAACCCTAAATCCAAAACCCTAAACCTCTAAACCTAACCCCTAATCCCTAAACAATTTAAATCCCAAACCCTAAATAATGCCCCTAAACCCTAACCCCTAACCCCTAAACCTAAGAAACCCTAAACCCCAAACCCCTAAACCCTAAACCCAAGTAACCCCTAAACCATTATCTCCCTATCTCTCCCCTATCTCCCCTATCACCTTTGTTCCTCTACCTCTCAATCTCTCTCCCTATGTCTCTGGCCATGTTCCTCACTCTGTATCTCCCTATCTCTCCCTTCGGACTCCTCTATATCTCCCTATCATTCCTCTCTCTCTATAAACCCTAAATCCAAAACCCTAAACCTCTGAACCTAACCCCTAACCCCTAAACAATAAATCCTGAACCCTAAATTATAATGCCCCTAAACCCTAACCCCCTAACCCCTAAACCTGAGAAACCCTAAACTGATAAACCCTAAACCCCTAACCCCTAACCCTAAACCCAAGTAACCATAAACCACTATCTCCCTATCTCTCCCCTATCTCCCTATCACCTTTGTCCTCTACCTCTCAACCTCTCTCCCTATGTCTCTTGCCATGTCCCTCACTCTTTATATCCCTATCTCTCCCCTCAGACTCCTCTATATCTCCCTATTGGTCCTTTATCTCTCTCTAAACCCTAAACCCTAAACCTCTAAACCTTAACCCCTAACCTCAAAACCCTAACCCTAAACAATTCCCCTAAACCCAAGCAACCCTAAACCTCTATCTCCCTCTTCTCTAGCATCCCTCTACCTCTCAATCTCTCTCTCTCTATGTCTCTGGACATGTGTCTCACTCTCTATCTCCCTATCTCTCCCCTCTGTCTCCTCTATCTCTCCCAAACTCTATCAGTCCCCTCTCTCTATCTCTCTTTAAACTATAAACCCCAAACCCCTAAACCTAAGCAACCCTAAACCTCTAAACCCTAAATAATTCCCCTAAACCAACCTCTAAACCACTTCTCTATATAGGTGCAACTAATACCACTTTTTCATTGTTTTCTGCATTTAATTATATTCTTTTCCATTTTCCAAGTCCTACATGAGTCCAAGTTGTATTGTTTGTCAAGTTTTTAGTCTAATTGTTAGTCCCAGCTCTCATGGTTATTAAATGTTAGTATAGTTAGATTTATCCTTAGGTAACATTAATTTACACATTGTTGCACAAACAACCACACTGAAACATAACCTTACCTAATTAAGGTTAACCTTTAAGGTTCTTTCATAAATGGCAAGCTTAATAGATCCAACTAGTTCAATGTTCTTATAGTCCATGCTACCCTTCCAAGAGAGTTCATGCCATGTTAACTTTGCATTATGTCCTAACATATCACATGAGGGATCATCATCATCACAAGGAATAACAATGTCATGAAGGATTAACGAAGGTGTAGCTTCACCACATAAAGTATCATTCATAATTTTATGACTAGAGGGTAAGGGTATATCATGTGTATCCTTCTCAAACCATGTATCATGAATCAAATCATATGAAGGATTGGGTAAAGCAATTTAGGGCATGAGGTTTAAGGAACATACATGTTCTTTCTTCTCTTGGTGAGATAAAGTTGCTTTCATACAAGAATGCACATTTGTATGAAGTGCACTTTCTTAGTTTCAATGTGTTTTGAATCTTTTTAAACTTGGATCCTTGGCCTAATGGTTTTCCTAGCTCTTCTCTTTCATATAATTTATATCATAGTTCTAGGCCTAGCTAATATGAAGTGTATGAAGAAGAAGATTGTTATAATGAAATATCATATTACTGCTCAAATAGTTATATATATATATATATATATATATATATATATATCCTCTCTATATAGGGAGGTGTTATTAACAATCATTAGAATCCTTCACAAATTGAAACACTCTTAAATTTTTTCATGAATGAATACCATGCTTGGTAGTATAAATAAATTAATAATTAAAGGATAAATTAGTAAACAACAAACATTCAATCATGTGTAAGTGGTTTATATTTGGTATACCTCATGTAGAATTGGGCAAGTAATATATACGTACATTGAATTGGGGGAAGGGAAATAGCTATCCGTTTTCAAAATGGATATCCATTTTGAAACGGATATCCATTTTGCTTTGGTATCCAAACCAAAACATATATCCGTTTCAAAACATATGAAAGTCAAACTTTGCCAAGTCACGAATTTGGCTAAGTAAAAATGTGATTTTTGTCCTATTGCCACTATTTGGCCCACGATGATCCTACACATACCCTAATATCATGAAATAAACAATCAAGATGATTTAGAGAAGTGTATCTAATTAATCATAATGTAAATACATGAAGAGTGACAACTACATACCCATGAAATCACCAACTACTAAATCTTACCACTAAGATTATGTTACCATACAACAATAAGAAATCAAGGCAATAATAGTTATGTCTAATAGTTGGTAGGATCATTATATTTTAAATAACTTATGTTAAATTTTGCTGGTCTTATTCTACACATCGATGGGTGTTCCATTGCACATGATGGGAGGTTCAAACATCAGAGTTTAAGTTCTTTGTACATTTTAGATGCTTGATGCATTTAACTCAATTGTTAATCTCTATTCGTTAGTGGTTTCAATACCAACTCGTGTCATTGTCTATCTAAAAATTATCATCTAAAATAATGCTTTGATTTCTTGAGCTATAAAATCATTAATATCACAAGAGATTATATCTCACCTATTTGGAGAGATCTTTAAAACATATATTTGAAATAAGTTTGATCTATCTTTTCTTGCATTTACTCCACATATAGAATCTATGTAATTTGGGTGAGAAATTCATGAAAGTGAGTGCAAAAGTTTACAAATAAATAGAAAAACAAACATGACACTGGTCATGTTTTATACTGCCTAAAATTTGGCTTCATACCCATGACTTCTTCCACCATTTACAGGTAGTCCTTTGTTTATAAACCTATTTTATTTGATGTAAATATATCTGAAATTCAAGACACTTTCCTACTTTTTGGACTACTATAGCTACAAAACAATTGCAAGAAAAGCTTCACAAAGATTTAATAGCATGAATCCAAGAAGTTGATATTACTATTCCTCTTTGCAAAGGATCATACTATTACTATGAAAAAAACACTGGATGGAAAGCAATATACACAACACTGTAGGCAGTGCATTGTTGAGGGTGAAGGGCCTGGCTCTATTGATGGCATAATGGAGACAAGACCCGATGCATAGTTATTTTCGTGTATCAATTTATTGATATTCACCATTAGGAAATAATATGGATAGAATACCCATTGAAATCCACTGAAGAATTCATAAATGAAAAAGAAAATCCTACCACCAAATCAACTATAAGTATAGCACAATTTTAGTTTTCTTAAAGAAATTGAAGTTAATCACAGCTTTGTGGATTAAGGATATTGATTGTTTGGGCTTGACAAAAATAGACATTTCAAATCCTAGATTGTTGGAATGCTCATAACCCTAACTTTTATGATAAACTTATGCCAACCTAATCTATATAGGGCCCAGTTTTAAACCAATAAGACAGCATTACATGAGTACAATCAAATATGATACAAGTTACTCATTTTTTATAAATCTCAATTTACTTCTACTTTGATATGATTTCCCTTATATATTCATGCTACAAATATCATACACAATCATAGAGAGAGGTATCTAGGTAGGACTACTTACACAAGATCCAGGTAAGTTACTAAAATAGCTATTACTCTAGTAGAAATTTTGTTTCAAGAAGATCATGAATAACGCCTTGCCTTAGGCAATAAAATTAGGAATAGATTCATCTTAGATTTGTTACTAATTATGACCATTTAAGACGAAACATAAAAACAAGAAAAGATTCATTTTAAAAACACATATTAAAGTAACCATTAAAACAACAATCAAATACCTACTCCTAGCCACAAACAAAAAGAGAGCACCATCCTAAAGTTCCCATCCATAAAAGAACCACAATCTAGTCGACGGGGCTGTATAACACTACGTTTTGACAAGTTGATGTCGCCCACCAGATTATTACAATCCAAAAGTGATCAGTCGACCCAAATGGTATGCTAATCAAGGAATAAGATTAGGATAGGTCCAGTTAACTTTGGTAAAACCAATATAAATACCCAGCATCTAAGCTCACTAAAGACTATAACATTAAGTGCAACCCCTCAAATTATGATTCTTAAAGCATCGAATATTCAAAAGTACTCGAACCACACACAAAACACCTAGCAACAACAAACCATATACATTCAATTAGCTATATGAAAACAAAGATCTTCCATCACAAATCACATTGACAATGTAATATGAATGGAGGACAATGGAGTGAAATGAATTTAAGCACCAGAACCTTTTCATACAAAAGCACAAAAGCGCGGGGTGCACCAAATCACAAAGAAAAGTAAAGAAATAAATCTCTATAATCAAATCAAGTGATCACTTTACTCCTAAAACAATCTTGTTAGGAAAAATACTCCAAGGGATGTCATTCTTTTCCATGCTGTGGAGTTTGATCAAAGCAACCTATTCACATCTGTAAAGCATGGCATTAAATTTGAAGAAGAGAATGGAAACTATGGATTGGTGTCCATAGAATAACAAACTTGTAGGTCTTTTTTAGACTGGGTGACTGGCAGTTGCATGCCTAATGTTTAACATAATGCCTAAACTATATGACGTCTCATGGAAAACAAGAATAGCTGGTTATGTCCAAAACTTATTGGTTGAAGGAAATCTCAATGAGACGCCATTCAATAGAATACAATATTGTAGGATATTTACAAAATGGATTGGTTAGTATGGTTTTAGAAACTTCTAAATAGAAAAATGATATGGAAAGATTGTAGGATATAGAATAATGGAATGAAATGTTATCGACAGGAGAAAAAGTCAAATCCATCAACCTCTACAAGCGTAATCTCAGCCGACAAAAGGAGTTAAGTAATAGGATTAAGACATTCATCAAAGCATAGTGTTCAAAAAATAAATAGGTGCATGAGTCCTTATAAACATGCGAGCAAGAAGAAGAGCATAGAGAAGACATAAAAATGGATCTACCTACAAATTGCCATGATGAAATATTTGTAGGATTAGATACAATGAATCTTATAGAAATAAATTTAGAACCCATCAAACTAATGCAACATGCAGGCATAAAGCTAGATTCCTCATCCTTCTTCATGACCTCCGCATAGGGTATTGTTTATATAATCTATGGACGCACTAAAAAGTGTAGGAATACATTACAGAAAGCTTCAATAGGCTTTAACCCCTATTGAGATATAATCAACTGTTTACATTAGGGTCAGTATTATGTGTTCATAAGATATATCAACTTTAATGAGTACACACCACAAATTATGAGAATGTTACATCACAGTAAGTAATGCGAGAACAGCTTAAAACCAAAATCAAAACTTAAACAAATGAATAGAGACTTAACTAATGCCAGTATTAAACAGAAATCAGTCCTTTATATGGCACAAAGAAGTAAAACATAGTGAATTGAACTTCATGCGAACACAAATGCACACCAGAAACATTTTATGCAGAGTGTTACCCACATTTAATTCTTAGTCTCTAGATTTTCCATCCATAACTGCATCCCTGCCAAAACCCCTAGTTTTATTTGATTCCCTTTTCTTTGCTTCCTCTTTACAATACTTGTATATTTTTTTGAGTATTCTGCAATGCTCATGATTTTTGTATTCGGAAGCCTCCATCCACAATACCTTCCACCCTACATAATCATCCTCACCTAAACTTACATTTTTTTCCCTTTTTATAACTGAAGATGTGATTATTCATATACATTCCATTTCTTTCTCATTCCTTGAAAATGTAAGCCCTTTTTACACCTCTACAATCTACACCCTTTTTTTAATTTATTTGTTGACAACTAAAAATAATTTATTTTTGGACCACCAATTTTTTTAAAATTTTTGGACGACCAAAAAATAGGACTACCAAATTTTTGGTAGTTACAAGATGTGTGCACATATAGAATGGCCTATCAGCGAAAAAATTAATTGTATAATTATAAAACCTTATTTGCCTTTATTAAAAGGCAAGTGGGGGATGATGTATCTCATCAGCAATAAAGAACAATATGAAACCCATTCAAAGTCACTGTAGAAGAAATGTAGTCAAGCACGGATTGGCAAGTAGAGTAAAGCACATTCCACTAAATCTGAGCTTCTTTCTTTTTGAATGTGTATAAGCCTATAGGTAATACATAGAAGAAAGAAGTTTGGAATCAAATCACTATGATAATGCAAAATCTTTAGGAAGAAAGTATAATTATGGGAGGTGATTTTAATACAATTCTGGATGCATTAGAAAAAAGAGGAGCATTACAAGGTGTGCACAAACCTAGGTGGACTTTCATAACTTTATCAATTCCAACTACCTTCAAGATATTGACCCTAAGAATGTACAGTACACTCGGATCAATAAAAGGAAAGAGTTCACAAATATTACAGAAAGATTAGATCAGTTCTTTATTGGGTGAAATTGGTTGAAAGACTCTTTGAGATATGAATCCCCTATTCTATCCCTAACAAGTTCGGATCACTCCCCATTATAGCTAGGATTCTCCCTAGACTCAAAGCCCTTGAGATGCCCCTTCAAATTTGAAGAAATGTGGCTTTGTGATCCAAAAATTGAAACCTAAATTGAAGAGTGGTGGACCAAGGCACAAAAGATCAAAGGCTCTAAACTATTCAAGTTTTTTTAACAAACTAGGTTTCATAAAAGAGAAGCTCAAAGAATGGAACAAATGCCATTTTAATAACATCTTCACATGGAGAAGGAAAAAGTAGAGGAAGAACTGGAAGTCCTTAATGAAGTGATAATTAGGGATGGAATGGATCAAAATGCTTATGCTTTGGAGTCAGAATTGAAAGGCAAATATGTGGAACTATTAACTAGAGAGGAGATCTTCTAGAGATAGAAGTCGAGAGAATGTTGGCTAAAAGAGGGAGATAGGAACACTAAATATTTTCACAATGCCAAAAAGATTAAAAGGAGTTCAAAAAGGATCACAAGTATCAGAAATAAAGATGGGATAGTGGTGGATAAATGGGATGATATTTGCATGATGGCTAAAAACTACTTCAAAGATTTGTTATACTCTCCATTCACAATAGATTAACAAAACAAGGAGGAGGTGCTAAGCAAGATCCCATGCTTAGTAGGACTAGAACATAATGATTTTCTAAATACACCATTCATGGAAGAAGAAGTGAAAGTGGTGGCATTCCATATAGCTTTAGATAAAGCCTTGTGGCCTACTAGATCCCCTACCTATTTTTTTCAAAAATTGTCGGGTATACTAGGGAAAGAGTTGGTCCAAGTGGTGGAAGAATTGAGGAAAATGTCTACCATGCTTAGAGATATGAATAATACTTTAATTGCACTAATACCCAATAAGAATCAAGTACAAATGATGGATGACTTTAGACCTATAGCACTATGCAACACAATCAATAAACTAGTGTCTAAGGCCATGGAAAATAGGTTGAAGAAGCTCTTCCTCGATATCATTTTAGAAGAACAAAGTGGTTTTGCACCAGGGAATGAAAGGAAGCTAGGTGTGTGGAAATCGCTTCCTACACTAATCTAATGAGGAGAGGGCTATGCAAATTCAAATTAATCCTTACAACTACAGCAACATAGAACATCTAAATGAGATATTTGCAGCAATACACATGAAACTAGAAAGTAGACAGAAGAAGAGAGACAAAGATTTACGGTGGGGAAAACCCTTATAGGGTGAAAAACCCCACACTTAGAAACCTGCACAATGTATTAACAAATCTAAAAGTTGTTTACAATACACTTGCAATGCAAGCTTCAATGGTCTTCAACACTTGTGTATGGAGTCAATTCGGCAACATAATAGTACCTGTAAACCTGTGATACAACTCCCTCTCCAAGCACATATTTATATAGAATATACAAGGCAATATTGGACCTATATTGGGATGGGCATCCAACTTGACGTCATGGCCCAAAACCCACACCTAAGGACACTTGGTCAACATCGTAGAATGTGCCTGACACTTGTCCATAGTGCCCATCCCAAAGAGGTCACCTATTTCCAAAATGGGCTATGACAGATGTTCTTGTGACACTTACGACCGTCATAGAATCTATCATAGCGATTACAACTTACAGTTGTAAGAGAATCTGTCATACACAGGCTATAAATAGCATATCCTCTTACAACATGTCATAGTCCACCTTGGGGCACCCAAATATACCTTTTTTAAAAGATGCTTCACAACACATGTCTTCACCTGTCTTACATGCTTCTATTTCTGACTCTTACATGTCATAACTTCATCATAGGAATCCATCATAACCGTTTCGGTCAAACATTCCCTTACACAACATGAAAGATGCCGACACATGGCAAAATGCTCCTACCACAAAGTGGGATGCCTATCTCCTCATGTGAGGACAAAATTGCAAGTTGTCATCTTCCATGTAGAATGACACATCACCGTGCCACATCCCACAACATGACAATATGGAATTTACAATTTATTTACAACATAGACATTTAATTAATATATAAAAACATAAATAATGCAAGGAATTACCAAGGTTGAGACATCTTAATTCCCAACATTCTCCCACTTTCTGAACACCTTGTAAGAGCCAATAGAATAATAGGATTTAACTACTATAGGCTGAGAGGCCCATAGACTCCGAACACCATCTGAACTTCTCCGCGCTCACTGGCTTCATCAATGCATCTACAACATTCTTTAAACTATCTACCTTCTCCAAATTTACCTTTCCATCCTCAACCATGTCTTGCACGAAGTGAAGCTGAACATCAATGTGCTTTGTTCTAGCATGGAAAGTTAGATTCTTTGCAAGACAAATCGCACTCTAACTGTCACAACCGATCGTGATCTAACCTGCATCAACACCAATATCTGAACACAATCTCTTAAGCCAAATGGCTTTCTTACAAGCATGAGTTGCTGCCATATACTCAGCTTCTAGCGTGGATAAAGCAACAACAGGTTGTCACTTACTCATCCAACTAATGGCACCACCAAATAGTGTAAACACATAAGCACTGGTGGATCTCCTACTGTCAATGTCACCTGTGCAATCTAAGTCCACAAATCCATGAATATCAATAGAATGCAGAGGTCCTATAACATTACCATGATAGCATATGGAATACTCGGAAGTACCCCTCAAATATTTGAACACTCGCTTAACTGCATCCCAATGAACTCATCTAGGATTAGCCATAAATTGACTAAGGACTCCCAATGCTTGGGCAATGTCTAGTCTTGTACAGACCATAGCATACATCAAACTACCAATAGCACTAGCATAAGGTACTCTGCTCATGTCCTCCACCTCACTACGAGATTTTGGACAATCCTCAACAAACAACTTTGTCCCCAAAGAAACGGGAACACACAATGGTCTACAATCTGTCATGCTGAACCTATCCAACATAGTCTTCACATACTTACTCTGGCTTAACCAAAGTTTTCTATCAGTTCTATCTCTTCTGATTTCCATTCCTAGAATGTACATGTCTGCCCCTAAATCTTTCATTTCAAATTGTGCTGAAAACTGAGATTTAAAATCAGAAATCAAATCCTTACCCTTCCCAATGAGTAACATATCATCAACATACAATGCAACAATGAGAATACAATCACCATCAAACTGAAAGTATACACAGTGATCTGATTTTGATCTCACAAATCCAATTGACAACACAAAGACATCAAACTTCAAGTACCATCTCCTAGGAGATTGCTTCAAACCATAGGGTGTCTGCAAGAAGTTGTGTCCACTTTTTGGCCAAAAAGTGGAAGTGTTTTTCCTGATTTTCAGAATTTGTCACATTTGACCTAAAAATTTGAAGCACTTAAAGGTGGAATCTTGGAAAAAGTCACTAAATATGAAATGTAGTACTCGGAGTCTAGTTTCCAAATATGTAATTTTTTTCAAAACCCAGATGATAGAAATTGATTTTGAATAGGCGTTTCTAAAAACCACTGTTTAAAAGTCACTTTTTTTTTACTATACCATGTACGTGTACGTCATCCATATTTTGACCTAAATAATCATATTTTTCAAAATCCTTTTGGGAAAAGCTTTGTAACTCACTGAAGCACGTTTTCCATATTTATTTGTAATTTTTTATTGAATAATTTTTTTTTTATTAATTTCTTATTGGTCATTTTTTGTCTTTTAAAAAATCATCGTGTACGTCACGCATAAGATGACCTAAACTTAACATTTTTTGAAAATTTTTTTTTTAAATTGAAAAGAATTGTCTAAAGTACGTTTTCATACAATTTGTTTTACAAAAAAAAATTTTAATAAAAAGTTATTAAAATATTAAAAAACCCTGATAATTCAAGGTTATGAACCTATTTCATCATAAATTGATTAAAAAATAAAAAAAATAATTTAATTGTAAAAAAAATTACATATTTAGAATCTACATTATCTCCTCTATAATGGGTTTTAATTTCGTCAAAATATTCTACAAAATAGGCCTTTAAATATATGCCCAAAGTCACTATTTTGTTGTAACATTGACAGGGCCTTCAAGGTGCAGGTCAAACTAGGACCAGAGGTCAAGGTCGGGTCCCCAAAGCATTTTCCGGAGCGGGTTACAAAGCAAAACCTGAGCCTAAAATTCAAATTTTGAATAACGGGATCCCGTTTATAGAACGCGATCCCGTTCTATAAAACGGGATCCCGTTTACTACTGCATCGGTGGTGAATAAAACGGGATCCCGTTTAATAAACGGGATCGCGTAGTAAACGGGATCCCGTTTTATATAACGGGATCCCGTTTTATATTTGCCCATTTTTTTAATAAGACTGTACTATGACTGTCATTTCTGCAACTTGCCCTACAGTACGGCTGACAGCGACTCTTGCAGCATTCTTTGGCATATTTCTTTCTTTTGCAGGTCCATCAACTTGAAGTATTGTTGGTATTTTGATAGAAGCCATCATGGAGACGTTATTTGAGTGGAATTTTGTTGAATTGGTACTTGTTTGAAGGATTTGAAACACATTCAAGTTTTTGACATTACATGCTTCATAAATTTTTTAATCATGGGATCACAAAGTCGTAATAAGAGGAAAGATAGGAAGCTATTAACCCCTGAAGAAATTGAAGCAAAGAGAGTGAAGGAGGCAAAAAGGCAAAGAGATAGAAGAGTAAAGATTCAATCAATGAACAATGCTGAAGCATCCAATTCCACAACTATTGAAGATAAAAACATTGAGGAGACCATGGATATAGATGATGCAAGTTTGCAAGAGGTGAATGTGGAAACTAATACGATTATGCAAACTACTCCTGGTATGTCTTCAAATCCCTCTATTAATGCTATGGAGAATGTTTCAATGGGCACAAATCCAGGTACTTCTTCAAATCCACTTTTGAATGAAATGGAAATAGTGTTGATAGGAGATTTAAAACAAGCTGGATATAACAATGTTGAGATTGATAATATTCGTAGAGATCAAAATTTGAAACAAATTGTAGTTGAAAATGAAAATGAAAATGAAAATCCTTTTGTTGAAAATGAAAATGAAAATCCTTTTGTTGTTGAAAATGAAAATGAAAACCGTTTTGTTGTTGAAAATGAAAACCGTTTTGTTGTTGAAAATAAAAACGAAAATCCTTTTGTTGAAAATGAAAATGAAAACCGTTTTGTTGTTGAAAATGAAAATGAAAACCGTTTTGTTGTTGAAAATGAAAATGAAAATCCTTTTGTTGAAAATGAAAATGAAAACCGTTTTGTTGTTGAAAATGAAAATCGTTTTGAAGTTGAAAATGAAAATGAAAATCTAGGAAGTGATGTTGAAAATGAGAAATATTTTTTCAAAATTGAAAGAGATGTTTTGGATAATCTTCCTGGTAAAATTTCTTGGAGACAAATAAGAACACATGCCAATAGATTATATAAGGAATTTTTTTATCGTAAAAAACTATCATTTCAATGTCAACTAATGATGCAATTAATGAGAATGTGGAAAATGAGAAAAGTAATGAAAATGTTAGGCATTTTTGTTAAACCAAGAAAAAAAGATCAATCACTAAAACATGCTATGTCTACTGTTGCTAGTGCCATTGAGTCTATTGGAAGTAATAGTCGATCCAAAGATAAAAATGCAGCAAGACGAGCTATAACAACTGCTATAGTGAATAAAACAACTTTGAATAGAAGAATGGTAAGCAATATTAGTGGAATTCTAAAAATACATCCTAAAACATTGGTAAGAGCGGCAAAAAGAAGAGAAAGTATAGAAAATGATCCAATTAACCAATGTTGGAGTTTTAGTGGTCGACTTCCGAGATCTGACATGAAACTAAATGTTGAAATCAGATCTTTGATCGAAAAATATTGGCATAATAATACTAGGATATCGTCTAATGTTAGAGATGTTTTAAAATTAAGAGTGGGGTCCAAAGTTCGCGATCCTCATCCAAAACACCTATTAGATACAACGCAAACTGAATTTTATAGAAAATTTTGTGATGAATTAGTGTTACCTGGTAATATTAAAATAAGTCAAAGATCTTTTAAAAAATGCAAACCATGGTATGTAAAGATTAATAAGGAACGAATATCTTGTTGTTGTAAAACGCATGTTCAATTTCGTTACTATTATGATGTGTTTCAATATATACGTTGTACTTTACATCGTAACATGATTATACATGAATGTGATATTAATATGCCAACTGAAGCAATAAAAGAGTTTATATCAAGTTTGTTCTGTGAAAGATCTAATGAAAAAGGTTTTTATTTAAGTTCATGTATTTCTGGACAATGCATTAGTTGTGGCAATCTTTCTTTGTTAAGAGTTTGTATGCATGAAAGTGTTGAAAATGATTTTGGACAACAATTAGTGGATGTTAAAAGATTTAAGAATGTTGAATATTCTTTAAAAGATGGAAAATTTGGAAAGCGTTGTGATTTAATTACAGAAAAGGTTAGTGTGCATGCATTCATATCAGAATTTAAAAGTAAAATTATACCAAAATATGTCAAGCACTCTCAACAAGCTCGATGGCTTGATGGACAATTTTGTGAATGTAGAAACACATTTCCAGTTGGTACTATACTATCAGTGGTTGATTTTGCAAAAAACTATACTTTAGCTCCGCAAGAGGAAATTCAATCACAATATTACAATTCAGTGCAGGTTGCTATGTTTGTTCATATTGTTTATAGACATGCAGATGATAGCACAGAGAATGATAGAAAAGTTTTGAGGGAGTATCATTTCTATTTGAGTGACAATCGGTTACACTCGTCAGAGTTTGTTCAATATTGTTTCAATATATTTTATACAAATTTAAGAGAAAGAGGAATCCAGATGACTGAACATCTTATATGGTCAGATAATTGTACGGGGCAGCTCAAGAATGCTCGAATGTTCTATTGGTTATGTAGGGTTCACAAGGAGAATAATGTCCAACATATGTGGAATTTTTTTGAAGCTGGACATGGTAAAGGAGAACATGATGGAGCTGGTGCATGTGTTAAAAGAATTCTTGCTAGACAACAATTAAAATTTGAGGATGCAGTAAAATTTAAAGATGCATGTGGGATTGTAGATTGGTGCAATACAAGATTATGTACACCTGGATCAAGCGAGTACTCTACAGTTCGTCGATTCTTTTGGTTGGTTGAAGAAGAAAATATTTTACCTAGACTTGATTGCCAAACAATCAGTGGATCTACTAAATGGCATTCATTTAGGAGTTCGAATGCAAGTACATGGACTATCTGGACAAGGGAGCTTGCATGTTTTTGTCAGTTTTGTATTTCAGGAGATTGGGAAGCATGTGAGAATACAGAATGGGTTGAAGAGTGGAAACAAAGACCATTGACACTTGCACAAGCACATAATCAAAGTGAAACAACAATTGAAGACAATGATCAACTGTTTGTATCAGACGATTATGACCGTGTTTCAGACCTTGTACAAGAAGGTAATTTAATTCAAATCATTTCATTTTATTTCACTTTGATTACTAATTTGTAGTGCTTTTATTTATTTATGTGTACATATGAATGCATGTATGTTGATTGGTCAAATTTTATGGACATGTGCAAGTTATTGAATCAAAATTTGTTTTGCAGGACATGTGTATGCTGTTGTTGCACCAAAGAATAATGAAGAGGAAACTGAATATTGGTTGGCTCGTTGTGTGGAGACTAAACATAAGTTAACAGCACCTCGAGAAGATGATGATGGCTTTCCTTATCCAACAGGTTTGATGATCCCCTTAAGACATCCCCTTAAGCATATTTTAAGAACTTCTTTGATCCCCTTAAGCAAATTTTAAGTATTTCTTTGATGATGCCTATCATTATCCAATAGGTTCGGTGGTGGTTGTTGGCACCTGGCTACGGAAATACCTAATAAGGAAGAATGGTTTGCCTGCATTCGAAGATTATGAAACACATAAGAAGATTATACACTACTCACATTTGGTGTTGCCAACAAATATAAAACTGGAGAGGTATCGCGGAAAACCTACGAATAAAGAGTTATGGAACATTTCTATGGAAGACCATGAGACAATCATCGATGCATTGGAAAAAAGAGAGGATGGAGATGGTACAATGGAATAAGTAAATACAGGTAAATATAGTTAAATAGATTTATATTGTTGTTTTAAATATGTATTAAATACATGTTTTGATATTTCTTGTGCGTTATTAGTTGAAATTGATTTAATTTATCCTTTTATATCCTCATGCCATCATCACAAATTCATCAAATACTTTGAAACAAAAACTTGAGAGGCACTCGTAAATACAGGTACAAATTGTGTATATCTAGATAGTTTTATATAAATTAAAATACATGTTTTGATTCAGATATATTGATAAATTGCTTGTATTATTTTTATATCAGGTGGCATGAAGACCTGCTACATTCTCCTCAAGTTTTGGATTTTCTTGAGATGGCATATAACGACATTTTGTATTTACATTATTTTGAGTTGGCATATATGTACATACACAATTACATTATTACACATTTTGTTCAGAAATTTGTATACATGTGTATGTACACAATTTTATACTCTACAGTATTAAATTTATCAAAATTATTATTTTATGTATTTTATTTGTTAAATGTCCATGTTTTTCTACTTAGAATTTACTTTAAATTTGATTTATTATATTGTTCAATTTGGTTGCTTTGGGCAACTTCACCAAATTTTGAGAACTTAAGACGTCCCCTTAAGACATCGTAAATTAGGACCCCTTAAGACATTCAAAAAGTTAGCATAGCTTCTCTCATTAAGGTTATGTGGAATTAGTATTTGTGGCTTGAAACTCCTAACATTTGGTATCTATAAGTAGTAAAATCACATCAAGCCTACATGACAATTTGATGATGATAAATAAGTCCTAATCATAGTCATGTAGGTGTGAATTACACTCCTACCAGTAGTTTCACTCTTGGTGGCATGTCCTGTGTGTTCTTCCCCCTCTTGAGCATCTTTTTCAACCCCCAAATTGACCTTCCCTACCTCACATTTTTACCTAGTGCCCCCTTCATTTTTCCTACTTAGGGTCACCTCTTTGTGTCTTACGGTTGCCCCTAGTGTCTCTAGGTTACTTGAGTGACCTTAATTAGTAAAAGTGGTGACCTTATTCCTAAAATGGGTGACCTTGTGGTTTTTAATGCATGAAATAACTCATATTTTTATCTTTTCTTCTTGATTTTTAACCCATTTTAACTCCCATTTTTTGTGCTAACTTGTGATTTTCCTCACTTTATTTCTATTTTGAACTCATCATATTTTTGAGGGGTCCACCGATGTTAAGAGGAATTTGGAGGAAATATTACATCATATCATGTCCATTGAAAGTCATTAATGGTGGTCCTAAGTCATGCAGGGGAGTACTTGGGGTGGGTGGAATCTTTTGAAGAATTTGTAAAAATTTGACTTGGGACAGGGTATATGAACTTGGCAAACTTTTGCAAAAAATGTTACAAAACTTCAAGTGGGAATTGGATGAAATGAATTAAAGAAAGAAATGATTTCTTCAAGGCAGTTAGGCTTCTACAATTAGGAAGAAATGAGTGTTTCGATGTTATGGGGAAATGATGTAAAACTAGACAATAGGATAGGAAGTGGGATGGGATAAATCATATCCTAAAGTTAATCTAGCTTTCACAAAGTGGAGGGAAGGGAAGATACAAAGGAATATAAATTGTGGGAGAACCATATGGGACCATAGCTAGGAAGTGGAGGGGAGAATTTATAGATGAGATCCAGGGCCTTTTGTCTAAAAATGTAAAGTATTAAGATCTTATAAGTTCCTGCAGACCTAAACTTATTTTAAAATTTGATTCACATCCTGAGTTTGTGTTCATAGGATGAAACATGTCAAGCACAAGATTTCCTTGAGTCCTAGAATGGACACTAAAGATCGTATTAAAAGGACTAATGGACAAATCCTAATTAAAGTTACACTAAGGTTTCATTTTGTAAAATATTGGAATATCCCATCAATTTTCTTTGCATTAATGAAGTAAATCTATGATGAAATCTTTTGTCTTGTAAATTAAGTTGTTTATTAATCAACTTATCAAATCAAGTGATTTCTCATGATTATTTCTCAAATACATGTATATGAATCTTATTGTGGAGAAGACTGTGAAACAAAATAAGAAGTCAACTAGAACCAAAGTGATGAGAGTTTATTCAACTATAAATAGTTTGTGTAGAAGCATAAATGGAATCTAAGTTACTAGATTGCAAGGACACTCCATGATACCCACATAAGGCCTTGGGATTTAATTTAATATAATATTTCTTCATAGATTAGCTAGAGGACAAAGGAGATGTAGTCACAAATGTTGGTAGGTTAGAGCATCCTACTTACATAGGCTGGATAGAAAATTTGATGTGTTTAACTTTTTAGATATCTTGCTAGATACTTTTAGGCATTGTACCATAAATGTAGACTATATCAATAATGTAGAAAATTAGACTATAATAATGGTGAGAGAAGTAGTTTTCAAATAAATGTTGAATTCACTTGAACCCACTTTGAGGTACAATGTTATAGTTGCAAGGTAATGGTCTCAAGAGTATAATGTAATTGAAGTGTTAAAAGATTGGGCTAGTCCTAATGTGGATTTAAAAAGTTAAGGAATGTGGAGGATTACACAATTGTAAGTTTTCCTAGTGAAATGAAAGAGGCCATGATTATGATGTGCAAACTATTTGGGAACAAAGACTCAATACATTTAAATGCTAGATGGGTGTCATTATTAGACATGTGATTTTGGAAAGGCTAATGATTCATAACTATGGGGAGTTGAGATCATTGTAGATCTCTAAATAGGTAATTTTTGTAGGCTACCAAAGGGGAAGATTTCTACTAACTTCATTCCTAATTTGTGTCATTTATGCTACAATGAAATTCCCACCTCCACTAATAAATTGTAGGCCTAGTTCCAAAGTTATAGTTCACATGTTTTTTTAGCAACAATTATCCTTGTAGGCACTCCTCCACCCATTTGGTGAAGAAGTTGTGTCCACTTAAGACATCGTAAATTAGGACCCCTTAAGACATCTTAAATTACATGATCAACACAAGATGTTCAAGCACCAAGGCACTTGGATAAATATAACTATAACCATGCTAGGATCATTTAATATTTAACTTAGTTGATCTCTAGATGAGAAGATGTGAGAGATTGATCCCTCCTAGTAGGCAAGAGATCCTCATGAACTTATCTCACTTTTTAATGCTTTGTTTTGATTTGCTTACCATTTTATTGCTTAAAATTTGACCAGGACCTAAATATGCATACCGTGAATGAATGGAGGAACTTTATTACGACCTCATCACTACATAAATTCTTTCAATGCAATTTCTTCATTAAGCGCAAATCTAGATCAACAATCTGACACTTGTAGATTTATATATGACAATTGATTATTTCTATTGATGTCATTCTATATATCTTATTATGGTTGATCTCAAATGTTTACATTTCTTTTCCTTCATGCACATGGTTCTAGATTAGTGTTTGATTTATGATTAAATTTAGGGATGCTTGTATATACATATGTATGTGATGTTATGCTTTTATAGTTTATGATGTATATGCAATGTATGTATGCATGGATAACATATATATAAATATGGATGCACCTAAACTAACATGATGGTTTTACATGATTATTACTTTGACATGTGTATGATTTTGAACTACGACAAGATTGCATTTATTGTGTGACATGTAAAAATATATAGTCCAGGTTCAACAATATATATATAAAGTCCAGGTCCATGTTCAAAAAATATATAAAGTCCACATGTTCAACAATATATATATAAAGTCCATGACAAACAGTATATAACAAATAGTCCATGAAATAGTCAAATATATAAAGTCTAGGTCCATGTTCAAAAAAATATATAAAGTCCATGTGTTCAACAATATATATATATAAAGTCCATGACAAACAGTATATAACAAATAGTCCATGAAATAGTCAAATATATAAAGTCCAGGTCCATGTTCAAAAAAATATATAAAGTCCATGTGTTCAACAATATATATATATAAAGTCCATGACAAACAGTATATAACAAATAGTCCATGAAATAGTCAAATTATACATCTAGCCTATGTTTGAAATAACCTATCAGATACTATCTCTATCATCAAGAGTCCTCTTCACACCATGCGAACTACTCAGATGACCTGAATCACTCTGCAAAAGAGAAAGATTTATATGAAATTAGATGTAAGATGATAAGGAAATAGATAATTTAATGACAATTTTTAAATTTATAATTTAAATATCATAAAATTAAATTACCGTGTGAGGCTGAGAGGCATGCTCTGGTGCACTTGGACCAGTGTCTCCATGCTCTGAATCAATCTATTTAATACAAGAGAAAGTTCAAGTTGAAATTAGATATACTTGACGATTTTAAAAATGATTTAATTGAATTTAATCTATAAGAACTATCATATTTAAAAATTATTATACCGTAAGAGGAACTTGTTGTGAATCCTCTATTCCAGGACCTGTCTCTACAGGCTTAGCTCCATGACATGTATCGAGCTATAATTTAAGAAAAAAAAATTTGGAATGTACATGTCAACATATATATATATATATATATATATATATATATATATATATATATATATATATATATATATATATATATATATATATATATATATATATATATATATATATATATATATATATATATATATATCTATCAAGAAATTTACTTTAAGTTCACAACGTATATTTTAATTGTTCAATTTAAATCTAATCTAAATTTTAAATTATACCGTATCAGGTTGCCCATCTCCTCTGTCCTCCTGCTCTGCATGTGCTGTGTGTTGCTCATGAAACGTGTCACTAACAAGCTCCTACAATGTCATTTATATTTAAGTTAGCACATGTGTGTACAAATCAGGTTTTAAAACATATATATAATTGACTTACAATGTACATGTTATTAAATACGTTTTTCAACAACCTGAAATGCAGTCGACTCCTGATATAAACTTGGATTATCCAAGTGTGCTACAATGCCCATCCTCATAGTTGTGTCAACCTGCATAGACATATTTATAAAATATTAAATAGTACATGTGCACGTTTTTAGATACACTGATATCAAAATAGAAAAATTTAAGTATATATATACAATTTTTTAAAACAATATGTGTACATACTGTAAGAGTGTCATGTGAGATGCCCAATGATGGAGGAGCGCTCGAGACACCCTGAGATGGAGGATTCAATGTGGAAGAACCCTGAACCAATTCATAAATAAGTTCATAAATATTTAATTGTACACACATTCAAGACTGAATTTTACAAAATTACAAATCATTGAAAATGTACCCCAAATGGGTGCCCGAGATGAACAGGTGTCGATGAAAAATTAATTCGATCAATTGTGACCCCTGTTGCCATCATCTACACCAAACAAACCAAACAATTCGATTGTTAAAATATTACAATTTAATTGATCATCTATATGTTGATTAAAAACATGTGGTTAAAAAATTGTTTTAAATTCAACATGTGTACATAACCTATATATACCTGTGTCGAATGATCAGTGGGATGATCCTCAGCAAATAGATAATCAACAAATGATTCAGTGCCCACATTATCAGATGATGCATGTGTAGCTGAAGTGGGTGCAACTGCCTGATCAGGTCCATAACACAACTGATTGCAACTCGTACATGTATGAGGCATCGACACATGTGGAGTGGCACTAGGACCACTTCCATCATCAACTCCTCCATGCTCTCTAACTCGAGCTACCATCATAGAAGTCTGCTCATGTAGGCTACCTGAGAGTGCACTCAATGTGCCTAGTGTGGATACCACTGCACGATGCTCGAAGGGCGAAGGAATGGCAGCAACAGGAGGGTCAATAAGAGGTTGAATAGGCACCGGTCATTGGGGATCAACCCGTGCCCCCAACCTCTGTTGTGGCATGCCACCACCAACACCCTGGAATGATCTAAAATCAAAGTAGTTGGGTTTTTTATTCATAACAAACTCTACATATAATTTTCTCAAAAAATATAAAGGAACCTCACAATTAGCATGAGGTGGATAATCAAACACCATCCACCATCTATCCCAAAAATTAGCAGACATTCCTTCATGCCTACACCACCTGATTGATATTCTTTTCTTATTTGCAGGAATAGGTTCATTTGTAATGGGATGTCTAAAATATTGTGCTAAATGAGCTTTTGTGATTTTAAGATCCAAAATAGTCTTATAGGAGAGGCCATCAGCATAAAATTGGCGCCTCTCCTCTCTCCATTTCCGGAATCCATCAAAATCTGAGTCAATAGACCTCACAGAATCTACAATGTTTTGCATCAAAGATGCAAAACGTACTACGTGAGGTGGCATGAATTGTTCACTGCGAATGGAATTCAGTTTTTCTTGTATCGAATCCACATTTTCATTTATTATGGCTCGCAAGCGAGCCTGGTCAGTTCCAGGTGGGGGTGGAGGTGGAGGTGGAGGCGGGTCATCTGCAGGTGGGGCATCTAGAGGTGGGGCATTTGGCGCTGGGGGTGGGGGTGGGGGTGGGGGTGGGGGTGCGGCCGGATCATCTTGTGCATTAATAAAGTCCTCAACATCAAAGTGAATATCATCTAGATTCATGATGTATATATAAAAATCTAGATATGAACCTGCATATAAATACATATAAACATACAAACTTCAGTACAAATTTAAAATGATATCAAGAATATATATATATGTTTCAAGAAATTACACTTGAAATAAATTTAAATTAAAAACATACAAATAATGTATACATGCATGTACAAATTTCAAAATGTAAGCGAGCTATTAGGACTACCATAATGATTGATACAATGGGCAATATATATTTCAAAATTTCAATGTGCATTTAAGTAAGGAAACTTCTCTGGACAATCATCATGTCATTCTTAAATGTGAATATGCATCCCAAATTTTGGACTATTTTAAAGAAATATGGTGCATTTAGGAACTTGGTGATTGTTGGGGTAAAGAGGAATATATGATCATGCTAGAAGAGGCACTGATTAGGCTCATAATTGGCCAAGGTTGCTTTGAATAAGGTTAAAACAAGGAGATACCCATGTTGATATTCACACCCTTTGGTCCACACCTACATTGGGATGGATTAAGCTTGAAATTTTGATGGGTAGCCAAGGGTAATCCTAGTGAAGTAGGAGGAGTATGTTATTAAGAGATGATAAGGGAAAACCTCTACCTATCTTAAAGCTTATGATTTTGGTGTCAAGAACACTAATATGGTAGATTCTAGGGCCATGATATCCATGGCCTCAAGATGACTTGGAAACTAAACAAGATATCCCTTAGTGTGGAAGGAGATTCCAAGATCAACATTGATCATATGAAAAAGCATAGATGAAGCTTGTGGTTATTGGAAACTATTATATATTGGAAGTTAGAAACTTGGTGAATACTTGTTTAAATCTATCTCCTTCAAACATATCAAAAGAAAAGGTAATTATATTCTAGACTAGGCAGATAATGGAAGAAATCATTAAATTGCTCCTAGACATCTAGCATTTGTTGGGAAGAATATTTTTTTTACATTCAACTTGAAATCCCTAAGTTGTGCCTCCATGCTATCAAATGTTACTTGTATCTACCTTCTATACAATGATATTGAAGGGGTAGAAGGTTAGGCTAAGGATTTCTATATTGCTACTTAGATAAATTCCACATCTTCAATGTGTGGCATGAGCATATGCACAAAGCCTTGGAGGATATTTCTAAGATAATGAAGATAAACCTTCATGTCTTGATGCTAAATTGGATGATTCTATCCACTATGAGAATTAAGATGAGGAGGAGGTGACATAAATCCCTCCTATCGTTAGGGTTAGGGTTAGGGCTAGAGTTAGAGTTACGATTACAATTACAAGTAGAGCTAGGGTTAGGGTTATGATTAGGGTTATAATAAGGGTTAGGGTTTGAATTGCATATAGAATTAGGGTTAGGATTAGGGTTAGAATTAGTGTTAGGGTTAGGGTTGGAATTGCATATAGAATTAGGGTTCAATCTAGCTAGAAATAGATAAATTAGTCAAGATGGTTAGATAGCTCAATTTTGTTTCCTATTTCCTACAAAATGCAAAACTAGTTATTGTTTTCTATTTAGTTGTTAGTCCCAACTCTTTCCTTTTAAGAAGTATATCAAATCTAATGTAGTAGTAGATACTTCTACATATACAAGTTTCTGTTAGGAGAAAATATATTTTGCCAAATTTGTATAGAGTTGTCTATATAGTGTGTTCCAGGGTAATCAAATGATGTAAGTCACAATTTAGAGGGTTGAGGGATAAGTTTGTGTTGAGTCTATAACAGGTGTTTTCTTACATAGACCGAGCTCCATAATCTAGGTGTCTCCATGTCTAACTCAAATGTTTCAACTTGGTCCATATTATATCCAGATTAATGATAAAATTTTATATATATATGGCTATGCACAAGATCCACGACCATATCAATGTTTGGTAGAGAAAAGTTATCTAAGTTGGGGTAGATCCTTTTTTGATGTCTCAAAAGTTAGTGCAAACATGAATTCCCTTAGTTTTCTTGTTAACTAAGACCACATTAGATCTACCCATTTAGGAAAAGTAATAGTCTGAATGAACCCTGGACATCCAAGAGTTTATACAATTCTTCTATGACCACGAGGGCTACTTGGGGGTGCATTTTGCGTAGCTTTTATTGAATAGGTTTGGCATTGAGGTGAACCACAAGATGATGCATGACTTTAAAGATGGATTCTCAAGGCATATCACCATAAGACCACATGAAGAAATCAACGTAATATTTAACATGGTGACATGGTTATATATGCCTTCTTTGATGTCAAGGTCCAGTGGAGCTACTATCTTAGAGAGTTTAGGGTCCAAGCTTCTATTCACAGGTTGATGTTTATAGCATGTCCTCAATAAGGAGAGGGGAGTCATGTCTTGTATCTAAGTGGTATCTAATGGAAGGTGAAGTTTGTCAAATTGAGGAGCTCTTGGGAAGTGTCCATTTTTATTATATCATTTTAATCGATCACAAGTTTCTTCTTATATAGATTGTTGCTATTCTGCCTAGACTAGGGTGCCTCAGGACTGAAGGGTTCTTTCTTTCTCTCCAAAATAAGCATATATGTAGGTGTTAAGTATGGTGGAAAAGTCTTTCTTATGATTACAATGGGGATGTGGTCTTGACACTTGATAAGTTTCATGATGGCTTCATCATTTTGGAAAACATCAAATCATAAAGGGTCGTGTTGGTCCCAATCGATAAGCTCAAGGTATTCTAGGTCTAAGGAGATGGTGAGGATAGTGACCTATCATGAAAGAGGTTAGTGGTGGAAAGATCTTCGTAAGCATCATGAGTGGAGCCTACATCAATGTCATTAAGATTAGGGAAAGCATTACCAATGAGGTTTCAAGCTCGTATCACAATTAACATCACGATGTTCATTCCAGGGGCATAACCTAGCTAGTGAGGACAGCTACTTGAGTATATCAAAAGTTACATAAATGTTGGCTTCATTTCATTCTTAATTAGTTGGCTATCACAAAAACTGTAAAATTTTCTCAATTCTTGATTAGTTCTAGTTGTCTCTAAATGTTTGATTATGAAGGATGTGATAACTTGGTTTTATTATGGTTTGTTGTAATTTTTTTACATGATAGTTAGCTATTCAATAATGCCTTTAAAATACAATGACATACATTGTTATAAGTAAATTTTATAAAAACCAAATATACATATCATCCCAATTTGCTATATAATTTTTGACAGTTTGTTCAAAATCTCTCCTTTCATATGATACAATCGTTTCAAAATTTCAATTGCATTTTGCAGCTAAAATGTTTAAATACACCTATTCAACATTCAAATTGAACTCAAATTTTGACAGTTTGTTCAAAATCTCTCCTTTCATATGATACAGTATTTTCAAAATTTCAATTCTATTTTACAGCTAAAATGCTTAAATAGAACTATTCAACACTCAAATTGAACTCAAATTTTGATAGTTTGTTCAAAATCTCTCCTTTCATATGATACAGTATTTTCAAAATTTCAATTGTATTTTACAGCTAAAATGCCTAAATATATCTATTCAATTCTCAAATTTAAACATAATTTTGACAGTTTGTTCAAATTCTAACATTTTATATGATATAGTCTTTCAAAATTTCAATTGTATTTTACATCTAAATTGTCAAAAATCAACTACTGATTCTATAAACCCTAAACCCTAAATAACAATTCAAAATTTAAATTTTCATTGTATTTTACATCAATTTACAAACAATGGAAGGTATATACAATTGATGGGTATTTTTTACAAGTGGAAAAATCCACTTACCTGGCTGGATGCTTTGAGAACTCAGGATCTCGTTTTCCTCTGGCGCCTGTCGCTATTGAAAATGGGGTCTCTGCTGTTTTTTAAAAAAATTTATACTTTTCAAAAACGGGATCCCGTTTCATATAACGCGATCCCGTTATATAAAACGGGATCCCGTTTATAACGGGATCCCATTTTATATAACGGGATCCCGTTTATGGCCTCTAGGTTCGGGATCCCGGGAAAAACGGGATCGCGTTTTTGGTCCTAGGCTCGGGATCCCGAGGCAAAACGGGATCGCGTTTTCTATAAACGGGATCCCGTTTTATATAAACGGGATCCCGTTTTTTGTTCCCCGATTTCGGAATTTTTTCTAACTCCGAAACTTCCACCTTAAGTGGACACAACTTCTTGCATCTACCCCATACAAAGACTTCTTTAATTTGCAAACCAAATTTTTTTTACCTTTTACCATGTAATGCTCTGGCTGTGACATGTAGATTTCTTCGTCCAAGTCACCATGAAGGAAAGTTGTCTTCACATCCATCTGTTCTACCTCTAAGTCATAAGCTGCTGTGAGAGACAACAAGAATCTAATGGATGTCAACTTTGCAACAAGAGAGAAGATCTCACCATAATCTATACCCTCCACTTGTGAATACCCCTTCGCAACCAATCTAGTCTTATATTTCTCAACATTGCTATCTAAACCAAATTTCCTCTTGAACACCCATTTGCATCCAACAGGTTTCCATCCAGAGGCAAAGGCACCAAGTCCCAAGTTTGATTTTTTTCCAAAGAAGCCATTTCATCCTCCATGGCCTCCTTCCAGGAACCTGCATCTTTCATTTCCATAGCCTCTGGTACAGTTCTAGGTTCATCACTATTAGTAACTAAAGCATAAGCACAACTAGAATCAAGCAATGTAAAACCAAAACTTTCAGGTTGCTTTCTTATCTGTGTAGACCTCCTCAAGAGCTGAGGTTGAGGTTCAGCTTCTTCATCTGAGCTTTCAGAGCTACTAGAGCTCTCCTCGTCATCAAGTCCAACATTATCTTTCTGTGTAACAACCTATTTTGACCAAGTTTTGTTTTGAGAGGGTCGTGGCATGGCAAGCTGGCAGGAAAGTGGGTGTAGAAAATATCTTGGAAGTGGGTGAAAACTGAATGCTGTAAAATATCTTTTGAGGGCAGCGTAGGGGATTGGAACTAGTTGAGTCAATACCTCATGTTAGAGAGGCTTTTAAAACCATCAATGAGCAATTAGATAGAGGGGGTCATGGCTATTAGGTGGTGGAGTTGGTTTTAATGCTGCAGATGAAAATATCTGAGCATTAGGTGAATGAATTGATGGCTTGGGACAGTGGACATCCACTCAAAAACTCGCTTGAACACCCACAATTTCCCCATTCGCATTTTGGGCATATATTGTTGATGGAATTGGTCCTTTAGTATGCTACCGGCTTATGAGACTCTGAATTTGGTGGGAGTAAAAAAAACTCTCTCTATTTTGAGAGATAAAACACAGAAGAAACAGGGACACAATCAAAAAATCTGTCATAGTTTTGGGGTGGATTCCCAAAAAGAAAGAGAAGACTTAGCATTTACAGAGGAAATGAGGAATGCAAACCAGTCTGAAGTAAGCGATCAAACTGCAAGATTGAGGAGCATTGAAGGGAGTGTGAGCTGTTTGGAGGGGAGTGCATTTGTATTAGAGGTATTTACCTCTGTCTCTATTTTTCCAGCACAAATACTTAATAAACTTATATATGTTTGCTTCTGTTTCCATTAAACTCAAAAAATTTGAAACAACATTCTACCACAAAGAAACTAAAATATGCTTGCTAAGATTTCATGATGCACAGAGAATCAAAACCCCATTAAATGGTTTATGGCATCAATAAGATAACATTTCTGAATTTTTGGGAATGTCTATTTCAGAATGATAAATGTTTCTAAATTATTAAGTGGTAATACCTATTTTAGAATGATATCTATTTGACTATTTTGTTTGGTCGGCCTCTGTGTTTAGCCAAATGCACTACACAGATGGTCATAATACATTTGCATGGACAGACAAAAATAAGTGTGTTTAATGTGGTAGTTGCCTTCGATTGGTTAGGTAGTAAGATATAGATGGGATCTGACCTAATTGGTTTTTGTTAATTATTAATTTAAAATATTATAGCACGTATCATGACTCGTGACTCACGAGGGCCCTGAATATTTTAGAATTTTCATTTCTCTGTCAATTGAAAATTTTAAATATTCAGTTTCTGATAATGTTATTGTCCTCTCACAGTCTCACTAAATCTAGTGCGCTATAGTCTGTGATGTTTGTTCTTTGAGGAAAATTACCATATGGTATTTAGTAATTGTTGGTTTCTAATTTGTTTATATTTACAATAGAACTCATGGTTTTTATCAAGGCTTAAATTTGACAGTTGTATAGCTATATTTAGACATTTTAGCTATAAAATACAATTAAAATTTTGAAATATATGAAAGGAGAGATTTTGGACAAACTGTCAAAATTTATGTATAGGATTATGATGAAACCTTTGTTTTATACGATGACCCCTCCGTAGAGAATTTAATTATAGCTCTTAAACAAATTGATTGCTCCTCTATTTTGATCATTATGGTCAGAAAATTAAGATCTTCATTTTGTTATTATCCTAAACATTCCTATTTTTGTTATGTTAAAAGTGGTTGACAATATGCAAAAATAGGCTATGAGAAGACTTGCAATGCCTCTTGCAGCGCTTTTTCTATTATCCGTGTATTCCTTTGTGAAGAGTGATTAAATTGGGGTCTCAAGAGTGATTATAAAACTGATCTAACTAGTAAAAGGTCATTTTCAACATATTACACTACCCACGAGAGTTTGGGTCTTGTAGATCATATTTTTCATCTTTACCAGTTTAAATTTATGACTCAGTGTTTTTAGTCATTTTGGATTCCTCGTTGGTTACACGAGATGAACTAGGTCTAGACATTAGAGTGGTCATCTAGAGTGGCTCTCTATGGGCCCAGGGCCCGTAAGTGGCTGCCAAGGGAACTAGTAGTAGAGTTACAGTAACAAGTGATAACTAAAACTAAAACATTGGGGTAAAAAAAACTACTAATAATATAATTTGATCTCGTGCATGGCCTTGTGCGCTTGTAAGGGCTAAGGATGCAATGAGAAGGCCTATCCATCTACAGGGTGTTGAGTCATCCATCTACGAGGCATGGATTCGAGCACGATTGAGTCTCCTCGTCTGTATGAGAGGTACTTGGTCCCATGTGTACCATCCCTTCGAGCACACATGATGACACTCCATATGGTTACACACTAGTATCAAGCACCTTAGCGGTAGTGAGTAGTACCTAACTTATGACTTAGATGAGTACACCTATATTATGACTTTAACTGTAAGCACTGTTCTCCATGTCTGCTTTGTGTCTGATGTGAGTGCTAGCCATCTTGTATCGCCTTGTTGTTGTTCATCCGTTTGGGCCTTGTGACTATCTCTGAGCACGGTGGGGTGGTCTCTTAGGAGTCCACATGGTTGGGAGGTGTTGCCACCACCATTGGGGACCGGCGAACAAGGTTTGGAGCACTAGTTGGAGATGATCTCTCTTTCCATTACTTCATTCAACTATTGTAACCATTCAGTACTTGTATCATATTCTAGAATATATCATTGTAATTGTATATGCAGTTCTGTAATTAAACTCTCTTAGGAGAGAAGTCGTAATCATTGTATTTAATGAGAAGAAATGTGATGTTCCTTTATTGCATTATGGATTCCGGTGTGGGTATCGGATCCACCTGTATTTTATGCTTATGGATTCATGTTTTTATCAGATGGGATTAGGAATATTTGCTTTGGTGTTTAAAATGAATGCTATTGATCTATCATATTGGTAACCGAATATGTGTGTTGTCTACTTATGTCAAAAAAAATTATCTTGTTCCCTTTTGGCTCTTACCCTTCGGGGTTACATAGCGAGATGTTACATTCTGTTCAGTCTTCTCAGGGGTAGCAGGAAACTGAACAACATCCTCTTTCTTCTCTTTTTCTTCTGGCTATAAAATAGTGGAAGAAGGTGTAAGCTCTCTAAAGATGACACTTCTGCTATATAATACTTTTTCAGCCACATGGTCCCAAAGCTTGTATCCTTTCATACCGACACCATAGCCATTGAAAATACACTTAACAGCCTTGTTCTCCAACTTTGACCGCTTCTCCCTAGGCACATGTGCATATGCCTCACAACCAAAAACATGACGATGCCTTATTGAAGGCTTTCTACCAGACCACACCTCCATGGGTGTCTTTCCAATAAGAGCTAATGTAGCAGATCTATTAACAAGATAGCGAGCAGTGGCAATAGCTTCAGCCCAAAACTTTTGTTCTAGGCCAGCTCCACTAAGCATACTCCTAGCCTTCTCCATCAATGTCTTGTTCATCCTTTCTGTAACTCCATTTTGCTGCGGGGTGTATGGAGTTGTCTTATGTCTTTCAATCCCAAGTTCCTTGCAATATTTATCAAATTCTATAGAACAGAACTCACTACCATTGTAAGTTCTCAAACACTTCATCTTCTTACCAGTCTGATTTTCAGCAAAGGTGTTAAACTCCTTAAACTTACTATAGACTTTAGATTTGCTTCTGAGAAAATAAATCCATGTCCTTCTACTATAACCATCTATGAAAAATACAAAATATATAGATTTTGATAACGAAGGAACATTAACAGGACCAAATACATTAGAATGAACAAGGTCCAACACACTAGAAAACTTATGAGAACTCGAATAAAACTAAACACAGTTTTGCTTTCCATAAATACAATGTTCAGAAAATTCAAACTCAAGATTACAATCATCTAACCCCTCAATGAGATTTTTATTTTCTAGGGTATGCAGCCCCTTCTCACCAATGTGACCAAATCTCTTATGCCATAACATTGTCCTTTCAATAGGAAGTTTAACTTCCAAGGCATGATTACAAACATCAGAACTAGAAACAATAGATCTCTTAACTGCTCGTTCAGATGGTGGGGATAAAGTGATTGCTGCCCTCTTCCTTGAATCAAAAGAACTATTGCATTGTGAAATGCATGCCTCCAGTTGAAACAGAGTACCTCTCCTAGTACTCTTAGCAAGGACCATAGCTCCTCTAGTCATCTTGCATCCTTCTTTCGAAAAGACAACCTGCACACCTACATCATTCAAACTACTTACAGAAAGCAGGTTTTGTGCTAAGCCTGGGATATGCATAACCCCAGAGATCCCCTTCACTCGACCATCAGGAAATCGGATAGAGACTCTTCCATGACCAACAATCTTCATATGAGAGTCATCACCCAAGTACACCTTTCCACCATCGAACTCCTCGTACTTAGTGAACCAATCTCGATGTGAGGTCATGTGAAATGATGCACCAGAGTCGATCAGCCACACATCATCAGATGCATGGGTTGCCAGGGCTACGATGAAAGCATCACCATCATCTTCTGATTTGTCAGAATCTAAATCAGGAGCTTTCTTCTTCTTCTTCTTCTCCTCTTTGCATTCCTTTCAGAAATGCCCATATTTACCACAATTCCAACAAATAGCCTTGGACTTTCCAGGAGATTTGGATCTCCCATGGGATTTGGATCTACCCTTCTCAACTTTCTTGTCCTTCTTTTTCCCTTTCTCCTTGGGTCTTCCACAAACTGCAAGAGCCTCTTTGGCTACATCAAAAGACTTTCTCTACTTTTGTTCAGATAACAACACAGATACCACATCTTCCATCTTGAATGTCAATGTGGTGCTTCCAATAGCCATGACAAGGTGATCCCACAAGTCCGATAAAGAACAAAGCAGGGTCATGCATCGATCCTCCTCCTCCATCTTTACACCAATAGATGTCAATTGTGCAACTAGCATGTGAAAAGCATTCATGTGTTCGGCAATGGATCCTCCATCCTCCATTCGAAGAGAATATAGCTTCTTTCTCAGAAAAATTTTATTAACCAGGGATTTGGCTTGATACACATCTCCCAACTTCTTCCAAAGCAAGGTTGCAGTTTTCTCCTCATGGACATTTAACAACACAGAATCAATAAGACTAAGTCTTATGAGACCCATAGCCTTCCAATCCTTGAGATCCCAATCAGCTTGTTGCATTGCAACTGGTTTAGTTCTGGTAACAGTTTTCCAAAGGTCTCGGTCAACAAGCATGTCCTCCATCTTGAGCTTCCACAGCTTGAAATTAGTGCCATTGAATTTCTCCACTTCAAATTTTCTGGATGTACTTGCCATCTCATTGCTACAATAGAATTCAGAATACTTTGTACAAACTCCCACTCAACTTAATATCAACTCAAAAAACCCCTACCCAACAGCTAAGACCAAAGCTGGCCAGGCTCTGATACTAACTAAAAGGAAGCTAGGTGTGCGGAAATTGCTTCCTACACTAATCTAATGAGGAGAGGGCTATGCAAATTCAAATTAATCCTTACAACTACAGCAACATAGAACATCTAAACAAGATATTTACAGCAATACACATGAAACTAGAAAGTAGACAGAAGAAGAGAGACAAAGATTTACGGTGGGGAAAACCCTTATCGGGTGAAAAACCCCACACTCAAAAACTTGCACAATGTATTAACAAATCTAAAAGGTGTTTACTATACACTTGCAATGCAAGCTTCAATGGTCTTTGACACTCATGTCAAGAGTCAATCTGACAGCATAATAGTACTTGTAAACCTGTGATACAACTCCCTCTCCAAGCACCTGTTTATATAGAATATACAAGGCAATATTGGACCTATCTTGGGATGGGCATCCAACTTGGCCTCATGGCCCAAAACCCATGCCTAAGGACACTTGGTCAATATTGTAGAATGTGCCTAACACTTGGTAAACCTATGATACACATGAAACTAGAAAGTAGACAGAAGAAGAGAGACAAAGATTTACGGTGGGGAAAACCCTTATCGGATGAAAAACCCCACACTCAGAAACCTACACAATGTATTAACAAATCTGAAAGTTGTTTACAATACACTTGCAATGCAAGCTTCAATGGTCTTTGACACTCATGTCAGGAGTCAATCCGGAAACATAACAGTACCTATAAACCTGTGATACAACTCCCTTTCCAAGCACCTATTTATATAGAATATACAAGGTAATATTGGACCTATCTTGGGATGGGCGTCCAACTTGGCCTCATGGCCCAAAACCCACACCTAAGGACACTTGGACAACATTGTAGAATGTGCCTGACACTTCTCCATAGTTCCCATCCCAAAGAGGTTGCCTATTTCCAAAATGAGCTATGATAGATGCTCTTACGACCGTCATAGAATCTGTCATAGCGGTTACAACTTACAGTTGTAAGAGAATCTATCATACACATGCTATAAATATTATTTTCTCTTACAACATGTCATAGTCCACCTTGGGGCACCTAAATATGCCTTTTTCAAAGATGCTTCACGACACATGTCTTCACCTGTCTTACATGCTTTTATTTCTGACTCTTACATGTCATAACTTCGCCATAGGAATCTGTCATAACTGTTTTGGTTAAACATTCCCTTACACAACATGAAAGATGCCAACACATGGCAAAATGCTCCTACCACAAAGTGGGATGCCTATCTCCTCATGTGAGGACAAAATTACAAGTTGTCATCTTCCATGTAGGATGACACATCACCGTGCCACATCCAACAACATGACAAGATGGAATTTACAATTTATTTACAACATAGGTATTTAATTAATATATACAAACATAAATAATGCAAGGAATTACCAAGGTTCAGACACCTTAATTCCCAATAGGGAGATCCATCACAAAAGGCATAATTATAGATCACGAAGCAATACACATGGTCAGAAGGAGTAAAACAAAAAGAATGATAATTAAACTTGATATAAAAAAGGCATATGATCAAGTAAACAAACAATTCCTAATATAAGTACTAGAGAAGATTAGAACCTTCAAGGAATGGTGTAAATCCATTCATAGATATATATCTACACTTAGATTCTCAATTGAGGTGAATGGAAATTCACAAGTTTTTTTTACCTCTACTAGGGATACCCCATCTCTCCTTTTCTATTCATCATCATGGCAAAAGCATTGGGCAGACTCATGCATGGATAAAGCACAAGAGCTGAATGGAAGTCGATCAAAGTGGCTCTAAATATAAGTGTTGGTACCCACCAACAGTTTGCAAATGAAACTCTCTTGTTTGGATTCACTAGCAGGAAAGAGGCCAGAGTAATTAAGAGTACATTGGACAAATACAATCAAGCTTCAAAACAACAAATGGATTGGAGGAATTTACAAATTTTCTTCTTCAACACTGATCTAGGGAAGCAAAAATAAATTGTTCTACAACTAATATTCAAGGTAAGTCAATTGCCCAATAAATATTTAGGAATAGCATTATTTGTAGGAGCTTGTAATAAAGGTTATGGGATTCTTTAATTTTAAGTTGTGTGACAAAGATGGAATCATGGAAAGGAAAATGGCTATCCCTGGTTGGAAGAATATTGATGCTAAAAGTAGTCATTTCAACCATTCCCATCTACTTCATGTCATGTTTAAAAATGCCAAAGTATATTAGTGAAATAATAGATCAAAAGATGAGAAACTTTTTCTAGAAAGGCCTTGATGATTGTGAAATGTTTTAGGGTTTTCAATTGCAGCTATTTTGGGAACTAATATGACCTTTGGAAGTAGATCTTAGTCCATAAATATAGAGTTGGAAATGACTTGGTATGTGCTTGCTCAACTCCATTCAACAAAAAATAGGTGCCTCCAAAATTTGGTCTTTAATTGTTAGAGCTACAAATTTGATAAAGATGAATATATCTTAGTATATGGGTAATGGTCTTAATATTAACTATTAGGAAGATCCCATTTTAGTCCACAAACCCTTATTGTCTTATATGCCAAGTGATTTTCTTTTAGCCATGAAGCAACTAGAGATTAAAAAACTAAATTAACTCATTAAGTGGAATAGAGATCAACCCAAATGGTCTCACCTCTTTGGCCTAATTGACTACTATCAAAATTTATGTGGACACAAATCAAGAAGAATGTTTTGGGTCTTCTCCCAAATTATCTTATTAGTATTCATTTTCTCATTTGGGGGGATATCCACTCCTCAACTTGTTTCTCCTCAAGTTGTTACTCGATCAAGGAAGGCACTCTCTCTCCTTGACGATGAAACTTTTGATCAATATCTCCACAATGTCTAACATTACAACATTACTGGCCAAGTTAAAAAAAATTAGTGGCTCATATGATAGGAAAATATTCTCACTAGTGTAAAACTTATCATAAGAAATATCATAGGACCTCATATTTTCTATAGATTCTTCAAGGTTTTTGAAACTAAATCAGATATACTCTTTGAATGTGAATAAGTTGCTTTTATTTGGATCTCCCTTACATTATATTTTGGGGTTCAGTTCTAAAACAGTCCTAGTCTTACAATTTGCACCCAAAAATGGAATTCATGCTACTCTAGCTCACTCTCAAGCAAGTCTCTTATAACTCTTAGTTTCTTTTGCATGTGGTTTATTTGGCTTGATAGGAATAAAATATTTTTTGAAGATTCTACCATTCCATAGCACATCTTGATCCACAAAACTTAGCTACCTATGGTAGAAAATGCCAAGGCTCATTTCAAAGGAGAGAAAATCCTAAACATTCTATCCAAACCTGAGATACTCTCTATTAAAAAATACTATACTATCTTTAAGACTTCATTAGTAATTCTTTGGTTATCTACCCCACCCCAGACATCCACTTCAATCATCTTGCTCTCTTTTTTATGGCACCTCAAAAGTCAATCCTGGCATTGTGATTGTTGGTGGAGTGTTGTGGCTAAATTATCAAGAAAACATTTAGACTCGTGCATAAATCTTAGTTGATAATCCAATGTCTCTTTAGTAAACATGTGTTCAAATTTGTTCAATGACATCTTCTACAAAACTAGTAGCATGCTCTCAAATATTTAACTCCTTTGCTAACAAAATGGCCAATGAAGGCTTACTTCTTCACCCTCATTTAGCGCACCTCTTTGTCTATTTCTATCTCTTGAATTGTGTATTGACATGTGATATCTTTTGAAGTATGTATCAATCTACATTAATATATTTTGCTTGTATTAAATAGATGTATTTAAAATGTTTATATTTTGGGTCTAAATTTGATGACAATATATTTATATTTTTAAAAGATTATTTATATGAATATAAATATTATCACGCCGAGAGGTGTTTCTACATTCACATCACGAATGGAGAAGTGTCAACAAAATAAAAAATCACAAATAAGATTCCATAATTTAAAAATATATGAATGGATGGATAGGAAGGTGGATGGACATGAATGACATATGCACTAACACCAAAGAAAGAAATGTTACATGAATGGCAATAGCAACATCTAATTGCAATGTGCACTAGTTAAGTTAGAATTTTAGGGAGAATCTTGTATGATGTTTAAAATTACTAAATCAATTTACCTCACATAGGTGGAATAGAGAAGATATCTCTCGGAGTAATTTAGACATGTTTTTAAATATAGGTATACTAGTATATTATTACATTTTTATAATTTTATATTATATTTTTATATGGAAGATCAACTTTTATATTTAAAACTAATATAAGTATATATGTTTTTGTATTTTAGTTGTAAGCTAGCATACCTATCTTTAGAAAGAGATCATTTTGGAGGTCAAAAATAGGTGCCTTGAGAATGATAGCTCTCAATGTATTTTGCATAGATTTTCACCTCATTCTATATTCTTTTCATTGTTTTTCATAGATTTTCACCTAGTTCTATATTCTTTTCATTGTTTTTGTCCATGGTGAATCAAGGTAAAAATAAGCAAGTAATAGCAACATTTATTTATTTATTTTAATTATTTATTTATGTATTATAGTTTTTTATTGTGTTCAAGGAAAATGGAGTAGAGAGAAAATAAAAAATAAAATAAAATAATTCTTAAATGAAAACAAAACAAATTATATTTTACATAAGAGATTTAATTTAAAATTTATTGTAAAAAGATAACATAAAATCATAAAATTTAAGAGCTAACAATAACATATATTACTAAAATATAGGTTCCACATATAAAATAAATTTATAATTTCATAACAAATATATATAAATAGAAAATATATAATATATTTAATATAAATATGTGGCTTTTCTAAACATTTATTTATATAACTTTACATTTTATAAAATATAGCATATACATGAAAACATATTTTTTTAAAAATTAGAAAGTAATTAAATGAATGCACCTAAAAATATATAACCGTCATAGTTTTATTAAATGAATGCACATAAAAATAAAGCCGACATAAAGTAAATAATCTATATAAATACAACTAATACTCAAACATAAATCATAAAAATATCAAATCAAATAAACAAGATGAAAAGAATAGTGGAGAAGCCTTTGAAGGTAAGTGCATTATATTTTATGCATTTCACTATAAAGACTTCAATTTAGTTTTCTTTTAGGAGAATGAAATTTAATTTATTGGTTTTTATTGGTTGTTTTATAAAAATTAATGCCATAAAATAATATTTTATAAATATATTTTATTAGGGTTTAAATTCATTTTTGTATAATGTATTTTCTTTTATTTTCTGCATAATAAAATTTAATATATTTGTTTTTCACACACTATATTTTATTTATTAGGGTTTGGTTTGGTTTTTTCACAATCAATTAATATGTTATTTATGTTTTATAAAAATAAAGTGTCCTAAGCTAATATTTTATATTCTTTTAGGGTTTTGTTTTGTTTTCTCCACATTCAATTAATATGTTATTTTATTTACGATAGAGTAATTTATTTTATAACTATATTTTATTAATGTTTTATCATATAGGTAGAGTAATTTATTTTATAACTATATTTTATTAGTGTTTTATCATACATTATATTTTATAGATTTTACTATAGAATCATCAATTTAATTTAATTTTCTTTTGTAAAAAAAAATTATTAAAAATTTATCAAATCAACCCTCAATCAAGTCATTTACATCAACCAGTGAAAAATAATGTTATGTTGTCACATTGAGTAATCAACAATCAATCTCATTATCAAGGATCCATTAGAGCACAAGCACAATTTCTTGGTGCAACAAGGGTTATGATGCAGGAGCATTCCCGATGAATTGAGGCATCACCCAATAACATTTCCGATTTGATTTTCAATTTTAGTTTGTTTGGATTTCAATTGGCTTCTCTTGACATTAGAAGTACCATGACATTCAATGTGAAAATATCAACATTTCCAGTTTTCACTTGGGGTCCAATAATCTGGTCATTCTAGTGAAGAGTGATTCCAAACCATTGTCAATTGCAAAGTATAATGTTTGATTTGTTTAGGATGAATCCCCTGAAGCAGATTGTATGATGTTGGTACAACTCAATTTTTGCATTCTAAATTTGAAAAAAAAAACTAACATAAAAAGTATATTCATTTGAAATACAAATAATAAACAATTAACAATGGATTATCATTAAACAAAAAAAGTGGAGGATGCATTATCATTAAACAAAGAGAGTGGAGGATGCATTAGCATTAAACAAAGAGAGTGGAGGATGCATTACCATTAAACAAAGAGAGTGGAGGATCATTAAAAAAAAGAGATGGAGAATGGACTTTTCTATAAAATGCCTAGAATTGTAAGGAAGAAGGGACTCATCTCTTGTTTGGAGGGTTGGAGTAAACTGTAAGAACTCTCCTCTCCCCAATCTTGATTCCTTTGCTTTGAATTCTCTATTTTTTTAAGATGAATTGTTGTACTAGTATGTTTGTTGTTTATAGTAGTCTAGTAAGAGAGAATTGATGCATAATTTTAATTGTGATGGTTGATAGTTTATGAAGTTGTCATTTTGGTTCATACAATTCACGTGCTTTCTGTACACCTTTACATTGCCTGTGTTTTACATCTGATAAAGCTTATGTTTCTTACATACCCTGTTCTGAAGCTCTCACATAGGCCAGGGCACTTGCAATTACCTCTTCTCACCAAAAGCCCTCCCGTTATGCTTGGATAGACGTCCATACCCTGTTTCGAGTGCCATTTTGGGCATAGTATGATGTCCAAGGTTTTGCTTTCTAATTTTACGCCTACCAAATCCATTGGCTTGAAAGTCCCTAACTCTGTTTCAACGAATCCATTTTGTGTGGTCCTGTAATCATTATATTTCAGGAGGCAACGCTTCTTGAGGGATTTCATCTAATGGTTCACATATCCCTTGATCATTGCAGTCTATGAGACCGTAATTTCTTTTACGCGTTTTGTTGAACAGTTTGAGTGCATTGTCTATACTTTTCCATTTCACACGTAGGTCTACGAAGTCGCTCTCAATGACAAGATTTGACAAAGATCTCCTTTCTATCATGATTGATGTAGGCAGGTCGTGGAATCCAATTGAATGTTTCTAAAGCATTTTTATCAAATCCATATTGTGCATATCCTGCGATCATACTTCTTTTAGGATCCCACGTGCTCTGCCTATACTTCCACGATGTGTTTATTGGTCCACCAGAGCAATTTCAATCATAATATCTGAAAAGAATTTCCCCTTCCATCATGCTTTGACAGAAGTCCATACCCTGTTCTTAATCACCCATTCAGCACAGGAAGGGAAGACTTTGGCATAGGTTTTGGTTTTTTGCCTTACACCAGCTAATTGTATTTGCTCGAAAGTTTTAAAAGCCTTTTTCAAACCATCTTGTGAAATCCTGCAATCATTGCATTCCCTGAGGTGACAGTTCTTTGAAGGATTTTGACATGCTAGCCAAAATCGCCCCTTCTGTTACGCTCTAAACCCATACTCTGTTCTTAAGCACCATTTTGGCATAGGCAGGGAAGACATTGGCACAGGGTGCTCACCAAGGTTGAGGAGTTGGTCTTTACATAGCTAGTCACGCCATTTTGGCACGAGCTGGGAGCACACTGGCAAATGTGAATTGAACGGGTTGGAGGCTTGTTCATTGCATTTGGTGAAACACTATATGAGATTTTGTCAAATGTGAAACACTTAATATTTTTCGTCTAATAACCTACATTTTCAAGAACGCACTTTCACAAAGTAAAAAAAAAAAAAGTCCACTCTTTCATCCCTCACAGGCAATTTGCATTTGCCACAGGCACTAAGCATATTAACATGTATGTCAAGCACAAAAGTTTGATAAATGCTCATAAAGTGTTTGACTACATGAAAGAATGATATATATATATATAGAGAGAGAGAGAGAGTTTGTGGGTAAAGAAGAAGCATCAAAAGCTAAAATATATATATTTACTACAATCCTTTAGAATTTATAGTATACTGAAAATTCTCCCTTCCATTTGATTCAGCCTTTAAAAAAAATTGATTTTATTTTATTTTTAAAAAAAATTGTGCACGGCCATATGACTATTAAATTAAAGCACATGCAGAGCTAATGCACAGTGTACACGTTCACATGGTGTACATCCATGCTGGTTTGATTGTGGCTACATGTGTGTGTGTGTCCTACACATGTCACACATGAATGCATGTAGATACATGGGGAAATTTGTGGCAGTTTCTAAAATACTCTAGGAAGTATTATATTTTTATATATATCTAGTGTATGATGTTTCTCTCTTTAACCATGATATTTCTTAGCATTTGAAGGCCAGATTTGAATGGATTACTTTAAGGGAATAAAAGTGTATATCTTGTATTGCTTTAGCACTTGAGTTGACCTATTTGGTACATGAACCAACTCCTACCCAACATCCATCAGCCATTTGCTACTTTCAGTCATTACAACCTTAACAAAAACTTATGCACAAATTATCTCTTGAATGATTTCAAATTGTGATAAATTTTCTTTGTAGCTTAGGGAAGAGGACCCAGTAGTGGTGCACCCTAACTTCACGCCTCTCAAAATCAATTTCGAATCACTACAAAATTTTTAGAGTAGCTTACTTGGCAATGCCCTCGCTTATAACTATTCTTTTGTGGATCTCTAAGAGATAATTTACCATCTACCTCATAAAAAAAAATTATCAATGTCAACGGTATTAGCGGAATTGATTTACTTCTCCATCACAAGCAATCCTTACATCCTCAACAAATAGACCCTATCTATTGTACTTGTCATCTAGGGGCTTCTCATCATGTCTATATGTGAGATCTTTAACCTTTTTTCTAAAGGAGGAATTATTACCTTATCCTCCCTTTAGTATCATAACATCTATGAGGTGTTTTAACTTAATCATGTTACCAATTGTAGGGATTGACATGAAACTGTAATTTTCACCTATGAGTTTTAATAGGTTAGATAGAATTTTCCCTATCTTTTACTTAATATTGATGTAATGAATTAGACCATTGAAAATATATTTCATATGGAAGCACATCCTTTGAAATAATGTGGGAATCAATTATTATACCTTCAACTTATATGAGAGTTTTCTTTGAATATAGCTCTAAGTTATCTACTAGAATCAAGTGCATAAGAACCATGTGTTTCTTGTGAATTCTATTATGCTATAGGGTACACTTACCACTACAATTACACTATCATAATTATTGACATGAAGCTCTCTAAAAGTAATGTGTAGTGAGATTGTAGAGTGAGTCTCTAATTTGTAAGGGGAGGAGGAAAACTCATGGTCATACAAATAGCATTAGTGAAGTATGATACCATGTAAAAGTTCCCTTTGACTTGACCCTTGAAAACTATTATTTCAATGTTGCTATTTAATCATGTCCCTATAATTTGGGATAACCTCCTTTTCCATAATCATGAGTAGGGGAACCTAAGATGTATTCAAATCTTAATAGCATCTTTCTCACAAATAGGTTCCATATTAAAAATCATTTCTTAATTATCATATCATCTTACATTGAAAGCTTAAGTATCCTTTCCAGTTTATGTTTACGAATAACTTGAAGTGAATTATTTGTATGAATAATCAGGAATGTGAAAGTATGAGTGAGTAATTTGGTTTGTGAATGTATGCAAAGACGCCGCATGGTTGAATCTTGTTTCTACTCTATAAATTGTTAGAAGAATCCTAAGAATTAGATAAATATTATTATGTGGGATTAGAATTCTAAGTATGAAATATAAAATTTGCTTGAGCTGCCTTGGTCGATAACACTCTTTTCATAATATAAAATTATATAGATAATATCTAATTTATGAATTAGCAAGCTTGTTAAGTTTATCTGTTCATCAAAAGTCATATTGCTTCCCAAGGATTATTTAGAATTTGTTCATATTGTATTTGGAATTGTATTTGAAGAACAAAGTTATCAATTAACCCTAATTTTATGAGTGGTCTTAACACTATTAGTTTTGTATATGTTGATATTGTTCTATATATGATACTTGCTTAAGCTAGTTGTTCCCGTTAATGTCCTATAAACTAGTATCTTTTCTTTATGCAAGTTCTTCTTTCAATTTAGTTAGGTAAAGTCTATTGAAATAATGATTACCATGATGCTCATTTGGAAAACACTTCAAGCATACTAACAGAAAATGAGGTTTATTGACATGCGAGTATAGATCGGGGAGGACATGTGAAATGTCAGATAGGGCAACTAGGTCGATCTAGAAATGCTATCTATCATATGCTCTCACCTCACCCTCGCAGATCGTGGTGAAAGTACTAGGGGATCAGGAACGGACTTAGTCACAAAAATTACCTAAGTTGGCATGGGGGAATAAATTAGATTTCATGGGTAGACACCTTATAAGGATTCTTCCACACTAGGACTAACTGACAAACACCCCTTTAGGTGTTTGTGGTAGTAGATTAACTTATGTCCTTGTTTCACCGAGTGGGTGGCAGTTGACGAAGAACTATCTGGGGCAGAGAATAACCCTAGAAAGGGCTGGGTACCCGCTCACAGTTACATCAAACATAGTGCAAAATAAAACTACATGTTCGCATTCCCCGCGTTAATCACATCCTAAGGAGGGGGCCTTGATCCCATGGATACAGGGTATGTAGGCAGTCTGGACGGTGAAAGATGCCCCCAGTACTCAGGTCCCCTGGATGTAGAGTCCTACAATTAGCATCATAATCTTAATTCTCTGCGTAGTGATTACTAAGTTGTGTTAACATGAGATTGTTAAGTTAATTTTGTGCAGGTGATAAGGATACAGTTACTAGAGGAGAAGCAAGCTATCGAAAATAAATGCAGGATGTAATGCATGACTTAAAGTATGAATTGATCCGTTGTGCTTCTAGGTTATCTTACATAATACACCTTCTCTCGTAATGTACTCTCTCTTCACTAGATTTAAAATTAGTGATCTTTTAAGAACCTGATGATTCTAGGAAACTAAATTTCAAGTTTCATCGCATTGCCATAGCATACATTAAGCACTTCTGGAAGAATTTCACATTTCCTACATCTGTCAGATCAAAAAATTTATTCATTGGTATGTTTGAAATCAGAGTTTAATGTTATTTGATTTAGGATGAGTCGGGTCTTGGTGCGCATTGTATCATAATCATGGAAGATGTTTTATTTTCTGATGTAAGATATATTTTCACTTGTTTACCATGTAATTGGCGTAAGATTCATTTGTTTTGAATTAAGGTTCTTACCTTAGGCGCAGTTTGTTTCGGAGTTTGGTTGTTATAACTTTTGCAGAGCCATTTCAACTGGCAGACCGCCCAAGAAGACTATGATTTCTCTATTTGCAGCAATACAAATGATGGGCGCAGCAGATGAAAGGAATATAACGACAGGATAGCATAGAACCCATGAAGAGAATGTGTAGTCGGTTATGATTTAAAGGAATTAAAGGCCGTGGTAAACTCACTCAAAAAAAATAAAAAAAAACAAACTAAGCCTTAAAGTTTAAGTTTACTTCATTACAGTTTTGGATGCCTAGAGAAGGAGGTGCGCCGTGGGAATATGTGAAGGTATGTTATATTTTAAAAAATAAAAGTCTTTTGTTTTAACTTGAAAAGCAACGCCTCAGCTAGAGGGCGGCCAGAGGAGAGAAAAGGTGCAGCGTTTAGAAAGGAAGAACATTGAAGTTGAAAAATTTTTATCAAGGACAAAATGGAACCGAGGGGTCGCGGCTTCTCACATTCTGTACTAATGCAAAAGACATAATTGGAAGAGGAAGTAGTGACACATAGTAAATAAAACTTTCTGTAGCACATGAAAGGTTCACTACCAAAGTGATTGGGGAGAATGAAGTGGCAGATTGGTGGGCAGAGAAGCTGGTTTTAGAGTGGAGCGGCTGGATTGTGATAAAATATTGAGGAAATAATAAACAGAACAAATATGGCAACATATATTATTCATCAAAGATATTACAAATTTATAGTTGGAGTCAAACTCAACAACATCCTATAAATTTGGAATCTAACATGACACCTAACTGGGTTCCTAGACATCAAATTTAACTAACAATGACACATCTACACATTTAATTGACAGCACAAATGAAATTGTCAGCACATACTCTTACAGTTATTCATTAATCTCTAACATCCCCTCTTAATGAATAACTTAAAATAACTCCAACTCTCACATGAACACAACATTGCTCCTTTGAAATCTTATGCACCACTCCTCCTCCAACACCATAAATGGAGGCATGTCAAGGAACCCATATTTCTTCTGACAACCTTTTTTCAATGTGCTTTGATGATCTCAAACTATCTAAGAATATCATCAAATGCTATGTCACTTAAACAACAAATTCAATCTCTCCTATTTTTGGTTTCTCACATACTAACAATGACAACCTTTGCATCATTTTCATCTACAGTTTCTCCAATACTTCTTTTTATGTCTTCATACATCGTAAAATGACGTCCTCCATTCCTCATAAAAATAGAATTGAAAAGAGCAAAAATAAAATCATTGAGATCCATGAGATCAAACTTGTGGCGTCAATTGGAACCTCCCAAATTGGTGCAGCCAACCAAGAAAGCGGTGGCACAGGAGCTGCATCCACCCTATAGCTGTGGCCATAACTCGAGGGACTGACAAATCCCATTGAACAGCATGGACAGGGTCTGAGTAGGCATCGCATCAGCAGGAACTGCAGCAAAAGTAGGCTCTCTCACTGGGTATTAGTAGTATCTGCACCCCATTCATCTGCACCAAGAGCAAAATCAGGAGTATAGTTAGGCTGAGCAACCTCCTTTGCAGCAGCTTCTTCTCAAACTATGAACAGCTTCACTCAAACACAGTAAAACTTTGCAGCTCCAACGAGCATTACTACTTCACCTCTTCCTGTAAAAAATCTTTAAAAAATCCAAGCGTCCACACACCTCATTCACAGCCTTCTCAAAATGCTATCATCTACCTAGGCACTCCTATGATGGAGTCATGCACAGTCTATCTCTGATACCATGATAAAATATTGAAGAAATAATAAATAGAACAAATATGACAACATATATTATTCATCAAAGATATTACAAATTTATAGTTGGAGTCAAACTCAACAACATCCTATAAATCTGGAATCTAACATGACACTTAACTAGGTTGCTTGACACCAAACTTAACTAACAATGACACATCTACACATCTAATTGATAGCACAAATGAAACTACCAGCACATACTCTTACAGTTATTCATTAATCTCTAATAGATTGAACATAGGTCAATTTTGTGAGTTGAAGACTAGTCTTTAATTATATGGCGGATGTTGTATATGTTCTGAATATGAAAATCAATAAGAATCTATAGTTATATTTCTGTTGCAATTCTTGTGAATTAGATTTATGCAGAGTGTTATTTGTGTGTTTTGAGTTTGTTTGGAAGTATTGTGCGTTTGCTGTGAGCTAGAGTCTGTCTGTGTCAGATTAGTTTGGTGAGATCTTTTCATCTTTTTATTTTGTTTTCGCTATTCTTTTATTCAATTGGAAGTGTTGTTAGCAATAAAATAGGACTAATTTATTTCATATTTTAACATATAAAAATAGTGTTTTAAAAAAATTTGATAATACCTTGAATAGATTTATTTAAAAAACTTCAAGACTTGTCTCTTCATTTTTTTTGGAGCTAGTATAAGTATTGCAATATAATATTCTTACAAAAGTAAGGCGACCTTACATCCCAGTTTAACCATTTGTGCTCCCTACAAATGGATGAAGCTTTTTTTTGGTTTTGCTATCCCTTTACTCAATTGAAGGTGTTGTTAACAATGAAATAGGAATTTTGATTTGATGAAAAAAAAATTATTTTATTTCATATTTTAACATATACAGATAGTGTTTTAAAAAGATAATGTTTTAAAAAGAATATGATAATCTTGAATATATTTATCCAAAAACTTCAAGACTTATCTCTCCATCTTTTAGTGGAGCTAGTACAGCTATTGCAATATAATATATTCTTTCAAAAGTGGGGGCGACCTTACATCCCAGTTTTAGCCATTTGTGCTCCCTACAAGTGGATGGAGCTTTATTTTTTCCCCGTTAATTTAAAATAAAAAAATCATGGGCTAAAACTAGAAAATCAGTAAATCTCTGGAATTTAACTTTCAATTTTATTCTCTTAATCATTTTGAAATTGGGAAATAAGATGGACAACTATCATGCAAACTTTCCATAAATCTAAGAAATATTGTAATCTAATTTAAATAGGAGTGGTCTTGTCTAACGTCTGTTGTTTAGTTGATGGTTGGGCAATTGCAGATGATGAAGATGGTTAAAAGGGGCAAGACAGATGGTGAAAATGGTTGCGTTACAGAAATTCCAGAGGATCTCATAGTAGAAATACTTTGGAGACTCCCCTTGAAGAAACTTGTGCAAATCAAAGTTGTTTGTAAGCAGTGGCGTAGAATCATCTCCACTAGTCAACTGTTGAGCAATATGAGGGAGTAGCATAATATGGACAGGTGCCTCATTATCTACCATGACTATGGTGGAGAGTTATATGTAGTGTTTGACATCGTTGAGCAGCAACTGTTCAACAACAATATATTAGGTCTCTTTAAGTCATGGAGAGTTAGAGCTGCAGGCGGTGGTCTTTTGCTTCTTTTAAATCAAAAAAGTGGGATGTTGAGAGTGTTGAATCCACTCATGATGCTGAGATTAATGTTGATTCAAGAGCCAACACATACCAGGTAATTGATGTTTTAGACATTGGCAACTCGATTCAAAATTGAAAGTTGGAGCTCCTTATATTTGTTCTTTTTCTAACTAGAATTTTATTATAAATGTAAGTAATGTTAAAACAATGGAACAGCGAAAAGCAAAAAGAATAGTAAACAATCACACAGTGCAAAGATATTTAATGTGGTTCACCATATGTATGGCTACATCCACAAAGTAGGGGAAAACTCTTATATTTATGTGATCTCAGATATGTTTACAACAGCATATACTTATGCTTATATAGATTACAATATCCGCCAAGAGAAAGAACTGAACAATGAAGAGTCACCACAAAAGGACGAGGTGACCGTTGGGTTTCATATCCAACAATCTCCCACTTGAAACCCAATGACTATTGCAAACATTCAGAGCTATTCCCCTACTTTAAGCCTATTGTCAGAGTTTGACAATGCCGAGAGAAGCACGGCAAAATTCAAACTTCTCTCGAGGTACAACATTGGTCAATGCATCAGCCGGATTGATCTTGGTGTCGATCTTTTGAACTTGGAACTTGCCTTCTTCAATCATGCTATGGATGAAATGATACCTTAGCTGAATGTGTTTGGTTCTGTTGTGAAATGCTGTATTCTTGGCCAAATGAATAGTGCTGCTACTATCACAAAAAAGTGTTAAAGCTTGCTGTTTGGAACCCAATTCAGTAAAAAAATGCTGCAACCAAACCATTTCTTTTGCTCCTTCAGTGAGGACAATGTACTCAGCCTCAGTAGTAGAAAGAGCAACTACTTGTTGCAATCTTGAGACCCAGCTGATAGCTGTCCCGGCAAAGGTGAAAACATAGCCGAATGTAGACCTTCTTTTATCCAAGTCACCCACCATATCAAAATCAATGAAGCCTTGTAGCTATGCCACTTTCCCACCAAAGCATAAGGCATAATCTAAAGTGCCTTTTACATACCTCAATATCCACTTCACAACTTCCCAATGAGTTTTTCCGGGATTACTCATGAGCCGGCTCACAACTCCCACTGCTTGGGAAATATCAGGACGGGTGCATATCATTGCATACATAAGACTTCCCACGGTTGAAAAATATGGAATGTTCTTCATGTAGTCTTGTTCTTCTTATGTCTTGGGGCACAATGCTGAAGATAAGTGAAAATGATCGGCAAGTGGAATTCTAACCGGCTTAGCACTTCTCATATTGAATCTATCCAAAACTTTTTCAATATATTTTTGCTGAGACAATCTGATTTCTTTCTTCTTTCTATCTTGAATGATGGTCATGCCAAGGATCTTCTTTGCTGCCCCAAGGTCCTTCATTGCAAATTTGTTTCCCAAGAGTTTCTTTAAATCAGCAATGACTCTCATGTTAGTGCCGGTAATGAGCATGTCGTCAACATAGAGTAGCAATAAAACAAATTCACCACTTGGCAAGACCTTGTAGTATAGACATGGATCAGATTCAAAACGTATGAACTTATTTTCCATCATGAAGTTATCAAACTTGATGTACCACTGCCTTGGGGCTTGTTTCAGCCCGTATAAACTCCTCCTTAATCTGCAAAACAGATTTTCATGCCCTTGCTTGACAAAACCTTCTGGCTGATGCATGTACAATTCCTCTTCTATGTCACCGTGGAGAAATGCGATTTTGACATCGAGTTGCTCAAGCTCAAGGTCATAAATTGCTGTCAAACCCAAAATGGCTCGAATTGTGTTCATCCTCACGACTGGTGAGAAAATCTCATTGAAGTCCACTCCCTTTTGTTGATCATATCCTTTCATAACAAGTTTGGCCCTGTAGCGTTTTGTGCCACCTTCTTCCTCTTTGATTCTGTAGACCCACCGATTCTTCAAAGCTTTGCGATCAGGTGGAAGCCGGACCAGATCCTAAGTATGATTTGCCATTAGTGACTCCATTTCATCCTTCATTGCAGCCATCCACTTCTCACTGTCACTATCATTACAAGCCTCTCGAAATGTATTTGGTTCTGATAGATCAGCAACGAGCAATTGGTAGTCATCAAATTTTGGAGGAGGTTTCCTCTCCCTGGCAGACCTCCTCAATGGAGGAATTTGTCCCTGCAGACTACCCTGTTCTTGTGCAATATTCCTCTGTTGTTGATTATGCTGTTCAACATCAATTTTCTATATGTCCTTTTCCCTCTGTATTTCCTGTGAATTCCTTGTTGTTGGCGTAGGCTTTGAAGACAAATGCTCTGTCTTTTGATTCCATGTAGAATCATTTCCTACTGCATCAAAATGCCAGAGATGCTGCGTGGCAGTCAAAGGAGTTTGAAAATGTTGTGGGTTCACAGTTTGTACTAGCTGCATTGAACATTTAGCTTGTACATTCTTTTTAAACTGCTAACCTCCTTCCTGAGGCTGCAGGTGAGGGAAGCCAGGCGGTTGATGGAACAGTAATGGCAAGACATTTAGAGGGGCGTTTGATCTCTGTGGACCATCCTCAGCCCACGTGCGAGTAATTTCCCCTATATTTTGTTTGCCAATATATGTAGTCTGTATTAAACTTTCAACTGGCACCGTTGAACATTCTACAAGTTGCGTTGGGGGAAGACTTGAACATTTCCTTGTGCATCTCTGTTCAGGCGAAGTGACGAAGTAGGCACTAATGCTGAATTTGAAATTCCATTTGTATCTGATGCCAGTTTTGGATGTGAAAACTGCGTATCACACCCAAATCATCAACTGATATATACTCTTTATTTTGTCTTTGTTGTGCTTGCAGGGCTGGGAACACTTTTTCGTTGAATACCACATCACGACTGTGAATGATTTGCTTTGATACAGGATCCCACAACCTGAAACCGTATTGCTCTTCCCCATAACCGACAAAGATGCATCGTTTGGATTTGAAATCCAATTTTGTTCGCTTTTCTTTTGGAATGTGAGCGAACGCTTTGCAGCCAAAGACTCGAAGGTGATTGTAGGAAATCTTCCTTTCAAACCATTCTTCTTCCGGAATATCAAAGTCTAGTTTGGTGGAAGGACTTCAGTTGATCAAATAAACTGCTGTGTTAACTACCTCAGCCCAGAATTCTTTACTCAAACTATCATTTGAGAGCATGCTACGTGCCCTCTCTAGAATTGTGCGATTCATCCTTTCAGCTGTACCATTTTCCTGAGGTGTAAATGGTACAACCTTGATGTGCTGAATGCCGTTATCTGCACAGTAAGCATCAAAATCTAAAGAGCAAAACTCCCCCCCATTGTCAGTTTTAAGACATTTAATTTTGCTCCCAATTTAATTTTCAGCAACAACCTTAAAAATTTTAAATTTTCAAACACTTCTGATTTTCTGTTGAGCATATAGACCCAAAGCTTACGGGTACAATCATCTAAAAAAGTTACAAAATAGTTTGCTCCTCCAATGAGGGTTACCTCTGTGGGACCGAAAACATCCAAATGTACGAGTTCCAAGGGTCTTGCCTTCTTGTCGTGTCTAGTTTTGGAGAAGCTGGCCCGCCTTTGTTTCCCATAAATGCAATACTCACATAGTTCTAAATCTGCTGATTGTAAACCAAAAAGTTGGCCTCTTTTGAGCAATACTTCCACTCCCTTTTTGCTCATGTGGCCAAGTCTCCTATGCCATAGTTCTATCCCGCTGTCAACTACGGCCATCACCGCTCCCACTTCAATGATACATTCGAGCACATAAAGAGATCCTAATTTACTACCTTTTGCAACAACTAAAGCACGTTTGGTTACTTTCCAAATGTTGGAAGAGAAAGTGATGTTGCAGCCTTGCGCATCAAGTTGTTCAGCTAAAATCAAGTTCCTCTTAAGTTTAGGAACATATCTGACATCATTTAGTAGCCACTTGCTTCCATTCTTTAGTTGCAGCAATATGTCACCTTTGCCGACAATCTCGCACGGCTCATTGTCTCTGAGATAAACTTTGCCAAAATTTCCTTCTTGATATGTTTGGAAGGCATCCCAGTTTGAAGTTGCGTGAAAGGAGGCACCAGAGTCTAAAATCCATGAGTCAGATTCAGCTTCACTTGTTGCCAAGACAAGAGCTCCTCCATCATCTTCAAGAGTCGTGTTAATCTCATTTTCTTTCAGCTATTTTTGGGCTTTCTTGTAACACCAAAAATCCTTCTTGACATGTCCATCTTTCCTGCAAAACCAGCAACCTTATTTCCATCCTCTTGACTTTGATCTCTTCACTGATTTAGATCTTCTCCTATTTTGTTTTCCTCGATCTTGGGTTCTTCCCCTATTGCATAGAATCAAGGCTTCACCAGATATTTTATTTTGTCCTCTCCTCATGTCTTCGTTGAGGAGGGTGGCAGTGACATCGTCAAATCTTAACATTGCTTTCTTTTCCTTGTCTTCGGATCCTTTTCTCCCAGGTGCTGAATTGCTAATCGTCATCACAACATTATCCCAGTTGTCGGGAAGCGAGCATAGGAGTAGCATAGCCTTCATCTCATTATCAAAATTGATTTCTACAGAAACTAGTTGGCTGATTGCAATGTTAAATTCGTTCAAGTGATTTGAAAATCCTTTTCCCTCTTTCATTTTCAGATTGAATAACTTCTTTAACAAGAAGACCCTATTGGTTGCGGATGCCGTCTCATACATGTTGCAAAGCTTGTCCTAAATCTGTTTTGCCAAAGTTTCTGTTGCAACATTAAATAAGACACTGCTGGACAGTGAGAGGATAATTGTAGCAGCTACTTTTTGATCCATCACATCCCATTCGTCATCTGTGATTTTCTCTGGTTTTGTTGTTTTTCCTTTCAGCGTGATAGCTAAGTCTTTTTGAATTAGCACGGCACGAATTTGCAGCTTCCAAAGCCCAAAATTCTGTCCCGAAAACTTCTCTACTCTCCACTTGTCCACTTCTTCCATTTCTTCAAAATTCATCACGAATTTCTCAACCAGCTCCTTACCCAAGCTCTATTACCAATTGTTAAAACAATGGAACAGCGAAAAGTAAAAAGAACAGTAAACAATCACACAGTACAAAGATATTTAACGTGGTTCAGCAAATGTATGGCTACATCCACAAAGCAGGGGAAAACTCTTATATTTATGTGATCTTAGATATGTTTACAATAGCATATACTTATGCTTATATAGATTACAATATCTGCCAAGAGAAAGCGCTGAACAATGAAGAGTCACCACAAAAGGACAAGGTGACCGTTGGGTTTCATATCCAACAAGTAAAGCATAAACCATGTTGACTATAACTAAATTTTGTTTGTATCAGGTAATTGTTATTGGCAACTTTACTCGCCAAAAACTACATATTCTCATATACAGCTCCGTTCAAAGGTAATGGGAAGTCACAGTTGTTAGTGACAATCTGTATGTTTGGTGCATTAGAAATATAGCAATATGGAATCAAATGGTGTATTGTTTTTCTTGGAGTAGAAGATATTGATTTTCCATCAACCTAACAGGAGAAGGGAGATCTATGAAAGTTGTGCCAAATGCTACAACAATAAGCAGTGATGACTCATGGCAACGGAATCGATGCGATCCAATTACGTTGTACAAAGATTGCATTACTATGGTGAAATACAAGCCAATATACAACCCAACATCTGTTGATATATTTAAGTTCAAAGATGATGAGGAAAGCAGTGGTTGGCAACATCAGTCTCAAATAATATTATCCATGCAATCAAATACAGTTCTACCATTCCTTACAGGGTCTGGACCTGCACCTTTCGTAAGTCGGGCAGTAACGATGCAGATGGTATGTGGGTGATAACAGAGAAAGAACAGATGACGTCTCTCCACTTGGATGGTATTAACACCCTTTGTCCACCATGGCGAGTCTATCCTATGCCGATCAGGATTTCCAAAAATTTTATTCCTGTATCTTTAAACCATTCTGCTTGTCCTTAGATTTATAGATCGTTATTAATGTTAAGAGGCAATTTATAGTGGCAGCACGGGTGGAGTGTAATGGCGTGAGTGTGTTAAAAAACACTTTGGGTGGAGTGTAATGGCCTGTGTTAAAAAACACTTTTATTTTAAAATTGATGGTATTTACATGACAAATTATTAATATTTAATAATTACACTGAGAGGCATTCCAAAATTCATAAAATGTGTAAATAAATAAATTTGTGGAAGCCAAATGGATTAAAAAATAGAAAAACTTGGGCAATTATGGAGTGAAATCTTTATCACGTTAAACTTGGGCAGTTATGGAATGAAATCTTTATTACGTTTGAAGAATATGAAAAGTCTTGCAGCATAGTCTCTTTAAATTGAGCATATCAAATATTCTAAGTACAAGTAATTTATAAATGCCAACAAATTGGAAGATATCTCTCAACATACTATAGATATATTTTTTAAAATATAAATATACTAATAAATATTATAAATCCAAAATAAGTAAAATAAAGATATGGACAACTTTGATAATCATCATTCTTCTCATTTTTAAAAGTGTAAAACAAAGTTTATGAGTTAAGAAAGTATTTTGATTTCTTAATTTGACATTTTTTTTTAATTGGTCAATATGAAATAATTAAAAGTAAATAAAATACTTAAAAGTAAATAAAATAACTTCAAATTAATATTAAACAAGAACATGATTTTAAACAAATGCCACGTTACCTAAAAGTACTTTATGGCCGATAATAAGTCTCTTTCAAAACATATAGAAGTGTACGGTTTAAACAAAGACACGATTTTAAACAAGTGCCAAGATAGTGTTGTACTTATAGTATGTGTTTTAGTTGTAATTATAGTTGTTTTAATTTTAATTTTTTAATTCATTAGGTAAACTTCAAACCAACTAAATGGTTATTATTTATAGTTATAATATTAATTATATTATTGTATAGACAAATTGGATTCAAATAATGTTAAACAAATAAATTTTTTTAAAGCCAATATAAATATTATAACAAAATTGTAATATTTATAGTCTACTTTATAATTTTATTTTAGTTTATTTGTTTTTATATAGTATTATATTATATTTTTAAAAATAATAATATTTGTATGGCGATAACAAGTCTCCTTCAAAACATATAGAAGTGTAGGGTTTAAACAAAGACACGATTTTAAACAAGTGCTGCTTTACCTGCCTTGTAGTGTTGTAATTATAGTATGTGTTTTAGTTGTAATTATAGTTTGTTTTAGTTTTAATTTTTTAATTCATTAGGTAAACTTCAAACCAACAAAATGGTTATTATTTATAGTTATAATATTAATTATATTATTAATATTTATTATAACACTTAGATATATTATTTTAATTGATATTATAGTATTATAATATTGTATAATATTAATTGATAATATTTGACTTAAATTTCTTCTTAGAATAAATATTTGTTGTATAGACAACTTGGATTCAAATAATGTTAAACAAATAATTTTTTTAAAACCAGTATAAATATTATAACAAAATTGTAATATTTATAGTATACTTTATATTTTTTTAGTATAAATATTAATTAAATAGTATAATTAATTATTCATTGATAATAAACAATGTTTATATTATAAATATGATAATAATATATCTATATTACATTATTCTAATATTATAATATGTTTATATAGTATTATATAATTTTTTAAAAATTTGAGCCAATGACAAGATTGATGATTGATTTTTCAATAATATTTGTAAAGGAAAAAATTAATATTTGTTTAACATTTAAAAAAATACTCTCTTGTCATTGGTTTATTCAACAAATATTTGCATATAGATTTAGGAAAAATTTAATATTTGTTTAACGTTTAAAAAATACTTGTCATTGGTTTATTTTGGATAGAATAATTACTAGATAATAAAAACTCTGCCACTCATTTCCATAAGCCAATAGGATGCGCATTAATCACCCTTATTGGGTAAAAGTTTTCTGCCAATTAGAAAAGAAAAATATTTAGTGAAAATGTTATTGAGAATAAACAAGCACCTTCATATTGATATCTCTCATTTTCTAAATATTAAAATTTAATTTATTTCTTTTTTCACTGAATGTTGTTTTATAAAAATAATGTGTCCTAAACTAATAGTTTGTAACACTATATTTTATTAGATTTCATTTTGTTTTCTGCACAATGAATTAATGAATTTTTTTTTTTATAATTTAAAACTGGTAAGGGCCAGCTCCCGATATATTAAGTCAAAAAAGAGTATAGATTTCATGTCCATGCTTTCAAACTAGACCCATACAAAGAACTAATATGCTGAAAACCAGCGTCTCCTTTGCCCCTAACTATATGACAAAAGCTGCTACTACTATCAACTACTACTATCAGCTATCAGTTCCCTAACCCCTAAGTATGACTGCAACAAAAAACTAAGAAACCTTCTTTACAAGTATGAACAACTACAAAAAACCAAAGTGATGACTATCACCTACCAACTCGCCTGACTGCAAAAGAGTGGAACAAACACAAAGGGCCTAGCTTGCCCTTAACCATTCAGCAACCCCGACCATGACCACAACCACGACCACACACTGCACCGCACCCCGCAAAGGAGCTCAAGCTTCCAAAAGTCATCCCAGGAACCAGTTATGGGCTTGAATCTACCGCCTTCTTCCTCATCTACCTTGCATGAATAGCACGAACCTTGACTAGGCAATCCATTCTACATTTCCTATGGGCTGGGCCTTAAGCAATTTCCTCGACGTCCCTTCCATCTTCTTCTATCAAGTCTTCCCTACAATCTAGGAGCAACGGCAACTCCATATCCCCTTTCTCCCCTTCGATATCACTGTCAATGAGCACCCGGAAACCTTCTCTTGCCAAGAAGTCACCCATCTAGTCTATCGACGGGAGCAAGAGAATTTTTGCAATTCTCTGAAGGAATTCCAAATTCCGGTCTAGCGCCCCCAACCTTTCCTCCAACTCATCCGCATCCACTGAAAAGATTAGTGGGAACCTTTGGACCTCTTTTGACCCCCAGCCTTTCCTCAAATAATACTGATGTGGCAACAGGATCTTTCCATCAGTTCCAATGTTGTCCAGCACCGCATCAATCTCCCCCAAAACTGCATGTTTAAATAGCCTCTGGCACAAGTTTTTAACCTTTGGCTTTGGCATGCCTCTACTTAGAGCAAGTGCCAAGACCATCACTGGGATATCTGTGTTAACCCGGTGCCTATGGTAAGACCATAGGAATTCCTGCCCCAGCACCTCGTTTACCGAGTGCAGCACTAACTCATGCTTGACAGAAAGGAGCCCTTAGAGCCTCTTGTCTATAACTACTCCAAGGAAAGCTACCATAGTCACCGAGGATTCGAGGCATATCAGAATATCCATGGCTTCTATGCTTCTATGCTTACCAGTTCAACTACTCCAACCTTTGCTTTCTGTCTTGCTTCTCGTGGCTATATAAGACGATAAGCACCACTTCCAATAATGCCTCATTAAAATGCCACACAAGCTACCACTACCAGTCTGTACTTTCCCCACCGAAATCTCATTATGAGAAGTCAAGCAAAACACCTTGGAATAACTACTTTCCAATTCTCAAGAGAATTACTTGTCCTTACCACGCTCGGAGATCTGCCATACAATCTACCCTTGAGTCTCGAGCACCTCACACAACGTTGGCTTGCAAGTTGCTATCACAGTTGTACCTTCTAACACTAGACCACCTCACTTCCACCTCGATGCCCAACACCACCGTCACTCCACACCACGTTGAACTTCTATTTCGCTGGCTATTCCAGTCATCCTTTTGTCTCCCAATGCCCCTTCTTTTACCGACTCATTAGCCAAGGTGTTTCCCTCTCTGTATGTGTGGCTGATGCAGAATTCTAAAAAGGAATCAATGAGTCCTCTAATTGGAGCAAGCCAATAGGGAAGAGTCTAGTTAAGAGTAAAATTACTTCAGATTGCATTTACCGTTAGCAGCGAATCTCCCTCCAAATGTAATTTCACCACCCCCAAATCTTTTCCCATTTCCAACCCACTTAAAGCCACTCTGAATTCAGTAATATTATTTGTGGCCTACCCTATGAAGAAAGCCCTTTGGTCCAAAATTTTCCCATCAAAATCCCTGGCCACACACCCTATACCAGCCCTACCTAGGTTTCCCAAACTGGCTCCATCAAAGTTCACTTTTACCATCCCTCTTCCAGCTTCTGCCACACTGTTTGCCTTCAGATTGCCACCTTCTTTGATGCGCAGTTGTCACCTACAACTAGGGGATACTCAATCCTACAAAGTTATTAGTTAGCTCAATATTCCTATTATTGAAACTATTTTTTGCTAGAGGTCTATTTTTGGCCACCGAATTAACCAGTTCTACAATAGCCCTTTCAATTTTTCCTGCCAGTATTTCCCTTCCCATGGCCTGATCCTTGAAGGTTCTTCGGTTCCTTTCTTTCTAAACCTCCCAATAAATTGTTGATGGTACAATTTGCCAGATGTTGCTTAAAGCACCCTTGTTATTTTTTTGGGGCCACGTCAAGATCCATTCTGATAGATTCTGAGAGAAAGAGGTCTAAAACCCTAGTTTCCTTACTACTTTTTTCCAACAAAACTCTGTATAAAGGCATCTCAGCAATAGGTGATCTACAAACTCCCTATCTCTTTTGCACAAAATGCACCAATTAGGACCCCTATACCCCAATTTCTCCAACCTATCCTGAGTCAAAATCTTGTTTGAGTTGCAAGCCAGAGGAAGACGCCTGCCTTTGGCAAGACATCCTTTCCCCAAAAGAAAGGTTTCAGCCAATGGTGGAATAATTCCAATCCTTCTTTGATAAAGTAGCTGATTTTAACTTTGTATTCCCCATCTTCTGATGCAGCCCACCTTACAACATCCTCCCCTACTGTGTTTGGAATCTTTCTTTCACCTAGTATTATTTTGAGTGCCTCTTTCTGATCTTCTAGGGCATTAAGCTCACTAGGGTCCTTCCAATCCCACTGGTCCCCTTCCCTTCTGAAGTTGCTCACCTTAGTGCCCCAAACTCTACTTGTTTCCTCCCTAATTTCTTCCAATTGGGGAATGTCACTCAACTTCAAATGTCCATCCCAAGAATCTTTCCAGAAAGAAGCCTTCATTCCATTGTGCACTTCCCAAGTGACATGATTTACAATAATATCCCTACTATCAAAAATCAAATTTGGGGCTGTAGAACCCCTTAGGGGATTTACTATTTTCATTATGTTCTTCGGGTCCTCTGAGTTCAAGTATATTCTTCTCAAAATTCTAATCCATTTCTGGTTTCCAGAACACAACGACCAAACTAACTTCGCCCCCATCACCAAATTCATGATCCTTAGTTGCCTAACTCTTGCTCCTCCCGCCTGCAGTGATTTACACATCTTTCCCCAAGCTAGCAAAGGGATTTTATTTGTATCATTAGGACCATTCCAAAAAAACTTACACATGATTTTGTTTAGCTGATCTTCTATACTGGCAGGGAATCTCAAACAGGACATTGAATAAACAAGAATTGCAGCCAAAACTGTCCTTATCATAAGAAGCCTACCTGCTGAGGTGAGCCATTTGCCCTTCCATAACTCCATTTTCTTCTTACAACTAGCTACTAGTTTTTCCCAGTAGTCCTTATTTGCACCTGCAAACAAGGGCATACCCAAAAATCTCCCTGAGAAGCTGGCTACCCTTACCCTGAAGATTCTTGTTAAATCCCTCTATAAGCTCGGTTACACATTCAGGAAGTAGACTTTTGATTTTCTCCAATTGACTGCTTGACCCAAAGCATTACTATACCTGTCAAGCAACTCCTTTATCATTCTGGCCTCTGTCCTCATGGCTTGCCCAAATAATATGGTGTCATCAACAAACTATTGATGAGTGCAAGGCTCCACTCCTGGGGTAGCTTCAATGCCTTTCCACACTTCCTCCCTTTTGGCCCGACAAATCCTCCTACCTAGAGCTTCTGCCATTATAATAAAAAGAAAGGGAGATAGGGGGTCCCCCTGTCTAATGCCTCGCGAAGAGCTAAAAAAACCTTTTGCCACCCCATTCACTAGTACTAAGAACCTTGGGGCCTCTATACAACTTTGAATCTAGTCTAGCCATCTATTGTCAAAGCCAAATTTCTTCAGGACTTCTAGCAAAAACTATCTATCTACTTGATCATAGGCCTTTAGGATGTCCAGCTTCAAAACCATACTTGGTAATCTGATTTTCCTAGCGGTGTGAATTGTTTCATGTGCCACTATTATTCCTTCCACTATAGACCTTCCTGGGACGAAGCCACTCTGTTCCTTAGAGATGATTCTGTCGATTACTGCCTTGAGCCTATTTGAGATTACCTTTGTCACTATCTTGTAAAAGGTATTACACAATGAGATAGGTCTGTAGTCCCCCATGTTTATGACTTCCTTTTTCTTGGGTATGAGTGCAATGAACGTGTGATTGAATACTCCCAACATTGTTATTTTCCTCCTTGATTCCTCCACTGCCCTAACCAAATCTCCCTTGACGATTTCCCAACATTTATAGAAAAAGAGGGCTAGAAACCCATCTGGCCCTAGAGCTTTGTCAGAGCCTAGCTGAAATGTGGCCTTCTTAACCTCTTCCACACTAATTTCCTTAAATAGTTCCTTATTCTCTTCTTCTGAGACAATCACTGGAATACCTTCCCAAAAATCCTCTCTCACTCCCCCCTGGCCTTGATCCCTCCTATTAAACAAAGCCTCAAAATATCTAATAGCCTCTTGACTAATCTCTTCCTCACTATTCACTGCCGACCCATCCTCCTTTTCCAACTCATTGATCCTATTCTTGCTTCTATTGACTATGGTCAAATTATGGAAGAATTTTGTGTTCCTATCCCCCTCCTTAAGCCATAACTCCCACGACTTATGTCTCCAATGACACTTTATTCTAGCTAAAATCTCCTCTTGTTTGTTCTTGAGTTCTTTTTCTCTCAAAAACTCTTCCTACCCCATACCCTTAGCTATTACTCTCTCATTGAGTTCTCTTAACTCCTCTTCCACTTTGTCTCTCTCCTCAAAAATATTCTTGAAATGTTCCTTATTTCAGATTTTCAGTTTTGCTTTTATCCCAACCAACTTTTTGTGAAGAGTAAGTAGGCGTGTTTGATTACCTTCCCAGATCTCTCTCCACCATTTGGCAATTAAGTCCAGTAGTTATGGATCTCGAAACCACATTTTTTCAAATCTAAACGGCGAGCCTCCTTTATATTCATCCTCTCCTACCAATAGCTGAATCAGGAAGTGATCCAAACCACTCAAGGGTAAAATCATTGCTTCCACCAAGCTGGCTATTCAGGACTAGATCCTGAATATTAGGAATCTGTCCAACTTTTCTGAGATACTGGTATGACCCAGCCTTCTATTAGTCCAAGTATATACCCCATTTTCAGTCTATATCTCCCTTAACTCGTTAATATCAACAAACTCCTAAAAATCCTGCTGCACCCTAGTCAGAATTCTCATCCCTTCTTTCTTCTCTAAGTTATTCAATGTAGCATTAAAATCTCCCCCGATCAAGATACAATCCTCCTTATATTGATTTAAAAAGTTTGAGATCAATCCCCATACATTTCTTTTTTTGTATCTGTGGGTCCATACACATTGACTATCTTAAATTCCTTATTACTCAAATAAATCCTTATTGGTACTGCCATCTAGTTCTGGTTTGATTCTATCAGTGTGTAGCTTACTTTATCAGAATTCCAGACTATGCCCAAGCCTCCTGAGGCTCCCTCTGATTCCTTAAACACTCCTTCCCATCCCTTCCCCCATCTCATTTTATTATTCTGATCTTCCATACTCCATTTTGTTTCCTGAATAAAAACTATTACTAGTTTATTTGTGTCCATCTAGCACCTGAAGAGGCACCACTTGCTAGGGGCATTTAAGCCCCTTGTATTCCAACTTATTATCTTCATGGCTCCTGGGGAAGGGGCAAATCCTTCCCGTTCCTCAGAATAGTTTGACTGATTTTGGCTTGCCCTTTAGTGATCCCAGCCAAGGCTATTCTTTCCTTGTTGGTTTTCTCCCTCTCTAACTACTGTATTGACCCTAGGAGTCCTTCTATCTGACTGTATTTGCTCCAAACCCCTTCCCTCTAAGATGCCCACTTGAAAATCCTCATAACTCCCCTCCTCTTTTTATTCCACATCAGAACTTCCCAGCTCTACACAGTTTCTATTTTCCACAGCTTCCTGGCAAGTTTCCACCTCTTCCTCATCTTCCCTTAGTCCAATCACTCCCCCCTCCTCCTTCCTCCCTTCCTCTAGCTCCTCTAAGCATGGGGATTCCTCCACTTCCTATCCCTCCCTTACTGGAAGATTATCCATACCCCGCACACTCCTTTTCTCCAGCTGACTATCAACCTTGCTACCTAAGTTAGTAATAAGGCCTTCACCCTTCCCTTCAGACTCCTTCCCTAACCCTTGAATCCAAATTGAATCCTCCAATTCCTTTTCCAAATCACACCTCCTTCCTATTCTCCCCGCAATCTTATGGCGTGATTTCTCTCACCTCCTCATACAGACTAAGCCCCTTTTCTTTAATTTGAGATACGCACTTGTCTTGTCCATGCTCCACCAATTTACAGGTAGGGCATAACCTCAGACATTCTTCCCTTACCACTTCTTGTCTTTAGACTCCTTCTCTAGACTCCAGGTTTATTACCTCTAGAATTCCTATCCCTTGCTCAGTTGCAATGCAAAGTCTGAAATATGTGCCCCTAGCCCAATCTTCCTGGATTTCATCCAAGAACTTGAATTGCCCTAGCTTTCTTCCAATCATTTTGAGTACCTCTATATCCCAATATTCTATGGGGAGATCGTATAGTCGCACACAGATGGAGCTTATTCCTAAACCTTGTTTCCCTGAGTCAAAGTTAGGCTCCCACTCCATAATATGCATTTGTGATCCCTTCAAAAAAAATGGCCCTGCCCTCAGGGCCATACTCCTTTCCTCTTTGGAGGGAAAGATTACTACATGAAATCCATTTCACAATGCCCTAACAACAGCTAAAACCCCCCATGTATCCTTACACCATTTTACAATCTCTTCTCACCTCAAATCCTACTCTCCTCCCCATTTGAAAAACAAACCTTTCTTAAACAATAAAGCCCTAGTTTTATTGTTGGAATCAATCTTAACAAAAATAGTGCTAAGCTCTTGGGGCATACCTTTTTCCTTCGCTCCTTCATCTTTCTTCTCCCTTCCTTGCACTTTGTTCTCCACTACCTTTTTGCTTCCCCCTTCATGAGGGTCAACTACGTGCCAGTGCTTGATTTCATTGAAATCTCTCTCTTTCCTAAACCACCCATTTGATCCTCCCCCCAACCTATTCGTGGCTCTCAGTTCCTTCTTCCACAGTTTGCCCTAATCCACGGAGGTTCTTGGTCATTCCTCCTTACTTGATATGAACTAAACTCTTTTCTATTTCTTCCCCACTTCTGAAAGCCATGTCGATGAATTTCTTTTTTCTTTCTCCCTACAAAAAATGGATGGCACTTGTCCACCTAAGCCCCATTTTGCCATACCCATTGTGGTTTGTAGGGATTGTTCCACATTCCTGGCCCTAAATCGTAGTATGCACCCTTCCCGTTATTGAATTTTTCTCTAAATTCTTCCAAAGCTTCCACCCGATCTATTTCCTCGCCCCAGCTGCTCTGATTCCTGAATCCTTGACCATTCTGGATGTTCCTTCTACAGTCATTGTTGGGCTTCCACCCATTACTCCTCTGTCCTTCTCCAGCCTGCTCCTTAACCCTTTGCCTTTCTTTCCTCTGCCTTTCACACTCCATTTCGCCCGCCATAAGTTATTGAAATTAATATTTATTTTATTTAATATAAAATAATTTATTTTATATAAAATAATTTATTTTATATAAAATAATTTATTTTATATAAAATAATTTATTTTATATAAAATAATTTATTTTATAACTATATTTTATTAGGGTTTCGTCATAGTTATTTTAATTAAAATACTTTGTGTTAGCTGTTTACATATATTTTTAAAACAATAAAGTCTTAATCTACCTTAAGAATGAAAGGGTTAGTCAATAAAACCCTAGCTAAATATAAAATAAAATAAAAAAATTAATATTAGATTAATTGAAATATTTTATTATTTTTGTTTTCAAAATAAAATCATATTATTCTTAGAAGACACTATACATTTGAAATGTTGAATATCATCTTAGAGCATCACCATGTTTAATTATTAATATTGTTGTTAATATTCAAGAGTAACTTAGAAAAGACATTACTAAAGGGAATATCAAAGATGAAAATGACTACAAATGACAGATGCTGAAAGAGAAGAACAAAGAAAAAGGCAAAATGAAAATGACAAGAGAAATAGTTGTCAAATGTAGAGCTTAATTAAGAGTTGATAATTAGAAATACAAAATCACAAACATGTAATATGAAGAGAAGTTGTGCACAATCATCTCAACAACCCAGTGACTCTAAAAGAGAAGAAATACAACAAAGTACTCATGAACCAATGGAGATGTATGAGCATCAATCAATTCCTAATATTGATTGTAATGCTGAAGATCAAAATTGAATGTGGTTGTTGGAAATAATGTACAAAATATACGAAGTCTTTGAATGGAATGTTTCAAAGAGATCTCAATAACTTTTAAAAAAAAATTGACATGTTCTAGATAGCTTTGTTTCACCAAACATGTGCTACACTTGTTAAGAATGTTCCTTGGAATAAAAGTTTCTTGAACACCTGAAGGTCCTATATGCATTTCATGTCGACAAGAGAAAGGTAATAATCAAGTCTCTACATCAAATAATATGGATCCTAGCCCACAACCATCTAAACTTGCAAAGTTGACACAAGTGGAAGAGACGTTGATAGACCGTGTTACCCCAATTATACAAGTGGCATGCAACTGGAGGTCAAAATAAATACAAAGAACACAATAAGTTTTCCAAAATATATAAAAGAAATTTCAAAGGTTTTGCCACATTGAATAAAAGATCAACTTATCATTATTGTTCACAAAAGGGGTCAATGTGATACAAATTACACCTTTACAATAAATAGAGAGTGAGTATATAAGACACTAAAATACAAAATTTAACATGACAAGTTCTATTCTGACGTTTAAATTGATGAAAATGCTCTGAGTGAACTTTCAACACATTGTGATAAAAATATCTTCAACCAACTAAACTTAGTGCTAATGGAGTTTGATTCAGGTGCAAATGAAATTATATTTGTTGGTCCAAACATGGAGATAGATGAAGGAAATATCATTGATCACACAACATCAATGGCTTCAAAACCACCCAATCCCCCAAGAGATGAAATTAATCCATGCCTGGGTAAATAACCTTGATGCAGATCCAACAACATTGATTAATTGCCCAGGGATTGATGCATCCCCTATCAATGAGTTTGTCACATTAGGCTTACTTGATATGACATTTCCAACATTATTTCCTAATGGTAGATGTTATTGGCTAGAACCACGCATGAGGCGAGTACATCTATATGAATTTGTGAAACATCTATTTTTGTATAGGGATCATTGGTTTTGGTCGACATCCACATGATTTTGATATTACATGATAAACATGATCATGAGACATCATGCACAAAATTATTATGTAGTGTTTGTGAAAGAAAGTCTTCAAGATATGTCGTGCACATATGTAAAATCTACCTCTCTCATCTAGCTAATCATTTGATGCGATTTGGTACAACCTTGAGAGATATAAGATCTTATTGGGAAAAATGTTGTGCTGAATTAACTGACATGCTTCAAAAAATTGGATCATTGATAATATTCTTCACTTTAAGTTTAGTAGATATGTACTGGCCTGATTTGCATGCACTAATGCTTGGAACACCACCAATAGATCCATGAGAATCCCAAAATTGGTGAAAGAAGAATATTATTGATTATCATATATAGTGGCACACTACATGCACTTGCGACATACAATTTTTTGAAAATAAATATGAATGGAAACATAGAGGTTCACCACATGTGCATGGATTTCTATGGTTAGATGAAGCACCCAATATGGACAACCTTGATTGGATGAACAATGGGGAATGTAAAAGTGCTAATGAATACTTCCATTCTATTATTCATGTATGATCTACAAGAAGATCCACATCAATAAAACATACATGTATGTCATCAATCTTTTGTAATTCTATATTTAATATATATATTTTAATGCATCAATGTAACTAATAAATTCTTCTATTTATCAATGATAGGTAATACAAAATTTTGTTCGACATCTGTGTCTTCGAAATATAGGACAACTTGCATAGATACATATGAATATCGACTATGAAGAGATGTTGAATTGTGTGGAATGACATACAATATGTTGAGAGTGTGCATGACTTCATAAAAAAAGAGGACAAATGGTTGTAGGTAAGAGGTTTAATCATTGAAATATTTATACTCATATTCAATATAACATGTATGTATTGAAATTAAAATGTGCTATTATTAATATTAGGCATAATGAGCTCCATGGCCACTAAACCTTGAGGGATCAAAGTTATATCAAGACTCATAAATAGGTGAAAAAAAGTTTGAGCCTGCAAGAAATGATGATAGAGTAAATACACATAATCATTACATTCTACAATTACGGAGAGAAAATATTGGTTGGCAACCAGTTCTTTCCAAACATAATGTAACTAGGTGCATTAACAAGTATGCAGCTAAAACAACAAAAAGTTCATAAACTTGTCATCAAATATTGATACACATTACAAACATTGAGAACCCTGATGATTTGAATACAAGAGCATATAGAATACTTCTTACTGAAACAATTGTAGAAAGAGACATTGGTGCACAAGAAACATCTCACATGTTGGAACTTCCATTAGTAAAGAATAGTAGAAAATTTATCAATCTAAATGTCTCACGTGAGGTATTCAAACATGTAACTAAAAACAATGAAGATGACCCTGTAGAAGTGACAAAATCTTTCATTGATGGATATAAAAACAAACCTTTTTCAATGAAAAATATTTCACTTATTAATGCAGCTAAATCATGGACATACAATTCAATAAGAAAAAAAGATAACAAATGCGAGGCATGTGCTATGGCATCTATTATGAGAGTATTTCCAAGGTTTGTATCCATCGTTGCACGTGAATTAGATAAATGGGTTGATTTATATTTGTCTAAGTTATTGCCTTACAAGCCATTTCATAATATTACTTTATAATGATGCAATAATATCAAATTGGGAATAATTCAATTATAATCCTTGGCATGTGGAATGAACAAATACTCTAGAAGATGTTGAAAATAATAGTGATGAACTAAAATTGAAGATAATCAACATCTTCAATAAAACACAATAGAGAATAAGTGGGAAATCATATCTAGGTTACAACATAGTTAAATTATGCAAGTGACTAAAATAGATATGTTGGGAAGAAGATATATTGATAGACAAATGGCATGAGGTAATCAATATCAATGTGAAGATTACATAAATAAAGCAATAAAATTCATAAGCACCATGAAAGATAATGAGTTTGTAATAGATGAGGAAATACCACAAATTATCAGTTATGCAACTTTGGGTGGTAAACAAAAAAAACACTTGATATAATTATGTGACATTATAATGAAGATGAAAGTGCATTGCCATTATTCATGATAATTCAAGGAACAACAGGAACAAGAAAATCACATCTAATTGGTGTCATCTGTCAAGCTCCTGAAGAAGCAGCATTCTTAGGCTGTTCTCCACTTTTGTTACTTGCACCAACTGGTGTTGCAACATTCAATATCAAAGCATCAACAATCCATTCACAACTCCAAATCCCAATCACAAATTTTTCTCAATTAGAAAGAGCAAGACTTACAAGTTTGCAACAAGAGATTCAACACATAATATACTTCTTGATTGATTAAATGAGCTTCATTGGACATAATTTACTACATAACATAGACTCTAGACTTCGTCAAACATTTCCCCAAGATGAAAATATCAGTTTTGGAGGTATATCTCTATTTTTCCTTAAAAGTATATTTTTCTCGATCTTTTAATACATATACTTCATCATTAGTTTTTTTGTATTAATACAACAAACTAATCAAAGCCATCATTTTCAATTATTTTGCAAGGATATCTATGATTCTGGTTGGAGACTTGGGACAGTTGCCTCCTATTAATGACAACCACAATATGTTAGTAACAAACGAGCTAAATTACTATGGGAAGAATTAAAAACTATTATTACTTTGGATAAAATATTTAGACAAGAAGGAGAAAGTCCTTAGCAACGAAGGTTTCATCAACTACTCACAAATCTAAGAGATGCAAATCCATCTATTGATAACTTGAAGTTACTAGTGATAAGGGACTAATGCTAAAATAGGTCCACAACAACCAATGAAGATTTTGATAACAATATTCATTTGTTTTCCACCAATGATAATATGCATAGTCATAACAGAAGAAAATTATACTCGTTGAAGCGCCCAGTTGCATGCAACATTGCTACAAAAGTGGGTACTATCAATTCACCAGAAGGAGGAAACAATGATGCACTTGATGTGGAGTTAATAATTGCTAAGGATGCAAGGGTTATGTTAACTTTAAATCTTTGGATAGAAGCATGTCTTGTAAATAGAGCTCTAGGCTATGTTCGAGAAATAATAGATACACCTGGAAATGCACCACCAAAACCACTCACATATGTTATGGTTGAATTTGACAGTTATTCAGGCATTCCATTTGAATATCAAATTCCTCAAACAATACCAATTACACCAATACAAAGGGGTCGTACAATCCAAATACCCTTTATATTAACTTGGGCATTGACTGTACACAAATTACAAGGTCTCACTCTTTCAAAGAGACTACATTAGACAAAAAGAAAGAACATGATTGACATTTGTGTCTATATCTCATGTAAAGTCATTGCAATGACTAAAAATAATGCCACCATTTACATATGTCTATCATGAAAAGATAAGAAAAAGAAAATGACTTGGCAACTAAAAATCTGAATAACAGAGACTCAAATTATTAGAAGAAAGCATTATGTGATTATTAGAAGAAATCATGATGTGATGTACTTCTTGCAAATCTATTTTTATGAATATGAAATATTGGATAGTTTGTATATTCTCTCAATTATATTGCACATTTTCATGATTATTAATACATAATAAATGATCTGATGTACTTACAAAGTTCTCTCAATTATTATGAATTTATGTACCTTTTTTCACATTAACCTTCCTCTATTGCTCTTATTCACATCTATTCAAATATTATCTATTAGTGATTTTATGCTCTCTACTCAAACAATAATTTCTCAAACATTAAAATACTACTGTTCACATCTTCAAACTACAAATGCTACAAGCATACCTATCTTTGGAAAAATATATATCCATATATTTTAGATATATTTTTTTTAAAGATAGGTATGTTAATTATATTTCATTTGATATATTTTTTTAAAGATAGATATGTTAATTATATTCCATTTCATTTTAACTTTACTATAAGTATCGACACATTATATTATAAGCAACAACACACACCAAAAACTTGAAAATAACTTTCTTAGACAATGTCATTTGTAAATTTGAATTACTTTTGACCAATAACATAACTAAATATTATACATTATTATATATTCCATTCTCAACATTTAAAACCTTTATAAATGCTTATCCCTTCACTCATTTTGGATACCTTCCATGTCACATTATAAAAGACAACATTTTCTCGGTGGATTCATTATGCAATAGTTGTATTTGTTGAGTCCACCACATTATTCTCTCATTTCCCGCTAGGCATTTCCCCTATTTTTCTTCTATTTTAGCAAAGAAAATTGAAAAATTACATGGTTAAACATAAATCTAGGAATATTAGGGAAAGGGAAAAATTCCGGAGCAACAAGAAATTAATGTTGGTATGGATAGCTAGAATAGCAAGCAAGGATATGGGTTTTCATAGAGGTTTATTTCTCCAAAGAAGAAAATCAGGTTCAAGAAAAATGAGCAAAATTTTGGGATAACATAGGGAGAGGCCAATCTATCAATACCATTATCCCAAGTTACAATAGGAAGGTTTTCCCTCCTATCAAAGAGCCATTGAAATCTCAACAAGAAGCTTTTGAAGAATCTCAATCTAGGAACAAAGTTTCTACATGACACCAGAGGCCCTAATAATCCAAGTGGAGAACTTATTACACACAAAGATCTCAGAGACATATTAGGTCCAGGGGGAGAAGGAAGGGTTATTTTTTTCAGTAGTACTCAGAGAAGCCACCTTGAGCTAGATAAAGGACATCACAAAAGGAAATCTAGTTTGATAAACCCACATATAAGAAAGTGATAAGGAAGGAAGACACGTAGCTTGCATGAGTCTCCCTCAATGGAGAAAGTCTAAAGAAAAGAGTCTCACTTTTATAGGAGAGAGCCATGATAGGTAAGGTATTATCACATCATTTCTCTAATGATGATTTTATAGCCTAGTACAAAGCGTAATGGGCAAAGGTTAAGGAGTTTGGTGTATTGGGCAATGGTTTTTTCTCATTCATCTTCTTAGACAAAGGTGGTAGAGATACAATGCTTCAGAAAAAGCTATGGAAATTTAGAAAGACAGTTATTTTCTATCAGGAGTGGAAGCCAAACTTTGATATTGGTAAGGAACAGATCCCTATTCTTCCTTTTTGGATATAGCTTCCATGTCTGCCAATAGAATATAGGGATCCTGACTAGTTGGTAAGCATTGGGAATGCATTGGGTATCTTTCAGGAGTTTGAAATTTTCTCTAACCCTATTTATTCATCCTCTGTAAGACTATGTCACAGGACCTAACCCTATTTATTTATTCCCAAACATATTTTACCTGAGATGGTCATGGGCCGGTGGTTGCAAGAAATCTTTTTTGAAGAAGGTCTCAAGGAAGATGACGTGGTTAGAATGAATCAGCGTCTGGGTATTGAAATAGGGGCAGATAACATTATGCCTGCATCATTGGGTACAAACCTTGTCCATCCAAAAATTTTGGGCCAACATTTAGAGAGCCAAGAGGAAGGTTCAAAGGGTGATAAGAGCACATCTCTCCCTCTAGGAAGTGATATCACCATTGGATCGGTGATTTATTAGACACACCCAGGGAAAAGATGTCTACAAGACACTAAGGGTTGTTCAGAAGAGCTCAATGATGAGGTTGACAAACCTTTGGAGGAAGAAGTGGTGAACATCCAGGTGGTCTTCTCTCCTCCAAATAAAGGGAATGACACTACGAAGGAAACCTAGTGGGAGAAATGGGAGAATATTTCTCAAAAGAGAATTCAAACACTCGATGCAAATTTAGTTTTGAAATAACCTCGAATGTGGATATGGTATTTGAAAGTCCAAATAAGATGAAAGAGAAAGGGGCAGATTCCCTTCCCACTGTCAACTCTCCTTCTAGGGGAGAAATGAAGGATAATATCGTAGGGATATAGGGAGAGGAAATGGCACAAGATATGGAGAATGAGAAACTACAATCTCTTTTGCAAAAAGCATTAACCAAGGTTACGAGTGACCTTTATGATGAGCTTGCTGACGAAGTTCTAGTTTAAGATGACATAGGTTAGGAAATGGACAAATTATGCATCTCTCAAATAGCTCTGGATCAGAAAGAACCTTTTATCACACCGATGATGACTGGGAAGAGTTCTAGTGATAAGAAAAGCAAAATGTAGGATGAGATCACTCATTCAAATAGGCAACAATTGACAATGTTTTAAGAAGGAGGGGAGTTGAAAGCTCCCCTCAAGTGCCATGAAACTCTTCACATGGAATATTAGGGGCCTTAACGCCCCTAACAAAAGAAGGCTCGTCAAACTCCAGATTGATGAATCCATAATAGACATTCTTTTTCTTCAGGAAACTAAACTCTCATGAGCAGAGCTGTCAGATCTTTAGCAAGTGGAAGGGGTGGTGTTTCATTGTTTCACCTATGGAAGGGGTGGTGTATCATTGTTTCACCTAAGGGGCTTCAGGTGGATTGGAAGTCTTATGGAGGAATTCAATGCTTGACATGAAAGTGGTGGGCATCAAAAAGAACTGGATTCTAGGTAAATTCCCCAACCTTTTGGAAGATAAAGATTTATGGACTTTTTGTACCTATGGCCCAATGGGAATGGTTCAAAAAGAGAATCTCTGGAATCATATTAGCAATCTACTAGGTTTGTTAAGAAAGGAATTCTTTATTTTAGGTGGGGATTTCAATGCAGTTTTGGAAGGGGATGAAAACATGGGTGGTATTCTCCACCCATTTAGGTCAAATGAAGATTTCAAGAATTTCATTTAGAATAAATATTATAGACTTGAAACCAAGGAATGGCAAATACACTTGGACTAATAGGAGGAAAGATTTTTTGAAAATAGATTAACGCTTAGATAGATTTCTGATTTCAGGACTTTGTCTACAAAATAACTTGTGTTGCCAGACAGATATCCTTCCTCTAACAGGGTCTAATCATTTTCCTGTTAGATTAGTCCTTGGAAAGGAGACAAGATCTAGTAAAAGTCCATTTAGATTTTAGGATATGTGGTTGAGGAATCTTGACTTCCTTCCATTTATCAAAAATTGGTGGTTCCAAGCACCATTTATTAAAGGGTCCAGAATCTTTCAGTTGAAGACTAAGCTGAATTTCCTTAAAAAGAAGATTATTGAGTGGAACTACTCACATTTTAAGAATATCTTCAAGGAGAAAGCTAGGTTGCTTCAAGAAATTAGATTGAATGTTGATGGGATCATGGCATTGGGTATGAATGTGGAAAGGAATGACAAAGAGAGAGCTTTGAGACATGAGTTGGAAGAAATTTTTTCTAGAGAGGAAATTTATTGGCATCAAAAATCTAGGGAAACCTGGTTGAAGGATGGGCATAGAAATAGAACTTTTTTCTACATCTCTTTGAAGTTAAGGCATGGATCAAATTCCATTCATTGTATTAAGAAAGTGGATAACAACTCTTTGACTGACCCTTTAGAGATTAAGAATTATGCAAAGGAATTTTTTGGCAATTTACTCACTCAGTTGTCTTCAAATCGGCTCGTTGAAGAGGGCAATTTTAACATTCAGGTAGTCTTATGAAATATCATCATAATGTCGAGCTCAAGAAGGAGTTCCCTTTGGAGGAGGTATGTGATGCAATCTTTGCCTTGGCAGGAGATAAAGCACCTGGCCTCAATGGATGGTCTGGTAGTTTTTTTAGCATGCATGGGATATTGTGGGAAGGGATATTTTCCTAAGAGTTGAAGAATTGAGGAAATTCATGAATGTTCTCAAGGTATGGAAAAGGACTAATATCATGCTTATTCCTAATATTAAATCTCCTTCCTCCTTTGATGAGTTTAGACCCATATCTTTATGTAATTTTGTGTATAAAATTATCACCAAAGCCATAGCTACCCACCTTGCTTCACTTCTCCCAGAGATTATTTCGGATGAGCAAGGGAGTTTTGTCCCAAGTAAGGAGACCACTAAAGGTGCCATTATCACCCATAAAATTTTGCATTCAATCAAGAAGGAAGTGATCCCCAATATGGTGATTAAGTTAGACATGGCCAAAGCATATGATAAGGTGGAGTGGTCCTTCCTAATGTTCACCCTGGCAAAACTAGGATTTGCAGTTCATTGGTACAAGTGGATTTCTTTGTGTCTTTCAGGAGTAAGTATGGTAGTCCTTTTGAATGGGTGAGAAACTGACATGTTTATTTCAACTAGAGGGATGAGGCAAGGGGATCCCTTATCTCCCTATTTATTCATCATCATGACTAAACCTCTTACATGTGCAATAAGAGAGACAAATCATAGAAGGGAATAGTCAGGTTTAAGAATCAAGAATTTGAGGCATGCTTTCACCCATGCTCTTTCGGTTGATGATACAATTCTCTTCAAACAAGCCTCCACTCAGAAAGCACAAGCAATTAGGAATACTGTAAACAAATAAATTGTTTATTTTCTGGGCAGCAAGCTAATCCTTCCAAATCTAAAATCTTCCTCTTTAATTCGGATGTAAATATGCATTTAGATTTGGCAGCCATGTTCAACTTTAAGATCGAGGAGCTCCCAAACAAATACCTTGGCATCCCTTTATTCAATGGGAGAAAGAAAAAGGGTCTTTCGGTCGAGGTAGTGAACAAGCTAAGGGGCAGAATAGGGACATGAAAAGGTAGGTGGTTATCACTGGCAAGGAGACTGACATTGCTCAAAGTCATTTTATCTATTGTACCAATTTACCTCTTATCCACGCTGTAACCCCTCAAATCTATTCTTTCATAATTTCATAAGATAGGTAATAAATTTCTTTGGAAAGGGGCATTGGAGAAGGGAAAAGTCCATTTGATTGCATGGGACAAGGTTTAAACCAAAATGTCTTCAAGGGGTGGGCATTATCAATTTACAGATACACAATCAAGTGCTTGGAGCAAAGATGGCAAGGAAAATGTATAAGAAACCAGACTCCCTATGGGTTAGGATAATGCAGAGCAAATATTTGGACTGCCAAGATAAAGAGAGAATCTTTACAGTACAGAATCCCCCAAAAGTATCTTTAGTTTGGAATTTCATCTCTAAAAGAAGAGAGGCTATTCTCCCCTTCCTTTCGTGGCAAATCAACAATGGTGAGAAAGCAAACTTTTGGACTGATTCATGGAATGGTGACACAGGGTGAGAGATTATTGCATTGTTGATCAGGCTTCCCTTCCCTTTCAAAGTGACTTGGAGGAACATAAAGAGTTGTGACTTCCCTTGTGCTCAAAAACACCTTCTGTCAATGATTTTAAAGAAGAGAGTAATTCTTTTGTCTACTCGGGAGGATGAATTGATCTAGATGACCCACAATTTTGGTCAATATATAGTGAAACATGGTCATAGAAGCATCATGGTTGGCCCCAAATCTGATTGGCCCTCTCATCTTTACTAGAATGATGCGGTTCTCCTAAAGGCAGGAGCCTTCACATGGCTAGCTATATATGGACGTATTCTGATAGGTGATCATTTGTATAAATTCTCTCTTGGGTCAAACTTCATTTGTGTTCTATGTGGTGATCAGGAGGAAAGTGTTGATCACCTTCTTCTTAACTACTCCTTTGTGTGGGAATGTTGGCTAAGTGTAATGAGGAAACTAAATTGGACATCTCCTCTACCACAGTCTTTAATTTAAACCCTTAAAAGCTGGCCAAAGCTCAATGGTGATTCGACCTTTCCCTATTTGTGAGACATTTGCCCATCTTTGATCCTATGGAATGTGTGGAGAGAAAGAAATTTTAGAATTTTTCAGAAATTAATCTCCCCCTAGCTAAGGTATGTGAGGCTATAGACAGATTTATTTTAGAGTGGATATGGCTAAAGCCAAAAAATCTATTAATCAGAACTCAGTTTGGACTTCATGGGATATTGACATGGCTAAGGCTTGGACCTTCCTAGAACCTATATCCTATGGGAGAAACTAGTCTTCAGTGATTTGCAAAGTGGATAGACAAAGGGTAAGATGGATTCCACCTTTTGAAGGAATGGTCAAAACTAATTTTGATGGGGCTAGTCGAGGAAATCCTGGGCCTTCAGACACAGTGTGTTATTAGATCTGCCGAAGGTAAACTTTTATTTGTAAAAGCCACTAAAATCCTTCTTGATTCAAATAATGTAACAGAAGCTTGGGCGCTCGTACATGGCCTACATCTTACAATAATGGCGGGCTTTAAAAAAGTCTGGGTGGAAGGTTATTCGCTCAATATCATTAACTGTATTAAGAACGGACAAGCAATTTCATGGAAGATAGACTATCTACTCTACCAGGCTAGACACCTGCTACAACAGTTTGAAACTTTCCATGTGTCACATTGTTATAGAGAAGCTAACAAAGTAGCGGATTGGTTGTCTAACAGATCTTTTGACCAATCGGTAGAAGAACGGTGAATAAGGGACCAAATGGATGATGCCCTGACACCTCTAGCAAACATTATTTATAATGACATGATCGCCTAAGCTCATGGGTGCTTTCCATCATGGAGGATAGGTGGAATTTGGTCAGTCTTTTAGGTGTGCATTGGCATGTGATTTCTGGCAGTGGGGGAGTTTTTTTGCCTCTCTTTTTTAGATTTGTTTTTAAGGCTTGTTTAGGTCAGGCTTCAACATCTAGAGGAGCTACTGAGGAACTAGTACTATCTAGCATTTAAGATGCTATCTGGATGGCATGTCTCCTTCATATCGTAATCTAGCAAATGGTACTTCTATTTATGGCTCTTTCTTGGGATGCAGGTTAGAGGGCTTGACGACAAGTAAACGCCTCTCCATCCCATCTGATGCGACCCACCTTCATTCCTCATGCTTTCTCTTAATATCTCAACTAGAGTGGAGATCTCATTTGCAGTCCTTGACTATAAGGGAAAGTAACTAATTTTACAAGCCTTCTAAGGCTTGAGCTGGCAAATATCTTATCCCTGTGTAGCTTCTTGTGCCAATTTAAGCCACATTTATTGGGTTATAATTGAAGCTATCCATCAATCTGCCTATTTATGATGGGTCGATGTTTGTTTTTCTACAGTTTCTTGTTTGCTTTTCTGCTATCGTCGTGGGTCCGCATGGTTGCTACTTCCAAGTTTTTTTCATCCTTCAGTGCCTTCCTTCCTGTCGAAGTTGGGTTGTGGATTTATGATGGAGGACGCCTTTACTGACCAGCATATCTTCTTCCAGCCTTTCCCGTGGGAGCCAATTATAAGGGGAAGGGTGACTATTGTGGATTTGGCCGAGATTTTTAATACTAACTGCATGCTCTCTCAATTCATAGTGAGGCATATCTGTAACCAGAAATGGCTGGACCACTCCGAGGGACGTGAGGTAAGATGGTCAGATATAGTATCTGTGTTCCTCTCCAATCTTATGGACATATTCATGGACGCCAATTACGTTCTTTCCATTGCTATGGGAATGATAAACAAGCTTCTCTTCAGCATAGAGAGGTGGAATGGTGCAATTCCTAATTATGATTCTATGGCAGGTGAAGCACCAATTGTAGGCCTCTTTCCTATGCATCGTCTCCACATAGTCCAGGCCTTAGAGTGCATATATATGACAATGCAGCATGGTCTCATATGTGGCTGCATCAACGAGCTCGAAAGAGCTCTCAAGGTGCATAGCTTCACGGTGTCACCGTGTCAAAGGAGATGAGAGCTCACTACAGAGATGTGTTCATGGCCATTGGACACCTCCAGTTGCATTCTCTGGATCAAGCACCCCATCTCCCACGAAATCCTGATGCCATGGACGAGGATTTGGAGGATCAAGTGGACAATTATCCAGTGGAAGGGGCTCCTGTAGAGGCGGCTTCCGCGGCATAGGGTGGTGTGTGGTTGTCTGTTGGATGGTCTGGTTGACAGGGGTTGAAGTTTCTTTTTGTTTTGTTTTACTAGTTTTTCTCCTCTTTCTACAGCATTGTCGTGCTCACTTCCGGCTCTTGTAATTACGTTCTCATGTTTTCTGCACCCTTTTTCAATGGTGCTTTATGTAATTATAATTGTTTTTTACTATAATAGTCCGAGGGTCTCTCCCTCTTTTTCTATTAAATAAAAAATAAAATAATCTAGGAATATTTCAATACAACGGCCATGTAAAGACGTTCAATGGTACAGTCACATGTCTAAATGTATAAAGACTTTCAATTAACTATCTTTCTAATAAATCTTTTGTTTGCAGGAACTTATTGAACCCGATAGGAAAACATTGAATTGGGTTGCTGAAGCCGCACCACTGCTTCATTTTGCAGTTCTTGCGAGGAGCTAACCTACATTTAGTTTTCCTTTTCTATAGAATATCATTCCTAGTTTTAAAATATTAATTTGCCCTGCTGATAATATTCTTTCACTTGGGATGCATTAACACAGAAATAGAATTGCAGAGAGCAAGGAAATAAAATGGGACCTCTATGCAATTATTATTTACTTTTATTGCTTTCCTCATTTGTAAATAATGCAAAAAAATTTAGTGAATTTCTTCATCTTCAATTAAAGTGGATTTCTTTGTCTTCAATTAATTTAAGATTTGGGGTCCTTGATGGTTGTAAAACAAAAAAAAATAAAGAAGCATTCTATGCATTGGAAGATAGAATGGAAAAGGTTACAACTACAAAATAATGTTAAACCTGTAGTCCCAGTAATGCTCCTGCACGGTGCAGACTAGTGCGTCCTAAACCTACAAGAAAACATGTCGTGTATCTCTTTTTATAGTGCATAACACGGTAGTAAGTGTAATCCATGACATGTGTCTTAAGAAGTAATTCCTTAGCATCCTATGCTGGTTGTGTTTCTGAATGTTTTACACCACATGTATGAAAATGTGTGTAGTTAATTTATGATGACTGCAATAGGCCAGAGCTATCCTCAAAGAGAAATGGAGTGGCATGGTATTCCATACGTGAGGTTAAATGTTGCACACCAACCCACTTGTTGCATGGTCTCAATGGGCAAGCATTGAATATTGGGCTACTCAGGCTGCACCACTGCTTCCTTGTGCAGTTCTTGCGTGGAGCTAACCACTGCTTTCTTGTGCAGTTAGTGTGCTCCATTGCTGGTGATATTCTATCCACATGGGATGTTCTAGCACAGAACTAGAAGTGCAGTGCAGAGAGCAAGGAAATGAAAATGGTTCTTTTATGCAATTATTACTAGCATTTATTGATTTCCTTGTTTGTCAATAATGTAAGATCTGAGTCAATTTCTTCATCCTTGATTATTTTAGGATTTGGGATCCTTGATGTCTGTAAAACAAAAAAAAAAAAAAACATTCTATGCAATGCAAGAACAATTGGAAAAGGTGGCAGCTACAAGAAAATTATGCTAAACCTGTACTCCTAGTAATAATCATGTAGCTGAGTTTTAGATCCGTTTTACTGCATTCTAAACCTATAAGAAAATTATCATATATCTCTTTTGCAGTGTATGAAATGCTAGCAAGTGTAACATATGCCATGTCTAGTCTTAAGAAGTCATTTCTTTGCATTCTATGCCAGTTGTGTTTAAATATTAATTTAAGTGTTTTACAAGACACAACAAGAAAATGTTTGTGTATTCCATAGGAGAAGTTAAATGTGGCAGACCATCCCACTTTTTGGCATGGTGTGATTAGGCTGCTTGGGCTGCATGAGCATCCAGGTGCACGCACAGTCAGCATCAACAAGAAAAGTTTCTCGGTTTGCTTTTCAGTTTTGGGGTTTTCTATGGTTAATTTTGCATCTCATTACATCAGGGAACTTCAAGTTGGAACAGATTTATGAAAATAGAATTTTACATGATCACAATTATTTAGCCTAGTAGATGGTTCTCACGAAAACCATTTTTTGGGAGATCCATGAGGTTTGGTGATAAATACTCTTACAGGTATGTTCTTGAATGCATTTTGCCAAAGGTGCAAAGATTTTGTCATTAAATTCTCAACCATTTGAGAGATTTTAATGCTAGAAGTTTGTGTCGGTGGTTTTACGAAAAGTTTAAAATTTCAAAATTCTTTAAAGTTGGAGCAAAATCCTTCTACAAAGGATCTGAGGGGGTCATGATATATCTATGGGAAACTTTCAGGTGAAATGGAGAACTTTAAGTTTTTGCCTTTCCAACACCCCATTCTGCATTCTAGCATAGTGACAAAGCATAATTTCTTCCCAAAGTCAAGTGCAAATTCCAAATTACTAAAAGGCCACTAGAGGCACCATAATGTCAAAGTAAAATATTCAATCATTCCAAGAGGCATGGAGGGGTGCTAGAGGAGGTCAAACGCCAATCTTAGCACTTGAAACGCCTCATCAAAGGCTGATTTTTATAACAACAAATTATGCTACAAGTTTCTAAATTAAATGAAAAAAATTAAGATGCCTTGTGATGGAAAATGAAGCATCCAATGCCTCTTCTAAAGGCATATTAAACAAAAATTTAAATAGACTCCATGGGGCACCAATTGAAAATGAAAATCCTCATTTGAAGGCTAAGATTTTGTGAAAAATAAATAGTAAGAAATAGAGCACTTCTCAATAAAAAAAAGGGGGCACCAAAGTCTTATCTAATTTATAGAATATGGAAGGTGAAAAGGAGCGCAAGATAGAGAAGTATTTTTAAAAAATGAAATATTATTGAAGATTTCTCAGAAGAATATTCTTAGAGAGAAGGCAGCGCTAAATGAAAGAAAAGAAGGTGCCTGTGAATGAGAGGAAGTTGCAGATAGGTAGGAAGAATGCAGTGAGATCCAGCTTGTGAGAAGAGAGTGTCTAGCAGGTGAATGCCCATGAGAGAGGCATAGTAGTGAAAAGAGGTTTGTTGTCTGAAAATAGAGAGGGTATATTTGACATGTATATGTGAGAGAGGCCATTGAAAGCCATGAATGTGAATATAGTTTTGATATTTCAGATTTTTATAATATGTTGAATGTATGAGAGTTTAATTAAAATAAAATAAATCATCAATTTTTTATTCGCAATCTGTATTGTGTTTTGAGTTTACGATTTTGCAGTAGGTGGGAGCCTCTCTTGTGTTAAATGGTCTCAAAGAAAATTGATCTTGAGTGTGCAGAGTATGCACGAGGACTGAGATGAGTTTGTAAAGAAAAGTGTTTGCCTATGTGTTGAGGTATGAATGATTTTTACAACTATAGAGAAAACTAATTTTGTGAGAGATATGTTGGCTGCCCTCTGATAGAAATAAAGTTGGTTAGGTGTACAAACTTCTTCCATTGAGAGATAGTGGGTAGAAGAGGTCTTGGAGAAGTGCATCTTCTAGAGTTTTTGTTGGGCAGTAGAGAGTTGTGATTTGGAGTTTTGTTGCAAAGAGGACTTGTGATTGTAGAGAGTATTGACTTTGAAGTTTTGTGTGTGCAAGTTGAATAAATTATAGACTATTAATCTGTGACAATTGATTGATAAAATGTCTTGGAGATAAGGAGAATGTCTGATGATGAGAAAGGTATTTTTGAAGCCACAAAAAGAGAAGCAAGAGCCCATCAAGAGGAGTAATTTGTTTCAAACTATTTGCAAGTCAGGTGAAAAATGTTACAAGGTGATGGTAGACAATAGTGGCATAGATAATTTAGTGTCATTTGAAATGGTTGAGAAGTTGAATTTGAAGAGGATGAAACATCCTAGCTCGTACTACATTTCTTGATGTGAGGAGATCATCAAGTTTGGGTAATTGAATAAAGTATTGTTAATTTTCACATTGGAAGATATAAGGATGAAATTGTATGTGATGTAGTACCCATGGATGTATATCATGTTTTATTGGGTCAACCTTGGCTTTAGGATAGGGAAGATGTGCATGATGGTAGGAAGAATACATATAGCATAAGAAAAGATGGGAAAAGATATGTTTTAAATCCATTGTAAGATAAAGAAGAAAGAAGTGGCAAATAAATTGCAGCAGTACACCCTAATGAAGATACAAAAGAAGAGAGCAAGATTGAAGTTGTAATGGTTGACAAAAAGAAAGTGGAAAGTGCAGCACTGGCTAAGAATCCTTTGACGTGTGAAGAGAAGAAAGAAAAGATTGCAGCAGAAGTTGTCAAGGATGAGAAGAAGGATGTAGTTGTTGCAAATAATGAGACTATAGCAGTAAAGAATAAGAATGAAGAAGTGGATGATGAAGATGAAAGGGTCAGAAAAAAATAGGTAATGCATAATATTTTTCATTTTTATGATGAAAATATGTATACAGATGAAATAGTGAGTGTAAAAGGAGATGTGAATGTAGAGGGAATGGAGAAGAAGAACATTCTTTTGAAAGAGGACAACAAAAAAAGAATTAAAGAAAAGTGTTGCAACCCTTTGATAGAAGGGGCATGGAAGGAGAAACATGTGGGAACAACCCATATAGTCACAAAAGAAAGAAAACTAGAAAAGAATGGAAAAAAATAAAAGAAAAGAAAAATAAAGAGTACGAACATTTTTGAAGAATATGAAGGGGAAAAAAAAGATGCAGAGAAGTGTCATATAGATGGCATTGAAGAAGAAGAAATCCTCATGCAGGGGATAAGGAAGGAGAAAAGAAAGAGTTTATAGCTGTAGCATGTCATTTTGATGGTAGGGAAGAGGTAGAACATGAAATTGCAACAGAGTTTGATCCATTGAAAGACATGGAAAATTGAAAAGTTTGGGACAACAATGTAAAGAAGAGCACATAGAGAGGATGACAAATGAGAAGAGTGAAGAGACCACAACAAATAAGGAAGGAGAAAAAGAGGAGATTGCAAAATAAGTATGTCTTTTGAAAGACATGGATGGAGAGATTGAAATTGATGTTGCAGCAGCAGTTAAGTATCCTTTGGAGGATGAGAAGATAGAAGAAAGAAATCATGAGATCGTAGTTGAGCATTAAAATAAAAAAGTTAAAGTTGTGGTAGATGGTGTGGAAGAAAATGAAAGAGTAGTAGCAATAGAAACATGCCTTTTGGAAGGTATGTCAAATGTGGTGAAAGAAGTTTAAGTAGAGGTTGAGGTGGAAAATGATGTTGCAGCGGTTGTGAGTCCTTTGAAGAACATGAGGATGGTGATAGCAATGGATGATGAATATAAAAATGTTGTAACAAAGAGTAAAGAAGGAAAAATTGCAGTGGATTGTGATGAGGAAGATGTTGTCGTAGCAGGGGAACAAGACGTAATTTTTCATTTTCCTGAATTTTGTGATAATGAAGATTATGTTAATTTACCTTCATTTATAATGGTGAGAGTCAGAATTGAAGAGTGTGATGAGGTGAAAACAAAGGAGGATATGGAAACCTTTAATTTCTACAAATTTGATCATATCGACTTGTGTATAGATGAATGGAAGACAAAATTTTGGTGGAGGTGGTCAGATCATGGTGGGTTGAATCCCACAACAGGAGGAAGTGGAATGGAGAGAAATGAGATGAGGAGTGATGAGCACATAATATTTAGACCAATTCTCTCTATAGTTACATATCCTCCAAGATGATGATAACAATATTTACACCTTGCAAACAATGATATTGCTACTTTGACACCAATAACAACCATTTCATCTATTCATCAATGATAACAATAATGAATACCCTCTTGACATAAATGAAAACATGTCCATACACATTTGACATCAATGACAACATTTCCAACAAGGAGTGATGAGTGGAGTAGAATTTGGTGGAGGAGGTCGGGTTGTGGTGGACATGAGTCCATGAGAGGAATGAGGAAGGAAGAAAAAACTTGGTGGAGTATGACACTTGTTCCAACAAGATGTTGGAAGAGGTGAAGGAAGAAATTTTTTCTATCCTAACTCAGTGATGGAGTTCATTGTAGGTTGTATTCAACCTGAAAGGATAGTTCTACTATTCAACTCCATTTTGTGAGACCATGCTCACAAATTTCTTACCTTGTGTGTTTGATGCAGAAGCATCCGGATGCACGCACGATCAACATCAACCAAAAATATTTGTTGGTTTTATTTTCATTTTTGGGGTTTGTTATGGTCAGTTTTGTATCTCATTACATTACGGAACTTCAAGTTGGCATAGATTTGTGAAAATGAGAATTTTACGTGATCACATTTATTCAAGCCAATAGTGGTTTTCACGAAAACAATTGTTTTGGGAGTTCCATGAGGTTTTGTGACAAATCCTCTTATAGGTATATTCTTGGATGCATTTTGCCAAATTTTCAAAAGATTTTGTGGTCTAATTCTCAACTATTTGGGAGATTTTAATGTCAGAAGTTTATTTTGACGGTTTTATGAAAAGTTTAAAATTTTGAAATTCTTTAAGGATGGAGAGAAATCCTTTTGCAGAGGACTAGAGGGGGTCATAATACATCTCTGGGAAAATTTCAAGTGAAATGGAGAACTTTGAGTTTTCACCTTTCTGACACCTTATTCTACACTCTAGCATAGTGACAAAGCATAATTTCTTCCCAAAGTCAGTTCAAAGTATTAAAAGACCTCTAGAGGCACCATAATTGCAAAGTAAAATAATCAATGATTTCAAGAGGCATGGAGGGGTGGTAGAGGAGGTCTAGTGCCAATCATAAAACTTAAAATACCTCATCAAAGGTTAATTTTTATATGTTTTAAACAACAAATAATGCTTTGCAGGTTTATGAATTAAATAAAAATAGATTTAAGACACCTTATGATGGAAAATGAAGCATCCAATGCCTCTTCTAAAGGTATATTAAAAATAAATTTAAGTAGACTCCATGGGGTGCGAATAGAAAAGGAAACACCTCATTTGGAGGCTAAGATTTTGTGAAAAATAAACAACAGAAAATAGAACACTTCTATTTGCAAAAATGGAGCACCAAAGTCTTATCTAGTTCATAGAATATGGAAGGTGAAAAGGAGTGCAAGATAGAGAAGATGGTCCAAGTGGTACATACTGGGGAAAGAGTTGGTCCAAGTGGTGGAATAATTAAGGAAAATGCCTACCATACTTACATATATGAATAATACTTTAATTGCACTGATACCCAAGAAGAATTAAGCAAAAACGATGGATGACTTTGTTGGAATTAGGCCAGACAACTGAGAGGGGGGGTGAATCAGTTGTCCCAAATCTTTAACACTTTTAACTATTTCTTTATCACACAAAACTGATTAATGATGTAAACATTTAAAGCATGAATTATCAATACATGAACAGAAACAAATGAACACAGAACACTAGAATTTTTATGTGGAAACCTAGTTAAGGGAAAACCATGGTGGGGGTTAACCCAAAAAGATTTTGTACCATGTTAAAAGTATTTTAGAAAAATAGAAGGCATATGCCTTCGGGCGCACTGCCCAAAGCTCACTACTCAAGAGAGAGGCTCACTACCTATAGAATTTATTTAGAACAGAAAGAATTAATTGAGAAATAGCATCTACTTCATGTCTGGTTCAGTTTCATTGAATGCTCACAAAACTTCTGCTTTGCCCCAAATTCTTCTTCACTGACTTTTCACTCTATACTTCTCTCGCTCCTTTTCTTCTCTTCTCTGCTTCTGATCCTTTATTTGGATTTAATTCATTTCTCACAAGGATAATTTTCCACAACTCATCAACAAGTATTTATACACTTCATCAACCTTGGAATGAGAATCAATATCGTCACTACAAACATGTGAATCACTAAGCTGTCAGCCAAGCATAACTGGGACTCAAATCTTCCTTGATCAACATGCCACACTTCAAATAATTTCTCTTAGATCATTGACAACACACTTGAATCATCCTGTTAGCCAAGACTAGGAAGAACAGTAACACCAAGAAGAAAATCTTCATTGACAAGCTCAAACTTCAATGCAGACCTCCAACATAGCAGTCACACGATCTAGATACTTCTACAAGCACATTGAATTCAACAAAAACATCTACACTCCTCCAAATCATTCGAATCACTTGCATCTTCCTCTGGAACCTCAAGAACACTATCTGCCATGACTGTCACATTAGAAAGATTGCTTGCGGACCTCCAAACCACGAACCACTTGAAAGGATGATACACACTAACTTCCCTTGGAAACATGCCTCTAGATCTGCAGATCATCATTTTACATTACCGAAGTAATCCAGGCCTCTTTCCTGTCACTCTGTCTCTCCTGAATAATGCAATAATCAATTTTACTCAAATGGTTATAACTTCTTCAAATCTTAATGTGAACCTCTCAAATCTTAACTAAAGCTTCTTCAGACAAACCTCTACAAATCCATATGGTCTACATATATTGATCTCCATTAATTTTCTCAATATCCTCAAGAATCCAGTCTTCTAAATAGGCAGCAAAATAGGATATAGTTGACACCAATGGCAACAAGGATATGTCGATATCAATGACACTGCTTAGGCACATATTGCCAACAATCTCCCCCTTTGTCATTGATGGAAATATATGATGTGAAAAACTAAATTCAACCATCAAGACAAGAACTTTTCCCCCTTTCTCTTCTTACTTCTGCAATTTATTTCTTCATTACTCCCCCTTTTATTAGCAACTAGTTTTTCACATGAACTTCTCTCCCACTTTGACATCAATGGCAAAGGGCACATATTTGCAATCTTTTCTCCCTTTTTGTTTCAGACTAATCCCATCATTTGCATACTAACTACTCCCCTTGAGTAGTATCTCATTAGCATAAACCGGATCAAAAGATATGACTGTGAATTCCACTGGACTGATACACCTTAGTGCATCTTAGTTCTGATTCAGAGGGGTAATAACCCCTAACTTCTCTTGGAGATACTCAAAAGTGTCCTTGAGAAGAGGCTTAGTGAAGATATCTACAATCTAATCTTTGGAAGACACAAACTCCAACTTGACTTCATTCTCATTTACATTCTCTCTCAAGAAATGAAACTTGATAGATATATCTTTTATCTTTGAATGCAACACTAGATTCTTTGAGATGATTATTACACTAGAATTATCATAGAAGATTGTGACTGGCTCCTCAAACACAATTCTGATGTCTTTTAACATTTGCTTCATCCATAGGACTTGAGTACAATTATTTGTTGCTTCTATATACTCTGTCTCTGTAGTAGACAGAGATATTGCCTCTTTCTTTTTACTCATCCAAGAGACTAATCTTCTTCCCAAGAAGAATGCACCACCACTAGTACTTTTCCTGTTATCCACATCTCCTGCCCAATCAACATCTATGTATGCATGAAGAGAGAAGTCATTATCCTTTGGATACCACAATCCATAATCAATTATCCCCTTGAGATATCTAAGTACTCTTTTGACTACCACAACATGGGATTCTTTTGGATCAGCTTGAAATCTAGCTACAAGTGCAACAACATTCATGATGTTAGGTCTGGTCTGAGTCAGATAGAGCAAAATCTATATCTTTTCTTATTTGCCTTGGGGGAGTCATCATCTTTGCTTAACTTACATCCGGTTACCATAGGTGTACCTACTAGCTTCGAATCTTCCATTCCAAACTTCTTCAACAATTCTTTCACATACTTGGACTAAGATATAAAGATACCTTTATCTGACTAAACAATTTGCAGACCTAGGAAGAAATTCATCTCACCAAACATTGACATCTCAAATTCACTTTTCATTTGATCAGCAAATGCTTTGCACATACATTCATTTCCACCAAAAATGATATCATCAACAAAGACTTCAACAATCAGGATGTCCTCATGATTAATCTTAAAGTAAAGATTACTATCAATGGTACCTTTGCTAAATCCTAGCTTAAGCAAATGCTTATCTAGTTGTTGGTCTCTTACAATGATTTAACAACTAAACTCTTAAAATTGTAACTCAGAGATTGGACATCTGAACTGAGTAACTGTTGTAATCACTATGGAGAAGCATTTCACTTTTCAACCCAAGGACATGAACTTGAAATGGGTCAGCACAATATGTGCACTAAGAACTTCCAAAGTAGCCACGTTCAGTCTATAGCTAAGAAAGTCGTAATGCTGAAGATAACTGCTAGAAAGGAAATAACAGGAATGCTGAACATTAACCAACATCTATTCTAGGATCAAGTTCATGACAGAAAGTAAAAGTCTGGACAAACAAACAGGAAACTACTCTATCTGCTTTGGCTGCAGGAACAGACAGAATAAAATTCTAGTGGCTACAGGAACATTCAATGCCAGATTTAACTAAATGCTTAACAGAAAATGTAACTAAACTAGAGGGTGGAATTCTCACCAAGTGGGCCCCCTTGGATGAGTATTCCCTAAAACAAATGTAAACTCAGAAATTCAAACTCACAACTTCATTTTATTCATTTGAAAAGATGAGTACAACTGAACATTATAACTATATTACCGAAAATTGGATAATGCAAGTACAATCTCTGAATAATCAACAACCCCTTAGAAGAAGTATCAGAGTCTTATTTATAGAAGGAAAACTACAAAACTAACTACCTAGCAGGGCAGTCAACTCCAATAGAATAGGAGAACACCTCATTATGAAAAACATAGAAAGTGGAAAGGAGGTTACGCATGCAGGGGAATCTAGTCAAGCGAGTTGCTTTAACATAGATCTAGCATAACAGTAACTCCTAAATTTGCTCAACAGGTATTTAAGATTAGTTACAAAGTGGTTGTCTTCCCTCCATTTGACATTTGAATGATCACCATGTTTGACTTTTATGGTAAGCGACCAACTAGTAGAATCTTCCTCTTCTTTATGGATGCCAATTATATCTACATAACAATATTAGTACACACAAATAACTGCACATTCGTAACTACCTTGGGGTAATATTCATTAACCATATGTAGAATTAACATAGATAGTTCATATAGCATGTCTTTGTCATAAAAGGATATAAGAAATGACCTATGCTCAACAAGTTATAGCTTTGGGGTAATGACATAGAAAGATCAGGATTAAAGTATCAAAGTCCAAGATAACTATAGCAAGTGGATAATAAAGTTTAACAAAATTGAGTCATAAAATAGACTCATCACTCTCCCCAACCTAAGACATTGTTGGTCCTCTAGTAGAGGAAGGGTTGTTCTTTTGCTTGGTTAATGCCCTGAAATTAGCAACTGCCAATTGTCCTATATCAGTTTCTCTGGTGCGTGAATTAGGATCCCAATAGAACCCTTGCTGCCTATCCAACCTGCTCCATATTTGTCTCTCCTCAGCAATATCATACTAGTAAAATCTATAACTTGGCACAGGCCAAAATAGGATAGGTGGTTGAAAAATTAAGGGACGCTAGAATTGTCCCTTTGTCCTCCCAATCTAAATATATATATCCACTCTTTTACATGCTGCAGCATAATTCTGCAGAGAGTGAGGCTCTGCTTGTTTTAGTTCATCAGATAAACTATTCCACCTTCCTTTCTGTGGTTTGCATTTTGGTTTTACCCTTCTTTATTTATGCCCTTCTTCTCTGTGCCTTAGTTTGAATTAAATTGCTAAGAGGAATATCCTCATTGTTAGAATCTGAATAACTTTCTTTGTCTAAATGTTCTGCTTCGGAAGAGCTAATCTCAATAGCTTGTTTTGTTGCATGAGGGTTTGCACTGGAAGTTGAAGTTCCTGGAGTAGTTTCAACAAAACACACCCTTCTCCTAGTTCTATGATGTTGCAGCACAACCACAGGTCATAAATGGCTTGGTCTTATTTGATCAATTTCTAGAAATTCCTCCCAAGTCATATCGGATACATCATGCAAACACCTTTCAACAAGTAATTTGATTAAACAATGGTGAGAGACAGAATTAGGCCTACCTTTTTGAGTCTTAGTGGCCATAATTAAAAGAAGGTGATAAAGCACGTTTGGCACATTCATTCGTCTCACGTGCCTCATATGATTCAACAATTTAAAATGCACAGAATGAAGGTTTGACTATCGACCTTCAAAAGTAATGTACTTCACCACATGGACAGCTACCTGTTTCCATGGCTCAGGTAGAGAGGTTCTTTTGGCTCCCTGCTTGTCTATAGTCAATGGTGGATGACTAGGTTCAGTAAACTTGACTCTAGCTGACCTGGCATCTGGTGCAATAGGGTAATCCTCACCATCAACAGGCAGACCTGTAACCTCTACAATTTTTTCCTCAGTAGCCAACACCTCCAAACCTCTTACCATGGCTTTACCATCAGACAATGTCTGAGCAAATTCCAACGCAATATTTTCATCAAAACCATTTAACTTCAAGAAATAGTCCATCCATCCATAATTTCTAAATTTAGCCTAGCTAAGTGCATCATGTAATAATGCATCATGAACTGTGGGTTCATTCCGAATTAATCCTCCTCCCATGACTTAGCTGCCTGAAAACAATCACACTGCAAAGTTTTTTTCTACAAAAAGTTTGAAAACTAGCTTCACCTTCCTACAACCCTGTTAAGTCTTCAATAACTCATGCTATCTATATTTTCCTTTTCAGCTTCTTTTCTTGGGAATGCAAGACAAGGGTGGTACAGGCATTAATGAATGATCGATGAAGGTTGTCATCTCACACTTGCGAGCCATCACCTCACTCAGAATTTAAATCATTCAATTTTAAAAATTTACTGACATTTTGGCATAAAACATATGGATGGACTGACACATGGACATCATATTAACACTCCCTCCCCAACCTATATTTAGGCATGTGTCCACACATGTGGAATAGATGTGTGATAGGACAATGAAGGGAATAATGAGATGCTACGAGAAATATCGATATTAATGTACAATAATTAAATGACCAAACCACAAGATAATTAAGAGAGAATTATTAAAGTGTACATACCTTGATTTGTGGAAAATCAGTTGCAAGAATCATGGAGAAAGTAATAGGTAATGCTTAAGAATTTATTGAGCAATGAATGAAAGTGGAGTGGGCTAAAGCGAGATGGGATGAAGTGTAATCAATACATGTGATGGAAGAGAGAAGAATGGACATGGGTGGGTGGATGGGCGAAGAAGTGAAAGAGTGGACTCCCACAAATGTGGAAATCTTTATTATGATCAGTGTCGTACCTTGGTTAGCCAAAAGGACGGACACTAGGTCCACTACCTTTGGCTGCAGGAAGTTCAAGAGTTGCATGTTGAGTGAATTGCTACAGGAATTCTTCTTTGGAGGTTGGCTTGTGATATAACCTGAGTCAATGACCATTGTCTAATAGCTTGAATCTGATAGGGTCAATAGTAGTAAGTTGAACAACACCATTGGAAAAAACTTCAACAACCTCATGTGGCCCTAGCCACCTTGTCTATAATTTTCTTGCATTATCCTAATACCTTGAGTCATAAAGCAAAGTCCAGTCACCAGGTTGGAATGTCTTATCTTTGATGTATTTGTCATGCCACCTTATTCTCTAACTCTACACCACTTCTATATGATGTAAAGTTGCTTTTCTCATCTCATCCAAAGCATTGAGTTGCATAATTGTTTCTTTTTGTGCCTGAGATAGATCCATCCCCAAGTCAAGTGTAGTCCGAAGATTTTTATGTTCAAACTCAATAGGCATCATGGTTGTATTGCCATACAGCAACTCAAAAGGAGTAAAACCAGTAATTGTTTTCAAGGTTGTCCTATAGGCCTGGACAGCTTCTGGAAACCTATTTGCCCAATCCTTCCTATGGACAGCCACAGTTTTGGTCAGAATGGCTTCTATTTCTCTGTTAGTCACCTCAACTTGGTCATTAGCCTAGGGGTGATAAGGAGTAGATTTCTTGTGCCTTATGTTGTATTCCTACATTAACAACACCCATCTTGCTAATCTACCAAATATGAGAGGTTTGTTCATGAGATACCTAATGGCTGCATGATCTATGTGCACAAAGATTTGATAACTGGTTATGTAGTGCCTAAATTTATTAAGTGCATAGATGACTCCTAACATTTCCTTCTCTATTACTATATAGTTGAACTTAGCACCATGTAAGTTTTTGCTAATAAAATAGATAGCATGCTCAATGACTCCTTTCTGGCCTAAAACTGCTCCTATGGCATAATCTGATGCATCAGTATGAATGTGAAAAGGAAGTTCCCAATTGGGGCCTTTAAGTACAGGAGCATGGGTTAAGGCTACCTTTAAATCACAAAATGCTTTGTCATAGTCTTCATTCCACTAAAATTCAGTATCCTTTGTAAGAAGAGTATATAATGGGGACGCCATTTTGCTAAAATCTTTGATGAAACATCTGTAATACCCTGCATGACCCAAGAAACTTCTGACATCCTCCTGCTTTGCAGGAATGGGCAGATTGACGATGACTTCAATCTTTGTTGGGTCTACCTGTATTCCTTTTAGAGAAATGTAGTGACCAAGTACTACACCTTCCTGCATCATCATGAAGCACTTTGCAATGTTCAAGGATAGGCTATGGTCTTCACATCTTTCCAACACATTGCCTAAATTTGCTAATGCCTCTTCAAAAGTAGCACCATAAGTAGTGAAATCATCCATATAGATTTCCATACAATCATGTGAGATATCAGAAAATATGCTAATGGCTACTCTTTGGAAAGTTGTAGGTGCATTCTATAAGCCAAATGGAAGCACTGAGTAGGCATATGTCCCCCAAGGATAGGTAAATGTTGTTTTCTCTTGATCTTCAGGTGCAATCTGAATCTGATTGTAACCACTGAATCCATCCAAAAAGGAAAAGTATTGCTTTCCTGCAAGTGAGTCCAATACTTGGTCTATGAAAGGAAGGGGAAAATGATCCTTTTTGGTGGCAGAATTTAATTCTCTATAATCAATACAGACTCTCCATTTTCCTTCCTTCTTGGGCATAAGAACCAGAGGGGACACCCATTGGCTATCTGACATTGGGTAGATAAATCTTGCATCTAATAGCTTCTGTAATTCTTCTTTGACAATTTCTCTTAGTGCAGGGTTGATTCTCTATTGTGGTAGTCTTACTGATGTACAATCTTCCTTTATATAAATCCTATGGGTGCATAATGTAGGATCCAATCCTTTCATATCATGATAATCCCATACAAAAGTATTTTTATGTTTCTTTAACAAATTTGCCAAGGACAGCTGTTGTGCTTGAGTCAAGTTGCTATTAATATTGAGATGTCTTTCTTCTGAAACTTCCACTTGAGTTGTTAAGTCAACCATAGTTACTTCATTAATGCTAGGTACCTTAATTTCTTATGGAAGCAATGTATGTAACATACCTGATGTTATACAAAAAATTGGAACAAGCATCCTTTCTGGATCAGCAGAATGAGAGGGTGATGCTTCCTCTACTTCATAAAGATTTTGAATTATATTAGACAACACCTCCTCCTCTCCTTGAAGCTGTAGGAAAGAACTTTTGCCTATCATCATAAGCTGCTCGATAGAATTAGCTTCCTTCGCCTCTTCACCAACATGAGGCCAAATAGGATTATCCATGTCATGAGATGGCTGTGCAGGTGGGTAAAGAACAAGTGTTTTAGTGCTTCTCCCATCAGAGATGGTCATGTCTCCTGACTAGCACCCAATATAAGCATCTATTGTTGCTAACCACGGCCTTCCCAAAATGATGGGGTATCCTCCCAATGTAGCTTTAGGAGAAAGTATCATGAAATCAGCTGGCTATTCCCATGAGTCTAGGGATACCACAAGATCCTCGACTATCCCATCAGGTTTAATAGTAGAGCTATCAGCAAGCTATAGGATAGTAGGGGTTGGTCGCATGTTTGCAACATTGAGTTGCTGTAGGATATCCTTTGTCATTACATTTATGGTTGCTCCAAGATTAATCAGAGCATTTCTGATTTGGATTCCAATTATAACAACTCCTACTACAGGACTTCCTGGGTCATTATATTTGGGAATAGTCACTTTTCTAAGCATGATGTCAGCCAACTGTCCCACCACATGAACCATAGTGGGGTCTTTCCTTTTTCTGCTTGGCTTCTTAAGGCATGCTTCTTTAATTGCTTTGCCATATATAGGAACATCTTTTATGGCTTGAAATAGAGGGATCTTGGCACATACATGTTTCAACTACTCGAGAATATCAAAGGTGGGTTCCTCTTCTACTACCTTTTGTTTCATAGTTTCTAACCTTTGTGGAAATGGTGGTTCTTGGGGAGTCTGGTTGACTGTCATTGGTTCAGGATTTGCAGGTGCATCTGATTGAATGGGGGTTTCGTTAGGTTCCACTTCTTCCTTAGAAAGCTCAGTAATGACAAGCCTAGAAGGAGCTTCCAAGGTAGTTCCTAAACGCAGATGTATATCACTGACATTCACAGCATATGCAGGGAATTGATTTGGATCAACAGAATATACTGGTTGTTGTTGTGGTCTATTAGTTGGGTTAGGTGAGGGTTGAGTTGGTAACTGAGTAGGTTTAGGTGTATTTGAATTGGAACTCGCAGGTGGAGGCATTATAGCAAGTTGTTGGGGCTGAGGAGGTGACTGCATGTAATTAGTGGTCTGATTTGGCCATTGTTGTCCTCCTCTCCATTGAGATGTTTGCTAGCAATTTCCTGGAGGTGACTGCCAATTCCCTGGAGGCTATTGCCACTAGGGTGCACAGTTTTGGTAATTTAGCCAAGTATTTTGAGGGTTGTTCCAAGGTTGAGGTGGATATCCTCCATAACTAGATGGAAATGGCTGTTGCCATTGGTTACCAGATGCATAAGTATTAAAATGTGGTCCAATATATGATAATGGATCTAGTGACATACCTTGTCTTGGAGCCCATGGCCTCCTTTGTGCAACATAGAAGACTTGATCCTCTTCAACTTGTATTGGCTTGAACTCAGGTGGAATCTGCTTGCTATCAATGTTAGCTACTAGCTTGCATCTGCAGTCCCTCTTCTTTTGTCTGCAATGAGGACAATATTTGGCCAACATTGCCTCAGCCTCTTCATGCTTCTTCTTTGCCTAGAGTGTGTCCAATTGGGTGGCCATATTATTTATAATATCTTGCTTAAAATCAGTGTAAAGTACTGTAAATTCACATCACATGAAACTGGAGTAAAACATAGACTTACTGAAAGTAAAATCAAATACGGTAAAAAAATAACTTCTACTCATCATTCTGAAGGAAAGATATTAAGATAACATTCAAGAGTCCAAGCAAGTTTTTAGGTTCATAGGTAAAAGTACAACCATAATTACAATGCATATATATATACATCTGAAGTCATTTACAGAGTATGTAGAAATAATATTACAAGTGTCGAATAATGGCATCAAGCCTTACAATCATTTGAATACTAGAAGTACAACTATCATCAATGTCAAATAAATCTATCAAGGAGTCCTCGACCGCCATCGACCAACCGGCCATCTGCTACGTCCAAGGACAAGAACATGGTTCAGGTACTTTTTCCGCCCAACCACGAAGCTTGTGCTTCCCGGTATCCTTCAAACTGAAGGATGCCCGACCCTGCTCGAAGAGCCTAGCAACCTGAAAACATATGCAGGGTGGAATCTGGTATGTGTCTATCAATCTACATGCATCACTAAAATGAATGCAGCATCTCATCAATAGGATATGGCAGGGAATCATACAAAGAATAGCTAGGCTAATTGTCCATCTTTTTCAATGGTGCATGTCTATTTCAACATTCATTTCACTTTGGCCAAAGCAATTAACTGTTGTAATGGCGTGCAAGTTTTGAGAAAGAAAACTCACTTCCCTGATAGCCCATATTCGATACCCATCCCAAAAGACAATCTTTCCCAATACATAAAAAAAATAAAACATAACAACTTCCTTGTTCTTTAACAACTCAACTGAAAATTAAAGCATCATCTGAGCAAGAGAGCAAAAATAGGAATTTTAGAGACTAGGAATGTCGATGTTTACTATGATTCATATACTATTATTTGTTCCTAGGTTTGGTTATAAAGACAACTTTCTTCGTCTCATAGTCAATTTATGATTTTATCCTAGTATAGTCAGACAAAAATCCCCCTATAAGCTGTCTTTTGAATGGAAGAAGATAGTAAATCAATTCTAAATAAAGGTGAACATATTATCTATTTCTTTTTGATGTTTAGAAGTTCCTTTACGTACTAAAATGTGTGAAACCATATGAACTAATTTTTCCCTTAAAGTGAGAACATCATCAAACAACTTAAGAGTAATACAATGTGAATCTATATCATCCTTCTATGAATCATAAACTTTTAAGATTTCTGCCATACAATGTCTATGATAATTCCCTAACAAATAAATAATAGTCGTTACTAGGAAGACAAGATATGATTGAAGAAGTCATTTCTGTTTTGAAGAATGCATTTTACATGTAATAAATTCATCTAATGGCAACAGGTCTAATTTAGAGGAAATTTTGATCTACAAGAGGATCTTAAACTTGCTTGTTAATTTAGTTTCTTTTTTTTTGGCTCATTTCAATGGTCAAACAATCAATAGCAATTTTACACCTCGAATTAATATAGAATTACCTATTATTCTACTCTGTGGTAAAACGGTCAATAGTAAATATATATATACCCCTCATTCTTCCCCAATATTTCTAGTGGTTTTCCAAAATCATAATGCAACAAAATGGGTGTCTAAACTAGTTGCATCAACGTGGTGCTAATGTGTAACAGGAAGATAATTTAATGCATTAATAGCTAAGGTTAAGGAAAACGTTATTTGGCATCACAATCGTTGTCAATAGAGATCTTATCTATAGCAGACCATATTGCGGCAGCGATTAGTATTAATAGTCAACAATGATCAACATTCTGGCAGCGATCAAACATTGAAGACCATCGATCAGTTGAGAGGCATTTGAATATCATAGAAGGACAAGTGCATAACACTAAAGTTCAGTGAACAACATCATAGGGTGTGAATTAGCTGTGACATAGTATGAAGATATTTAAATCAGATCTGGGTGGCGTAAGTTTCCTTCATAATTTGGCATCAGTTTGACATCGATTTATAACATATCTGAGTTTTAAAAAAATGGTATATTGTTATTTCTGAGTCTATCACAGCAGCCATAACCTACGTAAAAGGGCTATCATAAGTCATAATTAAAGAAGTAATTGAAGAAACTACAAGATGATTGAGCAAAAAGGCTTTGTTTTAGACTCGTGGCATAACTTCAATCATCGATGCCAAGAATGAAGGTCTGTTAGCATGCTATAAGCAAAATAGAGAGGTCAGCATAGTAAGACTTGTTCTAACCATTTTCAGAAGACAGAGAAAACAGCAAGCGACTACTTCAGTTTTCTACCAAGACAACATTCTGACTGATTTTCTCTTAGCCCATCTTAGGAGTAGATTATTGGCGATTCCTATTTATTGTTGGACGCTTGACTTAAGCACAGGTGTGCATAACTGGTAGCTAGGTTCACAGCAATAACCATGCAATATAGATCTAAAAGATAATAAAAAAATATGTGGTTGATAGTTTAACCTTTTTGGCCGCGGTTTTTAAAGACAAATGCAGATCATCTTAATTGCTAGGAGCTTGATTACAGGAGGAATTATGTGCAGCATAAACTATAAGAGGGTTTGTCCCAAATTTATGGCAGATCTATCGAAATTATCAACTTTTGATACTAAAACAAAAAAGACCACATGACAATAACCTTTTAAGAAGAATACATGTTAACCGTTTAAGGCCGATCTGGAGATGGACAATATTCTTTGCCAATTTCTTTATCTCTATCTCCTCTATAATGGCTCGCTTCTCTATCTCCGGATTACCTTTCCTCCTCCCTTATATCTCCTCCTCCTTTTATTATTATCTCTTCTTCCTTTTTTTAAGACCCTCCCTCTGTCTTTTAGACTCATGCAATTATATTAAGAGATCTCTCCCATTGCATGCCATGCATGCCTCTTGTTTTCTCCTCCACCGTAATTCATTCGATGGCCTTTTTCATAAATTTTTTTCTAAGTTAAAAGAAATCATAGATTTCTTTCTTTTTCTATGCATGCCCTGCATGCTCCTTTTACTCCTCTATATCTCTAAAATAAAAACCAAGAGTATCTTTTTCTCTAATACGGTTAAGTATAATTATCCTTTATAAATTAAAGATTTTTCTTTAAGATTACTTATTTTCTTTTATATTCCCTATTTATATCTAAGAGTTTTTTTTATACCTTTTTACTTTCTTTTATTTTATTTTTAAAATAAAAAGAAAGTTATATAAGCTATAACATTAACTATAAAATAAGAATATTGCAATAGGTTTAAGTTTTTCCACCCAATACAATTTTTTTTTATAATTTCATTATTATTTAATTTTATATTCAATACAAAAAATGGCACATTTATCAGTAACCCATTAATATTTATTTACATAGGCAATTTTTTTATTTATTTATTTATGAAGTAACATTTTAATACTATATACCTATTTATTTCAAATAGCAATACTAATTTTTTTATGTTTTTATTTTTCTATGATAAACAAGCATCGAAACAAGTATAGAAGTAAAGCACGATGAAGACAATTTCACACAAGGAGAATTTAGCAAACATGAATTGAATCGACATGCAATACAACTTCCATTGAATCCAAACATGCAATGCAAACTACGTGAGTGTCTGTGAAAGAACACCAGATTAAACCCAACATATGTCGTCACGAAGCTAGGACTCCCCTACCTGAACCATGCTCTTGTCGTCGACAAGACTACAAAATTCAAACTCATAAAACCATCAATAAGTTAGTCCCAATATAGCCGAAGCAATCGAAATAGCTGAAGTGATCAATTTAACTAGTCAATGTAATTATTGCATTTTAACCATTCACTCAAGTATGAAAAGTATGAGACATGACAATCAGATAGCAAGTGGCTTATATCCATCCTTGAGACTCCATTGGTAGAGATTTTGCCCATAAGGGAATGGTAACCTCTTCCTTTCTTCATGACTGCTCTGGAATAATTTTGGCAAAACTTCTTGATATCATCCCAAGACACCTGGGTAATATCTCGTCCTCCCATTAAATCCAAGGCATCTGTGCAACTCTCACTTATTCCCCTGAGAAAGAGCAGATTCTGAGAGTCCTCAGTGAGTGCATGATGGGGAGACTTTTGTAAACAAAACAGAAACCTTGAGATGTAATCCTCCAAACTTTCATCTTCTTTCTGCTACATTCTGAAAATATCATTTCCTCTCATATCTCCACTCCTACAGTAATCCTTATATTTCTCAAGAAATTTATCTTTCATTTCTTCCCAGGTATTGACAACATCACTACCTAGACTCATAAACCACCTTAATGCAGCTTCTTTCATGGTAGTAGGAAACAACTTAAGTTTACGAGCATCAGTAGTGTAGTCATAGCTTCTGCAGAGGATATCAAATTCAAACAAGAAGGTGTCTGGGTCCTCTGTTGCAAGTCCATAGAACTTGGGGAGAGTTAAAGCGAGTATGTTCTTGAGATTATCCACTTCATTTTGAAGAGCAATTGAAAATGGAAACGTTGGTTGATTCAGTACATTTTGGGCAGCCATGCCTACTTGACCTATTATCAAGGCAAATGGATTTTTAACTAGGTTTGGGGTATCTTATTCTTTAGAGGATATTTCAAAACTATTCAAATCAGGGAATGCATCAAGGAAAGGATTCACTTCTACTTCTTATGTTGGGTAAGTTGGATCATTAGGAAGGAATCTCCCTAAAGCATCTCTTCTCCTACCTCTATGCATGCAATATACTTAGTATCAGCTACTTCTCACACAAAAAATATTGATGGGTTGTAAATGGTTTCTTCCTAACTAAAACAGATTTTAAGGAAAAACTGCAAGGAATAATACTAAAGATGACTCCAAAGATCTTCTTAGTTTGACACCATCCCCGGCAACAGTGCCAAAAATGTTGGTCTCTTACAATGATTTAACAATTGGGCTCTTAAAACTGTAACTCAGAGATTGGACATCTAAACTGAGTAGTTGTCTTAATCACTATGGAGATGCATTTCACTTATCAACCCAAGGACGTGAACTTGAAATGGGTTAGCATAGTATGTGCACTAAGAACTTCCAAAGTAGCCACATTCAGTCTATAGCTAGGAAGTCATAATGCTGAAGATAACTGCTAGAAAGGAACTAACAGGAATGCTAAACATTAACCAACATCTATTCTAGGATCAAGTTCATGACAGAAAGTAAAAGTCTAGACAAACAAACAAGAAACTACTCTGTCTACTTTGGCTGCAGGAACAGACACAGAATAGAATTCTACTGGCTGCAGGAACATTCAATGCCAGATTTAACTAAATGCTTAACAGAAAATGTAACTAAACTAGAGGGTGGAATTCTCACCAAGTGGGCCCCGTTGGATGAGTATTCCCTAAAATAAATGTAAACTCAAAAATGCGAACTCACAACTTCATTTTATTCATTCAAAAAGATGAGTACAACTGAACATTATAATTGTATTACCGAAAACTGGATAATGCAAGTACAATCTCTAAATAATCAACAACCCCTCAGAAGGAGTATCAGAGTCTTATTTATAGAAGGAAAACTACAAAACTAACTACCTAGTAGCATAGTCAACTCCAACAGAATAGGAGGATGCCTCATTATGAAAAACATAGAAAGTGGAAAGGAGGTTACGCATGTAGGGGAATCTAGTCAAGCAAGTTGCTTTAATGCAGATCTAGCATAACAGTAACTCCTAAATTTGCTCAACAGGTATTTAAGATTAGTTACAAAGCAATTGTCTTCCCTCCATTTGACATTTGAACGATCACCATGTTTGACTTTTATGGTAAGCCACCAACCAGTAGAATCTTCCTCTTCTTTATGGATGCCGATTATATCTGCATAACAATATTAGTACACACAAATAATTGCACATTCGTAACTACCTTGGGGTAATATTCATTAACCATATGTAGAATTAACATAGATAGTTCATATAGCATGTCTTTTTCATAAAAGGATATAAGAAATGACCTATGCTCAACAAGTTATAGCTTTGGGGTAATGACATAGAAAGATCAGGATTAAAGTAACAAAGTCCAAGATAACTATAGCAAGTGGATAATAAAGTTTAACAAAATTGAGTCATAAAATAGACTCATCACCAATCTTGCATACTAGGCTCTTGTGGCTTGCTTGAGTCCATACAATGCTTTTCTTAGTCTACAGACCATATCTCTCTGATCAGACAATTGAAATCCTTTTGATTGCTCAATGTAAACTTCTTCCTCCAATTCTCCATTTAGGAATGCTGATTTGACATCCATCTGATAAACTTTAAAATCTCTGAAGGTAGCAAATGCAAGAAATAATCTGACTTCTTCTATTCTTGCCACCGGAGCAAAAGTTTCTTCAAAATAAATCCCTTCCACTTAAGAATAGCCTTTGCATACCAACCTTGCTTTGTTTCTCACAACTTCACCATCTTCATTTAGTTTATTTTAGAAGACCCATTTGGTTCCAATCACATTTTTGTCCTCAGGTCTAGGAACAAGTTCCCAAGTGTGACTCTTTTCAATTTGCATCAATTCTTCTTCCATTGCATTTACCCAGTTTTCATCATTGCAGGCTTCACTTACTAATTTAGGTTCAATCTTTGAAATCAAAAAAATTTCCTCTTGATCTTCAGAAATTTTTCTCCTAGTTTACTATTAGCTTCTATGATCTAATCTTCAGGATGATTCAGTCTTACATACTTGGGGGTTTTGGGAATTGCTTGAACTTCTGTTTCTTGATCTTGTTCCTCAACATCCGTACTACTCTCTTGAGTTCCTGGAGTTTCTGGATCAATCTGAATTTGAGTCTGAGTTTGAACTAGCCTTCCTTGACTTTGAATTTCATCTTGATCATCTGAATCATATCCACAAAACCTAGAATGTCCTTCCTTGCTCTCATCAACTCTAACATTAGCACTTTCAACAATCTTTTTCAACCTCTTGTTAAAGCACTGGTAAGCCTTACTTTGAGTAGAGTACCCCAAAAATATTCCCTCATCACTTCTTGCATCAAACATGCCTAAATCCTCATCTCTTTTTATATAGCATTTACTACCAAAAACTCTGAAATATCTCATAGTAGGAGGATGACTAAACCATAGTTCATAAGGGGTCTTACCTTTGCCCTTGATCTGCACCCAGTTAAGAGTGTACACAACAATACTCATAGCTTCTCTCCAATAAACTTGAGGAACATTTTTTTCCATCATAATGGTCTTGGAAGCTTCCTGAATGGTCCAACTCTTTCTTTCCACAACTCCATTTTGCTAGGGAGTCCTAGGAGAATATAAGTATCTTTTTATGCCATGCTTTTCACAGAAAGCATCAAACCTACCAGAAGTAAATTATCCACCTCTGTCAGATCTCACACATTTTAATTTCTCATCAATCTCATTTTCCACCATCACCTTGAACACCTTAAACTTGTCAAGAGCTTCTAATTTTTCTTTTGGGAAAGTTACCCACATCATCTTGGAGTAATCATCAATCAGCAACATGAAATATATATCTCCTTGCACACTCCTAATTCTAGCAAGACCACAGAGATCAGTATGTACCAGTTCCAATCGTCCACTTGAAGCTTGTTCCTTACTTTTGAATAAAATTTTGTTTTGTTTCCCCAATTGACATTCTCTACACATGCTATTAGGTTTCACAAGATTTGGAAGATCTCTTACAGCCTAAATGGTGCTTATTTTGATAATGTTATCAAAATTCACATGACACATCCTCCTATGCCATAACCAACTTTGATATGTCTGATCAATCAAACAACTCTTGCCAGAACTACTTAGATGAAAAATGTTACCTCTAGTTTGAGTACCGGATGCAATTTCAGTTTCAGAGCTCTCCAAGATTCTGTATTTTCCATCCTTGAATCAAAGATCATAACCTTTGTCAGCCAACTGTCCAACACTGAGAAGATTATGTTTTAGTCCTTCCACATACAGAACATCATTGGTGCTATTCTTGCCATCAAAAGAGATGGATCCTCTGCCATAGATTCTACCAACTGAGTTATCTCTGAATTTCACAAGCCCTCCTTCAAAATTTTCAAAATTCACAAACTTACTCTTGTCACCAGTCATATAATGAGAACATCCACTATCAATCACCCATTCATCTTTTTCAATAACCTGAGCAGCCAAGGCACTTTCCACATTTGCATAGCTAGCAGATTCAATAGACACCGGATCTTCTTCTTTGATAGCAATGAACACCTAATCATTTTCAGAGGAACCTCCATGATCAGATTCATCATCTGTGACTCTTTCTCCAGCTTCTTGGACATAGTAACATTTATTCTAATTTTTGTATCTGTTAGGGTTTGGTTTTGAAAACCACTCCAGACATGTTGAGGCAAAATTACCAATCTTATTTAAAGAAAAACATTTGAGTGGCAATTTTCCTTCATACTTACTAGATCCTCTTGGCAATCTTTTGGCAAAAAGAGATTCAAGATCTGCAGCTTCGATTTCAACATCTTCAAGCTCCTTCCTTGTCTTCGCAAATCTATTTGATCTTGCAGAAGAGCTTTCGCCCATATCATATTGTTATTTTCCATATACACTGGTCTTAAATGCAGATTCAGACTTGGGAAGAGAATCACCAAACTCACTTAATTCAAAAGCTGAGATTTTGCCAACCAGTTGATCTCTTGTAACTTTTGAGACAGTCCTGATCTCTTCTATAGAAGCAACCTTATGTTTGTATGAAATAGGTAAAGATCTAAGCACTTTTACCACAATCTTTGATTCTTCTAAAGTCCCACTAGCACATCTGATACCACACACAAGATCATTTATTTTTTTCATGTAGATTGTGATGTTTTCATCTTCACTCATCCTCAGGTTTCCAATTTTTCCTCTTAGACTTTGTAGCTTGGCACATTTGACAAATTCATCACCTTCATAAAGATTCTCCAACTTCTTCCGTATTTCATGAGTAGTTTTTAGTCCAAAGACATTTGTCATTTCTGAATTAGACAGTGCACTTAGCAAGGCTTCTTTGGCTCGAAGATTATTTTCAACATTTTTGACTTCATCTAAAGTTGAAGGTTTCTCCAAAGGCTCATACTTATCCTTGGTTATTTCCCAATAAGCATCACCCATGCATTGCAAATGGCACTCCATACGATTTTTCTAAACAGAGTAATTTGTTCCATCAAATCTTAGGCTATCCTTCTTTTAGGTCAACATCTTGGATCTCCTCAAGTAGTTAAGCTTCTTCTAGAGGAACTTGGCTCTTATACCAATTGTTGGAATTAGGCCAAACAACTGAGAGGGGGTGAATCAGTTGTCCCAAATCTTTGAAACTTGCAACTATTTCTTTATCACACAAAACTGATTAATGATGTAAACATTTAAAGCATGAATTATCAATACATGAACATAAACAAATGAAACCACTGTGGGGGTTAACCCACAAAGATTTTGTACCCTGTTAAAAGTACTTTAGAAAAATAGAAGGCACATGCCTTTGGGTGCACTGCCCAAAACTCACTGCTCAAGAGAGAGGCTCACTACCTACAAAATTTATTTAGAACAGAAAGAATTAACTGAGAAATAGCATCTACTTCATGCCTGGTTCAATTTCATTGAATGCTCACAAAACTTCTGCTTTACCCTAAATTCTTCTTCACTAACTTTTCACTCTATACTGCTCTCACTCCTTTTCTTCTCTGCTCTACTTCTGATCCTTTATTCAGATTTAATTCATTTCGCACAAGGATAATTTTCCACAACTCATCAACAAGTATTTATACACTTCATCAACCTTGGAATGAACATCAAGGTCAGTACCACAAAGATGGGAATCACTAAGCTGTCGGCCAAACATAACTGGGATTCAAATCTTCCTTAATCAACATGCCACGCTTCAAAGAATTTCTCTTAGATCATCCACAACACGCTTGAATCATCTGGTTGACCAAGACTGGGAAGAACAGCAACACCAAGAAGAAAATCTTCATTGACAAGCTCAAACTTCAATGCGGACCTCCAACATAGCAATCACACGATCCAGAGACTTCTACAAGCATATTGAATTCAACAAAAACATTTGCACACCTCCAAATCATTTGAATCACTTGCATCTTCCTCTGAAACCTCAAGAACACTATCTACCATGACTGTCACATTAGGAAGATTTCTTGCAGACCTCCAAACCATGAACCACTTGAAAGGATGATACACACTGACTTCCCAAATATGCCTCTAGATCCGCAGATCATCATTTTACATTATCAGAGCAATTCGGACCTCTTTCCTATCACTCTGTCTTTCTTGAATAATGCAGGAACCAATTTTAATTAGATGGCTATAACTTCTTCAGATCTTAATGTGAACCTCTCAAATCTTAACTAGAGCTTCTTCAGACAAACCTCTACAAATCCATATGGTCCGCATATATTGATCTCCATTAATTTTCTCAATATCCTCAACAATCTAGTGTTCTAAATAGGCAGAAAAATAGGATACAGTTGACACCAATGGCAACAAGGATATGTTGACATCAATGACAACACTGCTTAGGCACATATTTATAACAAACTTTAGACCCATAGCACCATCTAACACAATCTACAAAATAGTGTCTAAGGTCATGGAAAATAGATTGAAGAAGCTCCTCCCAGATATCACTTTAGAAGAACACAGTGGTTTTGCACTAGGTAGATCCATCAAAGAAGGCATAATTATAGCTCATGAAGAAATATGCATGGTAAGAAGGAGTAAAACAAAAAGAATTATAATTAAAATTGATATAAAAAAAGGTGTATGATCAAGTAAACAAATAATTTCTAATAGAAGTACTAGAGAAGACTAGAATTTGCAAGGAATGGTGTAAATGCATTCATAGCTATATATTTGCACCTATATTCTCAATCCTGGGGAATGGAAATTTGCATTTTTTTACCTCTACCATGGATCTAAGGCAGGGAGAACCCATCTCTCCTTTTCTATTCATCATCATGGTAGGAGCATTGGGCAAACTCATGTAGGGAGTTCAAGTGCAAGAGGTGAATGGAAGGGGATCCAAGTGTCTCTAAATATGAGTGTTGTTACCCACCAACAGTTTCTAGATGACACTCTCTTGTTTGGATTTACTAGAAGGAAAGAGGACATAACAATTAAGAGTACATTGGATAAATATAGTCAATCTTCAAGACAACAAATCAATTGGAGGAAATTACAAATTTTCTTCTTCAACACTGATCTAAGGAAGCAAAAATAAATTGTTGTGTATCTAAGATTTAGGGTAAGTCAATTCCCCAGTAAATATTTAGGAATACCATTATTTGTAGGATCTTGTAAATCAAGGTTATGAGATTCTTAAATTTTAAGTTGTGTGAAAAAGATGTAATCATGGAAAGAAAAATGGCTATCCCTAGACAGAAGAATCTTGATGCTAAAAATAGTCGTTTCAACCATCCCCATATACCTCACGTCATGTTTTAAAATACCAAAGAAGATTAGTGAAATAATAGATCAGAGGATGAGAAATTTTTTCTGAAAAGGCACCACATAAAGAAGGAATTTTTTGCTTATTGCATGGGATATGATTTTCTCCCCATAGATGCTAAGGGTTTGGCTTGCAAAGATGGTCATACTTGAATTGTGCTCTGGGGACAAAGATGGTTTGGAACCTATATTATAACTCTCACTTAAAATGGGCCAAGATTATTCAAAACAAATACCTAGATAACATAGATCCAAGAAGAATTCTTACCACAACCAATTGCTTGGGAGGTTTTGCAATATGGAAGAGTGCAGGGATCTAATAGTTAAACACATCACATGGGAAATAAGAAATGGGAAAAGAGCATTGTTTTGGGTTCATATTCATGGAACAAGTTTCCTACAATGAAAGAGGAGCAAGGACTTTTGGAAACAAAGGAAAATTTAAACACTTCTTGGGGTCCATTTGTAAGAGATTACATTCAAATAAATAGTGTGTAGGGAATCAAGATGGAAGTGGAAATCATTACAAGGCATGGGTATCCTAGAAGATCAATGATAGAAGTTGGAAGAAATGCTAGCAACAAGGAAAATTTTCATCTTTGAGGAGGAGGATATAATCAAGTGGCGTGGATTTAAGTCAAGGAACTATAATGTAAAGATAGAATATTCAATCAGAGAAGATGCAATGAAAAAACAAAATTGGCCAATACACTTATGTTGGCATAAACATTATTTATGAAAGGTTGGATCCTTTGCATGGGTGGCATTGCAAAACATAATTCTAACAAGAGATAGAATGAGGAAACTTGGTTTCATTGGGCCTCACTATTGTGTAGTGTGTAATGAAGCAAAAGAAATAGTGGATCACCTCCTACTAGGATGCATGTATGTAGAATATTGCAGGAAAAAGATAATGGGGAAACTGGATTGGCACAATCCACTACCACATGATATATTGTCACTTTTCAATGCCTCGCCAATCTTGCATAAGAAGACAGTTTTCACAACTATTTGGACACCCACCCCTTCAATCACAATATGAGAGTTATGAAAATAAAGAAATAGAAGGATATTCCATGACAAGGCAATAGAAGAGGACAACCTCATTAGGAAATTAGAGAATGCAATAATTGAGGTGGTGAATAATGAGACCAGAAACTAAACTGTGAAAAATAATTCTTTCACAAATTGGGATGGAGTGATCCAGAAAGAATGGAAGGGACTAGATGTGCCCCTCATTCATGGGAAGTCCCAAGTTAATCTAGATATGAAATAAAGAGTGAGTGTAAGATGGAAGCCACCAAAACAAGGATGGTGCAAATTAAATTTTGACAGGGCTTCTAGAGGAAACCCTGAACTATCAGGAGTAGGATGCATAATGAGGAATCAAGATGGTTTTGTTATTTGAGAAACGACAAAAAACTACCCTCAAGAATAAATAACGAAGAAGAATTCCAAGTAGTGTTTTTAGGTCTCCAAATGGGAATTAAACTTGGATTGAAAAGGATAATTATAGAGGGGGATTCATTAATAACAATTAATGCCATAAGAAACATGGAAAATGCTCAAATACCAAGTTAAACAATATACTAGACTATTGTCAAGAGTTGATGAACAAATTCAAAGCCTTCCAAGTCATGCACGTGTATCATGAAGAAAATAAAGAGGTAGATAAACTCACTAACATGACAATCAAAATGGATGGAGAGTTGATAGATGGTGGGGAGGAAAATTGTGGAGAAAGATTGTAGGGTATTCACCTTCCCTCTGCATTATGCAATAATAAATTAAAGTATTGAATGGATAAGACACCCAATCCTTTCACCCATGGAAAGATCCAATGGAGGTACACAAGTTGAACTAGCCTAATGATGATAATTACCTTCAGGTTGATGTAGAGGGAGATTATATTAGAAAGGAGGAGATGGCTATGGTATTTAGGAAAAATGGATATGATTGTGTGCCTTATAGAAAAAGTGAGACAAATTGCCTTTAGAGGAGAAATATTTGATCTGCACTTGAACAAGGTGTTCAGGTCAAAATCTGTAGTGGTTTTGCATGTGGTGAGAATGGTATTAGGTAACACCTTCTTGTCAACAATTTACAAACTCTGGGTTAATACAGACATCGCCTCCATGTTTGTAGTGGTGATGTTGGATTTAGGAGAGCCAAAAGATTATATTCAAGAGGTCATAGAGATGATAAATCTGAGGTGGTGAGGAGGGTTGAAGAAAATAATGGATGTGGTGGTGTTGGGTCTAGGGTTTCTTCTAGGACAAGGCACTTAGACCTCCATCAACCCGCATTACTTTGGTTTGTGGGTGTAGTTCGTCATTAGGATGATTGGAGAAGAAGAGGAGTGAAAGAACAATACAAAATGGGGATTGGAGTTAATTGAAAATAATTCTAGGGGTGTCAGATTCTTCAAGTGTGGAATGGTAATTTACTATGGACACAGATGATTCAAAATCAAGCGATGATGGTGAGAAAGCAATAGAAAACAATGATAATGAAAAAGGTGCATCTATAGTAAGAGTATGATACAATAGTTTTTATTTAGAAGGATTAATAGAAGATAGTATTATATGTAGAAAAAAATAAATGTAGAGTATTTTTAGGCCCTCCAATGGATCAACCATTCTAAACTCTATAACTTTTTTGAATTTTAGTTTATACTATGGGCTATGGCTCCCTTATGCTTAATTTACTAATAAAAAAATTAAGGTAATAATAACCAATTAAAAAAACCTAGTTACAATAGTTATACTTGCCAAAGGCAAGTACTAATAATAATAGATTTGTTAATGTGTAATTATGCTATTTTTTTAAATAAGGGAAAAATGGCATTTGGTCAACACTAGGGTTTCCAGAAATGTCAATTTGATGAGCTTTGCAACACTTCTTTCTCTCTCAAACAATTACAAGACTTTAATTCATTTTGGTCATGTCTTGAAGTCCTTGATTTGGGCTCAACTACCATCTATTATGGTCAATCTTTGGTTTTCTGGATAGGATTGGCTACGTTTTGGCACCTTGTTCTCTACAAGTTGCTAGTCTTTTTGTCTAGTTTCAAACTAAAATGCCTTTGAATCTCTAATAGGGAAAGAATCACACTTAGTTTTTGCTCCCATGTGTCCTATCATGCCTAGGTTGTTTCCATAGAAAGTAAGGCTTCATCTCTGCTACACCCCTCCTTTTTCTTTTCATCACACACAACAACCTCATGTATGGATTGTTGATGTTTAAATTTGTCAATCACTCACCAACAATGGGAAACCCTAAGAATGTAGAACTAATTCTTAGGATAACCTCCAAATTTTAAAGAAGATGCCTAATTTGTTGCTATGGCAATGTGCCAAATCCATTTCCTACCCAACAACACAATGATCAAACCTTAAAAGATTTAACTGGTAAAACCAAAGAGCAGAATGCATGATTGATTACCTAGCATAATATAGATTTATCATCGGCTAAGAATATAAAGAAAGAAGAAGAATCAAAGACAGATCCATATTTGCACAAAGCACAACTTTCTCTTCATTGTTTGAGTGAGAACAAAAATACAGAGGCAAAATTACACAATATACAATATTCAAATACTTCATGAGAAGCACCTGCTGAGGCAAGAAAATATCTCTAATCTACTGCTAAACTTTCTGGTCATATGTGTATATCTCCTCTGTTTGTCTCAAGTCTCTATATTTAAAGCCAAAACCCCTTTAAAAATCCTCTCTAACTACCCAGAAAATATATCTAACTAAAATCCTATTGATTACGGCTCTGATCTCAGCTTCCCCAATTAACTGGGTCTTCTATTCAAACCCCATGGTTGTAGCTTCTCTTTTCTTTGGCCTGTGTGAAAAACTCCCACTTATTTGTTGTTAGCTTTCGTAGAAATAACGTGGCTTTATTAACTTAGGGCTGCATACATTTTATCTCCCTGTGCATAGAGTCATAAAAGAGTCTTTACATTTAATAAAGTCTTAGCTTTATTAGTCTTGGGACCCACCATTCACATGACTTTACATTAATAAAGACTTTAATATTCCTTTATTTAAATTTGATTTTCTCTCGTGGCTTGTAAATCTAAAAGAGACTCTTTGATTTAATACAGCTTAGCTTTATTTTAGGAGGGTGTTGTGTGGTTACACAACACGCCCCATTTTGACTTGGCAAAACAGGGATCAAACTTTTTGGTTTGGCTTGTGCGTCTGCTTCCGGGCAGTTTGGTAAAAGTAAGTCGAGTGCATCATCATGCAAAACCAGGATGAGGTAAGTCATCATGAGGTCAATTTGTCAAAGTTCGTATTTCATCTCTGTGACCTCATATTTTGAAAGAGCATTAAAATTCAGGCAGGTTTGCCTTTTACATCACCTTGATATTCATCAGGATGTAAGAGTTATGAACAGTCAAAGTTTCGGTCAAACCTGATATTCGCAAGAGGAAGGTCATATTTTTATATCCTCGGTCATATTGTTGAAGCTCATCATCATATTTGAAACATCCCCCCCCCCCCCCCGATATGTCATGCGGTTCAAATATCCGGACGTCAACTTTAAATGATAGCAAAATCTTCCCGTCAAACAGTCTTATCTATCGCCAGCGTCATACTTCGCATGTAACCCGATATTTCTTTATATCCTCCTGACACAAATATCACCCTTAGCAAATATCCTGATGACATCATCCGAATACGATAAACGAAGGAATATACATAACGATGACATCATCATCACATTTACATTGTCACAAGATATTTTCTAAAACATGATCATGTTCACCTATATGATGATGACGTCATGATGCACTTCTGATACGAAGAGCGAATATCAGGATGGCGTCATCCCGATATTCCAAAAAGAGAGACATGTAAGTTTGTCTCGGCATCATCATATTTTGAAACATCACCCGATACACCGAAATATCCTCCTGATGTACTAAGCATAAACAAGGGTGCTTTTGTCACCCGAATCTTGTCGCGATAACAATGTCAAAAAGAGGGAGGAGGATAATATTGAAACTCAACCCGATATTTGTGAATATCATCCTACCCTCATGATATCCTGTCATATGGATATCCCCCGCTCCCGTTGCCGCCATTATCATTTAATGAGCGCAGACATGGTAGGTAGTTCCCGCCGACCCCGGAACCCAATGAAACACTTGGCAAGATCCTGCATTTTCGCATGAATAATCAAGGAACATGATCCAATCTGTCAGAGTTGCCCTAAATGTACCCTAACTGCGAGGTTAAAAGGTAATTCAACTGCCATTTTCACATTTACCCTGCGATAAACTTGTTTTACAGAGCACCATCTTCCATATCTGCATACCAGCTACCGTTGCGTGATTTGAGCTCACAGGCAGAAGGAAAGAGGTGATCATCAGCTGAATCAAGAACGTCTCAGCAATCTATTGGTATAAAAGGAAATCTACATAACCAGGTACTCATGGCTGAGAAGCGATTGGTCAAGTGTCAAGAAGAATTCAGCAAACCCATGTTCTCTGCTCAGAGGGGGGTCCTGTTTAAATATGGAGCAATTACAGACACCCATCAGGGAAGCACTAATTTGGAGGCTTAGTCAGCCAAGCTGAATAATGGACATGACAAGAGTCCTGTGCTGGACGTAGTGTTCATGTCAGGAATGTGGAATGCCGCCAGTTTTCCATACTCCATGGAATCTCTGGAACTCGTCATGGAGTGTGCCCGGAATTATAACCCTCAAACAAGGCAAGTAGTGAAGCATGGGAGGATATATGCAGACCTCTCCATCAAAGGTCTCTCCCAGATGTTAGGATTGCCACTGGGCAGTAAGGTCAAAAGTGTAGACTTGAAGAAGTCTGAAAGAGAGTATGAAGCCAACAAGAAATCGGCCAGGAAGAACATGTATCCATGGCGGGCTGAGAACAGCACATATAATGCAGCGGCCAAGCTTCCTGTGCACCTGTTTAAGTATGATTTCAGTGAGGAGTACCAATACATGATTGCACTCCTGAATAGAGTAACCGGCCAACCTGATACTGGCAGTTTCAGGGATTGGATGTACAGAATAGTAATGATGTGACTATATTCAGACACCAAGCCACTGTGGGGGCAAATAATAAGTGATGCTCTACATGAGCAACTGATGAACCTAGGAGGTTCAAATTGTGCATTTTACATGTCATCATATATTGTTTATTCTTGTGCCTACAAAGGCACTTTTGATGCTTTAGTTACAGATGGGAAGCTCACAGGCACAAATGCTATGTATATCTGGGATCATCATCCCCAACTGCAGAGAACCAACTACCTCAAAGATTACAAACTGGTCAATGATGCATTCTCTATGCATCTGGTAAGGACCATGGAAGAAGACAGAACAAAGAGATTGAGCATGGAAGCTCAAGAGGCAGTCTACAGGCATGGGGTCTGGTACATACAGTTTGCAACCTTTTCTTATATAAGGGTTGAGGGTTTCGAGGGACATCCCCTGATGCTGCCAAGGTATCCTACCGATGCCGTAGTACTAATGGAATTTATCAGGCAGGGCTCCACCATGATACAAATGTACAAGGATGCCAAGAAGCTGCCACCAATTTTGTTCCCAATCAGCATTGGCAACTATATGTGCCCTGACTCAGATAGTATAAAGAAGGTGATGGTCACCCTAAATAAAATGAATCTGCAGCCTTTTCCAATATACTAGGAAAGCCTATTCACCAAAGGCACCTAGAGGATTTTTGGGCTAACTATGAAGATGAGGCAAAAGCCAGAAGGAGGTATCAGAGGTTAACTCTGAACCAAGTTAGAACTTTTGATTGCATCTCCCTTCCCCAGCAATTAAAGAAGGATGATGGCAGGACAATGGCAGACGAGTATGAACAGAAAAAGATATATAATGACACCATCTCTGCACCTGACCTCACTATGCAGGAGGACATATCCTTGGACCCATTCATTGCCAGGACCCTACACCTAACCCAAGCTTGGGTTGATGCACAGATAGAGGCATTGAAGAAGAAAGGTGTTGCCATTACGGTGGACAACAAGAAGAAGGCGCAGGATATCCCCGTGGATGAATATGATGACTTCATGTTAGAGAAGAGGAAGACCAAGGGAGATAGAATCCCTCCACCACAACAGCAGAGCAAAAGACCCCCAAGGGGCAAGAAGGTGGAACAGGGACCAAAAGATATTATAATTGAAAGGGCAGTATTTGCAGCTGAGGAGGCGGCAGGGTCAGGATCAGAATCAGCATCCCCTCCAAAGAAAGAAAGGCCCAAGAAAAGTAAGACCGCAGAGGCTGGAATCACTAAGACCCAAGAAGTGGGTCAATCTTCTAAACAACCAGGAGGAGAGGATACCCTCATAGAAGAAGAGCCTGAGGAAGAGGAGGCTCCATTGGTAATAAAAAGGAAGAGGAGAGCTCCACAGGTGCTGGTGTCTACCCCACCTAAGAAACAAAGAACCTCCATGAGAGGTGGAATAAGCCAACCCCCTACCTCATTACAAGGGGAAGGTAGTGAAGTGCACAAGGAACTTCAACATAATGTTCCACTTCCTACCATCGTCAAGTTCAAAACTGAACTTGCTGAGGAGCAGATGAAAGAAACTTCCCAGACACAAGCAGAAGGGCATGTCTCACTCGACGAGACAATAAATTTGTCTGATGATGAGGTGGTGCAGGATGTGGCTGCACAGAAGATGGAAACATTGGCTGCTGGTATTAGTATGACCCCCCACAAGTCTCCACCAGTCCAATCAGTACTGGAAGAAATGAGGCGAGTGGAAGAAGAGCGAGAAAAGAGCCCAGAGCAAGTAGCTCAGGAAATAGGGCTAGATACATTGATCACAGAGGTGACAAGTCCTGTAGTGGTAGACCTGACAGAGAAATAGGATGCAAGTCCTGAACAGCCAGCAGGATCACCTGGTGAAGGCCAACCAACAGAAGAAATAGAGATGGCAGAATCGGAAGGCCATGCTCTAGAATTAGGACAACAGAGTCCACAGGATACATCAGCGGAACCTGCTATAGTAGAGGTTCAAGAAATGAAGGCTGATGAAAAGGAAGAAACAAAAGAGGATCCAGCTGCTAAGACACAGGAGGTTGACAGTGCAAGCTCAGAAGAAATAATAGCTGCAGAACAATCGCCAGCACATCAGGCAGGATCCCCAATATCTGGTGAAGTGGATAAGCAACAAGGGGAAGAATTGGGAATGGATGAAGTAATGACAGAGGGAGATCATGATCATCATGATCAACATATAGATGCACCTCAAGGTTCCCCACAGCATATAGATGCACCTCAAGGGTCCCCACACCAAGAAGATGTACCTCCAGAAAAGGAAATCCCTCAACAGGAGGAGGTGCCGCAAGATCAACAACAAAGAGAGCATCAAGAAGAAGAAATGAGAAAGTCACCATCTCCACAACACTTGTTGACAGAAACGGGAGATATAGGTGAACATCAGGATGATGCTGAAAAACATGATCGGGTGCCTCCGTGGTTGGCAAAAGAGGTAAATGCTGAAGAAGAACTTGAAATTCAGGAATTCGACGTCTCCACCCTGTTCTCCGCAGATATAATGAAGCCAAAGAGGAAGGCCAGAATGACTTCGGCCATCAAGAGAAATCTGGCAACAGGGAGAAGGACCGCACAAATTGCCATACCTACGGTGGAGAAGGAAAAAGGTAAAATCACTGTCGATGAATTTCAAATCAGTACAGTAGATTTGGGCTTTACCAATGAGGACCAAGAAGGTCAAGAGGGCAAAGATATCATTGACTCTCTAATTCAGAAAGTGAAAAGAGAGAAGGAGAAAAATAAGCAACATAAAGAGCACATTGCTCAGTTGCATGCCTATATCAAAGGGCTGACCAATCCTGATGATACCACAACTGAACATGCAGTCCCATTGACTGCCATTTCTCAGGAGGAGGTAAATAGATTGGACCTCATGAAGCATGAGGCGTCTGTAATAAGGAGATGGATGTCATCCACATTGGATGATGCTGTAGAAATAATGAAGGCCTCTTTGAAGAGGTGGAGCATCTTAAGTGACTCCAAGGCCAAAGTGGATAAATTGCAGATGCAGACCGGGAGGAGGTCTTACAAGCTGGAGAGAGTCCTGAGCCTGTTAGGGGAAATAAGGAATATAAATCCACAACTGCTTATCAGTAAGCAGGTACTGAATAGTAATACCGCATTATTAATAGATATCTGGTATAAAGACACTCAGTTTGAGTGTGGAGTCCTCAAAAGGTGTAATAATAAGCTGAGGGATATCAGCATGAGGCTACGAGATTTAATGGCTGAAGAAGCGGTGATACTGGAGGCATTGGAAGGCAAGGTGGAAGGAAAAATAGAAAATCAAGATGAAGAGTCCGCCATTAAAGCTGTACACAGCAACTTCCAATCAGAGACAGATGGTCCACCTGTCCCTTTGACAGAGGAATTGATAGATAAAATAATGAGGATCAAGGTCCAGATGGAGAAATACAAAGAGACACTGCAGGACAGGAAAAATAAGCTTGATAATAGCAGAGACAAATATGAAGCACATAAGCACGCCATTGTCAAAGCAAAGACTCAAGATGGCGGAGGGATAGATCAGGTTGTGCGTTCATACGAGTAGGTCCGCAGTAGTATGCAGCTCCATATGCAGCAGCGTCATCATCAGGATAGTGAAAGTTCGGAAAGTGATGCACATGATGATGACTCGCATGAATCAGCTGAGGAGCATGATGAAGATACATCATGAAGGGGATAATAGCATAAGTAGTATAGATAGTTGCCAGCTGGCAACTTGTGCCATTTTGTAAAGATTGACAAAATCAAGTGAATCATGACCATAGATTTGTATTGATAAATCAAGATCGTAGATCTTTTGTAATGGATTCCTCACCTTATTCTATAAAAGGTGGTGGAATACCCTGTTGAAACATTTGAAACTTAATTGAAATCTGTTTGCTGAAGTATTCAGGGCTTATTTCAAAGTTATTGCATATGTACATGTCTTTTGCATACTTAATGAAAGAGAAGAGTATTTCGATTACAAATCTTCGTAAATCTTGACTAATCTGTGTCTGAATTCTAGATATGTGCTTTGATTTGCTGCGTCCCTTGGAGTGCTCATCATGTTGCATGTATTGTTTTCATTCATCATCCTCTGAAGTTTGCATCAACTGTATCTAGCTGTGGAATATCCTGGTGAACATATGGTTTGATTTCTTCTCGTCATGACAGTATCGAGTATGTATGTGGATCAATAGCTGAAGGTTCAACTTTAAATTGTAGTATTCCTTTAATTTCTTTCAATTTCAGAACATTTCATTATCACAATTGCGAATAACTGATAATCCTAAGTAAATAACGCAAATATGCAGACATCTCGTAGGTAATCGCAAATATTTAGCATATTTGAATGCAACGCATGCACAATTGAAAAATATCATGCAAAGATTGAGGTATTTCTACATCTTTTCATCTAATAACTGCATAATATGACTTCTCTGTAAAGAATTTCTGCAGGAATGTCATGATGATGGCACAATTTCATGTAAGGCCCCAAAATGGAAATAGCAACACACATTAACCTCTGAGTAACTTCAGATGATTAAGACCTAATCACTGGAGACTTGGGATCCTGAATTCTTTGAATTCACAGTATCTTTCAAGATGAATAAAGGTTAATGCGTACTTTTATTCTATGCTTGCTTATGACTAACATCATGACCAACATAAATTAGTGCTAGAAGGAGGGCATGATCTGGAATCCTACGCTCATCATCATTATTTTCAGGTTCTATGATGCAGGGAGTAAGGTAACCTCAGATCGTCTGTGAATTTCAAATATTACGTAAATATTTACTGTAAGAAGCTCATATATGCTCATTTCGTGTAAAGATTTCCAGATCTTACATAAATATTGCAAGCTTTACAGTAGATCATTCTGAATTCACTAATATTGGTCAAAGATCCGTAAATCTATTCGAGCTTTGAAGAATTTAAGCTTTAGATACTTGAGATCTCATGCTAGGGGTCATTATACCCCAAATATCCTGTCATACTTGCAGTATATTCATAAATATTTCATAAATATCCAGTTTGATTAGCCATCTGACTGCAAATATCACCTCATTTGGTGAAATCCAGCCAATATTTGCAAAGTTTAAGCCAATTCACCTCAAAATTGAGAAATCCTGGCTCACAGGATAAATACCAGGTCTAGATCTAGTGGAATCTTCGAGGAACTACCTGTTAGAGGTTTCAGACCTAGAACCATAGGCATTCATCATACTCCAGGGTCTAGTGCATCAAGAGCTTCACCAGAACCTCCTCCTGTAACTCCTGTTGGTTTACAAATACCTTCCGGGATATCTATGACACCTCCTGTTCAACCTCAGGGTGTACCTTTAGTCCAACCTCAGTCAGCTCAACCTCCTCTAGTTGCAATGTCTTTCTTTGCAGCAGAGTCACCTTTGACCTTTACTGCATATCATGAGCTGTCTTAGAGAAAGCCTTTCTTGACAGGTTCAAGGTCCCTATTGATCCATCTATTAATTACCATATGTTTGCCACGATCAAAAGATTTGAGCATGAACCTATCGCCAATTTCAATGCTAGGTTTCAGAAAATGTTGTCCAAGTTAGTTGCCCCATATGTAGTATCTGATGCCTTTGCTCGGAGTATCTATTATTCAGCTCTGGATCCATTAACTTCCATGTTCATCAGGAGAACACATCCTGAGATCACTACATTGACAGGAGCTTTTCAAGAAGCTATCAAAGTGAATCAGCAGTTGATACCTGCTCCTACTCCAAATATAATATTTCCTACCTTGCCTAGCATGCATTCACAATATCCCGCATCATATCCTGTAGCATATTCTCCGCAGTATCCTACACAGTATCCTAATGGAACAATGATACCTCCAGCAGTCATGCCTGCACCTTTGCAAGTACCTCCACTGAGCATCATGCCCCCTCCTAATGGAAATGGCCAAGTGCCACAATACCCTGCACAAGCCCAGATACCTCAGGGTGCTGATCTATCCAATAATAACCATGGATCCTCTTTCTTCAAGCCTCAGACTGAAAATGTAGTGGCCAAAGCTCAAGAAGAAAAAGAGGAATTCAAAGAAATTTCTGCTCAATTAAGAAAACTCACCACAAAAGTGACACACTTGAGAAATCAGGGTTTTTATTCCCAGTCAAGTCAGAACAGAAATTATTCCAATGACAGACCAAATTATCCTGATAGAGGATATAACAACAATAATTTCAACAATAATGGTGGAAATAATAATAATCCACCTAGACAGCCTAGAGTATGGAATTCTAGGCCAAATAATGGTTCATTACCATCACCCCTGGACAATCAGCCTCCTGGTGAAGCCAAACAGACCACTAGAGTTAATCTTGCTGAGGCGGCTCTTACTAATTGGTGTAGGATCCACAATACTAATGCACATGCAGAATTAGACTGTCCACAATTTAGTATTGCTACTAGCATCTTTCAGACTGAAGTGTCTAACACTTCTGGAAATCCACCTCATGCAGAAGGAAATGAGATTGTTCCTTGTGGATACGACTCAGCTTTTGTGCTAGAAGCCTATACAAATGAACCTCATCAGAGTTATAACCAAGCATATGAAGAATCCGCCTTAGCTTTTGAAACAAACTATGTTTTCCCCTTTGAAGATGAAAATGAGCCTGCAAGGGAACGTGAAGAAGTACATGCATATTAGCAGCAATATCCTGGTAAGCACAATTATAACTTGAGGAGTAATGCCAACAGACCTGCTGGTCCATTGACATCATCTCTATCTCCAAACAGCTTCAATACACCTCCTGATCCTAAGGCTAGCAATAACCCAGGGTTCCCTAAGGTGAATGCTTAGTACTTGTCACCTCAAAACACAGTATCAAAGATTGCGAATACACCTCATGAATCTAACAAGTTGGTCAGCTATCTTGCTGATGAAATGAAGAAAATTAAGATCAACCTGTCCCTGTCTGAGTTACTGAAAACTCCTGCCATTAAAAGGGCATTCATGAAGTCCTTAGATGATCCTGCCCCTAAAGAGGATAGTCATCTTTCAAGTCAATCCAGCGGCAAGGATCACACTGCTAGGGATAATATTGTCAAGCCTAAAGTGTCAGCTACAGTCCAAGCTGTAGAAACCTCCCACATGACCTTGTATAGGGATAAAACCGAATCACCTCCATTCCTCCTTACCATAAGAATGTTCAGCAAGAACCTGCACAACTGTCTGGTGGATTCGGGAGCCTCAACGAATGTTATGCCCTTGTCAATATGCAATGCTTTAGGACTGCATCCTGCTAAATCCTTAAAGAAGGTCACACAGTTGGACAAAATAGAAGTAAGTGTAGTAGGGGAATTAACTCATATCCACATGCAGCTAGCTTCTGATCCTAGGATCCAGTATTACATTGATATTCAAGTAGTTGACATACCTGATACGTATGGGATGTTGCTCAGCCGCAATTGGTCTAAAACGCTTAACGGATATATGTCTACAGATTTCAGTCACATGTGGTTACCATGGAAGGGTATACCTAATCAGATCAGGATTGATGCTGAACCTAGAATGAAACATATGATAACTGAGTACAACAGAACAAATGAGATCATGTACGTAAACGTAGAACCTGGAGTTTATTGCATCAGGCCGCAGACTGTCAAAATAGAAGAGATCCTGACGCTTAAGCTGCATCATCATCATGATGATGATGATCAGGAGGACATGCCAGTCATAGAAACTGATAATAATCCTGATAATGAGAATGAAATAGATCGCTTCAGAGATTTTGAGATACATCTGTCTAAACAGGTAAAACGTTGTCAATTGTTAAATATACCTGCTAATGATATTTTGATTGACGGATGGTGCAGATTACACGACGAGGCACATTCAGAAAAGACATGTGAAACATGCTTAGAGATGATGATGCTAGAGCGAACATACAATGAGGCATCATCATCATATTCCGAGGTAAATGTTACATTTGATGATGATGACAATAATAATTCTTATCTGTCTTTTGTAGGAACTGAAGAACCGACAGATCATGATGAGCGTCCTATCCTAGAAACAGAAGAAATTTTAGTCTCTCTCCAAGTAAATAATGAAATGAAAGAAAAGATCACCCCAGGGAGTGATTGCTTTATGGAACCAGATTACGAATTGTCTGATGAGGACAAAGGTAGTGACCTGACGAAGTTCGAAGAATTTTTGGAAAGGGAAATAGAGGAGGTGACACAGCAGCATAAATCTCCTCAGGAGTTCTTAATTAAAAATTGGTGTAGGCTGCATGAGGCACCTCACTCAGAAACAACTTGCTCACTATGTTTACACATTTTGAAAAAGCATGCAGCTGCAGATTCAGAAGATCATCCTCCTACTGAAACGAAAGAGAGAATAGAAAAGCCATCAGGCTCACAAGAAAACGGAAAGAAGAAACTTAAGGATGATGATGTCCCTAAGTTAAAATGGATATCAAGCGGAGCAGGAGCCAGAGTTGCAAAGGGAAAAGAAAGTTCAGCTAAATGTCCTACTGAAGATAAACCTTGGATCCTGAGGTTTGATGGGTCCAAATCTAAACAAGGTGCTGGGGTAGGAATCGACCTGATTGATTCAACTGGGAAATCCTATCTGGCAGCCTACAGATTACAGTTCCCCTGTACTAACAATGTAGCAGAGTATGAGGCTTTGATTCATGGAATGTTGTTTGCTCATAAGAGGAAAGTAAAGATTCTGCATGTCTTTGGAGATTCAGAACTAGTTGTGAAGCAAGTAAGAGGAATTTACTCCTGTAACTACAGAAAACTATCAAATTACAGACATCGTGTGTGGGACCTAATGGAAGACTTTAACGCCTTTAATATCATTCATGTACCAAGAGAACAAAACCATAGGGCAGATGCGCTAGCTCAAGCTGCCAGTACATTGGAGCCACTGTCTATATCTAGTCTAAAGAGATTTTCAGTAGAACTGGTGTCAGTACCATCAATACCTGACAATGTGACTAATCTCCAGGTGTTTGATGATGATCAACACATTCTGGACTTCATTTCAAATAGAGACATATTTGAGGCTCAGATTATAGATGAAAATGGTATGGAAGATCATGTCTGGGAAGAAGATGAGATATTAGAGTTGCCTAGCAATAGGATCCCCAAAGGTATGATTGAGTTGGAAAGAGCCTTTGATTTGGATAATATGCTTAAACATAAAGATCTGCCTAAGGCAGATGGAGGTCAATATTCACAATTGAATATTGGACAAGCTAATGATAAGAAAAACATCTTATTGGGTAAGGTTTGCACACCAGAAGAGTTAGAAGGAATAACTCAGGCCCTCAAGGATTACATACATGTAATTGCATGGACTTATGATGAGCTGAAGACATATGATACCTCTGTCATAACTCATACTATACCTCTTAAGCCGGATGCAAAACCTTTCAGACAGAAGCAGAGACCAGTCAATGCCTTGCTCGAACCAATAATTCTTGAAGAAGTCAAGAAATTGTTAAATGCCAGGATAATATTTCCTATCAGGCACTCCACTTGGGTGGCTAATCTTGTGCCAATCAGAAAGAAGAATGGAGACATCAGGTTATGTGTAGATTTTAGGAACCTGAATAGAGCATCAGAAAAGGATAACTATCCTTTACCCTCATTGGATGAAGTTCTACAGATTGTAAATGGAGCTAAAATGATGTCCTTCTTGGACGGCTTTTCAGGATACAACCAAGTAATGGTTGACAAAATTGACAGATTGAAAACTGCCTTCACCACAAAGTGGGGGATATTTGCATATAGACGTATGCCCTTTGGACTCATAAATGCTGGAGCTACGTTCCAGCGAGCAATGGAAATAGCTTTCAGAGGTTTAATAGGAAAGTGTATAGTCATCTACATGGATGACTTGACAGTTTTCTCCAAGGAAAGGAGGAATCATGTTGCTGATCTCAGAAGTGTACTGAAGAAATGTGAAGAATATGGAATATCTTTGAATCCTAAGAAGTGCATATTTGGGGTCACAACAGGAAAATTACTAGGCCACCTGATCACAGAGGATGGAATTATCATTGATCCTGACAGGGTGGAATCTATTATGAAGTTACAACTTCCAGGAAGCAAAAAGGAACTTAAGTCTTACTTTGGTAAGATAAACTTTGTGAGGAAGTTCATCACTGGCTTTGCTGAGATTGTCAGACCTTTAAATGCTATGTTGAAAAAAGATGCACAAATTGAGTGGACACCAGAAGCCAGGGCTGCATTTGAAGATATAAAAAAAGCCATTTTAGATGCTCCTATCCTCATTAGTCCAGACTACACCAAAGATTTCTACATCTATTCATTTGCTTCAGAACATACCTCTGCAGCAGTGTTGACTCAAAGAAACGAAGAGAAAGAAGAGAAACCAGTTGCTTTCATGAGCTGTCCTTTCAGGGATGCTGAGTTGAGGTATGTAGATGTTGAAAGACAGGCACTTGCATTAGTCAGGGCAGTAAAGAAATTCAGACATTACATACTCAGAAGCAAAGTGATTGCTGTAGTATCAGATGCAGCAATGAAGATGCTATTAATGCAAAGTGAGCCTAGTGAAAAAAGAGCTAAATGGATTACTGTATTACAAGAGTATGACATGGAAATTACACCAATGAAGCTGGTAAGAGGACAAGCTCTGAGCCAGATGATATCTGAGATTGATCCAAACATCACTAGTCAGCAATACGTGATCAATGAGAAAGACAATAAAGAGTGGTATTCAAATATCAAGCACATCCTGATTACTGGAAGATGTCCATCAAGAATGTAGGCTTCACAAAGAAGAGCCTTAAAGATAAGATCCCAAAAGTATATGATGAAGGGAGGAAACTTGTTCAAGAAGAATTATGAAGGAATATATCTTAGATGCTTAGAGAAACCAGAAGCAAGTAGAGTCCTGACAGAATTACATGATAAGTTTGGAACGGCACATGGATCAGCATTGGCCACAACACATGCAATCCTCCGAGCAGGATATTATTGGCCTACAATTTTTAAAGACACAGCTGATCATGTTAAATGTTGTCACGTTTGCCAGGTTGCTGCCAACAGAGAGAAATATGCTGCACAACCATTGCAGCCAGTAATGGAAGAGCGCCCATTTGCACAGTGGGGTATGGACTTCATAGGACCAATCAATCCTCCGTCCTCCTCAGGGCATAGGTATGTTTTAACAATTACTGACTATTGTACTAGATGGACTGAGGCTATTAGCAGCAAAACTTACACTGCAGATGATGTCATTAAATTTCTGGAGAGCAACATTGTCACCAGGTATGGAACTCCTTATGCATTGGTAAGTGATAATGGGTCCGCCTTCATTTCCACCAAATTGTCAAGTTGGGCTTTTGATCATGGGATTATACTTAAGTTTTCATCCAACTATTATCCCCAAGGGAATGGTTTAGCAGAATCCACCAACAAGAATTTACTGAGTATCATAAGAAAATTGATAGAGAAGAACCCCAGGGAATGGAACTCATTTCTAAAGTATGCCTTATGGGTTGACAGAACTAGAATAAAAACTGCATTAGGAAACTCACCTTTCCAACTAGTATATGGAGTGGATCCCATCCTCCCTGTAAACTTAAAAATTCCTACTTTACAGTTTGCCCAAGAATACCTAGGCATAGACAATAAGCAAGAAGTCAGGTTGCTTCAGTTGATGCACCTAGAAGAAAAAAGGAGTCAAGCAATCGATCATTTTGCAAAACATCAGGCTGTTGTCAAACGCTGGTTCGACAAGAGAGCCAGAATTAAAGCTTTCAGGATATCTGATTTGGTCCTGATGTGGGATAAGGCCCATGAAAAGAAAGGTGACCATGGTAAGTTTGATAGATTATGGATAGGTCCCTTTCAAATTTCTGAGATACTAGGAGACAGTACTTATAGGCTTAAGAACCTGACAGGTGAGGATGTCCCATTTCCAGTCAATGGAAAATTCCTCAAACATTATTTCCAGGCCTGAATGACTTCATAACAGTCATGTGTATCATATTGTATATTTGTATAGTTGTTTGTATAGTGTGTCTGTTTTGTTTGTTTGTTTTGTTGGTTGGGACCTTGTTCTGATAAATCAGGATGATGCACTTCATCACCCCAAAAAATAACTAAATTGTTAAGGTTCAAGTAATGAGATCACATTTAGACATAGGTTATGATTCATTGTAAGAAGTGTTCATGATCAGGTTTGTGATATCTTTTCATCAGGGTGCCTTTTCTTGGTCAAAGTGAATTAATCACAATGAAACACCTAACAGCCTTGGGTTTGTTGAACACACAAGTATAGGTGTTAAGTGAAAAATCTAAAGGGACTCCTTTGCTACCAATACAATCTCCAACCTAAAGCTGCAAGTGATTGTACCTTGTACAAATAAGCTAACATGATGATATCAGATACAAATTTTAAAGAGAAAATTAGAAAAGAAATACAATTAGGCCATCTAAGTAACTCTACCGGGGCTATAGACGCCTGCTGGCAGTGGGGCTCTACTTAGGGAGATTGTATAGATAACCTTGCCAGGGCTATAGACGCCTGCTGGCAGCAAGGCTCTATCCAGGTTGGCTATAACGAATGATCTCCAACTATGTAGTTTAACACTAGTTACTTATGTTTTCAACTTGCATTCAAGATGAGGATAATTAATCATATGCACACACCTGATCTTTGGTTAGCATTGTTACCATGATGAAATTTTATCATTCAGGAGATCATGATGCTTATGCTTAGATAGAATTAGAATACTATAGATGAATGTGATCACATCACTTGAATCATTGGAATTTGTTTGTTTTCTTTGGTGGCAAGTTGTTGTGTGGTTACACAACACGCCCCATTTTGACTTGGCAAAATAGGGACCAAACTTTTTGGTTTGGCTTGTGCGTCTGCTTCTGGGCAGTTTGGTAAAAGTAAGTCGAGTGCATCATCATGCAAAACCAGGATGAGGTAAGTCACCATGAGGTCAGTTTGTCAAAGTTAGTATTTCATCTCTGTGACCTCATATTTTGAAAGAGCATTAAAATTCAGGCAGGTTTGCCTTTTACATCACCTTGATATTCATCAGGATGTAAGAGTTATGAACAGTCAAAGTTTCGGTCAAACCTGATATTCACAAGTGGAAGGTCATATTTTTATATCCTCGGTCATATTGTTGAAGCTCATCATCATATTTGAAACATCCCCCCCCGATATGTCATGCAGTTCAAATATCCAGACGTTAACTTTAAATGATAGCAAAATCTTCCCGTCAAACAGTCTTATCTATCGCCAGCGTCATACTTCGCATGTAACCCGATATTTCTTTATATCCTCCTGACGCAAATATCACCCTTAGCAAATATCCTGATGACATCATCCGAATACGATAAACGAAGGAATATACATAACGATGACATCATCATCACATTTACATTGCCACAGGATATTTTCTAAAACATGATCATGTTCGCCTATATGATGATGACATCATGATGCACTTCCGATACGAAGAGCGAATATTAGGATGACGTCATCCTGATATTCCAAAAAGAGAGACATGTAAGTTTGTCTCGGCATCATCATATTTTGAAACATCACCCGATACACCGAAATATCCTCCTGATGTACTAAGCATAAACAAGGGTGCTTTTGTCACCCGAATCTTGTCGCGATAACAATGTCAATATGAGGGAGGAGGATACTATTGAAACTCAACCCAATATTTGCGAATATCATCCTGCCCTCATGATATCCTGTCATATGGATATCCCCCGCTCCCGTTGCTGCCATTATCATTTAATGTGTGCAGACATGGTAGGTGGTTCCCGCCGACCCCGGAACCCAATGAAACACATGGCGAGATCCTGCATTTTCGCATGAATAATCAAGGAACATGATCCAATCTGTCAGAGTTGCCCTAAATGTACCCTAACTGTGAGGTTAAAAGGTAATTCAACTGCCATTTTCACATTTACCCTGCGATAAACTTGTTTTACAGAGAACCAGCTTCCATATCTGCATACCAGCTACCGTTGCGCGATTTGAGCTCACAGGCAAAAGGAAAGAGGTGATCATCAGCTGAATCAAGAACGTCTCAGCAATCTACTGGTATAAAAGGAAATCTGCATAACCAGGTACTCATGGCTGAGAAGCGATTGGTCAAGTGTCAAGAAGAATTCAGCAAACCCATGTTCTCTGCTCAGAGGGGGTCCTGTTTAAATATGGAGCAATTACAGACACCCATCAGGGAAGCACTAATTTGGAGGCCTGGTCAGCCAAGCTGAACAATGGACATGACAAGAGTCCTGTGCTGGACACAGTGTTCGTGTCAGGAATGTGGAATGCCGCCGGTTTTCCATACTCGATGGAATCTCCGGAACTCGTCATGGAGTGTGCCCAGAATTATAACCCTCAAACAAGGCAAGTAGTGAAGCATGGGAGGATATATGCAGACCTCTCCATCAAAGGTCTCTCCCAGATGTTTGGATTGCCACTGGGCAGTAAGGTCAAAAGTGTAGACTTGAAGAAGTCTGAAAGAGAGTATGAAGCCAACAAGAAATCGGCCAGGAAGAACATGTATCCATGGCGGGCTGAGAACAGCACATATAATGCAGCGGCCAAGCTTCCTGTGCACCTGTTTAAGTATGATTTCAGCGAGGAGTACCAATACATGATTGCACTCCTGAATAGAGTAACCGGCCAACCTAATACTGGCAGTTTTAGGGATTGGATGTACGGAATAATAATGATGTGTCTATATTCAGACACCAAGCCACTGTGGGGGCAAATAATAAGTGATGCTCTGCATGAGAAACTGATGAACCTGGGAGGTTCAAATTGTGCATTTTACATGTCATCATATATTGTTTATTCTTGTGCCTACAAAGGCACTTTTGATGCTTTAGTTACAGATGGGAAGCTCATAGGCACAAATGCTGTGTATATCTGGGATCCTCATCCCCAGCTGCAGAGAACCAACTACCTCAAAGATTACAAACTGGTCAATGATGCATTCACTATGCATCTGGTAAGGATCATGGAAGAAGACAGAACAAAGAGATTGAGCATGGAAGCTCAAGAGGCAGTCTACAGGCATGGGGCCTGGTACATACAGTTTGCAACCTTTTCTTATATAAGGGTTGAGGGTTTCGAGGGACATCCCCTGATGCTGCCAAGGTATCCTACCGATGTCGTAGTACTAATGGAATTTATCAGGCAAGGCTCCACCATGATACAAATGTACAAGGATGCCAAGAAGCTGCCACCAATTTTGTTCCCTGTCAGCATTGGCAACTATATGTGCCCTGACTCAGATAGTATAACGAAGGTGATGGTCACCCTAAATAAAATGAATCTGCAGCCTTTTCCAATAACAAGACCATATGATCCTTACGCTAGGATACAGAAGATACTAGGAAAGCCTATTCACCAAAGGCACCTAGAGGATTTTTGGGCTGACTGTGAAGATGAGGTAGAAGCCAGAAGAAGGAGGTATCAGAGGTTAACTCTGAACCAAGTTAGAACTTTTGATTGCATCTCCCTTCCCCAGCAATTAAAGAAGGATGATGGCAGGACAATGGCAGATGAGTATGAACAGAAAAAGATATATAATGACACCATCTCTGCACCTGACCTCACTATGCAGGAGGACATATCCTTGGACCCATTCATTGCCAGGACCCTACACATAACCCAAGCTTGGGTTGTTGCACAAATAGAGGCATTGAAGAAGAAAGGTGTTGCCATTACGGTGGACAACAAGAAGAAGGGGCAGGATATCCCCGCAGATGAATATGATGACTTCCTGTTAGAGAAGAGGAAGACCAAGGGAGATAGAATCCCTCCACCACAACAGCAGAGCAAAAGACCCCCAAGGGGCAAGAAGGTGGAACAGGGACCAAAAGGGATTATAATTGAAAGAGCAGTATTTGCAGCTGAGGAGGCGGCAGGGTCAGGATCAGAATCAACATCCCCTCCAAAGAAAGAAAGGCCCAAGAAAAGTAAGACTGCAGAGGCTGGAATCACTGAGACCCAAGAAGTGGGTCAATCTTCTAAACAACCAGGAGGAGAGGATACCCTCATAGAAGAAGAGCCTGAGGAAGAGGAGGCTCCATTGGTAATAAAAAGGAAGAGGAGAGCTCCACAGGTGCTGTTGTCTACCCCACCTAAGAAACAAAGAACCTCCATGAGAGGTGGAATAAGCCAACCCCCTACCTCATTACAAGGGGAAGGTAGTGAAGTGCGCAAGGAACTTCAACATAATGTTCCACTTCCTACCATCGTCAAGTTCAAAACTGAACTTGCTGAGGAGCAGATGAAAGAAACTTCCCAGACACAAGCAGAAGGGCATGTCTCACTCGACGAGACAATAAATTTGTCTGATGATGAGGTGGTGCAGGATGTGGCTGCACAGAAGATGGAAACACTAGCTGCTGGTATTAGTATGACCCCCCACAAGTCTCCACCAGTCCAATCAGTACTGGAAGAAATGAGGCGAGTGGAAGAAGAGCGAGAAAAGAGCCCAGAGCAAGTAGCTCAGGAAATAGGGCTAGATACATTGATCACAGAGGTGACAAGTCCTGTAGTGGTAGACCTAACAGAGAAACAGGATGCAAGTCCTGAACAGCCAGCAGGATCACCTGGTGAAGGCCAACCAACAGAAGAAATAGAGATGGCAGAATCGGAAGGCCATGCTTTGGAATTAGGACAACAGAGTCCACAGGATACATCAGCGGAACCTGCTATAGTAGAGGTTCAAGAAATGAAGGCTGATGAAAGGAAGAAACAAAAGAGGATCTAGCTGCCAAGACACAGGAGGTTGACAGTGCAAGCTCAGAAGAAATAATAGCTGCAGAACAATCGCCAACACATCAGGCAGGATCCCCAATATCTGGTGAAGTGGATAAGCAACAAGGGGAAGAATTGGGAATGGATGAAGTAATGACAGAGGGAGATCATGATCATCATGATCAGCATATAGATGTACCTCAACGTTCCCCACAGCATATAGATGCACCTCAAGGGTCCCCACACCAAGAAGATGCCCCTCCAGAAAAGGAAATCCCTCAACAGGAGGAGGTACCGCAAGATCAACAACAAAGAGAGCATCAAGAAGAAGAAATGAGAAAGTCACCATCTCCACAACACTTGTTGACAGAAACGGGAGATACAGGTGAACATTAGGATGATGCTGAAAAACACGATCGGGTGCCTCCGTGGTTGGCAAAAGAGGTAAATGCTGAAGAAGAACTTGAAATTAAGGAATTCGACATCTCCACCCTGTTCTCCGCGGATATAATGAAGCCAAAGAGGAAGGCCAGAATGACTTCGGCCATCAAGAGAGATCTGGCAACAGGGAGAAGGACCGCACAAATTGCCATACCTGCGGTGGAGAAGGAAAAAGGTAAAATCACTGTCGATGAATTTCAAATCAGTACAGTAGATTTGGGCTTTGCCAATGAGGACCAAGAAGGTCAAGAGGGCAAAGATATCATTGACTCTCTAATTCAGAATGTGAAAAGAGAGAAGGAGAAAAATAAGCAACATAAAGAGCACATTGCTCAGTTGCATGCCTATATCGAAGGGCTGACCAATCCTGATGATACCACAACTGAACATGCAATCCCATTGATTGCCATTTCTCAGGAGGAGGTAAATAAATTGGACCTCATGAAGCATGAGGCGTCCATAATAAGGAGATGGATGTCATCCACATTGGATGATGCTGTAGAAATAATGAAGGCCTCTTTGAAGAGGTGGAGCATCCTAAGTGACTCCAAGGCCAAAGTGGATAAATTGCAGATGCAGACCGGGAAGAGGTCTTACAAGCTAGAGAGAGTCCTGAGCCTGTTAGGGGAAATAAGGAATATAAATCCACAACTGCTTATCAGTAAGCAGGTACTGAATAGTAATACCGCATTATTAATAGATATCTGGTATAAAGACACTCAGTTTGAGTGTGGAGTCCTCAAAAGGTGTAATAATAAGCTGAGGGATATCAGCATGAGGCTACGAGATTTAATTCCTGAAGAAGCGGTGATACTGGAGGCATTGGAAGGCAAGGTGGAAGGAAAAATAGAAAATCAAGATGAAGAGTCCGCCATTAAAGCTGTACACAGCAACTTCCAATCAGAGATAGATGGTCCACCTGTCCCTTTGACAGAGGAATTGATAGATAAAATAATGAGGATCAAGGTCCAGATGGAGAAATACAAAGAGACACTGCAGGACAGGAAAAATAAGCTTGATAACAGCAGAGACAAATATGAAGCACATAAGCACGCCATTGTCAAAGAAAAGACTCAAGATGGCGGAGGGATAGATTAGGTTGTGCGTTCATACGAGTAGGTCCGCAGTAGTATGCAGCCCCATATGCAGCAGCGTCATCATAAGGATAGTGAAAGTTCAGAAAGTGATGCACATGATGATGACCCGCATGAATCAGCTGAGGAGCATGATGAAGATACATCATGAAGGGGATAATAGCATAAGTATTATAGATAGTTGCCAGCTGGCAACTTGTGCCATTTTGTAAAGATTGACAAAATCAAGTGAATCATGACCATAGATTTGTATTGATAAATCAAGATCGTAGATCTTTTGTAACGGATTCCTCACCTTATTCTATAAAAGGTGGTGGAATACCCTGTTGAAACATTTGAAACTTAATTGAAGTCTGTTTGCTGAAGTATTCAGGGCTTATTTCAAATTTATTGCATATGTACATGTCTTTTGCATACTTAATGAAAGAGAAGAGTATTTCGATTACAAATCTTCGTAAATCTTGAGTAATCTGTGTCTGAATTCTGGATATGTGCTTTGATTTGCCGCGTCCCTTGGAGTGCTCATCATGTTGCATGTATTGTTTTCATTCATCATCCTCTGAAGTTTGCATCAACTGTATCTAGCTGTGGAATATCTTGGTGAACATATGGTTTGATTTCTTCTCGTCATGACAGTATCGAGTATGTATGTGGATCAATAGCTGAAGGTTCAACTTTAAATTGTAGTATTCCTTTAATTTCTTTCAATTTTAGAACATTTTATTATAACAATTGCGAATAACTGATAATCCTAAGTAAATAACGCAAATATGCAGACATCTCGTAGGTAATCGCAAATATTTAGCATATTTGAATGCAACGCATGCACAATTGAAAAATATCATGCAAAGATTGAGGTATTTCTACATCTTTTCATCTAATAACTGCATAATATGACTTCTCTGTAAAGAATTTCTGCAGGAATGTCATGATGATGGCACAATTTCACGTAAGGCCCCAAAATGGAAACAGCAACACACATTAACCTCTAAGTAACTTCAGACGATTAAGACCTAATCACCAGAGACTTGGGATCCTGAATTCTTTGAATTCACAGTATCTTTCAAGATGAATAAAGGTTAATGCGTACTTTTATTCTATGCTTGATTATGACTAACATCATGACCAACAGAGGGCGCACTGTATTAATAGAAACTCTTTGAAATAATGACCCATCTTTCCTTAGAGACTCACGTGACTCTATACACCTTTTAAGTGAGTTTATAAAAATGAAATAAGACAATTATCTCTCCTTTGTGGCCTCCACGTGCTACACTGATGCTTGTTTGGGAGTGAAGTTTCTTCCTTTGCCTTCAAAAGTCTACGGTTGGGCGACATGGAATCATCCATAGCCTTCCTTTATGTTGGTGATCCTTTTATTTTGCTTATGCTGGCAGATGATAATAGAGGCCACACCTTATAACAAGGCCAATCCTTTGCTATTATTACTACATTGAAACTTATTTATGCCTATACCTTCTAACTAAGCCGAAACCTTCTGGAGCACCTCAGCGCTTCCTCTGAATCTTTTAGCTTTCCTCTCAAAAATCTAAGGTTGCATTATGAGACTCTATGCGGGTAGGCAATGCCACTTTGGAGTGGCTTTGTATGACTGATTGTCTTGATCTCCCTAATCACTAGGTCAAGCCTCTCTTTAATAGAAACACTTCTTATATGGTACGTCCTTTTAGGCATATATGTACTTTACTTCTTGAAACTGGTGTTTGAATCTCTATCAACTTGCTACACCCTTATCGTCACAGGATCAAAGACTCATCTGTGTGCCATCATATATGCTTATAGCTTGACTTTATCATTTAAAGGCCAAGCCTTTCTACTTTAAGCCTTTTCAGAATACTTATGCCCAATTAGGAGTCCACCCCTCATTTTGGCTCTTGTCTGAATCTAAATTTTAACTGCAGCGAAAGAAAATTTGTGCAACAATTCTTGGCGACTGGCTAGGAAAATGAGCCTACTCATTGCAAACCCTAGAATCTCTGGTTTTGCAAATCAAAGCCTTATCCATTAGTCATAGTCTTTTATACTAAAACTGAAACATTCACCCAACTAAAAATAGATTGGCACCCAAAACTTGTGCCACCAAAACTGATGCAGGTTGCCTAGAAAATGCATTAAATCTAAAAGAAAAACACTACTGAACTAAAAAGATATTGCAACCCACAACTAATGTGAACACTGAAACTGACCACAACTAAACCACAAAAACTAACCTTCATCCTTATTGCAACAATTGAGACCTATTGAAATCAAACAAACCAAAACTAAAATCTAATGTTGCTGCTGCAACTTATTATGAAAAACATGAAACTAAGTTATCATGAAAGCAAACTTGACAGGAACATGCCCATTTATAGGGACAATGAAATAGCTACCATGTCTGATGATTCTATTTCTATGAGCAAATTTTGAACTAATGATGGACCAAACAAACTACACAAAGAAGTAAAGCAAGAACTTGTACCTTTTGGCCTTCCTTCTTTCTAGAGACTCTTTATTGGCATCAAAACACCATTCATACCAATGTGCATACTATGCTTGCTTTAGCAAAGGGTGGGAAGGGACAATCAAGCATTGGAGCTCACCTCTTTGCTTGCATGAAAAAATATTTGTGATCTGGGCTTCATCAATGACTTCTCTTGTTTGTATCTTTGTATGCTTATGATCCATAGTAGCCTAAAATTCTAGCTTGAAAGTGACGGTGCTGCCAATAACAGTCTCGAATCTGATTGACCTCTCTTCTTGAAAGTAGAATGGTATATGGGGCAACTCTTCATTCAAATATTTATTACAAGGGTCTCTTGATGCATCATCATTATGGAGCTCACTTTTCCTTTTATCATGATCACCCAAATTTGAACAGAAAACTTCTAGAGCATCCCAAAAAGAATCATTTTCAGACTCATCTTCACCTTTTTGCACAAGAGGACTTACCTTTTGTTCATTTACAAGCTAAGGTAAAGATTTTGTATACTCTGATGGCTAGTACTTTTTAGCTTCAAAGAGAATCAAGTCATTGTCATCTATCCCATCCTCTTCTTCATGTGACTGCATCTCTGAATCATCTCCTTCAAGATGTGTAAAATCATGATAGAAATAAAAACACCCTTTATTTGTAGATTTAGTAGCAATTTCTTTTGCAACTTCTTCCTCAAGATGTGGTACAACAGATGCACCATTATTTACCCAATACTTTTTAGCATCTAGAAGAGTTAAGTCATAAGCACTCTATGATTATTCTTCACTACTTGACTGAGTCTCTGAAATACACTTTACCACATGTGCATGATGCTCAGGATTGGCTAGGAACACTGGATAAATGGGGTCTATCTCTTTTCTTGTATTTTGATCTTTAAGACTCAAATTTTCTTTGATATCAAAATGAAAAAGAACCTGATATGTGGCTTCTATTGGCTAATTTGTAGCTACAAAGGCTTGTAAAGCATAGTTTTCAAGATAAGTGGGTCTCTTTTGTGTCTGAGGGAAGATCTCTTCTATAAACTAACTACATTGATATTGTTATCCATAAGGACTTTGAGGCATGAAGTATGGATCAGCATGATACAATTCTTGACATTTTAGTTCAATTAGCTCATGGGTGAAGGTTTTTATAAGCTCTCTTACCTCCAACATCTCCTTATGATTTGACAAATTAGCAGGGAGGGTGGTTGGATCAGCACTTATATGCATTTGGCTACAAGAAAGAGCTTGAGATGAGATGTTAGCATGAGGAAACAATGGTTTTAAAGGCAGAGGAGATAATTTACCAGCCTCTATGAGGTTATTGTCATCTCTAATAGCAATATTATATAATTGGGGTAGGGTTTCACCTCCTAAGGCTTGAACCATAACAGAAACTTTAGGGTCTAAAGCTTCAAATAATAGAGAAATGCAAAAAATGGAGGAGGCCTCATATCAACTAAGAATTTTTTCCATACCTTATCAAATCTTGCGTTGAAATTACACATGCTCTCTGCAGGATGCCTCTTGATTGTGATGAGATTTTGAGTGAGAGAGATGACATTTGTCCTCTCTTGGAATTGATTGTAGATGAGATCTCCTAGTTGATCCCATCCTATGATTGATTTGGGATGCAATTCTCTATACCATTCTTTTGCTTTTCCTTTGAGAGAGGATGCCAACAATAGAAGAACTTCATTCTCAGCTATGATACGGTGAATGATGCATAGATTTGCAACATCTTGAATATGGTCTGTTGGAGAAACTGAACCATCCCCAAGGAAATGAGGTAATGCTTTTCATGCTTTCTTAGGAACCTGACCCTGCTGTTGAAGGAGAAGAGTGCTTGAATCCCAAGTCACAAAAAGCAAACTCCTTGCAGGAATATTGAGTTGCACAAATATATGTGAGGTTGCCATGGTCTGCAGAAGTAAAGATTTGAGAAAGATCCACTAGTAGAGTCACCAGATGGAAGATTCATGCTCCTACAAGTAGATATTTTTGTGATTTTCCATCAAAACCACAAAATATAAAACAAACATTTAAGAAAACAAAAACCCAAGTCTTTGATTCCAGTCCCACCGGACGTGCCAAAAACTATTTATGTTTAAATTTGTCAATCAATCACCAACAATTGGAAACGCTAAGAATGTAGGAGTGATTTTAAAGAAGTTAGTTCTTCTCTCTGGGTTGTGGGGAAAAGCGAAGAAAGAAACAAGATTATAAAATAAATGCCTAATCTATTACTATGGTGATACACCAGATTCATTTCTTATCAAATAGCACAATGATCAAACCCTAAAAGATTTAACTGGTAAAATCAAAGAGAAGAATACATGATCAATTACCCAGCATAATACAGATTTATCAGACGCTAAGAACAGAAAGAAAGAAGAAGAATCAAAGACAAATCTTGATTTGCACAAAGCACCACTTTCTCTTCATTGTTTGAGGGAGAACAAAAATACAGAGGAAAAATTGCACAATATATAATATTCGAATCCTTCAAGACAAGCACCTGCTGAGGCAAGAAAATATCTCTAATCTACTGCTAAACTTTTTGGTCATCTATGGATATCTCCTCTCTCGGTCCTGGGTCTCTATATTTAAATCCAAAACTCCTTTAAAAATCTTCTCTAACTACCCAAAAAATATCTCTAACTGAAATCCCATTGATTCTAGCTTTGATCTTAGCTTCCCTAGTTAACTGGGTCTTCTATTCAAACCCCATGGATGTAGCTTCTCTTTTCTTTGGCTTGTGTGAAAAACTCTCGTTTACTTGCTGTTAGATTTCGTAGAAATAAAGTGTGGCTTTATTACCTTAGGGTTGCATACATTTTATCTCCCTATGTGTAGTCTCATAAAGGAGTCTTTACATTTAATAAAGTCTTCGTGTAACATCCACGTTCTAAAATCACAATAATATTGAGAACTTACCATGAAATAAATTCAACAAGGTAAAAATGAGAGAAAAAAAAATTCTTTTATATATCATATATTCAAGTAACAACAAATTCCAAGATTCTCTTACATATTACAATATGAGATATTGTCTTTTTCAATTACAAATATCTGCAAAAGTAAATCAATTTCATAAACAAATTTGGAGTGATTACTGTTTCTAAATATCTGACATTTTTATCACAAGCCTCGGCATGTTTTCTTCTAGACAGAGAGAGAGCATCTTCTGTTGCAAATATATGCCTATGATGTGTTGTCATTGATGTCAACATATCTCTTTGTCAGAGATAATGAAGACAATGTAGTTCAGTAAAGTATATTGCTCTGCATTCTCAATGAGATGGAGATCAGAGTCTATAGATTAAAGGGTTTGTAGAGGATTGTCTGAAGTTGCTCCAGTTAAGATTTGAGAGGTCCGGATGGAGGATTGGTGAAGTTATGGCCATCTGAGTAGAATTGGGTTTTGTAGTTGTTTAGAGGTAACAGAGTGACAAGAATTTGGTCTGAATTGCTCCGCATTGGAATATTATAGTCTCTGGTTCTAGAGGTATGTTTGGGATGTTGGTGTGTATCCTCAACTCAAGTGGTTTGTGGTTTGGAGGTCCGCAAGCAATATTTCTAGTGTGACAGTCATGACAGTTAGTGTTCTTAAGTTCCGGTATGAAGATGCAAGTGATTCTGGTGATTTGAAGTGGTGCGGATGTTCTTTTTTATTTCATTGTGATTTGAAGTGGTGCAGAGGTCTCTGGATTGTGTGCCTATTGTGTTGTTGGTCTGCATTGAGGATTGAACTTGTAGTTGAAGATTTCTCCTTGGGTGTTGTTGTTCTTTCCAGTCTTGGCTGACCAGATGCTTTGTGTGTGTTGTGGATGATCTAAGAGAAGTTCTATGGAGCATGGCATGTCGTTCAAGGAAGATTTGAGTCCCAGCTATGTTTGGCTGACAGTGTAGTGATCTGCATGTAGCTTTTTATATTGAGTCAAGTCTTTTTGTAAATGTTTGTAATGTCGACCTTGATGTTCATTCCAAGGTTGATGTAGTGTATAAATACTTGTAATTGAGTCATTAAAAAGTGGTCCTTGAGAGAAAATGATAACATTCTAAGAAAGGTCAAAAGGCGGAACAGAAAAGAGGAAGAGTAGAAGAAGAAGAGCAGTGAATATGTGAAGGTAGCAAAGAAGTGTTTGGAGGTAGAGCAGAGGTGTTGTGAGCTTCAATGGAACTGAACCTTGGCATGCAGAAGATGTTATTTCTCAGTTCAACCTTTTAGTGTTAATCTTGTGAATATTTTTATAGACAGTGAGTCTCTTGGAGCAGTGAGCTTTGGGCAGTGCGCCCGAAGGCAAGTGCCTCCCCATTTTTCTATTCTTTTAATAGAGAATAAATCTGGTGGCTTAACTCCCACCGTGGTTTTCCCTTAACCGGGTTTCCACGTAAAAATGTTGGTTTTATGTGTGTTGATTATGTTTCTGCTCATGTGTTGTTGATTCATGCTTTCATGGTTATATCATTAATCTATTAATAAGTGGTAAAGAAGATTAAATGTAGCAAAAGATAAAGTTTTGAGACAACTGATTCACCCCACTCTCAGTTGTCTACCCTAATTTCAACAATTGGTATTAGAGTCAGTTCCTCTAAAAGAAGCTTGACCCCTTGGGGAGATCCAGCATGTCGACATAAAAGAAGGACAGTTTGAGATTTGATGGAACAAATTACTCTCTTTGGAAGAACCACATGGAGTGTCATTTGCAATGCATGGGTGATCCTTATTAGTTGATAACCAAAAACAAGTATAATCCTCCAATGAAGGGTCCTACAACTCCAAATGATATCAAAGAAGCTGAATATAACATTTGGGCTAAAGAAGCATTGTTGAGTGCCCTGATTGATACAAAAATGCCAAATGTCTTGGAATTGCAAATTGCTCATGAAATCTGGAAGAAGTTGGAAACTATGTATGAAGGTGATGCATATGTCAAATGTGTTAAGTTACAGAGCCTGAAGGGTAGATATGAAAGTTTAAGGATGAATGAAGATGAAAAGATCACTTCCTACATGCAAAAGGTGAATGAACTTGTGTGTGGTATCAGGTGTGCTGGTGGAAAACTGGAAGAATCAGAGATTATTGCCAAAGTTCTCATATCCTTACCTACTACATACAAGAATAAAGTTGTTATTATTGAGGAGATCAAGACTATGATAGATGTTACAAGGGATCAGTTGGTTGGCAAGCTTTCAACATTTGAAATGAGTGAGTTTGGTGATTCTCTTCCTAAATTAGAACCTGCATTAAGGCAAGTATTTCTGGAAAGCAAATATTTGATCTAGGTGAAAGCTCTTCAAGAAGACTAACCAGATAGGAGAAGGCAAGGAAGGAACTTGAAGAATATGAATCTGAGCTTGAAGAACTTGAAGCCCTTTCTACCAAAAGATTACCAAGAGGATCCAGTAAGTATGAAGGAAAGTTGCCTTTCAAATGTTTTGCTTGCAATAAGATTGGTCATTTTGCTTCAAAATGTCTGGAGAGGGTTTCAAATCCAAACCCTAATAGACCTAGGGCTTAGAAAAAATGCTACTATGTCCAAGAAGTTGTTGATGAGGGAGTCACAGATGATGAATCTAATATGGGAAGTACCTCTAGAAATGAATGGGTGTTCATTGCTATCAAAGAAGAAGATATGGTGCCTACTCAATCTACTAGTTGTGTGAATGTGGAAAGTGCATTGGCTTCTCAGGTTGAAGAAAAGGATGAATGGGTGATTGACAGAGGATGTTCTCATCATATGACTAGTGATAAAAGTAAGTTTGTAAGTTTGGAAAGATATGAAGGTGGAATTGTGAAGTTTAGAGACAATTCAGTTGGTAGAATCTGTGGCAGGGGATCCATCTCTCTTGATGGTAAGAATAATACTAATGATGTTTTGTATGTAGAAGGATTGAAGCATAATCTTCTCAGTGTTGGACAGTTGGTTGAGAAAGGGTATGATCTCTGATTCAAGGATGGAAACTACAAAATTTTGGGAAGCTCCAGAACTATGATTGCATCTGGTACATAGACTAGAGGTAATATCTTTCATTTAAGTGGTACTGGTAAAAGTTGTTTGATAACATTGTCAAGATAAGTACTACTCAGGTTGTGAGAGATCTTCCAAAGCTTGTGAAACCTACTAATAGACTAGAGGTTATGGCATAGGAGAATGTGTCATGTAAACTTTGATAACATTGTCAAGATAAGTACTACTCAGGTTGTGAGAGATCTTCCAAAGCTTGTGAAACCTACTAATAGCATGTGTAAGGAATGTCAGTTGGGAAAACAGAACAGAGCTACATTCAAAAGTAAAGAACAATTTTCTAGTGGATTGTTGGAACTTGTGCACACTGATTTGTGTGGTCCTGCCAGAGTTAGGAGTTTGCAAGGAGACAGATACTTTATGTTGTTGATTTATGATTACACCAAATGATGTGGGTCAATTTCTTGAGAGAGAAATTAGAGGCTCTTGACATATTCGGGTAAGTGCAAAAAGATGGGGGACCAAAAAGTGGCCAAATTAATTTCAAAAAAAATTTAGTCATATAACGCGCTCGCGTTATGACTTGCTATAAATAAAAAAAAGGTATCTATTGTCATTTCATTTCTTTCTTTCTTCTCCTCTATTCCCACAGACTGCAAACCCTAGAAAGCACGCTCGCATTTTGCAAAACTCCATTCAACACAAAAACCTTATCGATTTGTCGCCAAAATGCCGCCACGACGTCGAGCACGCCAAAGGAGTGAGTTATATTTATTTTTTTGTTTGAATTTGTTTCTAAATAGGTAGGTTTTAGTTGATTTTTGATGTATATTTTGTTAATTATCAGGAAATGTTAATGCACCTCCTCCTCCTCCTCAAAATCCACAAAATCCTAAGGAGGAAATACCTACAGAACAACAACCTCCTCCATCCATTCCTCGACATGCCCCTGGAACATAAGAAAATATAATGGGGCAAATTGAAAACAACAAAAAAGAAATTGAAGATATAATTGCAAGGTTGAAAGATCCTTCCACTTCAACCTTGCATAGGTCCACACTTGCTAAATCTCTAGAATCTATGTTATCAAATGTAGATTCAATTAGCAAGCAAATAACTAGTTGGATGGATAAGAGGAGAGAGTTTAGAGATTATTATGCAAACAAGCTGTCATACCAAGATGTGAAAAAAGTACAAATCACAAAATTAGACTTGTACCAATAAATGAATTGTTTAATGAATGAATTGTACTTACTAAATTTTTGTATGTGATTTGTGTGCTTTATTGTGTGTACTTCCATGTTTAGATGAACGTGTGTGTATGTTAGGAGCCATGATTTGCATCACTATTATAGTTTTCATAATTGAATAATGTTGTTTTATTTCCAAATGATGTAGGCTGCGGAGACACCTCCCCATGTTCAGAGGGCAATGGAGCATGGTGTGGCTTCTACAATTCATAGCTCCATGGCATTGACAGGGGTATGAGGCAAATTAGTAAATTTTAATTTACATTCATTGTTATAGTTGTCTATTTTTGAAAAATCAAAAGATTATTGATTTGAAGTTAATTTCTATCTGGATGGTTTCTATAGGACTTGACATCACCAGGGCCTATTCCTGCTACTGAGGCAAGCGAGGAGACAGATTATATGTTAGCGGTAAGTGATTATTTTGTAAAATGTTTCATTTTTTATAACATGTAATTTCTATATATTAATGTCTATACTTTTTATTGTAATAGGTAAAGATGCAGGAAGAACTAAATAGGAGGAGTAGCCCTCGGGTTTGTAGTAGACCACCTACATGTGCATCTCCATCCCCTAGAAGATCAAAGGTTTCCCGTGATTTATTCTCTTCACCAACTAAAGGGGAATGATTTTTTATTGTGTTCCTTTGTTGTATGCCTATATGGCATTTGTGGACACATATTTTGTTTTGTACATAGTTGACATTGTATGCCTATATGGCATTCTTGTAAGCCTATATGGCTATTTTGTATATACGTTATACTTATATCAACAGATATTGATGTATGCCTATATGGATATTTGGTTAATACAAATCTTTTTTATTGATGGCGCCCATACTTGCATTATAAATCCATGTTTGAATGGATATTTGTAGATGGCTACTTCAAATATTTAAAGTCCAATTGTATTACATAGGATGTTTGTTGATCCAATAAGCTAGCTATTGTTATTCAAGTATCACCTAAACCTCATTTTGGAACTAAAAGATAAAAGTTGTATTTAAAAAAAAAAAAAGAATCATCATGTTGAACAGAAAATATTAATATTCTTTATGAGTAGCATAGAATGTCAACTATGTGCAATACAAAAAAATGAATCATCATGTTATTCTTTATGTTTGAGATCCTGAAAATGACTAAATCTGGTAGCCTGATATCTTGAAACACTAGGATGAATATCCAAGTCATTAGGATGATTGCACCTTGAGAAAAAGTCATTAAGATGAGCGCCTAAAGGAGACTTTCTTAAACATTCAAACATTGAGCAACAAGCATGAAAGGTTAAGGCGCAATTTGCAACTCATAAAGCCTCACAAGGGCACCCAACTTCGAGAGAGCATTCATTTAAGACAAGGCACCCATTGACACCTATTCCACCATAAAATTATGCCTAAGGTGGAAGGAGAACAAGCCACTAGTAAGTGAAGTGCACCTATTGTCTAAACCACTTCATTATGGCACCCTAGCATGAGGAGGAGTATATAAGTCAATAGGAAATGGTGCCTAGAATGCAAATGAAGGACTAAGTGGCATTTTCAATAAGCATCAATTCACCTTGAGCTTTCAATAAATACATCAAATTGAGCCCCATAAGCCTAGGTGCCCTTTGCCTTCAAAAGCACCTTGTATTGATGTCAAGAGTTGGATTGTTGATGACTTCCCCAACTAGAGATAATAGTGAAAACAATCCTTCCACCATCAGGATATTGAAAAATAATCATAATGTAATGATATATGGGATAACTGACATACCCCTTGTGAAAAGTGATGATCATAACAAGAATGATCACCTCAACTTAATGCCCAATAATTTTAATACTACCAAGCATCCACATAATAGTAGATAATCTTATCAAAAGTCACAGAGAAATTTCTAAGGACCATAGTGTTATCCCTATGACTTGACACATACTGCTTGTTTCATAAAGCAAAGGGACATGATATAAATATTATTGTTATATGGAGCCTAATCAAACTCAGAGGTTAAATTTACCCAACTTTTATCAGCGTGGTTTCCCCCCAAATATTTTCCTACTAGTTTTGGTGCCTTGAAGTCTAAGTGCATGAAAATCATGAGGACGAGCGCTTAGGGATGAGATAGTCTTCATAAGAGTTTAAATAAGAACATCATCAAAATGCACCATGGTAGAGAGACTTGAGACCATCATCAAATAAGCCAAAATATCTATCTCTGATGACTTGACATGGATCCCAAAACCACCTATTGGACCAATAGGATCCTAGGCGCTCATTTCATGCATTATGATTTCTAGGTGCCAGTTTGATGTTCCATCACAAGGAAAGTGCGCCCACACTTGCAAGTGTTTTTCTTTAGGATTTAGGCGCCAGTTGAAGGTTGTAGTTGCCAAGAAGAGCGCCTAGCAAGAGGAAGTCTTTTGGAGTCTCCAAAACACATCAAACACTTGACTAACAACAAGATAACTTTTTCCCAAGTTAGGTGCTTCAAGAGGGAAGTTAAAACATGCATAAGCGCGAACTTGTCTAGGCGCAAACTCAATCTTGTTGAGGATACACATGGCACCCAACATTTCTTGGTGATTTCAGAAATTTCAAATGCTTAGAACTATTCAAGGAATTCCCAATGCCCCTTCTTGATGATAGGCCACCAAAGTGAGGGTGGAATTGCGCCTTGATGGCATTAGGTGCTATCTAGAGTATGCTACTCTATGGAAATGCACCTTCTTGCTTAGAGTCTTAATGAAAAGTCCTGGAGGTTAAGATGTGCCTTGTCTTAATGAGGTGCAACTCTTGGGTAAGAAAGCTTGTAAAGTGTGCCTAACTTAGTGGAGAGGTTGATAACTTCTAAACCCTTCCTGGAACTTAGATTGCTTCAACTAAAGATCATCTTGCACCAATACATCACCAAACTTTCAATCACAAGATCAATTCAAACTTAGGCGCTCATTAAGAGTCTTTCCAATGTTGGCGCATCTAAGAGGTTGAACTGGCAAGAGATGGCGCCTAGCTTCCTAGACCTTGTTTCAATATGTTTGAGTTCGAAAGTTGACTCAATCATATCAAGATGGTGCCACAGAGTCTTTGGACTAGTTCCTTAGAGTTTCAAAAACATTCTGGCTCTTTGAAAATTCCTCCTACATGCTTGGGTGCCATTTCAAGGTCCTGGAACCATGATGTAGCGCCTTATTGCTCTAGGCACCCATTCATGATTATGCAACTTGAGATTGGCACCTAGAGTGAATAGGATTTCATCCTAAATTAATTCACTAAGGTAACCTTATCTTGAAGGCCAAACAACTTTTCCTGCCAGAGCGCCTTGATTGAAGACTCCACATCCTTGGGTGCTCATTTGGACAATTTGATGTGAAATTGGTGCCTAGACTCCAAGAGTCAACTTTCTGCTTTCTAGACTTAGCCAAATTTTGATTTTCTAACTTTGTTCCTGCAAAACAATGAGATTGAGTGAGTCAAAAACCAATTCATTCACTCATCATTCTGAATTAGCCTCTGGGAATGAGCAATAGAAGAAGTTGCAACTTTACACTGCCTCCTTCTAATGGATTTTGGGGCAGCAGAAAACCTTTCACCACGAGTAAATGTCTCAGAGATATAAAAAACTGAGAGAGGTTATTGTAGAGGCACTCTACATGATCACGTTGCCTTAGATGGAATGTTTCTAAGTGATACAGTTTTCGAGTAACATCTCGTCAAAGATTGCTGCCTTTTTGCACTTTGGACTCTTCAGGGATATCGTCGGTACAATGTAGCTCAGACTGTTTCGACATGTTTGGGTGAAAAATAGGACCATACATAGCGTAAATGTACCCATCCGGACGCGTTGGAACAATCAGTTTGGTCACATCAGGAGCAAGATGAAAGTTAGACCCCTTTGCAACTTTACACTGCCTCCTTCTGATTATTTTTGGGGCAGTAGAAAACCTTTCACCACGGGCAAATGTCTCAGAGATATAAAAAACTAAGAGAGATTATTATAGAGGCACTCTACATGATCGCATTGCCTCAAACAGAATGTTTCTAAGTGACACAGTTTTTGAGTAACATCTCGTCAAAGATTGCTGCCTTTTTGCACTTTGGACTCTTCAGGGATATCGTCGGTACAATGTAGCTCTGAATGTTTTGACATGTTTGGGTGAAAAATAGGACCATGCCTAGTGTAAATGTACCCATCCAGATGTGTTGGAATAGTCAGTTTGGTCGCATCAGGAGCAAGACAAAAGTTACACCCCTTTGCAACTTTACACTGCCTCCTTCTGACGATTTTTGGGGTAGCAGAAAACCTTTCACCATGGGCAAATGTCTCATAGATATAAAAAACTGAGAGAGGTTATTGTAGAGGCACTCTACGTGATCATGTTTCCTCAGATGAAATGTTTCTAAGTGACACGGTTTTTGAGTAACATCTAGTCAAAGATTGCTTCCTTTTTGCACTTTGGACTCTTCAGGGATATCGTCGGTGCAATGTAGTTCGGACTGTTTCGACATGTTTGCGTGAAAAATAGGACCATGCCTAGCATAAATGTACCCATCTGGACGTGTTGGAACAGTTAGTTTGGTCACATCAGGAGTAGGACGAAAGTTACACCCCTTTGCAACTTTACACTGCCTCCTTTTGACGATTTTTGGGGCAGCAGAAAACCTTTCACCACGGGCAAATGTCTCAAAGATATAAAAAACTGAGAGAGGTTATTGTAGAGGCACTCTACATGATCACGTTGCCTCAAATAGAATATTTCTAGGTGACACAATTTTTGAGTAACATCTCGTCAAAGATTGCTGCCCTTTTGCACTTTAGACTCTTCAGGGATATCGTCGGTACAATGTAGCTCGGACTGTTTTGACATGTTTGGGTGAAAAATAGGACAATGCCTAGCATAAATGTACCCATCCAAATGCGTTGGAATAGTCAGTTTGGTCACATCAAGAGCAAGACGAAAGTTACACCCCTTTGCAACTTTACACTACCTCCTTTTGACAATTTTTGGGGCAGCAGAAAACCTTTCACCACGGGCAAATGTCTCAGAGATATAAAAACCCGAGAGAGGTTATTGTAGAGGCACTCTACATGATCGCGTTGCCTCAAATGAAATGTTTCTAAGTGATATAGTTTTCAAGTAACATCTTGTCAAAGATTGCTGCCTTTTTGCACTTTGGACTCTTCAGGGATATCGTTGGTACAATGTAGCTCATAATGTTTCGACATGTTTGGGTGAAAAATAGGACCATGCCTAGCGTAAATGTACCCATCCAGACGTGTTAGAATAGTCTGTTTGGTCGCATCAAGAGTAGGACACCAAAAATGCAAAAGTTGCTTTGTGCAACTTGACAACATTGACACTTTTTTGCAACATGACTCAAAGACTCAAACTAACCCCAAATGACTCAAAGTGACTTAAAATCACCTTGATTTTGGTGCCCAATGTATATTATAGAGGTCTAGGCACTCCTTATCATTCAAACATCTTAGATGAGCGCCTAGGAAAGGAAAAAACTCTAAGTTTCATCATCATGAGCGCCTAATATCAAGAGACTTTAATGGGTCAAACCTTAGCATGGAGTCCTAAGGCACATTTCATGTCTCCTTTCATCCATTTTGGCGCCCTTATGTAGATTTTTCAACTTGATTTGGTGCCCTGTATGTGAAGGAAGATCTAAAGGCATGAAAGTGGATGTCATTTTGCAAGAGTTTGGATCATCAAAATTGAAAGAAATAAGTCTATTAAGCTTGGGCGCCCTTGGTCTTCTTTTCATTCATTATGACCGCCTTGGGAGAATGGTATATAGGTCATCATCATGGTTGGGTGCCCTGGATCCAGAGTGTTGGAGAGATCATCAAATGGTGTCTAGAGGAAGTAGGGTGAGTTATGAGTTTGGTCGCATCAGGAGCAGGACACCAAAAATGCATAACATGATGATGTAAAAATGTGTATATGTGTAAAAATATAGGAGGAAATAAAAAAAAAGACAAACCTTACAAATTAATGTGCATACTTACAACTCAATGTAACATGACTTTAGAAAATCAATGTGAATACTTACAAATTAATCCAATGAACCATCCGGGTCTGCTCTACTCTTTATTGTGTCAAGTATTGCTTCATGGTCAGACTCACGCACCTTCCACAAGATTTTGTTCAAAGGTCTACCCCCGTACTTTATCAAATGAACATTGGATGCCACGACAAGGTTCAAGTAATGAAGAATCTTCCGATGCGTGTCAAAGTCTTGAAATAGCCAAATATTAACACTCTTATGTGGGTACCTTCTAAGCCATGTTCCAGTAATAACCACTGAGCCTGTAGGGTATTCGATATTTTCTCCATCTATAACAGGGGCCTCCAATTTCTTTTTGGCCTCAACACAATGACATAAGTAATAATCTATTCCCTCTTCATTATCTTCATCTGCAATAACTACATATACGTGCCCTACATTGATATGTGTAGCAAATTAGATGAAATTAGTTAAACATTACAAAAACACTACAAAGTAAGATGACATTACATAGTTGAACTAGATAAAATTAGATGCATATACATGCCCTATATTACCTGGTTGAACTAAATCTGATATGTGGTCAAAGTCAACTGATGATTCCATTTGTGTTAGTTCCAGTGCCGTCGGGGGTCGATACGTGTCAAGTGGGCTAAGATAACTTAACTGCCATTCGTCAACCCACTCCTTTGACTCGCACTCATCCCAGACTTGAATTGTATAGAAAGAACAAAAGCATGACATCTTTTGTGTATGGATACTCCATGAACCTGCAATTGAGCTTTTGAAAGAGTGCATCTCATTTGATCCTATCAGTCTACAACAGTCCTCATATGGTGCAATGTTAGTATCATCTATCAACCAAAAAAATCTATGAACTGAAGACTTACCTTCATTACTTGGACCCATGGAAGCATTACACCACTCGACAATCGATTTTGCATCTGTCAACTTTGCATTGTTTTTATACTTTAACTCTTCTTGTGCTATGGCTCTTTTGATACATGCTTCTGCACCATCATGCTCCCCCTTTCCATGCCTGGCCTCACAAAAGTTCCACATATGCTGAATACCTGTAAAATTATGCCTCCTACTCAGCTAATAGAAATTTTACGAGTTCTTGAATTGTGATGCACAGTTATCCAACCATATGATATGCTGACTGAACGATATGACCCTTCTAGCCAAATCATTGTAGAACACCTAAAAGCAACCTTGCACGAACTCCGTACAATGCGTGCGATCATCACTAATATAGAAATTATACTCCCTTATGATCTTTTTGTCATCCTCTGTACTATCATTCACATGAATGAATGCGATGTGCACAAATATAGAAACCTGTGTGGAGTTGTAATATTGTGGTTACACCTCACGCTGTGGCTGTAGACTGTAGTTCTCTGCAAAGTCAACGACTGAAACAATGCTACCAACTGAAAATGTGTCCTTGCATAACTTGAATTGCAAGTCCAACCATCGATCTCTATAGGCATGTCTTGCATACTCATACACTATGTTGTCACAAAATATAGGCATAAACTGATACACTGGAATCTTTTCAATAACCAATTCACACCTCTTTGCTTCTTTACCATCTTTTGTATTGTATGCCACTATTTTATACTTGCCAAACTCTACTAGTTTGTTTCCAACCGCATGTGTTATTTCCATATGTTCACATATTGGCAAATGTTGCAAGCCACCGCAACGATGACATGTGCCATCCAAGCATAATTTCTTGTAGAATATTTGACCTTCCTCTCTTTCACATAAAATTATTGATATGAGGTCTCTTAAAGATGTTGGTGGGGAACATATGACACAACCCTGCAAATCATTGTTAGTATGCATATCTAAACATATAGACCTATAAGCATCAAAATGGTTAGAAAATTCAATATGTAATCTACAACAACAAGTAGTACATGTGTGATTTATCTTCACATAGAAAGTTTTTAGCATTTCAAAATATCTTTGAGAAATTTTAATTTGAGGATACTTCTCTAGAAATTTACCATAAAACTGTGTTTGAGTCTCATCCAAAAAATGCTTTGGATGTGGCTCACGGTTCTGACTACCGATTCTCCTTCTTACCACATCCCTTTGATTTGGAGATACCCTTGTGTAATTCTTCCTGTTGGTACCTGAATTGACTATCAGTTTTCAAGCAATTTTTCATGCAGGCACCTTCCCAAAAAATCCAAAAAATTCCTAAGTTTCTTCTGGGTCCATCGGTGTGAGTGTCTTTTGTCCTAGCGATCATGTTGGTAATAGTGGTATTTTCTTCCATCGCCAAGACTTTGTCTATTGGTGACTGAAATTGATGTCTTTCCGACAAGGCTAGTCTGGGTGACAGAGTGTGGTTCGAAGCCCTCATCAGCGAGATTATTGCTATCGCCAGAAGTATTTTGAGTTCCGCCGATGTTGGGGGTCAACCCGATGGAGGTTGCCATCGGAGCGACATCGCTTATCTGTGCAGCATTGGTATGTTGCTCTGATATGGCTTCTCTGGCCGATGGAGGTGGTAGGTGGTTGGATGCTTTTGAGGTCATGTGTTCATCAACGTGATGAGGTCTATTGGGAAGACGAACAGGGAGTGTGCCGATGATGCAGGTCTTACCAATATGATGGTCATCAAGTGTGTTCATCAGTGTGATATGGTATATCGGCGAAGGAAATTTTACTTCCTCCGATGCATTTGGTCTAGCCGATGGTGTCATCGGCGTGTGTATGGTCATCGGTGAAGTGTTTTGTGGTTCGCCGATGGAGGCAGTCTCGCCAAGGACCTGGAATGGATGTGGCGGTCAGTGTGACAAGGTGCGTCAGCGAGGGAGTTTTTTGTTGCTCCGACGGCCTTGGTCACACCGACGGGGGATGTCCATCAGTGTGAAGTGTAGCATTGGTATGTCTGATGGAGGTTGCTCTGATGGTCTATGTCTGGCTGAGAGGGAAGTGTGGTGTCTTCATCAGCATGATCGATTCAATCGGCGAGGGAGTTTTCAGGTTCGCCAATGCCAGAGGTCTTGCCGACTGAGTGGTTTGTAAGTGCCATCAGAGTGACATAGTGTATCGAGCAAGCTGGCGGGAGGTCTACCGATGGCGTGGGTTACGCCAATGGAGTTGTTCATCGAAGAGAGTCGGTGCATCGGCGAAGGTGGAATGAGTTGGGCCAACGATGGTTTTCTTACCGATCGGGAGGCATCGGTGTGACTCTGCGTATCAGGGAAGTTGGCAGAGTGTTTGCTGATGCAGTTGGTCTGGCCGATGGCAGATGGTATGGGTTTTATGCTGTGTGGTCGTCGGTGTGACGCAGGAGGTCGGCGAAGGGATTTTTGGTTGCTCCAATGGTGTATGTCAGGAAAATGGGTTTTTTGGCTGAGGGTTCATGGGTCGAGCGGGGCAAAACGCTCGACACTTATTGTGCTCGTGGCTTAGCTTATAAAGGACTCAAGCATGTTTTGCAGGATGAATGTGGGATTTTTAAATCATGCATGGAGGTCTTCCTGATAGTCTTGGTCATGCCGATGGCGTGATACGTAAGGCAGAACATGCATTTTTAGGGTGCCTACGTGGCACATTTTCACAGGACGGTGACTTTTCAACATGAATTTGGTGCCATCAATTTTCAAGTGATGGAAGGATCAATGACCGTGTTTTAAAGTTGAAGTTTGGTTTTCTTTGTGTCCTCAGGTGCATTTTGAGTGGGAGATTTCCATATGAGTGCTACGACGGTTTCCAAGAGAAGATGTGGGTGGTTGAGCCTTTAATGGCAAGGTTATGCAGAGGCATGGGCCGGCGATTGACAGCCATGTACCTAATTTATGGCAGGAAAATTCTCCAATGGTGGCACAAGGCTCGAGTTCATCTGCTTCTCGTCCTTCTTTTGCTTCTCCATGCTTTGTCCCCTGCCGCATTAAATCTTTGAGCACCATTCTTTCTCATGAATGTATCTGGCGAATTTTGAATTTACCATGTAATTAATTGCTCAAGGTACACTTTCTAGCTGTTTTAAGCAGACTGTGTTACTCTTTCTGTGGTTGTTGGAAACTTGGACAAATTTTGGTGCTGCAATAGGAATACAGCTTTCTGGTGATCTTATTTCAGGTTTCTCTGGTAGTTTATGAATTGTATGTTGTATGTATTATGCACAGAATTGTCAATTTCATGTTGACTTAAATGAATAATGTTTCATAACATGTATTTGTTTATTTGTCTCCAGACTAAATGTGTTTTTCTTCTGACTCTGAACATCTAAGGGGTGTTATAGATTCTAGAATATAGGTTTTCTATATTAAATGCTTAGTCTCTTACCTCTGCTCAAGGAGTAGATTGAATTTTTTGGACTATGTGTTGAGGAGAATACATTGTAGAAAGGATAGTTGCAAGCAGAAATAACCTAATACTCTCTCTTGGGTATTGTCTATAAGGTAGACATGTTAAAAACCCCTTGAAATCTGATGTTTTAGGTCTGTGCTAAACATTCACATATGTATGTCTACTAACTCCGAGCCCTAGATAGGCACCGATCTGGCTTGGTATCTCTGTTGTAACCCAAGGTCCTAGTTTCACATCCATATGCAAATCAAATTCAAACTTCAACTCCAAACCATTAGGACTGTAGAATTAGTTTTAGGATCCAAAGTCCTTTGTCTACAACTGAACATAGGCCCAAAGCTAGCCCCTTTGCTCTTATCTCACAGTTTTGGTCTACTTACAGGAGGATTTATCTGCTTTGTGTTAGCATCCCAATCTTTGCATAGTTGTATCTCATGGGTGTTGAGTAGGGAATACCCCCCTAGGTTTTGCAGAGCCTGAAGAAGAAGAGGAGATAAAAATAGAGTCTATCTCCTACACTGTTGGCCCCTGGCCCAAAGATCCTGTTGATCATTGTTGGCTACCTTGTAGGGAAATCTGGGAGAAAGTATCCAATCAGGGAAAAAACCAACAGAAAATGGTGACTCTGCTGGGGATCTGAAGTCAAAGTACTATCTAGTCATCTCTGTGAGATATCTGTGGCCCATCTGAGTCACCAACAAAAATGGCGACTCCGCTGGGGAATCTTTCATGTGAATGATGATGCTCTACTGGTGGATTGAACTCAGAAACATATTTGATTAGCTTTTAGCTGCTGCAAATTTTTATCCTCTCTAGAGAGGTGACGACTCTGCAAGAAAGATTCAAGTGCACATGAAAGTGATGTGTGTGTTGTAAAAAAAAAATGTGTTGTTCAGACTTTAGCATCTGGATGAGAAAAGGTACCTTGTTTCTTCCCACTTATATTTGTTGTTTTACGACATAAGTTAGATACAGGGGGGAAACCTTAGGTCTTAGGTATATATAAGATGTCTGAAATGGGACTTATATGAATCCAAATATGTATACACCCGTGCTCAAACAAGAGGGAGATGCAATGTTATGTGACAGAATAGAAGAGATAAAAAATAGGTTGATATTCTTAAAAGCTAGGTAGGCTCAATTGAATAATGATAACCCTGTTGTGTCTGCCAGTCAGAAAGCTAAACCTCTTGTCAGCCCTTTTGATCCTTTGTATGACCAATTAGATTTGTCATGGGTTGATTATCAAGTAGAACGTATGCCTACTAGGATATACTGTCAAATGCCTAGATTTAGTGGTCACAATGTATGTGATGGGGATGCACATATCCAAAAAATTTGAGTTTATGGGAAAACATTCATTTAGAGATGAGGATATGTGGATGAGGTTTTTTGTTAAGTCCTTTGAAGCAAAAGCAAAAGACTGGTATTTGAGCTTTCCAAAGAGATCCTTTGCCTGTTGGGATGAGCTTGTTGACTGTTTCAAAAAGAAATTTGCAAGAGAACCGGCTGATCTTGTTGCAGAATTAATGAAAATCAGAAAACAAGATGAAGAGCCATGTATTGTTTTCAGTCATAGGTTTGCACTTGCCCTTTCACAGATCCCAGAAGTCTTCAGACCTGATATTTCAACCTGTGTGGGCATATATTTTGAGGCTTTTGAGGAGGGCTCTAGTGCATTACTGAGGGATTTCAAGGTGACAAGCATGCAAATGGCATACATTTTTTTTAGAAAATATAGAAGAAATGAGAGATGAGCACCTGCGGAAATCCCTGTCTCTAGGCCTTGGTGTGAGAAATAGTTGTGAAGCTGCAAATGACCAAGCGATTAAGGCATCATGTGAAGATGCCAGTGAAAGGACTAATGAGGACTCCCATTGCAATGATGAGGCATCTGGCCATGAAAGCAATAATGAGGTTGTGGACAGCAATGAGCAACTTTTTGAATGGATTTGTGGAGATAATTGTGAGTATTGTACTCAAGACAGAGAAGATATAAGCAAACAGAGATGTAATCCCATGTGTGAACCATTGCTTTCTTTTCAAACACATGGAGATCATGAAGAGCAGTCAAAGATTGAAACAAGTGCTAGTGCAGAGCATGATTGTTTTTCATTTGATGACTGTTTTGCTTATGACACACAGGCTGATACTCCTCCACAAAGGGAACCCATTGGTGATGAAAATGCATGCTCTGCTGCCACTAAACAAATGGCATATTATGATCAAGCTGATACACCTGGATCACCCATTTTTGACACATATGGTGATGAGGATCTATTTGAGTATGGTGAAGGTTTTAGCACTATTTTTGACTTGGATTCTGTTTCTCATCCTGATGAAAGAGGAACCAACATACGTTAGGTAAGTGACTGTAAAAATGTGCCTGATTTGAAAGAGGTGCCAGAGCCTAATCTTTTCCAGTTTGGTGCTACTATTGGTTGTGTGCATGATGTGCACAATTATGAATTTGAAAGCTTTTCTTTTGATAAGCCAGGTGATGAAATGAGCCCTGATCTTCCCAGCTGTGTGGTGGACTTTGAGTGTTTCCTATTTTCGGGCCAACTAGAGGATCACTTTGCAATGCATAGTGATGATAACAAGTGTTACGTATCATTTGAATATGCATTGCTTGATAAATTCTACATCCACTTATTGCCTGATGCTAAGGGTTGTTTGCATAGGGTTGACAATGACAAGCTAGATCAGAGGGCTGAATGTGCAAATGACCAAAGTTGCTTATGGTCAGATCATGGCAGCATTCTCAGGCTTGACCCAGTGTATGTAGATGAGAACAAGGTGTTTGATAAGGGGAAATATTAGTTTTCCTTTTCTTGGTGGCCTCAGTCCATCAAGTGTGTTTGGTGATGCAGATTTGTAGCTTTATGACTCTGTGCCCAATGGATAAGGGACTGGTCTGCATCCCAGAGTTCTGAGGTTCTTGCCATGCCTGCAAGAGGCATGCATCCCTAGATAGAGCCATTGTTGGTGCCTGAATTGACTGTAAGTTTTCAAGCAATTTTTCATGCAGGTACCTTCCCAAAAAATCCAAAAAATTTCTAAGTTTCTTCTGGGTCCATCGGTGTGAGTGTCTTTTGTCTTGGCGATCATGTTGGTAACAGTGGTATTTTCTTCCATCGCCAAGACTTTGTCTATCGGTGACTGAAATTGATGTCTGTCCGATGAGGCTAGTCTGGGCGACAGAGTGTGGTTTGAAGCCTTCATCGGCAAGATTATTACTATCGCTAGAAGTATTTTAAGTTCCGCCGATGTTGGGGGTCACCCCGATGGAGGTTGCCATCGGAGTGACATCGCTTATTGGTGCAGCATTGGTATGTTGCTCCGATATGGCTTCTCTGGCCGATGGAGGTGGCAGGTGGTTGGAGGCTTTCAAGGTCGTGCGTTCATCGGTGTCATGAGGTCTATCGGGAAGACGAACAGGGAGTGTGCCAATGATGCAGGTCTTACTGATATGATGGTCATCAAGTGTGTTCATCGATGTGATATGGTATATCAGTGAAGGAAATTTTGCTTCCTCCGATGCATTTGGTCTGGCCGATGGTGTCATCGGCGTGTGTATGGTTGTCGGTGAAGTGTTTTGTGGTTCACCAATGGAGGCGGTCTCGCCGAGGACCTGGAATGGATGTGGTGGTCGACGTGACATGGTGCGTCAGCGAGGGAGTTTTTTTTGCTCCGACGGCCTTGGTCACACCAACGGGGGATGTCCATCGATGTGAAGTGTACCATCGGTATGTCTGATGGAGGTTGCTCTGATGGTCTATGTCTGGCTGACAGGGGAGTGTGGTGTCTTCATCGGCATGATCGATTCGATTGGCGAGGGAGTTTTCAGGTTCACCGACGCTAGAGGTCTTGCCGACTGAGTGGTTTGTAAGTGCCATCAGAGTGACATAGTGTATCGGGCAAGCTGGCGGGAGGTCTGCCGATGGCGTGGGTTACACCGATGGAGTTGTTCATCAGAGAGAGTAGGTGCATCGGTGAAGGTGGAATGAGTTGGGCCGACTGTGGTTTTCTCACCAATCGGGAGGCATCGATGTGACTCTGCGTATCGGGGACATTGGCAGAGTGTTCGCCGATGCAGTTGGTCTGGCCAATGGCAGATGGTATGGGTTTTATGCTATGTGGTCATCAGTGTGACGCGGGAGGTCAGTGAAGGGATTTTTGGTTGCTCCAATGGTGTATGTCAGGATGATGGGTTTTTTGGCTGAGGGTTCATGGGTCGAGCGGGGCAAAATGCTCGACACTTATTATGCCCGTGGCTTAGCTTATAAAGGACTCAAGCGTGTTTTGCAGGATGAATGTGGGATTTTTAAATCATGCATGGAGGTCTTCCCGATAGTCTTGGTCATGCCAATGGCGTGATACGCAAGGCAGAACATGCATTTTCAGGGTGCCTATGTGGCACATTTTCACAGGACGGTGACTTTTCAACATGAATTTGGTGCCATCAATTTTCAAGTGATGGAAGGATCGACGGCCGTGTTTTAAAGTTGAAGTTTGGTCTTCTTTGTGTCCTCAGGTGTGTTTTGAATGGGAGATTTCCATATGAGTGCTGCGACGGTTTCCAGGAGAAGATGTGGGTGGTTGAACCTTTAATGGCAGGGTTATGCAGAGGCATGGGCCAGTGATTGACAGCCATGTACCTGATTTATGGCAGGAAAATTCTCCAACGGTGGCACAAGGCTCGAGTTCATCTGCTTCTCGTCCTTCTTTTGCTTCTCCATGTTTTGTCCCCTGTCGCATTAAATCTTTGAGCGCCATTCTTTCTCATGAATGTATCTGGCAAATTTTGAATTTGCCATGTAATTAATTGCTCAAGGTACACTTTCTGGTTGTTTTAAGCAGACTGTGTTACTCTTTCTGTGGTTGTTGGAAACTTGGACAAATTTTGGTGTTGCAATAGGAATACAGCTTTCTGGTGATCTTATTTCAGGTTCTCTGGTAGTTTATGAATTGTATGTTGTATGTATTATGCACAGAATTATCAATTTCATGTTGACTTAAATGAATAATGTTTCATAACATGTATTTGGTTATTTGTCTCCAGACTGAATGTGTTTTTCTTCTGACTCTGAACATCTAAGGGGTGTTATAGATTCTAGAATATAGGTTTTCTATATTGAATGCTTAGTCTCTTACCTCTGCTCAAGGAGTAGATTGAATGTTTTGGACTATGTGTTGAGGAGAATACATTGCAGAAAGGATAGTTGCAAGCAGAAATAACCTAATACTCTCTCTTGGGTATTGTTTGTAAGGCAGACATGTTAAAAACCCCTTGAAATCTGATGTTTTAGGTCTGTGCTAAACATTCACATATGTATGTCTACTGACTCTGAGCCCTAGATAGGCACCGATCTGGCTTGGTATCTCTATTGTAACCCAAGGTCCTAGTTTCACATCCATATGCAAATCAAATTCAAACTTCAACTCCAAACCATTAGGACTATAGAATTAGTTTTAGGATCCAAAGTCCTCTGTCTACAACTGAACATAGGCCCAAAGCTAGCCCCTTTGCTCTTATATCATAGTTTTGGTCTACTTACAGGAGGATTTATCTGCTTTGTGTCAGCATCCCAATCTTTGCATAGTTGTATCTCATGGGTGTTGAGTAGGGAATACCCCCCTAGGTTTTGTAGAGCCTAAAGAAGAAGAGGAGATAAAAATAGAGTCTATCTCCTACACTATTGGCCCCTGGCCCAGAGATCCTATTGATCACTGTTGGCTACCTTGTAGGGAAATCTAGGAGAAAGTATCCAGTCAAGGAAAAAACCAACACTTCCAAAAGTCTTCAATTAGTGATCTCAATGCTTCAACAATTGGTTTATCTTTTCATGGTAGTCTCCCTGAGAACGCCCATAATTCTTGGCATTAGTGTCCTCAATTCTTTGGCATCTTCCAATGGCTCTTGATAAAGTTTTCCTATTAATTCTCAATTGTTGACTTGTCTTTCTAATGAGACATGCTTTCCTCGTTTGACTACTTACTATAGTCGATGTAATCACACGCCGTGTTGCATTACTATCTTTTGTGCGTGAGGAGTTACCCACACTCTCATACACACTCATTAGATTCTTGACAATAGATTTTTCACTTGAAGCCTCTGATGTTCTCAACCCAAGAATCTTCATGATAGACCTATACTTTATACTTCGCATCATTTCAACGAATAGTTGACATCTTGCAGTCTCATTTAAATTTTGAAAGAACAATCTCCAAATCTTATTAGCATATCTTCTACAAGTGCGTTTTGGAATCTTACCTTCCATTGGCTGCAAAATATTCTCATCAATATCAATCAAATACTTTGGCTTTCTATGCAAAATTCTAGGTGGTGTTAAGTTAGGTAAATTCATCTCAATATTAGGAATTTCACCAATATTTAAATGAGATGGGTTAGATGGCATACCTTCGATCGAAGATGGAATAGATGACATACCTTGAGGTTTAGGTGGGAACAATGGCGTACCTCCTTCATCACATGTGAATGATGATGTACTCTCAACTTGAGATGTGGTAGATGGTGTCCCTACATGTTGACTTGCAATAGAGGACGTGTCTCCAACTATGGTATTCAAATCTCTCATACCACAAAGTTTATTCATTCATTCTCTATGTGCTGCCAATACCATATCTCTTTGTGATTGTTGCGGTTCCTCTTCAATTGGTATGTCTTCATTTATTGTGTCCAATTTCCTCTTCTCACAAAGTTCCCTCATAGCCACTGCTTTCTTTGCATTCTTAGCTTCTATCTCTTTTTGTGTTGGTTTAATTCTTGATCATTTCCTCGGCATGATGGAGCATTTGTCTGTAGCATGATAAAGAGACCAATATTAGTTCCTAAGAAATGAATACAAGATAATAGTGGGATTGTATTTTTATTATGTTGTAAGGATTTATTCTTGTATAGTTTGACATCATGGTATGTTAAGGTCTGTTTATTGCACATAATTATTAAAGAGCCCAAGTGTAGAAAATATACATGGCATCATGTGAGATTGTAGGCTTCTTTCTTGATTGGGAATGTGTCTATTTTAAAGATGTATGATAAAGCATGATAAAGTAATTCAATCCGAAATAAGGAAAATGTAAAGAACATGCATGTAAAGACTTGACATACCTAAAAAATGAAGATTTGAATGGAGAGAGTACCCAATTATGTAGTGTTTTTATCTTCTTGCATAGATATATATCAAACTTGGTGTGAAAACTATGTTATTTCCTCCTTCTCAAGTTGGCAAAGCAGAAAAGGTGGTGGAAAGATCATGCAAAGGTGGTAGAATGTGTCAAATGTGCATGTGAACTTCCCAACAGCATGAAAGCAATTCTTTTTTGTCAGAGCACGCACAGAATCAGTAAGAAAATAGAGCATGTGGGCCTGGATCATGGGGGTCAACACTTTTTTACCATTTCAATAGCAAGAAAAAATGCGAGCGTGTTATAACGCGGTCGCGTTTTGTCCTTCTATAGATTGATCACATCCTTTGCATTGATCACATCTCTTTCCAAACCTGCCCCTTCAAACTTGAATGACCACAAGGTTTTTGAGGGAGAACTTTTCCTATTTCCTGCAAGAGCTTGCCAAATGCTCCGCCATATGATAGGCATAACAATGAAGGGGCAAGCCCTCATAATCAAGTTCTTGATAGAAAATGCCCATCGAGGAAGAAAGATAGATCTTCTTTGGAAGCAAAAGTTCTAGTTTGTGACAAATCCTTATCCAAGCATAAATAGCAGGGGTTAACCCTTAAAATTTAAACCCTATCCCTACACCCTCAACACTTGACACTATATCTTAAGCCTTAAACCCTCATCCCTAAAGCCTCAACCCTCAATCCTTAAACCTTCAACCCTAAACCCTATCCCTAATCCCTCTACCCTTGACACTCTAACCCTAACCTCGACATTAAATGCTAATCCATCAACCCTAAACCCTAATCTGTCAACCCTAAACCCTATCCCTAAACCCTCAACCCTCGACACTAAACCTTAAACCCTAATCCGTCAATCCTCAACCCTAAACCTTATCCCTAAACCCTAATCCCTCAACCCTCAACCCTAATCCGTAATCCCTCAACTCTAATCCCTCATCCCTAAACCCTAAACCCTCAACCCTCAATGTCAAATCCTAATCCCTCAACCCTTCACTCTAATCCCTCAACCCTAAACCCTAATCCCTCAACCCTCAACCCTAATCCATCATCCCTCAACTCTAATCCCTCATCCCTAAACCCTAAATGCTATCCCTATTCCTAAACCCTCAACATACTCGATACTATACCTTAAACCCTAATCCCTTATCCTCGACACTCTTATTTGACCCTAATCCCTTGGCCATTAACCCTATCCATCAACCTCAACCCTCAAGCCTCAACCCTCAACTCTCAACATTAAACCCTTAACTCTGATCGCTCGACCCTCAACCCTATCCCTAAACCCTAAACCCTCAACCCTCAACGTCAAATCCTAATCCCTCAACCCTTCACTCTAATCCCTCAACCCTAAACCCTATCCCTAAACCCTCAACACTATACCTTATACCCTAATCCCTCAACCCTAAACCCTATCCCTAAACACTAATCCCTCAACCCTCAACCCTAATCTGTCATCCCTCAACTCTAATCCCTCATCCCTAAACCCTAAATGCTATCCCTATTCTTAAACCCTCAACATACTCGATACTATACCTTAAACCCTAATCCCTTATCCTCGACACTCTTATTTAACCCTAATCCCTTGACCATTAACCCTATCCCTCAACCTCAACCCTCAACCCTCAACTCTCAACATTAAACCCTTAACTCTGATCCCTTGACCCTCAACCCTATCCCTAAACCCTAAACCCTAAACCCTCAACCCTCAACGTCAAATCCTAATCCCTCAACCCTTCACTCTAATCCCTCAACCCTAAACCCTCAACACTATACCTTATACCCTAATCCCTCAACCCTAAACCTTATCCCTAAACCCTAATCCCTCAACCCTCAACCCTAATCTGTCATCCCTCAACTCTAATCCCTCATCCCTAAACCCTAAACCCTAATCCCTCCACCCTAAACCCTAATCCCTCAACCCTCAACCCTCAACCCTAATCTGTCATCCCTCAACTCTAATCCGTCAACCCTAAACCCTATCCCTAAACTCCCAACCCTCAACACTATACCTTAAACCCTAATCCCTCAACCCTCAACCCTAAACCTTATCCCTAAACCCTAATCCCTCAACCCTAATCCATCACCCCTCAACTCTAATCCCTCATCCCTAAACCCTAAATGCTATCCCTATTCCTAAACCCTCAACAAACTTGATACTATATCTTAAACCCTAATCCCTTATCCTCGACACTCTTATTTAACCCTAATCCCTTGACCATTAACCCTATCCCTCAACCTCAACCCTCAACCCTCAACCCTCAACTCTCAACATTAAACCCTTAACTCTGATCCCTCAACCCTCAACCCTATCCCTAAACCCTAAACCTAAACCCTCAACCCTCAACGTCAAATCCTAATCCCTCAACCCTTCACTCTAATCCCTCAACCCTAAACCCTATCCCTAAACCCTCAACACTATACCTTATACCCTAATCCCTCAACCCTAAACCTTATCCCTAAACCCTAATCCCTCAACCCTCAACCCTAATCCGTCATCCCTCAACTCTAATCCCTCATCCCTAAACCCTAAATGCTATCCTTATTCCTAAACCCTCAACATACTTGATACTATACCTTAAACCCTAATCCCTTATCCTCGACACTCTTATTTAACCCTAATCCCTTGACCATTAACCCTATCCCTCAACCTCAACCCTCAACCCTCAACTCTCAACATTAAACCCTAATTCATCAACCCTAAACCCTAATCCCTCAAACCTAAACCCTATCCCTAAACCATCAACCCTCAACACTATACCTTAAACCCTAGTCCCTATCCCTCAACCCTTAACCCTTAAAACTTAAACCATATCCCTACACCCTCAACACTTGACACTATATCGTAAGCCTTAAACCCTCATCCCTAAAGCCTCAACCCTCAATCCTTAAACCTTCAACCCTAAACCCTATCCCTAATCCCTCTACCCTCGACACTCTAACCCTAACCTTGACATTAAATGCTAATCCGTCAACCCTAAACCCTATCCCTAAACCCTCAACCCTCAACACTATACCTTAAACCCTAATCCCTCAACCCTCAACCCTAAACCTTATCCCTAAACCCTAATCCCTCAACCCTCAACCCTAATCCATCACCCCTCAACTCTAATCCCTCATCCCTAAACCCTAAATGCTATCCCTATTCCTAAACACTCAACAGACTCGAAACTATACCTTAAACCCTAATCCCTTATCCTCGACACTCTTATTTAACCCTAATCCCTTGACCATTAACCCTATCCCTCAACCTCAACCCTCAACCCTCAACCCTCAACCATCAACTCTCAACATTAAACCCTTAACTCTGATCCCTTGACCCTCAACCCTATCCCTAAACCCTAAACCCTATCCCTAATCCCTCTACCCTCGACACTCTAACCCTAACCTCGACATTAAATGCTAATCTGACAACCCTAAACCCTATCCCTCAACCCTCAACACTATACCTTAAACCCTAATCCCTCAACCCTCAACCCTAAACCTTATCCCTAAACCCTAATCCCTCAACCCTCAACCCTAATCCATCACCCCTCAACTCTAATCCCGCATCCCTAAACCTTAAATGCTATCCCTATTCCTAAACCCTCAATAGACTCGATACTATACCTTAAACCCTAATCCCTTATCCTCGACACTCTTATTTAACCCTAATCCCTTGACCATTAACCCTATCCCTCAACCTCAACCCTCAACCCTCAACCCTCAACATCAAATCCTAATCCCTTAACCCTTCACTCTAATCCCTCAACCGTAAACCCTATCCCTAAACCCTCAACACTATACCTTATACCCTAATCCCTCAACCCTAAACCTTATCCCTAAACCCTAATCCCTCAACCCTCAACCCTATTTCGTCATCCCTCAACTCTAATCCCTCATCCCTAAACCCTAAATGCTATCCCTATTCCTAAACCCTCAACATACTTGATACTATACCTTAAACCCTAATCCCTCTACCCTCGACACTCTTATTTAACCCTAATCCCTTGACCATTAACCCTATCCCTCAACCTCAACCCTCAACCCTCAACTCTCAACATTAAACCGTTAACTCTGATCCCTTAACCCTCAACCCTATCCCTAAACCCTAAACCCTACACCCTACACCCTCAATGTCAAATCCTAATCCCTCAACCCTTCACTCTAATCCCTCAACTCTAAACCCTATCCGTAAACCCTCAACACTATACCTTAAACCCTAATCCCTCAACCCTAACCCTAAACCCTAATCCCTCAACCCTAATCTGTCATCTGTCATCCCTCAACTCTAATCCCTTATCCCTAAACCCTAAATGCTATCCCTATTCCTAGACCCTCAACGGGCTTGATACTATACCTTAAACCATAATCCCTTATCCCTAAACCCTCCAACCCTATCCCTTAACCCTAATCCCTTGATCCTCAACCCTATCCCGAAACCCTTAACCATTGAACCTCAGTGTACTCAACCCTCAATGTCAAACCCTAATCCCTCAACCCTTAACTCTGATCCCTCAACCCTTAACCCTTAAAACTTGAAGCGTAAAACCTATCCCTACACACTCGACACTCGACACTATATCTTAAACCTTAATCCCTTAACCCTCATCCCTAAATCCTCAACCCTAAATCATTAAACCTTCAACCCTAAACCCTATCCCTAATCCCTCTACCCTCAACACTCTACCTTAAACCTAATCCCTCGACCCTTAATCCTAAACACTATCCCTAAAGCCTCAACCCTAAACCCTAATCCCTAATCCCTCTACCCTCAACACTCTACCTTAAACCTAATCCCTCGACCCTTAACCCTAAACGCTATCCCTAAAGCCTCAACCCTAAACCCTAATCCTCAAGGTCCTAAACTCTAATCCCTTATCCCCAAACTCTAAATCCTTTCCCTAAACGCTCAACCCTCAACTTTAAACCTTAATCACTCAATCCTTATCCACCCCTCTCCTCCCCTATCTGGCTCACTCCCATCTCTACCCTCCTCTACCCTTGACACTATACATACACACATATAGGCATACATAGATACATACATACATACATATTGGCATACATAGATACATACATACATACATACATGATTAATGGCCTTGAACATAAAAAAAATTGAGAACATAACACGAGCGCGTTATAACGCGCTCGCGTTATGTCAAACATGATAAACAACAAACTTGCGGAAAAGGAAAAATGCAAAACAAACCATAACGCGAGCGCATTATAACACGCTCGTGTTATGTCTTGCTTTGGAATCCCAAGCCTTGGGCTTGGTATTTGCTTTGGATTTCCAACCCAAAGGCTTGGAGTGCCTTTTGAACAGTCAAAGACGTGTTTTTCTAGATTCTTCAAGATTTCACATAATTTCGTTCATGCTAACCCTCAGATTTGCACGTGTTTCAACGTCAAACAAATCAAACACTTGGGTAATGTTAGGCTTTCTCTTAGCTATTTGACGATGTGATTTTTTTCACATTTTAACAATGTTAAGCCTTTCATCTTTAATTTCTTTTGTTTGTGTGTCTGTTTTTGGGCAAAAACCACTATTTGGTCTTTTTTTCATTGTAAATTAACTATTCATTGAAATTTCAAAAAAATTACATATTTAGAAACTAGACTCCATTCTACAAATATTAAAAAAAGAAAAAAATGATTTTCAATTAGTTTTCAAAATTCATAGGGGTAGCATGGCCAAAATTCTATTTTTTAGGATGTGTCCACTTTGAAAATTACTAAAAAATCAAATATTCATCAAAAAATTATCAGAAAAATTGGGCATAAACTACATGCTATTAGCTAATTTCTCGTTGAAGCAATTTTAAAAATACCAAAAAAATGTTGACCTTTTGAGGGAGCCACAAAACATGCTATGTTATGTTGTTTTGACAGAAACAACACCAATTTATGTGGCTCCCTCTTTTGAACCCCTTAATCTATGCCATTTTCAAAAAAAAATAGTAGTTTAGAAAGTAGACTCGAAGCACTACGAACATTGTTTTGGTTGCATCTCCAAATTTTGAGTGTAACTATGCTCAATTTTTCATCCAAGGCCAGTATTTCCTGATTTCAGAAAAAAAAAAAAAAAAAGTGGCCACTTAAGACCTTTTTTTGGCCCCCCATCTTCTTGCACTTACCCATTCAAGGTGTTTAAGGCTATGGTGGAGAATGAGATTGGTGTGAAGATAAAGTGTCCAAGATTTGATAGAGGTGGAGAGTTTACCTTTGATGAGTTTAATGCATTTTGTGAAAACAATGGAATAAGAAGACAATTATCTGCTCCTAGGACTCCTCAGTAGAATGCAGTTGTGGAAAGGAAGAACCGGGCTATTCAAGAGGCTACTAGAACCATGATGATGGAGGAAAATGTTCCACATGTCTATTGGAGAGAGGTTGTGAGTACTACTATGTATACTCTTAACCAGGTGCAAATCAAAGGTAATACTGATAAAACACCTTATGAACTATGTTTTGTTAATGCTTCTATTGTGAAATACTTCATAGTTTTTGGTAATAAATGCTATATCAAAAGAGATGAAGATCTAGGCCATTTTGATGCAAGATGTGATGAAGGAACTGTTTTCAATGAGGATTGCACCCTTATGCAAAGTTGTGACACTCTGCAATCCTTCGAAACATGGGGACAAACTCAGGCTATGGGTGACCTATAGTGAGTTTGAACCTCCAAATTGTGGGTCGGTTCCCTTGAAATATTCTATTTTGAAACTATGTTTTTTCTGTTTTGGAAAAGGCTAAGAAGGAAACTAAAAGGAAATAAACTGTAAAATTTGGTGATGCACCTAGTAAGGATGGAAAATTTGCAATCTGGTTTACAATAGAATTCAGAAATCTAACACACACAATCCAATCTTGGCATAAATATCACAAAAAGTATTTTTGAGGAAGGCTAGAAAATTAACTCCTTATGAACAAAAATGACTTTTCACAACATAAAAGAACTATTTTCTGTAACACAACCTAAGACCTGTAATATCACTGTGCTTAATACTTCAAGTAAGAATGAGACAAAAGTTTTAAAGGTTTTGATAATTAAACACAATAAAACTTCATCAAATCACTTCATACAATTAGCATCAAATGGAAAGGTAACTACTTGATTCCAAAAAAAATAAAGGAAATATTGCAAGAGAGACAAAAATGGAACCTGTAACCTATTGATCTCTATAAAACTATCAAAAATGAGCTACAAAACCTTCTTCTCTCTCAAAGTGTATAAGAGCAAAAAGGCAACAACTAGCAAAAACAAGTTTTGCTTTAAAATATATAGCTTGCTCTCACTAAGAGGCATGCAAAAAATGAACTGCACCTAACTGCCTCTTAAAAAAAAGTCCTCTAAAGTGATCCACAAGCAAACCCAAAAATCCCCAAAAATAAGGGCTCAAACTACCACAAATCGAGCAAAAATAGCTCCAATTTGGTCTTCTCCATATGCTTGACCAAGAAGTTGATGAAGATCCCCCAAATCGCTCCTTAAATCATGCAAAAATCCCATCGATGGCCTAGTTAACTCAACTCATCAATTTGCATGATTTTGCTTTTGCAAAATTGATTGTAGTAAATAATAAAGTAATTAAAATAATTACTCTATTATTGGTTACAACTTGTACTACTTTTGATTTTACAACTTGTGAAAAATAATAAAGTAATTTGAAGAATATTACTTTATTATTTATTTACATTTGATTTGTTTGTAAAATCATGCATGAAAAGAATAAAATCTCCTTATCTCTCCAATTTACACATGCCTAATTTGCATGATTTGAGAAAAAATAGGACTTTAGAGGAAAATAAATCCCCTTATAGCCCTTTGTGAAAAAAAAAATCTATTTGCATGTCAATATGCCTCTAAAAATAATATATATCCTTATCACTCCAAATACATTATCAAAATGCATGAAAATACCTACGCATAACATCACAAACCCTTATGACTCCAATTTGCATGATTAGAAAACAATATATATAACTCTGCCTTATCACTCCAATTACAATGCAAAATGGCCCTGCTGCCATATATCTTCTCTCTGCAAGATAAAGAACCCTGAGTCACCTTACCACTTTTCCATATGTATCATTATGCAACATGCATCTCTTTGACTATATTGAAGTCGACCCCCAGGTGATAAGTATTTGTTTTGAATCTTTGCATTATTCATAACACTTACCTTCTCTAATGAAATCAACACTCTTTGACTTAGAACCATGTGCAAGGAACACATACGTGTCGGCCTTTTCTAATAATGATGGTTAGGAAATACATCATTTGATGTCTTGACCCTGCTCACAATTTGGATAAGGCAATGATAATTTATTTGAGAAGTCAAAAAGAACAAAGAAAAGAAAGGAAGCTTCGAATGAAAGGGGTGAAGAAACCCTAAATTTTGAGTCATTTTTCATTTGTTTCCTTGTGTCGGCCGCTTTGCAACTCTTTTGAAGCACATAGGGTTTGATGGCTTCTTCAGCTTCTCCTTGGGTTTCTAAGGTCAAACTCCATGATTTCTTCGCATTCTGAGTGAAAAAAGTGGCATAGAGTGGCAAGTGATTGTATCTTTGTTTTTTGACTGGCATTTCTTTCATTTCTATGATCTTTTCAATAGCAATGGTCATGGCCATCTCTGGTCCTTGCTCCTTCTGTAACATTTCTTTGACAATACTCTTTTTCTCTCTATGTTTTCCTTTTGTAAATATGATAAAATCTGGAAAAAACCTCTCCATGAGGTCACGGCCATGGCATTCTTTCTCCTCTACACTTAGAAGGTAAACTCTTTGCTCTGCTTTTCTGTAAATGCATGAAAAAAAGTAAAAAGAGATAAGGGTTTCTTGACTGCAACAATTGGGTATTGATTCTTTCTCTCCTTTTTCATATGGTCGTCGTCATAGTCACCTTCTGTAGCATATTCAATGGTTTTTGACATGAAACTGAAGAGTTTTCGACAATGAAATAAGGGTTTCTTTTAAGCTTGCACAGGAAACTCCTTCTCTACTCACTACCATACTTATAAACACTTTGTATCTTTTTCCTTTGACTGTATTCGCAGAAAGAAAGAAGGTTCTTTAAAACTACAACAAGGGTTTCTAAAAAATTGCATATATTTGCCATTTTATAGCACGGCCACGACAGAAATATATTGTATCATCATTCTTTTCCTGTAATTGCAAAAAAAGTGTTAGGGATTCACAAAAAAAATCCATGTGGGTATGTTAGAAAATCTCTCTTTCTGTCACGGCCATGCTAGAAACACTTATCTTTACTTGCTTCTTTCACTGTATGATTTCTTTTCACAGCTATGGTAGAAATTCAATGTAATTGTTTCTTTTCACTGTATGCATAGGGTTTTATACTTCTCCATGTGTTTGCATTTTGAGAGGCTCCACTGTAACAAGCATGATATTCATTCTCTATTCTAAGCATTTCTCTTTCATTTCTATGCATGAGATAAAATTTGGTTCAGAAATTTGGAACTAAGGTTTCAAATGCTATGATACAGAAATATTTTCTGGTGTTGTACAGACTTGTTCCTCTGTTAATAGTATCACTGTAGCATATAGCATAGCATATCATGAGTCTTCTACTGTTTCTTTTCTTGTAATAGTTAATTTGATCACATGACATATGCTTGATATCATTGTATCTACTTCTTGCATCAATTTAGAAAACATGATGTATGATCCATGAATAGTTAACACCAAAATTTATGAATAATAACACTTGACTGTCACCAGTCAGAGGTATTAATGTCTTACTATCTTTCTCACTTGGTTCACCACCTATAGATATTTTTCATTCTATTAGGGACAATGATACCTGTATTTTGATATTTCTCTAACCTAAAACTGTATCAGTCATTTGATCTTTATTTGATGTATCTTTTTCAATTATAATTGTCAGATGCTTCTCATGATGCACTTGTAGATTCTGTCTTTCTAGAGGCAAGACCTGTATCACTTGTTTCAGTTGTACTTGATCTTTATGAACACATTAGTGTGACCTTGTGATTTGCCTTCAACTGTTGTATAAAAAATGAAGGCTCCTATCTTTTATGATATTCCTTTTCAAATGAATAAAAATAAAACATGTTGGGCTCAACCCTTGTGGGAGCCACATTTTCTCCACATGTTTATTTGTCTTCAAATCAGCAACATTTACTTTTCCTATACCTACACAGTGAACAAACAAGTTAGCATTAAAAATATACCTGATGGTATTGATTGATCTTCTTTATGATATTCTAACTTGTAGCACATGTATGATTTGATCTTTCATATGAAATGCATGATGTGACAAGTTGATATATCTGCATGATAAAGTATATGATAACTTTAAACATCCAGAGCTCTAACAGGACTTTCCCCAATTTTTTACAGGTTCAACTGATGATAGGAGCTGAAGATGAAGACTAAAGATCAGCATCAACAAAACAACCTTCTTTCTCAGGAAATGATGGATGTTTATCTTTATCATATGTTCTTATTATTTCTTTTATCATCAGATGTATAGCTTGCATGTCTGCGTTGCTTAGTCTAGTTACTCCCACGGCTTGTGTGGGACACATTTGAACACCTCTTTTAAACATGATCAGTTAATCTATCTTATGCACTTGATGTATGTATATTTCTTTTTCAATCAATGCATAGGACAAAGTAATAGATACTGAATTGTATGTTCCAAATATGATATGAAATATAAGTTCAAATAAATACCTTTACTTCTTTCTTTCAAATATGATCAACTACATAATCAATCTGTCATATAACTCCTGAAAGATAACACTATATTAGATCAACTATATTTCTTGAATGATTGATTCCTTGACATCATGATTCACTTGGTATGATGATTCATCAGTCCTGATTAGACTGATGGGTTATCCTGACAACTAAATATCTATCTCTGCTTTGTCAAGACATCAACTGTTCATTAAATGCAATAACTTAAAAGTTAGTTTTTATTCCTTTTGAACAACTGCACTTAGGTCTATCTAAAATTAGTGTGAACAAAAATTTAGTAACATTTTTGGTGACCTCTTAGGGGTGTTTGCCTACTACACAACTTAGAACCAGTAGCCATGCATTTCCATTGGGCATAGAGTCTTCTTCTATCTTGAACTTTGAAAAACTTTCTACAACTCAAAACTGACAAAAACACTACAATAGAAACAAAACTGAAACTGAAACTAAAATTGGCTTGCTTAAAACAAAGCTAGAAACATATGCAAAAGCACTTCTTGGAAAATGAAATACTGAACTCAAATTCTATTCTACCCTACTCTAACCAACCAAAGGTGTTGGTCAAACAAATCCATTAATTGTTTGGTTAAAATAACTTCCTTTTCTAAATAGGGGACACTGATTCACATTCTTATGGATATATGAAATTAGATGAAGTACAAGAAAGTGCTCAACAAATTTTTGTAATGCTTCATAAAAAATGTAGATAAATTCACTAACCAGCTAAACCTGATCATGTAAACCTCTATCATGGGGTAAAAAGATGATCTAATTTTGTTTTTCTAAGTCTAAAATCTACTCCACATGTACAACAATAATCTGTAACTCTTTATTAAGCTATTTTTCAACTAAATCCCTGATGGAACAGCCTCTTGTAATGATAAACTTTTGGTTAAGACTCCTGATATCCTGATTCAAATCTACTATCCTGTTAATAGTTACAATTTCATTCTGATTTGAAATAGTTAGCTCATTTGAATGAAATGAAGAAAAGCTTGACTCTTTGACCTAATCCTGTTGATCACATATTGCTAGCTCATCTGACATTAGCTGATCATCAATGTTAGAACAAAAGATTTTTATGATGCTTAACAACATGTTCTCATCTAACTCAAAATCTTGCATTGAATCCAAATGAGTTATATCATCCAGTTTTTCGATACTAGGCATAGATTCAGGAGGTTCATCCAATAAGTCAGCTAACTCATGAGACTCAACCTCTGTTTCTTTCACAAAAACATGTTCAACTTGATCTCGTTTGCCATCTAAATTTGACACAAAGGACTCAAGATCATCCCAAAATGAAACTTCATCACATTCCTCTTGAATTTTTGGTGAAAGAGGACTCTTTATTACCTCATAAGAGCTCTCAACCAGCTTTGCAAGTTACATGATAGGTTTACTTTCACCTTCTTCTAAATGATCCAAGATTAGATTGTCAAACTCATTAGCTTCAATCAGCAACTCTTCATACTATTTAATGTCTTCTTGTTGTTCTGATACTACCTACGGTATGAGCTCTTCATCTGGCTCAATGAAATTAGGTAGCTGATCAAATAAAGAAATCATGTCCTCTTTTTTGTCAGGTTTATTCTCCATTAGGACATGGGCATCCTGTCATTGCATTTGAAGATTTTGTCCTTCCAATATCTGCATCTTGTTTTCATTAATCTTGTAAACAGCATCAGAAAACTTTTCAAATGATTCAAAATGTAAAGGATTTGGAGTGACAGTGACCTCTTGCTCCACATCATATGCATTATGCTTACTTTCAGTTGGGAATACATTAAAACAGCAACAACCCCTTGCTCCACATCTAATTTTTTTGATTCGGTGGGACAAGAAGGACTGCAAGAAACCTCAGCTGTTGGGTTGAAACTTAGAATCTTGATAGGCTCTTGTTCACTATACCAACTTGGAATCTAGATAGGCTCAGAAACTACTATCTTTTCCTCTTCCTAGTTTTGGATTGGTGTGGAAGGGTAGCCTTAATAAGATTTTGTATTTTGTAATCAGGATGCTTAGTCCAAGAAGGCTGCCATGGCTGCTCAAGACTATGATGACTTGGTTCAAACAGTTGATGTGACTGATATTCAAGATTAATGGTTTGATTTTGAATGCAAACAAGTTCCTAATCAAAATCACAACTTCTAAAATTTGGAATTTGATACCTACTAACCTCATTTTGAATAGGCTGATCCGGAATGAATGCAGCTGTCTGGATTGCTTGCCTTTGTACTTGTGCAAGAAAAACTTCATCTATGCTTCTTTTGCTGCAATCTGTCTTGCAAGATCTTGTTCAAATTATATCCTTTGTGCCCCCAATTCTTTCTCATGAAGATAGGCCTGATAATCCATCGCTTCTTGCTGCTACTTATAATCTTTCTACTTCTTCAACTCTGCTATCTGTTTTGCAATTTCTAGCAAAGTGTTTTTTGTTTCATTCATGTTATTTTTTGTTTTATTCATGTTGTTGTTGAGATCAAGTGACGTACTCTTTATGCTTACAATCTCTTCTTTCACATACTCTTGAAGCTGATTTGGTTCACGCATAGGCTACCAACAAGGCTGAACTGGGGTGGGTGGGAGGTAAGAGTACTGTGCATGCTGGTTTCCTTGAAAAACCATGGAATTTGGGATAAAACTAGCAGCATGGCTAATCTGATATGGCTGATAAGATGAAGGATTGCCAATATTTTCATAATATGATGGATGATATGACATGTTTCCATGAAATGTAGACAAGTCTACTCATTCAAAGAGATGCAAAACAACTGAAATCAGATCTTGTGATACTTTTCATAGGCTGTAAAATCTGATCTATAAAACCACAAGATTAGAGTCGCCAGGTACTTGAAATAAAACTCTAAAAAAGGCTAATAAATCTGCTGTTAGTACCAAAATAGCAAACTGATAAGTTCTTTTTTGAACTAAAAATCAGTTCAAAGTCCCACCAAGTGTGCCAAAAATTGTTGTCGATGAGGATTGCACCCTTATGCAAAGCTGTGACACTCTGCAATCCTTCAAAACATGGGGACAAACTCAAACTATGGGTGACCTATAGTGAGTTTGAACCTCCAAATTGTGGGCTGGTTCCCTAAAATATTATATTTTGAAACTATGATTTTTCTGTTTCAGAAAAGGGTAAGGAGGAAACTAAAAGGAAATAAAACTGTAAAATTTGGTGATGCACCTAGTAAGGATGGAAAATTTGTAATCTAGTTCATAATAGAATTTAGAAATCTGACCCACACAATCCAATCTTGACATAAATATCACAAAAAATATTTCTGAGGAAGGCTGGAAAATTAACTCCTTATGAATGAAAATGACTTTTCACTATATAAAAGAACTATTTTTTGTAACACAACCTAAGACCTGTAATATAACTATGCTTAATACTTCAAGTAAGAATGAGACAATAGTTTTAAAGTTTTTGATAATTAAACACAGTAAAACTTCATCAAATTACTTCATACAATTAGCATCAAATGGAAAGGTAACTACTTGATTCCAAAAACAATAAAGGAAATATTGCAAGAGAGACAAAAATGGAACCTATAACCTGTTGATCTCTATAAAACATTCAAAAATGAGCTACAAAACCTTCTTCTCTCTCAAAGTGTATAAGAGAAAAAAGGCAACAACTACCAAAAATAAGTTTTTCTTTACAATATATAGCTTGCTCTCACTAAGAGGCATGAAAAAATGAATTGTAGCTAACTGCCTCTAAAAATAAGTCCTCCAAAGTGATCCATGACCAAACCCAAAAATAAGGGCTCAAACTACCACAAATCGAGCAAAAATAGCTCCAATTTGGTCTTTTCCATATGCTAGACTAAGAAGTTGATGAAGATCCCCCAAATCGCTCCTCAAATCATGCAAAAATCCCCTAGATGGCCTAGTTAACTCAACTCATCAATTTGCATGATTTTGCTTTTGTAAAATTGATTATGAGTAAATAATAAAGTAATTAAAATAATTACTCTAAATCCTATGTTGTCATATTATGGGAGTTGGCACAGTGATGGGTCATCCTACATGGCATATGGCCACATGTATTTTTGTCCTCACATGAGGAGATAGGTGTCCCAATTAGTGGTAGGAATATTTTTCCATGTGTCGGTATGTTGGATGTTGTGTAAGGGAATATTGACCGAAACAGTCATGACAGATTCCTATGATGAAGTTATGACATGTAAGAGTCAGAAATAGGAGATTCTATGACAGGTGAAGACATGTGTTGAAGAGCATCTTTGAAAAAGGCATATTTGGGCACCCCAAGGTGGACTCTGACATGTTGTAAGAGAATATGCTATTTATAGCATGTGTATGATAGATTCTCTTATAGCTGTAAGTTATGACAGCTATGACAAATTCTAAGACAGTTGTAAGAGTCGTAAGAGCATCTGTCATAGCCCATTTTAGAAATAGGTGACCTCCTTGGGATGGGGTGAGCTGACAAGTGTCAGGAGCATCCTAAAGAGTTAGACAAGTGTCCATAGGTGTGGGTTTTGGGCCATGAGGCCATGTTGGATGCCCATCCCTATGTGGAGCCATTTCTACCTTGTATATTCTATATAAATAGGTGCTTTTGAGAGGAGATGTATTACAAGTCTGACAGGTACTATTATGCTACTAGTTTGTCTCTAGATACGAGTGTCGAAGACTCCTGAGAGCTTACATTGCAAGTGTATTGTATGAAAGGAAGCTAGGTGTGTGGAAATTGCTTCCTACACTAATTTAATGAGGAGAGGGTTATGCAAATTCAAATTAATCCTTACGACTACAGCAATATGTAACACATAAACGAGATATTGCAGCAATATACATGAACCAGAAAGAAGACAAAAGAAGGGAGACAAAGATTTACGGTGGGGAAAACCCTTATTGGGTGAAAAACACCACACTCAGAAACCTACACAATGTATTAACAAATCTAAAATATGTTTACAATACACTTGCAATGCAAGCTTCAATGGTCTTTAACACTTGTGTCTGGAGTCAAACTGACAGCATAACAGTACCTGTAAAACCTGTGATACCTCTACTCCTCCAAGCATCTGTTTATATAGAAATTACAAGGCAATATTGGACCTTTCTTGGGATGGGCGTCCAACTTGGCTTCATGGACCAAAACCCATGCCTAAGGACACTTGGTCAACATTGTAGAATGTGCCTGACACTTGTCCATAGCTCCCATCCCAAAGAGGTCGCCTATTTCCAAAATGGGCTATGACAAATGCTCTTACAACACTTGCGACCATCATAGAATCTGTCATAGCAGTTACAACTTACAGTTGTAAGAGAATCTATCATACACTGGCTATAAATAGCATATTCTCTTACAACATGTCATAGTCCACCTTGGGATGCCCAAATATGCCTTTTTCAAAGATTCTTCATGACACATGTCTTCACCTGTCTTACAACCTTCTATTTCTGACTCTTACATGTCATAGATTGTCATAGGAATCTGTCATAACCGTTTCGGTCAAGATTCACTTACACATGGAAGATGTCGACACATGGAAAAATGCTCCTACCACAAAGTGGGATGCCTATCTCCTCATGTGAGGACAAAATTACAAGTTGTCATATTCCATGTAGAATTGACACATCACCGTGCCACATCCCACAATATGACAATATGGAATTTACAAATATTTACAACATAGGCAATTAAATCATAAATAAAAACATTAATAATGCAAGGACTTACCAAGGTTGAGACACCTTAATTACCAACATTCTCCCACTTGTTGAATACCTTGTAAGAGCCAATAGAATAATAGGATTTAACTGCTATAGGCCAAGAGGCCCATAGACTCTGAACACCATCTGAATTTATCTGTGCTCATTGGGTTCGTCAATGCATCTGCAACATTCTTTGAGGTATCTACCTTCTCCAAATTTACCTTCCCATCCTCTACCATGTCTCGTACGAAGTGAAACTAAACATCAATATGCTTTGTTCTGGCATGGAAAGTTGGATTCTTTGCAAGGCAAATCACACTTTTACTGTCACAACTGATCGTCATCTGACCTGCATCAACACCAATATCTGAAAACAATCTCTTAAGCCAAATGGCTTCCTTACAAGCATGAGTTGCTTCCATATACTCAGCTTCTGTCATGGACAAAGCAACCACAGGTTGTCGCTTACTCATCCAACTAATAGCACCACTAAACAGTGTAGACACATAAACACTAGTGGACCTCCTGCTATCAATGTCGCTTGCCCAATCTGAATCCACAAATCCATGAATATCAATAGAATGTGGAGGTCCTGTAACATTACCATGATAACATATGGAATACTCAGAAGTACCCCTCAAATATATGAACACTCGCTTAATTGCATCCCAATGAACCCGTCTAGGATTAGCCATAAATTGACTAAGGACTCCCATTGCTTGGGCAATGTCTGGTCTTGTACAGACCATAGCATGCATCAAACTACCAACAACACTAGCATAAGGTACTCTACTCATGTCCTTCACCTCACTAGGAGATTTTGGACAATCCTCAATAGATAACTTTGTCCCCAAAGAAACAGGAACACACAATGATCTACAATCTGCCATGTTGAACCTATCCAACACCATCTTCACATACTTACTCTGGCTTAACCAAAGTTTTCTGTTAGCTCTATCTCTTCTAATTTCCATTCCTAGAATGTACCTGGCTGCCCCTAAATCTTTCATTTCAAACTGTGCTGACAACTAAAATTTGAAATCAGAAATCATATTCTTACCCTTCCCAATGAGCAACATATCATCAACATACAATGCAACAATGAGAATATGATCACCATCAAAATTTAAAGTACACACAGTGATCCAATTTCAATCTCACAAATCCAATTGACAACACAAAGGCATCAAACTTCAAGTACCACCTCCTAGGAGACTACTTCAAACCATACAAAGACTTCTTTAATTTGCAAACCAAATTTTCTTTACCTTTCACCATGTAATGCTCTAGCTATGACATGTAGATTTCTTCCTCCAAATCACCATGAAGGAAAGTTTTCTTCACATTCATCTGTTCTACCTCCAAGTCATAAGTTGTTGCGAGAGACAATAGGAATTGAATCGATGTCAGCTTTGCAACGGGAGAGAAGATCTCACCATACTCTATACCCTCCACTTGTGAATACCCCTTCGCAACCAATCTGGCCTTATACTTCTCAACACTACCATTTGCACCAATTTTCTTCTTGAACACCCATTTGTATCCAACAGGTTTCTGTCCAGGAGGCAAAGGCACCAAGTCCCAAGTTTGATTCTTTTCCAAAGAAGCCATTTCATCCTCCATGGCCTCCTTCCAGGAACCTGCATCTTTCATGTCTAAAGCCTCTGATATAGTTCTAGGTTCATTATTATTAGTGAGTAAAGCATAAGCACAACTAGAATCAAGCAATGTAAAACCAAACCTTTCATGTTGCTTTCTTATCCGTGTAGACCTCCTCAAGGGCTGAGGTTAAGGTTCAGGTTCTTCATCTGAGCTTTCAGAGCTGCCACAGCTCTCCTCATCATTAGGTCCAACATTGTCTTTTAGTTCAGTCTTCTCAGGGGTAGCAGGAAACTAAACAACATCCTCTTTCTTTTCTTTTCCTTCTGGCTGTAAAACAGTGGAAGAAGGTGTAATCTCTCTGAAGATGACACTTCTACTATACAACACTTTTTCAACCATGGGATCCCAAAGCTTGTATCCTTTCACACTGACACCATAGCCAATGAAGATACACTTAACCACCTTGTTCTCCAATTTTGACCGCTTCTCCCTAGACACATGTACATATGCCTCACAACCAAAAACATGAAGATGCCTTATTGAAGGCTTTCTACCAGACCACACCTCCATGGGTGTCTTTCCAACAAGAGTTGATGTAGGAGATCTATTTAGTTCTAGGCCATCTCCACTAAGCATAGTCCTAGCCTACTCCATCAGTGTCATGTTCATCTTCTCTACAACTCCATTTTGCTACGGGGTGTATGGAGTTGTCTTTTGTCTTTCAATCCCAAGTTCCTTGCAATATTTATTGAATTTTGTAGAATAGAACTCACCACCATTGTCAGTTCTCAAACATTTAATCATTTTACCAATCTAATTTTTAGCAAAGGGCTTAAACTCCTTAAACTTGCTATAGACTTTAGATTTGCATCTAAGAAAATAAATCCATGTCCTTCTACTGTAATCATCTATAAAAGATACAAAATATACAGACTTTGATAACAAAGGATCATTAATAGGACCAAACACATCAAAATGAATAAGGTCCAATAAACCAGAAGACTTGTGAGAACTTGAATAAAACTGAACACAGTTTTGTTTTCCACAAATGCAATGTTCACAAAAGTCAAACTCAAGATTATAATCATCTAACCCCTCAATGAGGTTCTTATTTTTTAGGTTACGTAGACCCTTCTCACCAATGTGGCCAAATCTCTTATGTCATAACATTATCTTTTTAGCATGAAGTTTAACTTCCAATGCACGATTACAACCATCAGAAGTAGAAACAACAGATTTCTTCACTGCTCATTCAGATGATGGGGATGAAGTGACTGTTGCCCTCTTCTTTGAGTCAAAAGAACTATTGCATTGTGCAATGCATGCCTCCAGCTGAAACAGAGTACCTCTCCTAGTACCCTTAGCAAGCACCATAGCTCCTCTAGTCATCTTGCATCCTTCTTTCAAAAAGACAACCTGCACACTTGCATCATTCAACATACTTATAGAAAGCAGGTTCCATGCTAAGCCTAGGATGTGCATAACCCCAGAGATCCCCTTCACTCATCCATCAGGGAATCAGATAGAGCCTCTTCCATGACCAACAATCTTCAGATGAGAGTCATCACCCAGATACACCTTTCCACCATCAAACTCCTCATACTTCGTAAACCAGTCTTGATGCAAGGTCATGCAGAATGATGCACCAAAGTCAATCAACCACACATCATCAGATGCATGGGTTTCTAGGGATGTAATGAAAGCATCACCATCTTCTTGTGACTTGTCAGAATGTGAATCAGGAGCTTTCTTCTTCTTCTTCTTCTCCTCCTTGCATTCCTTTCGAAAATGCCTGGTTTTCCCACAGTTCCAACAAAGAGCCTTGGACTTTCCAGGAGATTTGGATCTCCCACAAGATTTGGATCTACCCTTCTCAGCTTTCTTGTCCTTCTTTTTCCCTTTCTCCTTGGGTCTTCCACAAATTGCAAGAGCTTCTTTGGCTGTCTCAGAAGACTTTCTCCACATTTGTTTGGATAATAGCAAAGATACCACTTCTTCCATTTTCAATGTGGATGTGGTGCTTATAATAGCCATAACAAGATGATCCCACGAGTCTAGCAAAGAACAAAGCAAGGTCATACAACAATCCTCCTCCTCCATCTTAACACCAATGGATGTCAATTGTGCAACAAGCATGTTAAAGGCATTCGTATGCTCAGCAATGGATCTTCCTTCCTCCATTCGAAGAGAATACAACTTATTTCTCAGGAAAAGTTTCTTCACCAGGGATTTAGCCTGATAAACATCTCCCAACTTCTTCCAAAGGTCTTTTATGCTCTTCTCCTCATGGACATTCAATAGGACAAAATCAGCTAAACTGAGTCTTATGAGACCCTTAGCCTTCCGATCCTTTAGATCCCAATCATCTTGTGACATTGCAGTTGGTTTTACACTGGATACAGTTTCCCATAGGTCTCAGTCTACAGGCATGTCTTCCATCTTGAGCTTCCACAGCTCAAAATTTGTGCCATTGAATTTCTCCACCTCTATCCTTTCAGATGTGCTTTCCATCTCCTTGCTACAATAAGATTCAGAATACTCTGCACAGGCTTCCAATCAACTTGAGATCAACTCAAAAAACCCCTACCCAACAACTAGGACCAAAGGTGATCAAGCTTTGATACCAACTGAAAGGAAGCTAGGTGTGCAGAAATCACTTCCTACACTAATCTAATGAGGAGAGGGTTATGCAAATTCAAATTAATCCTTACAACTACAACAATATGTAACACATAAATGAGATATTGCAGTAATACACATGAACCAAAAAGAAGACAGAAGAAGAGAGACAGATTTACGATGGGGAAAGCCCTTATCGGGTGAAAAACCCCACACTCAAAAACTTGCACAATGTATTAACAAATCTGAAATATGTTTACAATACACTTGCAATGCAAGCTTCAATGGTCTTTGACACTCATGTCTGGAGTCAAACTGGCAGCATAACAGTACCTGTAAAACCTGTGATACCTCTACTCCTTCAAGCACCTGTTTATATAGAAAATACAAGGCAATATTGGACCTTTCTTGGGATGGGCATCCAACATGGCTTCATAGACCAAAACCCACACCTAAGGACACTTGGTCAACATTGTAGAATGTTCTTGACACTTGTCCACAACTCCCATCCCAAAGAGGTCACCTATTTCCAAAATGGGCTATGACAGATGCTCTTACGACACTTACGACCGTCATAGAATATGTCATAGCAGTTGCAACTTATAGTTGTAAGAGAATCTGTCATACACAAGCTATAAATATCATATTCTCTTACAACATGTCATAGTCCACCTTGGGGTGCCCAAATATGCATTTTTCAAAGATGCTTCATGACGCATGTCTTCACCTATCTTACAACCTTCTATTTCTAACTCTTACATGTCATAGATTTTGTCATAGGAATCTGTCATAACTATTTTGGTCAAGATTCACTTACACAACATGGAATATGCCAACACATGGCAAAGTGGGATGCCTATCTCCTCATGTGAGGAAAAAATTACAAGTTGTCATATTCCATGTAGGATTGACACATCATTGTGCCACATCCCACAATATGACAATATGAAATTTACAAATATTTACAACATAGACAATTAAATAATAAATACAAACATTAATAATGCAAGGAATTACCAAGGTTGAGACACCTTAATTCCCAACATTGTAAACCATTTCAGTTTTGTTAATACATTGTGCAGGTTTTGGAGTGGGGTTTTTCACCCGATAAGGGTTTTCCCCACGTATATCTTGTGTCTCTCTTCTTCTGTCTCACTTTCTTGTTTATGTGTTTGTTGCAATATCTCTATTAGTGAGTTTAACATTACTATAACAGTAAGAATAAATTGAATTTGCACTCTCGTCCCCTCTTTAGATTAGTGTAGGAAGTGATTTCCGCACACCTAGCTTCCTTTCAGATTCATCATTGGATCTCGATGATTTTCTACATCAATTGGAGAGTGAATCTTGAGTTGAAGATACTATAAATTTTCTTTTGTAGTTTAGCCCATCTTCATGTTTATCTCTAGAGAATTTCATACACATCGATGAAGAAGATGATGCTAAACCTTATGAGGTTATCCATGAACCTAAAGAAGAAAAATCAACACAAGATTCAACACTCAAGTAAGGAGAAGAGCTCAAGGAATATTCAATCTTGGTCACTGAAGAGAATCATATGGAGAAATTAGAAATTCTCATTAAGTGTGTGGTGAGATATGTAGTATGTGAGATCAATCAAGCAACAGAAGAAGAAATACAAAGCTTAGAAGAATCTGTGTCTGATCCTACTTGCATATCAGAGGAAGGGAAGTGTGTTGCTGTCGAAGATGAGATGCTACCAGATATTTGCATTCATGGTCTCAAGGATACATTTATTGAAGGAGATTGCTCTATGAAGTTTGATAAGACTCAAAATTATGGTGTTGGTATTTTTCCTAGTCTGGATGCTTGTCCCCAGTTATCCCTATAAGGTAGCCATCATTGATCAATAGGATTCCCAGGCCAGGGGCCAACAGTATAGGAGATAGACTCTATAGATATCTCCTCTTCTTCTTTAGGCTCTGCAAAACCAAGGGGGGTATTCCCTACTCAACATCCATGAGATATGCTTGTAGATTGACTGGGATGTTGACACAAAGAAGATAAATCCTCTCTTATGCAGACTAAAACTGTGAGATAAGTACAAAGGGGCTAGCTTTGAGCCTATATTTAGTTGTAGATAGAGGATTTTGGATCCTAAAACTACTTCTAAAGTCCTAATGGTTGTATATGAAGTTTGAGTTTGATTTTATGTTTGGATGCAAAACTGAGACTTTGGGTTGCAACCTCAATACAAGATTGGATCAGTGCCTATCTAGGGCTCAGAGTCAATAGACATACACATGTGAACGGCCAGCATGAACATATACCAAAGATTGGATATCAAGGGGATTTCTAATATCTGCCTTACAGATACTTCCCAACAATTAGGTGCTTAATCATTCATACTTAATGGTATCCCTACTGCAACACATTTTCTCAATGATTAACCTAAAACATTTAATTTGTTGCTTGAACAAAAGTAGGAGATTAAACATTCAATATAGAAAAGCCATATTCCTGAACCTTAACAACCCTTAGTTATCTTGATTCAAAAGAAAATATGCCCACAGCTTGGAGACAAATGATTAAACACATGCACAGAGCATTTCTCATATAAAACAGCATGAAACCAGTGAACTCATGCATGAAACATACAACATGAGACTCATAAACTTACAAGACATCAAGAATAGAGCCACCAATGAAGTTGTATTTTGTCACAGCACCAAAATTTATCCAGTTTTCAACAACCACAATGAGTAACATAGTTTGGCTTTTATACCAAGACTGTGTACTAAGCAAAATTAATTACAAGGCAAGGTCAAAATTTCTGCCAGATACAATGCAAGAGAAATGGTGCTCAAAATAGTCAATGCAGCAGAGAGACAAAGAGGAATGAGTAGGTGAACTCAGGATCTACACCACCGCTTAAGGACTTTCATCTTCAATCAGGTGGTTGACCTATCCTTTCCGTCATCCATCCTCTGCAAATCTGCCATCAATGCTTCATCCACCCGCAGGGCCCTTTGAAATGCAACAACGACGCACCTCTGAAGTTTCCCGCTCAAAATGGCCGCACCCGCTCAGGAAAAATCCTTCGCTGTAGGTTCAAAACAAGACCGTCGATCATCCTCCCATCGCTGCAATCAACGACACCCAAAAAATGTTGAAAAGTCACCAGCCAGTGAAATCGTGCCACGTAAGCACCTCACATTTCTATCGCCGACCTTTTGCCTTCTCCATTTTGCCCTTCCGCCCTTGTATATGCAAAAATGAATGCATATACAATCATCACTGTTCATCTTTCAAAATCCCTTGTATATACAAAATGCATATACATACAACAGCTTAATATACAAGGCGGACCCCACGCCAGTTTAGAACAAATTAAAAAACTACTCGGGTCCGGCTTGTATCCCTTTCAACGCACATCGACTTCTATATCGGCATATACAAGCGCCTTATACAACCCATGGACCTCAAATTACCATTCGTTGTATTTGACTCCTCCTTCACATCTGGGTTGTATATCTTTGTTCTGTATATCGGGTTGTATGCTGCATATACAAACCCAATATACATGTTGTGGACCCCAAACTTGTATGAAGCATCTTGGAATTCTATTTGGGTTCAGAATGTATCTTTTCACTTGTATGTTTATAATGTATGTCAGTACACATACAACTACCATTGTATACAACTGGTGGGCCTGACCCATCTTCTCTCTCCTTTGCACATTTCATTGCAAATACAATGTACAAGCCCCTTGATACAACAGTGGAATCTGCAGTGGAATATTCTAGGAATGCACATATGAAATATTTTGGAATCTGCCCTGTACATTACGAATGCATATCTCCTTTGTATATCGTGTTGGATCTAGGGCATACAACTGAGAGGGGGGGGGTGAATCAGTTGTATAAAACTTCTTGTTCTTTCAAACACTTGATTCTTTGTTGTTAGTTAGCAGCATATCAATTAATCATCCATGAAAGCATAATACATAAACACAAGAGCAGATAAGCATCAACACATTGAACACCAAGATTTTGACGTGGAAAACCCGGTTAAGGGAAAAACCACAGGGTGATTAACCCAAGAATTATTCTCTGTTAGAAGAATAAAGAAAAATGAATGGCACATGCCAATTAGGGCTCACTACCCGAGCACACTGCTCACAAAGAGGCCCACTGCCTACAAGGAGACACACTGTCTACAAAGTGATAAAAATCACAGTCTTGAACTGGAGAATGACATCTCTACCATGTCCAGATCAGTTCCAATTAAGCCCAAAAACCTCTGTTCTGCCTTTCACACTTCTCTTCACTATGCCACACTCATCCACACACACCACACCTCGAAATGAACTCACAGACCATTATTTATACAAGACATCGACTTAGGATCAAACATCTAAGTCGGCAAACAATCATAAGAGTATCCGCAAGATGAATAACACATCCGGTCGGCCACCACAAGAACATTCGCAGGATGAACAACTCATCCGGTCGGCTAAACAGAGCAAGAACTTCATCCGGAAGAATAACTTCAATTCTGGGCTCTACTATCAATGCGGATCAACAACACAACCTCAACACGATCCAGAAAACTTCACAAGCCTGCTTGAATGACCAGGTACGTCCGCATTTCCTTTACTTACTGAAATCTCTTATCCTCCTTATCCGGAACTTCAAGAACACAGTCTGTCGCCACTGTCATAATGCAAGAGGTACTTCCGGACCTCCAAATCATACACAACTCGAGATGGCACATCACAAGGACATCCCAAATACTCTTTCCAATCCGCAGATTAGGATTGTACAATTCCGGACCTCACCGGACCTTTCTATGATCCTCTGTCACCTCTAAGCACTTGCCGGAACTGGTTCCACACAGACAGCCATAACTTCTTCAGGTCTTCATGCGGACCTCTGAAAACTTGACTGAAGCATCTCAAGACTCATATCTGCAAACCCTTTAATCCACATCCTCCGGTTCTCAACCTATCCAATATATTTGCCTTCTTCTCATCACTGTTCTTCACTGTTCTTGACTGAGGGTAATTTTCTCAATATCCTCAACACACAGCTCATCCAATCCTTCTTGTCAATGTAATATGAGTATGTTGACATCAATGACAACACTGGTTCACCTCATACTTGCAACATATCGACCATATACAAACTCACATGTACATATCTGCAGGCCCCACCAATTGTATCTTTGCTGCCATGTATACTTTCTTGCATGTGACCTTTGTATCTAACCGTTGTATGTCTAAACATACAAACCAATTATACAAGTAGCCCAATATACAAACAGAGAATATTTTTGGAATCTTCAATGTATATTTCGCCCTTGTACATTTTCCATTTGAGCCCGTTATGCATTTGGGAATGCATACAACTACAAAATCTGCGAAAGATTCCCCCTTGTATATGCATTAAAATGCATATAATTCCTTTTTTCATGATTTTTGGAAGCCGATTGAAATTTCACAAGCCCACCAACATACATGACCATTTTGAACATACAAAACTTAGCATTTTTCTCAAGGCGACAGGAACAAACCATGAAAAACTGCGTGGGGGTAGGTCAACCTATGAAAACCTAAACATGAGGATGAGATTTAACAACCAGAAACCCACCACACAAGGCCAACACTTGAATAGACAAAACAATGCAAGATCCCATGACTCACAAAATTGAGGGTTCGAATGAGAAAACCTACAAACATCCAAGCTTAAAACCCAAAACATAAATGATTACCAACAGGCTCTGATTGGGGATGTGCAGGCGCAAGACTGCAGTGAGGACCAGACTACTCCAGAGCAGACCAAACAAAACCCAAAACTCAAAACACGACCGACTATACAAGGCATGTACAAATTATTTACGCCTAGTTTACAGTGTGCACATAAGGTACTTCATTTATGAGAAAAAAGTTTTAAGGAATTTATCGTGCACTGGCAATTCCAGTAGTTCACCATTTAGGGCTTGGAGAAAGTAAGAATCATTGTCATAGATATTGCCAATTTGATATGGGCCGGTCCATAAGGGCTCAAATTTACCATGTTTTCCCTTATCCTGGCCTCTTGCATTCCACATAAGCACTAAGTCACCTATCTAAAACCTTCTCTTTGTTGCCCTTTTATCAAACATATATTTCACTCTTTGTTGTTTCTTGATGTTTGTTTTCCGTGCTTCCCATCTGATTTCATCTAGTGCAACCAACTGATTTATTCTCTCAGTCATTGGGTCCTCAATCTCCTCATCGTTGCCTTGGATGAACTTATAAACTGGCAGGAGGGTATTCACAGGCAATTTAGCTGCTGCACCATACACTAATTCAAAATGTGACCTTCCAACTGCTCTTTTGACTGTCACTCTGTCAGCCCATAATGCCAACTTTAGCTTTGAATCCCAAGCCCTCTTGTTTTTATCTATCACCCTTTTGATGATTTTCATGAGATTTTTGTTGCTTGACTCTTCTTGACCATTCCCTTGTGGATGGTATGGTGATGTATGAAACAAATCAATTCCATAATTGCTGCAAAAATCAATAAATTCACCAAATCTGAAACACATAGCGTTGTCTATGACCAATTTAACTAGCACTCCAAATCTAATAATAATATTCTCTAGAATAAAATCCATCACCTCCTTGCTTGTAGTTTTTCTAGTTGGAATAGCCTCAATCCATTTAGTGAAGTAATCAATAGCCACTAAAATCCAACTGTGTCCTCCACTTGATTTTTCTGAGATTTCCCCTATAAAATCAATTCCCCATTGCTGAAATAGAGCTTCTACAGTTATAATCCTAAGGGGCAATGCACCTTCATATTTTAGCTTTCTCGAGAACCTTTGGCAAGGATCACATTTTCTTATCATTTTTTGTGCGTTTGAGAAAAGAGTTGGCCACCAGTAGCCAGCTCTGAGAATTTTGTGGGCTGTTGTATAGGCAAGATAATGTCCATCACACACTCCATCGTGCATGTCACTTAGAATATCCTTAGCCTGATTTTCATCCACACATCTAAGTAATACACCATCAAGATTTTTCCAATACAGCTCTCCTTGAACAATGATGTATTTAATAGCCTGTAGCTTCAAGGTTCTCTTCTAATCATCACTGAGATGAGAAGGACAATTTAGATTCTGCAAATAATGTATTATGTCCTTATACCATTCAGAATTTGACATGTTTACAACTTCATTATGCACCACATTCACTTGGCATGCCTCTAAATTAGACTGTGTCATCAGTTTTGCCAAACCTTGTCCCCTTATCAATTTTGTGATCTGTATTTCAATGTTGAACTCTTGTAGCTTATTCATCCATCTGTATCTTCTTCCAGTTACCTCCTGCTGAGTAAAAATATCTTTGACTGCTGCATGAGGCACATATGCAACTGTCTAAGAGCCCACTATATATGGCCTGAAGCTCTTGACTTCTCTAACCAGTGCATATGCCTGCTTCTCCATGATGTCATATTTCAATTCAGCTGCCTGCAATGACCTGCTAAAGAAAGATATAGGTTGTTCAAAACCTTCTTCATTTTTTTGCAATAGGCATGCAACAATAGTGTAGAAAGAAGAAAATGAAAATAATTGAAATGGCTTAGAAAAATCAGGAGATTTTAAAATAGGAGCCATCTTTATAGCTTCTTTTATGTTCTGAAACGATTTGGTTGCTTCATCTTCCCATTTGACAGTTGCATTCTTCTTCAGCATTTTGGAGATATCTTTTGTGGTCTCTGAAAAGTTAGGCACAAATCTTCTAACAAAATTAATTTGCCCAAAGAAGGACTGAACACCTTTCACTGTTTTAGGGATCTGGATTTTGTCAATTGCAGTCACCCTTTCCGGATCAATCCTGACTCCATCCTTGGAAACAATGTGTCCAAGCAGTTTTCCTTCCACAACCCCAAAAGCACATTTCTTTGGGTTGAGCGAGATGCCATACTCTAATTCTCTAATAAAAATCTGTTGCAGGTGCATACAGTGCTTCTCTTCTTTCTTTGAAAAGGCAGTTAAGTCATCTTGATACACAACCAAGATTGAATCAATTAATCCTGCAAAAGCAACATCCATTGCCCTCTGAAATGTGGCACCTGCATTTGTCAGTCCAAATGGCATCCTCACATATACATATGTTCCCCATGGAGTAGTGAAAGTAGTCTTGAATTGTTCTGATTCTTTCACTTTCACTTGATTGTACCTTGAAAATCCATCCATCATGGATAGAAGTTCACAGCCAGTCACCTTCTGCAACATAGCTTCCATGTTTGGCAATGGATAATTGTCCTTCAAAGAAGACATATTTAAATTTTTGAAGTCCACACAAAGTCTTATATCACCATTCTTTTTTCTAACTGGGATAAGGTTAGACACCCAAGTTGAATGTCTGATAGGCATAATTATTCTAGCCTCCCTAAGTTTCATAAGTTCTTCTTGCATTTTTGGAGCTAAGGTTGGGTTGATAGGCCTCTATTTTTGTCTAAATGGTTTAGCTCCAGGTTTCAAAGGGATTTCATGCTGAAATAAATCCTCTCTATAAGCTTTCAAGTCCTCATAGGACCAGGCAAAAACGTGCTTATATTTTCTCAACAATGCAATCAGCATAGTTCTGATATGTGGTTTGAGCTGTTTGCCAATATATACCCTTTTGGGAGCATGAAATGTCCCCAAGTTTATCTCCTCCAGATCATTCTTATTTGTTGGAGATGCTTTTGTAACAAATTGGTCTCTATGGTCAAAAGCTCACTCTAAAGCAACCAGCCCTCTAGGGATTTTATTTGTCTTGAGTTGAATTATTTCTTTCCCTAGGAGGGTTTCTTTCCCATCTACAACTTCTACAAAGTTCTGAAAATCCATTTCCTGGTTCTCATATTCATCAATACAATGTAGAAATCTCAGTAAATCTTTATCATCATCAAACACTTGCCAGCTACACACATTGTCTAGAACTGCAGGTCTAAGCTTGACTTCAACATTTGTGACATCTGATAGAGTAACATCATCTGGCCTTATAGCTACATTAGCTAGAAAATCTGCTCTGACATTTTTTCATCTCTCTATCCAGTTTATTGAGAATGCATCAAACAATTCAATTGTATCCCAAACAGCATGCTTGTACTGCTTTAACCTCTTATTCTTTGATGCATACTTATCTCTAACTTGGGAAACAACTCTGAATCCCCAAACACTTTGAGCATCTTGATCACATGCTTCAGAGCTACATTCAATCCTAACAGCAGAGCTTCATACTCTGCAATATTATTCGTACAAGAAAACTTCAGTAAGAAAGAGAATTTTAGGAGCTTACCAGCTGGAGACAGAAAAACAATTCCCGCACAAGAGCCTTCCTTTGAACAAGCTCCATCAAAATACATGGTCTGGTTAGGCTCTTGAAGGCACATGTCTCTCCCTTTACCCTCTTTATCATCTAAGACAACCCTGAAGTTATCACAGTCAATGTCCACAAAGCATATATGCTCCTTTGACTCTTGGTCATCAACTATCTCTGATGATCTTTCTTCTCTGATCAATTTGACATCCTTGCCATTCATTGGGATCATGGCATATGACAGGTCTAATTGCATACTTCCACCAATCAACGTTGCCCACCTTCTTGACAACAACATGCCATACTGTGGCTTGATGTCAACAACTGTTATGTTCATTTTGTGAGTTTTTTCTGGATATGCTACCAGTCTGAAATCCACATCTTTCATGATTCCAATGACAGGTACTTCTCTAGCATCCATGGCATAGCATTTCCCACATGCTTTGTCTATTTTCAACCCATCTTGCTGCATGATGGCCAAAGGCATGATATTTGTTGATGCTCCTGAATCAAGCATACAATTCTTAATTAATTTTCCGTTTATGACAAGGGAGACATAAAATGGTTCCACTTGTGAAGGGCATTTTGTAATGGTCATCCCCAGATACACCTCAGGAACTTCATCCTCATCAATGCACAAGGCCTGTTTCTTACCCTGAGGTTCATCACCCAACTTGGCTTGACAGGGTACTCCTGAAATTAAGGATACTGCTTTATTTTTAAATTCTTCCACTTTCATCAGTTCCATCAGTGGAACAAAGACTTTTATCTACGATAAGACTTGAGTCATGTCAAATGGAGCATAATTATGAATAACAGTTGTAACTTGCTCCACCGTTTTACCTTTATCCTGGGATGATCCAACCTTAGTTTTTATGACTGCTTGACTGTCATTCTTGCCCTGAGAATTTTTATTTTGATCATCAACCTGAGGAACTGTATTTTCTAGTCCTTGAAGATCATAGCCTGTTTTTTGCTTAAAACCTTGCTTATTATTGCTCCATTGTTTCTTTTGTGGTTCAGCCCCTTTATGACTATGCACAGGTTGGTTTACAAAAGTATTCTCTGGTTGGTGTGAGTTACTTACCTGAGCTTTACCCCTTAGGTTGTAATTGCTTTTAACTTGAACTACTGCTGCAACTGTGAAGGCTCTAATTTCTTCATCAGAAGGTCTCCTCAAATTATTCAGAAAATTATGTGAATCTTGAGCATAAGCGTAGCCATCTTCATCATAAGGAAATTGCTGCCAGACCTGAATCTCATCATTTGCACTTACATCAGCATCGTGAGAAGAGTATTCTTTGTTTGTAGATAGCATATTGACATTCTCATCTTCCATGCAATGTGGCTCATTGCACTCATCACAGGCAACAGCATTATTGTATAAAGACTGAGCAATCATGCATTGTGACTGTGAATGAGGCAATTGACATATGATACACCATGGGGTGTCATTAATAGTATTTACAGCCTTCTTCAAAGGATTAGGAGTTTCTTTAACATTTTGAGTCCTTTGACCTGAGTTGATGTTTGGGAGGATGGGTTTACCATTATGCCAATTAGTATTATATGGCATATCATGTAATGATGGTCTTTTTTCTTGCCTTTGGTAAACTTGCCTATCAGGACCAACCCCCTTTTCATTTTTAGCCATTCTATAGCTCAGGTCCTTGACAATAGTTGTCAACTTATCTAATTTATCCTCAGAAGTGGATGCATTGCCTTGAACACTTTGAGACTTAGTGTTTGGATTTTGCAGAATTTTTACATCATCTCTCATGTTTGTCTTACCATATGCTTTTCTATTATTTTCAATATTTGTTGCTATTTTGAAGGCATCTCTGAGGTTGTGAGGACCCTTATCTCTTAATCCATACGTTGTTTTGGCATCAAAAGCATTTATGTACAACACTATGCACATAGGTTCATTAGGCCTCAAATCATGTGGCAATTTGTTCACTACCTTCATGAATCTAGCATTGAAATCAGCAACCTGTTCATTTGATCCTTTGGTGATTCCAGTGAATTCACTAATGAAAAAACTAGGATCAGTCTTGTCACCATATTGTTCCTTGAATATTCTCCTGAAGTCATCCCATAATGAAATACTTCTGTCAGGCAGACCCTTGTACCATTCTCTGGCCTCATCAACTAAGGATTGCATAAATAACTTCATAAAAACATCCTCATGCTCAACCTCAAAGTTGTCCATGATATTTTGAAAAGCTTTTAAATGGTCTTCGCCTAACACAGTATTATTTCCTGAAAACTTAGGCACTTGCAGCCTCACATGTTTGTCAATAGGATTGGGGTAACCAGGAATGCCATTAAAAATTAACTGCCTGAATCTGTCTAGCTGCATAGGCTATCTACCAAATTGATTAGCATTGGCATTTTTGTTCGCATTCTGATTTCTTACATTATTTAATGGTATTCTAGCATTGTTTGTATTCTGTCTTTGATCATTATGCTGATCCTGGACCTCATTTCTGTGTTGATTTCTCTGCATATTTGCATTTTCAAGGGTAGGAATTGAATCATTCTGAGCAACTCTCAGAGCTTGCACTTTCTATTTCATGTCATCTCTGATTTTCATAGCTTGCAAATATTCTAATTCTGCTCTTAAGCTTTTGATTTCTTCAGCTAATTGTTCCTCCTTAGGCATAGAAGAGGATGGTCCCATTCCATTCTGGTCATCATTATCTTCATCCCTTGGAGACTCAACCTCTTCAAATCTTTCACTGGGATCTAAGAAAGGGCGTTCTTGAAACACTTCTGACCTTATTCTCATAGAACTACCCTGTTGTTTCTCATATACATTTTGGATTTCAGCTTCTGTGTTTGAAAAATAAGGCTCTGTCCTCTCTGAAGATCCTGGATTGTTTTGATTATTGTCACAATTTCTGGGGCTTGGAGAACCCTCTTGACTAGCTTGAGCAGTCCCCTTTTTCCTATACATCATTTTTATGGGTAACTCTTCAAACGAAGGGTTACATTGGGATCTTCTCCCTTGCATACAAATTTTTACTTTACCAGTTGGGAGATTGGTTCGGAGTTGCCACCTATTACTAGGAATTGTTTTCTTTTAAAATCTGGGTTCTTTTACAAAGCATTCCCCAGCAGAGTCACCAAAATCTATTGATATTTTTTCCAGACTGGATGCTTGTTCCCAGTTATCCATACAAGGTAGCCATCATTGATCAACAGGATTCCTGGGCCAGGGGCCAACAGTAGAGGAGATAGACTCTATAGATATCTCCTCTTCTTCTTTAGGCTCTACAAAACCAAGGGGGGTATTCCCTACTCAACATCCATAAGATATGCTTGTGGATTGACTTGGATGTTGACACAAAGCAGATAAATCCTCTCTTATGCAGACCAAAACTATGAGATAAGTACAAAGGGACTAGCTTTGGGCCTATATTCAATTGTAGACAGAGGATTTTGGATCCTAAAACTACTTCTAAAGTCCTAATGGTTGTATATGAAGTTTGAGTTTGATTTATGTTTGGATGCAAAACTGAGACTTTGGGTTGCAACATCAATACAAGACTGGATCGGTGCCTATCCAGGGCTCGGAGTCAATAGACATACACATGTGAACGGCCAGCATGAACATATACCAAAGACTGAATATCAAGGGGATTTCTAATATCTGCCTTACAGATACTTCCCAACAATTAGGTGCTTAATCATTCATACTTAATGGTATCCCTACTGCAACACATTTTCTCAATGATTAACCTAAAACATTTAATTTGTTCCTTGAACAAAAGTAGGAGATTAAACATTCAATATAGAAAAGCTATATTCCTGAACCTTAACAACCCTTAGTTATCTTGATTCAAAAGAAAATACGCCCACAGCTTGGAGACAAATGATTAAACACATGCACAGAGCATTTCTCATATAAAACAGCATGAAACCAGTGAACTCATGCATGAAACATACAACATGAGACTCATAAACTTACAAGACATCAAGAATAGAGCCACCAATGAATTTGTATTTTGTCACAGCACCAAAATTTGTCTAGTTTTCAACAACCACAATGAGTAACACAGTTTGGCTTTTATACCAAGACTGTGTACTCAACAAAATTAATTACAAGGCAAGGTCAAAATTTATGCCAGATACAATGCAAGAGAAATGGCACTCAAAATAGTCAATGCAGTAGAGAGACAAAGAGGAATGAGCAGGTGAACTCAGGATCTGCACTGCCGCTGAAGGACTTTCATCTTCAATCAGGTGGTTGACCTATCCTTTCCATCATCCATCCTCTGCAAATCTGCCATCAATGCTTCATCCACCCACAGGGCCCTTTGAAATGCAACAACGGTGCACCTCTGAAGTTTCCCGCTCAAAAACGGCCGCACCCGCTCAGGAAAAATCCTTTGCTGCAGGTTCAAAACAAGACCGTCGATCATCCTCCCATCGCTGTGATCAATGGCACCCAAAAAATGTTGAAAAGTCACTGGCCAGTGAAATCATGCCACGTAGGCACCTCACATTTCTATCGCTGACCTTTCGCCTTCTCCATTTTGCCCTTCTGCCCTTGTATATGCAAAAATGAATGCATATACAATCGTCACTATTCATCTTTCAAAATCCCTTGTATATGCAAAATGCATATACATACAACAGCTTAATATACAAGGCAGACCCCATGCCAGTTTAGAACAAATTGAAAAACTACTCGGGTCCAGCTTGTATCCCTTTCAATGCACATCGGCTTGTATATCGGCATATACAAGCACCTTATACAACCCACGAACCTCAAATTACCATTCACTGTATTTGACTTCTCCTTCACGTCTAGGTTGTATATCTTTGTTTTGTATATCGGGTTGTATGCTGCATATACAAACCCAATATACATGTTGTGGACCCCAAACTTGTATGAAGCATCTTGGAATTCTACTCAGGTCCGAAATGTATCTTTTCACTTGTATGTTTATAATGTATGTCGGCACACATACAACTGCCATTGTATACAACTGGTGGGCTCGACCCATCTTCTCTCTCCTTTGCACATTTCATTGCAAATACAATGTACAAGCCCCTTGATACAACTGTGGAATCTGCGGTAGAATATTCCAGGAATGCACATATGAAATATTTTGGAATCCGCCCTGTACATTGCGAATGCATATCTCCTTTGTATATCGACCATATACAAACTCACATGTACATATCTGCGGGCCCCACCAATTGTATCTTTGCTGCCTTGTATACTTTCTTGCATGTGACCTTTGTATCTAACCGTTGTATGTCTGAACATACAAACCAATTATACAAGCAGCCCAATATACAAACAGGGAATATTCTTGGAATCTTCAATGTATATTCCACCCTTGTACATTTTCCATTTGAGCCCAATATGCATTTGGGAATGCATACAACTGCAGAATATTCTTGAGAATCTGCGAAAGATTCCCCCTTGTATATGCAAACTCAATATGCATTAAAATGCATATAATTCCTTTTTTCATGATTTTTGGAAGCTGACTGAAATTTCACAAGCCCGCCAACATACATGACCATTTTGAACATACAAAACTTAGCATTTTTCTCAAGGCGACAGGAACAAACCATGAAACACTACGTGGGGGTAGGTCAACCTATGAAAACCTAAACATGAGGATGAGATTTAATAACCAGAAACCCACCACACAAGGCCAACACTTGAATAGACAAAACAATGCAAGATCCCATGACTCACAAAATTGAGGGTTCAAATGAGAAAACCTGCAAACACCCAAGCTTAAAACCCAAAACATAAATGATTACCAACAAATGGATGGTGAAGTGAGCTACTAGGTGAATATATTATCCATCAAGTGTACTTTGATGATGATCAGGAGCTCAAAGATTCAGATCTTAATGATTTATCACATTCAAATTTTAAGAAGTGGATGGACAAAGACATGATCGATGAGAATGATGAAGAAGTACTTAAATCACTAGATAAATTGATGATAACAGTTGTGGATCCAGTAAGCCGAGAACCAGTGATGGAAATTCTATGTGAGAAGCTTCAACCTTTTCCAAAGGATGACTCATGGATTGAGTTCAAGGTTGCATATGTCGAAGACATGGATGAAGAATGTCAAGTTCTATATGTGGTGGTTACCATTCTCACAAGCATACTTTGGCCACATGACCTTGCTTCATACCTTTTAAAGGAGGTTCAGACTATACCTTCATTTGTTGCACAGGTTTTTTGCTATGGAAGAAGATGATCAACCAAAGCTAATGCATATCAATCAGTTCATCATGAACTTCTCATGGCATGATCATGTCTACCCACCTAAATCATGGCTCTTTTAGTAGGTGTTGCTGAGGAAGAAAGACTATGTGCTACCAAGACTAATTTCCCAGCTCAGGAGAAGAGGTTCTTATTTTTCTAAACCTATTGATGGTTTTGGGTAATAGTTTTCATTTTCCTCCTCCTCGCTCAAAAAGAGAGTGTTTTGTGTGTCAAATTGTTTTGTATTATGTTTCCCCTTGAAGTAATGGCTTTGTTATGTAGTATAGTTTTTCCCAGTTATGTATCGTTTATTTGTCGTGTTCCATTAGGTAGACCAGAGTTCCACCTTTAGGTGATTTTAGGTAAGTGTGCTGACTCTATTGCCCAACCGATAAGACATTGATCTATACTAAAAACTAGATATTATGAGGTCCTCCTATGTCGCAAGTATACACCATGGTCCCTAGATAGACCCTAATGTTCTACCCATACAAAAAATTTCATCTATCCATACAAACACCCTAAAAGTGATGTCAAATCACACCTCTCAAGCACCGTGTCACCTTGTCATTATTTTCTAACCCCGCATGTGCAAGATATATCAAGGAGATCGAAAGAAGGCTAGAATGAAGAGAAATTTCAAAGAGCCAAAATGGTTATAGGCTTTGATAGATCATCTGGAAGTGGGGGTTAGAAGCGTCAAATTGAAGACCAAAACATTGCAAAGGAATGAAGAAAGGCGCAAAGGAGAGACCCAGCAACTAAAAAATCAAAATTGAAATTTTCAAAAAGCTGAAAATTTTTCAAAAATTTTATAAGGAAAAATTTTGGCTCACCTTTCCCAAGGCATGTGTTCCACCTTGGTGCACACACCAAGGCAAAAGTGCACCTGGGAAAAAGAGAAAAATTCCAGTGCAAGCAAGTTCTATGCACCAATTGATGAAGGATTGCCTCGAAATTCACTTCAAAAGTGCAAGTCAAAAGAGCACTTTTTTCATGGAGTGCGCTCCAACTCCAAAGTGCTCCAAAATTGAAAAAAAAAACCTAAGGCATGAATAAAAGAGCGCTCTTAAGGCGAAGCATGCTCCAATGTAAAAACACTCCAAAATGAAGATGAAAAGTTCTAAGGCACGGAGGTGTTTAAGGTGAGATCAAAAGCGCTCCCAAGTGCATTTGGAGCACTTTCACTCTGAAGTGTGCTCTAAGGACAAAATGCTCCAAGAGCAGAAAATACCAAAATGTCAAAGACAAAAAAAGCTAAGTTTTTTTATCAAAATTTTTTTGGAGCACTTCTCAAAGGACAAAAAATGTCAAAAAGTAAAAAGAGATAATGAGATTTTTGCCACTTAAGGTGGCACACTTTTCCCAAGGTTGGCGTGCACGCTAAAGGAAAAAAGTGCCACTTAGAGGGTGCCAACGCCATAAGGAAAAGTGGTGCCTAAAACAAAGCTCAAAGCCTATATTTAGACTTGGCCAACCAAAACAAGAAGGAGCGCCACCTCATATAGTTTTCATGACTTTAAAGGCTATAAAAAGCATTTGAACTTCACTTCTCACTTCACTCTCCAATTTTGCATGTATAGGGCAAATAAAAGCACTCTTACTTTTAGAATAAAGGTGGATTTGAGGGTTTATAAGACCAAAGCTTCATTTGTGAAGGCATTATTGCCATAGAGGCTTATATTTTTTAGGATTGGAGTTGGTTTTGCTTTGCTATAGCAAAGGAAAAGACATTCTTGTTCATTCCCAACCATATAGAGGTGGTTTTTGAAGATATTTCAAGGAAAAGCATCCATTTTTGTGCAAATCCATCTTGAAAGAAGGTGATTTTTATTGTTTTGGAGCATCTAGAGGCCAGATTTCAAGAGATTTTTGAAGGAGATTCATCATATATTGCAAGGGAACCACTGAAAAGGTCAAAAATTAGACTTTTTATCAACTTTTTCTTCATTTTTGAGCAGATCCAACCTCCTTCTATGGCATGTTTTTGACCTAAAAGTGTCATTTGTAGTGTTTTTGTGCTTTCCCAACACATAAAAACACTTCAAATTGACATTTACATCCATTTCTAAGATCCAAATTGAAGGGAAAACTTACAAATTTCATTTTTAAGACAAAGTGTAAATTTTTTCAAGAAATTCTGAGTTGGACAGCAAAGAAAAAGGTCTTATTTATTGGGATAGCTTGCTAAAAGAGGCCTGGTCTTACAGTTTCTAGTGTGGGATAGTGAAGAACACTTATCCAAACCTCAAAGTCACCATGCAATACTCTTCTATCATCATGAACGCCAAATCGGCACTCATTCATGAATATCCAAAGATGAAGGAGACATATTTATGCCAAGTTTTCCCCAAGGGTTTTGACTTGGATGCTATGATGAAAGCTAGTAGTACTACAGCAAAGATGTACCTTTGGGCTAAAATCACAGTAAAATTTGATAAGGTTGAAAAGAAGTATATGGATCTCTAGAAGACGATAGAAGACGCAAGTGTCATCCTATAGATGAAGACTGTTCACCTTGATTCCATCATTATACCAGATGAAGCTAAAGTTAATGAATTGGAGAGAAATCTTAATTCCTAGACTTAGCCATTTTTCAATATCTGTAGGAAAATCTATTTTGGGTAGCTGGAGGGATTTACAAAGCAGTTTCTATTTTGAGAACTCACTTTACTTTTCAAAGATAAATTTACTTTTGGATTTGTTTTGGAAATCATGCAAAATATTTTTTTGTGCAACTCAATTTGTAATAACATGCAAGTTCTATTAACTGAACTGTGTGAGACTTATTTTATTATTTTAAATGCTAATAAGCTCGCATGCTTGCATGCAACATTAGGGTTAGGTTGGAGAGTATTAGTTAACTCTTCCTTTTATTTCCTTGCACCTTTTGTTTTAGGGTATAAATAAGTATGTTCTACACACTTAATTTCAAAATGGTAAATGTTGAAGCTTTTATTGCTCACATATTATTGTTCAATGGTGCTACGCATTTTTATTACTTTGAGAATAAATGTATACTTTTTCTTTGTGAAATCTTTGTGTTGTTGAGGATTCAAAGAAAGTGTTTATGATTTTATGCTTAAACATTTGTTTTAGATCTTCTTTGATCTTAAGTGTTTTCTGTCAAATTAGTTCGCCAATGTTCCTTTGATTTCTTTATGCTCTGGATTTACTTAGAGAAATCAAAAGTATGCTTTTAGATTAGTTATCCTTTTGCAATACTCAGAAAACTTCTTTAAGATTGCAGAAGAGCTTGAATTGCCTTGTGCTTGTGCCTTGAGAAAACCAAAAAGATATGTTAATTATATTGTCTTTTTAAAATTTCTTATTTGAGGGAGCTTCCCCTCCTAATTCGAAGAACAGTTCTATTGTACACATTGTTCTATTTAGAGTTGCACCGAAAGATGCAAATTTAAACACTAACAAACATTACTACCCAAGTTAAATAAAATTAGTGGCTCCTCTAACAGGAAAAGATTCTCACTTGTGAAAAACTTATCATAAGAAACATCATAGGACCTCATATTTTCTAAAGACTCTTCAAGGCTTGTGAAACTAAATCACATCTGCTCTTTGAATGTAAAGAAGATGCATTTATTTGGATCTCCCTTACTTTCTATTTTGGGGTTCACTTCTAAAACAATTAGATTCTTACAATTTGCAACCAGAAATGGAATTCTTACTACTTGTTGGGTGAATATTATGTCGTTTAGCTAACTAACGGTAAAATAGTTATATCGCCACAGCTATGATGAGACAGAGTCTCTCCTCTTAGCAAGGGGAGGTTCCCTCTAGATGATGAATTATTTCAAATAAACAACTTTTAACACTTATATAAACTAGAACTATGCTTGGGGTGTTTTCATTGCATCCTATTCTCTTTTTTCAAAATAGATGTTTTTCGCTTCAAAATGATAACTTCAACAGAAATGATATTTAATAACTTTTGAACTAAGACAAACCATAGAAACACAAATTCTTCTATTTCTTGACTTATTTCCCACAAATAAACTTGATTGAACTCAAATGTAGCTTAAAGTCTCCACTCTCATCCAACACAATATAGCTAAATTGAACACAATAGTTTACAGCGCAAAGTCTTCAAACAATTCTATTCTCACAAATGTAAACACAAACTTTCATAATGAGGAAATAGCACAAAGTCTATTTAACTAGAACAAACAACACTTCTTTCAATTTCCAATAAAACTCCATGATTCCAGAAATGATTCAATATAACATAATACCAATGACATAAGAACACTGATATCATAAAACAATATGATTCAACTCAAAGTTTGATACTCCAACTACTTGCTTATATTAGTATTTGCTTGAAAATTTGATAAACATGAAAAGCTCAAAGTCTTGATATGTTTTCAATTCGGTAGAGTTTCCTTGCAATAGATAAAAGATGCTAATTACAATAGAGGCCCTCTTTATTTATAGGGAGAGGCCTTGAGAAAATTTAGGAAAAACCTAATTACTTTGACTTATTCAAAAATAGGAGTCCTTATTGACTTGGGAGTTCCTATATTTTTACATGTAATTGCATATGAAAAAAGTACATGTAAATATGTCCAAAACTACATGAAAAGTACATATGAAAATACAAAAATATACTAAGGCAAAGATCAAATATGTCAACTTTCACTAGCATCCTTATTTGCTACCCTTCATACATTGTGATTATTGCTTGCATTTCAATACTATCTGGTGCCGCAGTGTTGTTGGAGATTACTTTGGCCTTAGTGATTGTATCTCTGATGGTAGGGATGACTTTGTCATGATCTTTCAACTTGACCTTCAGATTGTCTATGATTACTTGATAATTCATCAAGTTATCCAATGAATCGATTGAGAAAGCTTTTTCCTCAAACTTAGTCTGCATCATCTTATTGAATCCCTGTATCATTTCATCAACTGGAAGAAACTCATGATTATCATCAATCAATTTACAGGAAAGTTGCTTCAACTTGTGCAAGAGACTTAGATCACTATCATCACACAGCTTTTAGGCATCTCCTAGTTCTTTGATTAATTTATTCAAGACTTTCCTTCAGTGAACTAGGCCTTCTTTTGTTGAAACATATGCCTCTTGATTTACAAGAATGCCAAGTGAAACAAGAGTATTCATTTTCATGCTTTCCCATTTTTCCAAACTAGAATCCAGATATTCAATATCCGCAGAAAAAATCAATCAATTCATCTAATTCTGCTCTTACCTTGGCCATTTTTGTTTTTCCTTTTGCTGTTGCCTTCAATAGTGAAACACCCTATATTGACAATTTCTCTAAATATTCCTCTACAACCTTCCCTTTTGCTTGAGTCTTTTCAGCTCTTTTGATGAAGGGATTTTCAACTATTACTGCCATAGGCTCTATAATTTCTAATGTCATTGTGATTTTTTGTAACACCACAGCTAACTGCTCAGCTTTCAGACTGTAGTATTCCTTTTGTTTCTTCTCCTCATCATATTTCTCAAGAAGAGATGTAGCAGTGACCTAGAAATTAGCTTTGATACCTTCATGTGTTAATTTCCCCAATTCCACCCTAGATATCACATAGTCATTCACATCAAAAGTATCTCTAGTAGCCTCAGGAGGAGGCTTGGCAATCTATGCATATCTAATTCCCTTAATATCAATAAGCCTTGACATAGTATTAGGCTTCTTCTTTTGTTCCTTTGGCTTGGGAGTCAGCAATTTCCCCAAATCAATATCATCTGGTGATATCTCCTGTCTCTTTCTCTTAGGAGTATAAGTTGAAAGCCATGGGGGAAGTATTGATGTACTTATATTCTGATCAGGAACCATTGGTGGAGTGGAAAGAGATGTACTTACACCTATAGCGGTAACAATGGGAGGAGTATTGGTGAACACAGCACCTGGTGCATCCACATTAATGGCTTGCTTAGAACCCAAAACAAATTGCTCAAAAATTGTAGAACCATCAATGTCATAAGAAGGGGATGAAAAACTAGGAATAGATCTAGAAGAATGAATAAAATTATCAAAATTCACATTAGGATCATCAAAAATGGTTTTCAAAGATGATGGGGATTCAGATGATTGAATGTGAATGGGTGACATTGGGGTTATAGGAGGATTAGGCACAGAAACTGAAACAGACACATTTGGATGAGGAGAAGAGACATCAGTATCTTGTAACACATTTCCATGTGGAGACAGAACTTTATCATGTTCATCTTCTTGTTCATCCTCTTCTTCTTTCTCCTTCTCACCCTCATTGCCTGATGCAGAATTATCCTCAACATCCATGTCCTCAACATTCATGCCCTCAGAAGTTGGTTCTTCAACATCTTGCTTTGCATCAACTTCCATTTCTTTAACAACAAATTCTTCCTCTGCTTCTTTGGCTTTGCTTCCTCTTGTCACGAATTTGTTCTTAGACTTAGAAGCCTTAGATGTGCTAGGAGCATCATTCTTATTCTTGGTTCTTATCTCAGCTTTCTTTCCCTTTTGCTCAAAAACTTCTTCCTCTAAATCGGTTATAAAATCCTTCAATGGTATACCTTTGCTTTGGAGCCACAGGTTTGTATTGGCTAACATGGGCTCAAACATTTTCCTTAAAGAAGTTAATTCCTTCTGAGACCATTGTATAGGAGGTAAAGGAGAGTTTGCAATCTGCTCATTATCATGTTTGGGATTAACCAGTTTTTCATTAGCTACCATACCTTCAAGAATATCAGCTAAACCCAAATATTCAATTTGATCTAGAGATAACCTACTGTAGTCTAGCTTTCTGATTTCCTCTTCTATCCTCAGATCAACCCAGATGTCCTCAACCATTGGCTCATGAAATTGAGTCTTTCTTTTGATTTTATCTTTCACACCCCTATAATCAAATTTTGGTCTTCTCTTGAATTGCTTCATAGTGACCAAATGCATCTCAATTTCCATAGCCCCGGCTTTTGCTGTAGTTGAAACTGAGTATCTACCAATCTCAATGGGAAATCTAAAACTAGGCTTCTTTAACTCCATTTGTTTGTTGTGGATGACAATCATTTGTCGACATAGCTCCATTAGAACCATTTTTTCAGAAGGAAATCTTGGAAACATATACAGATAGCCTTGGAAAAAGCCAACCCTTAAATATGTGAAAGTCAAAAATTGGAGAAACAAACAACCAAAACCATTTACTACTAACCATGCTTCATTTGAAACTCTTCTTTGTTCCAACTGAGGATCAAAAAGGCACAAGTACATAGCAAAGAAGGTATCATTTACCCTTCTGAAATGGTGGATTGAACCCTTCAATGTAAGCTGAGGATAATATTGATAAACAGGAACATCCTTCCTATCTCCTTCAGATGTCAAGCCTGGGAAAATCCTCATTGAGGCTTCTATGTATACAAGATAGGAGGACATATAGAATTCAAAAGTTGTAGATACCTTGGTCAATTGCTCATGGAGAGCATTGTTGATTTGTTCACCCCAGAAGATAGCCTAGTTGCCCTAAAGTATAATTTTGATGAAAGGATACATCCATTCATGAAAAAGTGAAAGAGAAGCTAGTCCCCTTATTCTACTGAGAAGAGTTATTAGATCTCCTACTTCCTTAGCAAAATCACTTCAGGGAAAGCTCCTTGGCCACCTAGACAAGTTTGGCCTTGGAGTCTTAAGCCACTTGGTATTAATTATCCTCTTAGCCTTCTCAGTGTGCTTATCATATTCTTGTTGAGCAATAGTAAATTCAAGTTTCACAACATCAATAGAAGTGGGACACATGAAAACTTTACCGATAAACTCTGGATCCAGTCTCATGATTACATTACCCTTCATATCCACCACTGTCCTAGTATCTTTGTTGTAGAAATGAGCACACTGAAGAACAAACTCTGTATTACGTGCTGCCACTGGAAATGAAGACACCAGGTGAATGTTTCTATTGACAATCTTTTGCATAAGAGGACTAGGGTTATCTGACTTAGTCATTTCTACAAATTCAGCCATGTCCACATGGCCAATCTCTATGTCCCAAATATCATCAACATTCAAAGTGACTGAAGTGATTGGGAAAACACCTTGATACTTGTACTTCATCACTTTTTCTTTCTTCTGAGACACCTCAGTCATTTGGAAAAATGACTCCTTTAGATGAATTGAAGACCTCGGCAGTTTGCAAGAGAAACTGCAACAAAAATCCATGATCATGCAGTTAGTGGAAATACTGGTAATTTTGGGGAACTGCAAGTTGACGATCATGACCACAGAAGTGAGCTTGAAAGGGCTCAAGTGCAAGCAGGTTGAAAAAAAAGGAAAGCAGGCTCAGGATAGCAATTCAGAAAGTTTTCCAGAGTTAGAAAAATTTGAGGGAGTGAATGCATGGGCGGCAAAATTTGCCACCCTTGCATGTCAAGGGGAATTGCAAATGTCAGGGTGGCAAATTTTGCTGCTCTTGCAAGTAGGTCGAAGCATTTTTTCATGTTTGAGTGGCAAATTTTGCCATCTCAGCACTTTAAGAAAAACTTTGCAAAATAGTGTACTGGCAGTGATTTTTACCGCTTTCGCATGAGGGGAACAACATTACATGTTCGAGCGGTGAAAATCACCGACTCAACATGTTGGAAATTATTTTAGTGTGAGGGCGGTGAATTTCGCCACCCATACACCTTAGGGTGGAAAATACAAGTGCTCAAGTGGCGAAATTCGCCAACTTAGCACTTAGGGACAGAATTTACAAACATATGTATCAATGGTGAAATTTTCTGACTTCAACACAATGAAATTTGTATGTTTTAATGTTAATGCTTCAAGCAGTAAAATCTACCGCTCGAGTATACTCGAGAGTTTTAAAGTCTTTTAAGCGGTAAATATCACCTCTCTTCTACATCAAGCCTAAAAAACAAAAACCTAAAACCTAAAAACCAAAAGACTCAGAAAAACAAAAAAAGAATACAAGAACCTAAGAAAATGATCCTTTTAAACTTAGAAAACATAGGGTTTCAAGCATAAAAGTCATAGAAAAATAAACCCAAATAAATACAAATCTAGACATGATTCTGTGTATTTATAAAACCCTAAACACAAAATGACTGTGGAAGGAATAAAAGAAAACTAACTTGATATAGAGAACTGAAAATAAAACCACGAAACCCTAACAACAAACACTTCCAAAATCTGATGCTCATCAAGTTGAATCAACGGCTTAACGAACTTAGGACAAGAAGCGAAGGCAAATTAGGAAGAAAGAAAAAACATAAATGATTTAAAATGCCTTTAAAAACTTAAAACAAAACAAAGAGTTCAAATTAAATGCAACACGAGTTAACTGCCGCGACATTTATTACATGCCTCAACGGTGAAATTCGCTGACATAACATGTGTTATAAATAAGACATGTAACGGCAGCAAAATCCATCGCTCTATCACAAACTTAGATAAAATAAAGAATGCATTGGCGGTGAATTTTTCCACCACTGCATTTAACGTCTAAAAACTAAAAACATGCAAGGGTGGTGATTTTTGCCACTCTTGCATGTATACAAAAATACTCTAACTCTTTAAAATTGAGAAAAACCATTTCAATCAACTTATATGAGTTTCAAGAAATCCAAATGAGAGATGGCTCGAATAGATAATTGGGAACGGGAGGACTATGCACAAGAACGAGATGACTCACCTCAATTTGTGAACTTAGAGTGTAGGCTACAAAACAAACAAGTTTCGTAGGGGTTGTCCTACAAAATGAGCTCAGTTGATTTTGAGGACAACACTACTCTAGCTCACTCTCAAGCAAGTTGCTTATAAATCTTCCTTTCTTTTACATGTGGTTTAGTTGGATTGATAGGAATAAAATATTTTTTTAAGATTCTACCATGTCAAAGCACATCTTGATCCACAAAACTTAGCTACCTATGGTAGAAAATGCCAAGGCTCATTTCAAAGGAGAGAAAATCCTAAATGATCTATCTAAAGCTGAGATACTCTTTATTTAAAAATGTTATATTTTAGACTTCATTAGTAATTCTTTGGTTATCTACCCCACCCAAGACATCCACTTCAATTATCTTGCTTTCTTTTTTATGGCACCTCAAAAGTCAATCCGGGCATTGCAACTACTGGTGGAGTGTTGTGGCGAAATTCTCAAGAAAAAATTTAGACTAACAAGCCTCTAACAATGTTGTTGAACTGATGGGCTGCAATTTTGTCTTAATCTTGTAGTCAAGGAAAATATTAAAATCCTTTTATTTTATGGGGATTCCAAGTTGATAATGTTGTAAGGTGTGTACCCTTGGTTTCCTTGTGTTGTGCAACATAGCGCTTGGGTTTGTGACAAGGCTTAACTGCCTCCTGTGGATTATTAACTCTAGTGGTTGTATCGGGTATTAATAGGTTGATCTTTTGGTGCAATGATAACCATCTTGCTAACAATTGGTATCAGAGCCTAGGTCACGGGTTTGAACCCCTCGCTTGTGCTCGGGGGGGTGATTGTTGCAACATGTGTGCCCTTGGTCTCCTTGTGTTGTGCAATGCAACGCTTGGGTTCGTGACAAGGCTTAACTATGTCCTGTGGATTTATTAACTCTAGTGGTTGTATCAGGCATTAACAAGTCAATCATTTGGTACAACAACAATTGTATTGCTAATAGATAATCGAATGTTTCTTTAGTAAACATGTGTTCAAATTTGTTCAATTACATCTTCTACAAAATTAGGCCTTTAAGATTCTTCATGATTTTGATCGAATCAACTAGTAGCATGCTCTCAAATATTTAACTCATTTTCTAAGAAAATGGCCAATGAAGGCTTACTTCTTCACCCTCATTTAGCTCACCACTTTGTCTATTTCTATCTCTTGAATTGTGTGTCAACATGTGATATCTCTTGAATTTTGTACCAGTCCACATTAATATATTTTACTTATTTTAAATAGATGTATTTAAAATATTTATATTTTGGGTCTAAAATTTGATGGCAATATATTTATATTTTTTAAAAATTATTTATATGAATATAAATATTTTATATATTATTATATTTTTTTAATTTTATATTATAATTTTATATGGAAGATCAACTTTTATAATTAAAACTCATATAAGTATATGTGTTTTTGTCTTTTAGTTCTAAACCAGCATACCTATCTTTAGAAAGATATATCAAGGCACCATTCCCATTTTAATCACAAATCTGGTAAAAAAATAGGTGCCTTAAGAATGACGACTCTCAAGTATTTTACATAGATTTTCACCTCATTCTATATTCTTTTCATTATTTTTTCATAGATTTTCCTGTCCTATATTCTTTTCATTGTTTTTGCTCATGGTGAATCAAGGTAAATATAAGCAGGTAATGGCAAAGTTTATTTATTTATTTTAATTATTTTTTTATGTATTATATTTTTTTATTGTGTTCAAGGAAAATGAAGTAGAGAGAAAATAAAAAATAAAATAAAATAATTCTTAAATGAAAAAAAAAATTATATTTTACACAAGAGATTTATTTACAATTTATTGTAAAAAAATAACCTAGCTTATAATTGTAACAAAAAAATACTATCATTTTGCTCACAACAACCTTAAATCTTTTTCTTAATTTTTTTTGACCTCATTCTATTTTCTTTTCATAAATATAAATATAATTAATATAAATGTAAATATAATTAATAGAAATATAAATATAATTAATATAAAATTGTAAAATTTAAGAGCTAACAATAACATATATTTTTTTTCAAAAGAGGGGTACAAATTTATTAATAAAGAAACCACAAGTACAAAACCAGGAGGGCAACCACCCCTAGAAACAAGAGTCTAGAACAAAGCACCATCACCTCCACTATCAAAACTAGAACCAGGAGCACATCCCCAACCCCAAAGCCTCGAGTAGGGATCTCGAGTAACCATCCATATCCTCTAAAATCAACCTTTCCAAAATATGAACATCGTCTTGGGACAACCAATCCTAGCCAGTAACATTCCAATCCCCCACTTGATCCAAAGCCCATTTAGCCAAGCAATCTGCCACACGATTCCATTCTTGAGGGACATGGATGAAATAAACAAAGTCCATCGAGTGACTCAACCAGAGAATCTGATGAACCACTGATGCCAACTGCCTTTACACACCAACCACCACTCGCTCATTCAACAGGTTAATCATAATTTGGGAATCAGACTCACAAATAACCCTACACCATTCGAAAGCACACCCTTTTTCCAGAGCACAGAGAATAGCTAGAGCCTCCATAAAATTATTAATTTGATGCCCCTTATAGACAGAAAATAAATAAAAAGAATTGCACCAGAGCTATCCCTTCATAATCCCCCAATCTCAGCATGACCAAGGTTCCCCCTAGAAAAGCCATCCATATTAATCTAAAAAATTCCTGGAGGAGGATACCACCTACCATCTCTCTAAATCTTACTCTTAGAATGACCCCTTTTTCTAGACCAAGAAGAGCATGAGCCTCCAACAACTAAACTCAAATTATGCATCATCTACAACTCTCTAATGTCCAACTTAGAAGAAAGATCACATTTAGCTGCTATGGTCTCCTAAAGCATAATAAGAATCCTCTACCACACCTGCTAAACCTCCAACTTCCTCCCCTAAAAGATCCTTTAATTCCTTTCAAGCCAAAGTTACCACAAAATAAAAGGATCAATAATCCAAGACACATGCAGAAAAGAAGTCTTAGCTAGGGGCCTAGCCAAACTTCTCCAAAAGTCAACCAAAGAAGAAGCGTGAACACGGGCCTGCCTCCAAGCATCCCACCAAAGATGCCAGATCTTGTGGGCCAAGGGACACTGAAAAAACAAATGGTCCTAACACTTCTCACCACCATTTCATAGGAAGCAAGTAGAAGGACCCTAAAAACCCCTTTTCTACAGGTTATCCCAAGTGAGGCAATGATTCCAAGCAACCAACCAAAGGAAGTAATTACATTTTGGCCATCCAAACTTATTCCACACAAACTTCCACCAAGAAGATCCCATCTCCCCAAACTTTTGCATATCCAACTCATGATATCTAGAGACAACTGAATACTCCCCTTTCGGATTAGGACTCTAGGCAAGGGCATCTCTCTCCCCCAAAGAACTATAAACTCTGCCATCTAGAACCTTAGCTAACTCCTCTTGATCCACCAGTAGTCCCACTGGTGGCCAATCAGACACATCTTTCCATCTACAAACCTCCACTTGACCCAACTGCTAAACTAATTTGAAATGTTCCACATGACACCACCTAGCATCAACAAAGATGTTACACAAGGGTTGTAAGTGTGGGTACATCGAAGAGATAGGTGGGTGCCCATCCTAAGAATCATACCAAAATAGGGCCTCAGACCCCCTGTTACAAATCCAAAACAGTCCCTGCTTAATTAAATCTGCTCCCCTTTTAAGAGTACTCCATATCATAGATCCCTTACCAGAGAGGTAGATTCTTGGAACCTCAGCATCTTCTAACCCCCCAAATATTTATAGTTAAGGATCTTGGTCTAATTCTAATCCTGACAAGTACACCACCTCCAATACAACTTGGCAGCCAAGGCCTAACTAGTAAGATTACCCTGTTGAAGACCAAGACCCTCTTCTTGTTTCATCCTACAAACAAAATCCCCCTTCACAAGACTCCACTTAGAAAACTCCAAATTACCAACCCATAAGAATTGTCTAGAAAGAGCTTCAAATTCATTAATAAAGCTAGAGGGATCCCCATGGACAAAGCACTGATAAATGGGGAGAGCTTGAATCATGGACTTTAATAAAGTCACTCTCCCAACTAAGGAAAACCATCTGCAAGTCCAATGAGTAACCCACTTTTGAAATGTGTCTAGAATATCCTACCAAAATCCTCTGGACAATGAGCCAACATTGATGGGGATACCAAGATAAACAAGAGGGAGAGCCCCAATCTGGAATCTAAGAATCCCAACGATTCTATTTTGAATAAGATGAGGAGTATTAAAGAAGAAAATAGAAGACTTATCTTCATTAATCCTCTGACCTAAGGCAACCAAATACATATCCAGAGTCATCCTAAAGTTAACTGCCTCATTGACCTTAGCTAAACCCATCAAAGTCATGTCATCAACAAATTGTAAATGAGAGTGAGGAGGCAAATTGTAGCCCCCAGTCCAACCATGAATCAACCTCTAACCCACATGAGACTTTATGAGTCTTCCCAATCCTTCAACCAAAAGGATAAACAAGTATGGCGACAACGGGTCCCCCTGCCTAATCCCCCAAGTAGTACCAAACAACTCGGTAGGCCTACTATTGATAAGAACAGAGAAATAAGTTGATGTAACACAACTTATAACCTAATCAACCCAATCATTCCCAAAGCCAAATGCCAATAGGACTTTACATAGAAAAGTCTATTTGACTCTATCATAAGCTTTGGCCATATCCAGCTTAATGAACATTGCTTTCTCCTTGGAAACTGCCATGGAATGAATAACCTCCGTCACCACAACAACCCCATCAAGAATTTTCCTTCAAGCCACAAATTCACCCTGCTCCTCTGAGATCAGCCTATTGAGCCAAGGCTTAAGCTGTTCCACAGTCAACTTCATGATAATCTTATAAACAACATTACAAAGAGCAATTGGCCTAAAGAGATTCAGTGAGTTAGCTCCAATAGTCTTAGGAATAAGAACTAGGAAAGTAGCATTCAAAGCTTTCAACATCTGTTTGTTTCTCTATGACTCTCTAACCACCTCAAGAAGATCAAATTTGATAATCTCCCAAAATTCCTAAAAGAACTCAATCTAAAAGTCATCCAACCCAAGGGCCTTCCCCTTTTCATCTAAAACACTACCCTCTCCAACTCAATCATGAAACTAGGACTGAAGATAGCCTCATTCATCTCATTAGTCACCAAAGAAGGGATACACTCAAGAACCTTATCTCCTCAATAATTACAAAGGGAGAGTCCTCCGTAAATAGAGTTGAGAAGAACTGGGTAGCCTCTACAAAAATCTCTCAGCTAGAGGACATCATAACCTATTGGGAAGACACTAAGGAATAAATCCCACTCCCATGTCTCTTGTCTTTGATAGTATTGTGGAAGAAAGAGTTATTTCTATTTCCTTACTATAGCTAGTCAATCCTTGCCTTCTCCTTCCAAAATAATTCCTAATGGAATTATCATTCTGCCAATGACTTCAAAGCTTCTGTTTCATCTTGAAGTCTCTCCATAGTGAGTCCCAAATCCCTAATCTGGTGGGTAATAAGATCCACCTGTGATTGAGAAGTTGCCTTAGCCTAATAGATGTTACCAAAATAATGTCTATTCCACTTCTTAAGCTAAAACTTCACATACTGCAACCTTTTAACAAAAGAGTACATAGTAGTACCATAAGTCGACTTTCCTTCATTCCACCAACCAACCATAAAATCTTGAAGAGAAGGGTCTCTGAACCACATTATCTAAAACTTAAAGGAAGGATTCTTAGCTATTCCAAACAAGAAGGTTAAAAGTTTAATAGGTCAATGGTCTAATCCCCACTAATCCAAAATCTCTAAACTCTTAGCCCAATTGCTGCCAATCTAGAAATCAGAAACCAAAAACCTATCTAGCATTTTTGAGATACGATTTGCCTCACATCTTTTGTTACTCCATGTAAATAAACCATTTGGAAGGCTTAACATCCATAGGATTAAGGCCACAAATACTATTTCTAAACATCGTAAAAGAAGGATCCAATCTATCTAAACTGTCCTTCTCATCCAAACTAACAATCGCATTAAAATTCCCAGCCATAATCCAAGGAAAGAAAGGTGCTAAGGACCTAACATACCAAATATGAGACCAAAGAGAAGACTTTCCTTGAGCATCAACTAGGGCATAAACATTGGTGAAAAGAATAGCTTCACCAAAGTCATACTTAGTCACAACCACTGACATAGAGAATCTACTTGAGATCCACCAGAGAGGAGAAACCTTGTGCAGGTCCCATAAGAAAATAACTCCACCTACACTACCCTGGGCCCCAATACACTGCCACTGACCTCTAACCCATAAACTAGCTACTATGTTGGACATACCTTCCATCAACAACTTCGATTCTTGAATGAAGACAAAATTAGGAGAATGGACACAATCAAATCATGAACAACCTTTTGTCTAGATATGTTGTTCAAACCCCATACATTCCATGAAAGCACGATCATCTGTGAGAAGCAACAAAGTGGGAATAAATGGTTATAACTACCCCTGATTCCACCAAATTCTCACCTGTCAACTTAACTTTGTCTTGATCTTTCTTCCTACCCAACTTTGGGGGTAGCTCCCGAGCAGCCTTTTTGAGTTTCTTTGGTTGGATCCCAAGAGGAGGTTGGGAACTACTACCAACCTAAGGAGAATGAATTGTCTTTGCTGAAGGAAAACAAGGGGTCTCCTAACTCAATCCAGCCTCTACTACCTCTACCTTAGCTAGCACCACCAGATCTTGATCTGTTTCCATCTATGAACCTGCTAACACCTCCTGAATGTTGTCAAAAAATTCTCATCTTTTGAGCCTTCCTAATCCAACCCCATGGGGCTTAGCCCTTCACACAATTCCTCTGTGGTTAATCCATGATGGACTTCTGCATATAGTGCATCAAAATGATTGTACAAACCATCAATCTGCCTATCTTTGAGAGTTCTCTTCTGTCCTTTTCCTTTATTATGGGGCTTTACTAAAATAAACCCTTCCTTGTTTATCACTTCTTCTGTAGCCTAGGCTTTCCCCTTATCCATCCTAGGAGAAAGTTGAGGAGGCTTATCAGGTTGGGTTCCTGCACGGTTAATTTTGGTGCACTTCTTTTGCAAATGCCCATACTCATGACAAATACAACACCAAAAAGGGAGAGCCTCATAATCCAATTGTTGAGTCTAGGAGGAAGAACCTAACCAAATTTCTAGAGAATTTGGCAAAGGATTGTTTAAATCAATTTCAGCACAAATGAAGGCAAAATAAATTACCTTTTTAATCCAACATCTATTACAAAGGACCCACTGGCTTGCCTAGTAGCAACACAATCATATTTAAAATATCATTCCTCCAAAATTCAAGCAAGAACCAAGGAAGTTGAACCCACATCAGGACCTTAGAAGGAAGCTCCTCTACTAGATAAATCTGACATGTCAGGGCTTAATAAAAAGTCCAAGCTAATTATGAAAGTACGACCCCCCTCAAAAGCCTTATTGTGATCCAACAAGTTTGAAAACACCATAAGAAAGTAATTATTCTCTACTAGAATTATAACCTCCATGTCACCTTCAGGATTCTAGGTACTTTGCATCCAGGATTTGCCGAAAGGCAAAGAGGCTTGGATCCCCATAAACTTACAAATATGATTTACCAGATAAGTCACATCTTCCTCCACAGATTCTAGCTGGATCACTAATATTGGCCTTTCCTAACTCCACTCGCGGCATCCATTCATCTTGGAAACACGTGGGCCACCAAACAAAAATAGTGTTCACACCATTCAAACCCTAACCACGATTTGAAGTAGAGGGATCACCTCAATTGATAGCCTCCTAAAAAGAGATTGAGGAGCCATCTACCAACCCTCTATCAAGCCCCATAGCCAATAGAGGCAAAAGAAAATAAACCTTGTAACACCAAAAAAAGAAGGCAAAACCTCCTGTGCACCAAAACCATAGCTCCAAAAACCACTAAAAACCAAACTTCTGCCATGAAAAAAGAACCCATGTAAAACAAAAAATAACCCCCACACATACCCCACCGAAGAAACCAATCACACCCAGTAGCAATATATAGCCAAAAAAGGTGAAAAACACTAAGCAGGCAGGCTCGCTAGGGAAGAGCCCTAAGAGGCCAGGTGCAGCCATCACCAGAGAACACCATCCACAATAACATATATTACTAAAATATAGATTACACATAAAATAAATTTATAATTTGATAACAAATATATTTAATTTGTTGTATATACCTTGGTAAGGGACTAGGGACCCATCCAAAATTAGGGCTTAGCCCTCATAACTATTTTGAAACTGTCTAAGAAGCTATCTAAAACCATAATAGACATATACATATATCCAGGGGAGGAGGGAAAATTGCATGGCCCTCCCCCATAACACAGTCTTAAAAACTATCAAAAAATTGATTGAAACTAAATAGAAACCACCTACTCATCTCCCTTGCCTGTGAGGTCCACCATGTCTACTTCCCCGTCACATTCACATTTATAGTCTGCACGGTCTTTGTTTTCCACCTTGACTCCCAACCGCGTGGCCAACCTCTCCAAAGTCTTCCTTGTCTACACCTGACCTATCATCAAGTCATGAATGTGACCCATCAGGATACCATGATTCGTCTCAGCTTCCTTAGATATCTCAACCAAATCCTCGTGGACTAGTATGGAGGCTACCGCAATTGAAGACATAGTTGTGAGTGTGAGCGACTGTGCAACACCAAAGACGTTCCACCGCCCCCTTGTCAACCCTGGATCAAGCAGAAAATTAGTAATCACCTCCCTAATTTGCCACCATCCTGCCCATCTACCACCTTCGCCACCGAAAGAATCCCACCCATCCACTTCTAGAGAAGATGTGTAGTGCCCCCTTGTTGTTGACTTGTAATAGTGGTAGTTCTGCATTGCTCTCTATCAGTCAAAGACAGTTGTTAGTCATTCATTGCATTGATACAATTCTGAGACATTTGATTAGTAGGTTATGATTTATGTTTATTTTGATCTTGATGAACTATGTTCGACTTATATAATTAGACAGGTGTTATGAGTTATGATGGCACTACTATTATTCTAGTTATGATGTGAATTAATATCATCATGTGTCTTTTGATTGGTGGTATTTAAATTCAGATAAAAGCTGTTATGATATTGTTTCAAGAGCAGAGACGGTGTAGTACTACTCACTTCGAGTACCCTACTACACCGCGACTCTCTGACTCTCTGTGTGTAGACATATATGTACTTGATCGTATACAACCAACTGTTTGGAATGCAGGCTACAGGTACCGAACCTCGACTCCACCTGATATAGTGGGTTTGAGCGGGTTCTTACACCAATGGGTGTCAGTGATGGGAGTTAACGTGAGGTCTATTCCACTAGGTCGGTCCTTGTCTTATGTTGTGGTCTCATGTCATGTTGTGACGCTTGGTCCTTGCCTTGTATGTTTGGAAATCTGTGTTTTGGAGTTTAGTCGAGTTGTGTTAATAATGTTGCTCTTGCATAGTTGGTTAATACTTTATTGTTTTCTTATTAAATTAATAATGCACCTATTATGTTTATTGGATAATATTTGTTTGGCTTGGAACTTGGATTGATACCTTGGTTAAATTTTATAATAGATTAGAATTATTATCTGCTGTCCAAAAGTATTTATGTCATAATTGGAGTCACGGGTAATTAGTATTTATTTGGTACAGAATAATTTGGATATGCGAAATTAATGCCTTGAGTTGTCAATTTTGAATTTGGAAGATTGGGATCTCTTTTTATAGAAAATTTTTGAATTTCTCGGAGGAGTGGGTTGTTGGATAACGGATGCATGTCTACATTTATTTTATGAGCTGAACCATTTTTATATGGAAAAAAATTCTATTCGGGGGGAGTTGGAAAGAAAACGAAGAGATTGGGGAGAAGAACAGAGAATTTGGTTGGAGGAGTTGGAGAAATCTTGAGGTGGGATGGAATTTCGGGTATGTGAATGGTCTCTCTCTCTGTGAATTTACAATTGTTGTAGCTTGTAAGTTATATTTTATTACAACATGTTCTGTGTGTGAAACTTGCATGTCCTATAGATTGGAATCTGGCTTGTAATGTCTTGTGCTTGTGTAGATTCCTCCAAGATGTATTCTTATGGGTTAGCTTTTGCCTAGTTTCCCTTGAAAATTATGTGCCATCATCTGTAACCCTGTAGTGTGATTTCAATCATGTGAAATAGATGACTCAATGTTAAGCTTTTACCAATCTCTTGTCCCTGATATTCTTGCATTTTATCTCACATTTATATCTCTTTGATAGAGGTGAATTGCTCTGAAAGAAGTGTTTTGGCTTTTATATTTAATTTCCTTGCAACTTGTTAATGCTTACAACCATGTAATTAGTCCTCAGAGTTTTCATATTACCTTTTTATCTTGGATTCCTTGCTTCTAACTGTGTATCCCTGATGAAGATTTTATGACTCCAACACTACTTTCCCTAGAAAGCTACCTGCAAGCATGTCCAGGAATTTGACCAAATCTTGTGAAGTTTTCTTCACAATTTCCTTCAAATTTGTTTAAAAAAAAAAAATCTTGTTGGCTAAAAGATACCATTTAATTCATCTTTTGCAATAGATTTAAAACTCAGTTTGAAGCTCTGGCTTTATTCCTTAGAAAATAATTTAACCATATGATAAATTACACAAATTGTGTTACCTTAGCAGTAGAAGTCTCTATTTGTATGCTGTTGTAGTTTGTGAAAAAAAAAAACTTCAGTTTTTGCCATTAGCAATAGGAGACCCTATCTCTATTTTCTCCTGGTGATTGAAAATTTCTGCTTACTTCCCTAGACCGTACGGCTGTTGGAAAATCATATGCAATCTAAATTTTGAAGTTTTACTGCCCTCTCTTGGGGATGTTGTACGGCTGCCGTACAACCCTCTCCTTGCCTTCTTTTGGATGAAATTTGTTGTTCTTAATTCTCTTGTAAATCTGCAATTTATGTGAATCATTGGCCCCCTCCTTGGTTTCTTTGAATCTTATTTTGTGCCTAAAATTTCTGGTTCTTACAGCTTGCAACTTTTGTGAATTGTTTGAATTCCTCTTTTGACTTCTCTGTATCTTGTTTGAGCCTAAAAATTATTTTTAAAAAATATGTGATTGCATCTTGCTTGAGCCTGAAATATATTGAATAAAAATGATGTGATTATATCTTGTTTGAGCCTGAAAATTATTTTAAAAAAATATGTGATTGCATCTTGCTTGAGCCTGAAATATATTGAATAAAAATGATGTGATTATACCTTGTTTGAGCCTGAAATTTAGTGAATAAAAATGATGTGATTGTATCTTGCTTTGAATCTAAAATTTATTTAATGAATACCATATGATAGAAATCTTAAAATTTATTTCAATTTGAGCTCATAGAAAAAAAATTAATTGTTGTGTTTGTTTTAAATAGAATGCTTGGAGGAGATCTTGTTTGTAGGGAAACTTCTAAATTGTGATTGTAGTTTGGATTTATTAAGTCAATATTAGGGAGAAGTTGATTTTAGAAGGTTCATTTGTTAGTAAGGTATCATTTTAGAATTTAATTTATTTAATTAATGTTGTCTTTTTTTTTTTAGTATATGCAAGAAGTTTAATAAATTAAGTTGTGCTTTTTTTTTAAATATAACTTTGTTATTGATATTCTTAATTTGGTTATTTAGAAATTGTAGTCTTAGACTATATAATGGAAAGAAGTCTTTTTTTTAAGAAACAGATATCATGGAAGTTGTTCATATTATAAATCTTAAGTGGTTAAATAATAGATGGTAATCCATGCTCATAGGAAAATACATAAGTTTGATTTAATATTATAAGTGGTTAGATGTTAGGAATTTATATAGATTATAGTAGTTTGATTGAAATTGTGAATGATTAGCTAGTGATTTATGTTTATGGAAAGAATTATAGATGCTTATTGTTGTTTTAGAATATGCAAGTTAGTTATATGAATTAATTAGTAAATGGTGAGATGTTAGCAAAAGGTATATATGTTTAGAATTGAAATGATTTTTGGTAAGATGTTAGTTGGGAACCTTTGCATATAGGAAATAAGGTGGGTTTATAATGTTTGATTTAAATTTGTAATATAGTAAGTTATACTTATGAAAAGTATATGAATATAAATATAGATGTTGTTTTAACAGTTGGTAGTTAATAGTTTGTAGTTATTAGAAAATGAGATAGTTAAATGACCACCGGAAGTTTATGTACTTATTGTAGTTGTTCTTAAGTACAAAGTGTTATTAGAAGGTTGACGAAATGTTTTATAGCAAGAATATATATATATATTTGTTATCGAGTCTATTTGTAATAGTAATGGTTAAATATATTAGATGAAAAAGTTATGCTTGGGAAAGAAGTATATTTGTTTTGTAGGTGTTCTTATGTCAATGGTAATTCATTTATATGGTTGTTGGTAGTTGGTAAAGGTAATGGAAGTTATGCTTATAGTGAAGTTTATAGATTCATAAATTTATAGTTGTTCTATTGAAATTATAGTTGGTTTAAAGTTAATGGAGTTTTATGCTCTTGGTAAACATATGATTAATTTTATAGCTTGTTTTAATGGTAGTCATTCAAAGTTAGTTAGGAAAAGATTATATTTGGAGTTGTATAGATGAGTTGCTTTTGTAGGCTTAAATTTCTTCTAAAGAAGTTATAACCTTATATGTATTTCCATGTTTTAAGTTATGAATTATTGAATCTCTTTTACTCGTTTTCCTCCTTGTCATATCTTTATGCTTGTATTGGATCCTTATGTTACCTTGGGATGGAGTTTGGTCTATGTTTTGGTTATTTGTGAAGTGGGATTCTTGAGGGGTGTCATGTGTATTTGGTCATGGCGAAAATTTTGTCCCTGTCAGATAATGGCGACTTTATCTTTGGTTTGTACCTAACTCCAGAGGTGTGGTGTCTTCATCTTTGATTCAGATTGTGGCATGCCAATGTAATGGGATATTTGGATTTTTGTGCCCTGTAATGAATGGGATAATGGGCTCTTGGATACAGTACTTGGGTTCTAGATTGTATTGCTTCTAATTTTGAAGGGAATCTATGGACTTATTGTTATGGCCTAGTGAATGGCGTAAGTTGTGGATTGGAACTGATTTGTGTTTTATACTCGTATGTTGTGGTACGTATGATTGCTCAGAGAACGGTAAGGGAGTGGCTTTCATGGTGGGGCCGGTGCCTAGTGAGAGGCCGCCTGGGTAACCCCATGGAAGTTGTAGCATGTGAAAAACTTAATAACTTAATCAAGAGGGTTGGGGTATTAAAACACTTAACAAGATAAGTAAGAGACCTCACCCATGCCTTGAGTGCTCTCACAGGCTAAGGATGGGATGAGAAGGCCTGGTTGGCAAGGCCGACCTCCTTGTCTCCATGAGAGGACCTGTCGACTCCGCATGTGTCACCCTATGGGGCCGGTGCCTAGAGAGAGGCTGCCATGGTAACCATAGATGGGGGCCGGCTTCTGGTGATAGATAGCCTGGGTAACCCATGATAGGACCATGCGATGACACTCTCCTTACGCAGTTTAGTTGTTTCTTTTAGTTGTGCCTCTGGAGTGATGTCTTGTCTTGTGCAGTTTGGTTGATAGGGTTGGTTGTGTCATGTCAGTTGTCATTCTTTTATCTTTAGGATGTTGTTTCTTGGCTTAGTGGAATCCTCGTCATTATCTCCTAGCTCGGAGGGGTGGACCTCAGGGTTCCACATGGTTGGGAGGTAGAGCTATCCATTGGCTTTTTTTTGGAGATTCAGTTTGAGTCCCATGCAGAGGGGTTCCAGTTCCAGATTGCTTTCCACTTTCAGTGATGTTGTATACTTTCATTTGTACTCACTTGTAAACCGACACGATCGCTCTTGTAATCTTGTATTGTAACTTTGTAAATAAACTATCTTGCAATGATAAGTTGATCTTTCTGTAGCAATAGTAATTGATTACCTCTTATGTGGTTTTTACTTTATATTCTCTAATGCAGTTATGTTTCCCTAGAGGAGTTAGAAGTGTATTTTTCTTTATGTTATGATATCTTTGGTTATTGTTATTGCATGTACTTGCTTCAAAAAAAAAAATTGTAAGTTTGCACTTGTTGATCTATCACTCTAGGGTTGCATGACGGGGCATTACAAGATGGTTTTTTATCTCCACATCTACAATGGCCATGAAATTCTCAAGAGCTTCATCTTGCGGGGGTATAATAACAAATATATATAAATAACAAATATATAATATATTTAATATAAATGTGGCTTTTCTAATATATTTTTTAAAACTAGAAAGTAAGTGTTTTAAATTTAAAACATATAACCGATATACTTTTATTAAATGAATGCACCTATTTTAAATTTAAAAAATATATAACTTACATATTTTTTTTAAATGGATGCACATAAGAATTAAATTTAAAATATATAACTGTCATAGTTTTATTAAATGAATGCACATAAGACTAATGCTGACATAAAGTAAATAATCTATATAAATACAACTAATACTCGAACATAAATCACAAAAATATCAAATCAAGTAAACAAGACAGAAGCCTTTCAAGGTAAGTGCATTATATTATGCATTTCGCTTCAATTTAATTTTCTTTTCTTTTCTCCAGAATCAAATTTAATTTCTTGGTTTTTATTTGCTTTGTTTTATAAAAATTAATTGCAGCAAAATAATATTTTATAAATATATTTTATTATGGTTTAAATTTATTTTTGTACAATGTATTTTCTTTTTTTTTTTGCATAATGAAATTTAATATATTTGTTTTTGTGATCAATTTTATTTTTCAAATAAAGTAAACAAGACAGAAGCCTTTCAAGGTAAGTGCATTATATTATGCATTTCGCTTCAATTTAATTTTCTTTTCTTTTCTCCAGAATCAAATTTAATTTCTTAGTTTTTATTTGCTTTGTTTTATAAAAATTAATTGCAGCAAAATAATATTTTATAAATATATTTTATTATGGTTTAAATTCATTTTTGTACAATGTATTTTCTTTTATTTTTTTTGCATAATGAAATTTAATATATTTGTTTTTGTCATCAATTTTATTTTCTTTTTTTCCTCCATAATGAAATTTAATATATTTGTTTTTCACTAGCTACTGTTTTATAAAAAGTAAACTCTCCTAAACTAATATTTAGGCGCAGAGGCCTAACCTATAGCATAAGCGTGTTAACAAAAAACAAATTAATTAAATAGCTGACATATTAAAATAAATAATCATAAACATTATAAAAAATATAACGGACAAGTGTAACAGTAATAATTAAAACATATATAAAAGATTAAGGAAATAAAACAAAAAAATCAAAATCAATTTTGGTAGAATAATGGTGTTAATTGTATATGCATATCCATAAATCATTTCATCTTGTAGAATATTAAAAAATTCAAATTCATTGCTAAAATATTTTTAAAAAAAACATTAAAACAAATTAAAATTAAAATCAACATAAAAAAAACCAATAAAAATATTAAAAAATAAATAAATAAATTTGTGCTGCAACATTAAAAAATTAAAGTTAAAACTAAAATCATTGAAAAAAAAGAAATATATTATTTTATTAGGGTTTAGTATTTTGAAATAGATTATTTTATTAGGGATTCATTTTATTTTCTCTAAGCTTTTGTTACTATTTATCAAAATTTTGTGTTGTACAATATGCAATTTAATTTAGCGGTATTTAGTTAGGGTTTTATTTAGACTTTATTATTTTAAGAATATATGTAAACAACTAAGCCAAAGTATTATTATTGTTGTCACGAGTGCAATACATGGTAAAAAATTTAGCTCGTTCTATAAAGATTTGTTGAAAATGCAATTGGTTTCTCAAACTCGTCCCTATTTTTTTACAATAAGAATGCAGATACAACGAGGAAGGAGTAAAAATAAACTAGTTAAAAAAGTCAAAAGTAATCCAAGAATGTAAGCATAGGGACCTACACCAACACTTCTTTAACTGGGGTAAAAGACTCAAACGCCTTTCCTTCCCAGTTGATATTTTGTCCTTTCTTTAACATCCTAGGTATGGTCTTTGTCATCTCAGTAAGGTTTGGAACAGAACACCTTAAGAAATTGATTAGTTTGAAAAATGACTGGATACCTTTAATACTCTTAGGCATTGAGATTAAATATATTGCCTTAATTTGTTCAAGGTAGATTTACATACTATCCTTTGAAACAATGTATCGAAGTAATTTCCTTCCTCGACTTTGAACAAGCATTGTATGGATTCAACAAACTCCCATACTCCAAGCAAGCTTCAAAGTCACCTCTAAGGGATCCGAATGATCCTAATCCTTTAAGAATGTGGTTAAATCATTTTGATATACCACCATGATTTTATCAATTAATTTAGAAAATGCACTTCAATTCACTCTACAAAGTAGCTCCAACATTCATTAAACCGAATGACACCCACACCTAAACATAAGGTCCCCATGGAGTACCTGGTTCCAATTTTTTTTTTAAGGTTTTTAAAAATTATTTTCTGGCTGGTTTAAAATACGTGAGTACCAAGTGTACCTCGGCTTGTGCAGCCTTCTAGTCTTGTACCTGTGGAGAAAACCTTAAATAAGGTGTTCACTTAACTAGCCTAAATTTCCGAACATGTAATGCAAATTCTTACCAAAGAGTTTGGAGTGCACGTACACCGTTCCGTACATTTTTAACTGAAAACTTGCGCCGATTTAGGTTGTTCTTTTCTGACGTATGTTTGTGTAATCATGTTTTTCTGGCCTTCGTCATCACCTTTGTAAAACTTTTCCCTTTACTTCACGTGCCGTCTGTTTCTCCTTCTGCACGGCCAAAATTTATATGTCCTTTTTATTAAACTTTGTAAAAGTTTTTATTGCTGCCCACATGGGCGCCAATAAAGAGCTTTATGTTTTAGCTTTTTTATAGCTATACCGAGTACAAATAATTTTTTTTGACTTTAATACTTTGGCAGCATATTCCTGTACGAATAATTATTTTGTTCACTATTGCAATTGTTCAAAGGAATAGCCAATAGATTGAAACAATGTTAAAGTTGTGAAGAGTAAGTGTAAAAATTAAACTAGCAATTGGACCCATAGGTTCAATGGGCAGGCTGAAAACTTTATGAAGAAATTATAATTTGTTAGATATTTTTTTATTATCTATTAATAAGTTATTTAATCCACTAAGTTCTTATTAAATTTCATCACATTAACTATTGTATTCTTGCACTTATATTAGTAAATACATATTAAGATGAACAAACATATAATTATTTTAAAAATAATTATGTGAGGGTGTATGTTCTACAACTTATATCTAATATTATGCACATAAGGCATAACTATATTTTTCTATTAAGTACATACTACCACATTAATATGAATATTACAATTTTGTTATAATATTTGCATAGATTTAAAAAAAATATTATTTGTTTAACATTAAAATAAATATTATTTGTTGAATAACTAAATTCGTGTCTTATTTTTTTACTTGATTTTAGTGTGTTTGTTTTATTCAAAATAATCAATGGACAAGATTGATTTCATAGTAATCTTTTTAATCTAGGCCCTTCATCTATATAATTCAACATGTGATGTGGTTTGAAGAGGGTACCAGTTGAATTTATTGCTTCTTAAATTATAGATATGTTAGTTTTATTTTATTTTCTACATAATAAAATTTAATTTATTTCTTTTTCAGTCGCTGATGTTTTATAAAAATAGTGTCCTAAAATAATATTTTATAACATTATATTTTATTAGGTTTGATTTTATTAGATATAAAATAATATTATTTGAGGGGTTAAAATTTAGTTCTAGAAAAATCTTGGATTCTAAACCCTATAAATTTACAATAAATAATGTTTGATTGGTTTTAATATGTTTTGATTAATGCTAATATATTTTTTTTGTTTTCCACTTTTTTTACATATATTTTAATATATAGGGTTTAATATAGTGTCCTAAAATAATAACTATAAAATAATATTTTATAAATTAGAGTTTTTCGTTTTAAGATTTTCATCACTATATGTATATATGTTTTGATTAATTGTATATATGTATATATGTTTAGGTTAGTTATTTACATATATTTTTAAAATAATAAAGTCTTAATCTATGAAATGATTTATGCGCTTTTGTTGATTCTTCATTTTGTTGTTTCTTGTTTTTTCATACATGTGATTTTCATTGATGGTTGATTCTTTGCCGCTTCTTATTTTTATTTTCTGCTTGTGGCTTTTGCCACTTCTTATTTTTATTTTCTGCTTGTGGCTTTGTAATTAGTGATTTTATTTTTAGTTGTTTTGGAGACTTTCAAACATTTATGTTTTTATTAATGTTATGCTACCAGCCTCTCAGCGTAATTATTTTAATTGTTATTATTAAAAAAATGATTAGTTGAGATATATAAAGAAATTTGTATTTTAATAGACATTCTACACTGCATTTATTAATATTTTATATTAAAATTAAAGTTAAAAAAATAAATAACCTAATAATATATAATATTAATTAAATTGTTAACGTACCTAGGGATCCAATCTGCTCACCAAAACCTTCACATAAAGAAGCAACACCACGAAGCTATTTCACCAAAAAAGAAAATATATGATAAGATGATAAACTACATAGTGTACAAGCCTTTTAAAGGCATGAAATATTTGACGGGTCGGAAAACTACCCAATAGGGAAAAAACCACCCTATGGGAAAAACAAATTATCCTTATGTTAAAACTTAACACACTAACACCCCCCTTAAGTGAATTATTATGCAAAATCAAGATGCAATATGGGTCCCAGCTACACAACCATGTTAGGTACCCATTTACAATGCAAAAAAGAAATCTCTCAAAAATGGAGAAAATGAGAAAAACCCTATGGGAGAAAACTCTTCTCCAGAAGAGAGAAAAACTTAAAATTGTTGAAAAGCAAAAAGTGAAAGGAAGGAGGACTCCTCAAGACCCCCCAAGGACAACTTCCTTCACCCCTAACATTGATTGCAACAATAGATAGCGAGGAGATGCCAAAGGTTTAGTGAAGATGTCTGCAAGCTACTGCTCCGTAGGCAAATACTCCATACTAAGAACACCCTCCTGAATGAGCTAGCTAATGAAGTGCATGTGGATCTTAATATGCTTAGTGCATTGATGCTCCATTGGGTTGCAAGAAATATGAATGGCACTCTGATTGTCACACCAAAGAGTAGTGGGATGATCAGTAGGAAAGCCAAATTCATCCATCAACTGTCGAAGGCAAAGAATCTCCTGACTAGCCAAGACTGCTCCTCGATACTCAGCCTCAGTTGATGATAATGCAATAGCAGTTTGCTTCTTACAAGACCACGCAACTAGACCAGAACCAAGACAAAAGACAAAGCCAAAAGTGGAGTTCTGATCATTAATATCACCAACCCAATTTGAGTTAGTGAAGCCAACAATCTTAGTAGCTCCTGATGTATAGTGAATGCCAAACTGTGTAGTGCCCTGAATGTATCTCAAGATACATTTGGCTATCTTCCAATGACTCTCATGAGGATCCTGAAAGAAATGGGAGACAAGACCAACTGCAAAGCAAATATCAGGACGACTGTGTGTTAAGTAGAGAAGGCTGCCAACCAACTGCTGATACAAGGCAGCATCAACTGATGGAGTAGTGCAAGTGGTAGACAAACAACACCTAACTAAAAAGGAATAGGGGCTGGCTTGCAGTCAGCCATCTGAAATCTGTGAAGCAAATCAAGAGCATACTTCTGTTGAAAGATAGAAATACTAGCAGAAGACTGATGAATCTAAAGACCAAGGAAGTAATGTAACAAACCAAGGTCAATCATATCAAAACGCTCCATCAAACCTCTCTAAGTATCCTTAATCATGGTAGGAGAACTCCCCATGAGAATCAAGTCATCCACATAAAGAACAAGAATGATAAGATCCCCCATGTCTCTAAATATAAACTGTAGGATCGGATTGACATTTAGTGAATCCAGAAGCAAGTAGAAAACTATCCATCTTCTCATATCAAGCCTATGGAGCTTGTTTGAGACCATACAATGAATGCCTTAGCCTCCAAACAAGTGAAGGGTCCTGCACAAAGCCTGGTGGCTGCTCCATATAGATCTCCTCATGAAGATCACCGTGCAGGAAGGCACTCTTCACATCCATTTGATACACTGGCCAACCCTGAGATGCAACAATAGAAAGTACAAGATGAACAAAATCCATCTTGGCTACAGGTGCAAAAGTCTCGGAATAGTCAATACCTTCAACCTGAGAGAAGCCCTCAGCCACTAGACGAGCCTTGTACTTATCAATAGAACCATCAATTGCATACTTGGTACAATACACCCACTTGCATCAAACCAACTTTCTTCCCTTAGGAAGAGGAACCAAATCCCAAGTATGATTCTTCATTAAAGAAGAATACTCCTCAATCATAGCACTTTCCCATTCTAGAATACCTAAAGCATCTGAAAACTTCTGAGGATCAGTAGAAATTACATGACTCAAAAGACTGATACCTGAAGTTCAGGAATGAGTGCAATGTGTAGTTGTGGGATCACCTACAAGAGAACCAGCATCCTCAAGAAGTGTACGAGCCCATAATGGTCTTGTCGATACAGGTGGAGGAGGAGATGGAGAAACATCAACCAACAACATTAATACCATCATCAGGAACATCATTGCCAGGAACATCATCATCATCATCTACAGGAAGCAAAACATCATGTGAAGAAGAAGTGGGAAGAAGAGAGGAAGAGGCATGTGATGGTGAATCTTTCATAGTGAAAGACTCATCAAAATGAACATCACGATGAAAATATACCTCTCAAGTGACAGGATCAAACAACTAATAACCCTTCACATCCTCACAATAGCCAACAAAAATGAACCTCTAACTTTTCTTCTCCATTGTTTTGCGCTTCCCATCTGGAATGAATGTCCATGCATCACTGCCAAGTACTCTGAAAAAGGACACCTTGGGCTTGACATGAGACCAAGCCTCCCTGGGAGTTATATTTCGCATTGCCTTGTGAGGCATACAGTTCTGAACGTAGTTGGCACAATTGACAGCCTCTACCCAAAATCTTGAAGACATGGATCGAGACTGAAGCATACAATTGGCCATCTCCCATAAGGTTCTATTCTTCTACTCAGCCACACCATTCTGTTGAGGAGTGTATGGCACTGTGTGCTGATGAAGAATACCTCAAGCATGGCAAAAATCCTGAAATGCCTGATTGACATATTCTCTCCCATTATATGTTTGTGTCTTCTGAAGGGAGTGCCCTGACTGCTTCTCCACAAATGCAAGGAAGATCATGAAAAAATGAAGAACCTCATCCTTGTAGAAAGTACACCCATGTGCATCGAGAGAAGTCATCAATAAAGGTGAGCACATACTTAGCCCCTGAAAATGAAGGAGTTGGGAATGACATAAGATCACTATGCACCAACTCAAGGAGTGTCGAAGCATGTGTGGCCATACCCTTCAGAAAGGGATCCCTATGATGTTTTCCAAGCACACAACCTTGACAAACTCCATCAGAACAAGAGATCTAAGGTAGGCCAATCACCAAATTCTGGCTGCTCATCTTTTGAAGATATATGTAATTCAGGTGCCCAAACCATTCGTGCCAAAGCTTGCTCACAGAATTTTCATGAGCAATAAGGGATGATCCTGATGAAGACTCAAATCCATCAAACCTATACAAACGGGCCACATCATCAACTATCCCTATAGCAACAACCTTCTCAGGATCCTGCAACTCTCGAATAGTCACATCAATGGGAGAAAACTCAACTACCTTTCCATCACCATGATGGCATATCTGATAGACAGAAAGCAGGTTCTATGAAATATCAGGAACAAAAAGAACATCATCAATGTAACCATCCTGCATCTTAACTGAGCCTATTCCTACATCCAGAATCTGAGAAGAGTTCCCAAATGCAATATGAGAAGTACTACAAGAGGAAATGGAATCAAAAAGATCCTCAACATGAGTCATATGATGTGAAGCACCAAAATCAAGAATCCAACTATCACTAGTAGAGGATGAAGCCCTTACTGTGAGAGCTTTCCCTTTTCCCAAGGAAGAATACTTAGTCATGGCAATATTGTGCTTCCTCATAGCTTCCTCCAATGCTGCTAACCTCTCAAAATAATGTGCATCATTATGCCCTAACTTTCCACAAAAGGAACAATTTTCCTTCTTCTTAGACTTAGAGGATGACTCCTCAGAGTTAGAAGGAGGAGGAGGAGGATTAGTCTTCTGATCATTCTTCACCTTAGGTTTGGAGGGAGGCTCACCACCTACAGATGAATCTGTCTTGGGCTTCTTCTTGTTCTTACCTTTGCCCTTGGAAGATTGAGCCATCAAAGCATGACTTTTAGGAAGAGCATCCATCTAAATTAACTTGGCCTGCTCCCTAGTTAATTGATCACAAAATACCTCAAATTAAGGCATCTTATGGTCTTCTCCCATAGCATCCATAGTAGAATAGAAGGTAGAGGCAAACACTTGAAAAGGACCTCTCAGCTTAGACAAGATCAAGAAAATACACTCCTTTTGATATTTGGCATGACCACATCCTTTCAATTGTGACAAAATCAACTTGAATTTGGCAAGGAAATCTTGAATAGTGGGGAAGGCATCTAGAGAGAGAGAGAGATGAGATCAGCTTCAAGTTGCAAGATTTTGAATTGACTGACTTTACCATACAACTTGGCAAGCTTATCCCGCACTCCTTTAGGTGTCTTACACTCCGCAATGTCAAACAACAAATTATCAGACACATGGAGACCTATTAGTCATTTAGCCTCATCCATTTTGTTTCTATGAACAAATTCCTCAAATGGTTTTGTGAACTTAGGTTGATTGGCATATAACATTTGCCAAAGACCCCTAGATTGCAACAATTGTGATATTTTGAGCTTCCATGTGTGATAGTTGTGTGGAGTGAGCAATTCAATCCTTGGGTCCGACATGATAAATAAGGGAGCACAAAAGACCAAAATGCAATGTACACCCCCCCAAGAATGTATGAAAAATTGAATTTGCAATTCCCAACACCAAATTTGCTAAATAATAGACTTGCAATTTCAAGCAAAAAAATGGCAAAAATTTTCAAAAAAATACCTCGCCCTTAGCAGTTTGTAGCAGCAAAAAGTTGGCCTTTTTGGGGCACAAACTCCAAGTCACCACCAAGTCATCAGACACCTCCACAAGCATACAGCAATTGTCAAAGTGAGATAGACTCTTTACACCTTCGCGAGAATTGCTCATAGCAAATGAGAGAGACAAAGGCTATATAAATAGCTAGAAAGTATGCTTCGCCATCAATGTGGGATAAAGTCCCTTCAAGCAAATCTGAACACCCAAACAATACAGGCCCACCACACTACACACACAAATTTTAAACCCTAATAAATATTTTGTTGTAGACTTTAGAAATGTTAAAGTCTGAAGAAAATATATGCCAACGTTTGAATCGGCCAATAAAGAAGGCAATGCTCTACACAGAAAGGGACTCGTTGAAGTGCTAGCAGCTAGAATGAAGTTGATTTCTAGTTCAAGGCACCCTACATGGGAGAAAACACCACACCATAGCAAGGGGAGCTAACTCCACACCACAGCAAGGGGAACAAACTCCACGGTGTCTCAGATGGAAAAGAAACTCAATGAATTGGCAAATATGCCTCCTCTGCATTCACGCCCAGAATTCATGCCTTCAAATTTGAAGCATTCACTTTTGCCTCAAATGGAAGAATAAACTCCTACGCACTCCCTCACACTTCCCATGCAGCATCCAAATCAGAGAAAATCACACAAATTCAATTGCATTCACCAAGAATAAAGGCAACTTTGAATTTTGATAAATTTCAAATTTTGAAACAACTGAAGCAAATAGATGATCTTGAACTCTTATGATGAAAACTCTCAAAATTGGAAGGAGAGGCAGAAAAATGGCTCTGATACCATGTTAACGTACCCAGGGATCCAATCTTCTCACCAAAACCTTCACAGAGAGAAGCAACACCATGAAGCTATTTCACTAGAAAAGAAAATATATGATGAGATGATAAACTACATAGTGTACAAGCCTTTTAAAGGCATAAAATATTTGATGGGTGGGAAAACTACCCGATACGGGAAAAATAAATTATCCCTATGTTAAAACTTAACACACTAACATAAATGATATAGGAACATGACACAATGCATTACTATTATCATACTATTATTAATATAATATTATTCATTGAAATTATATTAATTACTATTAATCATATATCATCATAATTTAATGCATTAATTAATATATAATTTCAATATTGATAAGAATATAACTTTTAACATTAATTAGCCCATAGACATTTGTAGAAGAATGAAGTTGTGGGAATTAAGACAGTCAAATTTTTAAGACAACCAATTGCTTCATGAAATTGGAATTTTCCCCGATCACTTTACAAATGTATATTTTTTAAAAGATATAATGGAAAGTCTTTGGAATTTTCCCCGATCACTTTACATATGTATATTTTTTAAAAGATATAATGGAAAGTCTCGTCATTTTTTTTATATTTATTTATTAATTTTTTCCATTGCTGAGTGATTTTAAGATTGAAAAAGATGCTAGTGTGTCGTTTGTTCAAAAAAAAAAGTGTCTTTCTCCGCCCAGCCAAGGCACTTGTACAGGATCGCTTGCATGATGTAGCTATCAGACATCTGTAAAAATCGACTCCATCTTTCCTTTAACTTTTCAATTTTGCAGAGATCAAGACATACAAGCATATGAAGTTAATGTGAAAGAAATTTTAGGACAATCTTTGGGTTATTTTATTGTTACAAGCCTGATTCTATGTAATGTCCCCTTTTTAGCGTGATCCTGTTTTATGATGGTTTAGCCTATCACTGGCCCTCGTACGCTAACTCAGATGGTTAGAGGGTCTTTTGTGATAGAAACCTAGTCAGTGGATGGTTTATTTCTTCTCCAGAGTTCAGTAAGTTTCAGGGTTGGCCTTTGCAAGGGTTTCAGGACTCTTTCCCTCATACTTACTATTTATAGTAATTCATTCAGTCAGGGTTACTATTTATAGCAGGGCACCTGAATGGGATATTTCGGCAGTGTCGATTCCGGTATTCAGTTAGCTTGGAGAAATAAGGTGTTTGGCCTAAGTTATGATGTTTAATTATTATTAAAGGTCACTTTAATAATAATTAATATTTTAACGTTATATTTGCACTTTATGACTTGAGGGGTCATGTGACATAAAAAGGGGGCCATTTCAATTTATTATTTATAAAGTCATATTTTAATATTATTAAAAGTGCAAATAAAATATTATTTTAATAAAAAGGAAGCTTCTAGATGGGCCAACTTCATGAGGAGAAAAAAAAGTATATTAAGAGGGTCACCCAAGCTTCATATCATCTGGGAATTGATATTTGCTTTGATGTTGTTGTTTGGTGAGGAAGCCAGCTAGGGTTTCTGCCACTTCCAGCCATTAGGAACAAAAACTCTCATTGGTTATGCAATTTTGAGGCTGTAAAACTATCAATTGAGATTATTGCTAAAGTGTGAGCTTCATCCAAGAGTCCAATCTGTGCTTAAATTGGAGAATACATTAAGTTTCACAAGGGTTCCAAAGGTTAATCATTTGCAAATCTAAAATTGTTGATGACATGAACAGTGTCGTGAACAGTAACGTGAACAGTGGCATGAATAGTGTTGCTCTATAGTACCCGCTTCAATAACCGGCCATGGAGTTTTTAGATTTCCATTGTTGGAGGCTTATCTAGACACCCTTTCATTCTGGGTATTTGAGGGATCAATTCTTCTTGTGAAGAGAATCATTTCTATACCAGTCTAGAGGTGTTTCAAGGCTGCAATTAATTAATTCTGAGGACTGATATACTACAGCAAGGGTGCCATTGGTAAGACATTTTTGTTCATATCTCATCATTGAAGCATCCTATGGTTCTGGGCATTGTTGCATTTTGATCCTTTGATCCTACCGATCATTTCAGGTGCCCTAAAGTGAAGTTTTATTGTTGCATTTATTTTTAGTAAAGATTGTTAGGCAAGGGCAAGGGCGGCTACTTCTAGGAGGTGCAATTTCATGCAAGGAGGCTCAACAAAATTGAATAAAAATCAAAGATAGATATCATTGCATTTGCTGATCATTCCAGACTTCATAATCAGGTTCTTTGATGTATTTTGCATTGTTATATCAATTTGCATAAGGTGCTGTTGTAGATGATCATTTTATATCAGATTTGGCATTGTCGTATATATCATTGTAAGCCAAGAGTCTTGGCAAATACATAGCATCATTGTACTTTGGATTGCACTCAATTAAGGAGATATATGTTGCATACCATATGTTTGATGAAATGTCCATCTTATAGCATACATAATCAGCATAGTAGTTTGCATGCCAATTGTTTTACAAAATGTCAATTGGTTGTAGGAGTTGATTTACACTTGCATTAGTCATCGATTGCATTTGGAAAATACAAAGACACTTGCATTTCATGCTATACTTGTAGTTTAGTCATTTAGCATTTATTTCAAGGATTTTGCATCATCTTATGTTCCAATTTCATCAAGCAAAGCAAACTGAAAATCAGAAACAGCAAGAACATACTTTGCATATAAAGTGTTTGGCAATATTCCTTGAGCCCACAATCAGCAAGTTAAGGTCAGAATTAGCAAGGGATATTACATTCTAAAAGTTTTCTTTGGTTCCCATTTTTCTATCATGAGATAAATCAGCGTAGAGCGAATTATTTGGTTTACTTTGGTATGTTTTTGTAGTGGTAAGGGGATTCAACTTATGATTTGTTCTCAAACGTAAATTGCGCAGTCAATTCTTGATTCTTCCCCTATTTTGTAATTTGTGAACACTTATATTGATGCAGGAGCATCTACTGGTGTAAGGGCAATCTTGCATCACCCAAAAAAAGATGTGTTTCAAAATTGTTGATGTTCTTTCTATTTATTTTTAAAATTTGTGGTTCTGGTTCCATAATCACTTGAATAATGATGTAGAACTTTTAGTTTTTCTAAACTGCTAAAAATAGTAACCTGCTATTTTTAGAAAGTTTGCATTTGGGCACGGATTGAAGTGAAAATTTACAGGAAGTTACATAACAGAAATATAAGACCTTTGGTGAAGGAATCACACAAAGATCATTTACGAGCTAAAAGATATTAAAGTTTCCATTTCTTGAAAAATGCCTAAAAATTATTCAAACTTAGGTTTGAGGCACTAAACAGCCCCGTACGGGCCCGAAAATGGCCAGAACTGGCAGCGCTAGTTCTTAGTGCGTAAAGCACTCCGTGAGCTTTCTAATGCATAAAACGGTTCGTCAATCGAACACCCAGATCAAAAGTTATGGCTCCCGGAAGTTGACCTATTTTTGGAGGGAGATGCAAATTTTGAAATTAGGTTGTTGGCTGCCAAAAAGGCTATTAATAGCCATTTTTGGGAACCCTGAGCAGTAGTAGAGTCAAGGGGGCAAGTGTGGAGTCAAGAATAGGTGGGAAAACAACAACCCTAGCTGATTTGGGGTTACAAAAGGCAGGCGATTCTAGAGTCTTGTGACAGGAAGCTGTAATGTGTTGCAGCCTGCGGAGGGTTGATTCCTCTTATTGTATTTGAGCTTCTGTAATGTAACAAGTTGTCCAAATCAATAAAGAAAGTTCTATTTTCTATGTCCAATTTCTGTTGTTGTGTGTTTTATGATTTACCCCCTTCATCAAGTGGTATCAGAGCAAGGGTTCCTAAGTGTGTAGACAGATCGCCGATTGTGAGGTAGTTTGCATCAGGACCTGAGGTTGTGGGTTTGCTGTGGAGATCAAGATGCCTCCACGAAAAAATCGTATTGGGAGGAATGCTTTGACTAAAGAGGGTTTTAGAGCCCTACAAAAGCAAATTGATGCATTACAAGAGGAGCTGCGAAGAGGGTTTGATCTGAGAACAAGAGAAGAAAGCGAAGATGAAGCTGAAGAAGAGTTATCCGAGGAAGAACAAGAAGCTGGAGGAGATTCTGAAGAAGTTAGGTTGTTGAGGGCCATTTCAAAGATTGGAAAGAGGCCCAAGATTGAAGTTTCTACATATTCTGGAGATTTAAATCTGGAACAACTTATTGATTGGATCAATGACATGGAGGAGTATTTTGAGTATGAAGATGTGAAAGACCCAAATCAAGTCAAGTTTGCAAAAACAAAATTGAAGGGCCATGCCAGTATTTGGTGGAAGGAGGTCCAGTTAGAGAGGAATAGAAGAGGAAAAGGAAAGATCACCAGATGGGATCGAATGGTGGAGAAACTGAAGAAGCAGTTCATTCCTATGGACTATGAGATGGAGTTGCTGAAGAAGCTGCAAGGACTAAAGCAAGGTAACAAGTCTGTTAAGGAGTATACAGAAGAGTTTTATAAAATTACTATCAGGACAGGTCATGCAGAGCCCAACAAGGAGAAGGTAGCTTTTTACATTAATGGGTTAAGGCTGAGTATTCAAGAGGAGCTGAGCCTAGTCAGAATGACCACCATAGAAGATGCATACCAGTTTTCCCTAAAGGTGGAGGAGAAGCTGAATAAAAGATTTGACAGCAAGCAAATGGGAAGAGGTCAAGGCAGAAGGACTGGTGGAAGACCCTATGGGGGGTGAAATGAAGATTCAAAGAAAAGTGAAGAAGCTGGCACCAGTCGAAATCAGAGAGGAGATAATACCTACTGCCCTTGTGACTAGAACAATGGTGAGCAAAGAGGAAGAGGAAGAGGCCGACCTGGGCAAGGACCTGGAAGAGGAGGTTTCAGAGGAATTTGTTTCCAATGTGGAGAAGAAGGACATCGAGCATACGAGTGTCCACAACAACAAGGAAGGACAAATAGAAGCCCTCAAGGTAATGCACGAGTTGCACATGTCGATGAAAATGCACAATCTGAGCGCTCTGAAGATGCTGAAAGGGGAGAAACCCTAGTTGTCAGAAGAACCTTGTTGAATGAGGAGAAATAACCAAATTAGAGGAAGAGTTTATTCCGCACAAGGTGCAAATGTGAAGGTAAGTGTTGTGATATTATTATTGACAATGGAAGTACTGACAATCTTGTTTCAGAGGAGATGGTTGACAAGTTCAAGCTAACAAGAAGAAAGCATCCACATCCATATCAGATTGCATGGTTGCAGAAGGACCACAGAGCTTTGGTCAATCAATAGTTTTTAGTGAAGTTCAAGATTGGAGACTACCATGATGAGGTGTTGTGTGATATCATACCAATGGATGCATGTCATATGTTGTTGGGGAGGCCGTGGCAGTATGATAGGAGTGCTGTCCATGATGGCCGTGCAAACACATATTCCCTAACAAAGGATGGAGTTCGTCACAAGTTGAAGCCCTTGAAGGAGGTGGAAGAAAATGTATGTAGTACTGTAGAATTTGCTTGGTAGATGGTAGAAAATTTTTGGAGGGTATGAAGCATGAGCGTCATTGCTATGCATTGATTCCTAAGATTAGTCAAGAGAAATGTGAAGATGTACCAGCTGAAGTCTTAGAGATGTTGGAAGAATTTCAAGATATTGTCTCTGATAATGTACTAGAAGGTTTACCACCAATAAGGAAAATAAGTCATCAAATGGATTTGATACCAGGTGCTAGTTTGCCGAATAAGGCAACCCACAGAATGACCCCTGTAGAGAATGAAAAGCTAAATAGACAAGTTCAGGAGTTGTTGAGGAAGGGATTGATAAGGGAGAGCCTGAGTCAATGTGCGGTACCTGCAGTACTAGCACCAAAGAAGGATGGAGAATAGAGGATGTGTACAGACTCTCAAGCCATCAATAAGATAACGATCAAGTATAGATTTCCATTGCCAAGAATGGATGACATCATGGATTGTTTGAGTGGAGCCAAGTACTTCACGAAGATTGACCTGAAGAGTGGGTATCACCAAATCCGTATTAGAGAAGGAGATGAATAGAAGATAGCCTTTAAGACAAAGGAAGGTTTGTATGAGTGATTAGTCATTGCATTTGGGCTAACCAATGCACCGAGCACATTTATGCGGTTCATGAATGAGGTACTAAAAGAATTTTTGGGAAGTTTTGTTATTATTTATTTGGATGATATTTTAATTTTTAGTAAGACATGGAATGAGCATCTGATGCATATCAAAAGAGTTCTAGAGAAGCTGAGGGAGGAGAAGTTGCTGATTAATCTGAATAAATGTAGTTTTGTAAAGGAGTTGGTATACCTGGGATTTGTTGTCTTAGAGAAAGGTCTTAAGATGGACCCAAAAAAAGTAAGGGCTATCATTGAATGGCCTACGCCAAGGAGTGCAACGGAGGTAAGATCTTTTCATGGTTTGGCAAGTTTTTAAAGAAAGTTTATCAAGAATTTCAGTAGCATTTGTGCACCCCTAACTGAGACAATGAGAGGGGATAGAAAAGAGTTTAGATGGAGTAAAGGAGCAGACAAGAGCTTTGATACATTGAAGCAGAAAGTCGTAGAACAACCTGTTTTGGCACTTCCATATTTCAATAAGGTATTTTCAAGTAGATTGTGATGCTAGTGGTAGTGGTATAGGAGTTGTTTTGAGCCAAGAAGGTAAGCCCATTGCCTATTTTAGTGAGAAGTTTAATGATGCCAAGAAAAGGTATTATGTTTATCATCAGGAATTTTATGCAATAGTTCAGGCTTTGAAGAAATGGAGACATTATTTGTTGCCAAAAGAGTTTGTTTTATATACTGATCATCAGGCTTTGTAGTATCTTAATAGTCAAGGAAAGTTGAACCAAAGGCATTTAAAATGGGTTGAGTTTTTGCAGAGCTATACTTTTGTTTTGAAGCACAGGAGTGGGAAGTCCAACAGAGTTGCCGATGCCTTGAGCAGAAAGCAAAATTTGTTGATAGAAATGAAGATAGAGGTTGTTGGGTTCGATGAGCTCAAAAGTTTGTATCTTGAAGATCCAGATTTTGCAGAGGCCTGGAAAGCTTGTTTGGAACCTGTTACTTTGGACAAGACAAAATGGTTGGATTTCATAATCCAAGATGGCATGTTGTTTAGAGGAAGTCAATTGTGCATTCCAAGGAGTTCCATGAGAGAGAACCTGATTAAGGAGAAGCATAGTGGAGGATTGGTTGGACACTTTGGTCAAGATAAGACCATTGCTATTGTTGGTGAAAATTATTATTGGCCACAGTTGCAGCAAGATGTGAGGAAATTTGTGCAAAGTTGCAGAGTATGTCAGATGGCAAAAGGAACAAGTCAGAACACAGGCTATATCAGCCATTACCTGTACCAGAGAAGCCATGGGATGATATCAGTATGGATTTTGTTCTTGGTTTACCAAGGAAACAGAGAGGACATGATTCTATTTTTGTGGTGGTGGACAAATTCTCGAAGATGGCACATTTTATTCCTTGTAGGAAAACTAATGATGTTGTTCATATTGTTGAATTATTTTTCAGAGAGGTGGTGAGATTACACGGTCTACCAAAGAGCATAGTTTCATATCAAGATACCAAGTTTGTTGGTTATTTTTGGAGGACATTATGGAAGAAGTTGAAGACAGATTTGAAGTTTAGTTCTGCACACCACCCACAGACTGATGGACAGACCGAAGTGGTGAATAGGAGTTTTGGTAACCTGTTACGATGCTTAGTAGGAGATAAGCCCAAGGGATGGGATTTGATTTTACCATAGGAAGAATTTTCTTACAATAATTCTATCAATAGGAGTACTGGTAAATCACCATTCCAGATTGTATATGGAAATACTCCAAGAAATTCTTCAAAGTTAAGGAATCTGGACAAAGGAGAAAAGACAAGTGCCGAGGCTGAAGACTTTGCAGAACATCTGAAGAATTTACATGAAGAGGTGAGAAAGCACATTAATAAGATGAATATTTAGTATAAGGCTAAGGCATATCAGAAAAGGAGGTATAAGGAGTACCAAGTAGGAAATGAAGTCATGGTTCACTTGAGAAAAGAAAGGTTCCCAATTGGAACATACAATAAGTTGAAAATGAAGAAATTTGGACCGTGTAGAATCCTGAAGAAGCATGATTCAGGAAATACATATGAGGTAGAGCTTCCGAGTGGGATTAATATTTTCCCTGTGTTCAACATTGCTGATTTAACAAAATATCATGAGGGTGGCACAGAGGATGGGACAATAGAAGAACAGTGGAGTATTCTAGCATCTACTTCAACGGAGGAGATAGAAGAGATCTTGGATAGTCGTGTGGGAAGGAGTACTCAGAATAGGCAATATGAAGAATATTTGGTGAAATGGAAAGGAAGACCTGTTGAAGATTTTTCTTGGTTGTCTAAGGCAGAAGTTGACCGTCTGGGTTTTCCTCACACAAACACCTGAGACATGACAGGGTCACTTCTCAAATTACCCTGGGTGTCTGATGCAGGAGCATCCAGTGCTGTAAGGGCAATCTTGCATCACCCAAAAAAAGATGTGTTTCAAAATTGTTGATGTTCTTTCCATTTCTTTTCAAAATTTGTGGTTTTGGTTCCATAATCACTTGAATAATGATGTAGAACTTTCAGTTTTTCTAAACTGCTAAAAATAGTAACCTACTATTTTTAGAAAGTTTGCATTTGGGCACGGATTGAAGTGAAAATTTACAAGAAGTTACATAACAGAAATATAAGACCTTTAGCGAAGGAATCACACAAAGATCATTTGTGAACTGAAAGATATTAAAATTTCTGTTTCTCGAAAAATGCCTGAAAATTATTCAAACTCAGGTTTGAGGCACTAAGCGGCCCTGTACGGGCCTAAAAATGGCCAAAACTGGTAGAGTGAGTTCTTAACATGTAGAGTACTCCACGAGCTTTCTGACACATAAAACAGTTCGTCAATCGGACCCCTGGATCAAAAGTTATGGCTCTCGAAAGTTGACCTATTTTTGGAGGCAGATGCAAATTTTGAAATTGGGTTGTTGGCCGCCAAAAAGGCTATTAATAACCATTTTTGGGAACCCTGGGCAGTAGTAGAGTTAAGGGGGCAAGTGTGGAGTCAAGAATAGGCGGGAAAACAACAACCCTAGCTGATTTGGGGTTATAGAAGGCAGGCGATTCTAGAGTCTTGTGACAGGAAGCTGTAATGTGTTGCAACCTATGGAGGGTTGATTCCTCTTATTGTATTTGAGCTTCTGTAATGTAACAAGTTGTCCAAATCAATAAAGAAAGTTATATTTTATGTGTACAATTTCTGTTGTTGTGTGTTTTATGATTTACCCCCTTCATCATATATATTTGATTCTTTTTCCTGGCTGAAGATATGGAATGTGGTTATTGCTTGGAAGGAGTTCCCTTTCACATCGTGGTGTAGGTATGATTTAAAGATTGTTTTGTTATGTAGTAGACATCATATAATATTCCCATCAGCATTTGTCCCATTAAATCAAAAGGTTTCCTATCTAATGATATTTTCATGAGAAGCCTGGTTTATTTGTCTAATATGTCTGTTTTGATCTGTGTCCATTAGAGACAGGGGTATTAATTTGGTTACATAACCCTTGAAGAGTTGTTCTTCTTCTTTCTTAGGCAATTTACACCTTACTGCAACTCGGCCTTGTAAGTGCTCAACTCCATTCACTTTAGTAATGATCTGATCATAATGCATACAGAGAATCTTAGATTGATCTCCAAGTGTAGTAGAATTTGTAGAGGGAAAGTGAACCAGCATGAGCACTTCATCAGGAAGTAGAACAATGTCCTAAATATAAATTGCTTCTTCCTTAAGTAATATCAATGATTTGCTTTCTTTTGATTCTTCCAGCCCCTGCAATTCCTCTGTTACAACCAATCTCTCTTGGCTTGCATGCAAAACAAAAGATGAAATATTTTCTTGCTTTGGAATCTGCCATGAATGCAATATAAATGGTTGAAATGAGAATCATGAGTGTATACCAGTTTATTCTTAATATTACAAGAACAATTAGAAGATAACAAGAACAAACCTTGAAAAACCTGATTGAGAGTGTTAACAACAAGGGTGAAAAATAGAACCAGAGAGATAATGGCACTGCAAAGCCTCATACAGTGCTTCTTTAATTCTGATGTTGCAAACACTTTCTTAGTGTATGAAACTTCCTTGTTCCACCCTTCATCTTCTTCTTCTTCCTTGGTGCTGCTACATCTATACCTGAACAACATGCCTAATAATAGAAATAATCCCTCAGCTTCTCTTCTCCTTTTGATCTGTGAATCAACTCTAAAAAAAATTGGATTCAGAGAGGAATGATTCGTGATACCAATATAGAAGATCCAAGTTGCCTTGCTTTTTCTTCTACAAAAGAGTTGAGATTGTCCATACAAGGGTTGATGAATTGTAACAACCGTACAAGAAAAAGAAAAATCACATAACGTTCAGAAAACAAGGAAAGAATTATATATGTAGAGGGCAACTGGTTACCCTCCTCTTTCATTCTCAAAATAACAAAATAGTATTTTTTAGGCCTTCTATATTTGATGTTATGTGATGTTCTTATAGGACTGGCATTTTCCATTGCTCACTTATATCAACATCTAAATTTTTTTTGAACCTTGGCAGGATGTTGGCAAAATCACAATGACATTCAAAGGGCATTCAAATTATTTGCATTGTATTGTTGCTCGCCCATCACAAAACCAAGTTTATATTTTAATGGAATACTACACTTAATGAATGAGGAAATCTGTTATGGTACTATAACTGCACATAATATCATTTTCTTGAATTTTACAATGTTAATTAAGAAATTTCTTAAATTTCCTTTTCTAATTGTGCTCACCAATTTCACTTTGAAGTTTTGAAATTAATGGATTTTAGGAGGATGCCATTTATATGAAGCTAAAGGGTTGCATTATATATGAAACTTTCAGCCATAACCATGCAATTTTTTAATTTCGTGAAATTACCATACACAATAAGGTTGAATTTGGAAAGAACCATCAATCCAAACAAAAAATGTATTTTCTCTGCACCTATTTGAAGAACCCAAGTTTTCAAATTTTTACCTCCTTGTGTCATAATCTCAAGTCTATAACAGAGTAGCTAGTGCAGGGCACCTAGCAAGTTCATGATTCTAGCCATTTTTCCTAGTCAAGATAGTTTGTTCCTTAGTCAAATTTTGGTGTAATGGTCTCATTAATAAGAGACATAGTGGATTTTGTTTTCATAATATTGTAATAAAGCCATTTCATGGCATAATCATGTAGTGGGAGTCTAAATTAAGAGTTTCTAGTTATGGGTCTTAAGTCCTATGTTGAGTGGACTGGCTATTTTTAGGTACAGTGGCTTTAATGCCTAGTTTTATGGCTTTTCCACGATGGGGACAGCAGAAAATCATGTTTTTCTACCTTTTTCATATAGTAATACATTGAAATATGCATGTTGTGGTCGAGGAGGAGATTTTTGAAGAGTGTTTTATGAAGAAAATATAACAAAGAACGGTCATATTTCTACTTTTTCACTGTCTTTCTTTTTTTTTCTACCCAAGATCATACTTTGTTGTAGTTTCATGAGTACATACGTGCAAATGGAATAGGTATTTTCCTTATATTTCTTGAGAATGTATTTTAAATCACTTTTAGAGAAGTTTTGTGAAGAGAATAAACGTTTACCAATCATTTTCTAAGTTTTTTACTGATTTCTTTAACTTTCAGCCCCTTGTACTCATCCGTACAGTGCAGTCAAGGGCACAAACTTATCAAATGTTGCAGGGCATTGTATTAACTCTCTTTTGAGTGTATCTAGGAGGAATTTCATCAGAGTTTAGGGATTTGGTAAGCATTTTCTTGAAATCTACCCTAAAACCCTAGTATTGTGAGGGTTTGGAGAGAACAATGGGTTTTAGACCCATCTCACCTACATTAACTCACTAGACTAGGTGGAATGATGGAATTTAGGATGTTTTTAACTAATTTTTGTGTTGCAGAAGCAGGGCATGGCTGGAGTGAGTTTATTTGTGCAATCTAGACCCAATATCTTTATGTATTGGGCATTTGTAAGCTTGGAGAGTGAGAGTTCAAGTGGGACAATGGCTTGGGTTGACCCAAGAAGCCCAAAATCTGTGTAGACAAACCTTTTCTAGCATGATCAATACTTTGGAGTAGAGTGCAAAGGCTAAGAACAAGTTTGGAGCCATTGTGGTGTGTGGAAGAGGCCTAATTAGGCCTGTTGCAGTAGGGACAACCCTATTTTGAGGTTTATGTTCCGGACCTCCTAGTGCATGTTTGGTATGTTAAAGAGCTTGATAATGGGTACTCAAAAAGCCCTTAACAGTCTAGTTTGGAGGTCAGCATCTTAGGTTATTGCTTGACAGTCCCTTTTTGAGGGCTACAAGGAAGTTGGGGCAGTTGTGAAGGAAGTAGTATAAGGGGTTGTCCCCTAAGCATTTTGATGGTTTTGTGAGCATAGACCAATCAAACATAGGTGTTCTAGGGTCCCTAGAGGGTTAGGGAAAGAGCCTAGGTGTATGAACCCAAAGATGGTGTTGTTGTCTAGTTTTGGAACCATGAAAAATGAGAGCACAATCATGTCTAGAAAGAAGACTAAAGGAGCAACTAGGTCCATAAGGGCCTAAAAGTCTTGTTTGCCCTATCATCCCCTACATCCTTTTCCTCTGAGTAGTGGATTGTGACCCCTTAGTGGCGTTGGATCTGCATCAAAGTGGTATCAGAGCACAGTTAGTAGATCGGTTGTGATTGTGAAGTGTTAAGTTGAAGAGGAAGTTTGTCAAGATACCTCCAAGAGGGAGAAACATGGCTCAAGAGATGAATGAGCTGAAGGAGAAACATGCTAGAGAGTTGATGTGGCTAAAGGAAAGAATGGCTACCCTAGAACAAAATCAGAGAAGAGGAGTGGCTCTAGGTGATGAGAATGAATCTAAGGAAGAAGAAGAAGCTGAGTATGAAGATGTGGAAGAAGAGTTAGACCCTAAGGATCAGAGGATGGAAAAGTTGCTAAGGGCAGTAAAAGAAGACAAGCACAAGATAAAGATAGATGTGCCAAAGTATAGGGGGAGCCTTAATGTTGAAGAGTTGCTAGATTAGATTGTAGCATTGGACAATCACTTTGAGTGTGAAGAAGTTCCTGAGGAGCAGAAAGTGAAGATTGCAAAGACCAAGCTGATAGGTCATGCTTTTTTATGGTGGGATTATCAATAAATAGAGAGGAGAAAGCAAGGAAAGACAAAGATTGTTTCATGGGACAAGATGGTAGCCAAGATAAAAGGTAAGTTCTTGCCTAAAGATTATGAAGTTCAAATGTTTAAGAAGCTTCAAAGTTTAAGACAAAAGGAAATGGATGTTAAGTCATATACTGGAGAGTTTTATAAGCTAAGTATAAGGTCTAGTCACAATGAAAGTGAAGTGCAAAAAGTTGCTAGATATATTGGTGGTTTGAGGTTTAACATGCAGGATGAACTAGTGTTGACAAATCCAAGGAGTGTTGAAGACGGTTATCAAATGGTAGTGAGAGTGGAAGAAAAACTAAAAAGGAGACAGGATAAGACAACTAGAGGTAGAGGCAACACCTCTAGAGGCATAGGATCTTTTACAAATGCAAAACAAGTCAATGAGAGTCAAGAAAAGGTAAGCAAAGGACAAGGACAAATTGCAGATTTCAAAGGCAGAGGTACTAGAGGCAGATTTGGTGGTGGAAGGAGTGCCAACACCTTTATAGGTAAGTGTTACAATTGCCAAGAGTTTGGGCACCCAGCATACAAGTGTCCTGAGAAGCAAAATTTTACAAGTGATGGTGAAAGGAAGAATGAGAGGAGGACTCAGTTAGTCCAAGAAGAAGAATGTGGTGGTTCTATTCCCACTAGTTGTGTTGGTGAGATAAAAGAAACATTGATGCTGAGAGAAAGAGCACTATTGAAGACCTCTAAGGAGAAGGAGCTGATTTAGAGGAAAGCACTGTTTAGGACAACTTGCAAGTGCAAAGACAAGGTATGTAAAGTGGTAGTGGATTCAGGGTGTACTGACAATATGGTGTCTAGTGAAATGGTAGACAAACTGAAATTGCAAAGAGTACCTAGGGACACACCTTACAAAGTCTCTTGGGTAAGTGATAATCAATCCATATTGTCAGTACACCCTGAATCCACTACCACTTTACATACCTTGTCTTTGCACTTGCAAGTTGTCCTAAACAGTGCTTTCCTTGTCCTAAACAGTGCACTGTTTAGGACAACTTGCAAGCGCAAAGACAAGGTATGTAAAGTGGTAGTGGATTCAGGGTGTACTGACAATATGGTGTCTAGTGAAATGGTAGACAAACTGAAATTGCAAAGAGTACCTAGGGACACACCTTACAAAGTCTCTTGGGTAAGTGATAATCAATCCATTTTGGTAACTAAGCAAGCATTAGTAGAGTTCAAGATTGGAGCATATGAGGATAGGATACTTTGTGACATTTTACCCATGGATTGTTGTCATATGATACTTGGAAGACCCTGGTAGTTTGATAGGTCTATAATTTATGATGGAAAAGCTAACACCTACACCATAAGGAAGGATGAGAAGACTTTTATGTTGATTTCATTGTAGGAAGAAGTCAAGGAGCAGTCAAGGACATCAAAGATGATACTGTTTGGTAAAAAGGAGCCAGTGAGGCTTGAGGAGAGTGGAAACAAGGAGTATGCAGCCTTTTCAAGGCATAAAGTTATTGAGACAACATATGAGAAGAGTGAAGATGATTTGCAGACAGTTGTGAAGAGGAATGTCTTCATGTGGAAGAGGGAAGTAGATGAGAAGGTGTCTTGGTCTAAGATAGAGAAGTGTAAGAGTGAGAAGCTTGAAATGCATGAAGTGATTATGGTTGGGACAGTCAAGTGTCCTATAAAGAGGTAGTTGGATAATGTGAGGATAGAGATTTCTAAAGGTAATAGGACAAAGAACAAGCTGATGATAGGTCTGACAAAGGTTGAAAAAGGTAATGGTGCAGTGGACAGTGGAAAGAATGGAGACAAAAAAGAGCATGAGGCAAGAAGCTGAGAGGGTAGTGTTGACAGTTGATAGAAGGTTGAAAACAGAGCTAAAAGAGAGTGAGGTAGCAGAGTTTGTTGATAAGAAAGTGGAGAAACACCCCACAAGACAGAGTGTACAAGAAACAAATGTGTGAAGGACATTGCACTTGTTGAAGGCAAGCATGCAAGTCAAAGATGTGAAGAGCTCAAAGGTGGACAAGCTACAAGACCAAGCTGAAGATGAAAGAATCAATACAGATCCAGAGCACAAGATTTCCAAGAGACTTGGAAACATTACGAGCCTAGGTGTATGGTGCAGGGCACCTAGCAAGTTCATGATTCTAGCCATTTTTCCTAGTCAAGATAGTTTGGTCCTTAGTCAAATTTTGGTGTAATGGTCTCATTAATAAGAGACAGTGGATTTTGTTTTCATAATATTGTAATAAATCCATTTCATGGCATAATCATGTAGTGGGAGTCTAAATTAAGAGTTTCTAGTTATGGGTCTTAAGTCCTATGTTGAGTGGACTAGCTATTTTTAGGTGCAGTGGCTTTAATGCCTAGTTTTATGGATTTTCCATGATGGGGACAGAACAAAATCATGGTTTTCTACCTTTTTCATATAGTAATACATTGAAATATGTATGTTGTGGTCAAGGAGGAGATTTTTGAAGAGAGTTTTATGAAGAAAATATAACAAAGAACAATCATATTTCTGCTTTTTCACTGTCTTTCTTTTTTTTTCCTACCCAAGATCATACTTTGCCGTACTGTCATGAGTACATATGTGCAAATGGAATAGGTCTCTACCTTATCTTTCTTGAGAATGCATTTTGAATCACTTTTAGAGAAGTTTTTGTGAAGAGAATAAATGTTTGCCAGTCATTTTCTAAGTTTTTTACTGTTTTCTTTAACTTTTAGCCCCTTGTACTCGCCCATACAGTGCAGTCAAGGGCACAAACTTATGAAATGTTGTAGGTCATTGTATTAACTCATTTTTGAGTGTATCTAGGAGGAATTTCATTAGAGTTTAGGGAATTGGTAAGCATTTTTCTGAAAGCTACCCTAAAACCCTAGGATTGTGAGGGTTTGGAGAGAACGATGGGTTTTAGACCCATTTCACCTGCATTAACTCAATAAACTAGGTGGAATGAAGGAATTTAGGATGTTTTTAACTAAGTTTTATGTTGCAAAAGTAGGGCATGGTTGGAGTGAGTTTATTTGTGCAATCTAGACCCAATATCTTCATGTATTGGGCATTTGTAAGCTTGGAGAGTGAGAGTTCAAGTGCGACAGTGGCTTGGGTTGACCCAAGAAGCCCAAAATATGTGTAGACAAACCTTTTCTAGCATGATCAATACTTTGGAGCAGAGTGCAAAGGCTGAGAACAAGTTTGGAGCCATTGTGGTATGTGGAAGAGGCCTAATTAGGCTTATTGTAGTAGGGGACAACCCTGTTTTGAGGTTTATGGTCCAAAGGACCTCCTAGCGCATGTTTGGTATGTTAAATATCTTGATAATGGGTACTCAAAAATCCCTTAACAGTCTGGTTTGGAGGTCAACATCTCAAGTTATTGCTTGACAGTCCCTTTTTGAGGGCTACAAGGAAGTTGTGACAGTTGTGAAGGAAGTGGTATAAGGGGTTGTCCCCTGAGCATTTTGATAGTTTTGTGAGCATAGACCAGTCAAACATTGGTGGTCTAGTGTCCCTAGAGGGTTAGGGAAATATCCTAGGTGTATGAACCCAAAGATGGTGTTGTTGTCTAGTTTTGGAACCATGAAAAATGAGAGGACAATCATGTCTAGAAAGAAGACCAATGGAGCAGCTAGGTCCATAAGGGCCTAAAAGTCTTGTTTGCCCTACCATCCCTTGCATCCTCCGATTGTGACCCCTTAGTGGTGTTGGCTCTGCATCAGTAGCATGGCATGGTTCTTCATGTAAAAGGACACATATTCTGTTATCTTTATTGTGAATGTCTATCATTATATGAGTGAATAAGTGTTGTGTTATGAGTCATTTTATGTAACCCCTAACATTAAGGGAGGATATCAACATAATTAATGTTAGTGGTTGTGAGGTTAGAAAATTAGATAAAATAAATAAATATGAGTGATTGTATACAGTACATTTAGAAATGTTATATATATATATAGCAGCCATGTGTATTTTGTTTATTTTCTCTAATAATTCTTAGTGCAGTATTTGCTTGTTTTCTACTTCATTATGACATGGACTTTCCAAGCTTTGTGCTGAGTGCCAATTGCACCATGCCATGTGTAATTAAAAAAATATATATGGTTAATTTTTATTTTCTCTAAATGTATGAAATTCACAAAATTTTTTTGAAATTATGTTGTTTGTACTACTGGGTATATGAGGGTTGCAATGTATGATTATGTTTATGTGAATATGTTGTTAAATTGTTTGTTTTGGTAGATTGATCGTTGCTTGAACTACAGTTAACTACTTTATCAATAATATCATCAATAACCTATTAATATATAATATTAATTAAATGATGTAAGAACATGACATGATACATTACTATTATCATAGTATTAATTTACTATTATTAATATAATATTATTCATTGAAATTATATTAATCATATATCATCATAATTTAATGCATTAATTAATATTATAATTTGAATATTGGCAAGAATATAACTTTAACATTAACATAATTTTATAATTATATCATCAAGTTGAATGTATATTATCATTTAAGGTGTATGTTATCAATATTTACTATAACATAATTAATCATAGCTTTTGACAAATCCAATTATCAAACCATATTTTCAATATGGCAAGAGGACACGTCACTTTCTTGAATAGTCCCTTTTTCAAATCCTTTTCAAAGAATTTTACAAAAATTAGTAGATAAAATGTCTATTCTTTTATGCGGAAAGCGTTCCCTCAGCAAAGTGAATGAGCTGACATTGGGGATCAACGGTACAAAATCTACGAGAAGCAAGCAAGACAATTGAAACCATCCTTTCTATCTATTATCTTCATTATATCTCTCTGATACATTTTTTGAAGACAATCTTCCTAAGTTCTTAGGGCTTGAACCACAATCTACATATTTCTTGTTTCTAGTGTTCATCTGTGGCTTCCTCCTGAAGGAGTAGAGATCATTTTATTTTTCTTCCTCTTATCCGTGGCATGTTGGCTATCAGCCTTAATGGGTTCCTGATACAGAGAGTTTACAATATCAAGAAACAATGCTCCTTTTGATTCTACAACCCTACTCTACTGTCTCTTCAATAGGGTTTCAACCTATACCCTATTTTCTACAAGCCTAGTTCACTAGGCTTAAACCCTCAACAAGACTTAATGGGTATTTGTATGGAAAATTCTTTCTTGGTGCTTCCTAGCCTTTCCTAACTCTTCAACACACTTATATAGGTCTTACCAATCCCTAACTTTCTGTGGTGGATTCAAGAAAGTGGCTTTTCCTTAAACCCTCATTATTCCTAGGGTTTATGACAATCTTGTGGGACAGCAATACACACAGTCCTCGATGTCTCCATCACACAGGGGTTTCAGAAAGTTTCCTTTGGTAGACACTTAAACAACAGTCTAAATAAGACTTTCACCAAGTTTCAGCAATTTCCACTAGCTAAAATAAAATTATGAATTTTCTTTGCTTGCTGGAAACCCTAGTTCTGCTACAAGGCTGCTAACATTATTTTGCTTGATTCTCACTCAAAACACAATGAAATCACACCAAACCAATTGCATTGGATTCTTTAAAAAAAACTCTAACTTTGCATCCACTCACATATCTACCATTTATCTATACCAGGCTGTACAAGACTATTTTCTCACTATTTTTTGTAGAAAATTGTCAAAAATTACAATGAAAACAAGGTATTTCATGAAAAACTCCTGTTGTAACTTCTTGGAGCGTACCTTTCATTCATTCCATTTGAATTATGATCAAAAAATAGTTACAATTCAAGCATATGTCTTTTCCTTCCAAAAACCTAATGTCATAATGTCCTTTTTTGCCCTTAAACTTACAAAATATGCACTTTTTACCACCTAGAACTAACAAAAACATGAACAAAGACCCTGCATGGTCTTCCATGGTCTTCTAAGACCTTATTAGGCTCAAAAAACCAAAACCTATAGCTAAGGAACAAACCCCAACCTTTTACAATCCAAAAAGGACCTAGAAAATTCAATTTTGCATTTTGGCGGGAAAAACAAAATTTGAATTTCTAGGACTTCCTAAGAACTCTAAACCATTGGAAATGATCCCAATGGACTCTAATTGACCTTCAAACACTAATTCAAGAATATTGACATCAAAATGACCTCAAAACACCAACTAGACATCAAAATGACCTTACAAACATGAAAAGAGTGATGCTCCTGCATCATATTCCCAAGGGAAAGAAAATGAAAGTCAGGGTCCACCTGGGAGGAGGTCTACTACAATGCTCCCATGCTTGATGATGTCAACTTCAGTCATCCATGTGGCATCCTCATATGGTAACCCCTTCCACTTGATCAAATACTAAAATTATTGCTTGCCTCGAGTCTTTTTGCTCTCCTTAGTGTCAAGAATACACTCTAACTCAATTGATTTGGCATGTGGTAGGTCCTCTAGCCAATCAACATCTGACATTGACTATATACCTACTCCTTCATCAGCATTTTCATCTCCTTTATAATGGTATAAGTTGGCAACATCAAAAATTTGTGATATGCCTACTCCACTAGGCAATGCAATCTCATAGGCATTATTGGCAAACTTCTTAACAATCCTACAAGGACCTATCTTCTTCATCTTCAAATTAGTATACTCACCTTTGGGAAACCTTTTCTTCCTGAGATGTGCTAGGACAAGATCTCCAACCTTGAAACTAACCTCCCTTCTTTTCAAATCTTTCATTTGCTTGTACTTTTCCACACTAGTTTGGAGCTGTTGTTTCACTTGTTGATGTATCTCTTGCATGGCAATGGAAAATTTCTCACCCTCTACACTTTGCTTCTCCATACCATTGATATCTCTTAGTTCAAACACTACTCTTTGTTGCATGCCATAAACCACTTGAAATGGACTCTTGCCAATGCTCCTATTCATTGAGTCATTATAAGCAAATTCTGCTTCGGGTAACACAAGATCCCATAGTTTAGGATGATCCTTTGAAAGGCATCTTAGCAAGTTACCTAAGCTCCTATTGACCACCTCAGTTTGGCCATCAGTCTGAGGGTGGTAGGCTGATCTAAAACTAAGATTTGTACCAAGATTTCTCCATAATGTCCTCCAAAAGTGTCCTAGGAATTTGCTATCTCCATCAGAGACTATGCTCAATGGCAATCCATGAAGTCTAACAACCTCCTTGAAGAACAAACCTGCAACATATGAAGCATCACTTGTACTTTTGCAAGGAATGAAGTGAACCATCTTGGAAAACCTATTCACAACAACATAAATTGAATCAAAACTCTTTTGTGTCTTTGGCAAACCCATGACAAAGTCCATACTGATGGATTCCCAAGGCCTATTGGGAATGGGTAAAGGTTGGTATAGTCCTACATTAGTGCTGGTCCCTTTTGCTTTTTGACATATAGTACACCTTTCCACAAACTTTCTTACATCTGTTTGCATCCTTGGCCAAAAATAGTGCCTTCTCTGCTGCTCTAGTGTCTTATCAAGCCCAAAATAACCTGCCATACTCCCACAATACTTTTCTTTGATGATATTTTCCCTCATGGAACATTTTGGCACACAAAGTTGTGCTCCCTTAAATAACAAACCATCTTGGACAAGGTAATCTAACCACTTTTCTTTGTTAGTACTAATAGACTACTTGCAAACCTCATAGGCTTCTTTGAAATCCTCATCATCCTCACACATCTCCTTAAGTGCTTCAATCCCAACACTTTGTAACTGAATTTCTTGCACCATTAATGCCCTTCTGCTCAAGGCATCAGCCACCTTGTTACTCCGTCCCTTCTTGTGTTTGATTGTGAAAGTGAAGTTTTGTAGGTATTCAACCCACTTAATGTGCCTTTGACTAATTTTTTATTAGATGTTTATGAATTGAAGTACATGATTGTCTGTATAAATCACAAACTCCTTAGGTAAAAGGTAGTGTCTCCATTTTTTTAGTGATTGAATCATTGCATGCATTTCCAAGTCATATGAAGAGTACTTCTTTGCATCATTTGGTTTTTCACTAAAGTATGCTATTGGTTTGTTGTCTTGGCTCAAAATTGCCCCTATAGCATGTCCACTAGCATCATATTCTATTTGAAAGACTTTATTGAAGTCAGGTAAGGCCAAGATAGGTTGTTCTATCACTCTCTTTTTCAGATATTCAAAACTTTTATCAGCTTGCTCAGTCCACATAAAATTTATTTTCTTATCCCCTTTAATAGTGTCTATGATAGGTGCACATATATTACTAAAATTTTTGATAAATTTCCTATAAAAAGTTGCAAGACCATGGAAACTTCTTACCTCTGTGACTTATCTAGGTGTAGGTCACTCCAATATTGCTTTCACTTTGCTTGGATCCATCTTCAACATCCCTTTTGAAACCACAAAACCAAGGTACAATAGTTATGTCTTCGTGAATTCACATTGTTTAAGGTTGATCAGCAATTTTTCTTCTTGTAGTCTTCTCAACACCAAATTCAAATGATACAAATGCTCTTCTTTGTTAGAATTGAAAACCAATATGTCATCAAGATAGACAACTACAAACTTACCAATGTATGGCTTGAGGACCTCATTCATGAGCCTCATAAAAGTGCTAGGTGCATTTGATAAACCAAATAGCATAACAAGCCACTCATATAAGCCCTCATTTGTTTTGAACATTGTTTTGCATTCATCTCCTTGTCTGATCCTTATTTGATGGTATCCACTTTTGAGGTCTATCTTTGAGAAATAGCTTTCCCCACTTAAGTAATCCATTAAATCCTCTATTCTTGGAAGTGGAAACCTATATCTAATTGTGATCTTGTTTATTGCCCTGGAGTCAGTGCACATTCTCCACTCACCTCCTTTCTTAGGTGCCAAAACAATTGGAACTACGTAAGTGCTAAGACTCTCCCTGATTAACCCTTTGTTAAGCAACTCTTGTACTTGTTTTCTGATTTCTTCATTTTGTTGTGGTGTCATTTTGTAGGTTGCCTTGTTTGGTAGACTAGCCCCTAGTATGAAGTCTATATGATGATTGATATCTCTCATTGGAGACAAGGAGTTAGGAAGTTCATCCACAACTATGTCTGCATAATCCTTCATCGTGTCTTGAATCTCACATGGCAACTCATCAATTCTTGTTGTTGTTGTGACAGTCCTAGGTCCAACTAGCACTGCAAAACCTATCTCTTCTTCCTCCATTATCTTTAGAAATTATTTTTCACCCACTAACATTACACTTGAGCCAACCTTTTGGTCTTTATCTTCCTCTTTCAAAGGTGTTAAAGTATAGGTAACTCCATCCTTCTCCAAAACATAGACATTCTTTCTACCATCATGCATTGTTTTCCTATCATATTGCCATGGCCTACCAAATAATACATGGCACACATCCATAGGAATGATGTCACATAACACCTTGTCTTTGTACCTTCCTATTTGAAACTCTACCCAACATTGTTCATTGACTAGTACTTGTTGTCACTTATTCAACCATGAGACTTTGTATGGTGTAGTATGAGGTAATCTCTTCAAATTTAGTTTCTCTACCATCTCAACAACAACTACATTATCAGTACTACCACAATCTATAACAACTTGATAACACTTACCTTGGCACTTGCAAACAGTCCTGAATAATGACTTTCTTTGAGGTGGCTCCTTCTCCATTGGCACCTTGATCAATGCCCTTCTCATCAACAAGGATTGTCCTCTCTCTGGCTCTTCTAGTTGTGGTGAGGAGTTAACTCTCTCTTCATCTCCTCCTTGAGCAACTTGAGTTCTTCTTTCATTCCTAAAGGTGGTAGTTGATTGCTCTTCTGGGCACTCCCAAGCTTGATGACCTGCAAATTTGTTGCACTTGTAGCATTTACCTATGAAACCATTGAATCCTCCTCTTTATCCAAATCTGCCCTTGAAATTAGGCCTTCTTCCTCTAAAGCCTCCTCTTAGATTTGGTGCTTTTTCTTGGGAGGTGCTTAACTCACCTTGACTTCTTTGTGGTTGTTCTCTACCAGCATATGGACCTCTACCTCTGAAAGTCCTTCCTCTACCTCTATTCTATTTTTCTTGCTTCCTATTCAACTTCTCCTCAACCTTCAAAGCTAATTGATAGCACTGCTCAAGTGTCTTGGGCTTTGTAAGGCTCAACTCATCTTGTAAGCTATACTTCAATCCATTAAGGTATCTTGCAACCTTGTCAGTGTCATCCTCCATGTGTCCTAACCCGATACTCAACTTGTAAAACTCTTTAGTGTACTCTTTCACTCCCATATCCCTTTTTTAAGTTCTACAATTTCCTATACAACTAACTCATACAGTCACTAGGCATGAATTTGCCCTTCAACTTAGCAATCATCCTATCCCAAGAAGTAATCTTGGATTTGCCTTTCTTTCTCCTTTCTTCCTGAACATAATCCCACCATAGGGATGCATGACCTTTCAACTTGGTCCTGGCCAACTTTACTTGTTGCTCTTCAGGTACCTCCTCAAACTCAAAGTACTTGTCCAACTCCCCTATCCATTCAAGGAGTTCTTCACCATTCAAACTACCTACATACACTGGAAGTTCCATCTTCACCTTGGTTCCATCACCCTTGACTACCTTTAGCAATCTTCCCATCCTCAAATCATTAGCATCCCTCTCTTCTTGAGGTTCTTATTGTGGTGCTTCATTCACCACTTCATCTTGGTCACTCATATCTCCTATAACCACTCCTCTTCTTTGGTTAGCTTCCACTATAGTGAGTCTTTCATCCAAACTAACTCTCATTTCCCTCATTTCTCTGGAAAGGGCTTCTCCCAACTATGTGGCTATTCTCTCTGCCACCCTTTCAGTTGCATTGACTCTTGGAGGCATCTTTCACCTTTTCTTTGATTATCAACCATTTCTTAGCTTTCTTGGATTAACCTTCTCTAATACAAATAATTATGTAGAGAGTTTAAAATATCAAGAAACAATGTTCTTTTTTATTTCGATAATAGGGTTTCAACCTATACCCTATTTTCAACAAGCCCAGTTCACTAGGCTTAAACCCTCAACAAGACTTAATAGGTATTTCTATGGAAATTATTTCTTGGTGATTCCTATCCTTTCCTAACTCTTCAACACACTTCTATAGGTCTTACCAATCCCTAACTTGATATGGTAGATTCAAGAAAGTGGTTTTTCCTTAAACCCTCATTGTTCCTAGGGTTTATGACAGTCTTTTGGGACAGCAATACACATAGTCCTCGATATCTCCATCACACAAAGGTTTCATAAAGTTTCCTTTGGTAGACACTTAAACAATAGTCTGAAGAAGACTTTCACCTAGTTTCAGTAATTTCCACAAGCTAAAATAAAAGTTATGAATTTTCTTTGCTCGCTAGAAACCCTAGTTCTGCTACAGAGCTGCTAACACTGTTTTCCTTGTTTCTCACTCAAAACACAATGAAATCATGCAAAACAAATTGCATTAGATTCTTAAAACAAAACTATAACTTCCCATCCACTCATAGATCTTCCATTGATCCGTACTAGGCCGTATGTAAGACTATTTTCTTAGTGTTTTTGCATAAAATTGTCAAAAATTACAATGAAAACAACGTATTTCATGCAAAACTCCTGTTGTAACTTCTTGGAGTGTACCTTTCATTCATTCCATCTGAATTATGATCAAAAAATAGTTACAATTCAAGCATATGTCTTTTCCTTCCAAAAACCCAATGTCATAATGTCCTTTTTTGCCCTTAAACTTGCAAAATATGCACTTTTTACCACCTAGAACTAAAAAAAACATGAACAAAGACCCTAAAAGGTCTTCCATGGTCTTATAAGACCCTATTAGACTCAAAAAACCAAAACCTACAGCTTAGGAACAAACCCCAACCTTTTACAAGCCAAAAAGCACCTAGAAAATTCAAATTTGCATTTTTGCAGGAAAAGCAAAATTTGAATTTCTAGGACTTCCTAAGAACTCTAAACCATTGGAAATGATCCCACTGGACTCTAATTGACCTTCAAACACTAATTCAAGACTCTTGACATCAAAATTACCTGAAAACACCAACTAGACATCAAAATGACCTTACAAACATGAAAAGAGTGATGCTCATGCATCAGTTCCTACTTCCCAGCAAGTTCACCATTCAACTTTTTTGCTTCACTTACAGCTCCCTAATTGTAAAATCTAAAATTTGAATTCTAAGTCCTCCTAGGAGGGAATATCCTTTTTAGGAGAGACACAACTCTCTTGATCCTTCTGGGTTAAACAAATCATCCAAAGTATGTTCTACAGTCTCCAAAACTGTCCGGGATGGACTTTCCTTCTAAGGAGAGATTAAGTTCTCTAAAACCTTAGTAACCTTTGGATCTTGAAATGAAGGCTCTTCTACTGCAAAACTTATCACCATATTAGTATCATGTCATTCCCCTTTCTTAATAGGGTTATGTTGAGAAGAAGTCAGATCTGCCTCATTTTTAGTATCTAAGGCATTCTTCATCTCTTTATGGGGTTTTGATGCTTCATTCAAAAGATCTCCCTCCTTCATTTCCAAGTTTCCATTTGAACCTTTTTTCCTCCACACTTGTTATTTTCATTTAGATTTCTAGGTAGGACACTGCTTCACCCAATTCTCCATCTTCCTACGTTTGAAACAAGCAAAGGGAATGGACTCAAACTCCACATTTTTCTTCTAGATGCCAAGATTATAATTGATGGAGATTGTATAAGATAGGTTAGTGGATTGTTTAATGCATACACAAATCCTTGCAAAAACTAAACTACGTCTTGACACTATCATAGTATCAGTAGTTAAGAGTTGGACAAAAGCACTAGCAATACCTTTAAAAACTTCCTCACCCCAAAATTCCATAGGCAATCTTAATAGTCTCACCCACACCAGGGAAATGTTAAAAGAACTCTTCGTAGGATCAAACCTTGTATCCCATCTCTTCAAAGCCAAGGCTAACTTACTAATAAACCTGGCTAAGATGTTACACAGGTCCTCTTCACAAGCAAATGAAAAGGAGAAAAACCATTTTGGAATGACTACAATATCCATCTGACCTTTAGTCCTCCATTTCTTAAGAGCCCAAGCCCTTACCCCTTTAATATTGGGCCTTGGTCCCATGAACTTTCCAATCAATGTCATCTCCATCTTAGAAATGCCCTTATCCACTATGAAATCAGGGACAAAGATGGAAATCTCACCTAAACAAGGGTTAGAATCCACCATAATAGGAGGGGATGAACTTTCCCTTTGGGATTTTCCCCTAAAAGCAAATCCCAAAGAATAGGGTGTGTTTCCTTCATGAGTGAGTTCTTAAAACCCTCAGCCTGACCTCCTTCAATGTACTGACCAGATACCAGTGATCTTTGACCAATATCCTTGGTTCCTTCTCTATCTGCTTCCTTAGAAAGGCCCACCACATGGGATACCCCACCTAGGTCATGTGGTTTGTCTAGACTTTCTAACACCAAAACATCCAAGCCTTTTGTTGTACCACTAAAAATATGTCCTCTGTCAATAGGCCCACTAGTCTCGTGTCCTTCGTCAATTTCCCCACCCAATTCCCTACTCCTGTCTGTAGAACTATTGCTATTTCCCCTCCCACCATTCATAAATTCATCTGTCCTATTGCTTGCCATGGTCAAGGAGAAAATGTTACTTGAAGCTTATCTCAATCTATTGACCCTTCAAAGGGTGGAGAGTCAATGTTGGTGACAAAGTTTTACCTCAAGTTGTTGGCAATGCAACATCTTGGACAGGATGAACTCTTAACTATACAAACAAAGGACAAAAGTTATAATTATGGTGAGACATCTTCAATAATTTTAGATTGCTAATTTGAATTTATCTCAAAAAATATGTAATTTCAAAAAAATGGCACCTAATTTCAAGTCAGAATGAGAAAGTTATGGCTCTTAGAAGTTTTGGTGTGATATGCCTAAGTTAGTTGTTGTCTAGCTGACATTATGGGTAGGAAGACCCCTAGCCATCACCATGGAAACACCTAGATGCTAGGGGAGACCCAAAATAATCTTTGTGGTATCTCATGATTCTAGGAAGGTGAGATGATGAGGGGGGTAAATCATAAAACACACAACAACAGAAATTGCACATAGAAAATAGAACTTTCTTTATTGATTTGGACAACTTATCACATTACAAAAGCTCAAATACAATCAGAGGAATCAACCCTCCACAGGCTGCAACACATTACAATTTCCTATCACAAGACTCTGGAATCATCAGCCTTATGTAACACCAAATCAGCTAGGGTTTTTGTTTTCAAACCTATTCTTGACTCTACACTTTACCCCTTAACTCTACTACTGCCCAGGGTTCCCAAAAATGGTTATTAATAGCCTTTTTGGCAGCCAACAAACTAATTTTGAAATTTGCATCTCCCTCCAAAAATAGGTCAACTTCTGGGAGCCATAACTTTTTATCCGAGTGTCAGATTGATGAACTATTTTATGCGTCGGAAAGCTCGCGGAGTGCTCTACGTGCTAAGAACCCGCTTTATGTTTCGGCCATTTTCGGGCCCGTATGGGGCAGTTTAGTGCCTCAAACCTGAGTTTGAATAATTTTCAGGCATTTTTCAGGAAATGAAAACTTTAATATTTATTAGTTCGCAAATGATCTTTGTGTGATTCCTTTGCCAAAGGTCTTATTTTTCAGTTATAAAGCTTCCTGTAAATTTTCACTTCAATCCATGCCCAAATGCAAACTTTCTAAAAATAGCAGGTTACTATTTTTAGCAGTTTGGAAAAACTGAAAGTCCCACATCATTATTCAAGCGATTATGGAACCAGAACCACAAATTTTGAAAAGAAATGGAAAGAACATCAACAATTTTGAAACACATCTTTTTTTAGGTGATGCAAGATTGCCCTTACACCACTAGATGCTCCTGCATCAGACACCCAGGGTAATTTGAGAAGTGACCCTGTCACGTCTCAGGTGTTTGTGTGAGGAAAACCCAAATCGTCAACCTCTACCTTAGATAACCAAGAAGAATCTTCAACAAGCCTTCCTTTCCATTTCACTAGATATTCTTCATATTGCCTGTTCTGAGTACTTCTTCCCAAACGGCTATCCAAGATCTCTTCTATCTCCTCTATTGAAGTAGATGCCGGAATACTCCACTATTCTTCTGTTGGTCCATCCTCTATTCCACCTTCATGATATTCTGATAAATCAGTAATGTTGAAAACAGGGCAAATGTTGATCTCACTTGGTAGCTCCACCTCATATGCATTTCCTTAATCATGTTTCTTCAAAATTCTGCATGGTCCAATTTCTTCATTTTCAGCTTATTGTATGTTCCAATTGGGAACCTTTCTTTTCTCAAGTGAACCATGACTTCATCTCCTACCTAGAATTCCTTATATATCCTCTTCTAATCTGCCTTATCCTTATCTAAATATTCATCTTATTAATGTGCTTTTTCACCTCTTCATGCAAAGTCTTTAGCCTCAGCACTTGTCTTTTCTCCTTTGTCCAGATTCCTCAACTCTGAAGCATTTCTTGGACTATTCCCATATACAATATGGAATGGTGATTTACCAGTACTCCTATTGATAGAATTGTTGTAAGCAAATTATGCCTGTGGTAAAATCAAATCCCATCCCTTGGGCGTATCTCCTCCTAAGCATCGTAGCAAGTTACACAAACTCCTATTCACCACTTCGGTCTGTCCATCAGTCTGTGGATGGTGTACAGAATTGAACTTCAAATCTGTCTTCAACTTCTTCCACAATGTCCTCCAGAAATAACCAACAAACTTGGTATCTCGATCTGAAACTATGCTCTTAGGTAGACCATGTAATCTCACCACCTCCCTGAAAAATAACTCTACAACATAAACCACATCATTAGTCTTCTTGCAAGCAATAAAATGTGTCATCTTCGAGAATATGTCAACCACCACAAAAATGGAATCATGCCCTCTTTGTGTCCTTGGTAAACCAAGAACAAAATCCATACTAATATCATCCCATGGCTTCTCCAGTATAGGTAATGGCTGATATAGTCCTGTATCCTGACTTATTCCTTTTGCCATCTGACACACTCTGCAACACTACACAAATTTCCTCACATCTTGCTGCAACTGTGGCCAATAATAATTCTCACCAACAATAGAAATAGTCTTATCTTGACCAAAGTGACCAGCCAATCCCCCACTATGCTTCTCCTTAATCAGGTTTACTCTCATGGAACTCCTTGGAATGCACAAATGGCTTCCTCTAAACAACATGCCATCTTGGATTATGAAATCCAACCATTTTGTCCTGTCCAAAGTAACAGGTTCTAGACAAGCTTTCTAAGCCTTTGCAAAATCTGGATCTTTAGGATACAAACTTTTGAGCTCATCGAACCCAACAACCTCTATCTTCATTTCTGTCAACAAATTTTGCCTTCTGCTCAAGGCATCTGCAACTCTGTTGGACTTCCCACTCCTGTGCTTCAAAACAAAAGTATAGCTCTGCAAAAACTCAACCCATTTTAAGTGCCTTTGGTTCAACTTCCCTTGACTATTAAGATACTGCAAAGCCTAATGATCAGTATATAAAACAAACTTTTTTGGCAACAAATAATGCCTCCATTTCTTCAAAGCCTGAACTATAGCATAAAATTCCTGATCATAAACAGAAAACTTTTCTTGGCATTATTAAGCTTCTCACTAAAATAGGCAATGGGCTTACCTTCTTGACTCAAAATAGCTCCTATAGCACTACCACTAGTATCACAATCTACTTGAAATACCTTATTGAAATCTGGAAGTGACAAAATAGGTTGCTCTATAACTTTCTGCTTCAATGTGTCAAAAAAAATTTCTGCTCCTTTGGTCCATTTAAACTCTTTTCTATCCCCTCTCATTGTCTCAGTTAGGGGTGCACAAATGCTACTAAAATTCCTGATAAACTTTCTGTAAAAACTTGCCAAACCATGAAAAGATCGTACCTCTGTTGCACTCCTTGGCGTAGGTCATTCAATGATAGCCCTTACTTTTTCTGGGTCCATCTTAAGACCTTCCTTTGAGACAACAAATCCCAAGTATACCAACTCCTTCTTTACAAAACTACATTTCTTTAGATTAATCAGCAACTTCTCCTCCCTCAGCTTCTCTAAAACTCTTCTGATATGCATCATATGCTCAATACCAAGTCTTACTGAAAATTAAAATATCATCTAAATAAATAATAACAAAACTTCCCAAAAATTCTTTCAATACCTCATTCATGAGCTGCATGAATGTGCTTGGTGCATTGGTTAGCCCAAATGGCATGACTAACCACTCATACAAACCTTCCTTTGTCTTGAAGGTTGTCTTCCATTCATCTCCTTCCCTGATACGGATCTGGTGATACCCACTCTTCAGGTCAATTTTCGTGAAGTACTTGGCTCCACTCAAACAGTCCATTATGTCATCCATTCTTGGCAATGGAAACCTGTACTTGATTGTGATCTTATTGATGGCTCGAGAGTCTGTACACATTCTCCACTCTCCATCTTTCTTTGGTGCTAGTACTGCAGGTACTGCACATGGACTTAGGCTCTCTCTTATCTATCCCTTCCTCAACAACTCCTGAACTTGTATGTTCAACTCTTCACTTTCTGCTGGAGTCATTCTATGGGCTACCTTATTCGGCAAACTAGCTCCTGGTATCAAATCTGTTTGATGACTGATCTTCCTCACTAGTGGTAAACCTTCTGGTACATTATCAGAGACAATATCTTGAAATTCTTTCAACATTTCTAAGACTTCTACTGGTACATCTTCACATTTCTCTTGACTAATCTTAGGAATCAATGCAAAGCAACGACGCTCATGCTTCATACCCTCCAAAAAATTTCTACCATCTACCAATAAATTATGGAAGTACTACATACCTTTTCTTCCACCTCCTTCAAGGGATTCAACTTGTGATGAACTCCATCCTTTGTTAGGGAATATGTGTTTGCACGGCCATCATGGACAGTGCTCCTATCATACTGCCATGGTCTCCCCAACAACATATGACATGCATCCATTGGTATGATATCACACAACACCTCATCATGGTAGTCCCCAATCTTGAAGTTCACTAAACATTGCTCATTGACCAAAGCTCTGTGGTCCTTCTACAACCATGCAATCCAATATGGATGTGGATGCTTTCTTCTTGTCAACTTCAACTTGTCAACCATCTCCTCTGAAACAAGATTGTTAGTGCTTCCACTGTCAATAATAATATCACAACACTTACCTTCACATTTGCACCTTGTGCGGAATAAACTCTTCCTCTGATTTGGTTCTTTCTCCTCATTCAGCAGGGTTCTTCTGACAACTAGGGTTTCTCCCCTTTCAGCATCTTCAGAATGCTTAGAATGTGCATCTTCATCTACATGTGCAACTCATGCATTACCTTCAGGTCTTCTATTTGTCCTTCCTTGATGTTGCGGACACTCGTATGCTCGATGCCCTTCTTCTCCACATTGGAAACAGGTTCCTCTAAAACCTCCTCTTCCAAGTCCTTGCCCAGGTTGGCCTCTTCCTTTTCCTCTTTGCTCTCCATTCTTTTGGTCACGAGGGCGATAGGCATTATCTCCTCTCTCATTTCGACTAGTGTCAGCTTCTTCACTTTTCTTTCAATCTTCATTTGGACCCCCATAGGGTCTTCCACCAGTCCTTCCACCTTGACCTCTTCCCCTTTGCTTGCTGTCAAATCTTTTATTCAGCTTCTCTTCCACCTTCAGGGAAAACTGGTATGCATCTTCTATGGTGGTCATTCTGACTAGGCTTAGCTCCTCTTGAATACTTGGTCTCAATCCATTAATGAAATGGGCTACCTTCTCCTTATTGGACTCTGCATGGCATGCCCTGATAGTAATCTTATAAAACTCTTCTGTATACTCCTTGATAGACTTGTTATCTTGCTTCAATCCTTGCAGCTTCTTCAGCAACTCCATCTCATAGTCCATAGGAATGAAATGCTTCTTTAGTTTCTCTAACTGGACCTCCTTCCACCAAATACTGGCATGGCCCTTCAACTTTGTTTTTGCAAATTTGACCTGATCTGGGTCCTCCACATCTTCATACTCAAGATACTCCTCCATGTCATTGATCCAATTAATAAGTTGTTCTAGATTCAAATCTCCAAAATATGTAGAAACTTTGATACTGGGCCTCTTTCCGATCTTTGAAATGGCCCTTAACAACCTAACTTCTGCAGGATCTCCTATAGCTTCTTGTTCTTCCCTGGATAGCTCTTGTTTAGTTTCATCCTCGTTTTCTTCTCTTGTTCTTGGATCAAACCCTCTTCGCAGCTCCTCTTGCAATGCATCGATTTGCCTTTGTAGGGCTCTAAAACCCTCTTTTGTCAAAGCATTCCTCCCAATACGATTTCTTTGTTGAGGCATCTTGATCTTCGTAGTAAACCCACAACCTTGGGTCCTAGTGCAAACTGCCTCATGGTCGATGATCTGTCTACACACTCAAGAACCCTTTCTCTGATACCACTTGATGAAAGGGGCAAATCATGAAACACACAACAAAAATTGCACACAGAAAATAGGACTTTCTTTATTGATTTAGACAACTTATTACATTACAGAAGCTCAAATACAATAAGAGGAATCAACCCTCCATAGGCTGCAACACATTACAACTTCCTATCACAATACTCTGGAATCATCAGCCTTTTGTAACCCCAAATTATCTAAGGTTTCTATTTTCCCACCTATTCTTGACACTACACTTTCCTCCTTAATTTTAATACTGCCTAGGGTTCCAAAAATGGTTATTAATAGCCTTTTTGGTGGCCAACAACCTAATTTCTAAATTTGCATCTCCCTCCAAAAATAGGTCAACTTCTGGGAGCCATAACTTTTGATTCGAGTGTCAGAATGACAAACCGTTTTATGAGTCAGAAAGCTCGCAGAGTGCTCTACGCACTAAGAACCAGCTCTACCAATTCTATCCATTTTCGAGCCTATACGGGGCCATTTAGTGCCTCAAACCTGAGTTTGAATAATTTTTAGGCATTTTTTAGGAAACGAAAAATTTAATATCTTTCAGCTCGCAAATGATCTTTGTGTGATTCCTTCACCAAATGTATTATTTTAAAGTTATGAACCTTCCTATAAATTTTCACTTCAATCCGTGGCCAAATGTAAACTTTCTGAAAATAGCAGGTTACTATTTTTAGCAGTTTGGAAAAATTGAAAGTCCTACATCATTATTCAAGTGATTATGAAACCAGAACCACAAATTTTGAAAAGAAATGGAAAGAACATCAACAATTTTGAAACACATCCTTTTTTGGGTGATGCAAGATTGTCCTTACACCACTGGATGCTCCTGCATCATGAGACAACAAGGTGTCACTAGAACAACTCCTGAAGTAACTTAAAGGCGATTTTTCAAGGTTTTGCCACAATAATACCTCAATTAACTTGGAATAAAATTATGATCTTTTACGACCATGAGACCTCATTGAATTTTCTCAAGTTTTTGGGGGATATTAACAATTCTACCATAGGAAGCTCCAAATCACTTTTCAATGTAATTTTTGGTAATGATAATCATTGAAAGAAAAAATTAATTTGTCATCGTTAGACCTTAGTGTACATTCTCCATTTCTTAGGGAATGAAACATTTTTCCATGGGAAGTTTCGGATCACTTTTCAATTGGAGTTTTGGCAATGATAATGGTTAATTGTGGATATATCAATTAGAGATAGATGGTATTCAAGGTTTTTAAGGATGTGAATTGTGCTGACATGAGAGGCTGTAGATCATGGTTTTGTGGGAACTTTGCATAGGAACATAGTTGGTTATGATAGATTATCTTCTTTTCTTTCATATGGTAATCGTGCTACCATGAGAAGCTCTTGTGTGTATAGTTAGAGTTTTGGCATGACATGGTTGTGTTCAAGAATTTATCACAGGTTTATCATGATGCCATGGGTAGCTCTAGATCACTTTTAGCAAGAGCTTTGCCAATGATGTGTTATTATGTCATGGTAGATCCTAGATAAATTGTGAGATTTGTTAACATGATAGAGATACTTTTGAATAGATATGTTGGTTATAGATAGATAATCTTCTAAACTGAATATCCAAATTATGGAGCTAAAGGAAGTTCATGGAGTCTAATTTTTCCCTATGTAGTGGGAGGATTTGATGCAGGAGGATCCTAGGTTGCAGAGCAATCTTGCATCAACCTAAAACATTTTGCTTTCTTTTCTTTTCTTTTCATTTTAGTTGCAGTTCAGTGATTTGTAGTTTAGCATTTTCTACCGCATTTTACCACATCTTCATTTCAAATCTTGCGGAGAAGGAATTATCTTCTATGCCATGTCAGCTACATCATAGTCATATTTTAGGAGATTTGGATTCGTCTACAAAAATTTATCGCTATCAAAAGATCGTCATCTTTCAAAGAGCAGAGAATTCATGCAGTCTGGTGAGAACAGAAGGTTTGTGGAGCACTTCCATAACTTGCAGAGCCTAATAAAACATATCACAAGGAAAATAAGGACTAGATAGACCTTTCTTGAGGTCTGCACCAAGTTTCATTCATTTCTGTAGAAATACCATGTGTTGTAGGTTGACCTATATGATTCTACATGTTTCATCATTCATTGAAGTTTGTAACCTCTTGACGTTCACGCGGAGGATTCTATAAGCTTGAAGATGATATATATACATCTCTTAGATGCATTAGGAATTTAGTTAGTCATTATGATAGTTTAGATAAAGAATTTTGTTTCGGGAGGCACTTTAATGCCATATCTAGCATATATGTTGTAACCCAAAAAGCAGGCATGTGAGCCCTTTGATTGTAGCCCGCATGTTGCTGACATATAAGCATTTTGATTGTCTAATATATTGAGCATTTGAATCTTCCATTGTATTATGTTATTATGTTGTTTCCATTGTGTTTACTCTAGCTGCATGGTTTGGACAGTCCCTTCTTAGGACTCTCCATCCATGATTGCACCAAGTGGTATCAGAGCGAAGTTGTGAATCCTTTGGGAGCGAAGTTGTGAATCCTTTGGGAGCAAAGTTGTGAATACTTAGGGAGATAAGTTATGAATCCTTTGGGAAGTGAAGGCATTCTAGAATATCTTGTGGTGAGCAGATCACTAACCTAAGGCAATCTACTTGTGTTTGTCAATAGAGTGTCGATTGTGAGGCAGTTGCTACCTTATAGTCAGATCACCAAATTAAGGCAGTTGCACTGGATCCTAGGAAGAGATGCCACCAAGGAGGATGCATGCTATGGCTAATGTTTCTAGAAGAATGGAAGAGATGATAGAGATGATGAGAACAATGAAGGTTAGATTGGATGTTGTAAAAGAAGATAGAAGAACAGGACTAAACCCTAGACATGAAGATGAAAGTGATGATGATGAATTTCAAGTTGCTGACCAAAATGAAGAAGCCCTAGAAGAAGAAGAATCAGATCAGGTAAAGATGTTGAAAGCTATTTCTAAGATGGGTAAGAGACCTAGAATGGAAGTGTCAAACTATACTAGAAACTTAAAACTTGAGGAATTGATTGATTGGATAAATGACTTGGAGGAATACTTTTAATATGAGGAAATTGAAGATCTGGAGAGAGTAAGATTTGCAAAAACTAAGTTGAAAGGACATGTTGCTATTTGGTGGAAAGAAGTTCAATTGGATAGAAATGGGAGAGGAAAAGAAAAGATCATAAAATGAGATAGGATGGTGACAAAGTTGAAGAATCAGTTCATACTTGTTGATTATGAGTTGGAATTATTGAAGAGATTGTGAAACCTAAGGCAAAAGGAGAAATGTGTGAAGGAGTATACTAAAGAATTTCATAAGATGATCATAAGGACTAGGCATAGTGAAGCAATTAAGGAGAAAGTGGCAAGATACATAAATGGATTGAGGATGAATATTCAAGAATAACTGAGTTTGGTAAAGATGACAACAATAGAAGAAGCATATCAATTTGCCCTAAAAGTTGAAGACAAGTTGAATAAGAAGCATGAGCAAAGGTGGAGAGGTAGAGGAGGTAAATTTGAAAGAGGCAAAACATATTTCAGAGGAGAAAGACCTTATGCAGAGCAAAACAAGGAAAGTAGTCCATACAAGAAGGAATACAGAGATAACAATTCATACCGGAGGGATGATAGGAGTTTCTACCGCAACAACAAAGGGAATCATAATTCTTACTACAATGAAGGATACAGAAGAGATGAAAGATGATTTGACAAAAGATCATTCAGAGGAACTTGTTTCAAGTGTGGAGGTGAAGGACATAGAGCATTTGAATGTCATGAAGGAAGAACAAGTAAGAGGATAGAGAATAGTGCAAGAGTAGCCTATGCAGAGGAAGAACCTATTGGATCACCTAGTTCAGTTGGAAAACTAGAGAAAGGAGAATCATTAGTCATCAAGAGAGCCCTCTTTCAAACAGAGACAATTGAGGAACCACAGGAAAGGAAAAGTTTGTTGTAGACAAGATGCAAATCAAGAGGTAAATGTTGTAAAGTGATGATTGATAGTGGTAGTACAAATAATTTTGTTTCAGAGGAGATGGTGATCAAGCTAAACCTGGAGAGATTGAAACATCCTAAGCCCTACAAGATAGCATGGATTCATGATAAACACAAGATACTAGTGAGTGAACAATGTTTGGTAAATTTTCATATGGGATCTTATAATGATGAGGTATTGTATGATATTATGTTGATGGATGTATGTCATATATTGTTGGGGAGACCATGGCAGTATGATAGGAGAACAATACATGATGGGAGAAAGAATACTTATACTATAACATGAAATGGAAAGAAACATATCTTGATACCTTTGGAAGAAGAGCCTAAGAGTGAAGTATGTGGGAATGCTAGAATTTGTTTGGTTGATGGAAGAAATTTTTTGGATGGATTGAGGCATGTGAATATGTGTTTTGCTTTGATTCCAAAGAAGTGCAGAACCCTAAGTGCAGAAAACACCATAGCAAAAGGAGAAGAACCACCATTGGAGGAGATAACTAAATTGTTGACAAAGTACCAAGATATCATATCAGATAATGTGCCTGAAGGATTGCCACCAATCCAGAGTATCAGTCATCATATGGACCTTATACATGGAGCTATTTTGTCTAACAAAATTGCACATAGGATGACACTAGTAGAGAATGCAGAGTTAAATAGACAAATACAGGAGCTGTTAAGGAAGGGATTGATCAAAGAAAATTTAAGCCCATGTGTGGTACCTGCAGTGCTAACACCGAAGAAAGATGGAGAATGGAGGATGTGTACAAACTCTAGAGCAATCAATAAGATCATAGTTAAGTATAGATTTCCATTGCCTAGGATGGATGACATTATGGACTGTTTGAGTGGAGCAAAGTATTTCATAAAGATAGACTTGAAGAGTAGATACCATCATATAGAGATCAAAGAAGGAGATGAGTGGAAGACTACATTTAAGACAAATGAGGGATTGTATGAGTGGTTAGTGATGTCTTTTGGATTAACTAATGCACCGAGTACTTTAATGAGATTGATTAATGAGGTTTTGAAGAAATTCTTAGGTAAGTTTGTTATTGTATATTTGGATGATATTCTGATTTTCAATAAGATAAAACAAGAACATTTGTGGCATATTAGACAAGTATTGTAGAGGTTAAGAGAAGAGAAATTGTTGATAAACATCAAGAAGTGTCGTTTCATGAAGGAAAATTTGGTATATTTGGGATTTGTGATTTCTGCAAAAGGACTGAAGATGGACCCTGAGAAAGTTAGAGCAATTGTTAAGTGGCCAACACCTATAAACATTGGAGAGGTAAGATCATTTCATGGATTAGAAAGTTTCTACCAAAAGTTCATCATAAATTTTAGTATAGTATGCACACTAATGACAGAGACAGTGAGAGGTGATAGAAAGGATTTTAAGTGGACATCAAGAGCATATAAGAGTTTTGAATTGTTGAAGCAGAAGGTGACAGAGCAACTAGTGTTAGCATTACCAAATTTTAACAAAGTATTTCAAGTTGATTTTGATGCCAGTGGAAATGCAATAGGAACAGTGTTAAGTCAAGAAGGTAGACTAGTAACACATTTTGGTGAGAAGTTGAATGATGCAAGGAGAAGATATTCAATTTATGATCAGGAGTTCTATGCCATAATTCAATCTTTGAAGAAGTGGAGACATTACTTGTTGTCTAAGAAATTTGTGTTGTACATTGATCATCAAGCTTTGCAGTATTTAAATAGTCAACAAAAGTTGAATCAGAGACATATGAGATGGGTAGAGTTCATGCAGAGTTACACATTTGTATTGAATCATAGGAGTGGGAAGTCAAACAAAGTTGCAGATGCAATGAGTAGAAGAAGGAATTTGCTGACAAAGATGAGAGTGGAAGTACTGGGATTTGAAGAACTTAAGCATATGTGTGAAGAAGATCTTGATTTTGCAGAAGCATGGAAAGCATGTAAGGAGCCTGTTGTGACAAATAGAAGTAAGTGGTTGGATTATTTCATTCAATAGGATATGTCATTCAAAGGAAATCAGTTATGTATACCTAGGAGTTCAATGAGAGACAATTTGATCAAGGAGAAGCATAGTGGTGGATTGGTAGGATATTTTGGGATTAACAAGACAGTAGCTTTGGTAAGTGAACATTATTTTTGGCCTTAGATATATAAGGATGTAAGGAAGTTTGTTCAAAGTTGTAGAGTTTGTCAAGTTGCAAAAGGGAGTAGTCAAAATACTAGATTGTATAAATCTTTGACAGTATCGAAGAGACCTCGGGAAGATATAAGCATGGATTTCATATTAGGTTTGCCAAGAACACTAAGGGGATATGATTCTATATTTGTAGTAGTGGACAAATTTTCAAAGATGGCACATTTTGTTCCTTGTAAGAAGACAAATGATGTTGTGTATGTTGCTGACCTATTGTTTAAGGAGATTATGAGACTCCATGGATTACCTAAGAGTATAGTTTTAGACAGAGATACAAGATTCATTGGATATTTCTAGAGGACATTGTGAATGAAGATGAAGACAGACCTAAAGTTCAGTTCAACATTTCACCCACAGACAGATGGAAAAACTTAATTAGTAAATAGGAGTTTGGGTAACATGTTGAGATGTTTAGTAGGAGATAAAGAAGGAAATTGAGATCTAATTCTACCGCAAGCAGAGTTTGCATACAATAATTCAGTAAATAGAACTACATGGAAGACACCATTTGGAGTTGTGACTAGAGTACAACCCAAACGAGTTACAGAGTTGAGAGACATCAGTATGGAAAACAAGAGAAGTGCAGAGGTAGAAGAATTTGCAGGATACATGGATACACTACATAATCAAGTCAGGAAACATTTGGAGGAGATGAATAGTAAGTATAAGGAACAAGCAGATGAGGAGAAAACATAAAGAATTTTTAGTTGGAGATGAAGTAATGGTATATCTAAGAAAGGAGATATTTCCAGTGGGAACATACAACAAGCTGAAGATGAAGAAGTTTGGACCATGTAAGATTCTTAGGAAATTTGATTCAAGAAATGCATATGAAGTGGAATTACCGGAAACATTTGGTATCACCTATATTCAACATTGCAAACCTATATTAGTATCATGAAGGAGAGTCAAGTGACAAAATTGAAGGTGGTTTGAAGAATCAATTACCACAACAACAACCAGAGCAAATCTTGGAAAGTAGAATTAGACGTAGTACCAAAGGCAAGCAATACAAAGAGTATTTGGTTAAGTGGAAAGGAAGACCGGAAGAAGATTCATCATGGATTTCTCAAGCTAAGGTAGACTGCCTTGGTTTTCCTCTAGCCCCAGCAAACTGAGGGACTCACTTTTTCAAAAACCCCGGGTGTCTAATGCAAGAGCATCCCAGGTTGCAGAGCAATCTTGCATCAACCAAAAACATTTTTCTTTCTTTTCTTTTCATTTTAGTTGCAGTTCAATGATTTGCAGTTTAGCATTTTCTACCATATTTTACCACATCTTCATTTCAGATCTTGTGTAACAGGAATTAGCTTCTATTCCATGTTAGCTACATCATACTCAAATTTCAAGAGATTTGGATTCATCTACAGAAAGTTATCGCTATCAGAAGATCATCATCTTTCATAGAGCAGAGCATTCATGCAGTCTGGTGAGAACAGAAGGTTTGTGGAGCACTTTCATGACTTGCAGAGCCTAATAAAACATATCACAAGGCAAATAAGGACCAAATATACCTTCCTTGAGGTCCACACCAAGTTTCATTTATTTGCAAAGCAATACCATGTGTTGTAGGCCAACCTATATGTTTCTACATGTTTCATCATTTATTGGAGTTTATAACCTCTTGAGGCCAACACATCAGATTCTATGAGCTTGAAGATGATATATATACATCTCTTAGATGCATTAGGAAGCTATTTAGTTGTTATGATAGTTTATATAAAGAATTATGTTTCGAGAGGCACTTCAATGCCATATCTAGCATATATGTTTTGACTGGGAAAGCAGGCCTGTGAGCCCTTTGATTGTAGCCTGCATGTTGCCGGCATATAAGCATTTTAATTCTTTGATATATTGAGCATTTTAACCTTCCATTGTATTCTATTATTGTGTTGTTTTCGTTGTGTTTACTCTAGCTACATGGTTTGGATAGTCCCTTCTTAGGACCCCCCATCCATGACTGCACTAGGATTGGTTATGATTTGGGAATAATCTTCTAGTTGAGTACAATCATAATTTTTCCTTAGAGAGAGAAACTTTTGGATACTACAATGTTGTTGTTAGGGTTTAGTTGGCATGATATGATTAGTAGTGTATCTGGTTTTGTTAGATAGACTTAGTTGAAGTTGGAGATCTCATGGGTGTTCATAGGTAAAGTGTTCAAATGGTAAGTATCTTGATGAGGTTTCAATAGAAATACTAAGGCACCTACACCTATAGTTAAATATGACTAAAGCATACTCAATGAAGAATGGTGTAATAGGTATTTCCCACCTATTCTTTAGATGCATTCTAGTTTTTGTTTGTCCTTTTAAATATAATGGGTCTAGAATTATGGAAATATAGTTTTGAGGATGATTTTGTTTTGAGCTGTGGAGTCAGTTCTAAGGACAAGGTTAAGAAATATAGGGAATGGTTAGTTGTTATGGGTGAATTCTCTAGATGTGGGAATGCATATTTGTAAGGATGAGATTTTTTTCTAAATATTATGTTACAACTTTAGTATAGCAATATATTGTTGATATTTATGTGATTGTTAGAGTGTCACTTGCATGGTATAAAACACTACTTTTTATGTGTAGTCAAAGCACATTAATGTGTAGTTTTGGGTGTTGTTCCTTTGCTAAAACTCATGAGCATGATGGAGTTCAAATGATGCATAATGGTTATGGGTTGTTTTTCCCTCTAATGAATTTGTTTTGTCTATGTTTGGCCCCTTATGCCATGTATACAATAAATGGGAGAATGGTTGGGAAAGGTGTTGTACACCTTGCATATAATATTTAATATTTTATAAAGTTGTGGTCCATCTTGAAATGGGACACCACACTTTGGGATGATCAATATTTTCTAGGAAATTGTATGTAATATTAGGAAAATGCAATTAAAGTATGTCAGGGGAGGGTCATATGAGGACATGTCATCTTGAGCACAAGAATTAAATTATGGGTTGTAGGAGTTCTTTCTTGGAGGTTGTAATGACTCTTGGATCTAGAGTCAAACTTAGGCAACCACCTTGGAAATTCACTTGGGTGCATTGATTTGAAAACTAATTTTTCTTGTTGATCCTTGTCCATAAATAGAGTGTTTGGGATGGGATATTCATGTGGTGAAGTTGTTGGAAGGCAACGTTATGTTGGTAGATTTCCTCCATGGTTAAAGAGTGGTGATCTCTTATTGCTCTTGGTTGTGACATTGTAGTATGGCTATGATTTTGTTGAATTGTTCAAAGGTTTCAGAACATCTATGGGAGATGACAAATCTAATCTTTTATTTTTCTTGATAGAGAATTAATGCTCTAGTAATGGATTGTAATAGATTTGTTGTTGATAACTGATTGTGTGCACTTTAGAGGCTGGGTTTTTGACAAAAGTGTTTTCCTAATGTATATATTATGTTATATGTTTACATTTCTCTATTGGAATGCTTTGATTATGTTTTATCTTATAAGTATTCTTCTAATTAGAATAATATAATTTCCTATAAATAGTATCAAAGTTAATATGTTGAGGCTTGGTAAGTCTGTGTTGTATTTATTACACTTCTTCTCAGTAATTTTGACCTAATCTAGCACCACAAAGCATACTCATAACCTTCTCCATAAATATCCCATTTATTCTCTCCATAACTCCATTCTACTTAGGGGTGTACAAGGACTTTGTCTTATATCTAGAAATACCAATATCCTTACAAAACTTATCAAACTCTATACAAAAAAATTCAACCATTGTACCTTCTCAAAACCTTGACCTTCTTCTTTATTTAGCTCTCCACAAAATCCTTAAACTTTTTAAACATACAAGAGACTTTATATTTATATATAAGAAGGAATGCCCATATTATTTGGAGAAATCATTAATTAATTATATATAATAAAGGGATTTTTCCAATGAATGTACATTAACAAGACCAAATACATGTTGGGATTAGTCACCATTCATCTTACAAATCCCTCGACATGTTTTAATTGTATTTAATTAATGTTGTCAATAAATATTGTCATGTCTCCAAATATCATGGAGAGGGTAGACTTGGATGCCCCTCTTAGGTGGTAGGAAAAATTATTTATTATTTATCCTCTCCATGTATTTGTAATGGCATTTAAGTTGAAAGTTATTTTTCGGAAGATATTGGAAATTGGTCAAAGATTGGGAAGTGTAAGAGGATGTAAGAAGATCTTATACAAAACATCTCATGACATATTTAGACAATCTTCTCATGGAGTGCCTAGGATTGGGATCTTGATCAGTTTGATCATTATGAGAAAATCTGACATGTAAGGTGCATAACATGGGTGTAAGGTGTATAAGATTCAAGTTGCATATCATTTAGAGAGTTTGATCGTGTGGAGTAAGTTGTGAGATTCCCCATGATGGAGGTGGATGCTTAGATTTGGGTGAGTGGTATCTAGTTTTGGAATACCATTCATAGAATCTTGTATCCATATCTCCTATGTATTGGTGCCTTGAGATGGTAGTATTATGAGATTATTTTGCAGGTCATTTGAGCATTGTTGTGCTACTGGAATTCAAAGAGATTAATACATTGTATTGATGTAACTATATTCAGGATTAATACAATATTGAGTCTCTTTAGGTGTGGAGTTTGTTTTGAAAGGGTTTCTTAGCATAAACATTATGTGATGTTTTATATTTTCTTTCATTATTGATTTCATTTCCTTTAATGATCTATTATTGTTTAAGGAATTTGGATGAACTAAAGAACAATATCCCTATTGTATAGTTTTACCCTGGTCTTAACAATATATCACTATTAATCAAATCTAAAATCCCCTTAGATCTAATAGAGATCAAATAAAAATTAACATGATCTTGTTTCCCATAAATATTATTTAATAAAATCAAGATCTAAAGAACATTATAACTTGGTCATTTTCTCATATTTGAAGGAATTAAGGATTTTATAATCAATGTTGATGTAGTTGGTGATGGAGGTGTTTGGAAAGTTGACTCAATCTTTCCTAATGTTAAAATGTGATTTCTAGGCTATAGAGGTCATTTTGGCTTTGAAAATTACTGAAATAGGCTTTAACCAACTAAAGCAAGTTATGGTGACATGGAGCTCTTTGAGATCTTCATTTTTTTTTAAAAGGAGATTTAATCAAGTTCTCTACTAAAAGTTATGGTCTTTAGAAGTTAGGCTTCCACTTTAGGAATGTAAGAGTATCTATAGCACATAAGAGAGTTATAAGAGGGAACTACACGTGTTGACCAAGGATATTCACTAACCTATGGCATGCCATTATGAATGTCATAAAGCATCTTTGGAGGGTTTAAATAAGATAAACTAGAGTACCCAAGTTGGGAGGATAATAATGACAAGTTATGGTATTCTTATGTTAGGTTATAGGAATATACTATATTCAGCACAATGACTCTTTTTGAGATTTGGGTGTTGAAATTTGACTAGGGGATCTACGCATCACTTTTGGGCGGTATTAGCTCATGGTTTTGTGATTCCCTTTTGTTGGTCTCATGTATGGTTTCTCTATTTATTCGGTACTTAGGATGTAGTTTATATGGTGTATCTTATAAGTATTGTTATGTTGTTGGTATTAGTCTAGATCTAAGTGTTTGTGTTGTCTCCTATGAAGAATTCTTGCCTAGATTGTATTGTAACTTGTATTATTGTTAATTATTACACTGGTTCAAAATTTGGAGGCTAGGTATTTTTAGAAAGGGTTTTTTAAGATACATCATTGTATTATGGTGAATGATTTTACTGTGTTGTTTCTTTTTCTATAAATTATTTTAGATCATATTTTTATTCATCTCTTCTCTTAGATTAGTGTAGGAAGAATAAAAGGTTGAGAAAAAAAAAATAAAAAGATTGAATCTGATCATGATTCTAATAATTCTTCCCAAGAGGATGTTGGAGATGCTTGTTGATGCAAGTTTTGACACACCAGTGTTCCTGCAATCCTTGAAGCATCACAGGTTGGAGCAGTAAACGTCCCCTACTTGAAAGGTGGCTAGTCTCAAGAGCCTTCCTTAAATGCTTTCGTAAGGTTTATTGAAATCCCTTAGTTGGAGAGTACTTTGGCTAGTCTATTCAAGGGGGATACAATGAATATTAGGAACCCTTAACATGAAAATAGGCTTACTCAATGTCAATGAAACACTATTAGCCAATGTAAATCATCAATTTCACTTTGATTAAAATATTTTAAGATTAGAATTTTATAAGGTGGAATATAAAAATTTATTCATTAGAATTCATTTTGAGATATGTGTTAAAATTATACAAGATTTCATCATTTGGAAGCCACAAGTCTTTTCAAATTTATGAATTTATGACTAAAATTTATCATCAAACCCTAGACTAAACCTAATCTAACATTGATATGAAAAAAAGGTAAAAAGGAAAGGGAAAAAGGAAAGGGTTAAAGAGGAAAAGAAAAACAAATCTAAACAATTCTTCAATCCTCCTAGACATCATTCTGTGAATGGGCAAATTCAACTTTAAACCAATCTCTATTGAACTCATTACCTGTTATCTAAACATGAGATGGTGTGATCTTCAAATGGATTAAAACCATGTGCATGATTATTGTCAAATTTTAGCACACAAAAATGTGTTCATGTGACCACACAAAACACCTCACCATCAACAAAGCATCAATAGTGTAAAAACATGTTGAATTCATCTAAATCGAGTGAATTAAATACATAGGGAAATGTGGAAAGAAAATAAATTTAGAGTTTGAAAACATCAAAACATGAAAACCCAAAAAAATGGAGTAAAATTTCTTATCTTGTATTCATTGTTGAGTTTCCATGTGTTTCCAAAATGTTCCCATATTTTCAACCTTTACAAATAAGTTTCAAAAGAGTATATAAAGACACATTTGGGTGTGGAAGACTAATAGTCATTCTATCCAAAAGTCACAAAAGATAAAATACATTAGAATGTGAAAAGTTATTTTCACTAATCTTTCACATTCTATTTTTTAGTACATTGAAGTGAAAATTTGATGTGTAGATGTTTGTCACAAAACCAATGCACATAGATCTAACTCTTCCCTACATTTTTCTAGGATTGCTTTTATTTGTACAAAAGGAATTTGTTCACTATGGTCATTACTACACTAGGATTTGGACCATCATAATGAACAAAATAAATATTGGCTTGAATAAAATATCCAATATTTCTTCATGTGTCTGTTTATAATTTGCCAACTTCTTCTCAAATGCTTCACAAGCAACCCATATTCTCATTAATCTAGTTATAGAGGAATAATCAAAATTTCCCCCTTTTGGAGACTCTTCTTGGAGCATGTTGTCAAATTAAGCTTTCAAAGTTTATGAAGAATTAAAAGTATTTTGTTTTGTATATAAGTTACATCTAATTTTTCTCATAAAATCATAAATTTCCTTCAATGCCTCCTACATAACATTATATGATATTTGAAACTTACTTTTGCAGCCTCTTAGATTATCCCTTCTAAACTTGTAAGATTCTACTCATTTCTGATGAATATACCATTCCTGACCATCCAAAATACCTTCGTTTACCAAAACTTAGAAGTCAAAACTTTGACAGTTCTACCGCATATAAATAATCAATTTCAATATGATTTAGCTCTCCATCCACATTTTTCTCTATCATTTTTATAACACCTTGTTCCTTGGAAAATTAATTACATTCATTGGCCACTCCCTCAATTGCCTCATGCCCAAGTGCAACCAACTCATTGCTCCATGTTTGACAACATTTCTCAATTCATTTGCAAGAGGTATTTCTTTTTTTGTACTAGGAATAAATTTAGGAGGAATTACAATAGAAGAATCAACTAGGCCAACCATATTCTCAATGTAAGTAGTAAGATAAGCTACTTTATCTTTATCCTTCTGTTTGGTCACTTCATCCTTTTCAATCTTCTATATCATCCAACCATTGGATAATTTGGCCATTTGTTTCCTTTCATCCCTTGATGGTTTCCCTAGATAAAATGTAGTCACCATATAATCCAAGGGTTGCATCTTCATTTCTGGTACATTTATTAAAGGGGCCACAATCTAGGCTTGTCTAATTCCTCATGGGTCTATAATGATTATAGACCAAACCATTTCTCTCTTTGGAGGAGGTGGTTTCACAATCATGGATGGAAGTTGAGCAAAATCATCCACTATAGGCTTCATTACCCTCTTCTTCTATTAAATTATTTGATCAAACCATTGAGGTGTGTTTGCAATAGATTTTTTTTCTTGAGTAGTCTCCTTTACTTGGGCTTCTTGGTTTGGTTGCTGCATACCCTGATCCCTTGGAGGACTTGGAGGTAGAATTTGCATTTTGAGGGGAGGGGATGGAGTTCTTTTAGGTGACGGGATAGGTGTCTTTCTTAAAGGAGGAGTAGGTGTTCTCCTTGGTGATTACACTATTGTTCTTTGAGGAGATGAGGTTGGTAATTTTATAAAAGGAGTGGGTGTTCTCTTTGGAGATGAGGTTCTTTTAGGGGATGGCACAAATGTCCTTTGTAGAGATAAATTTAGTGGTTTTTCATGGACATCCTTGGAAGTGCTTGTAGGTGGAGATTTTAAAGGAGGAGGAGGAGGTGACTTAGGGGATTGAGAAGGAGAAGAGATGTGATCTTCTTCCATTTGGACCATTATATTTGGGAAGATTCCTCAACTAGAAATTTTCTTTCTATTCATTTTATTTAGCCATTCATTGCTCCAAATAATCACCTTCCATATTCTATGTTTAATGTCTTTGTACTCCTTTTCACTCTTCCATATTCTATGCTCAATGTCTTTGTACTCCTTCTCACTCCAAGAAACTCTAGGAAGTGGCCTAGTAGAAATATGATCTTGTGCATATGATGGATCTAACACATTCCAATCATCCTTAACTTCCCTACCTAAACATCTGCAATTTGATAAATCTTTAGTTGATATGTGGTCAAATGGGAATACCCTCTTTTTTACCTCAAATTCATTATCATAGTTTGGCCAAAAATCCTCCAACCTTTCCCTGTGTCTGCAAACAAATCTCAACCCTTCTATGGTTGTCCTTGGGTCAAATGGCACTCATGCTTCATAAGACTTCAAGTTTACTTGAGACATCTCAGTTTTAGCACTCAAAGTAGTTTGTGCTATCAAACAAGAATACTTATTCATGGCAATGGTGAATGAGGCCCCTTTTACTTTCCTTTCTGAACATAGTTTTTGAACCTCCAATAATTGCTTACACAACTTTAAAATTATTAATTTATCACTGACATATCAAGGAATCTTGTATGGTGCATTATCAAAACCACCAACCCTAAAATATGTGAAGCTAGTAAATTGGATATACTTGTTGCCCCATCTTTTAATCTCTGTCATTGCTTCCATATAAATTATTTTGAAAAAATTTTCTTCCAACATTCTAATAATATAAAAATGAAGCTATCATTAACCCTTAAAAATGAATTTGGAATTTCCCTGATCTCAATTTGGGGATAATACTCATACACCTTTTGTTGCCCTTGTCCCATAATACCCACCATTTGGAGTCCAAAGAATTGTTGTCTTCTGGCTAAATCATAAACCATGTATGAGGTCATGTAAAATTTCTTAGTTTGGGCCACACTAGATAAATGTTCATGTAATTTGGTATTGGTCAATGTATCCTAATCAATGAACTCTTTTCCTGCCAAAATCTTAGCAATATATTGGTACATCTAGGACTAAAGTTCTCTAGCCATTTCTTGTGATGTTGTTCTACTTAACAATGTAATAAGGTTAATTACATCTTCATAAAACTTGTTCCTCTAAATCTTATTTGGGTGTCTAGTGGAGGATTTTGGCTTAATGATTCAACTCTTATTTCTGACCTCTAAGTAGTTACTCAAGTGATTATCATAATATTTTTGGGGGGACTCCACAATGATTGTGACATATTATTTTCTAGTGGGGAATCCAAATATTTCTTCAATATATTGGGGGTTGTATCGGTAACACTACCTTCCCATCTACACTTCTGATCTCACAAAGATTGGAGTTGTAGTATTCAACACATGTCATCACTATGAACCATAGATTGGACCATCATTGGAAACCCTATAACTTACACTAGCCCACTCAATTTCAAATTCTGTGTTTTCTAACTAATCCCAATATCTACATTTATTTTTGTATGAAATTCTTCCAACCCTACATGCCCAAGATTTTTTATTTTTCACATTTACTAGGTATATTAAGATTTTGATCCTAGGACAACACCTTTGAATTCATATTTCATATTGGGTGAGGTCACATTCATGAAAAAATATAATAAAATGGGTTAATTTAAATCAACAACCTTTTCATACTATCATGAATTAAAATCTAAGTATTATAAATACTTCATCTTTTTAAAATGTATGAAGTCAATTTTGCATTTATTAGGTCTTTGTAAAATTATATGCACAAATTCCAATGCTAATTTAGACTAAATTTCTAGGTTGCAAAAGTGTAAATGATCAAAACAAGTATTTTTTTGTTCTTGTGCAAACTAGAGTTTGGGCCTGGTTTGCAACTTGTGAACTAAGGTTCATCCCTGATTTGCATTTTGCAAATGTTTACAAATTGTAATTTGCAAAGTGTGACAAAAGTGTAGATTATATTTGAGACTTTGAACAAGGTTTGCAATTTGTAATAAATGTTACAAATTGCAAATTACAGATGAAGTGCAAAGTGTGGTTTGCAAGGGTTCAGGTCTGGCATGTAATTTGCAAGAGGTTGTAAATTGTAATGAAAATGCAAAGTATGATGCAAAAGGTGAGTTGCAAATTAGATTTGGGTTTGGCATGCAATTTTCAAATGATTATAAATTACATTGCAAATGCGAAGTGTTGTGCAAATTAGAAAGCAAGTTTAAAAGCATTCCCAATATATACTCTAGGTTTAGACCTATTTTACAATTTATGAAGTTTGAAGAAAAACTAGGGCACACAAAATTGGAAGGATGCCCTAGCCAATGATTTGCACAATTTTTGAAATCTTTAAATACTAAAACTTAAAATTTCAATGAGGATTCTGCTAAGGCATTAAGGAATTGTGATCTACAATAATCAAAATTAAATGCCATAGTTCTAAAATCTAAAACCCTAAAAGTCTCAAACAAGCAACCAGTAAAACCAAAAGAGTACAGAGAGGGAAAATGTGGAAAACTTGGTTTGAGCAACAAGTTAGCACTAAATAGCTTGGAAGATCACAGATTTTGAAGCGTTATCAATTGTAGATGAGCTAGATTACCAAAATATTGCAAGAAGGCAAATAATGGGATAAATGAGGTGACACGGGGTTTATACTCCCTATCTTTGAGACATTAATTTCCACCTACAAATGCCTTCAAAGTTTAGATGGAAAATTGTGTGAAACCATCCCTTTAGCCTTCAAAGTTTTGAGGAGGTTTTTCATAATTGTGAGCTTAGATCTTGAACTTTTAGGGATATTTTGCATATCTTTACAAAAGTCAACTTTGTAAACTAAATGGGTTAAATGTGACTCTTACCCTTCAATTCTTAATGCATTTTCAAACATTGGGACATAACATTGGTTTTATTATAAACCATTTTGGTACAATATTGGCTTAAAGACCCAAGGTGAAAGATAAAATCCCATAATTGGATAGGATAAAATTTAAAATGTGAGAACCATCAAAACTACCTAAAAGTAAAAATCATAAAGTCTAGTATAAGGCTCCCCAAATTCAAAAATTAGGGGCATGCTATGGAGGTCACAACAATGCCTTTGTTATAGCCTTGGCAATGCATGAATGTGAGGATGCATGGATGGTAGACCATGGAGCTTCTTTCCGTATGACTTCCCATTGGGAGTGATTTTAAAATTATGAAAAATATGATGGTGGGAAGGTATACCTTAGTGACAACTCATATTACGACATAGTTGGTCGTGGGAGAGCTAAAATTCAATTCTCTAATGGGAGGATTGAAGGAATTACTTGACTCCTACACAACCCTTGTTTGGCCTACAACCTATTATAAGTAAAATGAATTATGTGGGTGTGTAGATAGTCTTTGGTAATGGAGGTTGTAAGATGGCTTAAAGAGCTATGGTGTTTACAAAGGGGGTTTGAGTTGGTACTCTCTTTTGGCTTGATGTGTGCACTTACGTATAGTATAATAGTTCTTTAATACAAGTACTAAGGAGATCTACAAAGTATACACCTCAATCATTGGAACCTATAGTGAAGAAATTAGTTGTATCCAATTTTGATTGTCATGTATTCTAGGCACCTAAGCATTTTCTTACCTTAGAGAGAAAGTTGTTTACCAAGAAGATAATGTTATGGCACTAACGCATGGGGTATATAAGTGAGAAAGGTCTATGGACCTTGAAACAAATTCTTTTAGAGGGGCTTATTCTAGTTCCCATAAATCTTTTAGGTTGTTGGAGTTTATTCATTCTAATGTATTTGGTCAAGTAGATGTTCCTTGTAAAAATCTTTTTATTATGTATCATTTATTTATGATTATTCTAGGACATCTGTGTATTTTCTCAAAAGTAAATCTAAGGTCTTTAGTTAGTTTAGGGACTTGAAGTCTTTCTTGGAAAACAAAATTGGTAGAAAGATTAAGGTTTTGAGGACTAATAATAGTGGTGAGTATTGTTCTATATAGTTTGATAGATTCTATAAGGATAATGACATTGAAAGATATAAGGTAACTCCATACACCCCTTAGAAAAATGGAGTTGTATAATGCATGCATATGACATTAATGGAGAGGGCTAGGAGTATACTTAGTGGATTTAGATTGGAATAGAATTTCTTAGCCAAATTGGTTGCTACTATGTGTTACTTGATCAATAGGTCTCCCAAATCAATGATTGTTGAGAAAACCCACATGGAGATATGGATGGGAAAAAAATTCTCACTTCAACATCTTCATGTTTTAGTTACAAGGCATATGTGCATGTGCTTAGGGATAAGTAGTTAAAGCTGGATAATAAGGTTGTGAAATGTATATTGATTGGCTATGCCATTGGTGTTATAGGGTACAAGCTTTAAGATTTTGTTGTCTTATTTTTCCCCCAGCCAAATAGCCCAAATCTATGAAATCTCTAAGTGTTTTCCCCTTTAGAAATGCAAGGAAAAACATCCCAAATCAACTAAGTCCCAAAATTCTTGAGTTTTCCTTGTGTTTTTAACCTTTTCAGAGTTCAGAGTTCTCCCTTTCATCATGTCATCCTACTCCGCTCTGAACTCCACCCTTTGCCTTTGAAATTTCTCTAAGTGTTTCGGGGGTCGAACCTCAGACCTTTCTTCTCCCCTCTTCCTTTCTTTGGAAGATGGAAGATGGAAGGCCCGAATCTTGACTTCCATCGAACTGTCGCAAATAATTCTAAGTGTTTCAGACTTTGGTTCTTGAATCTTTCTTCTTCCTTCTTCCTTTCTTTGGAAGATGGAAGACGAAAGGCCCAAATCCTGAACTCTGCTGAAACTTTCAAAAAATGGCTAAGTCTTTAGACTTGTAGGGCTTGGACTTTCTTTCTTCTTCCTTCTCTAGGAAGGCATAGGGTGGAAGGCTCGAGGCCCAAAGTCCATCAATATTGTGATCTTCCTTTATATAGTGGAGCTCGAGGGTAAGGTTTTCTCCTTTCTCCTTCTCTCTCAGAAGGTGGAACGTTGAGGCTCGATCTCCAACGGCTTCTGTGATCTTAAGAAATGAAGGGAAAAGAGGAGGAATCCAAGATCTGCCATTGTTAATCATGATGAAATCTTGTTGATAAGGTTGAATACAGGCCAAATTGAAAGTAAATTGTCCAACTCCAACTCGAATTTGTTGTTGGGAATTTATTGTTGTAGATAGAAGAAGATGCAAGGTTTCAATGTAGATATATATGTTTAGCTACTTCAGAGAAGATATTTTCTGCATTTATGTCAAAGACAAACAAATATTTTCAGACATTCCTTTTGTAAAATATCTTCTGACAGGCCCATAGGGCGAATTTATTACAATAGGTAATGGTACCTCATTGTAAAATTCTATAAAATACATGAAATCAAATGTATTATTGTTAGTTGTTGGTCTAAAAAATGACATCTTCTATCAACTTTAACCGTGCTTCTTTGATAATAAACAATAATATTTTACCTTTTCATGCACTTCTTCTACTCTATGTAATACTTATGTTTGAGTATCCATTTGTGAATGCTTATTTCCTTTTGGATTTTAATTAGTTTCTTTTACCTCTGCAGGTAGTTTGTTATTTATGTATGATGATCTGTTGGTTGTTGTTATTCTGTGCATATATGGTTGATCTGAGGGCTAAACATTCAAACTTGGTGTATCACCTTTTCATTTCTAGTTTCTCCTTCTTCCCCTTTTCCCCAACAGTGATAGATTGGGTTTAGTCTTAGCACACTCTAAATCTCATTTTCAAAAAAGCAACCAGCCTTCTCTAGATGTTTTATTTTCCTTGCAGGGTCCCACACCTAGAAATCACTCCAATATTTCACTGGATTGTTGTAGCACAATGCTTCAACACAAGGTGCAAATCCAAGTGACAATAATTTTTGGCATGCTCGGTGGGACACATTTGATGATCCTCATCATCCATTAAAGAGTTTTGGTGTACTCTTTCATGTATCTTGCCTTTCAAGGTAGTATCTCCAACACCATGGTGACTCTACTAAGCAAATCTACTAGTGCAGCCAGTTCAAGCACTTAAAGAACTTTAATTCAAGATTTGGTGATACTACTGGTCTCAAGTGCTTTTAGAATCTTTTCAATCACCTAGTGACTCCCTGGTATGAACCCATTTCTCAAAGGGGCAGATTTCTTTTCTCTTATTCCCATATTGTTTGAATGATTTCCATTTTTCATGCTATATTATGTCAAACTACTATGGAAACTTAGAATATAAGCACCCTCAATATGCTTATTTCCCTCCCTCCTGTCAAGATAAACACTGTTGGCCTCCATATCAACCTTTTCGCAAGATAACTCTGGTTTTATGTCATATAGTCCTATTTCAAAAAAAATATCAGCATTCTAATGATGCTTACCTCCCACCCATCCCTGCTCAGTCTTCTTGGTAGTCTAATGATGCTTATTTTCAACCCCAAGAAAACCACTTCATCCCTAATCAATATGATTGCCCTCCTAATCCACCTCAAGTGGACTATGATTTTGATAACATGAACCATGGATATAATGATGGACCTACAAAGGAGGTTGGAGGAAATTCAAGGAGTGGTAGAGTTTAACCAGCAACAAGAGGAGCTTTCTTATCAGACTCATCTCTAGCAGCAGTAAAAGGAGGCACAAGAAAGAGCTTTTCAAGAAAGCATTGCTATGCATATTGTAGTTCAAGAACAATAGATGAGGCAAATAGCCCAATCAGTTCCATCCTTTCCTAGCTTCAGGCAACCCCTCCCTTCTACCCAAGTTCAGCCTATAGTAGAAGTAGCCTCCAATTTCAAAATCCCAAGTTTCAGAGGCCCTCAACCTTCATGAGAGCCTATTCCTACACAAATTTAGCCTATTATTCCTCAAGAACATCCCTCTCAAGAAGCCCTTCCAGTCCCTATTCCATGTTCTCCTTCTTATCCTGATACTATTTTAATTTTCAAGGGTGGACCTTTTGTCTATTAGGATAGTTGGTGGGATGGGCCAAAGGTGGAGGTGGATGAGAAAGAAACTAATGATTAACAGTCTACAGTTCCTACACTCACAAAGGTGGAATTGTTTAAATCTCTTACATTTATGAGTATTATTGATTCAAATAAGGGGTTGAAACCTCTGGTCCTTCAATTGCAAAGACAACTTGAGCGAAATCCAGTTGAGTTGTAGTCAAAGGATGAGGGCAGTAAAAATGAGGAACTTTCTAATGATGAGGTTTCCTTGTACACTCTGGAGGTTGTTGTTGAAGCTATCCAGGTTGGTAGTGTAGTTCCCTTTAGTGAGCTGTCTTGTTTTATTGAAGAGGGGGAAGAGGTTTCCTTGTACACTCTGGAGGTTGTTGTTGAAGCTATCCAGGTTGGTAGTGTAGTTCCCTTTAGTGAGCTATCTTGTCTTATTGAAGAGGGGGAAGAGGTTTCCTTGTACACTCTGGAGGTTGTTGCTGAAGCTATCTAGGCTGGTAGTGCAGTTCCCTTTAGTGAGCTACCTTATTTTATTGAAGAGGAGAAAGAATACACACAAATGCTCATGCCCATATCAGCAAAGGAATTGCAGGAGCATGGAGACATTGAAAGTAATAGCAAGTTGTTGGCACATGGGGCCACAAATAGAAATGAGATCTCATCTCATGGGGAAGAGCATATGAGTGGCCATATACTCAGGAGTGCAAAGGAATTGGAGGAGGCTCATTTCTGGGATGAGCTTGATGTTTTCTGCTCAAATCTAGATAGTAAATCAGCTCCTCTTAATGAGGCAAATCATGAGCATTGTGAGCAAATTAAGGAGGCAGTCATTCTTCCAATTAATCCACAAGAGCCAGAGCATCCATATCAGTAGAAAAATGATGAAGAAATAGAGTAGAGGCATGATATCAACTATGTTGATTTGTATGCCATTTCAAGGGGATGTCTTATCAGGCATCTGGCCCAGCTAGAGATATATGAGGAGTCCCTGCCTATCATGCTTACTTCAAAGCATGAGGTTAAGCACCAAAAGGGGCTAGATCAGCCCATTTATCCACTTCCAAATAGCCACATTTTTAATTAGTGCAAGTGGATAGGTGAGTTTTTCTTTATCCTTGGGGAAGCATTTCACTATCTGGTTGTATATCCATCCCTTCCCTACCTCTTTTTAACTACCCACAGGCATGAGAAACATTGTAAATTGTTAAAGAAGGGCAATTACTTTTAGGAACCTATCAATGGCTTTGTTTGAGGTCATTTCCTTGTTGTTAGCTTAGGTTTAGAGTAGTTTTGTTTCTGTTTTATTTTTATTTTCCCTAAGTGTTGTTGCACAGGCTGCACTCTCATTAGGATAATTCGAGCCTTGTTTTCCTTTTTTTTGGTGTGGTTTTGAGGCAAGGTTTTAGATGCTCCCAGTATGCTTCAGTCCTTTTGAATATATGCCCAATGAATGCTTAAGACTACTGGTTCCCTTTTGTTTAGCAAGGAAACACCCCTAAGAAGTCACCAAAATGTCCTATTTTTCCACCAGCCAAATAGCCCAAATCCATGAAATCTCTAAGTGTTTTCCCCTTTAAAAATGCAAGGAAAAACATCCCAAATTGACTAAGTCCCAATATTCTTGAGTTTTCCTTGTGCTTTTAACCTTTTCAGAGTTTTAGAGTTTGGAGTTCTCCCTTTTATCATGTCATCCTACTCCACTCCGAACTCTACCCTTTGCTTTTGAAATTTCTCTAAGTTGAGTATAGGCCAGATTGAAAGTCAAACATCCAGCTCCAGCTGGAATTTGTTGTTGGGCATTTATTGTTGCAGGTAGAAGAAGATGCAAGGTTTGAATGTAGATATTTGTTCAGCTACTTTAGAGAAGATATTTTCTGCATTTATGTCAAAGACAAATAGATATTTTCAAACATTCCTTTTGTAAAATATCTTTCGACAGGCCCATAAGGTGAATTTATTACAGTAGGTGATGGTACCTCATTGTAAAATGCTATAAAATACATGAAATTGAATGTATTATTGTTGGGTTTTGGTATTAAAAAACACATCTTGTATCAGTTGTAATCGTGCCTCTTTGATAATAAACAATAAGATTTTGCCTTTTCATGCACTTCTTTTTCTCTGAATAATACTTTTGTTTGAGTATCCATTTGTGAATGCTTCTTTCCTTTTGGATTTCAATTAGTTTCTTTTACCTCTGCAGGTAGTTTGTGATTTGTGTATGCTGATATGTTGTTTGTTGTTATTCTGTGCATATATGGTTGATCTAAGAGCCGAACATTCAAACCTGGTGTATCACCTTTTCATTTCCAGTTTCTCCTTCTTCCCCTTTTCCCCAACAATGATAGATTAGGTTTAGTCTTAGCACACTCTGAATCTCATATTCAGAAAAGGAACTAGCCTTCTCTGGAGGTTTGATTTCCTTTACAAGGTCCCACACCTGGAAATCACTCTAATGTTTCACTGAATTGTTGTAGCACAAGGCTTCAACAAAGGGTGCAAATCCAAGTGACAACAGATCCTATAGTTGAAGAAGTTTTGTATAGTCAAAATGTGATTTTCATGGAGGTCAAACCTTACATTACAATTAAGCAACCAAAGGAGGATGGAAAGTCATTTATGCAGCTACAACCAAAGATTGAGAAGGTTGTACCAAAGGTTTAGGTTGGACCAAATGAGGAGGATAGTACAAAGAGTTTAGAGAGATTAGAATAATTTGAATCTCTAACTTAACTTTTGAGGAGGTCCACTCGACAAAGGAAGCAACCAAAAATGTATAACTTACATAATTATTTATGTATATTTATTTTATTGACTAACACTAATGATCCTATAATAGTTAAAGATACAATAGAAATGGATAATTGTGAGTCATATAAATCGGCCATGGATGAGGAGATGGCTACACTAATGAAGAATGATACATGGGACTTGGTTCAGTTGTGTAAAGGATGAAAACCTGTTGGTTGCTAATGGGTGCAGTGATAACTTTAAGGAACCCCCCTAAAAAAACTTATAAAATCTTGGCGAATCTTTCCCTTGGTTTTGAAAAAAATATTAATTTTCCTGGCGAATCTATTTAGATTATTAGAAATTTTTAAAAAACCTGGTGAATCTTAATGAATAATTGGTAAAAATAATAATTGCAATGGCGAATCCTAGCGAATAATCACTAAAAAAATTAATTACAATGGCGAATCTCTCCTTTAAAATTTTATATATTTGGTCAGCACAATCCCCCCATATTTTTTTGTTTTTTTGTGATATTGAAGCAGGGGCCTGGGGGCGGTAGCCACTGGCGAGGTCAAGGGTCAGCGCCCCTTGTGGGGGTTAAGGGGGCAGAGCCCCCTTGTGGGGGTCACAGGGTCTGGGGATAGCGGCCCCAACGTATCGCGATACAGGCGGGGTCAAGGGCAGAGCCCCTCGCCACCAAGCACAAATTCACTATCTAAAACACATTGGAGCACACATGAATTAACTATTTTTAAAAAATCTCACTTTAAAAATAAGACTAATTAAAAACTGAAATTGTTACCGTTGATTAGCCTTTTAATCGGATGGCTGCAAATCAATTCCATGACCTATATGCACGTGCCTTTTAAAAGGCTTCTTGAGGCCTGGAATTTGGTTTAGGCCACACGATTAATTCTAGGCCTATAGGTCGCGGAATTGATCTGCAGCCATCCGATTAAAAAGCTAATCGATGGCAACAAATAAAATCCCTATTCAAAGCTAAAATATTCCTAAAATTAAATGGTAATTAATTATTACTAGCAATATTGCCCCCAAATTAACAACATGAATATAATATTATTGGCGAATATAATATTATTGGCGAATATAATTAATATTTGTAATTAAATTATAAACTACTGGCGAATCAATTCCAACGACGCATCATTTACATGGCAAATCAATTTGATTTATTAGTTTAAAAATAATGCATAGGCGAATTAATCGAGACGAAATTAATTTTTTGTAAAAACCTGGTGATTCAGTCTCCTTTTTAGCTTGTACTATTTGCCATTTCTGGAGGTCCCGATTTCAACTATTCTCCATTTCTGGTGAAAATTTGCCACTAAAAAAATCCCTGAATGGGTGTTCAAAAATAAGTTAGCCTATAACGGTAATAATGAGAAGTACAAAGTGTGGTTGGTTGGCACAGGTCATTTCCAAGTTGAGGGAATAGATTTTGGTGAGATTTTCTCCTTGTTGCAAAGTTGACATCTATCAAAATATTATTAGCTTGTGTTGTTGCTTTTGATATTGAGGTTGAGTAGATGAATGTGAAGACAACTTTATTACATTGTAATTTAGAGGAGGAGATTTACATGTCATCATCATAGCACTACATTGAGAAGGATAAGTAAAACTTTGTTTATCAATTGAATAAATCATTCTATGGTTTAAAACGGTCTCATAGAATCTAGGATAAAAAGTTTATTCATATGTTTTGGGGTTGGTATTTATCAAGTTCAAGTTAGATCATTGTGTTTACTATAAATATAATGATGATTGTTTTATCATTATCACTTTGTATGTTGATGATATGTTGTTTAGTAATGGTAAGGAAATGATTGTGGATTTGAAATCTCAACTTTCATTACAATTTTAAATGAAGGACTTAAGGACTAATTAGTATATATTTAGGATGGAAATTAGATGGGATGGGGCTAACAAAAAACATTGGATTAGTTAGAGGAAGTATGTTGAGTCTGTTTTGCAATGTTTCAGTATGGTCGATAGTAATCTAGTCATTGTTCCTATTTTTGTGAGAACTAAGATTTTAGTTGAGAAATGTCCTATGACTCCTATACAGATGGAGGAGATGATTTTGATGCCCTATTCTAGTGTAGTTGGGAGCCCATTCTATGCTATAGTTTACACCAAACCAAACATTCACCAAACAATGGGAGTCTTGATCTATTACATGGCTAATCCTAGATGAGAACAATGGGTTGTAATGAAGAGGGTCTTCAGGTATTTGTAGGGTACTTTTCAGTATTCCATATGTTATCACATTGATGTTTCGAAGGTTTAGCACTCACTGGATATACAAGGTTGTTTGGATTCAGATTGGGCAATGGATGTCAATAATAGAAGGTCCATTGTTGGCTATGTGTTTAGCTTATTTGGTGGTGCAATGAGTTGGATGACTAAGCAATAGGCTTTAGTCACTTTATCCATAATAAAGGTAGAGTATATGGTAGCTACTTCTACTTGTAAGGAGTCTATTTGGATTTTGATATTATGTTTAGATGTTCGGCTATGTTATAAATCAATTAGAGTTTAATTATGTTAGTCAAAGTGTAATCATCTTGGTAAAGAACTCGACCTTTCACACATAGATGAAGCACATTGATGTATAGTATCATTTTCTTCATGACATGTTGAAATATGGGAAGTTATTACTAGAGAAAGGTGATAATTTAAATAATGTTGTAGATGCTTTGACATAACCAATTAACACAAAGAATTTTAGGTGGTGTAGTAAGTCTATGCATCTTTCAGCCCTTAGTAGATAGTTGACAATGTTGGTATTCATTTGCTCTTGCAAGGTGTTCAATAAGTTGGAGAATGTTAGTAAAGGTGTCTCAATCTTGAATCCTAGTGTTCAAATGCAATTTCTGGCCTATAGAGTTCATTTTTAGCCCCAAAAATTACTAAAATGAGCTTTAATCAGCTAAAGCAAGTTAAAATGACTTGGAGCTCTCTGAGATCTTCAATTCAAAAAAGTAGGCTCAATTAATTTACCAGAATTAACTTATGGCTTTTGAAATTTAGGCTACCACTTCAAGAATGTAAGAGCATCCATGACACATAAGAAAATGTAAGCTTCCCAAGGATATTCACCAACCTATGACATGTCATTATTCTTGTCATAAAACATCTTTGGAGGGTCTGAATAAAAGAAATTGGAGCTACCAAATTTAGAGGATAAAAATGACAAGTTATGATAGATTTTTGTGTTAGGTGTAAGGAATATGCTATATTTATCATTAGGACTCTTCTTTGGATTTGCATATTGGAATTTGATTAGGGGATTTGGGCACCACTTTTGAGTGGTATTGGCTTGTGGATTTGTGATTCCCTTTTGGTTGTTTTGTGCATTGGTTTATTTCTTTATTGGGTGCTTAGGATGGAGTTTATATAGTGTATTTTGTAGGTATTGTTATCCTATTGATATTACTAGGATCTTAGTGTTGGTGTTGTTTCATGTGAAGGCTCCTTTCTTGGATTGTATTGTAACTCATATTATTGTTGATTAATACATTGGTTCAAGGTTTTGAGGCTAAGTTTTTTACCAAAAGGGTTTTCCTAGGATTCATTATTGTGGTATGGTGAATGATTACATTGTATTGTTGTCTTTCCCACAAATTATTTTAGATCATATTTTTTGTTCACCTCTCATCTTAAATTGATGTAGGAATTTTTGCATCCTAGCTTCCTTTCAGGAGGTCCAAATCAATGAATGTAAAAACCCACAACCCTAACACTCTACTCCACTTAGATATTGGAAAATTCCAATAAAACACATAAGTCAACTTAGAACAACAACACTATTATTGCTAAGAAATTAATCCATTTATACATTAATCTATCAAGATTCTTGGTAATACAATGAGACCTTAAAACCTTATGATTTAATTCACAGTTAGGCCATGAATCCTTGCATAATCTCAACATTCAATCTTTGAATCCTTACAACAATCACCGATTATACAAACTAACCCTAAAAAGTTTCCACCCAAACCTTCTTTAATTCATACACTTTCTCAAAATAAAGGTCTTCAATCAACGTTGCCTTCTTGGGTTTCCACCATATTATACACTCCTGGTGAAGAGGTACCACCTCGAATGTATAATTTATAATTCATTGTTGTCTTTTCTCCATTCTAAGGCTAATTAGGTCATATTTTCATTGGAACCATATTATAATTATGTATAACAAAAAATATTGGCCCAAAAATGATCAAACATGGACTTTGATGATGCTTTTGAGTTAATCTATCTTTAGACACATTACGAAAATGAGAAATAATAAGATAAGAAGCCCTTTGGATAAAAAATTTAAACTTTTAAAATTTGGCACCATTCCATTATGCAAGAGTATAAGATTGTAGATTCATTATGATATCATGCAACCTTTAGGTGAATTACTGAATCTCTAGCATTATCACACATGTTTAAACCAAGATTTAGTCTATGTTCTTTAAGAAAAAACAAAGTATCATCCACAAGGCTTCATGTCACCACAAGATCTTAATCAAGCTTGATCCAAAATATTGCTAGAATAACAAACTCTAACTCCAACTATAATTTGAAAAACCTTCAAAACACACAATAACACAAGGAAAAGAGAAAAATACTTTTGGGTAATGCAATATTGATCTACCTCTGAGATTCTCTTACATTAAATGCACCCCATGCATTTGTACGACAACATTGTCTTCTTAACAAGAAGCTTTTGGTTCTTAGAATTTGGAACCTCAGCACTATTACATCCAATAAAGGTGCTTACATCAAACTAAAAAGAAAATTGTATGAACTTCCTTAGCTAACACTATGGCTCCTCTAACCCTCTTTCATTTACCCTTACTAGGAATACTTATACACACTCACATCATTCATTTTTCTTAGAGAAACAATGTTTCTAGCTCAATAAAGAATGTGCAATACATTAGAGAGAGTTTAATTCTCCTATCAATGAATACCATTTTGATCTTTCCTTGGTCAATTATCTTTTGTTCAATATTTTCTCTCCCAAGAAGAATTCACCTCTATTGTAGTTGGTATACATTGAAAACTAATCCCTGTGAGTCATGTGGAACGAGACACCAAAATTTATCAACTATACATTTTCACATGCATGTGTACTAGAGGATGCAATCTAAACACATCTCTTGATTCTTTATCAAAGTATTTTGAATCTTGTTTATCATTGGTTTCTTTTCTAGCCTTCTTCTATTTGTAATTCTTTTTTATGTGACCAATATTGCCATAGTTGTAGTATTTCTCCTTGGATTTACTAGGAAACTTAGATCTCTCCATTGATTTGGATCTTGTATTCCTTCTTGTCCTTTTTGTTCTCCTTCAAATGGCCTCTGACAACTAAATCATCTTTGGTAGAATCCATGGAATTACACCTCGTCTCCTTAGAGAACAAAGCTCCAACCAACTCCTAAAGTTTTAACTTAGAGGTGGTACTATTGATCGCCATTAAAAGGCTATCTCGTGCATTAGGAAATAAAGTAAGTTTATATAGTGATCTTCATCCATCTTAACATCAATAAATGCCAACTAACTTGTTATGATATTAAATGCGTTAAAGTTCTTGGTCACTGAATATCCATATAACATTCTCAAGGAATACAACATGTTTTTAAAAAAGAGATTATTCGCCATGGACTTAGTTTGATATAAAGCCCTAATCTTCTCTCGCAATTTCTTAGTAGTGTCCTCTATAAAAACATTCAAGATAATTGAATTTTAAAGGTACAATTTGATAGTGGATTTGGCCTTTCTATCAATTCTTGCATAGTTTCCAAGATCTATTCCTTAGGAAATGAAATCCCTCACTATAATCCCATGACCATGACCCACCGATAAATCCTCCATCTTGAACTTTCCAAACTCAAAGTTTATGTCATTAAATTTTAAATGTCCATTTTGGACATTCTAGCCATTTATTTGTACCTAAAATAAATATTTACCTATGAAGATATCCCACACAAATAAGGATTGCATATAGGGCCAAAATGTCTTTTCCTCTTAGAGATCTAACAAACAAACTAGCTCTAATACCAAATGAAAGAAAAGTGGTTAATACTAAAGAGACGATTTGTGTATATAAGTTACAAAATCATAAAGTTTCAACAATATAACAACACATAACACAAGATTACCTTGGTAAACACTGTTGGGAAAAGACCCAACAACAATAGCACACTGATTATATTGTCTCAATGAAAGATTGTAATACAATGAAGTTTAGTTGTGCTATGAATGAGATCTTAAACTCTATCTTTTAGAGAAAACCTAACACCATGTACCTATCCTACAAATACCATACCAAGCATCCAATATATAGGTTGAGGGAATCTAGGAAACCACAAATGGTTTCCCAAAATCATAATCCAATCCATGGTCAAAGTGATCCAAATTGGACCCATACAAACCTCTCCATGAATGCATCCTCCAACAATACAAATGTAAATCCCATTCAAGGATCCTAAACACTACAATAAATATGGCCAAATGGTCAAACCAAGTGCCCCATGTAGGTGCATCCAAACCTCTTACAAAATTTCTTAAACACACAACTAAAAATAGCTAGTTAGAGATGCCCACCGAATCTACATTGTAACCTCCAACTTAAATGCTCTTCTACACTCATCATGTCACAAATTTCAAGTGGTGTAGTGTGTTATACAAGGAATCTTATGGATTCCTCCAAATGAAGCACCCCATTTCATGAGGGGCCAAATATTACAATGCATTACAATACTAGATTATTAAAAGGATTTACAAAGTGTACACCACCTAGTCAAAATATATTATACATCTTAAAATGTGGGGATTAATAGGGGTAAAGGTATCAAGTTTACTTTGCATCTCATCAAGTATTTTAAGGATGATATCTATGGTTGAAGGACAAAAATTAGGAGGAATGAGAGGAATGGGAGTTAAGGAGACCACATGAGAGATAATATGTAGAGTACATAGGTTGGTTGAGGGAAAATGAATATAGGTAGAAATACTACATTGGAAGCGGGAAATTGAGAACAAAAAGCGAGTTAAAGGTGGTAGTATCTATGAGACATTGATAAGAAATGGTGGGTAGAGAAGAAACAAAAAGCATAGGTAATGTAGGAGGAGATGGGGAAGGAGGCATAATAGAAGAAGAGAGAGGAGAAAACCATTTAAAGAACTCAATGAGATTATCCTTTGACATACACCCTTTACTAATTTCATGCCATAAAGGCTTAGTCATTAACAAGCTATGAATACCATCAATCACATACAATAGATTAGTATCATTACCTAAAATCGATGTAAGTATTTGTGTAGTATAAATCATGTCTTGCCTATCCACATGTGCAACATGAACATAATAGTAAAATAATTCATCTCCATTGAGAGAAGTAGTGTTATTTAGATCCTCAAGAATAGGCCCATTAACTTGATTCATTGCCATGGTAAGGTTGAGCTTAGGTCTTCTTCTTATGGAAAGTAAATGATTAGTTAATTCCTTGCAATATAATAAAAAAGGAAAGAAAAGATAAAGCCATGTTAAGATTTTATTTGAAAATTAAAAATTAGAATGTTCATATCTAATAAATCAAAAAATAAAACTAAACCCTAAGGGAAATAGATTGGTTCAAGAGATTGGATCACCAAAACAAAGAGCAAGAAAACACACCATTTGAAATATCTAGTCTAGTTAAATGCAATAAAGAAAGCAATGAGATGTCACTGAACATCGTACTTTAATAGGTAATCATCTTGTTATCTAGAGGGTGTCCAAAGGTTGTCTGCAAAAGGGGTAGTTTGGAGCCTTTTCCTAGAAGTCATTTTACTCTTCTTGAAAGGAAATGCACACACACTAATTTAATCAACTAAAATTAAAGAGTTAACTAGGTCTAGCTACAAAATTGAAATGTTGGTGCTAAATTAAAGAGACTAACTACAAAGGGAAAATTCTTATACTTTTTAAAGTAAGATATGCTAGAAAGTAAAACCTCTCTAATAATCTAAATGCTTAATAACAATGAAATCACAATTATCTATGAATCTCTTTTTGGTATTTTTCTAAAATATATACAACAAATGAAAACAAAAGAAATCTTCCACAGCCTTTTTCTGGTTTTCCAAACTTTTTCCTTCTAGTAACTAAAAATGCAAGGACTTCACACACAAACACAATGATGATTGTCACAACAAACTTGCAAGTAACACAATATGATAATAACAAGATTTACTTCCACATATTTATGCAATAAACATCAAATACTTATCTATAGAAACAAAGATTATTCTTCTCCAATGAGTGGCTAGATCTCCAAAGATCATAACATTTCTTAAACTACCATATTCAAATCAAAGCTTGCATAAAATAAGGACACTTTATTTACTCCTAATAACACTATGTCAAGTCTACAATTTTATTCAACTGAAAAAGATAGATGATCATATGTTTTTTGCTTGCAAAGATAAAAAGGTAAACAACTACGTTAATGACTCATTAACTACCACTACTTATTGAACATTTATGAAAGATCACTATAATATAGTGACATAATGAGATGTACACGCTATTCAAATCTCGTCAAGAGTCTTAACTGAAAAAATAAATTAAAAAAAATAAAAAATTGTTATCAAATTAATACATAGTCTATTATTAAGCATAAAATGAGGGAAATGTCTTCGTCAATGACTCCTAATAGGAGTCTACTATCTGATGAGACCATAAACCATCTCATCTTTTAGCTAAATAAAAGCATCTATTCTGCATATTTAGTGCAATTGCATGTCTTAATAGTATTGCATGATTTGCCTTACAATCAACAATTAGAAGATTGAAGAATTAGTTCAATCAAGTTGGAGCACCAGTAACTTCCTAGAAAGAAAGATAAAGTTAAAATTGCAGTTTCAGTAAAATGGCCATATCTCCCTCATTGCTCAATGAAATTTAGAATTTCAAAATGATCTAGAAAGATGGAATGAGGGGAACAAAATGCAGAAGCCATTTGAGATAGTTCATTAAGATGAATGAGTAGTTTGTGACAGAAAACAACTGAAGTAAAAGTGTCGAGATGGAAGGTAGTCGAGATTGGAGGAAGAAGATATAGTTTGTCTCCCCAAGAATAGGATCTCATAGCCACATTCTTGGTGGATTGATTTAGAATAAGAATTCTATAAATGTATAAAGAAGATATAGTTTGTCTCCCCAAGAATAGGATCTCAGATCCATATTCTTGATAGATTGATTAAGAATAAGAATTTAATAAATGCATTCTAAACAAGGAATCAAACGAGGAGAGTTTTATGAAATAATATAGTTCAATATTTTAGTAGCAATAGTGTATTTGTTTGTAGTTTCATTACTTAGTTTAACTCCCTGTAGTTTTTCCATTCCCTATTTTTACTTACATTTCTAGAATTTCCATGTATAAGCTTCTTATGATAGATTTGATTCCATAATTTACATTTACAAGCTTCTTATGATAGATTTGATTCTAGAATTTCCATTTACAAGATTCTTAGATTAAATTTGATTGCAGCAAAATTTAAATATGTTTCATGCATTTGCTTTCAATTCTGTTTGTAGGAAATATTGTCATGCAAATTATTCCTCCTCCATTTTGCATATAGCCATGGACACCACCCTAGATTGACATTTATAATTAAATGATGAGGACTACAGCTACCCTTGTCACTATTTGTAAAGGTTTTTTCTACAATTAATGAACTAGATTTGCATGAGCAATTTAGCATAAATAAAATGGAGTTTTGTTGCTAAGTGTGTATTCATTTTGAATTTTGAGGGGTCTATGCTAGCATTGGCTTCTCCATAATCTACTGGCATTGTCTTCTCTAGAGTCTATAGCCTCCATAATGAACGAGTCTGCCTCCACCTTCTCCAAATCCTAACATCTCTAGAGTTGGTGAAATTATCCTCAGATACCATAGTATCACCTAATGAGCATTTCTAGAGTTTGAGCACGATCTTCCCAAAACTTTCCAAGATACCCTATTAGAACAAAAACGCAACTTTTGAATAGAAACTTATCAATATTTTGTCCTAATTAATCAATAATAAATAAACTAGAAATATGCAATCTATTCCACCCCTAGTAACTAATGATTTCTCAAACAAACATTAATTTAGGATGAATAAAGAGGTGGACAAAGGGAAAAAGGGTACTTTGTCTATGAAATTGATGAGGTCAGATCATGTAGGTCCTCTTCTAGGCTTGGAAGAGGACAAGGCTTGTATTTTGGCCTCATCTTTCCTCCTGTTGTGTTCCTCCCACTTAAGGCTACAATCATAATCCTTAAACTAGGTGGAACCACCTTCCTTATCATCATCAATAAATCATTTGGTTCTTTTTACTTCATTTTCCCATTTCTCAAATTTTTAATCAAATTGCTTGGAAGTCACATTCATTGGCATTGGTGGAGAAAGAAGAAGTGGAGACTTGGACCTCATATTAATCTAGTGATCTTTATAAATATGTATTATTCCTATTACTATCTTAGCTCTCCAAAGAGACCACATGATTGTACATGGAGAAATAATTTCTCTCTTTTTCAAATGTTGGTGTAGGGGATTGTATCTTTCTACACATACATCAAAGGCTTGTTCAACTATATTGATAGCACCTTGCAGGGCCTCATATGAAAGTTTCAAAATTTCAACATACTTCTCTCTCATACTTTGTTATTTGACTATTCTTTCAAACTACTCTTTAAATTTTATAGCTTTGGAATTTAGGTGTTGCATGAACAAACCCATAGACTTTTTTGCATGATTATATTCATTTGTCCTTGCCTGCCAAGCTAATTAATTTTGTAATCTAGAGACAACAGATTTTATTTAGACATCCCCTACAAAGATGTTAACAAAGTATTTAACACAATCCCCTAACAATAATATGTGTGAGAAGAATTCACACAACATATTCATTTGGTCTAGAGGGCTACTTTTGAAGTTAGCCAAAAATTGTACATCATTACGCTCATATGGAAGATCAAAAGAGATTCTTCATAATTTCTACCTTAAATATTGCTCATTCAAAAGAATATTTTACACATGAGAAAGTTTCCTATAGGAAATGAACATCTCACAAATCCTGCATGCTTCCATTTTGGTTTTCTTGAGATAATCATTCTTCCTCTATAGGATGGCTAATTAAGCTTTCAATCAAGAAATTTCAAAGTCTGCATGCCACAAAAAGTAGTAATGAGCGAGAATTTTTGGTATTTGTACAATGAACCACCTTAGGAAAATTGGTTCAGTTTGAGTTTGTTTATCCTTTTATAGAGGCCCATTTTACTGTTGAACACAATTGGGTGTTGAGAGGGGGGTGAATCAACACACTTAAAAACTTTAATCAAACATTTACTGATAAAACTAAATAGCTTTCAAAACGTGAAGGAAAACATGCAAACCAAGAGTCAACACATAACACCAGTGTTTTTATGTGGAAAACCCTAAAACAGGGAAAAACCACAGTGAGGATTAGCTCACAATATAATATGCTTAGTGCAAATTATTACAACATTATTTTAGGGCTTCAACCCAAGGAAGCTACTACTCCCTGATTTACAAATTTGATTTAGGGTTATAACCCAAGGAAGCTACTACTCCCTGAATGCTCAGCTCACTGCTATTACAATGATATTATAGATATAAGGACTACTATGGAGAACACATTTGTTGTATGTTGATGGTGCAGTCTGCTATTCTTGCTAAATATATGCCTTCAAACTAATTTTGTGCATTTCATATCTTCTACTACTCTACTATATTCTTATTCATCTTAATTTCCTTTCAAATGAATTATATCTTCTATATATATCCTCTGCAAGATCTTGAAACATTGATTAGGTCGGCATCCAAAATAATATTGAATGTAACTTGTAGCTAGTCACTGGTCAGCCTTAACACATGCAAAATGATGACAAACTTGTTGCAGACCTCAAGACTTTATGAAGAACATTAGGACACACCTTTTCATACCTTACAAACTTGGAGAAATTGATCAGGAGCCTCCGCATACATTAGTTATCTAACTAGTAGGCTCAAACTGCTTAACACTGTCAACTGTTCATCTTTTAACTAATGAGGAGAAGCCAAAAACTCAATGCAGACCAAGGATTCAATCATGAAAGAGCTCAATAACAATCATACACCTTATCAAATAAGTATCATACCAACCTCTGCATCCACAAGACAAGAAATGTATCAGTCTGTAGAGAACAAAGTCTTCCGGACCTTATGTAATACTTCATAACCTAAAATATGATATTGTGGTGAAGTGTAGGGGCTGGAACCTTCTGGAAATGATCAAAGATATCAATGAACACTACTCATCAGATGCACACACCACTGTCTAAAGTTTCTGAAGGAATTCAAGAATGGCTTAGGTACTTAGAGTTCCGGAAGATAGTTGTATTTGCAACTTTGCTTAAAGTTATGACATTTTGATGTGGTAACATAAAATGAGATTTATCTATATGCAGATCATATTTGATGTGTCTTGGACCATATACCACCTTTGCACAAGCTTTGATAATAGATTTATACATGTTTCATCTTTTGAAGAACTTAACTTGTATATTTAGGCTCCAAAATACAGTGTGATGCCTCTATCACTTGAGTAATATCTCTGTGGACCACTACAACACTTGAAACTTCATCATAGAATATAACATATTGATCTTAGTCATTTCTTAGAGCTACATAACAAATAGATCTCTTTTGGAGGAATGCAGAGCATTTCATTGTCTCCCTATTACTACTTTGCTCTGTCTCAGTGATGGCCGATGTACTAACCCTTGTAACTTTTCATGTTGAGTAAGTGAGAGGATGAAACCTTGGATATATCATGTCAATTCATGTTAGAAGCTATCATTAGAACCACATGGCCAAATATTTATTTGCATAGAAGTGCGGACCAATTCAAGTTGACTCTACCTTAGGTTTTGCACTAAGAATGACTTAGACACTTTTCTACTTATTACCCTTGAGTGCAATACTCCCAATTGATGAGATATGTAAGTATATATATAGAAATTATGCAAGGATAGGGTTGTTTACCTCCGCATCATGTTCAAGCCCAAAATTGATCCATACGTAGACCATTTTTCCTTTCTCCCAGACAGATCTATCTTAACCATCCTAACTCTAAGTTTGTCTGTACATTTCCATCTATTATGTTGACATCAATGACAACACATGTGGCCAACAATCTCCCCCTTTGTCATTAATGGCAACATATGCTCCCCCTTAGACTCTCTCCTCCTTTGACATCAAGGACAAAGGGATTGATAACCTTTGTATCAATCCAAAAAACTGTATGTACTCCCCCTTACAAAAAGATATCTAGACTGTGCTCCCCTAACTGTATGATTTAGTTACAAAATTGTACCCTTGAAAACCAAAATGGTACTACCACTCTACTTATTATCTCCGCAATACTATATTCATCAAAAATTGTTCTAACTCACTTGGATGGGATAATAGCTTTATAAATTACCTTGAGTTGTTGAACAGTTGTGGTCCAGATGACACACTTTGAGGCAAGCATTTGAGTCTGACACTCACACTGTATGTACATTTCCTTAGCTTCCTCAACATTGTTCCAGGTCTTCATTCTTTGATCTATCTTTTCTTCCTATCCAAACACACCGGACATTGAAGCAATTCTCAAATTCACTACCTCTCTTAACTAACCAAATTGTTTCTTTATGTTCTCTCTTTGGTCCTATAATTGGGATAGTTGTGCATACAAATTTTCAATTCGTGCCCTTGTTTCCCCCATCTTGTCCTTTGACAAGACATATACTTTATCCACCATAGGGATCTGTGACTCAATAGAGTCCATCTAAGCATTGATCTATTTGGTGGAGTTTAACCAATTTAGGCAGAATAGGTATAAGGATGTGGCCTCCTCAATACAAGCTTTAAATTTCTTCATATTTTCTTTGATCTTGTTATGTGCATTAGCACACTTATTGGCCATATCTACCATTCTTTTGTCATTAATCCTTTATGTTGCCTCTTTCTCTACCTTTTGCTCTAACAAGGAGGAATGATCCTTAAAAGAATCCATTAGTAATTTGATCTTTTGTTCTGAAGGCAATGAGGGGTCAATGATTACCTCTGGTAACCCTTCTTGTACCAACTTCACAACATCCTCTATTGCACTAGATTTCTTTAGGATTTCTTGTAAAAAATATTTCCTTGCAGAGGCATGCGGTAGGTCTCCAAGCTGTAACTTCTGTAAGGGAGATATTCTTGTTAGATCAAGTTGCCCTTCATTTGTTGGAACTTGCAACAATTGGGGAGTGACAACTGGTTGAAATTGAATATGCAAGTTTAGTAGTTCTGTAAGAGAGTCAATTGAACCTTGATTAGTCTCCTCTACCCTATCTTGACTTCTCTCTGGAGTCTTTTATTTGTCTATGGTAGGATCATCATGTTGCCTTAAATTCTCTGAATCAACCTGTGAGTCTTGCACATTTGCCTGGGCATCCACCTATTCAGCATTTTTTGGAATGCTCTGTTCATTTTGCAGACTCTCTTAAAGAGTGGGATCAACACTCATGTCTTTTTCTTTTTCATCATGTTCTTCTTTCTTCAGAGGTGATGCCATAGCATGATGAGCTGAATGTGGTGGTGAGACATGTGACTGTTCTATAATTTTTATTTCTCTCACCTCACCAAGTATCTTTTGTGTAACTTTTTGAGTTTCCTTTATGATTTTCTCAATGTCCTCCTTTCTATTTTGCATCAGAGTGTCTACTCTATGCTTAGTCCTAAGCTCTTGAGCCTGCCTTTGGATCAACTTTTCTTTTTCTTCCTTAGACAGGGAAGCATTGGCTTTATTTAAAGCATCTTGTCTAAGCTTTTCATCAAGTGTCACAACTTCATCTCTATCCCTTCTTAATGCTTTATGTAGAATTTCTGGTGCTTTGACCAAAATTTATTCTAAAGACTAATTGTACCTCATCATATACATAACAACAACGTTTTCAATTATGGCTTGATCCTCATATGTTGATTCAGAATGGAGTGCCATTGTTTCATCAAACAAGTTTTGATAAATGATTGCATTATAAATAACTTCAACAGACATTTGTCCCCCAGAAGAATAAATTGGATTCTAAGAGATATTTTTCTTTTTCTTCTTGGGAGGAGGGCTTGGTTCCTCTTCTTCTTCTTCTTCTTCTTCACCTATTTCCACACCTTGTTTCTTGTTTCTCTTGGCCTTCACTTTGACCCTTGATCCCTTTTTCTTCTTTTCCTTCTTTTGTTTCTTAGAAATCACTTCTTCATCTTTATCACTTTCAATCTCCTCCACAAAGGTTTCTTTCTTCTCTTCTGAATGTTTGCTCTTGGGTTTTGTCTGTGTTTGCTCCTCAGAGACTTGTTTGGTGGGAGATGCCTTTTTAGAGAATATAGATTGAGGAAGGTTGGTGGTTGATTGAGAGGTAGTTCTACCAGATCTCCTTGGTATTGAATGCACAATGCGAAGAGTCTTAACAAATTCAAGAGAGTTTTGAGTAGAGAAACCTCTAGATGGAATACCCACCCTCTTGAACAGTTTTTCTTCATTCTTCTCTACCTCTTCCTTTGCCCTTTTCTTGGTCAACTTGTCTTGAATTCTTTCACTGGTTCCATATCTTTCACTCTTAGGGTCTTTTGGCAGGCTTAACAAAAAATTTGTATAGGCTTTAACTTCCTCATAATGCACTTCATAAGGAAGCTTGGGAATCCATGAAGTTGTAGGCTCAACTGTTGCCATATAACAACAATCTTTATCCACAAGAAAAGTTATGTCATCCTTGTAATTCCAAACCAAATCAAAAGAAATTATTTCCCTTTTATACATTTCACTTTGAAAATTTTTTAAGAAGCCTCAAAAAATAGTTTTGTAATTTTGTGAGTCAAATCTTCTTATGTATTCTTTTATTTGTGTTGCTACTGGTCTATCTTGTTACCATATCTTCCCTTTAAAGCCTAGTAACCCATTCATGAAATAGAATGCCAAACAAATGATTAGTGAACCATATTTGAAATGATATTCTATCTCCTTAGTTTTTCTCAAATTTTCTAGCAATTATTCCTTCATTACCGCACATAGGTCAAAATCCTTGCCTTCTTTAGCCATTAGATAGGCAGTGTGTATGGTTGTAGTTGTGGAAGATTCCTCTCTGTTAGAGTAGTATACCTTGTAGGCAATTCCCATTGCCGCATACCCTACACTGGGATCAATAATGTCATCAATTGTCAATGCCCTTTTGTCAAATTTGACTTCGGTTAATTCCATGACCTTTTCATTTTTAATTGATTTCAATTGTGGTATGGGTCCAGTAGAACACAATCCTCTGACAGCCCTGAAGGCTTATTTAGTTATTTGATGGGGTTTGTCTAGGTATATGAATTCGTCATGAATTCTGCTAAGGATATATCTAACCCAGTCATGTTCATTACGAAAATCTGGAAAATCTTTCCAAACATCCAAATGTTTTACTCCAAAGTTGGAATATTTGGACTTGTAGTGTGTATTGGAATCATCTAACAAATCAAGTCTTAGGGTTTCAAATTTCTCATTATCAATTTCCTCAAGTTTTGTATGAATGTATATCCTAACATCTTCTATGTATACCATAAAAGTAGGAACATTGGATAATGCTCCACTACCATCAACTTCCATTGCCTTGTATGGATGTTTCTTAAATTTTGGTTGGGGTTTCTCAATAATGTTGATCAATTGAGGAGTAAATGATGCAGTCATTACTAATCTAGGGTTTTAACTAGAAATATGAAGAGTACTTGGATAAGTCTCACTCGGTCGAGTTGCAAAGTGCTTTTGTTTCTCCTTTAGCTCTTCAAATCTTTTGTCTTCATTCGAATGTGATCAAAAATGATTAGACATCATTGATATAAACATTTCACCAAACAATTCTCCTCCGCATTAATTGTAGTTTCTATTTTAACCTAATTTGCTATTCTTCATATGCAGAACCTTGTAAACCTTTAGCAATCCTCCACAGATCATTCAAATGCTCTGAAATTTTTGTTAAGATCATCTACATGTTGAGTGCTTGCATCATCATGAAGAGAAGATGGTGAATCTTCAAAAATAACTCCCCTTGAGCCTATGTAACCTCCTTAGTAGAAGTTCTTGTCATAGTAAACCTAGAGTCCTCTACATTCTACTACCTTTAGAGATTGTTCTCTAAAATTTTCATTAGAATCCTTAATCTTATCATTCTTACACCAACACTGACCCATATGCTGAAGATTCAGCATCTTGGATGTTGAGGGGTTTGAAAATTTTCCTTTTGAAACACTCCTGACCCGTTGTTTTGCTTTTTAATTACTAGAGGACCCACCTACATTAGGTAGAGGTCTGAAAATATCACTAACTTCCTTCTTCTTCCATACTTCGTTCATTTTTACTATTTGTTGAGAAACATCAATGGGTTTGACATTCTTTCCAGAATTCCTTGTTTGATTGCACTTATGATAGGTGCACTTTGTTTGCTAAGCATTTCCACTCCTTCTTGCCCTTATCTGTAGTTAGCTACTTTGTGGCCAAACTTATTACAAGTATAACAATATCCATAAAAAGATTGAGAATTATCCTCGTTATACCTTGACATTTTACTTCTGCACTCATTTGCCTTGTGTCCCAACTTGTTGCATGCATAACATCTAATAGAGCTCCGGTTTATCCTACTTCTGCATTTAGTGGCTTTATGACCAACTTTATTGTAAGTGTAACATCTTAAAGCATTTTTATTCATCTTGTTTCTACAATCCATAGCTTTATGACCAAACTTATTGCAAATAAAACAATTGCCATTGAAGCTTTGATAATACTTGATGTGAGCTGATTGCCTTGTAGGTTGAGGATACTTGAAATTTTTCTTCACATTCTTCATTTGTCTTTGGATAGGAGTGAATTCATCTTCTTTTGAATCTCTGTAAGTTTTTCTCTTAGGACCTTCAATGTAGGTTTCTTCTCTCCTAGATTCAGAATTTCCTGCTCAGTGAAACTTATCATATAAGTTTGTAGAGGCATTGATCATTGGACTCTTTCCCTTATCAAAACCAAGACCTATTTTTTCTTTTGTTGTCTTTTGAGAACTTATTATTTCATCAAGAATATTAGTTCCTCCTTTTAGTTTTAGTCCCTTGTCAATCGATTATTCTTCCTTTTCCAGTTCTTTCCTTAGAGTGACAACTTCCTCTTCAAGTTTTGAACATTTAGTCGATTCCTCATTGAGCTTGATATTTAAGCAATCTTCAATCTTTTTTTCCTCTTCAACCATGACCTTTAACTTTGAGATTGTGTCTTCAGCCTCCTTGAGCTTGTCACTTCCTTTATCTCCTTCTATCATAGTTTTTAGTTTCCCAATTTCTTCTTTTGATTCTTTGGCTTTTGTTTTTAACTTGTTAATTTTCTCCTTTGCCTTTTCAAGAATGTCTTCATATTCTAAGTTTAGATCTTTTTCTTCCTAAAGATCATTAAGGGCTATCTTGAGTTCTTCTTCAAGATTTATTTCACACTCATTAGACTCAAAGTCCCAACCTTCAAGATCTATTGCTTCTAGATTGGGTTTTGGTGCAAATATATCATTGTTCATCACTTTAGATTCCATGTGTTCAAGTGGGGGATCTACCTCAGCAGTTAAGCTTCTCAAAGGTACTTGGCTTTAATACCAATTGTTGAACACAATGGCGTGCTGAGAGGGGGGTGAATCAGCACACTTAAAAACATTTACTGATGAAACTGAATAGCTTTGAAAAAATGAAGGAAAACATGCAAACCAAGAGTCAACACATAACACCAGTGTTTTTATGTGGAAAACCCTAAAACAAGGAAAAACCACTATGAGGATTAGTTCACAATATAATATGCTCACTGCAAAAGTATTACAACATTGTTTTAGGGCTTCAACCCAAGGAATCTACTACTCCATGATTTACAACTTTGATTTAGGTTTATAACCCAAGGAAGCTACTACTCCCTGAATGCTCAGCTCGCTTCTATTACAATGATAATATAGATATAAGGACTGCCATGGAGAGCACATTTGTTGTATGTTGATGGTGTAGTCTACTATTCTTGCTCAATATTTGCCTTCAAACTAAGTCTGCGCATTTCATATCTTCTACTACTCTACTATATTCTTATTCATCTTAGTTTCCTTTCAAATGAATTATATCTTCTATAAATATCCTCCACAAGATCTTGAAACATTGATTAGGTCGACATCGAAAACAATATTGAATGTAACATGTAGCTAGTCACTGGTCAGCCTTAACACATGCAAAATGATGACAAAATTGTTGTGAACCTCAAGAATTTATGAAGAACATTAGGACACACCTTCCATACCTTACAAACTTGGAGAAATTGATCAAGAGCCTCTACAAACATTAGTTATCTAACCAGTAGGCTCAAACTACTTAACACTATCAACTGTTCATCTTTCAAATGTCGGGGAGAAGCCAAAAACTCAATGCAGACCAGGGATTCAATCATGCAAGAGCTCAATAATAATCATACACCTTATCAGAGAAGTATCATACTAACCTCTACATCTGCAAGACAAGAAATGTATCAGTTTGTAGAGAACAAAGTCTTTCAGACCTAATGTAATGCTTCGTAACCCAAAATATGATATTGCAGTGAAGTGTAAGGTCTATAACTTTCTGGAAATGATCAAAGATATCAATGGATGCTACTCATTGGATCTGCACACCACTATCTGAAGTTTCTATAGGAATTCAAGAATGTCTTAGGTACTTAGAGTTCTGGAAGACAATTGTATTTACAACTTTGCTTACAGTTATGACATTTTGATGCAATACCAAAAAATGAGAGTTATCTATATGCAGATCATATATGATGTGTCTTGGACCATATACCACCTTCGCACAAGCTTTGATAATAGATTTATACATGTTTCATCTTTTGAAGAACTTAACTTGTATATTCAGGGTCCGGGATATAGTGTGATGTCTTTGTCACTTGAGTAATGTCTTTGCAGACCACTAGAACACTTGAAACTTCATCATAACATATAACATACTGATCTTAGTCATTTATTAGAGCCACATGAAAAAAAAATCTCTTCCAAAGGAATGTGGAGCGTTCCATTGTCTCCCTATTACTACTTTTCTTTGTCTCAATGATGGCCGATGTACTAACCCTTGTAACTTTTCATGCTAAGTAAGTGAGAGGCTGAAACCTTGGATATATCATGTCAATTCATGTTAGAAGCTATCATTAGAACCGCATGGCCAAATCTTTCTTTTCCCAAAGAAGTGCAGACCAATTCAAGTTGACTCTGCCTTAGGTTTTGCATTGAGAATGCCTTAGGCACTTTTCTACTTCTTACCCTTGAGTGTGGTACTCCCAACTGATGAGATATGTAAGTATATATGCAGAAATCATGAAAGGATATGGTTGTTTACCTCTGCATTATGTTCAACCCAAAACTGATCTGTACTTAGACCATTTTTCCTTTCTCCCAAACTGATCTATCTTAACCATCCTGACTCTAAGTTTGTCTGTACATTTCCATCTGTTATTTTGACATCAATGACAACACATGGCCAACATTTACAACTCTTGTAATTCATGTTCCAACTCCTTGCTTGTATTTGCAGTCAACCCATCTTGTGTTTCTTAGTCCTTAATAAATGTTGATAGGTCTACCACCAATTTTTTTATGAGAGACTCGATTTTATCTTCCCTTATAGAGCGAGCCTCCAAGAGATTTTTATTCTTCAAGGGTTATGTCTCCGATCTGATTTGAATTTTCCACAAGTTTATTTAATTGCTCTTGAAGTGAAAAAAATTGCAGCCTTTTTGTCTGCTAAAAGAACTTTTAACATTTCAATTTCTTGTTATTGTTGTGTAAAGGGAAGTTCTACCTTAGAGAGTTCCTTTGTCTGGTACACTTGTTGGTTCTCTTTCATATATTCTTCTTTTTTTCTCAACCTCTGAAGATTGAATTATGTCTTTCCCTCTTATTATAATTCTATGCAAGAGGTGTCCAGATGATAATGTTGTGTCGATAGTACAAGTTCTAGAATCATCTCAAGAGTGATGATGATGTGAGCCATTCCAAAGTCATCGTTGTAGGAATGTTCTTGAAAAGTGTAATGAATAGATCATTAAGCACCACTAAGGAGATGCTCCAAAGGAATAAAATGAATGAATTTGGGAACATCATTGAAGAGATGATCTAGAGGGTGAATTAAACTACTCTAAAAACATCACTGAAGAGATGTTTTGGAGAGATGAAATGAATAGCTCCTGAAACATCACTAAGGAGATATTTTGGAGGATGAATTGAATGGCTCCAGAAACATTACTGAGGAGATCTTTTGGAGGATGGAATGAAAGGCTCCAAAAACATTGTGAGGAGATGTTCTAGAGGATGGAATAAAAGGATCTAAAAAAATACCAAGGAGATGTTCTGGAGGATCGAATAAAAGGCTCTAGAAATATGCTTGACGAGATATTTTAGAGGGTGAAATAATTATTGTTGGGTTGAACTCTAGAGAATTAGAAGAAACAACTCTAGATGCATCATTGAAAGGATACTTAGAAGGAGAGGAAACATGAATAGCTCTAGAGGCATCATTGAAAGGATGCTTCCCAAGAGAGGAGAGCATGAATGGCTTATGAGGCATCATTGAAAGGATGCTCTACTAGAGGAGAGGAGAACATAAACAACTCTAGAGACATCATTGAAGGGATGCTTTGGAGGAAAGGAAACATGAAATACTCTAGAGGAATCTTTGAAAGGATGCTCCGAAGGAGAGAATAAGTGATTTTATCTGAAGATTATTTCTAAATTTTAGGAGTGCATTTCTCTAGAGATAACTTCTAGATATTTTTTACTCATACTAGTAATCTATTGTGAAAGGGAAAGACCCTTTTACATAGTAGAGATTTGGTCGGGACTTGATTGTTTTGATGAACTCCTCCTTGTTGGTTGGTTTTTAATATAAGCCCAATCTATGACCATTAACTAGTAGGGTCTTGGTATCTTCATCGATGGAAATCTCAAGTGTGAAGTTTCTCCTTAAATTCTTTGTACCTAGAGTCAAATAACAATGTCCAATCCCCACTTTGGAATTCCTTCTTCTTGATGTATTGGTCAAGATAAGATTTCCTCTATTGCTAAGCCAATTTAGTCTACTAAATAATTTCTAATTTTAGCTCATCCATTTTGTTGAGTTGTACAATCTTTTATTGCTGTGTTTGGCTATGATCAAGGCCTACTTCCATACCTATTTAGAGTGTTTGTAATTTAAAATCAATGAGAAAGATTATATTTTTACCAAAAACCAACTCATAAGGTGTGAACCCTATAGTTGATTTCCATATAATATTATAAGCCCAGACTGCCTCATGTAATTTTCTTTCCTAATCCTTTTTTTCTAGATGAAACTATGTTTTTCAAGATATTTTCCAATTCCCTATTAGTCACTTCTACTTGACCATTCATTTGTGTGTGATATGGTGAGGAGTTTTATGACTTACTTGATAATGGTCTATAAAAGTTAGCAACACTTTGAACATGAATTGGGGCCCTTGATTTGTAACAATGGATCTTGAAACTCCAAACCTTAGAAAGATTCTATTATACAAGAAATCGACTTGTTCCTCCCTTGCAACTTTTAGTGTTTGTACTTCTACCCACATTTTAACATAATCTGTGCATACCAAGATGTATTCTTTTCCTTGAGAGGGTGGGTCAATAGGCCCAATGAAATCCACTCCCCATTTTTTAAATGGTTCAAGAACCACTTACATTGGAGGGGCATTTCACTAGATGTTATCAACCTTCCCATCCTTTGGCATTCATCACATTGCTTGACATATCTTTTTATGTCATTATGCACAGAAGGCCAATGATACCCAACCCCAAGGATTTTGTGTGTTGTTCTCTTGATTGAACAATGTCCTCATTGGGTTTCATCATAGTAGGCATTCAAAATGTTCTAAACCTCATCTTCCCTTACACACATACATAAAACACAATCAAGTCCACATTTAAATAAAATGCCATTAAACCATTTAAATGTTGCACTACTTTGACAAAGCTTCTTTCTTTGTTTAACAAAAAAAGTGGGATGGAAACTCTCCTATAACCAAGTAATTGGCTATATTAACAAACCAAGGTGTGTGAGCAAAAACAACAAAAAGTTGTTCATTTGGAAAGTCATCCTTAATGGGTTCTTGTCCATCACCTGTACAATAGATTCTAGACAAGAAATCCACAATTGCATTAAATTTCCTAGGCTTATCTATTATAATCACATTAAATTCCACTAACAATAAACTTTGAATTATTCTGCCACTAACCACTAGTTTTTTCATTAAGTATTTAATGACAAAGTGATAAGTGTAAACAATTACCTTGTAGCCTATAATATAGTGATGGAATTTGTTAATGGCATGAACTACTACAAGGAACTCACGTTATATAGTGGTATAGTTTTTCTCTATAGAAGTTAGATTATTATTGATGAAGTATATCACGTACTTTCCTTCTTCCTCATCTTCTTGGCCTAAGACTACTCCTATTACATCATTTGAGTAATCCACGTAGATATAAAATGGTAATTTCCAATTGGGGCCTCTTAATACTAGGGAAGCCATTAATTTTTCTTTAATCATTTCAAAGGATTCTTGACATTCCTTAGTATAGGTGCATTAGACATCCTTTAGGAGAAGGGAGAACAATGGAGCCACAATTTTACTAAATTTTTCTATGAATCTCTGGTAATACATGGTGTGACCCTAGAAACTCTTGACATCAATTTGAGTTTTTGGTTGTTCTAATTATTTGATGACTTCTATCTTCTTAGGGTCTACTTTAACACCTTCATCGGAGACATGATGTCACAAGATAATTCCTTGATCAACCATATGAAAATTGGTTATATCTTTGAAGAAGTTTCCTCCTCTTGGGATTACATTTGGTAAGGGGCATTGGAATGTCTTAAGAAATTCTCTTCAATCATCTTGAGAAAATTCCACTATACTTGTCTATAAAAGAGATTGAAGATTGCCTTCATCTTAAAAATTTATTTCATTATTTAATTCCAAGGCATCATAAAAGGTGAGGTCATCCTCCAATTCTTCTATGTGATGTTTTATCATGGCCATGGCATGGGAGGCTAAATTTTCTTGATTGCTAGTTTGATTTGGTTCATCTACCCTAACACATCTATTCATTGTTGGGGATGGTTTTGTAGGAGAGTAAAGAGATATTTTTTTAACATTGATCCCATTAGAGATCACCATTCCCCCATATATATAGTCAATGAGGGCAACCACAGTTGCCAACTATGGCCTTCCCAAAATTAGTGAATAACTTTCCTTTGGAGTCCATGATTGAAGTATTAGAAAATCCATAGGATAATCCCATGAATATATCACAATTAAAATGTTTTCCATGACCCCATTTAGAATGGTGACCAACTATTTAGCCATCTACAAAATGTTGTTGGAGGTTTGCAATCCAGTCAGAGATAGGATTTCCATAACTTTGATGATCATGACATTAATGATAGCTCTAAGGTCAACTAATAAGTTGGAAATTTCTATACCCCTAATTGACACAGTGATCATAAGGCTGCCTAGATCATAATATTTTGGTGAAAGAAGTTTTCCAAAAAGAAGGTCTGCTATATGACCATCCATATGGATGGTATTGGTTTCTTTTTTCTTCCTAACAAGGGTTTTGATACAAAGTTGCTCAACTAACTGATTCAGCTCCAGAATTTCTTTAATCACTTGTAGCAACGGAACTTCAATGTTCAATCTTTTATTTCCTGAACAAGTCCCATCTCGGTCAAAGGTTTTGCTTCCAGAGGGAATTTTGGAGCTATTACTTTTAGTCTTTCAATGAAAGGAGCATGCTCTAGAAAAGGTCTAAGTCATGGATCCATTATGGCTGGAGATCTTACATTATTTTTTTTTTTTTATCTTGGGTTTGATTTTTAAGGAGCTCGACCATATGGTCTTTTCATATTTCCAAAGGAATTTTCCATAGCGACCCTGGGGGAGGACTTTAAAAGGTCTCTAGAGGGATACACTTGAGGAGTGTCGGAAGGCAATTTTGAAGATTCTATGGAAAAGTGGTTGAAGCCAACTTTGATACTTCTTTTGGAGGGAAACTCCAGAGAAGTGTGCCAAAAGACAAATTTAAGGGCTCTCCAAAAATATGTTTCGAGTAGCTCCAAAAATTAGTTTTGACGATTCTCTGGAAAAGTGTCTTTGAGACAACTCTAGAAGGTATCCTTAGAGAATCTTTGGAAGATTGCAAATGTTCTAGATCACTAGATCCCATCTTGTTTTCTAGAAATGTAACTTTCTCATTATCTATTATCTCCATTATAGTGGGTTGTGAAAGTTTAGGAAGTGTCTTTCCTGACCTAAACTAGGTACTACCATAATGTATAACATTAATGTTGGCTATATTTTCTAGTTTAGCGAAGTAAACAAGAGGATCTGGTATGTTATTTTTGGAGTTTTCTACAAGATGAGATGGAAGCTGAGGCTATGCAATTGTGTCTATTTGGGATTAACTTAGTGTATTCTATGAAGGGGGCAATAAAGTTTTTTGTTAGTTTTGCATATGTCATGGACCTTGATAAAATTGGTTGTAAAATAGGTTCCAATTCAACACTAGATTTAAAGGGCACCATGTTTGTTGTGGTTGATTAGGCCACTAAAGATTAGGCCATGACTGATTAGTCTAGTCTTGGGGTCCCCACGAATAGGGTCCCCATTGCTATGGCATTTGTTGATTGGGCCATGGCGATAACCAAGGGTTGTTATTCCAATTCATTTATGTATGCCAAGACGATTGATTTGAAGACTAGTTATAAGGAAAATTTCCACCCTAACACTATCCCATGTAGTTTAACTCTTCTTTGACCAGTAGAGCCTTTTCTTCAAAATTGTCATACCTTGCAAGAGCTTGAATTAGTCTTTAGGATAGTTCTTGTCAAAAACATGGTCGATGTCTATCTTGTCCAGGGGACATTCTCTTAGTAGATACTTATTTTGGCATTTGGGATAGTAGATGGAAAGAGTTTAAGTGTTTTTATTTTTAGCTTGAGTTCCATCTAGCATGTTATTTAGCTAGACTATAATATCCATTTTAGATTAGCAAGCTATTCCATGAGTTGTCATATCTCATTCTTGCCCTTTACCAGGTTAGATTTTTAGATTCCTCATCATGTTCGTGAGTATTTTTTGGACAATTTAGAAATTCCTAGGAGGCTTAATTTCACGATGTCCCCTTTTCCCATAATGTAATGTCCCCTTTGTAGACATGATCGATTGGAAAATGCCCTTAGCCTATTTCTGATTCCCGTAGGCTAATTGGGATTATGGTGAGGAAATAATTAATTAATTAAATTAAGTTGTCTTGAATTGTCTTTTTATGGACAACTAATATTTAATTAATTATTTTATTATTAAGTGAATTATTTGGTCCAAAAAGTAAAATAAAATAAAAAGTCACTTTATGAGAAAATAAAATATGATTTTTCTATAAAGTTCTTAAGGTGGTTACAAAATATAATTTCTAGAAAGATCTAAAGGGGTTATAAAATGAGGTTGTGAAGAGTAATTTTCATATGCATATCTTTTGGCTTTTCATATTTTGATACCTCGGTGGTGGTAGATTGAACATCTTGTTCAAATTTGTAGCCTAAGATGAAAACCCTATGGCGGAGATCGGCTTCGGAGAACGAAAGAATTCTCCCTAGCCAATATTTGAGATGGATTCATAGATGATTCACAAATGTGCTTAACAAATTGTCCCAGAGGTTATGTATGTGAAGTTTTAAGATTTTGGTATTTAGGAGATTTGACTGAATGCTGGAAATTTTTAGATTTATGTTGACAAGTGAAGATAATTTTCCAAATCTTGTGGTTACCTTCCAAGGGTTTGCCAAGAAAAAATTTATTGAAGATTTACATGTAAATAATAAATTTTCGAGGAGTCAGTATTGATTCAGATAATTCCAGCCGCCTTATATTATCTCAGATCTGCTGGAAGTATTGTTAATTTTCTACAACGTCTAGTTGTGCCAATTATTTGGTATAGTCGTACCATGTAATGGAAATAAGTTGCCATACAAAGTCAGCACAATGAGAAGGGACCTAAGCTTAGGTGTTGACTAAATTATTATTTGAAGGCTATTCTTAAGGGTGTGCTTCATATTTGTGAACTGTCATTCAAAGGGAAAAGATCAGCGCTTTAGTTGAATTAGAGATCGTGAGTTAATAAGAGGTAAGTGATTTATGTTTTTTGGTGGGCCCTTGAAGTTTACAAGACTAGCCACATCTATTAATAGTGAGGCGTATGTATTAAGAAGGAATCGTGGGAATTATTTAGTGCAACGCCTCATTTTAGTGGGACCCTCAAACCCTATTAGTCGCCCCATATTAAGGCTGTAATAAATGTTAGAAATGGCATATGAATAAAAAAGGATCCATTTACTTATTTGAGGAGCTTGGAGACTACTTAAATCACCACATGGTATTACTATTAATTCCTTTGGCAGGATTACTTATGCATCTATCTGTGATGCAATTTGTTTTGTTTATGTGACCAATCAACATTGAGTATTAAATTCATTTTATAAATTTACTATAGTTTATAATTAATTTTCTTATTTAATAATTTGATAAATGTGATTTATTTATTTTTTTATTGGACAATTCTATAAAAATAAGAGTGAAAAATAAAAATATTATTATTTAAATTTTATTATATTTTAAAACATTAATACCAAGTACCAACTTGGCACTGTGACAAGTTGTATGGTGGGAACTGGGAACAACAATTACATGTGGGCATACGGTTTCTGTACTTTGTTCATTAAATTTCATTTTTTTGCTAGTAGGGTTAGGGCCCAATTTGAAGCCAAAGCTTCGTAAATCTCTTCAATGCCCATCTTCATCTCGCTTCAATCTTCCTCATCCTCATCTCAAACCCTTCCACTCTATTTCATACCGTTACAGGGTTACTCTTCCACAGTTCCAATGTAAGTGTTCTAAATTTCAAAGCCCAGCGCAGACTCAATATAAATTCTGTTTCAAGGCATTCTTTTTGACACTGATTGTAACGGAATTCATGGACATTTGCAGTGTCAGGTGGAGTCGGAACAAATTTAGTTGCAACCACTCCTGATCTATCACTTTTCTGAAGATTCCTCCAAAAGCCCTCAGATTTGTGATTTTTCCCCCTCCGAATTCTAATTATATGCGCAGAATAAGGGAAACAAATTCATTAAATTAGAGGACTCGCAATGATAATTGTGGGTTAGAATTGAAAGATATCTCAAATCAAAACGGATAACATTGAAAAATGGCAAGAGATGATGATCGAAATAGGGCTCGAAGGGAGGAAAACGATACTATTGGCAGAGATGAGGTTAGCATACATTAATTTTGCATCATGTTTAATGTCTACATATATGTATTTACCATTTCAGATTTTTACTTGGTTTTCAGTTTGTACTGTATTTATGCTTTAGCGCTTTAAATTTACAAACCCTAAGTGCTCATAATCCTTAATTATTTGAGTAATTGGCATGAGTACGGGCTTTATAAGCTTTGTTGTGAGTGCATTTCGGCATGTGGAGAGTGGGTAGTGAGTGTTATTGAGGGTTTTTATGGCGGTGGTAGGATTTTATTATCTATGTTCTGGTTGCTTTCCTCAAAATTAGATTTAGTACTAATCAACATTTGTGAAAGAGGCCCAGGAATTTATACGAGATTTTGTTGTATTTATTAGTTCTTTTTCGAAAGCAATTTGGGAGAAAAAAATGAATCTGAATTGGTTGTGGCAGCCATGTTCATCATCTTATGTTGAAGGTATCAACTTACACTTGAATTGGTTGGATTACCTAGTATTTGCTTTCCAAGAGATGGGAAAGCTCAGGGGACCTTAGGCCTAAGTAGTGGGTCGGTAGAATAGTGCTTGGAGGTGCTAGAGGAACGCTCTAACTCAAGTTTAAAATTATTTGGTTATGTTACTCAACATTTCATGTCTTAGCTTGTCCATTTTTGCTAATATTTTGTACATGGTGTTGATTTTGAAATTTACAATCAGGATTGTGAATTTTTTGAAGTCCTTTTTTATTCCACTTAGAAGTCTACTTGACACTAGAAAACTGATGTTCTGTGTACTGGTTGATAAGGCACCAAAAATCTGTATTGAAAATGACTTATTTCTCTTGTTGTAGAACCAAACTATTTTCTTCCATCAGCCATTAATAATATGGTTATGGTTGGATTTGTGGGGAAGAGTTTAAATTCCTTTTAATAACCATTAGGTTTTAATGAGAATAGATATGTTTGGGAAGTGAGTTTTGTAACTTATGGATAGAGCGGACATGATTTACTTGTAACTTATGGATAGACCAGACCATTGAGAATTTGATCCTCGGACCTCTTAGTGGCATCTCTGGGCGCTTTACCATGGAACCACTAGCCCTTCACAAGGTTGGGCTTTGTCAGAGTGTGGATTTGACCTACAAAACCACACTTAGCTACTAACTCTGATACTGTGTTCCAAGATATGGACCGGCTAGGATTTAAGCTCAAGACCTCACCATTAATACTTCTTGGCACTTTTCCACTGAGCCACCAGCCCTTACCAGGTCCAGGATTTCCAAGAGTGTGGATGTAACCTAGAACAATCTAAATGCTTGTGTCTTGCCCCCTCTGTTCTTTTGGCATGTTCAATATTAGAAAAATTTATTCTATATTGTGACAATTTTGTTGTTTTTGTTATAAGATCAGGCTGAGAGTAGAAGATTACATGTCCCTAACTTGTTGAGTTCCAATTTTTTTTAGCTTGGATGCAGTCAAGATTTTTCTATTTTGAGTTGCAGGATTAGGGTATCTTTTTGGAGATTAATCTGCAGGAACAGAGGTTCACCTGCATTAGTCATTAGTCTTGCCTTTAAAATAATTATGGTTTTAGGATTTTGGAAGCGAAATGTGATATATTTAGCACTGAATCTAGAAAATTCCAAGAAAGGTGGCCAGTAGCCTAGTAAATGCTTCAACGCATCATATGTACTAGCCTATTAAATCATCATTTCTAATATTATATGTGATCTCACTATGAATACATTCATATAAGTGACACATCATTGCATAAGGTGAACTGATCACTCATGAGAACAAATGCAATCACATTCGATTAATGAGCATGAAACAATAGATTATGTGATATGCCCTCCAATATTGCACGCTAGATGTCAAATCTAGCAATAGTGTGTCTGGTTATCTGGGTTTGCATGGATAGATAGCTCCAGGTTCAATTTTGCCTCTATTCTTGAAATGCTAATTTGTTTAATTTTCAATTCAGCATGTCAAAGATTTGGCCCAATAACATATAAATGTTGGTGTACAGATTACGGCCGTAGACTGGTTCAAGTTGGCCACAAAGAAATTTCCAGTAAATGATGCAAATCCCTAGGCTAATTATTCATTCAATCTGAAACATGAGTTTCAAAATTTTGTGTGCCAGAAGAATGATGCAGTCACCAGTGATCATAACATTTTGGATACAGGGATCACTTTCCAGACTGTTGTCATAAAGCGGACTTAGTATATCTGAGAGGGAGAGCATGCGACTTTGCATCAGAAAGGAGTAGTTTATGCAAGGGCCAACATATAGACTCCTTTGATGCATATCTGATTGGGAAAGAGGTATTATAGAGAAAGAAGCTCCTATTATAAAGAAACAACCAACACGAAAGTTGGCAACCCTCTGGAGTTTGTGGACAACCACAAAATCAGACACATGTATGTACAAGCACTATCGTTGATAAAGTAGGGCCTTTACTATCAACAAGAGTTACTAGAAGATGAATATTCTCCATATTACAACAGGGCCTTTATTACTGGCTCGCTGAGGAAATGTCATACATAATGCCCCTTGCAATCAGTGGACAGGGAGATATCATATATATGACTAACAAGAATGCAAGATACATGAAATTGTACTCCAACAGTTCTCAAGTGCATATGTAAGTATCATGTATACTAAAAAATTTGTATTAAATTCTTGATGCATTTCTATTGTAAATTTGAACAAAAATTGTTGTTTTCATTTTTGATGCAAAGCAACTCAAACACTTTCCACAAAAGATTTTGAGTGCTTTTGTCTTCTTTATGATTAAATGCTAGTTTATAATGTCAGGTAATACGGGGTATTGTTTATACGGCCCTTATATTAGTAGGTATTAGAACGTTGATTAGTGAAATGGGTTTTCACTCCTCCTTGGCTATAAGCAATATAATTTGTAATGAGCTCTAGTTCTGAAATGGTGTTAACTGTTGTAAGGTTTTGTAGCTTTGCACATAGATTATGGCAATTTTGAAGGTGCTTTACAGTGAGGCTGTGGAATATAATTCCTATCATCATCTACTGCAGTTATCTTAATGGAATGATAAATGGTTTATGTCCATTGATGGGATTCAAAGCTTATGATCTGTTGATTTAATTTATTAGATCTTTTGTTTGAATAAATAAAAACTACATGTTTTTAGAGAAAATTTTTCCCCTCTTTACAATGAATCTTCAAATGATGGAGAAGCCTATTTTTTCGATCAGAAATGAGTGACTAGAGGCTGGAAGATTATTTCCCAATCCATCCTTGCTTTGTAGAAAGGCTTAGCCATAGTCCATGACTCCATACTATTGAACATTTCAAGTGCAAGACTAGCTTATTGTAAACATTGATATTGGCATATGGATGGTTAATGTAGACACAAGTTATAATATAGAATGAATGTTTTTTTAACAAAGTTTAGTTTGTATTATTATGTGATGTGACAAGATTGGCCTTGAATGTAACTTGCAAGAGTACCTTCGTTGCAATGGTGAATCCTGTTTGCAGCAATTAAAAGATTAATGTGACCTGTGAATTTTTTGAATCTTTGTCTGCGTAGTCATGCCAATAGTTCCTCTCAATAATGTCTATGGATTCACCTTTGCACAACAACAGACAGAAATAAAAAATTGTTTAGGACCTTGGCAGGAGATTTGCCTATGCGATGGACCAGATTAAAGTTTTAAACAAGATTATGAGTGGTTCCAATTATACTTAATAGTTTGCGATTATTAATCGAAAGAAGTGTAAGGTCCCAGATGTTATATGGAGCCTAATCAGACTTGAAGGTTAAAGTTATCCCACTTTTATTGGCACAGTTTCCCCCCACGTATTTAAGGAGGTCAAGGGGCAGCGCCCCCAAGAAGGGGTCAAGGGGCAACATTAAAAAAACCCTATTATTATTAAGGCGTCAAGAATTATTTTTCTATTAGCTGACATTAAAAAAACCCTATTTTTGTAACCGACATTAAAAGCACTAAGGGTTAGGGTTTTCGTTGATGTATTGTAGCATTTTGCAATGGTATTGAGTTGCAGGGATTGCTGGTTGTAATCAATTTGATTTACTGGATAATAATATTGGACTCTTTCTTGGTGGATGTAGCCTGAGTTTTAAAATTTTCTCTCGTTGTTATTATTTGTGTATTTTTCATTCCTCTGTTTAATCTTTATTTGCATTTAATTGATATCTTCTACTGGCTAACCCTAACAAGTAGTATCAGAGTGGGTTGTGTTCAATTATCATCTGCAAGAAAGTCTCACGGTTGAGTGGGAGCAATGGCAGACGAGGGCAAATTGAAGGTAGATAAATTCAATGGGTAGAACTATCAATTATGAAAGATGCAGATGGAGGATTATCTCTATCAGAAGAATTTATGGAGGCTGTTGGAAGGAGTAGCCAAGAAACCAGCGATAATGACTGATGAGGATTGGAATCTTCTAGACAGAAAGGCACTGGGAACCATTCGGTTGTGTTTGGCACCATCTAGGTGTTCAATATAATAGAAGAAATGACAACAAGTGAACTGATGAAAGCTTTGGCTAAATTATATGAAAAACCCTCAGCCTCAAATAAGATATTTCTCATGAAGCGTTTGTTTAATCTAAAAATGATTGAAGGTGGATCTATGACAGATCATTTAAATGAGTTTAATACATTTACCAGTCAGTTAACTTCTGTAAAAGTGAAATTTGATGAAGAGGTGAGGGCTCTCTTGATATTATGTTCTTTGCCAGAAAGTTGGAATAACTTGGTAATGGTTGTAAGTAACTCTGTCTCTGGTTCAAACATTTTGAAATTTGATGATATTGGTGTTATCCTTAGCGAGGAAATGTGACGGAAAAGCTCGTGAGGGTCCACATCAGGTAGTGTTTTGAATGCAGAAAGCAAGGGCAGATCAAAGGAGAGAGGAAAAGGTTTTGGAGGTCATGGAAAGTCATGAGGAAAATTAAAGGACAAGAGGCCCCAATCCAGAGGATAGAAGGATTGCTGGTACTGTGGGAAACTAGGTCATCTGAAGAAAGATTGTTGGTCTCGGAAGAATAAAGGAGACAAACAAGAAGGCAATAAGGAGGAAAATGTGGTAAGTAATAAATCTAAAGATGATGCTTTGATTCTTTTCCTAGATAATGTTGATGATTTATGGGTTTAAGATTCAGGGGGGCTCATTTCATGCTACGCCCCATAGAAGTTATTTTCTTGATTCTGTCCAAGAGGATTTTAAGCTAGTTTATTTGGGAGATAATGAACCTTGTCAGATTGTTGGAAAGAAAAGAATCAAGATTAAATTACAGAATGAGAATCATTAGCTACTACAAGAGGTAAGACACATTCCAAGGCTAAGTAGGAATTTAATTTCAACAGGGCAGCTAGCTGATGAAGGTTGCATTGTTACATTTACTGATAAAAATTGGAAGGTTACAGGAGGTGCCTTAATAGTAGAAAAAGGTGTGAAAGTGGGCACCTTATATTTTTGTATAAGTCATACTGTTCTTTCTACTTTAGTTATTGCAGAGAAAAACCATACAGGTTCAGGAACAGTTGCTGCAGATTCACAAAAAGAAATTGAAATAGTTGCTGCAGGTTCTGAGATAACACTGTGGCATAACAGACTTGGGCATATGAGTGAAAAATGTATGAAGGTACTTCATTATAAGAAAATTTTACCAGGTCTGAAATGTATTAATATAGATTTATGTGAAAGTTGTGTGTATGGCAAACAAAAGAGAGTAAGTTTTCTCAAGGATGGGAAGCAAAAGAAAGACGAAAAGTTGGAGCTTGTGCATATAGATGTATGGGGACTGGCCAGGTATCTTCTCTTGGTGGCTCTCGGTATTATGTTACATTCATAGATGATGCAACTAAGAAGGTTTGGATTTATTTCTTCAGGCAGAAATCTGATGTATTTGAAACATTTAAAAAATGGAGAAGCTTGGTTGAGAATGAGACAGGTAAAAGATTAAAATGTCTAAGATCTAATAATGGTGGTGAGTATTGCAGCAAAGAATTTGAGGATTATTGTTCCTTTAATGGAATCCATAGGCAGAAAATGGTTCCAAGGACTCCATAGGAGAATGGAGTGGTTGAGCGCATGAATAGGACAATAATGGAGCATGCAAGGACCATGAAATTGCATGTTGGGCTGCCTTTAAACATGTGGGCAGAAGCTGTCAACACTGTTGTATATTTAATTAATAGAGGTCCTTCAGTTCCTTTGGGTTGTGGTATTCTAGAGGAAGCATGGATAGGCAAGAAGGTGAGTTATTCTTTTCTCAAAACCTTCGAATGTGAAGCATTTGCACATGTAGATTCTGAAAATAGAACTAAGTTAGATGTAAAATCAAAAAAATGTACTTTCGTTGGATATGGCATTGATGAATTTGGTTATAGGCTTTGGATTTTGAAAATCAGAAAATTGTGGGAAGCAGGGATGTTATATTCAATGAGAAGATGTTGTACAAAGATCAATTGTAGCAGCATAAGAAGAAAGAAAAGGATTATGTGGTGATGGATGATACTCTAAATAGTGATGTTCTAGTGGTTCCTTATGCTCTGCAACAGTAACAAGAAATACCACAAACTCCAGTGAATGTTAGACGGTCAACAAGGCTAAGTAGACCTCCTGAAAGGTTTTCACCCTCTTTGTATTCTATTTTGTTAACAGATGCTAGTGAACAAGAAGGGTATGATGAAGCTATGCAGGTGGATACAGAGGTTCAGTGGGAGCATGCAATGAAAGAAGAAATGGACTCCTTGCTGAAAAATCAGACTTGAGAATTATGTAAGTTGTCTGCAAGTAAAAAGGCTTTACCAAACAAATGGGTTTATAGGTTGAAAGAGAAAGCTAGAGGTAAGAAAAGATTAAAAGCCTGGTTAGTTGTAAAAGGATTTGCACATAAAAAGGGCATTAATTTTGATGAGATTTTTTCTCCGGTTGTTAAGATGACTTCTATTCATACTGTTTTAAGTATTGTGGCTGCTGAAGATTTGCATTTGGAACAGCTAGATGTGAAAATGTCTTTCTCCATAGTGATTTGGAGAAGGAGATATATATGGAATAGCCCCAAGGATTTGAGGTCACATCTAAGGAGAAATTAGTTTGTAGATTGAAGAAGAGTTTGTACGGCTTGAAACAAGCACCTCAGTAATGGAATTTAAAATTTGATAATTTTATGGTTGAGCAAGACTATAGTCGGTGTAATTCTGACCATTGTGTTTATTTTAAGAGGTTGGATAATGACAACTACATTATTTTATTTTTATATGTTGATGACATGCTTGTAGCAGGGTCTAACATGGATCACATAAGAGAGTTAAAACAACAGTTAGCACAATCATTAGCTATGAAGGATTTGGGGGCAGCAAAACAAATCCTTGGTATGAAAATTTATAGAGATAGGAAGAACAGAAAATTAACTCTATCTCAGATTGATTATGTTGAAAAGGTGTTGCAGAGATTCCATATGGAGAATGCAAAAGTTGTCAACACACCTTTGTCTAGTCATTTGAAATTGACTAAGGAGATGTGTCCTAAGACACAAGAGGAGGAAGAAAAAAATGTCCAAGGTACTATATGCCTCAGCTGTAGGGAGTTTAATGTATGCCATGGTATGCATGAGACTGGATATTGCACATGTTGTAGGAGTCATCAACAGATATATGAGTAATCCCAGATTGGAGCATTGGAATGTGGTAAAATAAATTCTCAGCCATTTGAGAGGTACATCCAATAAACATCTATGTTTTGGGGGCTCTAATACTGATTTAGCAAGTTATGTAGACTCAAATTTGGCACAAAATATTGATACCAGACAGAATACTACAGGTTATGTCTTTATTGTAGGTGGGATAGCGATGAGTTAGATCTCACGGTTGTAAAAGGTGGTTTCTTTATCCACCATGGAGGCAGAGTATGTAGTTGCAACAGAGGCAAGCAAAGAGATGATATGGTTGTAATCTTTCATGGAAGAATTGGGCAAATAACAGGTTAATAGTTATTTGTTTACGGACACCTAGAGTGCCATACATCTTGCAAATAATTCCACCTTGCATTCAAAGACCAAACACATACAGTTGAGGTATCACTTCATTCAGTCGATGTTGGATGATGGGCAGTTACGTCTAAAAAAGATACATATAGATGAAAATCTAGCAGATATGTTTACAAAGGCAGTAACAAGGGAGAAGTTGAGCTCCTCTTCAGCTTCGGTTGGTCTTCAAAACTGAAAAAGACAAAAACAAAACAACAGAGTCCAGGGTGCTTATTTCTAGTGGGAGCTACAGGGTCAACGATATTATGATCAATCTCCAAGTGGGAGATGATATGGTGTGGAGTCTAATCAGTCTCTAAGTGGGAGATTGTTGTTATATGCACTTTTATCAGCGTGGTTTCCCCCCACATATTTAATGGGGTCAAGGGGCAGCGCCCCCAAGATGGGGTCAAGGGGCATCATTAAAAAACCCTGTTATTATTAAGGCATTGGGAGTTATTTTTCTATTGGCCAACATAAAAAAAAACCTTATTTTTGTAACTGACATAAGGCTTAATAAAAACGGCTAAAGGTTAGGGTTTTTGTTGATGTATTATAGCATTTTGCAGCGGTATTAAGTTGCAGGGATTGCTGGTTGTAATCGGTTTGATTTACTGGATAATAATATTGGACTCTTTGTTGGTGGATGTAGCCCGAGTTTGGGTGAATCGCATTAAAATTGTCTCTCGTTGTTATTATTTCTATATATTTTTCATTCCTCTATTTAATTTTTATTTGCATTTAATTGATATCTTCTTCCGGCTAACCCTAACACTAGAGATTATCAGTGGTTCGGTCAATAGCGAAACGAGTGTAAGTGATGGATTATATTAACGACCTAAACCAATATTGGGTCTTTACCTGAAAGGATAAATCACCGGGCTGACAATATATACAATATATCAATATGACAAGTCAATAGTTTGCATTACATACATAGAATGATCACATTTAGAGTTTGCTATGATGCTTTGTGATGCTCCCCAGGGCCCTTGCCTTCTGCTTAAGCGTATCCTAAAATATCATTCATTGGAGCCATAAAATGTGAGTACCATTGAGGTTGAATCTATTCTATACCAATATTTCTAAACCCACTTGGAAAATAATAATAAATACGTGATTTTAATTCCTCATGATAAATTGCTTACAATTTAACAGTAAATGTATTGACTTACTTGTCGTGTGTATTTGTGAACAACTTATAAATTGCTTCTTTCCATGCTTGAGATTTTTGAAATTACCTGTAAAAAAGATTAAAGGCATTCTCAATTTGGCTTCTTTTTAATGGTTTGTAGTTCAGTCTATTTTAATTCTTTAATGGTACTGTTAACATTTTCAGTGAAGAAAACCCAAATGATTGATATATTGTGTAAAAGGTTCTAAATGTGATACCAAGGCTTCATAGCCTATCGGAAAATCCGTTGCACACATATCGTGCAATTGCTAGTTAAATTTTTTTTCTCTTGCTCAAGGTTTTGTCCATAGGCACTTTGTCCAAATGATTTAATGTTTAGAATCAGGGTATTACAAATGTGTCGTCAATTGACTAGATTTTCACAAAATTTGATTCATCCTTGCATAAATTTTTGGAATAATTACTTTGCAAGTTTTCCATAAAATGTGTGTAAAGTTGTTAGATTTGCTAATATGTGTATACTTATTAGTAGGAAGTTCTATATGTTTCTAAATATAACCGTGTTGAACTGTTTCATCCAATGTTTGGATTCTCTTTTGAGATCCCTCATTAAGGATATAGATTAAAAAAGTTTTGGCACAGCCGTATCCAAATACATATCTTGCAATATTCATGTGTGGAAATCTCCAATTGTTAAGTTCTATTGTTATTCATGAAACTTACATACATCACATATATTTATAATTTTATTAGTTTTTTGTACATCCGATTAAAAAATTACATTCCTTAAATTTTTCCCTGCTTAGCATTTGTACAATTTTATACCATACTTGGCAAGCTTTCACCTTTTGACACCACAATGTACATTGATGTTGTTTTAGACACACCCGAACGTCCTTAATATTAAACTATATGTCCTTATTAATATGAAATATTTGTAGTTAAGGGTTGTGAATCTTTAGATTAAGTCATCTGCTACTTTGAGAAAATGAAGAAAAACCTAGAATTTGATCAAATTTAATTTTATTCTGCTTTAGCATAGCTGATTGATTGTCAATAATCATTTGATGTTAACACCAATTCATTTTACAAATATACTATAATTTATAATTAATTTTCTTATTTGATAATTTGATAAATGTGATTTATTTGTTTCCTTATTGGACAATCCTATGAACAGTAATGGTGAAAATAGAATTATTATTATTTAAATTTATTATATTTTAAAACATTCAATGCCAAGTACCAACTTGACACTGTGACAAGCCTGTGGTGGGAACTGTCCGTCTTCTTAAACATTTTTATAAGAGTGGCCACCTGAAATTGTGTTCAACTAACTTTATTAACACCTTTGATTGATATAAAATGATTTATCAATATCATTGTGTTGTTGACATAGGGTCATATTAAATTTGATTAAATACCAAGTGCATGGAAAACAATACCAACAACATACTTGGAAGCATACGTGGTAGTACGGACCAAAACCATCAAAATAGTACATTCAACCAAAGGATTCAAGATCTCCTCACAGAGGGGTTTACCGGCACAGAATAGGCCTTTTACGTGGACTTGTACGCACAAACCGCTTCAATGTAACCGTGCATCATGTGTCATGTATCAAGTGCCCTTTAGATGTAAAGATACTTTGATTGGCGGATAATATAAAAAGGTAGGTCGTAATTGCATTCAAGGCAGGCCGTAATTGCATTTAATTAATTAGTAATTGGCTTAGGTAGGCCTCTGGGTTTGAATGTTTTAGAGATTGGCGCCTACAAATTCTCATATCAATTTTTAACAATTGTATATTCAACGTTGCTCGCAAAACTAAACGAGCAAGGACATAGGCATCCTTGTCCAACTATCTATTTCTTCTCTTACACAAACTTAGGTAATAAATATAAGGGATGTAGATTATAGCAATATTAAATTAATTTTAACATTAAATTATTTATGAGTAACTTATTAAATACTATTAAATTTATTAGTATATAAATAAATATATATACTAATATACATGGTTTATAATATAACAACATAATAATTAATTATATGGCAAATAATAATATAATATTAATATAAATTATTTCTAAGATTGATTTTAATTTGTTGTTTTGTAACTAATTATAAATCAATATTATAACTATATTATTATGTTTAATCATAGATTATTTTAATATTATTTAATATTTAGTTAACTCTAGTATATACATATATTATAAATATGTAATATTAACCTAATACTTTGTTTAAATTATCTTCTCATAATATATTAAAACAATCTATTGGCACCACTGTGTAAATGTCATATGGATATGCATGTTAGTGGTTTTGCAAAAGCATAATCTAGAGGACATCATTTTTTGCATTGGCTTGTTCAGGTATTACAAGGATCAACAAATTAAAATCAATCTTTACATCAATCAATTACAATGTCATTCATTTTATTCAACATTACAATGGCAGGACCCTGACGCAATGCATCTCTTGTTATTGAATAGTAAAAAAAGAGATGTGGTGAAATTGGAAGGAATCATGGATCTACAAGGGAAGCAACTCATTTAATTGAAGTCCTAGTCATTATGACATCAACCACTTCAAATAAGAATTTATGTTACTTGATGGGTGTATAAGTTTGGTGGAAGACTGTACCACACAAGGGAAGGCGTGAGAGTTCATAAGATCATGTCGTGACTGTTTGAAGTAGTTGAATTTGTAATTTTAGACTTTTGTTAATATCAAAAATTCTAGTGAGGTCTACAACAACATAGGTAAAGATCCAGTGATCTATTCGACTTCATTAAAGGTTCTAATAGTATAATCACCTATAGAAAGAGGTCGTACATAATTTATAGCTGAAGATTTCAATGTGCTTTGATCTCAATAATTATTATCAGCATATCAAAGTTTCATCAGCAAGTTACTCCAGATGTGAAGGTTAGATCTTGCATTTATATTCAGCTCTATATATATTTGTATTAAAAATACTGCTAGTTGGTATATTTGTTGGTAAAATATAAAATTTAGTGACATTGGATGGTATGTGATACTCTAAACTATATTTATGAGTCAGGGTTTATAGATTACGTTCTAGCATCATTGATTAAATATTCTAGTTGATTTTACATTGTGAATTTGTTGTAGTAACTATTTTAAATTAGATACTAGTGAAAATTCTAATGTTCCACCAACTGTTTGGCAAAATATTTGAAAGTAGGAAATCAAAAAAATTGCAAGTTTATTAAAAAAAAATGGTAGGGATATTACACATAAGGTTGAGGGTGCACTAAGGTTATTCCTCTAAACCTCTCAAGAATATTATTTTAACTATTTTAGGAGTCAAGACATTTCCATAACACTTTAAGAAAAAGACTTGAATGTGTCCAAATAATCTTCCATGCTTTCATCCTTTTTTTGTTTAAAGTGGAAGTGTTGCAAGTATGTGCCTAATCGGTGTTGTCATTGATGTCAACATATCAATGTTGTCATTGGTGTTAACTGTGCTCTTGTTTTGTTGCTTGGTTGTAATGAGTTAGATGTTTTGTATTTGCCTATGTAAGTGTTGAAGAGCCTGATATTGAGGATATTGAGAAAATTTGCTCCTTCAGTAGAAATAGTGTGTTTCAAAGTATCTTTGTTTGCAGAAGAACAATCAAATAGATAGCTTCGCATTTCCTATAGATTAAATATCCTTATTTGCAGATTGGAAGTTATTTAGAGGTTTGTTTGATGATGCTATGTTCCAAGTTTGAGCCTCCGGTATGAAGATTTGAGTGAGTTATATTTACTAGAGTGAAGACTACTTTTTCTGTATGTTTGGTGGTGACAGGGAGAAAGTATTATGCTCTGCATTCCTCTACATTGAAGTATTTTGTCTGTGGTTCTAGAGTTAAGTATAAGATGATGTTATGTCTCTTCAACTCCAAGGGTTCGTGATTGGGTGGTCTGCAAGCGATCTTTTCCTTATGATAGTTGTTGGTAGTGTTGTTTATGTGCTCTACTTTGAAGAATCTTCTTGACAGAGTGGTTAGAAGTTGTGCAGATGTTCCTGATGATTTCAATGTGCTTGTGGATGTCTCTTGATTGTGTTCCTACCCTTGGATTGGTCCGCAAAGAGAAATTTGGATCATGGATGAAGAATGTTCTTAGAAGACCTAGTGTTCTCACCAGTCTTGGCTAACTTGGTTGATTGCACTATTTGTAGAGACACTTTGAAGATTATAGAAGCATGTTGTGGCTTAAAGGATTGCATTTGAGTCCCAGCTAAGGCATGGCGTGATCAGCATACATCTTTACATCTTTCTATTAGCAAATTTTTGTATTAGGTCCAAACCTATTTCTATGTATGTTTTGTAATGCCAACCTTAGAGATTGTTCCAACAGTTGATGAATATATTTCTAACCTTGATGTACATTTCAAGGTTGATGATTTGTATAAAGACTTATAATGTAGTTGCAAAAAAGGCATCCTTGTGAAAAAATGTGAAGATAAGTGCGAAGAGTAAGAAGAGCATAGTAGAGGAAGAATATTGCGCTTCAATGGAACTGAACTTATGCATAGAGTAGATGCTATCAAATCAATTCAAAAATCTTTGGCAGTGAGCCACCCCCTGGCAGTGAGCCAATCTTTACAGTGAGCACTTTGGGCAATGAGCCCCGATTGGCAGTGAGACTCTAATTTTCAGTATTGTTATAACTTATATATTTTTGTGGGCTAACACCCACCGTGGTTTTTCCCTTATAGAGTTTTCCACGTAAAAAATTGGGTGTCTCCTGTGTTGAATGTGTAATTGTGATTAAGTTTATGATTTCATGCTTTCATGGTTGAATCTAATTATCAGTAATTAAGCAGTTGATGGTTTGATAACTATATGAAGTTAAGTTTTTGTGACAACTGATTCACCCCCCCTCTCAGTTGTCCTATATATTTCAACAATTGGTATCAGAGTAGGTTCCTTAGAAGAAAGCCTAACAGCTTGAGGAAGATCCAGGATGTCTTTTAAAAAGGAAGCTCCACAGTTTGATAGGACAAATTATGCTTTTTGGAAGATATGAATGAAAAGCCATCTCCTTTGTCTTGGTTATAAAGTGTGGAAAGTTGCAGAGACAAAATATACCATGCCTCAAAATGGTTTGACAACTAAAGATGAAATCAAAAAATATGAGTTAAATATAAAAGCTAGAGATGCCTTGTTAAATGCTTTGACTGACACTAAGTTGATAAAAGTCATGGATCTAGAATCTGCAAATGAAGTCTGGGAAAAGTTGAAAAAATTGTATGAAGGAGATGATTCTATAAAAGAAGCCAAGCTACAGGGCTTGAAAGCAAAATATGAGGGTTTAAAGATGAATGAAGATGAAAACATAACAGCCTTCATGCAAAAGGTTGATGAACTTGTTAATGGAATAAAAGGTATGGGAGGAACTATTGGTGATAAGGAAGTTGTGATGAAAATTCTTCGATGACTAGCAAAGTCCTACAGTCACAAGGTAGCTGCAATTGAAGAAGCAATGACTGTAAAAAATGTCAACAGAGATCAATTACTTAGAAAGCTTATAGCCTTTGAGATGAGAGAGTTTGGTGATGCTCTGTCGAAATTTGAGACTGCTTTCAAAGCCAGTACTTCTAAAAAGATCTCTAGAGCTGAAAAATACAAAGTGGAGCCTATTGATGACTTTGATGAAATTGAATCTAACTTTGTTGATAGATTGCAAAGAGGTTCCGGTAAGTTCAAAGGCAAATTACCTTTCAAATATTTTTCATGTGGTAAATTAGGTTATTATGCTTCTAGATGTCCTGAAAGAATTGAAAAGAATAGAAAAAGATTTGAGAAGGGGCCTAGACCTCCAAAGAAATGCTCTTGATGATGAAGGTGTGACTGATGATTAATCTGATGATGCTAGTACTAGTGCAAATGAATGCTTGTTTATTGCTATTAACAAAGACCCTATGTCTATTAATCCTGCTAGCTGTGTGAAGGAAGAAATACCAGTGGAAGTAAGTGATTTGGCTATTCAGGTTGAGAAAGATAAGGATGAATGGGTTATTGACAGTGGATGCTCACATCACATGACTGGTGACAAAATTAAGTTTGTTAGTTTGGAAAAATATGATGGTGGACTGGTTGGGTTTGGAGATGATACAATTGGTAAGATTTGTGGAAAAGAATCTATTTCTTTTGATGGTAAGCACAATACTGATGATGTTTTGTATGTAAATGGTTTAAAGCACAATATTTTGAGTGTTGGTCACATGTGTGGCAAAAGTTATGATATGAGATTCAAGGACAATGGATGCAAGAACATAGAAAGCTCCAGAACAGTGATTGCTACTGGTAAAATTACCAGAGGTAATGTTTATCATTTGATAGGAACTAATGATTATTGTTTATTGGCTTGGACTGATGAGAGTTGGTTATGGCATAGAAGGATGTGTCATATCAATTTTGACAACTTGGTAAAGATAAGTTTTGTTCAGGCTGTAAGAGATCTACCTAAGCTTGCAAACCCTGCCAACATCATTTGCAAAGAATGTCAATTTGGGAAACAAAAAAGAATAAGTTTCAAAAGTAAAGAACAATTCTCTGTTGGATTGTTGGAGTTGGTTCATACAGATCTATGTGGTCCCACAAGAACAAGAAGTCTGCAAGGAGACAGGTATTTCATGTTGCTTATTGATGATTACTCTGGGATGATTTGGGTCACTTTTTCAGAAGCCCTAGACAAGTTCAAAGCCTTTAAGGTAATGGTTGAGAATGAGTTAGAGTTGAATATTAAATGTTTGAGGTCTGATAGAGGAGGTGAGTTCACATCAAATGAATTCAATATTTTCTATGAAGAACAAGGGATAAAGAGACAATTGTCTGCAGTTAGGACTCCTCAGCAGAATGGAGTTGTTGAAAGAAAGAATAGGACAGCTCAAGAGGCTACTAGGACTATGTTGAAGGAAGCTGACCTACTAGAAGTATACTGGAGAGAATCCATACACATTGTTGTGTACATCCTAAACAGGGTTCAAGTAAAAGGTAACAGTGCTAAAACTCCTTATGAATTGTGGTATGGAAGAGTTCCTGCAGTAAGATATTTCAAAGTTTTTGGTAGTAAATGTTATATCAGAAGAGAAGAAGATCTAGGCAAGTTTGATGCTAGGTATGATTAAGGAATCTTTCTTGGATACTCTACCAAGAGTAAGGCCTACCGTTGCTACAATAAGAGATTGAAGAAGATCATTGAGAGTGCTAATGTGAAGGTTGATGAAGATAGGGGAAGAATATTAGACCTGAGTGACTATGAATCAAATGAACAAAAAGAGAAGAAAAAGTTAAACAAGAAAGTCAAGATGAAGAAGAAAAATCTTCAGAAAATGTTGCTAAGACTCCTAGGTATGTAAGAATTAATCATTCTGAAGATCAGATTATAGGAGACAAAAGCAAAGGGGTATTGACAAGAAAAAGAGCTACAGAAGAACAGGTGAATTACTGTTTACTTTCAAAAGTTGAACCTAAAACTATGAATGAAGCTTACAATGATGAAAATTGCGTAAAAGCTATGGAAGAGGGGTTGACACAGATACAAAAGAATCAAACTTGGGAATTGGTTCCTAGACCTGCTGATAAGAATGTGATTGGCACCAAATGCGTTTTCAGAAACAAGAAGAATGATAATGGAGAAGTAGTAAGGAACAAAGCAAGATTGGTATGCAAAGGATACTCTTAGGTTGAAGGGATAGATTTTGAGGAGACCTATGCTCCTATGGCAAGAATTGAAGCAATTAGAATGTTTTGGCATTTGTAGCATTCAAAGACTTCAAAGTGTATCAGATGGATGTTAAGTCTGCATTCTTGAATGGTGAATTGGAAGAAGTCTACATTGAACAACAGAAAGGATTTCAACTATCAAAACAAGGTGATATGGTGTACAGATTGAAGAAGGCCTTGTATGGACTGAAACAAGCCCCTAAAGCCTGGTATGCACAGGTAGACAAATATTTGTTGCAATTAGGGTTTAGTAAAGGCACTGCTGACAGCAATCTATATTTCAAAATCAATGATAATCAGATCTTGATTGTTGTAGTCTTTGTTGATGACATTATCTTTGGAGGAAATGAAGGTATGTGTATGAAGTTTGTAGGAGAAATGCAAAATGAGTTTGAAATGTCTATGTTTGGGGAAATGAATTTCTTTCTGGGTCTGCAAATTAATCAAGTAGATAAAGGAATCTTCATATCTCAGTCTAAGTATGTGAAAGAGTTGTTGAAGAAGTTTGGGATGGAAGACTCTAAACCAATATGTACTCCCATGGTGACTAGCTGCAAGTTGAGCAAAATTGATGAATCACCCAAGACTAATCAGAAAAAAGTATAGATCCATGATTGGAGGATTGCTTTATCTAACTCAAACCAGACCTGATATTATGCATGCAATTTGTCTTGTTGTAAGATTTCAAGCAGATCCAAGAGAATCACATGTGATGGCAGTAAAGAGAATCTTGAGGTATTTAAAAGGCACACTAGATCATGGCTTATGGTATCCAAAGGATAATGATTTCACTCTCAGTGCTTATACAGATGCTGATTGGGCCAGAGATGTTGAAACAAAAAGAGTACAAGTGGAAGCGGTTTCTTTTTGGGTAACAGATTGGTTTCATGGCTGAGCAAGAAACAAGATTCAATCTCTTTGTCAACTACAGAAGCATAATATATTGCAGCAACATGTTGTTGTACTCAAGTGTTATGGATGAAGCAGATTTTGAAGGATATAAGAGTTTTGTATGAAGATCCAGTTGCAATCTTCTATGACAACACAAGTGCTATAAATATTTCAAAGAATCCAATGATGCACTCAAGAACAAAGCATATATCTATAAGGTATCACTTTTTGAGAGAAAAGGTGACAGAGAATGAAGTAAAGTTGGAATATGTGTCCACAAAGGATAAGATTGCAGATATCTTCACCAAGCCTCTACCTAAGGATGCTTTTGATTATCTCAGAGAAACGTTAGGGGTCATTACCCCTCCTGCCCTAAACTAAGATGCATGGAATTACATCAATCCAGTGGTGCCCAAAGTCTCATTCTTTGATCTGGATTGATGTTTTGAGAGCTACCTTTCAGGAGGAGTAGCTAGATGTTACCAGTATGAGTTCCTGATAAAGAAAGTATTGATAACAGAGAAGTTCAGTTGGATCAGAGCAGCAGGATGCAAGTATGTGCCCTTTGCCATTGATGTCAAAGGGGGAGAGAAATCATTTGAAAAACTTAGAAAAGAAAGGGTGCAGATGTGTAAAGAGAAAGGGGGAGAATCTTGTCTTGATGGTCTTTACAGTTTTTCACATCATATGTTGCCATCAATGACAAAGGGGGAGATTGTTACAAGTATGTGCCTAATCGGTGTTGTCATTGATGTCAACATATCAGTGTTTTCATTGGTGTCAATTGTGCTCTTGTTTTGTTGCTTTCTTATAATGAGTTAGATGCTTTGTATTTGCCTATGTAAGTGTCAAAGAGTCTGATATTGAGGATATTGAGAAAATTTGCTCCTCCGGTAGAAATAGTGTGTTGGAGAGTATCTTTGTCTGCAGAAGAACAGTCAAACAGATAGCTCCGCATTTCCTATAGATTAAATATCCTTTACTACAAATTAGAAGTTATTTAGAGGTTTGTCTGAAGATTATATGTTCCAGTTTGAGCCTCCGGTATGAAGATTTGAGTTAGTTATGTTTACCAAAGTGAAAACTATTTTTTCTGTATGTTTGGTGGTGACAAGGAGAAAGTATTATGCTCCGCATTCCTCCACATTGAAGAATTTTTGTTGTGGTTCTAGAGTTAAGTCTAAGATGATGTTATGTGCCTTCAACTCCAATGGTTCGTGATTGGGTGGTCCGCAAGCGATCTTTCCCTTATGACAGTAGTTGGTAGTGTTGTTTATGTGCTCTGATTTGAAGAATCTTCTTGACATAGTGGTTAGAAGTTGTGCAGATGTTTCTGATTATTTCAATGTGCTTGTGGATGTCTCCAGATCGTGTTCCTACCCTTTGATTGGTCTGCAAAGAGAAATTTGGATCGTGGATGAAGAATGTTCTTAGAAGACCTAGTGTTCTCACCAGTCTTGGTTGACTTGGTTGATTCCACTATTTGCAGAGATGCTTTGAAGATTGTAGAAGCCTGTCGTGGTGTGAAGGATTGCATTTGAGTCCTAGCTAAGGCATGGCGTGATCAGCATACATCTTTACATCTTTCCATTAGCAAATTTTTGTATTAGGTCCAAACCTATTTCTATGTATGTTTTGTAATGCCGACCTTGGAGATTTTTCCAACAGTTGATGAATGTATTACTGACCTTGATGTACATTCCAAGGTTGATGATTTGTATAAAGACTTATAATGTAGTTGCGAAAAAGCCATCCTTGTGAAAAAATGTGAAGATAATTGTGAAGATTAAGAAGAGCAGAGCAGAGGAAGAATATTGCACTTCAATGGAACTGAACTCGAGCATAGATTAGATGCTATCAAATCAGTTCAAAAATCCTTGGCAATGAGCTGATCTTTACAGTGAGCACTTTGGGCAGTGAGCCCCCGTAGGTAGTGAGCCTCTGATTGTTGGTATTGTTATAACTTATATATTTATATGGGCTAACACCCATCGTGGTTTTTCCCTTATAAAGTTTTCCACGTAAAAAATATGGAGTCTCCTGTGTTGAATGTGTAATTGTGATTAAGTTTATGATTTCATGGTTGCGCCTGATTATCATTAATTAAGAAGTTGTTGGTTTGATAATTATTTGAAGTTAAGTTTTTGTGACAACTGATTCATCCCCCCTCTTAGTTGTCCTATATATTTCAACAGAAAGAACTCCTTGTTTCCATCCATTACTAAATAGTAGTCTTGGTATTTATCCAAAAATATTGTTTCCATTTCTTCCTATGAATTACTGGACCCAATAGACAGTCCCATGAACCATCACATTGTTGAGACTTTTAAGGTTGAAGGAAATAGTTTTAGTTTTTTGTTTTCTGACTTGTATTCATAAGTTTGATAGAGGACTCTAAATTTAAAGAGAAACTGATCAAGGTCCTCTATGACCATACCCTGAAAAGTGGGAAAGATAAAAGTAGAAATATTTTTCATGGGGATGTCTTCATCAAGATTTAAATTAATTGGGTAGGTGTGTCCTTTCCACCCTTCTCTCTTCATATTTTTTATGGTTCTCCATGTTTTCTCATAGAATATCCTCTATTGGTTACTCATTTTTTGGGACTTTATAAGGAGTTTCAAGTTGCTCTTGTTCAAAAAGTTGATTACAAGGTTCTTCTCCTAAAACTACTTTCCCTTGATGTTCAATTGATACTTCTTGGTTTTGGGGATTTTTGGATACAAACCTATCATGTGAATCTTTTATCTGACCATCCAGGTAAAAGAACTATCTACAAAGGGCTACTAGTTTATACTACCTAAATTTGACCCTAATGACACCTATGCAAAGAGTCCTTGACAACGATGCCAAAAAAGTGATGAGATGTCATTAAACCTCGTACTTGAACAAATAATCTTGTTAACCTAGTGGTGTCTAAAGGTTGTCTAAAAAAGGGGTGGTTTGGAGTCTTTTCTTAGGAGTTGTTCTACTCTTATTAAGAGGAAATGCACACACACTAATTTAATTAATTGAAATTAAAGAGTTAACTAGGTCTAACTGCATAATTAAAAAGCTAGTGCTAGACTAAAGAAACTGACTACAAATGAAAATGCTTATGCATGTTTTTTAAAGTAAGAAATGGTAGAAAGAAAACCTCTCTAATAATCCAAATGCTTAATAACAATGAAATCACAACTATCTTTGAATCTCTTTTTGGCATTTTTTTGAAATATAGACAACAAATGAAAAGAAAAGAAATCTTCAACATTTCTTTTCTAGTTTTCTAGAGTTTTTCCTTCTAGTAATTGAAAATGCAAGGACTTCACACATAAACACCATTATGACTATCATAACAAACCTGCAAGCAACACAATATGATGACAAAAAGATTTACTTCCACATATTTATACAATAAACATCAAATACTTATCTACAAAAACACAAATTCTTCTTCTCCAATGAGTAGCCAACTCTCTAGAGATCAGAATGTTTCTTATACCACTATATTGAACTCAAAGATTACAAAAAAATAAGAACAACATTATATTTACTCATAATAACACTACTTCAAGTCTACATTTATATTCAACTGAAAACGATAGATGATCATTTTTTTTTCTTGCAAAGATAAAAGATAAACAACTACCTTAATGACTCATTAAGTACCACTACTTAACTAAACATTTATGAAAGATCCATATAATATAGCGACGTGTTGAACATGTGTGTGATGTTCAAATCTCATCAAGAGTCTTAACTGAAAGGATAAATAAGTTTGTTATCAAATTAATATAGAGTTTATTCTTAAGCATAAAATGAGGGAAATGTCTTCATCATTGAATCCTAACGGGAGTCTACTATCTATAGAGTTTTCTTTTGCAATTAATGAAGGAGATTGGCATGAGGAATTTAGCACGAGAAAAATGGAGCTTTGTTGTTGAGTGTGTATTCATTATGGAGTCTAAGGGGTTTATTCTGACAGTCTTCTCCATAGTCTATTGACACTGCCTTCTCTAGAGTTTTTAGCCTTCACAATGTGCAAGTCTGCCTCCACCTTCTCCAAAGCCTAACAACTCTAGAGTTGGTGAAATTGTCTCTGGAGACCATAGTACCACCTAATGAGCATTTCCAAAGTTTGAGCATACAAAAGTTGCCATGATACTCTGTTAGAACAAAAACAAATCTTTTGAAAATAATTTTATCAACATTTTAAATTGATTAATCAACAATAAATAAACTAGAAATATGCAATTTATTCTACCCCTAGTAGTTAATAATTTCTCAAACAAGTATTAATTTAGCATGAATAAAGAGGTGGGCAAGGGGAAAAAGGGTACTTTGGCTATGAAATTGATGAGGCCAAAATTAGCCTCATCAACAAGCAACAATCATATCAAACTAGATAAGGAGCCAACTCTAGACAAGTGTTGAAACTAATAAAGAGGTACATATATGGTCCTAGTTTTGTGTGTGATAAGTATTTTTTAGTTGAAGTGCACTTTGTGGCCTAACTCTATTTGTTGTCAAAACCACCTTTGTACCTCTTATCCTCTAATTCATGGCCCTAAACTTTTGCACAATCTTGATTCTACAACTCACAACACTAAATTTTGTGTTGTTCTTTAAAAATATGTTCTATAAATATTTAACTTGGGTGGTGCTTATAAGCGCCTTTAGGACTTGTTATTAAGTAGGGAAATATGTGTCTTGTCTTGATTTTAGCTAGGCCTTGATATACTAATTCAATAGTGTTTGAAGAAGACTAAAGACTATTAGATGTAAAAATAAGATAGGTTGAAATGTAGTTAAGATAGATTCAATCAAACCCTCGCTTCACATTGATATTCAAGGATATAAAATGAGCTAAGTCACTACTGATGCAAGAGGACTTAGCTACAGGTTTGATGTCACTATGGAATGATAAGAAAATATAGAATAGATTGATGAATTTGTCAAACCTTAGTTCAATTAAGCCTCAAACCCTAATTATATGTAATTATATTCAAATGAATGAAATATGATAGAGGATCGCGCAAGAAGTCACTAAATACAGATTAGAAACATACTAGGATTCAAATTTTTAGAGGTGGAAACTTCAAGGACAACGGGGTGGGCACCCAAGTCTACTAGGGCAACTTTTTTGCGGATCTAGAATAATGATCTGTGTCGGTCTGCAATCTACTTCAATTTTTTTAGAAATGCTAGTCAGGAGGACTATGAAGCAGGCGCCCTAGTCCAGTAGGGTTGATTCTCTACACTTTTTCTCCAAATCCTGAATCTCTATCCTCTGCTTTGCTTCTCTACAACTCCACTTCACCAAATCCCACACCTATAACCTACAATCACAAAGAGAGGGGTTTGGGGGTTGTGTTTAGGAGCTTGCCTCAGTCAAGCCCCAGAATGGCATTCAAGACTTCCAATACTATTTTTAGATAGATTGCGTGCCCTTGTAGGGTAGAGGCCAAATCCAATGATAAGATAAATTGATTGAAGCACAAATATATGTCACCTTAGAGGTGAAACCCTCACAGAGATGAAGATTCTTCAAATCATGAGGAGATGAGTTGATGAAGCCAAATATACAACAAACACATACAAACACAACACAATTCTACTCTGCAACATAGTGAATGCCTTGAATGCTCTTTGCTTGATAATCATAAGTTCACCTTAATCATCTAGGAGTAAAATGAATTCATAAACCTATTTAAATATGCATTCTCACTAAACGTTCGTAATTCAAATTAAAAGGGCCGACAAAGGAAAACCTTTTTAAAGGTCCTATGCCAACATCCTAAAATTTAGGTCCCAACAAATCAGCCTGGACTTGGGCGTGGGTGCCCAAGTCCCAATGCACTTTTTTAGTCTTGATTAAGCTTTAAAATGAACCCCTAGGCCCCATTTACCCATTTAACATGAGTTTCGGGGGAAATTGCTTCGAGATATGTTTTAAACATGCATAATGAAGTTAAGGGGACCTAGGAGCTAAAATAGAAGGTAAAAAGTCATAGGGAAACTTTTTACAACATAACATTTAGCCCCCACTTTAATGTATGTATGATCTTACGACTCCATACATGCATTAAAGTACAGTTGAAAACACATCAAACACGCCAGGCACATGAAGCTAAGGCATACAAAAAGATTGAGAAACTATTTCTTGCCCCTAATCTCAAGTAAGTACTAGAAGACACATTCAATACACACAAGACATAAAGAATACAGTAGGAAGCATGCAAAACATAGTCAATACAGTGGAAGAACACAATACATGATGAATACATGAGAGTAGTCACGCAATACACGATGAATACATTGATATAAGATTTTATATATGAAATAAAATAATAACTAAGGGGTGGGGGGAACTCATCACTATGTTCCTTGATACCACACTAGGAGGAAGACACGCCAAACAAAACCTGAGTGTGGGGGGAGCTCATCTCTACGCGTCTTGATACCACACAAGGGGAAGACATAGCAAACACATAAGGAAGACACACGGTACTACACGAGCGTCATATAGCATGTCATAGACATACTATACATCTTATACATAGAAAATATGGGCGATGGAAGAAGCTTATTCTAAGTCCCACCATCTAAAGCACGCCAAACACACCTAACGGTTGAGTTGTGCTACCACAACCACCAAAGACACCTTTAAGGGAGGATGACTCAAGATCCAACCCCGCCTCGTGATGTGGACTTTGTATAAAAGGATGTGCACTAGCTCAAGAGATACACCAACCGCCTTTTGTAAAAGGGCTTTGTATAAAAGGATACGCACTAGCTCAAGAGATACACCATCCTGCCTCACGAAAAGGGATTACAAACATGCTTTGTCTGTCAAAATAATCAAGCAGATACCATTATTTATGCCCCCACCTTAAAGTGGTTGATGTTGCTTACTGATATCAAACACATTAAGGGAGAGAGAAAACACGCAATGGAACAAGAGCTCTCGCAAAGCCCATGCCCCTGAGGTGACATGTGCTTACAATCATCAAATGTTCCCACAAACACATTGATATGATTTGCTAAGATAAACAACAAGACAGTTAGAAATCTTATTCTAAGATAATAACGAAATTAATTCATTAAAGCTATGCATAAAAATAGTCACATCAAGGACCAAGGCTATACTCATAGGTTTGGAGCCAAGTATAATCGTTGGGCTATACTGCAGGTACCTCAAAACCGAGTGTAGCAACAAGGTGAGATATCGATCAAAGTGTACAAGAGCTGATCGAGTGGATTGTAAAATGTTAGTCACAAGAAATACCATAAGATAGTACATCACACAAAGTGATTCTACTAGTCAATTGTCAAATATATGTATAGATCAACCCCATCTTCATATATGGACTAGGTCCATTTTTGCTTTCTTGCTGAAGGGACACGCAGTCCTTATCAGTATTTGTTTGTTTTTGTAATCCGCCGACTAGGTAGGATCACTAAAGAAGGTAATCAATAAAAGTGAGAGAGGAGACAAAGTGCCTTGGGAATGCCACGTAGGAGGATGCCCCCAAAACACCCTCCGTAATGCTATGCCCCAAGGCACGACACAATAATAAAATAGAGTAGGTGCAAGATAGAAGAATGTAGAAACATGAGGAATGGTCACAACAAAGGCGGTATCCCAGTATCCTTGCCCTTACAAGAGTATCAAAGGTCATTCTAGGAGGCCTAAACAACACACAACACAACACGAGGGAAGACAACACAATGCTAACAACATATATATCTAGGGGGAGGCCACCCTTGAGAGCAACTAGAATAGGTGCTATAGCGAGTGTGGCTTAAGGAGGGAGAAATACTTACCTGGTTCAATGGGATATTTCCTTGTGGACAATCCATGTCTATCATCTCAGGATATATCAAATTTAGTCTTGAACTTGATATTGTATTAGCATTAGCATACTTATTCACTATCCCCTTAGTAGGTGGAATAAGTATATTAACGAAAAGTAAATTAACATTGTTTTCACTTTGATCGAGCTCAACAACCATTCCCAAAGGATTTAATGTGAGAGACCTTTCTTCAACCACCAATGCTTCATCTTGGCTAGGGAGAGCATTGGAACGAAGGGGAGGTAAGGTGTTGTTAAGGGAATTGTTGATGATTGTATCTTTAGTGCTATTCAAAGAACATGTAACCAAAGGAGAGGTACCCAAGGTTTTTACATCTTTAGTGATATCCAAGTGACTTGAACATTCAACCAAAGGAGGGAAATCGAGAATCTTCCCTTCCTTAGTGATATCCAAGGTATGTGAATATTCAACTAAAGGAGGAAGATCGATAGGATGATCCCTAGAGACTTCATACACTATGGTACAAATAGAATTTTTAATATTGTTAGATGAATGCTCATTATCTATCCATGGAATGTTCTTCATTAGAGGGGGTTTCTTCATTCACTAATGCTTCATCCTTCAGAGGGAGAACATTCGAATGAAGAGAGGGTAGGGTGATGTGAAGGGATGTGCTAATGATTTCATCCTCTTGCGCTAAAATGTTCTCATATGTGGGAACAACTTTGGGAGAGGGATCATAAGGTAAAATAGACAACATTAAGTGACCATCACATGTAGTAGAGTCTAGACCCAAGGCATGGTCCTAACCTTTAGCAATAGGAGTCGTAGTGGAATGTCCAATAGAGATAAAGTCATCTAGGGCTTCATCTAACATATTGAAGTCATCACTACTAAACAATGCATCATATTTATTATTATCTATGAATTTAGTGAGATCGTCTAGTATTGAAGGATATATTCACATGAGAGTTGTGAAACTATCAAAATCAGATATGTAACAAAGAATTTCATATGTGGAACACATAGAAATATCAACATCATATATGCATGTTATTTGTTTTAAAATACTTGAGGATGCTTATTAATGAATTTGGATAAATTATCAATGTCTATGATGTATGCAAATAAAGCTTCCAAAGATGAATAACAAGAAGCATCTATGATGGAAGTATGATAACTTGTTGCACACCCAAACACTAAGTTTGAGGAAATCAAGTTTTTGAAGATAAAAAACATACTAATTTTACTACAAACAAAGTGAATATGATGTAAATAGTGCTACACAACAAGGCGATGTGAATGTTTTTAGAGATTTGTAAAAAAAATATGTAAGTAGAGTGTGTAAACCCTTAGTGTTGAAATACACACTGTGTAATTTAAAAATATGCAAATTTTCAAGTCCAAGTATGAAATGATGCAAAATTTTCAAATGAGAAATGAAAATATGCCTACAATGAATGCAATATTAGACTTGAAAGATATTTATGACATATTCAATGAAACAATGCAAAAGTATGCTTGTCTTATGAACCTAAATGCTTGATTTTTTTTTTCACTTTTTTCAATGTAAATGCACAAAAGATGTTATGAGACTATGCAAAATGATGAATGAACGGAATATAATCAGATATAGTGTGTAAAATATCTTATATCTGATGCAAGAAGGATGCCAAAGTCCTACAATATACAATCAAAAGGATGAACGTAATTGTTTTTGTTGAAATACACAATGTGTAAATGCAAAAGGTGAAAGTTTCAATGCTAGGATGCAAAATTAAGCACTATGATTTAACAATACACTTCGAAATCAGATTTGAATGAATTTTGAAAAGCACTAGCAAAATCTGAAAATGAAATTTTGTCTACAAACCCTAGTTTTTGCAAGGATTAGGTTATATGAAAATGCAACTTTTTAAGCAAAACCCTAGCAAATAAAACTTGTAAATGCAATATTTAATATGAAATAATGATGAATTGATGTAATTAAGATTATATTTGATGCAATTATCAGAAAATTAAACCTTTTTATGATATTCAATGTAAAAATATGCAAACTATGCCTTAAAATGCAAACCTAGAATGCTTGTTTTTTCAAATGTATGCAAAATTTTCCAATGCAAGATGATAAATATGATATGAATGAATGCAATGATTGATTACAACACTCAGCAAGATGTAAGTTCAGTAAAAACATGGGTTCACCAAAATGTTAGATGTAAAAAGAAGATAGGTTGAAATGTAGTTAAGATAGATTCAATCAAACCCTCCCTTCACATTAACATTCAAGGACATAAACTAAGCTAAGTCACTACTGATGCAAGAGGACTCAGCTATAGGTTTTGATATCACTATGGAATGATAAGGAAAGATAGAATAGATTGATGAATTTGTCAAACCTTAGTTCAATTAAGCCTCAAACCTTAATTATATGAAATCATATACAAACGAATGAAATACGACAAAGGATCACACAGAAAGTCACTAAATACATATTAGAAACATACCAAGATTTAGATTTTTAGAGGTAGAAACTTCAGGGACAAGGGACGAGTGCCCAAGTCTAATAGGGCAACTTTTCTGTAGATCTGGAATAGTGATTTGTGTTAGACTACAATCTACTTCTGAGTTTCCAAAAATGCCAGTCGAGAGGACTACGAGGCGGGTGCCCTAGTCTAGTAGGGTTGATTCTCTACACTTTTTTTCTAGATCCTAAATCTCTATCCTCTACTTTGCTTCTTTACAACTCCACTTCACCAAATCTCGCACTTGTAACCTACAATCACAAAGAGAGGGGTTTGGGGGTTGTGGTGTTTAGGATCTTGCCTCGGTCAAGCCCTAGAATGGCATTCAAGCCTTCCAACATTGTTGTTAAATAAAGTGTGTGCCCTTGTAGGGCAAAGGCCAAATCCAATGATAAGATAAAGTGATTGAAGCACAAATAGATGTCATCTTAGAGGTGAAACCCTCAAGGGGATGAAGAGTCTTCAAATAATTAGGAGATGAGTTGATGAAGCCAAATCTATAACAAACACAACACAATTCTGCTTTGCAACACAATGAATGCCTTGAATGCTCTTTGCTTGATAATCATAAGTTTGCCTTAATCATCTAGGAGTAAAATGAAGTCATAAACCTATTTAAATATGCATTCTCGCTAAACTTTTGTAATTCAAATTCAAAAGGCCAACAAAGGTAAACCTTTTTAAAGGTCCTATGCCAACATCCTAAAATTTAGGTCCTGGCAAATCATCCTGGACTTTGGTGCAGGCACCCAAGTCCCAAGGCACTTTTTTAGTCTTGATTAAGATTTAAAATGAACCCCTAGGCCCCATTTAACATGGGTTTCAGGGGAAATTGCTCCAAGATAAGTTTTAAACATGCATAATGAAATTAAGGGGACCAAGGAGCTAAACTAAAAGGTAAAAAGTCATAGGGAAACTTTTTACAACATAACAAAGGCATGCCACATATAATATGAATGCCTAAGTATTCATCCTTATGTGTGTGGATGTTGATGCAATAATTACTCTAGATGCTTCATCTCATTATGATTGTGTAATGCTAATGTTATCAGTTTCTAATATCTAAATGAACTAGGGATTTGTCTTTTCTGAGAACACCCTAGCATTCAAATTTGAATATTTCCTGTGTGTGTTGGCGGGTAATGATTACTTAGGATCTAGTCAACTCAGGCCCATAATAAAATTTAAATTTTAAAACTATAGGTTGAGGCTTCCCTAATGACCTAATCAAAGATCATGGCCTCTCATAGTCTTGATTTGAGATTGAGAATAGAAAGTTAAGTACTGGATATAGACCATTAGGAAATAAGGACTTAGGTTCAATGCATGTTAAATGCTAACGCTTGCACAAAAATACTCAAATTAAACACTAGTCCATTGCATGAGAGACAAAAGTCAAAATGAGTAAAAAATGAGTGGGTAAAAGTACTATGTATACACTCTTGTAATGGTGAAAATTGCATACCCATGCCCTTTTACCTTATGTTTTGGGCCTTCTTTGATTGGGATGTCCTAAATGCAATACTCAATCTTACAAATGACATATTTGTGTGTAAATTTAGCTCATATCCAATCCTTATCACTAATCTCCAAAGTTTCACCATCACCCACAAATTTATTGTTCCCCACCCTAGATCATATCCATGGGTGTAGATATGACCTTAGTTAGTATCACAATCATGGATTTGATCCTAAAACTTTTAAAATTTAAAACTAAAACTCCCACGTCATCAACCATTTCACTATTCATTGAGAACCACCCTGGTAGATGATATATGTTGATTTGCATACTTGCTTATTATTTTTTAATACATTCATTCACTCGTTTGAAGAGAATTGAAGGAGATTCTAACACATTCTTATTCAATAGATTTACATTTTGATATTTTGAAGAATAAAAATAATCTAGCAACATTTACATTGGAGCACACCATGTTAGGATGATTGCATGCTTGCTTGATATCTTAGAATCTTTGCTTAAAGTCATAAACTTGGTCCACTAGGTGTTTGATCAAGGAGAGCTTGACTATTGTGATTAGGAAAATTCACAAAGGTGTTTATAAACACCACCAATTCTTACAAGACTCAAACATTAGGGAAGTAAGGTGAACAAGTTGCCAGTTACAAGAACCAACAAAATCAAGTTTGCAAGTTACAAATATTAATTCCAAGGGTGCATACATCAATTAGAGCAATAGACAATGATTTTTTAGAATTAGAAATCTTGATCTGCATTCATAAAAATATAGAGCATCGACAAATCATTATGTAACATCCATTACAACACATCTTTATCATTAACTGAATCCAACTATCACATTTGATTTATTTCAAATTTCAATTTTTATTTACATTTATGGTAATGATCAACCTTGATTCTGTTATAATATTTTTTAATATTTCATAATAGTACCAATAATTTTATTCGATACAAGACATTAAGGTGAAAAAATTGACCGCTAAAAATTTATTTAATAGAATATCATAAAAAGAACTTAGCAATCTAAGGCCAAAGACACAAGAATTTCTGGAACAACATGAAAATTAAATACTATAAACCTAAAATTATATGATTTTACATAATGACCTTTATTAAGTTCTTGAAACAAATACTTACCATCACTTCCATCTTTATTATTGGGTGCCTCAACAATTTTACATATAATAAAGGTAGAAGTGTTGGGCACAACTGTATTTGCTACATTAGGTGGTGGGATATCTTGTGAATTGGTAAAAATATTTTCTTCATTATTTGCAATAAAATATATTATCATATCCATGAATATGTTTGTATTCTTTGGGAACTCCGCTATATCTCTCTACATTCAACCACCATTTTATATGCACAATGCGATGTTTATGAAGTATGATGACACCACTATCAAGCAATCTATAAAAATTATCCTTTGGTATCTTCATTGTCAACATACCCTGAAAAATAATGAAAAAGATGTTGAACTCACTGAAAGAGTTCACAAGGTACCTTTGCTTGCCCTTAAATATTTCATCATTCCTATCCCTCCATAAGTACCATAAGATTTTAGTAGATAGGGTAAGCCTGAACCTATTTAATTTTTTTCAAAGCCTTTAACAAACACAAAAGTAATTTCACACCAAGTAATATCATCTTTATTATCCCACCCTTTATTTTCACCAAGAAACAAGAACCAAACATTTTTGGCAAATTTACATTAAAAAAAGGTTCAATGGATTCATCAACATTGCACACATGACAAACATGAGGATTAAGCCCAACAACTTTCAAAATAGAACCCACAACAATATTTTTCAAAATTAATAATAATCTTAAACAAGAATTATTAGGTTCCAACCAAGAGGACCAAACATGTCTTAAAATGTATTTCTAATCTTTACTACATAGGTTATATTTCCACAAGGTATTTAGCATATCAAAAACTTCTTGGATATTAGTAAGCATATGATATATTCCTTTAATTTTTACCTTTATGAGTGGGGAACCATCTCTCCATTTGACATTAACAAGAATCTTTGTATTGAAACTTAGTCCAAGCAAGGCATTTAATACCATATAGAGCTTTGCTTATCATAGAGTAAGTTCTTTTTTTAGAATTTAGAAAAGGCAACTTTATTTAGATTTTCCCATGTTATCAAATTGTCATTAACAAATAGATCACCAAATTTATTGAACTCTTTTGCATCCCACCCTCTTGCAAACTTTTCAATGACATGGATTTGTTATAATATGTTAGGTTTCACCAAATGGATCTATAACTAACAAACTTACCTTCTATCTTAGAAAAAGCTTCATGGATAGCTAACATATCTCTCAACAACTCCTAAGTTATCCATATAGGTTTACCATTTAATCTTCTAGAGAGAATATTATAGGGATGTACACCTTTTCATTCCATATTTTTGTTTGGAGTGGTCATATTTATATTTTTTTTAATCAACACTTTCCATGGTTGAGGCCCTTCAAGAGGTTTGAGAATTGTTGGTAAACAAATTTGTTGCTACGAATGAATTCTCAAGAATGACTCTGTTTCACCTGAAAAGCAGTGACAAACTGGCCTATTGGGTCTTTCTCTTCAAATTGGTATAGGGTTTGCCAGTTCCTATGTACAGGCGGATTCGGCCAACAAATACAGGAGGTTGCATGAGCTGCCACCCCTTCACTTCTGGTTCTACCGCACCAAAGGGGGTATCCGTATAGCTAAAGATTTTACTTTGACTCACACAATAGAAAGAAAGATTTAGCTTTACAACAACACGCAGAATACTCACATGTGTGGACCCAGACTTGCATGATAGGTCACAAGGCTAACAACATTCTTGGACATATCTAACTGGTTGAGGATGAGAGTATGCAAGGGTCCTATTCCTACTCCTACAAACTAACAGGTTGGAATTATGAAATGATTGGTTTTAATGTTTTGGATGCAAGACAGGGGGTTTTGGGTCATAACACCACAGGGAGCAGACTGGTGCCTATCTCAGGGCAAGGAGTCAACTAGACGTATACAAATGAATGATTTGCACTAGCATTCAAGTTTCAAGGGGCTGGATTGGTGTCTGCCTTACAAATACCACCCAAGACCGAGTATTTAGTTGCCTCTACTTATGAACATCCCAGCTGACATGCATTCTTCTTCATACTTGACCTAAAACAGTTTAATCCACTCCTTGAATAGAGGTCAAAAGCTAAGCATGTAATATAGAAATCTATATCCTAGAACTTGAGAAACACTTAGCAACTAGATTCAAAAGAAGCCATGCATACAGCAAATGGAGACAAGCAACTAAACACATGCAATGAAGCATTTTTCATATGAAACAACAATGAAACTGAAAGAAGTCTGCAACATGCATCAACTCATAAACTCCAACAAAGATAAAACAGCCAAGAAAGGCTTTGTTTCTCGTTATTTCCCAAAAATTTTGCCCAAGTCTTCAACAACGCGAAAATGAGTGACACAATCATCATATATAGCAAGGATGTGTACTCAGCAATTAATTACATGGTCATTTCAAAAATGCTAGATACAGTGCACCATCAGAATGGCGCCCAAAACATTGAATGCAATAGGAGACAAAGAGGGAAGAAACAGGTGAAATCGGCATCTACACTACCGCCTGAAGATTTTCCTCATGAATTTGGTAGTTGGCATGTCCTCTCGACCCATACCTCTCTGCAATTCTATCATTAATGGCCAACCTACCCGCAGGATGCAGCAATGGTTCGCACTCTGAAGTTTCCCGCTCGAACTGATGTAGATATAAAGAAAACCTCTCCTTCCTTGGGCATTCAAAACAGGGCCATTGATTTCCCTCCTATCGCTGAGATCTGTGGCTCCAAATCATGTTGAAAAGTCGTCGGCCAATCAAATCGTGCCACGTAGGCGCCCTTTTCCCATCACTGACTTTGACCACTGTAACATACATTTTACCTTTTCGCCCTTGTATATGCAAATGCATATACATACAACCACCCGTAGCACATGCAAATCCTTGCATATGTGAGATTGTATATACATACAATCAACCTTCATATAAGGCATGGACCCCAAAATATTATAAATCAATTTGAAATTATATTCGGGTCCCACATTGTATCTTCATTCTTTGCATCTTACCTTGTACATTGTGTATACATACAACACGGATTCCAGCTTATTTATCAATCGGATTGGAAGAGCCTTTGAAATCTGGCTTGTATCTACCTCATTGTATCTCCCGTTGTATATCGCATATGCAATGCGCAACATACAACCCGTAGACCCCAAATCACTGTGAAACAAATTGCAATCGCACCATCGGGTCTGGGCGTTGTACATCCCCTTTGTATAATCGCTTTGTATATTGCATATACAAACGCAACATACATACAACCTACGGATTCCAAACCTTTATGAAGTAGACTGGAACAACTTTGAAATCTGACCTTTGTATCTATACCTTTGCACTTTTTTTATGTCGCACATACATACAATGTGCGATATACAACTGCACGGGCCCACCACTTTCCGGAGACTGACTTTGACCATACCCGCTTTGTATGTTTCATTTGCATATGTCCCTTGCATGTCTAAATGTACATTGGGAACATACAATCCCAACATACAATGGTGGACTTCACCTACTTCACAAATGCGGTTAACTCCTTGGTCACGTCCGCCTTGCATCTATTCGCTTGTATATGCGAATATACAACAACATACAAACCTTTACATACAAGCATGGAATATTCTAGGAATGCATCCGAATACCACATACAAACCCAATATGCATACAAGCATTTTTTCACCTTTTGAAGCCGATTTGACTATTTTTTGGGCCTGCCAATGTACATTCGTGCTTGCACATTCAAATGTACATACAAACAACAATGCATATACAAAGATACGTACAACCTTTTAGGCCGAAGGACTTAGCAATTTTTTGGGTTTTTTGTGAAGGGGCCTACATATTTAAATGCTTGAAACTTGAATGTTTATGTAGGCACCAACATTGGCTCTGTCTGGGGACGCATGCTTCTTGCAGGCATGGCGAGTACCATAGATCTCTGGGATGCAGACCAGTCCTTATCCATTGGGAACATAGAGTCAAACACTGCACCAACCTACATCACAAATCATACTTTTTAAAAGTTTACTTGGTGCCCCAGGGCCACCAAAAAGGAAAAACTAGAATTTCCCTTTGTCAAATATCATGTTTTCTTTTGATTTCTTCAAATGAAGCCTAAAAACATTTTGTTGTCTGCAGCACCCAGCATTGCAATTGTTTGTGCTGCTACTCATTTCTCTTTCCTTAACAAATCTACAACAAGCTTCATCAGCATACATTATCATCAGTTGTAGACTATCATCACCATATGAGTCACCAATGTTGCTTGGAAAAATAACAGACTCACATGAAACAAATGAATCCGCATCAGAATTTTGCCTTTCATCAAAAAATAAAAGCTCCTATGAACTGAACAAGCAGTATTCAGGCACAAGCAACATTTCATAACCAAAATCACATTCATTTTTAGAAACATTCAAGTATCCATCATCATCGTGCTCAACAATTTTGTCATTAAGGTCCACCTGGAATGTCTCAAGAGAAGGCATAAAAAGCTCAGAGTGCAGCCCTTCATCAAAAGCTTCATAGTCACCCCTACAACTAACACTATCCCCATCTATATGAGCACACACATATGCAATTTGTCCATTCACATCTGAATAGTGACCCTATTTTTCCTCTTCACCAATGCACTGATGATCAACAGCAAAAGTCTCAACCTCTACATTGTAGAGGTAGTCATAATCTTCAAGGAAGCACTCATATTTAGCATCCATAGATATTTCATCATCTGAAAGGCTCACATATGAGTCTGAATACTGATAGTCATCAACACATTCCCTGCCATCCCTTGAATCAGCATTTTCTATATTTATAGTGAATCTCTGCATATCCACTTCATACAAATAATCATGAATAACTGGGATATGCCAATCATTGCAAGACACAACTTCATGTATATCTTTCATTTCATCATTTGAAATGCATTTTGCATCTGCAGGCTTCTCTTCTAGAGGCTGATAACAATCTTTGTCTTCACCATTATAAGATGTGCCCACATTTTCTACATCTTCTTCATGTTTATGCATCACATCATGCATGCTCCCACTATTCTGAAATATATTTCCCTCTACAAAATCATCTCTCAACGAACACACTAGGAGAGTTGAAATATATTCACTTTGAAAACTATTTTGAAAACTTACAGTCATGAAACCTACTGGCATTCCATATTTCTGATTATTTTCAATATCCATACCAAATTTGTAAGCTTGGTGAAGCGTAGTAGGTTCTTTATCTCTTAATAAATAACTCATTTCTTCATCAAATGCAGCCAAATAAATTGCCAAGCACAATGCATCATTGGGTCTCATATATTCAGGAATTTGCTTGAGCAACTTAATAAATCTAAGATTAAAGGCTTGAACCAGTTCCTCATCTTCCTTTTGGATATTCATGAAGTGTATGATCAATGAGGCCAAATCAAATCTTTCACCAAACTGCTCTAGGAATGCAACTTCTAAATCTACCCATGAAGAAACTGAACACACAGGAAGGTTTGAAAACCAGACCCTAGCATCATCCTCTAATGACTGAACAAAAAGTCTCATTACTACATCTTCAGCCTCTACTTCAAAGTCATCTATCAAATTACAAAAATTTTGCAGATGTTTGTTTGCGGACTCAAAATTTGATCCACTATATTTCGGCAAACACCTTCTAATCTTATTGGGAATAACATTTGGGTAACCATTTATTCCTTTGAAATTTAGGGCTTTATACCTTTCAATAAAAAATGGTCTTCTTTGAGAACACAACTAGGTTTGCTGCTCTAAACTCATCATTTTGAATGAAAAGATGGAATGCCTAGAAATATGTTGTAGCTTTGGATAGGTTTAATCAACAGAGTCGCCACCTCTCACAGAGAGGACAGAATATCAACAAGGCACTTTTTTTTTTTCTGGATTCATCACGCCAGCAGAGCACCACATGGTTCTTCCTTTGTCTTGTCGCAACAACTTCACTAGAAACTGGGTCTTCCAGTCTTCAAATTATTTGACTCCCCAGCGGATTCGCCATTTTGTTGGGTCTTTCTCTCCGAATCGGCAGAGGGTTTGCCAGTTCCTATGCACAGGCGGATTCGGCCAACAAATACAGGAGGTTGTATGAGCTACCTCCCCTTCACTTTTGGTTCTGCCGCACCAAGGGGGTATCCCTATAGCTAAAGATTTTGCTTTGACTCACACAATAGAAAGAAAGATTTAGCTTTACAACAACAGGCAGAATACTCTCATGTGTGGACCAAGACTTGCATGATAGATCACAAAGTTGGCAACATTCTTGGACATATCTAACTGGTTGAGGATGAGAGTATGTAGGGGTCCTATTCCTACTCCTACAAACTAACAGGTTGGAATTATGAAATGATTGGTTTTAATGTTTTGAATAAAAGACAGGGGGTTTTGGGTCATAACACCACAGGGAGTAGACTGGTGCCTATCTCAGGGCAAGGAGTCAACTAGATGTATACAAATGAATGATTTGCACTAGCATTCAAGTTTCAAGGGGCTGGATTGGTGTTTGCCTTACAAATACCACCCAAGACTGAGTATTTAGCTGCCTCTACTTATGAACATCCCAGCTGACATGCATCCTTCTTCATACTTGACCTAAAATAGTTTAATCCACTCTTTGAATGGAGGTCAAAAGCTAAGCATGTAATATAGAAATCTATATCCTAGAACCTAAGAAACCCTTAGCAACCAGATTCAAAAGAAGCCATGCATACAGCAAATGGAGACAAGCAACTAAACACATGCAATGAAGCATTTTTCATATGAAACAACAATGAAATTGAAAGAAGTCTGCAACATGCATTCAAAATGCAACTCATAAACTCCAACAGAGATAAAACAACCAAGAAAGGCTTTGTTTCTCGTTATTTCTCAAAAAATTTGCCCAAGTCTTCAACAACGCAAAAATGAGTGACACAGTCCTCATATATAGCAAGGATGTGTACTCAGCAATTAATTACATGGTCATTTCAAAAATGCCAGATACAGTGCACCATCAAAATGGCACCCAAAACATTGAATGTAGCAGGAGACAAAGAGGGAAGAAACAGGTGAAATCAGGATCTGCACCACCGCCTGAAGATTTTCCTCATGAATTTGGTAGTTGGCATGTCCTCTTGACCCATACCTCTCTACAATTCTATCATTAATGGCCAACCTACCCGTGGGATGTAGCAATTGTTCGCGCTCTGAAGTTTCCCGCTCAAACTGATGCAAATACAAAGAAAACCCCTCCTTCCTCGGGCATTCAAAACAGGGCTGTCAATTTCCCTCCTATCGCTGAGATCTGTGGCTCCAAATCATGTTGAAAATTCGTCAGCCAATCAAATCATGCCACATAGGCGCCCTTTTCCCATCGCTGACTTTGACCAATGCAACATACATTTTACCTTTTCGCCCTTGTATATGCAAATGCATATACATACAACCACTCGCAGCACATGCAAATCCTTGCATATGCGAGATTGTATATACATACAATCAACCTTCATACAAGGCACGGACCCCAAAATATTATAAATCAATTTGAAATTGCATTCGGGTCCCGCATTGTATCTTCATTATTTGTATCTTACCTTGTACATTACGTATACATACAACACGAATTCCAGCTTATTTATCAATCAAATTGGAAGAGCCTTTGAAATCTGGCTTGTATCTACCTCATTGTATCTCTCGTTGTATATAGCATATGCAATGCGCAACATACAATCCGCGAACCCCAAATCACTGTGAAACAAATTGCAATCGCACCATCGGGTCCGGGCGTTGTACATCCCCTTTGTATAATCACTTTGTATATTGCATATACAAATGCAACATACATACAACCTGCGGATTCCAAACCTGTATGAAGTAGACTAGAACAACTTTGAAATCCGACCTTTGTATCTATACCTATGCACTTTTTTTTTTGTCGCACAAACATACAATGTGCGATATACAACTACATGAGCCCACCACTTTCCGGAGACTCTGACTTTGACCATACCCACTTTGTATGTTTCATTTGCATATGTCCCTTGCATGTCTAAATGTACATTGGGTACATACAATCCAAACATACAATGGCGGACTTCACCTGCTTCACAAATGTGGTTAACTCCTTGGTCGCGTCCACCTTGCATCTATCCGCTTGTATATGCGAATATACAACAACATACAAACCTTTACATACAAGCATGGAATATTCCAAGAATACATCCGAATACCACATACAAACCCGATATGCATACAACGATGCATACAACCATTTTTTCACCTTTTGAAGCCGATTTGACTATTTTTTGGGTCCGCCAATGTACATTCGCGCTTGCACATTCAAATGTACATACAAACAACAATGCATATACAAAGATACATACAACCTTTTAGGCCAAAGGACTTAGCATTTTTTTGGGTTTTTTGTGAAGTGGCCTGCAGATTTAAATGCTTGAAACCTGAATGTTTATGCAGGCGCCAACATGGCCAATAGTTGGAGAGATCGTGACAGAGCAACGATCTCCTTCTGCATTTGAGAGGAGCAGCTCCCTTATATGATCAAAATAGGGGTTTTGTGGTACTTTAACTAGAAATACCAAAGGTAAAGGAAAACCAAAAGAAAAATGAATTATAGAAACCCTAGTGGCAAACATACGAATACCGACTAGGATTCCGCAGATTTATGAGTCTAGATTATGAGGGGAATCCACCACAAAAGCTAGAAACTACGTTCCTAAACTTCTATGATGAATTTCACAACAATATATGTTTTAAAACACAACATCGATGAAAGAAAAATAATGCATGGATCTCGACATATGAAGAGATATTTTATCGACACATTCAAATCAGGGTGCCAAGAAGTGAATGTGTTTCTTTACATCAACTGCATGGTTTATATATTCTTCAAAAGATGACTAATGATTTCAACACAGACAAAAGAGATCACCAACTCAACATACGAAGAATTAGTAATAATAATTCAAAAGAACATTGGAACACACGAACCAAATGCACTCTTTATTATCTTTTTGAAATTATACAACTTCAAACACTCCTTTGTACAAAGTATGAGCTCAAAAGTCTCTAGAAAATTCCCCTCTTCCAAAAGTCTCCTCCTAAAAGTCCTCTTACATATGAAATAGCCTTGTATTTATAGGCTTTTACCCAATAACTAACTTGTAACTACTTGATAACTACTTCATAACTCCCTTTTTGAAATATAATAATTTAAAAATAAGCTTTTATTCGAGTTAGATTTGACCTAACTTTTCCAAAAACAAAGCTCATTTTCTAACCTTCAATTACAACATGTGACATAAGTCACTTTTACAAAAAGGTAACATGAAATTTGAAACTTTTGAGTTGTATGTTTTGCTAAGTCACTTCCCATCTCTATCTGTTCCACTTTGGCAAACACACTTTGCCATGCCATGACAATTATTCTGAATACCTGAATCTTAGACTCATGTATTTGCATATACAAAACATAGATTGTGGAAATGGTATGTATTTTACTGCTAATTCCAACATGATACACATAGCTTGAATAACATTGTAAATTTTCCCACCCCAATTACAATCATAAAATGCCATTGCCATCCACTACTCGTCTCTATGAATTGATAGAAACGTTTGATCTTCACACCTATTTAATGTGTTATTCAACCACTCTTTTCTTTGCGTCAATTCATTGATATTGATCTGACATAGATAATCTCCATATCTCAGGAAGAAGAAAGGTTTTCTAAAGAAATTTTCTAGCATGCTCTTGATCCTATACTTCAAGTGGTGTAACTTTACTCCAATAAAATGACTACTCGGAGATGATGAAGAACACAATGAACTCAAGGTTTGAGGAACTATAGCTTTACGCCTGCAAATTGCATTTTCTTGAAAGTTTCAAAAACCTTGTTCAACAAAACCATTATGTGAGTATCTTGCAACCATGGCATAGCATGAGATGGCAAGTCTTTGAGGCATTTTGTTACGCTGCACATTCACATTGCCTCTGGTTCTACATTTTACATATATGTCAAACATGCACTTGCAACCACTATATCTGACAAAAATCCACTTTTGACTATGCTTTGTTAAATGTCCATGCCCTGTTGCGAATTCCCATCTTGGCACAGGCTCTGAGTAAGTTCGTAAAGGTTGTGGAGCTTGGCCCTGCACTTGCCAAATGCATTCGTTTGAAATTTTTTTTTAAACCTTTTTAACACGTCCATTTTATGAATTTTATGCATCATTGGAGTCCACCAAACCACATTTCTCTGAGGCATGCTGTCAAACAATCCATATGCCTTGAAATCACTTTATTGAGAATGCAGGTTTGTAATAGTTTGATGCGTAGTGTGCTAAGTTGAATGTTCTACACCTTCTTCCACTGGATTTCTCTAAACAGTGTTGTGAGACTTGAGACGAATAGTGGATGGAAATGCATGTTCCTTGTCAATGCTTCTACAACTGAATGCAGAGTTTACAAGATCTTTTCCAACTATCATATCTTAACCAAAATCTTGGCTTTGATGGATGTTTACGGATTCTTTTTGAAGCTCACCTTATTTCTTGATAAAATAGTTTCAAACCGTTTTTCGTCCTACATGAATGTAGGCGACTTCCAAGCGACGTGTGGAGTATTGCAAGTTGGTAGCTTTAATACATTCTTTCATCAGTGTTTTAGAGATTATTCTTAACCTTGTCAGTAGCCAATGCTACTTTTGAAACTACTTTTATTCTCTGATGAAAAATGCTAAGTGTCCTTCATCACGACTTTGTTTCCCTTTCCCAAGTTCTATCACTATTTTAGAGAGGTTTTAAAACTAAGTCAAATCCTTGACCAATAAAAAGAGCTCCTTTCATCAGCAACTATATAACTTCATCGGGCAAATTAGGAATTTTCAAAACTAAAGTTAACCCCTGGAAAGACTACATCGGCTTCTTGACATTACTTTAAAACCTCTTCGGCAACTTATACAAGTTTTTGAACCTTTTAATTTCTATGAAAACAAGTTTCAAAACAAATACTCATTTTGTTTTGCTTTGATAGTTATCTTAACTACTTCGTCAATACACATTCCTTATTTTACATTGGTCTTTTCATATCACTTCATAGCCTGTGTCTGCTATTCCAACTAGTTTTCAAACCTCTTAAACTATCTGGTGTACTCTCTTTTCTTCATGAGGTGTGAAATTTAAATGAATCAAGCTAGCAGGTTTTTACTATTATCTTCATTGAAAACATTTTCTCGTCGCCTTCCTTTGTAAGCATTTGAAGTGCTTTCAAAACTTCATTGAAAGTAAATGATACTTTTAAAACTAGTCGATTACCCCAATGAATTTATTTTGTCAGCGTTTGACATGTTCCATATAATGGTCCTTTGATTGAGATTAATTTTTGGAAGAGAGACTTTTCCGTTGTCAGCATGTGAAGCACTTTTCTAGACCAACACTTATGAAGTCGATATTTCTTGATGACACAAGTAAACTTCTCCTCTCATCAGCGTTGTTGGAGACTGATAACTTCGTGAATGCCAAAAACTTTTTAAACTGATTAAGTTGCCAAACATTACTCAAAGAAAATCGCTTGATTGATCTCCAAGCGTGAAAATGGCGAAAGATGCATAACTTTTAATTGCTGGAGTATTTTCTCATGAAATTTTGCCACATTGTCTGTAATAGTGTCATGAGATCCCCTACCAAGTGATTCTGCCCCAACCTTTACAGAAACCATGATTTAATTATTTCCATAAACTATGCACCAAAAAATTGAAAGTTTAAAATCTCTCAAACCATAAGGCGCCATGACTTGAAAAGTTGCCATGTTATGCGAAATAGCCATATAAACATTCCTATAAAAGAATTTCTCTCCACCCCTTTCAGATTTTGATATTTAATTATTTTTCTAATTCGCCACATAGCAGAACCATTTCCAAGACTTCAATTGAAACAAGAGAATTTGTAACTAGGGGTGACCCAACTTAAGGATTTGACACAAAAATTTAAAATTTGGCAAGTTGAAAATGAGGCCAACAGCTGGCTCTAATTGGGGACAAGGACCTTGTGGACGCATGATGAACCTTGAATCTCTAGAAATAGTTAATGCCTTAAATCCATTGGGCTATAGAGTCAAGAGATAACACTATGTACAAGGAGAACAAGGGGGCTCAAGCAAGACAAAAATGAGAAAAACAACAAAGACGAGGCAAATGACAAAAGACACACAGGAAACAAAACAAGATAGACACAACCAAAACACCTAGTTAACCTATGTACATGGTAGATGGATCCTACCTTAATCTACTCCAAGATGGTCATGCAAAACCATTTATCGATAGGGAGAAATAGATGCCTGAATGGAAGAAAAGACTATGCCAATGGAGCGTTATTATATTTAGTTGCGGCTTGATGCTTTGAATAGCAACTCTATAATCTTTGTCATACGCAACCCCTCCAGATAAGACACCAAATTGGAACAATTGCTCCTCGCAGAAAATGTCTAAATTTAAAGGAAAACTTATAACATCCTCTTGCATGCTGTGAATCACTTCTTCCTAAATAATTTGAAGTATTGCAATCTCAAGCCTATGAATACAATTTTGACGATGCAAATCTATGGATGGGTGATGCAAATCTTCTTCAAAATTAGATGGAGCAGTAAATGAAGGATTTTCAAAATAAAGAAAATCTAATTTTGGTACCTCTGGACAGCAGGCTGAAACATTTTGGAATTTGTTCGACTACTCATCAATGTCTTCATGCTCCTTCAATGATCCAAATTCTTTTTCTTTGATTTCCATAATCTCCGCTAGGCATTCCAAGAAGTAGTTTGAATCTAAGGCTACCTTCTCATCAACTACATCTTGCATACATTTTGTATCAATCTTATCATCAAGCTCGAAGTGATCTATGTCTTTGACTTCTTTTTGATCCTGCATCACAATAGTTTCTCCTTCTTGAACACAACTTTGCAAATGCTTTAATGAATCCACCCAAAAATGATTATTGAATGAAGTACAACACCCAGGAGAAGAAGGATCTTGAGGAGAGGAAATAGTGCTGGAATCTTCATCTTCAAGCCTTGATTGTACATGTACCTCAACTAAAATTTCTGATTTACTCTCACATTCATCAACTACTCCATGAGAAGACACTTCTGCAAGAAAATTTTCTATCTTTGAACTGTTGTCCTTTCTTTGCAAAGGGTGCATTGTAGCATGAGATTTCTCACCAGATGTAACTTCTTCACGAACATGGGTATCTTCATGGCTACAAGCAAGAAAATGTGTATCTTTCCCATCCCTTTGTTCAACCTCTTGCAAGGTTTGAAGCAAAGATGGATGCACCATATTGGGTTGAAACTGCATATTACCATAAAAACTTTTCAAGAAGCTCGCTTGTTTAGGATCATCAAAAACTTGATTATTCTGTAATGGAGATGTAGAAGAAGAAAATTCTTCATCATCGCTATCATCTCTTCCTTGATACCAAACCATATTCATTTTTTTGCAAAATCACCAACTTCCTTCTTCAATGAGGTACCTTCAAGTTTGTGGGGAATAAATATACACTATGACATCAATTTTGATTCCCCAGTAGAGTCGCCAAAAATCTGTTGGTAAATAGATTTGTTGTTGCGAATGAATTCTCAAGAATGACTCTGTTTCACCTGGAAAGCAGCAACAAACTGGCCAACAGTTTGAGAGATCGTGATAGAGAAACGATCTTCCCCTGCGTTTGAGAGGGGCAACTCCCTCGTATGATCAAAATAGGGGGTTTTGTGGTACTTTGACCAGAAATGTCAAAGGTAAAGGAAAACCAAAAGAAAAATGAATTATAGAAACCCTAGTGGCAGACATACAAATACCGACTAGAATTCCACAGATTTATGAGTCTAGATGATGAGGGGATTCCACCACAAAAGCTAGAAACTACGTTCCTAAACTTCTATGATGAATTTCACAACAATATATGTTTTAAAACACAACATCGATGAAAGAAAGATAATGCATGGATCTCGACATACGAAGAGATAGTTAATTGACACATTCAAATCAGGGTGCCGAGAAGTGAATGTGTTTCTTTACATCAACTGCATGGTTTATATATTCTTCAAAAGATGACTAATGATTTCAACACAGACAAAAGAGATCACCAAATTGACATACGAAGAATTAGTAATAATAATTCAAAAGAACATTGGAACACACGAACCAAATGCACTCTTTATTATCTTTTTGAAATTATACAACTTCAAACACTCCTTTGTACAAAGTATGAGCTCAAAAGTCTGGAAAATTCCCCTCTTCCAAAAGTCTCCTTCGAAAAGTCCTCTTACATATGAAATAGCCTTGTATTTATAGGCTTTTACCTGATAACTAACTTGTAACTACTTCATAACCACCTTTTTGAAATATAATAATTTAAAAATAAGCTTTTATTCTAGTTAGATTTGACCTAACTTTTCCAGAAACAAAGCTCATTTTCTAACCTTCAATTACAACATGTGATATAAGTCACTTTTACAAAAAGGTAACATGAAATTTGAAACTTTTGTGTTGTATGTTTTGCTAAGTCACTTCCCATCTCTATCTTCTCCACTTTGGCAATCAAACTTTGCCAGACCATGATAATTATTCTGAATACTTGAATCTTAGACTCCTTTGTTTGCGTATACAAAACATAGATTGTGGAAATGGTATGTATTTTACTACTAATTCCAACATGATACACATAGATTGAATAACATTGTACATTTTCCCACCCCAATTACAATCATAAGATGCCATTGCCATCCACTACTCATCTCAGAGAAAGACAATTGAAGGAGACACTGTACATTCTGCTTATCTCACATACCCTATGAATTGATAGAATTGTTTGATCTTCACACCTATTTAATGTGTTATTCAACCACTCTTTTCTTTGCGCCAATTCATTGATATTGATCTGACATAGATAATCTCCATATCTCAGGAAGAAGAAAGGTTTTCTAAAGCAATTTTGTAGCATGCTCTTGATCCTATACTTCAAGTGGTGTAATCTTTATTGTGGGTAATTTTCTTATGACCTCTTGCGTCTTTTCATTCAACATGTGCAGGTTTCTTGAGAATAGTTCAATGAAATGACAGCTCCATGGTTTCATAAAATAGATTTTAACATACCTCATCAATATATATATGCACTAGCACGACCAAAAAGGTCAACCATGCACACATAATGATCAAATAGAATGCTTCATTAGTTCAAAGAGTGTGAGAGCATCTTTGCATAAACCATTTTGTGTAGGACTCACGGCTAGCATAGTTGCAACTAGAACATCCGGCAAATTACCTCTACCATTTATGCTTGAATGGAGTTTATACCCTAGTTCAAAGTTCCCATTTTGGCACAAGTAGGGAGTACATTGGCACAGGGGTTGTGGAGTTTGCATAAGTGTAAGGGTGCTATTCAAAGTCTCTTTATCCTCCACAAGCCAAGAACATGCTACCAAATGTTATGGAATTTAGTTGTACACATGTGAACTGTATTTTCTTGAGAGTTCCTAGCGCCATTTCAACAAAACCATTTTGTGCATATCTTGTATTCATTGCAATTCATAAGACCACGATTCTATGAGGCGCCACATTCTAAGAGACCATATTACTTTTGTCAAAAACCTCATGTGCCTTGTCTATGCCAGCAATTTTAGCATAGATGTCTATCAGTGCACTTGTATTGAAAATTTTTAAAGCTTCTGCAACAAACCCATTTTGTTCATATCATGTTTGAAAACTCCATTCCATTCACTGGTAGGATGGTGATTAGAAAAGATTGTCGAACATAGCTTTACACCTGCAAATTGTATTTTCTTGAAAGTTTCGAAAACATTGTTCAACAAAACCGTTATGTGAGTATCTTGCAACCATGGCATAGCATGAGATGGCAAGTCTTTGAGGCATTTTTCTATGCTACACATTCATGTTGCCTCTGGTTATACATTTTACATATATGTCAAACATGCACTTGCAACCACTATATCTGACAAAAATCCACTTTTGACTATGCTTTGTTGAATGTCCATGCCCTGTTGCAAATTCCCATCTTGGCACATGCTCTGAGTAAGTTCATAAAGGTTGTGCAGCTTGGCCCTGCACTTGCCAAATGCATTCGTTTGAAATTTGTTTTTTAAAACCTTTTTAACACGTCCATTTTATGAATTTTATGCATCATTGGAGTCCACCAAACCATATTTCTCTAAGGCATGATGTCAAACAATCCATATGCCTTGAAAGCACTTTATTAAGAATGCAGGGCTGCAATTGTCTGATGCATAGTGTGCTAAGTTGAATGTGCAACACCCTCTTCCATTAGATTTCTCTGAATAGTGTTGTGAGACTTGAGACGAATAGTGGATGGAAATGCATGTTCCTTGTCAGTGCTTCTGCAACTACATGTAGAGTTTACAAGATCTTTTCCAACTATCATATCTTAACCAAAATCTTGGCTTTAATGGATGTTTACAGATTTTTTTTTAAGCTCACCTTATTTCTTGATAAAATAGTTTCAAACCATTTTTCATCCTTCACGAATGTAGGCGACTTCCAAGCGATGTGTGGAGTATTGCAAGTTGGCAGCTTTAATACATTCTTTCATTGGTGTTTTAGAGATTATTCTTAACCTCATCGGTAGCCAATGCTACTTTTGAAACCACTTTTATTCTCTAATGAAAAATACTAAGTGTCCTTCATCACCATTTTGTTTCCCTTTCCCAAGTTCTATCAGTATTTTAGAGAGGTTTTAAAACTAAGTCAAATCCCCGACAAGTAAAAAGAGCTCCTTTCATCAGCAACTATATAACTTCATCGGGCAAATTAGGAACTTTCAAAACTGAAGTTAACCCCCAGAAAGACTTCATCAACTTTTTGACATTACTTTAAAACCTCCTTGGCAACTTATACAAGTTTTTGAACCTTTTAATTTCTCAGAAAACAAGTTTCAAAACAAATACTCATTTTATTTTGCTTTGATAGTTATCTTAACTACTTCGTCAATACACATTCCTTATTTTACATCGGTCTTTTCACATCACTTCATAGCCCGTGTCTGCTATTCCAACTAGTTTTCAAACCTTGTAAACTATTTGACGTACTCTCTTTTCTTCATGACGTGTGAAATTTAAATGAATCAAGCTAGCAGGTTTTTACTATTATCTTCATTGAAAATGTTTTCTTGTCACCTTCCTTTGTAAGCATTTGAAGTGCTTTCAAAACTTCATTGAAAGTAAATGATACTTTTAAAACTAGTTGATTACCCCAATGAATTTTTTTTGTCAGTGTTTGACATGTTCCACATAACGGTCCTTTGATTGAGAATAATTCTGGGAAGAGAGACTTTTCCGTTGTCAACATGTGAAGCATTTTTCTAGACCAACACTTATGAAGTCAATATTTCCTGATGACACAAGTAAACTTCTCTCATTGGTGTTGTTGGAGACTGATAACTTCATGAATGCCAAAAACTTTTGAAAATGATTATGTTGCCAAACGTTGGAGAAAATCGCTTGATTGATCTCCAAGCGTGAAAATGGTGAAAGATACATAGCTTTTAACTGGGAGAGTATTTTCTTGTGAAATTTTGCCATATTGTATGTAATAGTGTCATGAGATCCCCTACCAAGTGATTCTACTCCAACCTTTATAGAAACCATGATTTAATTGTTTACATAAACTATGCGCCGAAAAATTGAAAGTTTAAAACCTCTCAAACCATAAGGTGCCATGACTTGAAAAGTTGCCATATTATGCAAAATAGCCATATAAACATCCATGTAAAAGGATTTTTCTCCACCCCTTTCAGATTTTGATATTTAATTGGTTTTCTAATTCGTCGCATAGCATAACTGTTTCTAGGACTTCAATTGAAATAGGCGAACAATTTCTAATTCAAACTAGAAAGCATCTTGACAATTTAGAAGAATTTGTTACTAGGGGTGACCCAACTTAAGGATTTGACACAAAAATTTAAAATTTGGCAAGTTGAAAATGAGGCCAACAAGAATCCATTTTGTTGTCATTGTAATTCACTATAGTGTAAGGTTTTTTAAACCCATAATCCTTGAGATTTTTGGAAGATAACACCGTTTATGTGCCATAATATGTATTTTTTATTGCCTTTACCATCAAACCACAAAAAAATTCTAACCATTTTTTGTATTTTATCCATTTGAGTAATTATAAATGACTAAGAGGAGGCATAGTAGATGCTAAAGGAGGATAGTAATTTATGACAAACTTGAGCCTTTACTTGCTAGAGATAAAAGTTGCCCTCACAATCATTTACTATTTTTTTATTTTCTCATAAACCCATTCCCACATGCCTTTGAGTGAGGGTTCAACAACAAAAGGTATACCAAATACCTTCAACTTTATTTGAACCATCACATTTCTAATCCCATTTCTCAAACCAAGCAAGTGGGGAATCATTCTAGTTGAGAATAATAAATTCACTATACAAAATTTTAAAGTCAGGTACAACATAGTATAATTTTTTATTAAATTATCAAAATTTATTTCATCAAATTTAGAAAATAGAAGATTATCATCTACAAATTAGATATTAATTAGTTCATTGCTATTGGGGAGAGATAAACCTTTAATAGGAGAAACAATACCAGAATCTCTTAATAGACAGTGTAAATCTCCTGATGTTATGATAAACAAAGGGAGAGCTAATCGACACCTTGTCTGATAGATTTTAGGAAAAAGGTTATGTCAGTTCAACATTGATTTATACGCATACAAATACATCTTTGAATAAAGTTTTCATTGTCCTACAAAATTTATCCTAAAATCATATGGCCCCTAAGACCATCATTATGAAATGCTACTCAATTTTGTATATGTTTTCTCAAAGTCTAGCAAAGCCATGCAAATATTTTGTTTTATTCTTGTAGCCCAATCTAATCATTCCTCAGTTGCAACCAAATTCTCTAATATGTATCCCACTTAACAAAACTTGTTTGTGATGGGAAGATGATTTTGTGGAGAACACTTTTTTATCTTAGAGATAGACCTTCTATCATTAATTTATAAGAAAAGTTCAATAGAGTTATTGACCTCTAGTTTTTCATCAAAGTTTTGTCACCATCTTTGGGAGTAATCTAATTACACTTGAGTTTATATATTTGCCTAAAGTTTTAACATTTATTGCTTCTTGTTATGTCAGAAAATGTCTCCCTGGACTTTTCCCTCTTAGGTTTAGCTCCCGGGTCCCTTGTTTTGCATCATACATGTTCATTTTGACTCCCAGAAGAAAATGGCCTGAAACCCATGTCAATGGGGCATGAAGGACATTGTGGCACTTAGTCCTGCCTTGAAAAAGGACCTATGGACATGGGCACTAGCGCCCTTGTCCTGCCCTATTTTAGGTAGGTCCCAAATTTGAATGTCAGTTGGGTGACCATTAATTAGGTCCCATGTCGACATCTTAAGTTTGAATTATAAAATTCTTAGCAAGAATGTGTTTAGTTGCATATATAAGCATGTTTAGAGTTTCATTTGCAAACTAGAAGATGATTGTGAACTTTTGGCAAACTTATGATTTAGAGCATGCAAGATTTTCATTATTACAGAGTAGAGCATTGTTATTGTGTTTGTGATTGCAGATTTAGCTTCATCTTCTCATGTGTTGAAGAGCCTTCATCTATGTGAGATCTACACCTCCAAGGTGATATCTATTTGTGTTTGAATCATTTATCAATTTGTTTTGCCTCGATCTCGTAGGGATACGCACTCTTTATCTGACAATGGTGTTCAGAAGACTTGAGTGTCTCTTCAAAGATTGACTGAGACAAGCCTCTAAACACCACAACCCCCAACCACTCTCCTTGTGATTGCAGGTTACAAGTGTTGCATCTTGATAGAGTGGAGTTGTAGGGAACAGTAAAACAGTGTGCAGATTCTGGATCTCTGAAGAAAAGGATTGCTCGGACTCGGGCACCAATGCCAGTGTCCTCTGAGGTTGAAAACATAGAAATCATTTGGAAAGTGATAATCAGCATCTGAAGAGGCTCTGACATCCTGAAAAGTGTCCTCAGTATCTCCTGGGACAGAAACAGAAAATACAGTGATCATCAGTGTCAGAAGGAGATCAAGATTCCACGAAGAAAACACCACCTTGGACAGGAGTGCTAATGCCAATGTCCCCGAGCATTCTGCATCCCGAACTTCAAAAAATGGTCAATTATTAATCTTTGCCTACTACATTAATCTGTAAGCATTTGTCGTAATTCATCATTTTACTTACTATTTTGCATAATTATGGTTTTAAGGGTATTTGAGCATTAAATTGATATATTAATTGACAAACTCTGAATTTCCACATCGTTCCAAGTGACAACCTAACCTGTAGGTGACTCCTCTTGCAAAAGTGTGATTCAACTCAGTTGATATGTCCTTGAATGTTTGTAGTGAAAGGAGGATTTAACCCTTATATTAATTTCCCCCTTTTTCCTATAAAACACTTCTTTATACACCTCTAGAAGATCTATAGGAATCCAATCAATGTTAGATTTGTAAAACTCTATGGGTATTCCTTCAAAGATAGGGTATTTTCCATTTTTTATGGATTTGATGTTACTACATTTAGATGAAATTAGGGTCTCATAGAAATTTATGAAGGCCTTTTTTATATCTTCAAGGTTTTCATTTATCTTTCCTTGAATATCAATATGACCTACACATTCCTTAGCAATTTATGTTTTCAACATGTTAAAGAGGTAATTTGTTCGTTTATCTCCCCCTTTAATCTAGTAAATACTAGCTCTTAGTTTAGTCCCTCGAGTTAAAAGGCTTTGATGACATCTCCATTTGTACCTTATTTTTGTCAACATATTTTGAACGTCAACATTGTTAGGGTTCCCTTGAACTAGTTCTTAACACATACATTGTTCTTCATACTCATTTCCTATCATTCTTCTATCAAGACTTTTTTATCCTTCTTCTATTAAGAGTTTTTTATTCCTAATTGTTGTTAGAAACACTTTCTAACAATATGTCAAATTACTCTATAATTCAATAGCAAAATGGGAAGGAAATATAGTTTTATTTACATTTCTGATAGTATGCACTCCATGTCCATAGTCTTTACTAGAACATAAGTTTACATTTAACTTGTATAATCCTTATTTGATTCTGTTTTTATTTGTAATATCATCCTAAATTTTGATTGTCATGTCAATTAGATGGTGGCCAAACATGATGGAGAGAATTACCTTCACACAATGATTGTCATCATCACCATAGGCTTGAAAGAATAATTTATTTATATAGAATCTATCTAATCTTGAGTAAATCCTTTTATTCCCCCTTTGATTATTGTGTCGTGTGCACTAATTAATTTTACTATCTTTTTCTCTATTGGGTTTGAGAGATTAGGGATCCTTTTAATCTTCAACTATAACATAATTTCATTTCCTTTCCAATTTAGCTTATTTGCTCTTAACTTATCTTCTTTATGTTTAGCCATGCTAAAGTCTAGTTAATAACCAAGGATTTTCCAGAAGATTAGATTCCATCCATCTCCAAAGTTCACATCTTTCTCTATAGGTATTAGTTGCATAGATAGATGCAATACCAGTTTTTTGTCCTTCATATGTAATGTCTCTTCTATTATTTTTAGGAATGCTACAATTTTTTTGTATTTTTTATCTCTGCAATATTGGAATAAATACAAAATACTTGAACAATCAATAACTAAAACACCAACATCAATTAACTAGAACCTTTGGCACATCAAATCATTGCTACAACAATCTAGATATTGATATAATCAACAATATTCAACACTTACACATTACTCATATAAACAATAGACTATAATTTAATTAACATTGATGCAACAACTACAAACAACAAACCCTTATGTATTTATTAATATAAACAAAGGTAACATTAAACCTAATTCAACGCCCTATGAAGTCAAAAAGTTTGAGGGAAGTATGAAGGAAGCGGTGGGAGAAGGTAGTGGTTTGCAGTAGGGCGGTAGGGTTGCTGATGGAGGAAGCCTGGTGGATGGTTGTCCAGCTGACGGGGTGCAGTCAAATGAGGAGGACCCAGTTGTCACTGTTGTTCTGGATGGGACTGGGGATGGGGCAGAGAGGGTGTGGTGCCCAAGGGTAATGACCTAAAAATTGGTGGAGAGGCTCAAAAGGGCGCATACAACCTGGTAGAGGATCTTTTTTCAAAGAAGCAAAGTAACCAGTGGACTTTGCTTTTTGGAGTGTGTCCAAAAGGGAAAGGTACTTCTGAACTAATCCAGCTCTCTTTAGATCCTATCTCAGGTGAGTGCTCCCTTTCTATCCTTGATAGTATTGTTGATAAAGGTGTGTCATTGATGGAGATGACCCTGATGGGTAAGTTTTTGGGGCCAAGGCCAAATGTCAAACTGGTTAGATCTTGGGCTCTTAAGAAAAGGAGAAATAAAGGGCAAGTGGGCATTGCAACTCTAGCCAAGCGTTATTTCTCTTTTTCCTTTTCTTGTGAGGAAGATATTTGCAATGTGTTATCGGAAGGACCCTGGTTGATTGGGGAAATCAACCCTAGCTCTGAATAAATGGGAGCCTAGGTTTGATGCTTCTAAGAGTTCTTTTGATGTAGCCCTAGTCTAAGTTAGGCTGCATGGGTTACCCTTGGAGTTCTAGGATGAAGAAATTTTCAAGGGTATAGTGAGTGCTTTTTGTCAACTCCTGACCATTGACTCTATGACGGCTAACAGATGACGAATGGTCTATGCCAGGATCTGTGTGTGTGGAGTAGACAACCAACCTGCCCACCTCTATTAAGCTAATTTCTAATTTTGGTGAATAGAACCAATTGGTGGAATTTGAGTCCATCCCTTTCACTTGTTTTCTATGTAAAAAAGCGGGACACTAGACAAAGCAATGCCCTAGTAAGAATAATAAATCCATGTAAAGCATCTGGAGGGAGAAAAAGTCTTTGGGTTAACCTCTGATGAAAAGGGGGTTCAAGAAACCCTCAATAGTGAGAAGGAAACAGAGATTAATATCTCAGAAAGAGTAGAGGGTGAGAATTAGGAGGGACTGCATATCTCAGACCAATCTCAGGAGGAATCCCAAGTTGTTATGCGCCTTGTTCCGAGTTGTGAAGAGAAAGGTGGGGAGATTTTAACCAAGGAAAGTGCTCTTTTAGAGGAGGAACCTATCCAGGCTATGGGAGAAGACCCCTTGGTTTTTGTGACCCAATGCCCGATCGACGAGAGCAAGGGAAAGGATTCTATTGTTAGCATGGGGAAGGAACACTAGACAGAAGAACCTTTCACTCTAGTTAAAGGGAAAAAGAAGAAGAAAGGTCAGCCATCACCAGTAGCAAACCAGAGAATGACCACAAGGAATAGGACCAAAGCATATTGTTGATTGAAATAGAAAACCCAGGGAAGACTTTCCCAAACAAAGATTAGGGAAAGGGAAAGTATGAGAGATATTGCAAACAAGATTTAGAAAACCTCGTTTGATATGCGCTCGGTGAGCACTCCCAATCAGATTTTGTGAAGATTGTCTTGTCGAACATCAGGGGGTTGAAAAGATTGTCTTGTCGAACATCAAGGGGTTGAACAGTTCTCACAAACAAGACCACTTGATAAATTTGGTTCGTGATCAGAAACCTAATATTGTGTTGATTCAGGAAATGAAAATGTAGATCGAGAAGTTTGTTTTTTTAAGAATAAAGTCTTTAAATATAGTAGTTTTCAAGGGTTTAATGTTGTTGGAGTGTCAGGGGGATAGCTACTTTCTAGAACCCTCGTATTGTGAGGGGAGAGGCTCTTATGGAGGATTTGAATCATGTTTCTACTCAATTTGTTCATATTAGGGATGGGTCATTGATGTAGAGAAGGGTTACAACCACTAAACAAACTCAATAAATCCACCTTTTGAATCTTGAACCAACAAACAATAGGTATTCCTTCACAATTGCTCCTTTAGCCTAGTAGCCCTTCAAAAGTGGTTTTTCAAGCCTAAATTTCTGAGGAGGACTCAAACTCAAAAACTAAACATCATTACAGATACCCTTTTGGCTATTTGACAACATATCTAGATTTGGGATAAGGTTACTTTGGATCAAAACCCTTTAAAATTGACTATTCCTCTGCAACTAGGTCAAATTAGGCCTCTTTTACAAAGCAACTATAAGAAATCCAAAACCCACAACACAAAACTCAACTTCAGGACTTTCCTCAGGTCACATGGGGTCTAAAACTACCATTTTTATCAATTGGAACAATACCCACATTGTCTTTTCACAAAACCCTACTTCTAGCTACTCAAACAAACCTAATACATAGGGATATTAGGCTAGGGCTGCTTGAAATCCTGCCTTATCACCATCCCTTGCTCCTGCAAACACTAAAAACACAAAAAACAACTTAAATGCTTCCATCCCACTGATTTTCATATTTTTCCACTAGTGGAATGACTCAAATTTCATTTTTTCTCTCAAACCCTAGTTACTTAGGTTTTATAGGCAGTTTTTACAAACTAGACTCTAACTTACTCCAATTTTGATGAAAATTGACCAAACAAAGATCAAATAAAAGCTAAATCATAGGTCTACCACATGCACTTGGTTTTGGAACATGACCATACTGTACTGGGTCGTACAAATCATGGGAACAGTAGAAAACATAGAAAATCTATAGAAAACAAAGTTTTCTTTATTGCTTTTCTCCAAAAATGACTTCAGGAACTTGACTCGAACATTTTCTTCCATATTTACACATTTTTCATCAAAAACCCATTGATTCTACTGACTTTTCACATCCTTGACCTTACAACTTCCATTGAACACCCAAAAAAATGTCACTTTTGTAACTTTTAAAGTTTCTTAAACTGACCCCATGAGATTAAAACATATGACATGGTCTAAATAGACTTTATTACAAAAAAATTGGACTCAACAACACAAAAACTCAACATTTGACCCCTATTTACAATATATACCTAGGTGCCCCTGCACCAATCTTCCTAGATTATCTCTAATATTTATGCACCCAATGTCAAAAATGCTAGGAAAAAGATTTGGAATGAGCTTGGTCAATTCAAGGGATGTCATGTTGATGATAAATGGTTGGTCATGGAGGACTTTAATACACCTCTCAAGAAGAATGAAAAAAGGGATGGTTCCCAAGCTTCCTTGGATAGCAAAATGGACATGATGGAGTTTATCAATGATTAGGCCTTGTTTGATGGGGATCTCCAGAGAGCTAAGTACACGTGGTCCAATCGCAGAGTGGGTGAGGAACTTATCCAGATCAAACTAGATCAAGCCATTATTTCTATGGATTAGTTTAATGACTACTCTTGTTCCTTGGTGGCCCTTACTAGATTAGGCTTGGATCATTTCCCCATTTCATTCTTTGTAGAAAGGATGGATAAAAAGAAGTTCCTATTCAGATTTGAAAAAATGTGGCTTAAGCACCTAGATTTGTAGAACAAAATCAAAGAATGGTGGTAGATTCAAGTTGAGGGTTCGGCTGTGTTCAGGGTGGCGAAGAAACTAGCTAATGTCAATATTAATGTTCAGAAATGGAATAAAAAGTCCTTTGGATAGATTTTCAAGAATAAGGAGAACATCAGAAGTAGACTGGATGTAGTTCAACAATAGATTCAAGTGGGTGGGATGGATTTCTCTTTACAGGCTCAATAAAATGACCTCTTGTCTAATCTCCATGATATTATCTCTAAAGAAGAAGAATTTTGGAAGCAACGATCTAGGGCGGTTTGGCTTAAAAGTGGAGATCACAATACTAAGTTCTTCCACTTGTCCATGATGAAACACATAGCCACTAATAGGATAAGCATTATTCAGGGTGATGGGTCTGAGATTAAGGAGGGGCTTCAAAAGGCTACCATGGGATTTTACTTAAGTCTGCTTAAGTTGGATTCGACTCCAAATCTGAGTATTAAAGACCAAATTCTTGAGGTAATCCCGAATATTCTATCTGTTGAGGATAACAAGAGCTTAGCAAGTAGCCCTACGGAGGAAGATATTAGATTGGTTGTTTTCTCTTGTGAGGGAAATAAGGCTCCCGGACTTGACGGTTTCCTCCCTTCTTCTTTTAATCCTTTTGGGAGATTATGGCTAAGGATATTTTTGAGGCCATGAAAGAGTTTTTTGGCAACAAAAGGTTGCTTAAAGAGTTGAACATGACTTTCGTAGTCCTCATCCCGAAGAAATCGGGAGCTAACTCTTTCACGAACATCAGACCGATAAGCTTGTGTAACTCTATCTATAAGATCTTCTCTAAGGTGCTTGCGTTGAGAGGCCAATTGGTTCTCCTAAAAATCATATCTATTCAGTAAAGCAGTTTTGTGCTAGGGAGGCAGATTTTGACTCAATCATCATGATGCATGAAAACATCCACTCGTTATCTAAAAATAAGGAAGGGTTTTTCCTCAAGTTGAACCTCATGAAGGCATATGATAGAGTAAACTGGGGATTCTTACTGAAGGTGTTAACCAGATTTAGTTTTTGTTATGGGAATTTTCCCCTGATAAATGTATTAAATAAATAAAGTTTGCGAAAACTTTAGGTAGTATATATATATAAGAAAATAGAAGAGAATAAGAAGAAATGTAAAAAGGAAAAAAAGTTATTTTTGAGTTAAAATAAAGGTTAAAAAACCTTATTAATAAGAACACTCATATTGGAGTGTATTTCATGGGAAGTTACAATTAAAAGGTTATTTGTAATATTTATTAAAGGGTGTGATAGTTGGAACCACCCTTTGGCTTATTATTTAAACTCAAAAAAATAATGTAATAGAGGAGACATAGATTTATTTGCTGGAGAGATTGTTGAGGAGAAGATTGTGGTTAGCAAGCTGTGAGCATTGGAGAAGGAGGCACATAGAGTGTGTCCTAACCTAGGGTACATTGTACAGCCCAGGATAGTCCTGGCCAGGGCTTGGTTCGCACTTGTGTTGAGCATTGTTCTTTTAGAACAACACTAGTGTTGAGAATTGTTCTTTTAGAACCAACATTGTGTTCAACATTGTTCTTCTAGAACCAACACTTGTGCAGTAGCATAATAGCACACTTGTTCCGAAAGGAAATGTTTCCTCCTAGATTGCTCATAGGTTGGAAGAGGCTGAACCACTAATCTACTCCAAAGTAATTATTGGGCACGTCTACATATTTTAATAAGATAAGTATACATTTCAGAGTTATATAATTATCTTGAGGTTGGAAAAAAGTATATTTTTTATATAGTTAAACTTTAAGAAGTTTTAATAAATTGTTGCAATTTATTTATTCTTGCATAATTTAATTTATAAATATTATTTTTTGCATTAAAAATTAGTTATATTATTTGTGGAATTAGTTTCATTATAGTTTTCATCCAAAATTTATGGATCTTGTTCTCAGATGGTCTCCTCTCTCAAGTTTTCGGTGCTCATCAATGAATCTCCCTCAAGCTTTTTTATTTCTTCACGTGGGATTAGACAAGGAGATCCGATCTCCCCTTTCTTGTTTATCATAATGGTGGAAGCATTGGGAAGGAACATTCAGAAGGTTGTTTCGACTGGGGTCCTGAAGGGCATTCATCCTTCGTATGTGGGCCTTCCTTGCACCCACCAGCAGTTTGTTGACGATACCATTGATCATGGGAGAAGCTTCTTTGTCTGAAGATAGAAACATAAAGCAAATCCTTCATAGGTACGAAGAAGCTTCTGGATAGAAAATAAGTCTCCCCAAGAGTACTTTATTTTTCATGAATACTCTAAGAATGAGACAAGAGAAAATTGCTAAAATTCTTCAATGTAAAGTGGGTGCCTTTCCGTCTACTTACTTAGGCCTGTCACTTTATGAGAAGAAGGTTCATGAATCATTCTGGTTGGGGTTGGTGGACCGTTTTCATTCCAAACTTACTAGTTGGAAAGGTGCTTTATTAAGCCAAGCTGGTAAAATTCAATTGATCAAAGATACGCTTTAGAATATGTTGGTGTATGCTATGAGTCTCTTTAAAATGCTTGGAAAGGTTATGGAAAATTTTGAGTAGATTCAGAGGAAATTCTTGTGGAAGGGAACGAAGGATAAGAAGAAAATCTCATTGCTAGCCTAGGATCTGGTGTGTAAACCAAGAAAATGGGAGGCCTTGGTATCAGGAAATTAAAAGAATTCAATCAACCTTAATGGCTCAGAATGCTTGGAGACTAATTAGCAAGAAGAATGAATGGACGGATACTGATAATGCTATTCTTCCAGCGGGCTCTAGTTTATGGAAAAACATCATGGAGAGCAGGAGTATTATTAAGTTTGACATTAATTGGAAGGTGGGGAATGGCTTCTCCATAAATTTTTGGGAGGATCTCTGGCTTGGTAATGCCCCTCTAACTAATCAGGATTGGCCTAGGCCTCTCAAAGAATTGTGCACCAGTAGGATGGGCCCTTGGGTGGTTGATTATGCTAAAAACAAGGTTTGGAAGAACCTTTTTGAGATTGATCCTATCTTGATCGATCTATAGATGGCCCTGTCAAAGTTCCACTTTCCTTGTTCACCTGTGGAAGATGAAGTGGTGTGAAAGTTTTATTCTTTGGGTAACTATTCAGTGGCTTTTGGTTTTGAGTTGTTGCTTCCTCTGCAGCCTTCACCCCCCTTTTGGGCTAAGCTATGGATCTTGGCTCTCATCCCTAAGATCAATATCTTCATTTGGTTCCTTGTTCAAAACAAAGTTCTTACCATAAACAATCTTTGCAAACGTGGATTTTCTCTTCCCAACAGATGTGTCTTATGTTTATGTCAATGGAATTGGCTTTCCATTTGTTAGTCAAGTGTGACTTCTCCAAGGGTATTTGGGGCAAGATTCTCTCTTTAGAACCTTGATTGGGTGTTCCCCAACTCCTTTCAGAAGTTGTTTGAACAGTGGTTTGTTCCTTCTCCGAACCCATCCTTAAAGTTCGTGTGGGCCCTCATTATCCCCCATGTGGCGTGGGGTGTGTGGAAAGAGAGAAATAATAGGATCTTTAGAGAGACTTTGGTGCTTGTTGATGGGGTTTCATAGAAGATAATTAGAGCTATCAAGGAAAACTTTCTACATGGTGTGTCAGAAAAAAGATCTAGTAGCCTAAAAGTGGGTGTTTCTAAATATGATAGTCAAGTTTTAAAGAAGTGGAACTTGGAGTATGATATTTTTATTCCTTTTAAGAAGATGAAAACATCCAGAGATTAGGTTTCTTGGAAAGCTCCTTCGCTGGGATGGGTTAAGGTCAACTTTGATGGGGCGGCCAAGGTTAATCATGGGCTGACTAGAAGTGGGAGAGTGTTAAGAGATGACAAAAGCAGGTTTATTTCTGTGGTGGCACTCCATTTGGGTATCCATTCTAACCATTATGTTGAAGCTGCAACAACCTACCATAGTATCAAACTTGCTCATACCAAAGGGTATAAGAGAGTTTGGATAGAGGGGGACTCCCTAAACATAATTCAATGCTTAAAAGATGTTCAAACTCCTAGTTGGACTATACAAATGCTTGTTAAGGACTCGATCACCCTGATTAATTCCTTTGACAAAATTCATATTTCACATATCTATCGAGAGGGAAATGGAGCTACCGACATCATCGCAAACGAGGGGGTTAATATCCATGCTATCAAACTATGTAAATTGTACTTTGATTTGCCCATTGAAGATCAATCCATAATATCTCATGAAAGCCAATGAGGATTATTTAATTGATCTTATTGATGGGGTTAAGTTCATGATTATCATCCAAGAGCCCACACAATTTCTAGGTACTTCGAGGACGTTCCTCTTCAATATTTGTTGGTTTGTGTTTAACTTTCTACAGACTAAGTGTTGGAGATTAAACAAAGACAAAGATAAATGTGTTAGATATGGATGGTGATAGGAACTGTGTGGAGCCCCTATCTAGTGATGGAGTCCGCAAGAAGCCACAAGTGTGGAAGGTGATGGAGGAAGGGGGGATTGTTTCCTATATGGATAAATTGCATGGCTTGGATTTGATGACCACCAATTTATTTGTCAATGGATGGAAAGATAAAATGATTAAATTTTATGGTTTGGAGGTTGAGATCACCGAGGACCTAATTGTTCATATTACTAGTATCTTGGTTGTTGGTAGGAAGGACTTTAAGGATCACAAGGCATGTGAAGAAGCCCTCAAGGTGTTCTTCAAAGGAAAGGAGAGAAACCAGTTGGTGAAGTTTCATTCCGGTGGCTACGAGTGCAAGTCAATTAAACCCATCTAAGCGAAGGTGGCCAAAGTTCTGATGAGATGCATTTCCTTGGAAGGTAGGTTTAATACTATTTATAGCTACCATTTCACTCTTTTGAACCATTTTCAGCATAAAATGGTTGTTTCCTTTCCCTTCTATTTGTTATCTTCTATGGATTTTGCCATCAAGGAAAATAGAAGAAACCCCAAGCTCCCCATTCTTCATGAGGGGCTGATCCTTTTAATTATGGAATATGTTAAATCCCAAGCTCCCATCTTGAAGGTGAGGGGTAGTTCTAAGAAGGGTAAAACTCCCATTGTGGACTATATTGAATCTATTGAATGTGCAATGGGGGAGAAGAATGACTCTGAGTGGGTTGAGGAGGATGATTCGGTGGAATCTATTCTTCGGTCCTCTCAAGTTGAGGAGGTTGATAATTCTAGGAAAAGAAAGGGAAGTGGGGGGAAGGGTATTCCCAAGAAAAGAAATCTTGAGGAGAGGGGTTGATGGTCTATCAGGTCTCACTCGGGTGAGTGGAATGATAAAGATGAGAGGAAGGAGATGGATTCCCATAAAAGAAATGTTAAAGATAAGATGGGTACCCTATGCCAGAATACTAATGGGGACGCTGATGGGGAGCATGCTCATGGGAAGAAGGGTAAGAGTAAGGCGAGTGGTCAGGAGGGGTTGGATGGGCATCCCAAAGGTAAGCCTAAGAATACCAAAGATTTTGTCACTGAAGAGCCAAGTATTGGTTTGCCATTCCCTGCGATTCCTAACCCCTCTTGTAATTTGCCTGAGGGTTTATGTTTCTTATTATCTAAGACTGCTAACAGAGAGGAGTTGTCAAAGGTTCTTGTTCTAGTTAGAGATGTTGTGGCTAGTCAACATCGTATGACAAAATGATTTTTCATTGAGATTAATAGAATTAATATCAGGTTGAGTTCTCTACAGGAGAAACTGGGTAGTAGAGTGGACATTGACGATGGGCTTGATTCAGAAATTTAGCTTAGTTGGGATGCCATTTTGAAGATGGTTTAGATTGAAAAGGATTTGGGAAAATTTAGCCAAGACTTTGAAGCTCGCATTGCTAGGTTGGAAGATGAGCTAAAAGAGATTAAACATAACCTAGAGAGGGTGGTTGAGATTAGTAAATGCACTATACATAATAGTGCGGAAGGAATCAGGATTCTTACCGACAAGCTAAAGGAACTTAGGGAGTAGTAGATTACAGGAAAGACCAATTAGAAGGATGCTGAGGACAAGGATCAGATGAATGTTGGTAAAGGAAAATAGGGTAAGAACATCAAGAAGGGAGGGCCAAGCTCATATACCTAGGGGAGCAAGAAGAAATCATTTGAAGCTAAGAAAGATGATTTATTGGGCTTCGTGAATTGCATGGGGAGTTTTATAAATAGGAATTGGAGGTAGTAGAGACTTTAAATAAGTTGTGATCATGCTAGTTTTTTGTTGTGGGTTTCTTGTTTGTTTGTTGCTTTATATTTGTTGGCTTTTGCTTAATCTTTTTTAGTCTGTTGGGTAGTATTTTGTTGTAGGATTTTAGGGTCCCTTCAAAACCCATTTTACCCTTTTAATCAAAAACATTAAATGCAATTCACATATTGGTTGTAATAATGAACAAATAGACTAGATGGAAGAAGAAACAATGCAATGAACTAGAAAATATAATGACTAAAATAAATACTAGGCCATACAACTTGTAGGAACAAAACTATATAGTGATAATAGCATAAATACCTAGATTAACCTATGATTACTATAGATTGGTGTAGTAGGGAGTACCAAGAGGTACGATGATCTATAGGATTTTCTTATGCCTATAGATGAGGTACAACTACATGTATATATGTACGGTGGCAGGAAATACATCAATAATGAAAATCAACAACAGTGATCAATGCGTGATGACTCACACCGCTATTGATATTTTGGAAACTCCTTCAACTATTCTGAAATGAAAAATGTGCTAGAAAAATTAGAATTAACTATAAACTTTTAGCACAAAGTGCGTTCCTTAAATGAAATCACCACAAGGAAAAGAGGGTTTTCGTCCTCCAATCCCAATTGGAAACCAAAAGGGTTTGCATTCTCTTAATTCTTGTGCTCCAAAGAGTTTTCATCCTTGGGATAGTAGATCAACACAAGTGTTCAAACTCCAAGAAAAAGGGTTTGATTTCAATAAGCAATGGATACCTTTATTTTCTGCAATTCTCCTTCTTTTATAGACTCCATTTTGGCCCTTTTAATTTGAATTACCTTTTCCCTCTAAAACTTCCCTCCAAAAGTGCTTACTTAAAACACTTTAATAAAAAATTTATATGACCTTATTATGTCTCATTTAGATGATCCACTTTATTATAATAATAATACTTAAGTTGTCCTTTTGCAACATTTTAAAATAAAGTTAATAGGACTAACTTAAAATATTATTATTAAATTATTTCTCTAACTTTATCCCTTAGCCTACAAGAAATAAGAAATAGACTACGGGTCTCCCAATTATTTTAATTCTGAAAATTGGACATGACATTCCATCCTTCCTAGAATTGCTTGCCCTTAAGCAATTGTAGATTTATATGCTCAAGTATCTCTACACCTTCCCATTTTGCATCTTAAATTAGGATATTTTTCTGATACACTAGATATTTTGTTATGCTCTTGTTCCTCAATTTCTTTCTCTTTGGTATCGATGTTCATCATCTAGAGGAGGCAACTCTACTAAAGGAGTGATATGTTACCCAAGTGCCCTTTTGAGACATAAAACATGAAATTCATTATGAATCTTTTTGTATTCTGGCAGTTCAAGCTCATAAGCAACCTACCCGATCCTCCACTTGATCATGTAAGGCCTATAAAAGTGAGGCTTGAGCTTCTCCACTCCACTTCTCTTGAAAGAAGATTGTCTGTATGGCTATAAACTTAAGAAAACCATGTCTCCAACCTCAAAAGTCTACTCAATGCGATGTTGATTTCAATACTTCTTCTGTTGATTTTATGCTTGTTAGAGATTTCCATTGAGTGACTCTAAAATTTCCTAGCTCTATTTGACCAAGCCTTTGGCTACTGACACTCTACTATCTATGATGGCCAAATCAACAAAAGTTAAAGCATCATAATCATATAAAGCCTTGAATGGAGTCATATCAATGGATATATGATGTGAAGTATTGTAGCATTGCTCCCACAAATAAAGCCATTTGATCCATGTTGTTTGTTGCCTTGCTACATAATTCCTCAAATACGCCTCAATCCACTTATTCATGATCTCTGTATGCCCATATCTTTGAGGGTGATAAATGGTACTAGCTATCAAATTGGTTCCTACCAAATGAAAAATCCTACCAAAATAAACTAAGGAACTTGTCTCTACCACTCATTATATTCTTTGGAAACAAGCTTGAATACTTCTCTAAAAAATAAAGTAGTCACTTGTGGTGCCTTATAGATATTGCAAAGAAATGAGCATATTTATGAATCTATCTATTACAACATATATAAAATCCTCACCCTGATCTCTTGGACGGCATATGATGAAGTCCATAGAGATGTTCTCTCAATTATTACTAGGAATTGATAAGGGCTACAATAGACCTACTAGAAACACTTGTTCTATTTTGTTTTGCTAGTAGGTAACACATTCTCTGATGTGTTTGAGGATATCTCACTTGAGTCCTTTCCAAGAGAATCTCTCCCTAATTTGTTTGTAAGTCTTGAAGTATCCTAGGTGACCTACCAAAGGTGTATCATGTACAACTCTTGTCACACCCCATTTTTAAACAAATTCATTTATTTTCATTATTTTCGAGGAGACAGATAGTCAGAGAAAATATTATGATTATAGTAATGATGGGAAATATATTTTCTTTATATTAATTTATATGCAAGAAATAATTGTTTATGACGTCATTATTGAACATGTGGTTAAAATAATTAAAATGGACTAACTACCATCATGTAACTGAGGTGGATGTAGGAACATTGTTGTTTTCCCTCCGATATGAGGAGAGTATCACTATGGAGAGGATGATAGATCACATGAATGCAATGATCCTTATGCCATCTAGAAACACACACATGTACTTAGTAGAGAGATTATTTTTGTTCTTGTCAACCTATGTTGTCATTAAGATGAAGGTTAAATCTTTTTTTCATCTGATAGAAACTTGGTGTATGCCTTTGGATGACAAGTCGACGTGTGTAAATCAACTAAACATGTTTAATTTTGTTGTCAGGATCTTAGTCAACTTGTGAGAATTCTCCACTGATAATTGTGCTTCAGATGAACACAATTAGTGTACAAAAGTACGTAATATCAACATCTATTAGATAAGTGAGTCAGTAATACCCATAACTCAATGAAATATAGAAATAAAGAAGATCTTAAACGATGAGAAATACCTCAACAAACCTCTTTACCTCATGGCTTCCATTGGTGGCCTATCGCAAATGATCTTGTGTATGAATATGCCCTCAAAAGGTGCACCTCCTTGCTATTCCAAGATGTCAAGTGAGAATGGCCATGATAGTTGATTGTAATGAAGATGAGCTTCACAACAATGGTAATGGTAATATGGTAACAAGTTGATCGCAAGCAAATGGAATTCCTGTAGAGTAACGATACTGAACTTGCATGGATGATGAAATGGAAGAAGAAGGTTCAATTTATAGACTTGTGATTGAGAAGATCAACAGTATAGAAAGAATGAGAAGATCAACAGTTGGGAAAGAATGAGAGAATGTGCACAAAGAGAAAGAAGACAAGTGTCACACAAAAGCTATTTTGAGTTAACTATTTTTCTATTTATTGAAGATAAGATATGTTGTCATAAAATAGAAAGCTTTTTTCTATTTTAGGAGTTTTTTGATAAAACAAGGTTGACTGAGTTAGTTAACTCAACTTGAGGTATGCTTTTGCATGATTTGAGAGGAATTAAATAATAAATTATTTAATTTTGTGTGCATGAAGAAGAAGAATTATTTTTAGAAGATTTGGAAGATTTTTGAGGAATTAAAAGATAAGAAAGCAAATTAAATAAATAAATTTATTTAATTGTTGTGCATTTGAAAGAATAAATAAAATATTTGATTGTATTTTATTTTTAGAGGTTGAGAGGATTTAAATAAATTTGGTTGATTTATTTAAATTTGGAAGAATGAATTTGACTTAATTAAATAATTAAAATTATTTAATTGTTTGGAAGAATTAAATTAAATAAAAGATTTTATTTAATTTTGACTTTAGAAGAGGTAATTAAATATTTCGATATTTAATTAATTTAGAGGAATATGAATCAAATAAATAAATTTGTTTATTTATTTATTGTTAGAAGAATTAGAATGGAATAAATATTAAGAATATTTATTTAGACCGAGTCATGTCATTTTTAGGCGTATACATTTTGCCCCTCTTTGATGCAACGTGTTTTATCACGTTGCTTCAAAGAATAGATTTTTCTACTAATGATACATGCCCCAGTTTGCCCCTGGTACAGGTTACGATGACAGGATGCCCCATCTGAAGATTGGATGGGAAGAAGGCAGAAGGGACGTGAAATGGACAATCTCACGATGAAGAAGGTGAAAAACAGGTTAGAATGAAGAAATTGGTTGAAGAAAGAATCGAATGATACATGATGCAAGATAAATTGATAACACACACAAGCAAGCCAATAAGTATGCACAAATGATACAAGAACAAACAAGGTATTGCCCCTGTCAAGCGGTAAACCAACGATTAATCGATAAGGATTGACGATAGTGTTGTCATGGCAGGAAATGATAGATCCCTAGAGCAACACAATAGGATAGTGTCTAGTTTCAAGAGATGAAACATGTCATGTAAGATGCGTGTGTTGGTCTGATTTTGACAATGCAACATCTTGTATAAGACAATTGATTAATTATAATTGATTGAGTTGGTTTACAACCAGATAAGGATCAAGACCACTGATTGTGATTGGATCATTTGACAAGATTGACTTGACTCAATTGGTATGGATTAAGGATAGACTTGCATTTGGATCATTGCTCGGATTGACTGGATTGGGATGAGAGATACAATGATAGAAAGAAATTTGAATGACAGAAGAAATGAGAATGAAGGAATCACAAGCTTTTGCAAACATTGATACTCTACATAGGAATTTTTATTGCATGGTTATGGATGTGTTATGGATATGGATACGGATATGGAATGGTTTTAGATACGGATATGGATATGGATACGGATACGTTATGGATATTGATATGGATATTTGTCATCTTGATATTGCAAGTATTTTGAAGTGCTTATTTCATCATTGGGCGTTTTAAAATGTTGTAAGAAAATACAAGCATCTAGGTATAAATGAACTGAGATGACCTAAGTATCGCTTACATGGATTTTGATTTAGCAAGTTAATACAAGCATCTAGTCAAAATTGAATCTAGATGACCTGAGTATTTCTTGCGTAACAATAGACAAGGATTGCCCCTGTTTATGTTAGACCTTTGAAGTCCTTGATGATCTTTTGCCGATCATGTCGTTAGACAAGGCTTCACATTACTAAAGATTAGTCCACAAACAACAAACAAAGAAAATGATTATGCCCCCATCATAGCATCTCTAGCTTTTGGCATCCTCGAGTAGCATAGGAAGACATAATAACAAAAATCAAGACTCTTAACCTAATCAAATACAAAACATTCTTGCATTTAGATGTGTTTTTTCCTTGCCATAATTTAGATAGAATCAGTTTGATTACGTTATGTTTATGTTTGCTTTGCGTTGAATAGGTTGATGTCTTGCGTCAAGATTTCTATTTGAAAGCAAGTTTTGCTTGTGCTTGTATGCATGCCTGACAAAACGGACCCTAAGGGACTGACCTAGTGCCTCGAGGGCGCATTGCTAAATGGCCTTGCCTATGTGACGACACAGAGGCAACGTAGTTCGAGGACTTGGAACATGGATGGACTAGAGGATAGATGACAAGGTATGGGATGGATGGGAAGGTGGAGCCTCGGGGCACATTGAAAATGGCCTTGTCTACGTGACAATGCAAAGGCAATGTGGTCCAGGGTTGACCCTATGATACTGACAACAGACACTATGCTAGGCTGACACTATGGATAGGATACTAGATAAGACCTTAGTTGGATAGGGCAACAAGAGAGATAGAGTATCAAGCCATGATAGGTTATCGTTATGTTGCACAAGGTGCTTTATTATGGAACAGATATGGATCGGATGAGAAATGATGGTGGGAAGAATGGACACAAGGTGATTGGTTTCCCAAAGATGGAGAAGGCGGTTTATCATAAGTAGTGCTTATTTACCAGGTTTTCACCACTTGCTTTTATTTGCATGGAAGCCCAAAAGTACACATAATGCCTGTTTGCCAAGTTTTTATCATGGTACCTATCCAAGGCTCCTGTTTGCCAGGTTTTCATCAGAGAATAATTTTTTTGCTGTTTTTCTATTTTTTAAATTTATTTTTGGGTATTTTTTTGAATTTTTTGTATTTTTTGTATTTTTGCCCCCTTACATTAGGGTTCTCTTAGGTATAGAATTGGCGAAGATGAATACTGTTGATTGGGTCATCGAACAGCTCACCTTCTGATGTTGCTAACTAATATGCCCCTGATCCATATGCAGCAATGATGACATAAGGACCAAGCCAATTGGGCTCAAAGTTACCTTTCTTTTCCTGATCCTGTTAATTGCGGGGATTTTCCTTAAGCACTAGATCACCAACATTGAAGACTCTTGGATGGACTGTATGATTGTAGCTTCGTGACATCCTCTGTTGATATGCTTTGAGATGGTTAAAGGCTTGTTGCCTTCTCTCTTCTAATAGCTCTAATTCTTGCAATCTAGAAACTCTGTAGTCTTCATCATTGATAAGACCTTTTAACGACACCCTTAGGGATGGTAACTTGACCTCGATGGGCAAAATATCTTTTGATCCATAGACAAGGGCATAAGGGGTAGCACCTATGCGAGTACATATACTGGTTTAATAGGCACACAGAGCGGGATTCAATTGTATGTACCAATCATGGCTAGCATCATTGACTATCTTCTTGAGGATTTTTAAAATTGTTTTGTTGGATGCCTCTGCTTGGCCATTGCTTTGTGGATAGTAGGGGGTGGAGAAATGGTGTTGGATTTTGAATTTATCACAAGGCTCTTGGACATCCTGGTTCTTGAAAGGTCTTCCGTTATCCATGACAATGGATGAGGGAATTCCGTATCTACAGATGAGGTAATTAAGGATGAATGAGGCAATTTGTTTGCCTGTGACATTGGTGAGTGGAACGACTTCAATCCACTGGGTAAAATATTTCGTGGTGGTTATTATGAACTTGTGGTCATCGGATGATGGTGGGTGAATTTTGCCCACGAGGTCGAGTCCCCATTGACAAAAAGGCCAAGGTGTCGTTAAAGGTTGGAGTTCTTAGGCTGGTGCATGTATCAGGTTTCCATGTATCTGGTACTACTTGCACTTCTTCACAAACTGATATGAATTTGTTTCCATGTTTGGCCAATAGTATCCCAAACGCATGAGTTTCTTAGCTAAAGAAGGACCGCTAGAGTGTGTTCCACAAATTCCTTCATGTACGTCTCATAAAGCGGTTTGAGATTCTTCCTATTCTAAACATCGGAGTAAGGTGTCAGCGATAATGGTATAATGAGAGGTTTGGCGAATGAAAGTTTGGCGTTGGTTAGAAGACAAGTCAGCTAGTAGGGTATTATCCTTGAGGTAAGTGTAAATTTTACCATACCAAGGTGAATCAGATCCGACTAAGAGGCATATGGAGTGGGTTTTAGGAAGATTATAAGTTGGTTGTATAACTGTTTCAACCAAGAATTCATACCGCGACTCATTCTCTGGGATCTCGAGGAACGAGGCAATGGTTGCCATAGCATCTGCTGCTTTGTTTTCAATGTGAGGTATCTGCTCAAAGGAGATGATCACAAAGTGCTCTTTAAGTTCATCGACCATGTGCTTGTATGGGATTATCTTATCATCTTTCGTCTGATAGTCATCGTTGACTTGATTGATTACCAGTTGGGAGTCGCCATAGACATGTAGCTCTTTGATTTTCCATTTTGTTGCCAATTTGAGACCAATGACCAAGGCCTCATACTCTGCCATATTGTTTGTGCATGGGAATAGCAGATGATAAGACTTAGGTATGGTGTCGCCGTGTGGAGTGACTAGTAAGATTCCTACCCCCGATCCATGGTTTGTATAGGATCCATCAAAGTAGAGTTTCCATGAGTGTGTTGTGATACTGAATATGGCTTCATTTGGAAACTCGAATGTCATTGGTGTAGTATCCTGCAATGGTGCTTCTGCTAACTGATCAGCAATGATTTGACCTTTGATAGCCTTTTGTTCTACATATTCAATGTCATATTCGCTTAGGAGCATTACCCACTTAGCTAGGTGACCTGTGAGAGTTGCTTTGCTTAATAGGTATTTTAATGGATCTATCTTTGCAATAAGCTTGACTAAATGTGCTAGCATGTAATGTCATAGTTTTTGGGAAGCAAAAACTACAGCAAGACATGATCTTTCTATTTGAGAATATTGTAGTTTGTAGCCCACCAATGTGCGACTGATGTAGTAGATAGCCCTTTCTTTGTCTTCATAATCCTGTTGTGCTAATAGGGCACCCAGAGCTGTCTATGTAGCAGATATGTAAAGTAATAGCGGCTTACCTTGTATAGGAGGCATCAAGATGGGTGGACTCATAAGGTACTCCTTCAGTTTGCCAAATTCTTCTTCGCACTTCTCATCCCATTTGAATGGAATGTTTTTATGTAAGAGATGACTGAAAGGTTGGCACTTATCTACTAGTTGTGATATGAACCGGCGGATAGCTTGTAACTCGCCTTGTAGAGACCATAATTGAGTGATGTTCTTGGACGGTGGCATTTCCATGATAGCCTTCACTTTGGCAGGATCAACTTCTATCCCATTTGCTGATACAATGAAGCCTAAGAGCTTGCCTAAGGTGTCTCGAAACACACATTTCTTCAGGTTCAACCTGACTTTGAATTGTTCCAATCTCTGAAAGACCTTCTCTAGTAAATCTGGGTGGGATTCTCCTATCAACGACTTTGCAAGGATATCATCCACACAGTCCTCCATTGTGACGTGCATCATGTCATGGAAAATAGTGGTCATAGCACATTGATATGTTGCTCCTACGTTCTTTAACCCAAATGGCATGACGTTCTAGCAGAAGGTACCCCAGGGACAAGTGAAAGCTATTTTGTGTTGGTCTTCTGGTGCTATCCTAATTTGATTGTACCCAGAGAAGCCATCCATTAGAGAAAGCATGGTGTGTCATGTTGTCAAGTCAACTATGATATCAATATTAGGCAACGAAAAGTCATCTTTGCGGCAAGCTTTGTTTAGATCTCATAAATCATTGCATAATTTGACTCTGCCATAAGGTTTGGAGACTGGCACTATGTTTGATACCCACTCTAGATAGTCTATTGCTCTGATGAATCCCGCATCCAGCAATTTCTTGAGTTCCTCTTTCACTAGTAATGCAATGTGTGGATGCATCTTTCTGAGCTTTTGCTTGACTGATTTGACCCCTGGATCTAGTGGAAGATGATGTAGAATCAAATCTAGATCTAAAGTGGGCATATATGCATATGACCAAGCAAAGTTGACTTGCTTTCTCTTGAAAAATGGCACGAACTTGGTCTTCTCTGGTGGAGATAGAGACTTTGCAAAGTGAATGATCTTAGGATTATCCTCTGTTCCAATGTTGATAGGTTCTATAGGTTCCACAACAATCTGAGACTTGTCCTGATACATGTCATGGGGAGAGTGTCAAGCCTTCCATCATCAGGTGCCACAGTTGGGTTTTCAACATCAGATCCATTTTTTATTATTATGTTTTTGCAACTGGAAGGCTTGGCACCCTCTCCAAAATAAGCCATGGTGTTGAGTTCAATAGCAAAAGCAACTTTATGATCTCCTATAGTTAGGTGGTCCCTAAGTTCCATGTAGTCAATATAGGCATCATCATTTTGGAACATGTCTAGTTGTGGGGTTCCTTGTAAATCCCAGTCGATGAGTTCAGGATGCACAAGGGGAAAGGAATTAGAAGATAGATCTGATTCGTTGATAGTTTGAATGGATACCTGTCTAGGATTCATATTGGTAGGGATAGGGTCCAAGATGGTACTTTCCTCCAAATTGTTTATTGCGATGGAACTTTGACCTTCCTTGAAAGTTGCACTCTTAGGAGTTGGCGAATCACACTCTAATGGTCTATGCATTAGCGTTTGTCCCTCATGGTAGGGGCTATAGTTTTGAATGGTGTCAACTCCTTTATCCTCATAGGAGTGCTCTATGAGTTCATCCCACTCATACTCGGTAGAGTCTATGTCACTGTCTTCTTGTAGGGCATGAATCTATTCTACAAAACAAGCATTGGCCTTAGCTTTGCCTTTGTCCTTGTATCCTAACCCTTTTGTATTTCTTACTAGTGAGGATGAAGAGGGTTGGATGGGTTCTATTATTCCTTCTTTTCTTAGGCCAATGGGACCTTGTCCGTCATAACCCATTCTGTGTAGGGTAGACTCACCATGCCCATAGATTTCTGTTGGGAGCTTAGGTGGTTCTTGCTGCGTGTTATCTTCCTCTGTATAGAGCCATTGCAAGACATCTCTTTCTTTTGTTTCATCTAATAGGGTCCCCCATTTTACAAAGGGAGCTGTAGGAGCTTTGGGAGGAGCAGAAGGTTTTGGAATGCATTTAGGTGTAGGTCGGCCAAAGGATCTTGGAGATAGAGGCAATTTGGCTAGGTTGAGGCCATGCTTGATGGAATATTCCCCTACTCTTTTTTCTTTGATGGTGATTTTATGCTCTTTAGGTCTAGATGAGGAAGCTTCAGAGGTAGAACCATGTTGTGAGATGGGGGATATAGAGGCTCTATTATTGGGAATGATACAGTCAGGCTTTGAGCGGATAGTGTTGTAGTGCTAGAAAGGATCAAGATCACCTTAGATGGTGATTTGTTTGCCGTCATAAGGAAATTTGATGCATTGGTGGTAGGGAGAAGGCACAGCTTGCAGGGCATGAATCCAGGGTCTACCTAGGAGGATATTATAGGTTAGCTCCCTGTCTAGGACTTGGCAAACAACATCTTTTATCACTGGTCCCACTTGTATTGGTAACACCACTGTTCCTTTAGTAGTTCTTTCCTCTTCATCATAGGCCTTAATGGTGATCTTTTTCCTAGGATCCACCGCAGCTTCAGAGAACCCCAATGTAAGGACTAGCTTGATTGTGCAAATATTTAAACCGGCTCCTCCATCAATAAGAACTCTTTTGATACGATGTCTATGAATGAATGAGATGATATGCAAGGGTGTGTTATGAGGCTGAGACACTGAGAGATCATCTTGTTCAGTAAATGAGATGGTGCCTGAGGAGGTTAGATTTCCTACCATGGCTTGAAACTTCTCTTGGGCCAGGTTCGTGGGCATAGTTGTTTCCATTAGGGCTTTATCAAGAATTTCCTTGTGGGAAGGAGACAGACGCAACAACTCTAAGATAGATATGTGGGTAGGAGTTTTCCGCAGTTGATCTATGACACTGTATGTATGGGGGTTAGACGGAGAAGGTGATGACCTTGGAGGAAGCGTGCTTAACATGACCTTACCACTACGGCTGATGATGCTACAATCGGTTTTGTTGGGTCCTGATTGTTGGTTGGATGTGACCACATTGACTTGTGGGATGCGTTCCTATATACAGTTGATGGTATAATCAAATGGCACGTTTGTGTAGTTAGTATTATTGTTTCTATTGTTTTGATTTTTCTGGTTGCGGTTATTGTTGTTGTTGTTGTTGTTGTATGGCCTGTCGTGATTGAGAAGCAGATCCTTGTATGCCACATGTGTCTTGTTAAAGGTATGTTGTTGAGTGCCTTCCTAATTTTGGTCAAGTATGTCTTGAATGATGTGTTTGAGATGGATACAATTGTTGGTTGTGTGGCTTCTTCCTTTATGGTATTCATAGAAATCTATATCTTTCCAGTAGTGAGGTTTTATTTGAGGTTCATAGTCGCTAGTTGGTGGAAGAGTGATCTCATTGTTGGCCAATAGCTTTCTTTACGCAGATTCTTGGGACTCCCCTGGTGGTGTGAATTTTCGCCTAGGCTTGGAGTTGAACCATGGCTTTGGCTCGTGAGAGAAGGTTTTGTTTTGCGTAGCATTGTTTGCTTCTCCGTTGAGAGTGAAGATTGGTTGTTGTTTGGGAGCTGCCACTTTGGCATCAACTACTCCATCATTGATGACATTTTTGTTTTTGTCCAAAACTTTGACTTGCCTGTGGTGTAATTAGAGTTAGGGGTGTCCTTATACAACTTTATTTGCCCCTTGACGATCATAGCTTTCTCAATAAATAGTCCCATCTCAATGACTTTCAAAAATAAGGTAGGGCATTGAATTTGGATTTGGTAGCTTAAATCAAGGTTAAGGTTGTGTACAAACATCTCTGTCATTTGCTTCTTAGGTACATCATATGGGCATTTGTTTACGAGTTGTCTCCATCTTTGTAAGAAAGAGGCGAAGGATTCGCCACCTTTTTGCTTTGTATTGCATAAGTCAAGCATGGAGATTTCGTGTTCAATGTTGTAGGAGAAGTGTGTGACGAACTTGTTTACTAACTCATCAAAAGTTTTGATACCCGGTGGGAGTCATGAGAACCATTCCATGGCTTGTCCACCTAGAGATATAGCGAATAGTCTCATTAAGAAAGTTTCATTGTGAGCTACTTCCATGTACGCAGCTTTAAATTCCCTAATGTGATCTCTTAGGTCCCCTTTTCCTTTGTATTTTTCAAACTTAGGTACTTTGAATCGAAAGGGGAAGGGTACCATGTTCAAGCTTTTGTCAAAGGGATATGGTGTGATGTCTTCCAAGGAATAAGTTCTAGTAGGCGGTCCTACTTTGAGATCTATCATTTGTTGTGTTAGGGTCTCGATTTGTTTCCTCATTTCTTCCATAGGTATGTTTGGGTCTACGACTTTCTTTCCTTTGTCCTCAATAGTGTGATTTTCATGAGTTTCCTCTACGGTTTCTTTCAGTTTGTTGAGATCAAAGTCTGAAGGGAGCTTAAGTCCTAGATTTGCAAGATACAAGAAGTACTTGTGAGGGTCCTCGTGGAGCACTTTTTCTTGCATGCGTTGAAATTTCTGATCTTGGGGGGTTCCTTGGTATTCTTCACGAAAGATTTCCTCATCACTATCATGAGGGTTGACAATGTGGTTGGATGATCTGGCCATTTCAAGTTGTTTTCGGTATTGAGATCTAGTTAAAACCATGTGAGGCGATGTGGGAAGAGGTGGGATGAAACTAGAGATTTTGGTAAGGTGTTGTTGGAGATTGTTGAGAAGAGGATACTTGTGACGAGATTTGAACAAGGGACTCTTTTGATCAATGATTCCAAGTTGGCCGACACAAGACAATAGCCACAAGTAAGGGTATCTGGTACCCGTTTACTGTGTAGAGACTAGTCTAGCACCAAGACCACTAGTGAAGTTCTGTGACCTACTAGGTTTACTTGAATCTGAAATGATCTGAAAAAGGTCTTGCACTAATCTGATATGGAACTCTGACTTTGTTTTGGAAAGACCTAGTAAAAGGTGGACAAGACGACCGATGAAAGAGGGGGTATGTTATGGAAAAGGATGAGAAAGGGTGACTGCATGGTAAATCTGATCTCAAAAACTAGAGTAAGGCTAGAATGGATATCTGGAAAACCTAATTTTTTTCTCTAAAAATATGTGGAAATGCTCACTATTGCGGATGCGTAGAAACAGAAGTACTGAAACAAAGGACAAATGCATAGAAAGTCGTGACAAAAGCGCAGCTCTGGTAAAATTTAAAGGCACAGTAATAGGTGACAGATGCTCAACAAGTCAAAATGTATGCGTAGCAGGTTGAGGTATATTCACAGCTCTGTATGACAGATGCGCAACTCTGGTTTTCTTGACTATTTTTGTAATTTTGGTACGTTTTTCAATGTTTTTGGTTTCTTGGTTACAAGTTGGTGTTTTTGATCTGATTTTCTCAATTATGGAAAGTAAAACATAGCAAACACAAAGAAGTTTTTCATGATTTTTTTGATATTTTTTTGTGATTTTTGGACTTTTTATTGACATAAAAATTAGTACAATCCTAGGCTGGCAAAGACAATATTTGTTGAGTCCCCTAGCTGTTCCTATTCAAAGCGAATAGCTTTAAGATCTTGGTAGCACCGGCTCCCCTCCACGGCACTCATTTCTCACACATACCAAGATCTAAGTTTCCCAAGGCTCGTACCCCCACCGAACCTTAGGATTGTCTTTGCTATCTCTACTAAGAACCACATGAATCAGGGCGACTTCAAAGGTCCCACCTTTTGCACCAACAAATAGAAGGATTTTGGTCTACTAAAACAAAGGATGATTAGTAAGGGCAACCGTTTGAGTGGTTATATGTGCGACAGTGCTACTCTCCATTATGGAGTCTCCCAGCCTTCAAGGGTTACGCCTTGGAGGGTTTTGAGGGAGGTTGGCTGTCGATATAACACAACACTCGTTGATTGAAGCTTTTGCTTCAAACACAATTTATTTATAATGGCTCGACAGGGCTTGGTTTTAGCATGTTACCACTTAAGGTCGTTCCCCAAGGACGAAAGGATATCCAAGGGTAGGCTTCTCTAAAGGAAAAACAAATACAAAAATGATATGTCTGGCATTTTGGTCATTCAAGATAGGGGAGAGCATAGGCCTAGTATCATTCCCAAAAACATGAAAGACACTTGTTCTTTTCCCCTAGTTAAAATGAAAAAGACTATATGAGCTGTCTACTTGGGCACACACGCAAGTTGTTAACTTTGAAAAACAAGATAGCAGTGGTTCAATTTTATCCTCCTAGCATTGTGACTAGATTCAATTTGTAGATACAAGATTCAAGTTACTCCCTTCCTAGTTAGATCTAGATGTGATTTTGAATAAGCATCTGATTACTATCCATTAAAAAAGATGATGTGTGTTAACAATGCAGCTAGAATGACTAAACTTGCTCTTAATCATGCAAGCAAATGAGAGAATATCCCTACGAAAAAAGTGTCAGCATTAGCAAAAACCAAAGAGAATATCCTAAAACCACTGTTTAGAATAGATGCGCAGTTTCAGAGCATGAATGCGTAGAAATAGAGCTCAGAAGCGCAAGAAAATCAAAAGCATAGAAACAAAAAGCAAAAGTGCTCAAACAGGAAGCATATGCGCAGGAATATCAGATGCATCGTAATAGAAGGTGTATGCGCAGCTTCGAAGGTCAGATGCACCGAAAGATCATATGCACTAGAATAGAGCTCAGATGCACATCAGAATGGGTCAGATGTGCCAAATCCTCCTATGTACAGAACCTTTGCACAAAAAACTCAGTTTTTGGGTTAAATTGGGGCAGGGCCCCACGGTGGGCACCAAAAATGTTAGGAGAAATTATGCGTAAATATCAAGCAACATCAATAATACCCATAACTCAATGAAATATAGAAATAAAGAAGATCTAAAATGATGAACAATACCTCAACAAACCTCTTTATCTCATGGCTTCCATTGGTGGCCTATCGCAAATGATCTTGTGTATGAATATGCCCTCAGAAGGTGCACCTCCTTGCTATTCCAAGATGTCAAGTGAGAATGGCCATGATAGTTAATTGTAATGAAGACGAGCTTCACAACAATGGTAATGGTGATATGGTAACAAGTTGATCGCAAGTAAATGGAATTCCTGTAGAGTAGCGATACTGAAAGCTTGGATAATGAAATGGAAGAAGAAAATTCAATTTATAGATTTATGATTGAGAATATCAACGATATAGAAAGAATGAGAAGATCAACTGGGAAAGAACGAGAGAATGTGTGTGAAGAGAAAGAAGACAGGTGTCACACAAAAGCTATTTTGAGTTAATTGTTTTTCTATTTATTGAAGATAAGATATGCTGTCATAAAATAGGAAGCTTTTTCTATTTTAGGAGTTTTTTGATAAAAACAAGGTTGACTGAGTTAATTAACTCAACTTGAGGTTTGATTTTGCATGATTTGAGAGGAATTAAATAATAAATTATTTAATTTTGTGTGCATGAAGAAGAAGAATTATTTTTAGAAGATTTGGAAGATTTTTGAGGAATTAGAAGATAAGAAAGCAAATTAAATAAATAAATTTATTTAATTGTTGTGCATGATTTGGAAGAATAAATAAAATATTTGATTGTATTTTATTTTTAGAGGTTAAGAGGATTTAAATAAATTTGGTTGATTTATTTAAATTTGGAAGAATGAATTTGACTTCTTCTTCTTCTTTTTTGGCCTGGTAAACTTTTTTCACGTGACCGGTGAGGTTGGCACGACACGCCTTCCGGTACCACGGGGACGGGGAGAGACTGGACCTCATGACCATCTTTACCGCAACAGAATTACTTAGCCAATTGAGCCAGGGCCCCCGCCCAAAGAATGAATTTGACTTAATTAAATAATAAAAATTATTTAATTGTTTGGAAGAATTAAATTAAATAAAGGATTTTATTTAATTTTGACTTTAGAAGAGGTAATTAAATATTTTGATATTTAATTAATTTAGAGGAATATGAATCGAATAAATAAATTTGTTTATTCATTTATTGATAGACGAATTAGAATGGAATAAATATTAAGAATATTTATTTAGACCGAGTCGTGTCATTTTTAGGTGTATACAGTTATAGTTAATAATAATGTTAGGTAAGGTAAATAGTCTCCTTTTTCTCCTTAGTGAACTCCCTAGATGCTTGGGGAGTGGGGAAAGGAGCAGTAGCTCCATACTCTCCACTATTTTCTACATGTAGAGAGTCATGGGGACATGGAGAGTGGTGCGTAGTGGTGCATTGATGAAGCTCCCATAACTTTGAGAGGTAGACTTTAGAAAAGGAGGTGAGTGTTTTGAGAAGAACAAGGAGAGAATACTTTGGAAAAAGGCTCGAAGGATAGGAAGTAGTGAAGAGGAACGCAGGAGGAAGTAAAATCTTGATAGTGTGTTGCATGTAGCATTTTACAGGTAAGTTCATTGCATACCACCAGATATGATCATATATATCTTGATATTACCTTACATTCATTTGAATTTGCAAGTAAGATTTATACACAAATTATGTTGTTGTTCATTCTCAACTAAGGATTAAATTTGTATTAATATGTACCATATCTTGGTTAGGGATAGAGTTGAATAACTCATAAGACATATTTATGCTTTGCATTTATATATGTATCTGAAGGGAAATGTTTATGTGCATGATATCTACAGATAAGAGAGTTGTATATCTAGGCTTTAGCATAGCATATTCCTTATTGATTATCAAAACACATTAGGAATGATGGTAACAGTCGAAGGACTATGTAATCGAACCATTTGATAATGGTGTTTTAAAAAGTAGAAGTAGAAATGTTAAATGGTCGACTGAGTAAGTTAGATGGCCGAGTATTACGTTATATGGCTAACAGAGTAAGTCTTATGGCCAAGTGTTATGTTATAGGCCAACAATTAAGTCTGATGATCGAGTATTATGATAAATGGTCGATTGTGTAAGTCTATAATCGATTGTTCATGTTGTAGGCCAAATCTATTACTATATTCACGCCGACTGTGATGATATAAAGAGGTCAACTATGATGATATAAAGAGGCCAACTGTCATAATACATATAGGTCGACTAAGATAATATATTCAGGTTGACTATGTTTTATACTTAGGCAGAATGTGTTAGAACATAGATGCCGATGGTGAAAAGTATAGGCCAAGTTTTATAAGAGACCAACTGTTAATTAAAAACCAAGATTGCTTTAATAGTAACCTAATAAGGGTCAACAACAAATTTATTGAAGGACCTAAGAGAAGGTTATTTATAAAGTGTAGTTCTTTTACTAGTAGTGGATTAAGAGGATTGAGAGTATGCTTTAGAAAGCTTAAAAAAGATAGTATAAAAGATAGTCATAGTGTAAAAACACTTGACATTAGATTGCTATTTCAGTAGAAATATGAAAAAAAATTGAGTTATTTGTAGATGCTATTTTAGAATTATCTCGATTTATCTATATTATAGTTTTGTGGAGAAATATTCTTTTACCTATATTAGGCTAAGAATGTTGGCAACTTGGCAAACATCATTGATGGAGACACTATTGGTATGACTAATACTAACTAAGCATGATGTTTGAATGGTGGTTTCATTGATGGAAACAAGGAAGCAACAAGGATCCAAGGTCAGCAAGGATTGAACAAGGCTCAAAGACTATGACAATGTGGCAGCAAATATCTAAGGACGAAAAAGGATTGTGAGGTTATAGTTATGTTCCTACAAGATATTCTAATCCTCATGAAGTCTTATGTACAAAGAGTTCTGGTCCAATAAAGAGACTTAAGCATTTTTGCTAAGTGTTGGTAGAGTACAGAGATGACTACAGAGCTACAGTGTTATGGTCCGCATTGGTCCACATTTGAAGATCATGTCTTGCGGTTCTGGTAAGATGTTGATAATCCTTAGATGCTCCTAAATCCAAAGTTTTATCTTCTAATGATCTCCAGAAGTACAGTTTTTAGTGGCTTAAGTTTGGCACAGCAAAATATAGTCTTAATCAGAGTAGAACACCTATTTGTTTTGGTCTGCATTTCTTTGGTAATGGATATTTTCTCTTGCAGTTTTAAGGTGTTGTAAACACATGCTTGAAGTCTCTAATTCTAGAGTTTCAAAGTTTGAAGTCCTTCACTAAGATAGTTATGAGTACTTAAGTATCGCTACAGGCATTGACAGTGTTTGACAACGACAGAGTTTAAGTTCTGGTACTCTGCATTTCACCACATGCTAATATTTTGTCTTGCAATTTTGAAGTTAAGTTTTAGGATGCCTAAGGAGTCTTGGTTATGATTTTGAGCAAGTTTTTTGGTCTGCACTACAAGTTGTGTTCTGACAGTTGGTCTGAGCCTATGTTTGTTAGTTTGTGAAGCTAACCTGATACTATAATCTTTGTGCAGAAGAATCTATCGACTAGAATCATATCTTAAGTGGATCTATAGATTGTGCTAACATAAAAGAATGTATTCCAATTGTTGGTTTAGTCCATAAATTCTTTTGGTGAAGGCATTGAGGCCGACAAGCTACACTTTGTATAACTACATGTTTCATACTTACAAGCCGACCAATTTTGGAGATGGTATGTGTTGCGGTATATATATATATATCTGTGTGTGTGTGTGTGTGTGTGATTCATTTCGGTGTTTGATGTGAAGATGAATGTGTGAATGCGACATGAAAGAAATTTGTGATCTAGGAAGTGTGACAAGTGTTTGAGAAGAAAGATTTGACTTTCATGTAGAGCAGAGCAATGTGACAGGGCAGTTCAGGATGAAGACTTTTGAGACAGTATTTTGAGCCTAATTGGAACTATACCTCATGCATTTGTAGATGTAATTGTAGTAGTTCATTATTGGCAATGAGCCACTCATTCTCTCAATTCTATCTTCTTTTGGAAGTGAGCCTATTGCAGTGAGCATTTCTTTGGATAGCGAGTCCTTTGGGCAATGAGCCCTATGGCAGTGAGCCTTTTGTAATCTAATTTTTCTATAATAATATATTGTGAGCTAATACTCATCGTGGTTTTTCCCTTTTTGGGTTTTCCACATAAAAATCTTGGTGTTCATGTGTTATGGCTTGTGCTTGTACTTTCCATGCTTAATTTGCTTTACTATTATTGAATGTGGCAAATGGATTAATTGTTTAATGAATGAATGGTTTAATAGAATATTAATTCGCCCCCCCTCTTAGTATTTTGACTGCTCAACAATTGGTATCAGAGTGAGGTTCCTTGGAAGAAGTCTAACAGCTTGAGGAAGATCTTGGAGATTGAACACATGGAAGCTAGAAAGTATCCTACTCCTCTGGAAGAAATTCATCCAATTGGAATTACAGAAGAAGAGTGCATGTTTGTTAATAATGAAGAACTCAAAGTTTCTCTTGAAGACCTTCAAAGGATTAAAGAGGAAAATTAGATCTGAAGGAAAATATCAAGGAAGAAGATGAGTGCATCAGAAAGTTGAGGGAGCAAGTCAAGAAGTTCAAAGAAAAGCATAAGGAGATTAGCAAATAATTGAGATTAGCAAATGAAACCCTGAATGGTGTGCAAGTGCAAGTTGAAGGAAAAGTAAAAGTAGAAGAATATATAAATCAAATGGTGACAGGCAAATCTGAAGAATGTGCAAAGCTTGAAAAAAAAGTTGTGAACCTGAATTCAGATTAGGAGAAGGCAAAGAGCTATGAAGAAAAGTTCAAGATAAGTTCTGCAAAACTTGATGAGATGATTGCTAGTCAGAAGAGCCTTGATGAAAAGAAGGCTTGGGATTTGAGAAAGGTGAAAGTTCCAAATTAGCTCAAGCAGTGAATGTTGAGAACAAAAGGACAAAGGCAAGCAAATTCATAATCAAAGGTATGAACCTAGAAGACCACCAGTCAGGCAACCAAATGCTCAAAGGTACCCATCTTTCAATGGTTATTGTTATTCATGCAATAAGTTTGGTCATAAGGCTACTCAATGTAGGAGCAGAATGAATCAAAATGTTTCATCTTTCTCCAGTTAGAGCTTTACATGCAAGAAAGTTAGTCATAGAGCTAGTGAATGTAGAAGTTAGATAAAGAATGGCTATAACAATGGAAGGAACGCTCAATATTTCAATGGAAACTACTTTACATGCAAGAAAGTTGGTCATAGAGCTAGTGAATGTACAAGTCAAATGAGGAATAACTATAACAAGGGAAGGAATACTCAATCTTTCAATGGCAACTACTTTATATGCAATAGATTTGAGCATAAGGCTAACCAATGCAGATCCAGAATGAATGGAAGGAAGAACAGTCAGAAGAATGTTGTGTGTTATAATTGCAATAGGCCTAGACATATTGCAAGGTTCTGTAGAAGCAAGAACATGAAAAAGGATAATCTGGTAGATAAGAAGAAGGTTGATCCAGCAGAAACCAGGAAGGAGATGAACAAGATATGGATCAAGAAGGATGTTAACAAAGTCAAGGATGGCCCTGTTCCAGCCTCTGGTGTAGATACCTCCTCTGGGAAGTGAATTGAGAGCTTTGGCTCAGGGGAAGCTTCAATGAAAAATCATGTTCCCCTAGCCAGAGAAGTGGTGCTGACACTCAGCATGAAGATATGAATTGAAGAACAGTATGTCTAAGTATTTGAAGAAAATTCTGGCAAAAAAGAGTCTAATGCGGAAGATTGTGAAGCAATTTATATCGATTCTGATTTACAGAGGAAGTGTTAACAACTTTTTAAAAACAAAGCATTTATGGTGACTTAGGTTTTGGTGAAAAGGGGTTATAAGCAAATTCACTTTCAAGTGACCAAGGAGATCTAAGCAGCAAAGCAAATACGAACTCAAAGCATGTAGCATGATCAAACCCTAATCGAAAGCGAAGAACAACGTATTTAAAATCATCATTCTTGTAAAGCTTTCCGTTGAGTTCTGAAAATGTTTACTCCACAAGTTATTGAGGTGATTGATGGGCCTAGACCCAAATTCAGAAAGCATCCATTCAAGTCCATGGAAACTGACCCTGAAGGTGCATTTTCTAACGTGCCCTATGACATTATGCATAATGAGGATATTAGGGTTTACATTCATGCTAATATGGAAGAATACAACCATGCAAAGTTAGGGCAAGTATATTTGAATGAGTTAATGGGTGATAAGTTTGAACTAAAAGAAGAATTTAGTGCCCTACATGAAAAGAAACTAGACACATGGAGAAACTTTCCTGATTTCTGCCACAAAGATGCTTGGGTGAGGTATGTCTTAAGTAGAATCCATGATAGATTCATGTGCTTGGATGTGCCCTTCATGATATCCAAAGATGCCATTCAGGCAGTTATAGGCATGTGTTCCTCCAGTATAGTTTCTGCACTAAAAGCAATAAAGAATGATATTGTGATGAAGTTAATTGGTGTAAAGTTTGATAAGAGAGCTTTAATTGTTAATGATATAGAGGATCTGGCAGTTAGATTTGCTTCTATGGGACCATTGGATATAAGGTGTATTTCTCCAATAGGGAGAACTCTATCTTAGCTATAGCCATCTACACAGCATATGAGATGGTAAAGAAAAACATTGACTATGACTTGTGTGAGTTGCTCCGACAACAATTGATGAACAATTTGAAAAGGACCAGAGATACTAAGTACTCATTCAAGTATGGCACTCTTATTATCTATTTGCTATTCTATTTCTTGAGGGAGATGCCAGGTGCAAACAATGTTGTTTGGTTGAATCATATCCCTGTAGCAGTAGAAATTAGAGATCACCTGTAGAGGATTGGAGATGTTAGTGCTCAAAGTGCAGCTCTATGGGGATACTTTAAAGTATTCCAGAATAAAATGCAAGCTAGGGATAGAATCCCTAGAAGTGTGGTAGAGAAATATAAAGATGATGTTGTCTTCATGGTGACTAAAGATGATTGCCTCATGGAGGCAGTGGAATTGAGAATAGTGTGGATCGTAGCAATGGGATATGAGGTTACTGAGGACATTTTGACAGGTCTAGCAGATCTGATGCTAAGTGAACCCAGAGACCCTAAAGAGGAAAGGTTTGGGACTTATGAAGAAAAGGACCTGTCAAAATTCATTTGGAACAAACTCATCCACAGACTCATAAAAGAGTAAGAAAATGGGTCGAGGATTAAGCTTTAAGCAAAGGTTTCACAAAAGAACAAATAGATCAAGCTAGAGCTAAGGTTGAAGCTTTTGAAGTAGCAAAGGCTCCTGAAGGGCATGAAGTGAAAACTAAACAAGCAAGGCCTACTCTTGAGACAAGGACAACAATGGCCTCCTCTTCTATTGTAGCTACTCCTGAGACCTCCGGACCCCTACCTGCAATTGATGTTGAAAAAGAAACTCCAAAAAGAACCAAGCCTGCTATGGAGAAGAAGAATACAATAGTGAAAAGAAAGGCCACCATTAGAATCTATGTGAGCTATGGAGGTGGTAGCAAGAAGAAGAAGAACCAGTCTAGGGGAAAAAGGAATCTCTTCTTACTAAAGAAGAAACAAAGGCAAAAAGAACAAAAACTAACAATAAATAAGATGAAGCCACTTCAAGTAAAGAAGGAAGCCCTCCGGAAAGGGAAAACAAAAGGGGAAGAAAAAGAATAAGAAAAAGATAAGTGATGCCACTATGACTCTTGAAGCCACAATCAATGCAATGGCTGAGCATGGAAATTTGAAGCCCATTGCAGACCTTTATGATGACAGCTCTGATGCTGACAAGGCTATAATTGAAGCCTCTGTGGTAAGATTCTTAGATATGTTTAATAAAGCATTAATTGAAGTTGTGGCTAATTTACCTAATAGCCTAGCTAGCATTCTAATTGCTAGAAAAGAAGAGGCTATGGCTAAAGATGCAGAAATGAAGGAATTTGTGTTGAAGAAGTTTTGTCCAAGTCTCACTGGATAAGAGTTAAAGCCACTCAGAGATTTAGTGAAGAATTCAGAACCAAAAGAAGAATCAATATTCTGATGGCCAGGGACAGAAATGAGATTGAAAAGTTGGAAAAATAAATTGAAGAGAAATTTCTGAATGTGCTTAATAACTTCACATTCCAACTGTAGTGGACATAGGCGATGAAGAGTAGAATCCTGATATTGGCAACTCAAGTGAAATCTTGGATGTGGGTGGTGAACAAAGTGTACCATCTCCACCACATTCTACAATCTTAATGGATCAAGGTATGATCCCTCCTTCGGTAAACTTAGGAAACAATGAAGAGATGAGAGAGATAACTGAGAAAAAGAATGCAGAGGAAGAAGAAAAATAGAAAGATGAGATTTTAGAACAAGTAATTGACACATCTGGTCTGGAAATCAATGAAGAACAACAAGCCCCTGATGGAAAAGAGCCTTCAAAAACTCCTGTTGCACAAGTGTCCCTAGATGAAGGAAGAAAAGACACTATTGGTAAGAGTTCATTTGACTCTTTTAGAGAATTTTTGGCAAAGGAGAGAGAAACTCAAATTTTGTCATCACCTGAGTTGTTACTGTATACACCTAAAAATGACATAACTCTACATAAATAAATATTTTAAGTATTTATTTCATCTTAATATTCCTCTATCAATAAATAAATAAATTTATTTATTTATTTGATTCATTTCCTCTCATTTAATTAAATAAATTACATTTATTTAATTAATTCCATCTACATCAACTTTATTCTTCTAAATAATTAAATAATTTTAATTATTTAATTAAAACATCCATTTTTCTAAGTAATTAAATAATTTTAATTATTTAATTAAATCTTTCATTCTTCCTAATTTAAATAAAATGCAAATTTATTTAAATTAAAATCCCCAAAAATAAAATATAATTAAATATTATATTTATTCTTCTAAAATCATGTGCAAGTAAATTAAATAAATTTATTTATTTAATTTGCTTTCTTATCTTCCAAATCTTCTAAAAATAAATTAAATAAATTTATTTATTTAATTATGCTTTCTTATCTTCTAAAAAAAATTTCTTGTCTTTTAAAAATAAATTCTTCTTGTCATGCAAAAGCAAAAATAGTTTTAAAGCAAATCTGCTCTTAAATTAGAAAAATATATTCTAATTTAAAGAAAATGAAAACTCATCCTCATCAAGAAAGCTTTTAACTCAATAAAGCTTCTTTTCTAAATGACACGTGTCCTCCTTCTATTGGTTGCATGTTCCTCAACCATCCTCCTCCGTTGATCTTCTCATTTTTTCTCAACCATTGATCTTCTCTCACCCAACTCTATAAATACCCTTCTATTCTTCTATCATTTCATGATCCATCGCTTGAGTAAACTTATGCTGCAGAAACACTAGCGCGCCTTTGGCACAAGTACTACCATTACTATGACATGTATTATTGTCAAAAATTCTTATTCTTTGAAACAATGTGATAAAACACATTGCATCAAAGAGGGGCAAAATGTATACACCTAAAAATGACACGACTCTACATAAATAAATATTCTAAATATTTATTTCATCTTATTATTCCTCTATTGATAAATAAATAAATTTATTTATTTATTTATTTGATTCATTTCCTCCCATTTAATTAAATAAATTACATTTATTTAATTAATTCCATCTACATCAACTTTATTCTTCTAAATAATTAAATAATTTTAATTATTTAATTAAAACATCTATTCTTCTAAGTAATTAAATAATTTTAATTATTTAATCAAATCTTTCATTCTTCCTAATTTAAATAAAATGTAAATTTATTTAAATTAAAATCTCCAAAAATAAAATATAATTAAATATTTTATTTATTCTTCCAAAATCATGTGCAAATAAATTAAATAAATTTATTTATTTAATTTGCTTTCTTATCTTCTAAATATTTTAAAAATAAATTAAATAAATTTATTTATTTAATTATTTTTTTTATCTTCTGAAAAAATTTTCTTATCTTTCTAAAAATAAATTCTTCTTGTCATGCAAAAGCAAAAACTATTTTAGAGCAGCTTTAAAACAAATCTGCTCTTAAATTAGAAAAATATATTCTAATTTAAAGAAAATAAAAACTCATCCTCATCAAGAAAGCTTTTAACTCAACAAAGCTTCTTTTCTAAATGACACGTGTCCTTCTTCTATTGGTTGCATGTTCCTCAACCATCCTCCTCCGTTGATCTTCTCATTTTTCTCAACCATTGATCTTCTCTCACCCAACTCTATAAATACCCTTCTATTCTTCTATCATTTCATAATCCATCACTTGAGTAAACTTATGCTGCAGAAACACTAGCGCGCCTTTGGCACAAGTACTACCATTACTTCACATATCACTTATCATCCATTTCAAAGTGTGTTGAAGTTCATCTTCAACACAATCAAGTATCAGAGCCAACTTCTCCTTGTCATCTTGAGGAATCCAAGTGAGGAAGCAAGCTTCCTGAGGGTCAATATTCATCTCCATCAAGATCAAGAAAGAAAAGGCGGACAATGGAAGTTGAAAGGTAAAGGTTGTGAGTATCTTCTCTCTTTGTTATTTTAAATCTCTTTTTCCTTCATATTCCATTGTTGTTTGGGTTTATATTATTAAATTGATTATCCCATTTTTACCCTTGCATTTTTGGCACCCATCGTGGGGCCCTCGCCCCTTTATGTAATCAAAACCTGAGTTTTCTTGTAGACATGTTCCGTACAAGTGTCGTATAGGCTTCTAACAGGCTAATCCAATGCATCCGAGTCATGTTCCAGTGCCTGCATCATCCCAGCGCATATACCTCACCAGACGGTGCTTACACTCTATTTCACGGTGCATTTATTCATTTAATGCATTTATATCATATTCCTGCGCTTTTGACACCTATGTTAGCGCATTTGTAGAATGGTGCATGCAAACTCTATTTCTGTGCATTCAAGCTGCATAGCGGCACTTCTATTTTGCACTGTAGTTTTAGGGTTTCATCTGATTTTTATGTTTGAGCTAACGTTTATCTTGCAGGATTAATGGCTGGATTAAATCATTTATTACATTGATTAGTTCATTTAGATTAATTAGGGGAAAAAGTAACAAAAAAATGCATGCATGCAAATTTCACGTAGTCCATAATTAGAAAGAAAGTAATTGAACCATTGCTATATTTGCATATTGTTATCTTCTTTAGTTAGATCATTGCTATCTTACAAACAGGAATGAACATTGCTATTTTTTAACCACTTCAAAGTTAACAAACATGTTAGTGTCCAAAGTAGATAGCCCATTTAGTTTTTTTACTTTTAACTAGGTTGGATTAATCAGTGTTCTCTGTGTTTATCGAATGACAATAGGCTTATGCTTTGCCCTTAACTGGGTGACCAGAATGCTAGACTTGTCATTCCATTTGTTTAACCTTTAGAGGGGCCTGCCCTTGGATGCACATTTGTCCAAGTGGGAACGACCTTGAGTGGAAACAGGCTAAAGCCAAGCCCTACCAATCCACTTTAAATAAATGTGCTTGAAGTGAAAGCTTCCTGCAACGAGTGCTGTTGTGTTACACTGATGGCCAACCTCCCCCAAAACCCTCTAAGGCGTAACCCTTTGAGGCGGGGAGACTCCATAACGGAGAGTAGTGTCGCCGCACGTATAACCACTCGAACGGTTGCCTTGACTACAAACCAATTGTGTAGTATACCAAAAACCCCTATTTGTCGACACAAAGGGCAGAGCCCTTGAAGTGGCCTCGATTCATGTGATTCTTAGTAGAGGTAGCAGGGACAATCCTATGGTTCGGTGGGGGTACGAGCCTAAGGAAACCTGGATCTGGTATGCGTGAGAAGTGAGTGTCGTGGAGGGGAGCCGGTGCTACTAGATCCTGGAGCTACATGCTTTGAATATGCACAGCTAGAGGATTCAACAAATACTGTCCTATCCAACCTAGGGTGTAATTGTTTTCTTGTCAAAAAAGTCCAAAATACAAAAAAATAACAAAAGATAAAAATCATGAAAACTTCTATGCATTTGCTGTGTCTTTATCTGCCATAATTGAAAATCAAAAGCAAAAAAAGACCAAGTTTTCAACCAAAAACAAAAAATTTTGAAAAATGTGCCCAAAAAACTCTACAAAAACAAACTTTGCCAGATCTACACACATGCTTTGACCTACTGCACTTTTATCCTCTGTTTCCACACATTTGTAGTTGCGCATCTATCACAGTAAGCTTTTCCGATCTTGTGTCAATTTCTGTAGAGATGGCAAACCAATTAGAATATATTGGTCAAATACTCCAGTATCTGCAATTGCAAATAAACTTAGGTCCCTCGCCCCAAGATTGTGTAGCAATTTCTCAACAAATCCAAGTCTAACAAAAAGAAATGGCAATCTTGCAAGCTAAATGTACCAGTACCAGCTACGCCTCACCCCAAAATCATATATCCTTTTCCCATACTCGTGACAAGGCAAGCACCACGCCAAGTTGGAACTCGTATACCACTCCGTCTACTAGTCCTCCTTCACCATCTTCTAAAACACATATTCCAAAGCATACCGGTTCTACACCAACACCACCATCGAGTTCCCCAAGCTCTAAACTGACAACCAAGGAATCCTCAGATGATTTTTGGAAAAGAGTTTTTCCAAATTTATACAACCAGAGAAAAGCTAAGGAGAAAGCTAAATCCCCTCATTCACCTACCCATACACCTACCAATGATGTGATCCAAGGGCTACTACCAGAGAGTCAACCATGTCCTCAAAATCCAGTCCTTGACCTTACCAAAGATTCTTCCAATAACATGTCAAATCCTACAAACCCTTCATGTGATTCTCAATCCTTGAGCTTATCAAAGAGTCTCCTACCATGAAACCAAGTCAAGAGCTATTGTACCTTCATGTCAATAACCATCAAGAACATGTCAAGCCTATCCAAGAGCTACCCACTTTAATTCAAGCACATCAAGAGTTATGTCAAGAGCACACCTTAGAGCATGTGGAAACATTAAGCCCTAGTCTAAGTCAAGATCAAATCACTTTCATGCAACCTATCCATAACATGTATCTTTTCCATGATCAAGATAATATCCATACTAATGAACCTCTCCATGAGCCACTTGATCCTATCCATCTCCCAACAATTATACATGAGCAAGAGATCTAATTCCAACCCATGCATAACCTTTATCTTTTCCATGATCAAGATACTATCTTTGATGAAGAAGTTATCCATGAGCAACTTGATCCTATACATGAGAAGGAAATCCAACTCCAACCCATCCATAACCTTTATCTGTTCTGTGATCAAGATATTCCCTATGAAGAAGATGTCCTTGAACAACTTGATCCCATACCCATCCGTGAGCAAGAAACCTCCATTACTTCTATCCCTCTTCCATCTAATCCCATCCATGATCCAACAACTTTCGCTTCCTCTGATGAGACAGTTGCCTCCCAAGTGCACATGAATGATCAACCCAATAACTTAGATCCTAAAGAGCATAATGATAATCAAGATTCTAGTGATCCTTCACCATTCATTATTGACCAAGCTACAAATCCATCATCCTATATCCTTAGGCTTACTACCTTCATGCATGAATGTTCTTCCTTAGAACACCAACGACCATTATCCGCTATCTCGCCTTCCTCATCCAATAAGGAACTCGCTACTATTGTACCTATACATAATCCCATGGTCCACCGCATACTCCAACATATGAACTATCAAGGTAAAGGCTTAGGCGTTCATGAATAAGGTATTTTGGAACCTATCCATGTCAATATTCCTCCTCGCTCATACGGCCTTGGATACATACCCCAAGGTGAGCAATCTCAAGATGTTGGTACTTCCTCCACTCCTCCTAAGTCTACCACTTTCCATCGCAAACCCTATCATATCCCCAAAACATATGTCGCCATTCCACCTCCATTATCCTATAATCGTCAAAAGCATGTGACCATACACCTTCCACCATCCAATCTACCTCCGCTACTTCCAACTCCTAACATCCCTCCATGCAATTTACCTCCACTTCCTCCAACACCTTATCCATTCATCTATAAATCCTCTAAATATCCCAATCATGGCCAACAAATGCACATGTTGTCTAAACAACGAGCTTCCACCAACCTCACTTCCACCATCCCCAGGGGATTCAAAAGCACAAATTTGGATGTCTCTACCTATAAAGTTAAAAATTCTAAGAGTCCTCGTGACCTAGGATACAAAATCCAAGAATCAAAGAAACATCCATCTCAAAAGCTGCATATACCCAAGCCCATACCTTCACAAGTACAATCTACAAGCAAAATGGTTTGGGTACCCAAGCAAAAAGCCATCAAGTCAAATGAGGCATCCACCTCTAAAGCATCCCAACCATCCACTTTCTCCCATGCCATCCACAAGTATCAAATCCTTCCATCCCACAGGACAAACAAAAATTAGAAGTATACTAAGTCTATGTGGGTCCCTAAAGGCCTATATCATTCATCCACCAAGCAAAACTCTTCATTGCTTCCTACACCACCTTCCCATCATCAACTTCAATGTTTATCACGGTATGTGCAACCGTTGGTCATGGTTCCCTTCCATTCCACAACACTTCTGTATAACTCCATCTCCCCTCCCTTCCACTACTATCCTACATATCTTCCTCATCCTATGGTCCATGCTTTTGCCTAAACCTTCCTTCCATCCTTGCATAAGTCCTTATGTATTCTGGATCGTCATCCACTATCGCACCTTCCATTATCCACTATCTACCATTCTCCATCTCACTTTCATGCAATCCCCTACCAACATCTATGAGCACACTAGACATGGTCCGTGTGACAGCATCCATCTAGCGGGACTATCACCTTTCAAGGAACTAGATACTTGAGTTTCTCCGTATCCATATCCACCTTCTCCTATCTAAATATTCAACCAAAAAAAAGTAAAGAAAAATTCTTTCGTCCAATGGTGAAAACTTGGCCAACAGGAGCCTTGGATAAGTACCATGATGAAAATCTGGCAAACAAGCATCATGTGTAAGTTTATCTCCTACGTCACCTACACTTGGGGGCACCTTGTCTCATCAGCATATCACTTTTCTCCTACCAGTTTCCTTTCATACCATTACCTATCCTATCCTTCTATCCATTGCATACCTATCCTGTCAAGTCTATCCATCCTGATCTTCTCTTCCTCTATTTTTTATCTTGATAAAGATTGGGGGCACAATGTTGACAAATGTTTTTGAATGGCTCTTGACATACCTTATCCCTCCAAACCATGCAAATCCTTCATTATACTCTCATCCTCATCCTTCGTCTTAAGCATTGTCATGAAAAATCCTAAGTACTCTACCTACAATGGGGCATGTTATTCCTATGCGACTTAGTCCTTGGCGATCACATCCTTGATTCCTTCTACCTAAGCATCCATATCAACTACAATCCATCCATCTGCCTATCCGTGGTGTTTTCCTTGTCATCAATATCTAGCATTAAGGCTATCAAAAAATTCCTATCCAATATCGTATCCACAGTGTGAGCCTAGCATGGCCTCTGTCATCAGTGTTATCTATTCCATATCTGATCCATATCTGTTCCATATCTAATCCACATCTATTCTATATCATGTCTTATCTGATCCATATCTATTATGTATCTCATCCATGTCTATTTCATATCATGTCTCATCTGATCCATATCTTAGGTCCATCAGGGTTCATTCTTGAACTGCGTTGCCTCTGTGTCATCACGTAGGCAAGGCCATTGTCAATGCGCCCTCGAGGCTCCGCTTCCCATCCGTTCCATATCTTGTCGTTTGTCCTTCTCTCTATCAACGTCCGCACCCTTTAGCTAGACGAGCACACGCAGCAAAGCAAGCTACCCAAGGCAAAAATTCTTGATGCATAACATCAACCTTTCCAAAACAATGCAAAGCACCATACCAAAACACTCAAACCAATTCTATATCAATTATGGCAAAAAGACACATCTAATGCAAGAATGTTTTGTGAACAGGTTAACTTACAGAGTCTTGAATTTTTGTCATTATGTTTTCCTATGCTACTCAAGGATGCCAAAAGCTAGAGATGCTATGATGGGGGCATAATCATTTTCTTTGTCTGCTGCTTGTGGATTAAACTTTAGTAATGGGACGACTTTCTGTCTAACGGCATGATCAACAAAAGATCATCAAGGACTTAGGAGGTCTGAACATGAAAAGGGGCAATCCTTGTCTGTTGAAACGTAAGAAGTACTCAGGTCATCTAGATTCAAGTTTGACTAGATGCTTGTAGCAACTTGCTATATCAAAATTGGTGTAGGAGCTCCCAATTCTAGTCATTTTTTGATATGTCATGTTTTGTTGTCATGTTATACTATTCTTCCTAAGGCTTTGAAAGCCATTTTCATGGGTTGTAATAAGGACTTGGTCCATTTGGTCGACTTGTCCAATCTAGACCTTGATATGGTCAATTTGAATGTAATAACACTTAAGAAACATGTGGTTTCTTGTGGAGGAAGTCATATCCAACGGTTAACTGCCTTGGATAGCAGTTGTACAGTTGGAGGAGGAGGAGACACGTCCTTCAAGCCTTCTATAGGCAGAAAACTGTAATCACATGCCAAGAATAATGAGAATTGGAAGTTTTGGAGTGTAAAACCTGTCATTTTCTGCGTTTTCCTGGAAACAGTCGCTCAGTACGGCTCTGTACGGATAGTAAGGAGTCTGAAACTTGGAAAATGTGTTAGTACTTGGACATACCTTTCATTTGAGTGTAGTTAGACCTCTTGAAACCTTTTGTGTTGTGAGAACCAATTTGTTTTGTGCAAACTAGTCTGAAAACCCTCAAAACTAGGGTTTTGTGGCAAAATGGGTGATTTCTCCTCTATCCTTTGAAAGACATCAACCATTTTCAGTAGGATGGAGGGAGATAGGGTAGATTTCATGTTTTTGTTGCTTGTTAGGTTTTCACTCCTCACTCCAAGGCACTTGGCATGATTCTAACTAGTCTACATAGTGACTAGTTAGTATGCAAATGGTGGAAATCGATGTGGTTTCAAGAAACAGTCAAGAGACCGACCAAATGGATGATGCATTTGGTGTTTGTAGATGAAAACAGACCTGTGCAGGTGGTTGTCTGATCCTGAGCAAGTGGATTTGATGCACTTCCTTTGTAAAGACCCCAAATTAGGCCTATTCCCTAAAGAGAAGAGTTCTCTATCATTGAACGCCTAGAATAGAGTATGACCCTACAACTTGGTAGATGGTTGTAAGTCCATAATGGGTATTTAAATGTGCAAGGAGTCTAGATTGTCCTTTGGAGTTTTGAAGAGTTATCCTTGGATTAGCCAATCTCAAGGGCTACAAGGAATAGGTCTCTTTAGGCACTATCATAGTGCAGTCATGCTGTAGTTTGTTGTCCACTGTCCTTGAAAGTACAAAAATGAGTTATTGGGTCAGAGACCATGTGTGGGTTATGTCCTTGACTAATTTGTGTTGGTTGTAGTGTAAGATCCTATTGGTAGGGATATTGGTAGTGGGTTGTTGGTCTAGAAGGTAAGTGTGTGTGTTGGTTGGGTTGAGTAGAGACTCCTCAAAAGAGAGTTGAGTAGTCTATGTGGGTGGACACTAGGGTGTGGTCCCAGACTAGGCTAGTCTCTTGAATAGCCTTGTATAGGCTTGTGTTACATAGGGTTTGAGAGTTCCTGTGAAAGAAACCTTGAAGTCTAGGTTCATTGTGTGAATAAAACCAAACAATCCCAATATCTCTGCATCAAAAATCCATGTAAGGAATGCACAGATCATCTCGGTCTAATTATACCTAGATGCTTGTATTCCCTTACAACATTTCAAAAAGTGAAAAATACCAAAAAAGTGCCCAATGATGAAAGCAAAGCACTTGCACTTTCAAGATGACAATCCACATCCATAACGTATCCAATTGCGTCTCATATCTGTATCCATATCCAATTGCATTTCTCCGTATCCCATCCAATAAAGATCCAAAATGCAGTGAATCAATGTTTACAAAAGCTTGTAATTTCTTCTATCAAGTCATTCTTCTATCGATCAAATTTCTATTTGTCTTCATATTTCTCATCAACAGTTCTAGTTATCAATCTGAACAGTGATCAAAATGCAAGTTTATCCTTAATCCATACCAATCGAGTCAAGCCAATCTTGTCGAATTATCCAATCGCAATCAACGGTCTTGATCCTAATCTTGTCGTAAACCATATCAATCAGTCATAGCTATCCTTCGTGTTGCTCTAGGGATATATCTTTCCCCGCCATGACAACATTGTCGTATATTGTTATCATATCAAATGTCTTAGATAGGATGTTGCATTGTCAAAACCAGACCCGGAGTCTTATACGACATGTTTCATTCCTGAAACCGGACATCAATCGATCTATATCCTTGGTTTACCGCTCGACAGGGGCAATACCTTGTTTGTTCTTGTATCATTTGTGCATACTTGCTTCTTGCTTGTGTGTGTTGTCTTTTTATCTTGCATCCCATATCATTCACCTCTTTCTTCTGCATCTAACCATTTCTTCTCCTATCAACCTATCTCATCGTGAGATTGTCCGTCTCATGCCTTATACCTTCTCCCTGTCTAATCTCCCGAGGGGGCATCCTATCATTAAACTTGTACCAGGGGCAAACTGGGGCATGTATCATTGTCAAAAATTCTTATTCTTTGAAACAACGTGATAAAACACATTGCATCAAAGAGGGGCAAAATGTATACACTTAAAAATGACATGACTCTACATAAATAAATATTTCAAATATTTATTTCATCTTAATATTCCTCTATCAATAAATAAATAAATTTATTTATTTATTTGATTCATTTCCTCCCATTTAATTAAATAAATTACATTTATTTAATTAAATAAATTACATTTATTTAATTAATTCCATCTACATCAACTTTATTCTTCTAAATAATTAAATAATTTTAATTATTTAATTAAAACATCCATTCTTCTAAGTAATTAAATAATTTTAATTATTTAATTAAATCTTTCATTCTTCCTAATTTAAATAAAATACAAATTTATTTAAATTAAAATCCCCAAAAATAAAATATAATTAAATATTTTATTTATTCTTCCAAAATCATGTGCAAGTAAATTAAATAAATTTATTTATTTAATTTGCTTTCTTGTCTTCCAAATCTTCTAAAAATAAATTAAATAAATTTATTTATTTAATTATGTTTTCTTATCTTCTGAAAAATCTTTCTTATGTTCTAAAAATAAATTCTTTTTGTCATGCAAAAGCGAAAACAGTTTTAAAGCAACTTTAAAGCAAATCTGCTCTTAAATTAGAAAAAATATTCTAATTTAAAGAAAATGAAAACTCATCCTCATCAAGAAAGCTTTAAACTCAACAAAACTTATTTTCTAAACGACACGTATCCTTCTTCTATTGGTTACATGTTCTTCAACCATCCTCCTCTGTTGATCTTCTCATTTTTTCTCAACCATTGATCTTCTCTCACCCAACTCTATAAATACCCTTCTATTCTTCTATCATTTCATAATCCATCGCTTGAGTAAACTTATGCTGCAAAATCACTAGTGCGCCTTTAGCACAAATACTACCATTACTTCACATATCACTTATCATCCATTTCAAAGTGTGTTGAAGTTCATCTTCAACACAATCAAGTATCAGAGCCAACTTCTCCTTGTCATCTTGAGGAATCCAAGCGAGGAAGCAAGCTTCCTGAGGGCTAATATTCATCTCCATCAAGATCAAGAAAGAAAAGGCGAACAATGGAACTTGAAAGGTAAAGGTTGTGAGTATCTTCTCTCTTTGTTATTTTAAATCTTCTTTTCCTTCATATTCCATTGATGTTTGGGTTTATATTATTAAATTGATTATCCCATTTTTACCCTTATAGTTACAAGGATAGTTCAATTTGGCCACCATGTCCCCACTACAAAAATTGAAGTTGGGAACAATTTTCCAAGCCACATCACAAGAGGAGATCCTAAAATCTCACATGGAAGACAATGAGCTTATTGGTGAAGCTATGATAATTTTTGAGAAGATTATGCCTGATGTAAATAAAGACACCTCTTTGACTCCTCTAATGCAGATGAAGAAACTCATGGAGTCTATCAACTCTCATTTTGAGTCCTATGAACAAGTAGTAGAAAGGAAGGTAAGGGTTGAGTTTGACAGCAAGAGGTTAATAGAACTTAATGACAAGTACTCTAAAGATAAAATCATGCTAGATAAGAGTATTCAAGATGTAGAGAGAACAATAAAAGATGCTAGTGACTTGTATCAATTTTGTCTAACTTGGCATGCAACAATTGAGGATTTGAAAGATAAGATAGATGGTTGGGAAGCATAGTTGATCAAGATTTCCCATACTTATGATCCTTTAAAGGATAATAATGGAAATCAGAGGGCAGAAGTTGAAACCATACACTATAATCAATAAATTGTAGAGTCAGAAAGAAGCTGTCAAAAATAGAATGAGTCAGCTTAGAGAAATTGTTAGCTTTAAGATATCAGCTATAACAACACTCATAGTAGAAGCAGATAAAATAAGACAAATCACTGAATCCCCTGCTACCGTTGATAAAGCAGAAGAGTTGGTGTCCCAAAGTCATGGACACATTCAAGTTTTGAGAAATGCTAAGGCAAGATGGGATGGAGATGTAGTGCATCTGAAGAACATCTACAAGGACATTCTCCCCAAAACTCAGTAAGTTTTTAATTTCTTATATGGTCGATGGAGATAGTTTTGAAATTTTGGTGTACATAGAAATCAATTACATAAGGGAATCAAATGAATTGATTTCTATGTACATCAACCCTTCTCCTAATCATGCAAAAGGTGTACAAACCCTAGGAAGAGCAAGATAGTCTCAAGATCTTGATTCCTAATCTCCATCCATTGTCTCCATGATAGCAAATTCAAATCACTTTTCAAAAGTTTCAACAAGTCACTAATCTTCAATGGCAATTTCAACAGATTTTTGGCATCAATCTTGCATAAAGATTCTGTGTGATGAAATGATTTTCAAATGTCTTTTTATATCTAACCTTAGGAAATTCAAATTTTGAAATAACATCTCGATATCGTGTGAAAACAAAAATTTGAAAACGGAATCCTGAGATGCACTGTGGGAGCCGACACCCTGCCAAGATTCAAAATCCCAAAAAATGGGTCAGGATTAGGGCGTGGGCGCCCAAGTCCAATCCCCCATTTTCTGACCAGATCTGCTTCTAGGGGGTTCTAGGGACCCATAATCCAAATTCCCTTTCCAGGTTCCATCAATAGTTATCTCAGAAAAGGAACATATTGCAATTAGATACAAGCCAATCAAGGTTTCAAGAAAGGCCAAAAACAAAGAGGTTAAGAGGTCAACCAATGGCAAAGAGCTAAACTAAGGGAAATTATACCATTCTATACAGGAGGATAATTTTTGACGTAACATTTAGCCCCCACTTTAGTGGCCATATGACACTACGTGCATATGCAACTAAAGGAATGTAAGTGCATCAATCATGAAAAGGATACCCAAAAGGATACTATAGAGGAAGTCACAGTGTTGTTGCTAAAAAGGAAGGAGTCCCCAAGTCTATAATCCTGCAAGACCATAAAGTTAGGAACTGCAACCTACAAAGGAACACTTGTAAGAAAATCAAAATCAAGTCAACCTGCAACCACCACCAATGAATCCGTACAAAAACACTAAGGGGTTGAGTGATGAGACAAGATGAGGGAGGAAATCGACGGAGATATATACCCCCCTCCTAATTTTTTCTTGCTTAGTTTGAAAAGGAGAAACAAGGAGATATCCACACATGTTGATTTCAATGGAAACTTGATGATAAATGTGTTGTGAGGGTTGTTTGAAGAAACAATGCCCAAGCACAATACATTGGGTGAGATAGAGAGCAGAACCAGGATTTTAACGCAACAAACGAAGCATAAATTTGAGTTCGACAGCTCAAGATAGAGGCTCAAGAGTGAAATAATGCAATATTGCACCTAGTTAGGGATAGGAATTCTAATCCACTTACTTTATGTAAAGGGAGTTTTCACTTATCACTTACTCTTTCTTGTTTCTTGTCATTGTAAAAAGTAGAGGAGAGAGAGAGAGAAGGAGAAGAGGAGGACAGCCATGTTGAGCCAACGCCCGTATCAGCCCCCATGATTGGAGATGCTCTGAGCCTAAGTGGCAGAGAGGCATTTCAAGGCCGAGGTAGGGTCCTAATCTTATGCTTCTATCATCTTTCTATTTTCTTTCAATTGTTTTTATCATTTACCATGTCGAGGGGGTCGTAACAGATAGAGGTCCCTAGTAGGGGAGCCCGAGTCCTAGGGCACCAGAGTCTCACTAGGGTGCCCTAGTCCCTCAGGGGCATCAGTGTCCCTCTAGGGCATCTAGGTCCACAGAGGAAACGGGCCCTAGGCACAGGCATGCGTTACTTTTTTAGACAGTAGTTTTTGGTTTGGTGATGAAAAACTAATACTACTGCTTGTTTTTTCGACCTGCAAGATGTCCTAGAGACATGAGAGCACACAAGTGGTCACCCGATGGCACTACTTCGAGAGCGTGCTAGTACCATGTCTAACGCAAAGAGGGAGCACTTGTAGGTAGTGGGCTTATGGTGGGTGTTTGATATGTCCATAATCAGATTTTATTGTAGCATGTTGATGGCTTTCATGGAGAGGTGGAATGCAGATACATCCACATTGCACTTACCTACAAGCGAGATGACTATCACACTAGAGGATGTGTACAGGATCTTGCGACTACCTATTCGAGGAGAGACAGTGAGGGTCGTGGAACATCGCACAGCAGAGTATACTCACGAGAGTCAGTTGTACTTTCTAGGTCATATAGTCTCACAGGTAGAGCGAGTACATATTCAGCTCTAGCTTCTAGAGCAAGGATGCGGTGACATCCCATTGGTTCGGAGGATCATGATAGTCACTGTCGCACTAGTCATTGCACTAGATGGACTAGGCATTCACCTTCGCAGGGATCTCGTTCACACCATTAGAGCGATGGAGGAGCACCAGACTGTATACGCGTGGGGGCACAGTATGCTTGCGCACCTCTACCGCGACCTAGGATAATATGTCCATTACGAGATGCATAGTCTGATGATCTGCACTTTATTACATGTTTAAGCTTTTGAGCATATCAGATGCACACGACTGATAGGGTTTTCTATAGAGTCAGTGTTCACCCATCCATGCGCTCATGCCTACCCACTAGTCAAATGTTAGAGACACAGTGATCTATTGTACTAGAGAGTTGTCTTTGATAGATTGCAGCCCAACGATATTATCTGGAGACCATATCACGGATATATCTTATGGCTTGGCTAGTGGAGACAGTTACCGAGGATGTAGAAGGATCGGGTAATGGTCAATCACCTTGATCAAATCATGGTTTGGTTTTACTTTGACATGGTGGCATGACAGTTTAGACAGGTACAAGATGTTCCTATAGTGTGTCTGAGCTGTGTGCGCACCATGCGCAATGCAGTTAGGGTGAACAACGCCCGACGACCGATAGTAGCAGATTTACCTCTTAGTGATGATGATGGTCCTTAGGATGCAATGCCGATATCAGATGTAGACAATGTCAGTTGTACTCGAGCATATTAGACCTGGTGGCATATAGCACGACTTGCTCCTATTTTTTCTCCCAGTCACCCTGTAGGCAATGCTTGACCTTGGGCCAATCACGCTAGTGACATAGGGGTAGAGGATGATGTGAGTGACTTCGCAGGATACTATGATCTCAAGGAGGATGTGGAGGATGATGGTGAAGAGGAGGAGGTTCCATCACAGTACATCTTTAGGGTGAGACCATGACAGGACCAACAAGAGGTGGACACTGACAAGGAGACTGAGTCGAGACCACGATCTAGAACTCATGGTCCAATCCCTGCAGGTGTTGAGAGACTGAGTCAGAGAGAGAGGGGGAGAGTACTAGGCCTATGCCCCTAGCTATAGATCAAACTGCAAATCTCGTGACACCTTCAGTGATCCAAGATCCATCCTAGCGAGATGGAGATCTAGGTTAGCCTTATTTCATTAGTTTGATGTTCTTATGTTTATGGTTTATGATGGTTATGTGGGAATCTAATATCTATCTAATTTTTTGTTTTGCAATTGGGACTGATGCTTGGTGAGACTTTGTGAGTCGCATCATAGCAGACATAGTACCTACAGATGTAGCTGAGCAGCGAGTGCAGGTGGGGTATTTGCCACGACCATCCCCTAGGCGACATGTCGATATATTTATGCTTTTTTTAGGTGAAGGACGGCTATAGAGGCTATTCTAGAGAAATCCACATGGGAGAGAGAAGAGTTACTTCAAAGAGCTAAGCGCGTTGAGGCTGAGCATCAGGCATAGCGAGATCAGGCGGTAGCGATACCTACATCGGAGAGAGAGTTAGTCGTCGATGAGTTCTTACTGCTTGAGGTCCATCAGGCAAGAGCTAACAAAGATAGGGCTCAGGATGAGAGAGATCAGTACCATCAGATGTACCAGGAGGCACATGAGGAGGTGATAGGGCTAAGAGGTGAGATTAGGGGGTTACGATTGTAGAGTGTCTCTAGGAGTCATCCATGATCCGTAGCCACACATGGTCAGGCCTTTGTCACACGCACACCACGAGGGCTTGAGGGTACAAGTGAATGAGGTTTAGCTATATGATGTGTATATATTATGTACTATAACATCCCATTTGTTGTGAGAGATAGTCTGTTGATAACTGAGACGGGGGGTGAATCAGTTATCCTAATTATTTCTACTTTTTGAACTTTCTTATTAATCAATGCAGCATTAATTCAAACAAGCAAACATAACCATGAAATGGAAATACACATGACACAATATTTTTGACGTGGAAACCCTGTTAAGGGAGAAAACCACGGGGTGATTAACCCAAAGATTATTCTCTGTTAGAAGAATAAGGAAAAACAAAATGGCACTTGCCAATTAGGGCTCACTGCACGAGCACACTGCTCACAAAGAGGCACACTGCCTACAAGAGACACACTGTCTACAAAAAGAGTGTTATACAATACTTGAACTGATTGGGAGCATCTACATATGCTGGAGTTCAGTTCCGGTTAGGCTCAGTACACTGATCTACTGCACTTCATCTTTCCTCTTTTCTTATGCTGCTTTCTTTCACATACCGGACCTTCTTTATTGCTTCTGCTCTTGTTCTTCTACTTTTATTTGCATATCACAACAACAACAACAACAACGCATCTCACAACTAAATCCATCTTGTATATATATCTGCACAAGTAATTTCATCATCTTTCAAGTCGGCACCCGGAATAGTCAATCTTTTCACAAACTCTGATCTGTCGGCTGAATCCTTGCACACCAAGTAATGCGGATCAAGCATATACTTGTAGAAGTCATTAATTATGTCGGCCAAATATAACTTATGCCTTAAAAACCTTTTCCATCATCAGTAACACATCCAGAAAATAGTTTGATGTTCTGTCAGTCAGTGCTTCCTCTGTTCACACTGTCACTCAAGAACCCAGTACTCAAGTATTCATATCTTCTTCCTCATCTGTCACCGGAGGCTAAATCCTTGGAATCTATCACTCAAGGTAGTCCTCTTGACTTCCCCAAATCCGCACTTCACCAAGATACTTCTTCTGAGAGATCTGGACCTGTCTGTCGGACCTTGCCACATGCTTTGTTCTTGTTTACCGGACCACAACATTCTTCACTCTGACTTCCGGTAGAGACACACTATGTCCTACGGATGTGTGGGATGAACTTTGTTGCCATCAATGACAACAATCATGAATCCATATAGTGTCTTTTGCCAACAATCTCCCCCTTTGGCATTGATGGCAACACTTAGTGAAAAATGACTAAGTATTTACACTATGCTCCCCCTTGGCTGATGCTCTGTTTTTATATACATTTTCCGGAGCTCCCCCTTAGTTGGATTCCTCATTTTTCACTGCTCCTCACTCCCCCTTAGACATCAATGGCAAAGGGTAGGGTCCGCATACCAAAATTTTCAAAAAAAAATTACTATACTTAGCCGCATAAGTATATACATATGGAATACTTACATATACTGTAGTATGTCTGCAAAAGTTGTTTTCAGTTGAATGAATTTAGTAGCCCAACTTTGCTTCATTCTGTCCAAAATTGATATATGACCGCTCAATAGAAAAGCAAATGCATCTGCCCTTTTTAGATCAGTTGGATCATTTGTCTGAGCTATGATTTGAGCTTCTTTTATGGCCTCATGCATGGCCTCTAACTTAGGGACAATTATCCCTCTGAGCTCACTTAACCTGCTTATTTTGTTTTTCTTCTCTTTTTCAAGCTTCTTAATCTCATTCAAAACTGCAATCATTTGACATTCTTGATTTATGATTGATGTAGAAAGTGGATCAAAAATTTGAGAAAGTTTTAACAGTTTATCCTCCTGTTCTTTCATTTTCTTCTCAATCTCCACTGTTGCTTTGGACCAGGAAATACAAAATTTGTATAGTTCACCGCCATCTTTAAGAGCATTTTCTAAGCTCTTTATCCCAATATTCATATTTCTCCTATCATTAATGATCAACCCTTGTACCTCTAAGAATCTCTTATCCAAAAACTCCTTTCGAACCTTTTCTTCAGTTGACTTCTCTAGAGAATCAAAATGTGTATTAACACTGCTAACTAGAGTTTTGAGATTACTGGATGAGGAGGTTGTGGGATCCTTCTAAAACGATGGCATGATCTTTTCTAGCCTTTGTCGGATGCCTGAACTTCCAGTTTTGATGTTTTTGAGCTTTTGGCTGTGACAGGTGCAGATCTCTTTGATGATCTGGTCCGGGTTGAGGTTTCTACCAGAGCACTTTCCTTGCTTCCCTTTTCTGCCTCTTTCTTCTCTTCCTCAGCCTTTTGTCTCTTTTCCCTGTTGGCATCAAGTGCCTTCTTTGAGATGCCAAAGCTTTTTGCAACTTCCTCAACTTCTTTTCTTACCTTCCTTTTGATTTCTGGCTGCCTTAGCTCAGTGTGAATTTTCACACTTAGTTCTTCAAAGGTTCCAAATCTTTCTGCTTTTGGGTCCTTTGGTTGACTGAGCATGTGTTGAACATGCAGCTCTACAATTTGTTCATCAACTTCATACCCCATAGGCATGATCCACACAGTTCTTGGTTCTACTGCCTCCATTAGGCACTGATATGTCTCTACCATAAAGCATACTGTGTCTTTGTATTTCTCAACAAGAGACTGGGGAATTCTTTCTCTTGCTTGCATTATTCTCTGAAAGTTCTTGAAATATCCCCACAGGGCTGTATTTCTTGCTTTAGCATCCCCAAGCCCATGCAAATAGTCTCTGATCTGAACTGCTACCGGTTTGTCATTCTGCCATACCCATCCATTTGATCCTGGCAGCTCATTCATGAAGTAGAAAAATAGACATAATATTAGTGCACCATATTTGAAAGAGTTCTTCTTGTCCTTTTTGATCTTTTGTATGTTTTCCATTAATTGGCTCAAAAGAAGTTCACAGAGATCATATTCTGCATTCTTTCTCAGCATCTCATAGGCAGTATATACTGCAGTTCCGGATACTGAATTCTCCCTACTGGAGTGATATATCTTGTATCCTATTATTATAGATGCAAACTTGATATCCGGGTCAGTAATATCTTCAATGGTCATTGCCCTCTTATCAAATTTTGATCCGGTGGCCTCAGTTACAATGTTGTTTTTGACAGATTTGAGGATAGGTATCCATCCGGAAGAGTATAGACCAATTACTGCCCTAATTGCCTCCTTTGTGATCTTGCAAGGTCTGTTCGACCATAGGAAGTTATCATGCACCCTACTCAATACATACCGGACCTATTCATCTTCTTCAAAGCAGGGGAAATGAATGAATTGATCAAAATGTTTCTCTTAGATACCCTTATATTCTGGTTTAAGCTCAAAGGCATCGTCTATCAATTGTTTGTGATAGAATTCCCTTAGTTTGAATTCCCCAAACTCTTCAATATTTGCATGTATATAAACCCTAATGTCTTATGTGTGCAAAACGCCATGCGGAACACTAGAGAATGCTCCTAAGGGATCTACCTCCAATGATTTGTAAGGATGTTTTTTTAAATTCAGGGTGGGGCCTATCAGAAATCTTTACTATATTCAGAGTATCCATTTTTCAAAAGATTTGCAGTGAGATATTGAAAATGGAAAATACCTTTTGCACCTTTCGGTTTCACGGAGTTGGTCGGATTGATTTCTGGATGTAATGACTTCTGCAAATGATCTTCGATGAACTTGAGAAATTTTGTTGCAGAGCTCTACTTTTCATTTCTTCTTGAATGCAGAATGAACAAGTGATTAATGAGAAAACCCTTATATTGCTTCGCAAACCCTAATGTCAGGTTGCAATAAATGCTCGACCTAAATTATTCTAGTTTGCCTTATTCAGATGACTTGAAGAACCGGATCGATCCTGATCTTTAAACATCTTGCGGATCTTCCAAATCTTAACCACAGTTTGTTTGGATGCTTCCCTTATGAATCCTTGAATCCACAGCTCTTCTTGTGCCAGTTCCGGCACCAATTGACTGGCTGGGGGAACAAGGTTTTCTTTGTGTCTCCCCCTAAGCCAGAGCTCACCTTTTAATTTCCGGAAGGAATATTAGCACCAAAGTCTGGTGCGGATCCAACCTCTACATTCTCTGTACTTTTCTTCACCCAAATCTTGTTCATCTCACTTTTAATTTCATCCACATTCACCTTTTGTTTACCCTTATCTTGATTCTGATTATGATATACCAGACCTCTTTTGTCCTGATTCTTGCTTCTACAGAATTTTGCAATATGATTGGATCTATTGCAAATTTGGCAAACAACATTTCTCTGCATATTTGATTGATATCCTCTTGATCTGCATTGATTAGCCATATGACCTATTCTATTGCATGCAAAGCATCTACCATTGAATGATTTGTTCATTTGCATATTTCTGCATTCATGAGATTTGTGACCATACCTTTTGCAGTTAAAACATTGTCCGAAGAAGGATGAATTAGTCTGATTCATTCTCTTTCTGCACTGATTAGCTTTGTGACCAAAGTGATTGCAGCTGTGACAGTATCCATTGAAGGATGGATATCTTTGAGCATTAGGCTGTCTTACCGGAGGTCTTCTAGGCATGTTCCTTGGATTTTCTGATCCAAAATTCTTCTGACCTGATCCGGAGCTTTCTCCTTTTTCATATCCCAAACCACACTTGTCATCTACCCTCTTTTGACTTCCAAGAAGAACTTCAAGTTGAGCAGAACTTATCTTGAATTTCTCTTTATATTCATTTGCTGTTTGAAGATTCCTTTTGGGAGAGACAATTTGATCCTCAAGTTTTTCTTCATTATCTTTAGCATCTTCAAAATCAGATTCAAGATGTCTGATAATTCTATCCATCTAGTGCCAATCTTCCGATTTCTCCTTGAGAGATTGTCTTACATTATCTTCAGTCTTTCTTTTCTCTTCAATTTCTTAGGTAAACTTCATAACTCCTAATTCCATTTCATGTCTTACCATAATGATTTCTTTTGATAGCTTTTCACATAACTTGGTTTTCTCATTCAACTCTTTATTTGCATCATTTGCTTCACCTTGTCTTGCCAATTGTTGAAGCAGCTCTTTTCTCTTCTTCATAAAGAGACTTAATTTGTCTTTTAGTTCTCTCCTGAAATCATTAGCCTATTTGAGTCTTTCCTTTAATTCATTGACTTCAGAGTTTAACTGTTTAAGATCTTCAAGGGTAGTCTTGAGTTGCTCCTTTAAACCATATGCATCCATTTGGATTCCCAGATCTTCCTCGAGTTGTTAGACTTTGTTCGGAGGAACTTAGCTCTGATACCAGTTGTTGATAACTGAGAGGGGGGTGAATCAGTTATCCTAATTATTTCTGCTTTCTAAACTTTCTTATTAATCAATGCAGCATTAATTCAAACAAGCAAACATAACCATGAAATGGAAATACACATGACACAATGTTTTTGACGTGGAAACCCTGTTAAGGGAGAAAATCATGGGGTCCGGTGATTAACCCAAAGATTATTCTTTGTTAGAAGAATAAGGAAAAACAAAATGGCACTTGCCAATTAGGGCTCATTGCCCAAGCACACTACTCACAGAGAGGCACACTGCCTATAAGAGACACACTGTCTACAAAAAGAGTGTTATACAATACTTGAACTGATTGGGAGCATCTACATATGCTGGAGTTCAATTCCGGTTAGTCTCAGTACACTGATCTGCTGCACTTCATCTTTCCTCTTTTTTTATGCTGCTTTCTTTCACATACCGGACCTTCTTTACTGCTTCTGCTCTTGTTCTTCTACTTTTATTCGCACATCACAACAACAACAATGCATCTCACAACTAAATCCATCTTGTATATATATCTGCACAAGTAATTTCATCATCTTTCAAGTCGGCACCCGGAATAGTCAATCTTTTCACAAACTTTGATCTGTCGGCTGAATCCTTGCACACCAAGTAATGTGGATCAAGCATATACTTGTAGAAGTCATTAATCATGTTGGCCAAACATAACTTATGCCTTAAGAACCTTTTCCATCATCAGTAACACATCCGGAAAATAGTCTGATGTTCTGTCAGTCAGTTCTTCCTCTGTTCACACTGTCACTCAGGAACCCGGTACTCAAGTATTCATATCTTCTTCCTCATCTATCACCGGAGGCTAAATCCTTGGAATCTATCACTCAAGATAGTCCTCTTGACTTCCCCAAATCCACACTTCACCAAGATACTTCTTCTGAGAGATCCAGACCTGTCTGTCGGACCTTGCCACGTGCTCTGTTCTTGTTTACCGGACCACAACATTCTTCACTCTGACTTTCGGTAGAGACACACAATGTCCTGCGGATGTGTGGGATGAACTTTGTTGCCATCAATGACAACAATCATGAATCCATATAGTGTCTTTTGCCAACATAGTCGACTCGGATGTATGTTTGAAATTGATGATGATATATATGATGTTTACTTTTTTATCTATTCACAATGGTTTAATATATCACATGTGATTTTTGTAAAATGCAACCAGTGATGACTGTTGAAGGCTAATATGAAAATGTAATTAATGCTAATGTGACATACTAACAATTCTTTACAGAACATATAGTAACTAACACAATGATTAAAATTTCACATATAACCCAAATTTCTATGCTATGTTCAGTTAATACAAGAGTGATCTAAGAAAAGAGTATATAAGCAAGTTACAACAATGATTAACCAAGCAAAGATGTAATGTAAAATGAATTAAGACAAAATAATAATACCCTGTTGAAATTGAAGCTAATCTATCTGATAATTTTGCTTTATAGAGTAACATTTAACATCAAATCTTAAGCATAAAATTTCCTGAGGTGTGCTGCATTAATAGGTTCCTTAAGCTGTGTACCTTGTTTATCAGCTAGTTGATACGCTTCTGATCCAAATGCCTCAGTTACTATGTATGGTCCGAGCCAATTAGGGCTGAACTTACCTTTTTCTCTAGGAGGTGCATTTACATTGTGTTTATTTTCATAAAGTACCAAATTCCCAACATCGAATGAACATTGTATAACATGTTCATTGTATGATCGTTGTATGCTTTTCTGATGAGCCTTGAGGTGCTCAAGAGCATTTATTCATCTTTCATCAAGCATCTCAAGTTCTTGCAGTCTTTTCTCACATTCTGTATTGTCATCAATAATGTCTCTTAAGGAAATTCTCAATGAAGGAATTTCTAACTCCAAGGCATTATTGCATCTACGCCATAGACAAGGTTGTATGGTGTATTGCCAGTAGCTGTACAAATGCTTGTTCTATAGGCCCATAATGCATAGGATAACTAACTGTGCCAATCCTTTTGGTGTTTGTTAACAGTCTTTCATAGAATCTATCCAATAATTTTGTTTGAAGCTTCTGCTTGGCCATTTGATTGAGGATAATAAGGCGTAGAGAAGCGATGTTGAATATGATATTTTTCAATAAATTTCTTCACATCCTTGTTCTTAAATGGTGTACCATTGTTAGAAATGAGGGAGGAAGGTATTCTAAATTGAGAAATAATGTTATCTTGTATAAACCGACAAATTACTTCAGCAGTCATGGATCGTAAGGGGACAACTTCGACCCACTTTGTAAAGTCATCAATCGCTGTAATAATAAATGTATGCCCTTGAGAGGAGGGTGGAGAGATTTTGCCAATTAGGTCCAAGCCCTTAATAGAGAATGGCAAAGGTGAAACTTGGGCATGAAGTTCTTAAGCAGGAGCTTGAATTAGGTGATTATGTTATTGACATTGCAGGCATTTCTTGACATAAGCAAAAGAATATTGTTCCATGTGTTGCCAATAATAACCCATTCGTAACAGTTTTTGTACCAAGGATTTTCCCCTAAAATACCCTCCACAGGCACTGGAATGAGCTTCTTCTAAAGCTATTAGGATTTCTGGATTACTTAAACATTGGAGTAAAACTCCATTGTAGCTTTGACTATATAACACATTCGATGGGATAATGTATCGTGCCGCTATCTTGTGTAAACAGATTCGGGCATTCTTAGATGTTGAATTAGGAATGGTTTCATCACACAAATAATTGAAGAAATGGGAGAACCACTCATCAATATATGTATTACCACATAGTTCCAAATTTGCAACTATAGGGTCTTCAATTGTCAGTGTTCTAAGATTATGGATAATGATAGTAAATTTCTCAGGAAAATCATTAGGGAATATAAGGGAAGTTGTGCTTGCCATTGCATCCACATGTCGATTGTCTTTCCTAGGAATAGTATTGATTGAAAATGATGTGAATTGTCTTACTAAGGATAAAGCAAACTCATGATACTAAGATAGTTTGTCGTGTGTTTGTCGTGCTTAGTTTGATATGATCCAGTTATTTGTCATACAATTAACTGTGAATCACCATATATTGTAATATTCTCGATATTAAAAGCCAAGGCGACATGAAGTCCTACAATAAGAGCTTCGTATTCAGCAATGTTGTTTGTGCATGAGAAATCTAGGCGGTGAGACGTAGGAATCGACTTACTTGCAAGGGGTATTAATATAACACCAGCACTAGAGCCGGTTTGACATCTTGATCCATCAAAATACAATTCTCATTTATCGTCCTTAGTAATCGCTAATATTTGGTCATTGAGAAATATGTCCTGATGTTGTGTAGTAAAAGGTGAAGGAGCTTTAGCTAACTGGTCAGCTAACATTTGCCCTTTAATTGCTTTTTGAGAAATGAACTTAAGATCGAATTCAATTAACAACATAACCCATTTAGCAAGATGACCTGACAAATCTATTTTTGTGAAAAGGTGTTTCAAAGGGTCGAATTTTACCATCACATGTATTTCAACATTTAAAAGATAATGTCTAAGCTTATGTGTTGCAAACACTAAAGCTAAGTAATGCTTCTCGATTATAGTATACTACACTTCATAATCAAGCAAAGTTTGACTGATATAATAGACAACACATTCTTTGCCTTCAACATTATGTTGTGCTAACAAGGCTACCAGGGCACTATTAGATGCTAAGATATACAATAGAAAGGGTTTATCAGGGACAACGAGCTGTAGAACAGGAGGATTAGCTAAATAAGCCTTTAAATCTTCAAAAGCTTTTTGACATTCAGAATTCCATTGGAACTTCGAATCCTTCTTCAGTAATTGCGTAAAAGGGTGAGTCCTATCTACGAGTTGTGAAACAAATCAGCGGATGGCTTGTATCTTCCCTTGCAGAATACGAAGTTGGGATATGTTCTTAGGTGTTGGCATATTAACAATTGTGTCAATCTTTTTCATATCCACTTCAATACCACGATTTGAAACGATAAACCCCAATAGTTTTCCACTGTCTACACCAAAAAACACTTACGAGGGTTTAAACACATGTTGTATTTTCTTATTTGCTCAAAAATCTGTCAAAGATTCATAGCGTGATCTTGGCGATGAATGGACTTCGCCAGGATGTCATCGACATAATCTTCTTAAATATTGTGCATGTAATCATGAAATATAAGGGTCATGGCACGTTTGTAAGTAGCTCCTGCATTCTTAAGTCCAAATGACATGACTACTTGTTAGAAAAATTAATCTTTACTTGGTACTTAGGTAAAGATTATATTTATTTCCTATTAAATACTTCTATTCATAAATACAAAGTATTTTTATTTAATGTGAGTATCCTCACACATGTGTGAGGATACCTCATGGAATATTTGATTTATTTAGCCACTTACTTAAGAGGTTGACACTTTGAACTCACTCACATGAAAGGTGGCAAATGGGAGTTGCATGCAACTCCCCCTCTCACCTCTATTTATGAGGTGCTTTCTCCTTATTTCTTATTTTATTCCTCTCTCATTCTCTCTTCTTGCTTGAGGAGCTCCTCTCCCTCTTTTTCTGTAATATTTTTCTTTTATGGCTTGATGCCATCTTTCATAATTTATGGGGGTTTTTTCTTTGCTTTTTCCCCCTTCAAAATCTCATCTCCATTATTGTTCTTTTGGTGCATGCTTCAGTTTTTCTTTTAAATAATGGTAAATTCATTTTATTTTATTTATTTAACTCACAATCTTAATTAGTTGTTTCCTGGTTTGTATTTTTCTATCATGGTATCAGAGCCATGCAACTAATATTTTTGTGAGTTGTTTATTTTTAGCAGCATTCACCTTTGAAGACTCTTTTGCAGACTTGAGAGAAGAATTTTATTTTTCTGTGTAGAGGAACAAGAGTGTTTTATTCTTTCTTTTTGTCATTTTAGTTTTTTGTGCAGCAAGGGTTTATAGCAAGAAACCAGTTTTTTAAAAAATCTATTGCAAATCTATTATTTATTTATTTAATTAATTGTTTCTAGATCTTAAAAAAAAAATTGCAAAAAAATTAATTTGTTGTTTGTTTTAAAAAAAAATCTTTAGGGATTGTAAATCTGGAAAAATAGATTTGTTTTAAATCTGTGTAAAATTTTGGGCCCCTAGCCTGCTTAACATTTTGTTTCTCAACAATTCAATTTTTTTTAAATATAAATATGAATGGGTGTTATTTTATTTGGGTTTTCTTTAAAAAACTAATATCCATCCGGTTTTAAAAAAATTCAATCTTGTTTTGGGCTTTTGCCCTAGCCTCTATGTTTGAGGGTTATTTTCAATTTTATTTTTATACTTGAAAGTTATAAAAAAAAAATGGGTTTTCTTTAAAAAAATTAATATCCTTCTAGTTTAAAAAATTTCAATCTTGTTTTGGGCTTTTGCCCTAGCCTCTATGTTTGAGGGTTATTTTAAATTTTATTTTTATCATCCTTGAAAGTTATAAAAAAAATTAGAGCTTTTGCCCTTCCTTATTTTAAAAAAAATGCATGTATTTCTTTTTAAGAAAATAATCTTCTTATTCTTTTTGTGCATCTCCAACCCTCTTAGAACCCTTTCTCATTTGCAACCAAAACAAAAATATTTTCTTTGCATGGAGATACAATTATGTTTTTTTAATATTCTAGGGTTTTGAAAAAGATATATTCTTCTGCATCCTTCAAATATAATTTATTTTCTGGCCTATTGAAGTATCGGTGGCAAAAACTGCTGACTGATTCAAGGACGCTCAAATGGTGAAAATCACCGATCAACACATAAAAGGTCAACACAACAAAACTTGAAGGACCCTCTGTGCAATGCAAGGTTTAACGCACTAACCCCTAGAGGTAGGAAAATAGGGTTTTTGGACAGTGAAGACATTACAAAGTTTACAAGATTTGAACAATCAAAAACCTAATTTCAACAAACCTTTAAATTAAATAGATCGATCCAAAAACTAAAAGAAAAATGGAAATTACACAAGCATTAAACACTTAAAAACGTAAATAAACAGAAAACACACAGGAAGGAAACCTACCTGGCAACAATGGCGAAGAATGTCCTGAACCCTAGATTGAAACGTTGATAAATCCTCTCACAAGCCGCGTGTCTTGCAAACATGAGCTCTTCGGACACGCAGAGGAATGGGGAGGATATGAGAAAAGAATGAAAATAAAAACAAAACAAAAATCAACTTAAAACCCACAAGTCGCCATTAAAACATTGCATTTATGACAACTCGTGTGAACTAGGAGTTGTTGAGTCGGTAAAATTTACCATCGATGCAAATTGGTGAGTAATCTGCAAGGTCGGTGAATTTTTCTGAACTTGCATCTTTAGTTTTGCATTAAGATGCAAGGGCGCTAAAATTCAACACTCCTGCATGAGCAAAAAATTTCCTAACTCTCCAAAGTGAAATTTCACAACTTGGTCTTATTTGCAAATTTTGATGGGCTGACAAAGGATAATGCTCGAAATGACGTCCTAAGGCTAGGGGACCATGTGTGAGGGCAAATGTGATTTGCCTCATTTTGTGTGCTTAAAGTGTGTGGGTTACGAAATGGACAAGTTTCGTAAGGGTTATCCCACAAATTGAGCGTAGTTGAATTTGAGGCTAACACAATTGACTGTCGAAGACTTGTGAACAAGAACACATTGCTTATTTTGTAAATGATATTGATAAAATTGTAAGTCGTGAGAAATACAACCATTTGTTATATGTGTAGTTTGTTAGTCACATGTGAAGCGACCTTCTTTTGAAATATGTATATTATACTTGGATATTGAAATATAATATATTGATTATGGATATTTCTCTCCTTTTAAAAAGTGAGATTATTTGCTTAATTGTGTTTAAGGTTATCTAATATTCCAATTGGGATGTTACTGTAAGGAAAGCACAGGTGCGGAAAAACAGCTTCCCTAATGTTAATTCAAAGAGGACAATGCAGACAGGTAAAATTCTGTTCAAATACCACAGATGATACACAAGAAAAACGAAAAAGAACAAAGATAGACAGTCACAGAATGACACAATTTACGTGGGAAAACCCTTTCGAGTAAAAAACCCACCACCACAATAGAACAATCTTTATTTCAGCAAATCAAGAGATTACAAAAAAGATTTTCAGCTCTTCTGTTCAGGTATCGTTCTCCAAATTATATTCAGTTTATTGTCACTGCACATTCTACAGAATGAACCATATAATCGAAACTTTTCAACTACCCATCACTCGACGACTCTATCAGATCTCTATATTTAGTTTGCAAGTGCAGAACCGTTTATTAACATCTGCCCTAACCGTTTCATCTGACTTCTCCAGCATCGATTTCAGCCAACTGTCGCAACTGTTCACATTCTGGTGTGACCAATAGTCCCACATGCATCAGGATAACTTGGTCACATTAGTTTATAAGCCCAAACGAACAGTAAGTCTATCGTCGGTAATTTTGTTGCCGACAATAACAGTCAACAGCTCATCGGGATAACTTTCACCATCCGACGCCAACACAAACCTTCATCGGAGTGATCACTGTGCATCGGCCCGAAGTCTTTAAGCTACGCCGATAGATGTCCTCTCACCGATCATTAGAAGAAAACACCATCGGTGAGAGAGTTCCCATTGGAAGGACTCCACAAGGCTCGACCGATAGTAGATCTCACACCGATAGGTAAAGGTCATCGCTAAGACATCAACCATCAGACAAAGCCTTCAACGTCTCTCCGATCACCAGACTTACGCCGATAGGATACATCCATCAAGGTGACACATGACTTTGGATTGACATCTCATAGCTTGGCCGATGGAGATTCTTACACTGACGCCAATGCTTCATCGGAGAGACACAAGAGTATCGGCCAAAGACTTCTCACTTCTGCCGATAGTGAAAGTCATTCCGATAGTATGCCATTCATCGGTGTGATCTCAACTGTCAGTGTGACATTACTAAGGTCAGCCGATATAGTAAGTCGGCCTAATAACTTGAGTGTGGCCGACGACCCATATATAGAAAGAGGTTCCAAGCAATAACTTGAGACACTAGGTCTCTTCAATCTCCCACTTGTCGAAGAGATTATTGCTAACCTCTTAATCCTTAAAGGATTACTAAGAATTATGGGCCCGAAGACCCATTTCATCTGAACACCATTTGAACTTGGCTGTACTCACTGGCTTTGTTAAGGCGTTAGTGACATTTTCCAAAGTGTTAACTTTTTCAAGCTTTACTTTCCTGTCTTCCACCATATCATGAACAAAGTGATATTGGACATCAATATGTTTTGTCCTAGCATGAAAAATAGGATTTTTTGCCAAACATATAGCACTTTGACTGTCACAATGTATTTGTATCTACCCTGCATCAAAACCAACATCAGAACACAACCTCCTCAACCAAATGGCTTCTTGGCATGCACGAGTAGCTGCCATGTACTCTACCTCTATTGTGGACAAAGCGACTACAGCCTGTCGCTTGCTCATCCAACTAATAGCACCACCATTTAATGTGAATACATATCCACTGGTAGATCTTCTACTGTCAATGTCCCCAGCCCAATCAGAATCAACATATCCTTGAATGCTGATAGATCTCTTAGATCCCTCTGAGTTTCCATGATAGCAAATAGCATAGTCAGAAGTTCCCTTCAAATACCTCATAACTCTTTTCACAGCATCCCAATGTGATCTGCCTGGATTCGCCATAAATCGGCTTAAAACTCCCACTGCTTGGGCAATGTCTGGCCTGGTACAGACCATTGCATACATTAAACTGCCAACAACACTTGCATAAGGCACTTTTTTCATGTCGTCAATTTCACTTAGAGATTCTGGACAATCTTCAATAGATAGTTTCGTTCCCTACACAACTGGGACAACTAACTGTTTAAAATCAGATATATTAAACCTGTCAAGAACATTAGTAACATACTTGCTCTGGCTAAGCCAAAGCTTTCTCTTAGATCTGTCCCTTTTGATTTCCATTCCCAGAATGTACTTCGCTGCCCCTAGCTTCTTCATTTCAAATTTCAAGGACAACTGAGATTTTAATTCTGAGATCATCCCCTTACCATTGCCAATGAACAACATATCATCCACATACAGTGCAATTATAAGAATTCGATCACCATCAGTTTTATAATATACACAGTGATCAGATTTAGATCTCACATATCCTAAAGATAAAACATACGTATCAAATTTTTGATACCACATTCTGGGAGATTGCTTCAAACCATAAAGAGACTTCTTAAGTTTACATACCAGATGTTCTTTACCTTTTTCCACAAAATGCTCTCGCTGGGACATATAGATTTCTTCTTCAAGGTCCCCATGAATAAATGTTGTTGTTACATCCATCTGCTCAATTTCAAAATCATATGCTGCTGCAAATGACAACAGAAATCTAATGGATGTCAGCTTAGCTACAGGAGAAAAGATTTCTCCATAATCAATACCTTCCTTTTGGAAATACCCCTTAGCAACCAGTCTTGCCTTGTACTTATCAACACTACCATCTGGACCATATTTCTTCTTAAATACCCACTTACAGCCTACAGGTTTTCTTCCTTCAGGCAAGGGCACCAGATCCCAGGTTCCATTCTTCTCCAATGATGTCATTTCATTATCCAGCTTCCAACCAAGAATCTGAATCAGGTAAACTAATAGCTTCTTTCACAGTCCTAGGCTCATCAGTATCAATAAGTAAAGCATAGGCACAACTTGAATCAAGTACTGAAAAACCATACCAATCTGGTTGTCTTCTTTCACGTGTAGATCTCCTCACAGGCTGAGGTGCAGGTTCAGGTTCTTGCTCTGGATCTAAATCTTCGGAGCTACTCGAACTCACATCTGAACCATCTACAATTGGTGTTTGTTGTTGTTCCTCTTTTACAGGGGTCAGAGGAATATTCACAACACTCTTTTCTTTCTTCTCTTCTGTCTTTTCCGGCTGAGAAATACTAACCAAAGGTTTCAGCTCTCTGAAAATTACATTCCTGCTGTAAATTACTTTTTTAGTTTCAGGATTCCAAAGCTTGTACCCCTTAACATTGACTCCATAGCCAATAAAGATACATTTAATTGCCTTGTTATCCAACTTAGATCTCTTTACCTTAGGAATATGAGCATATGCCTCACAGCTGAAGACACGAAGATGTCTTAGAGAGGGCTTCTTACCAGACCATGCTTCCATAGGCATCTTATCAACCAATGCCGAAGTAGGAGAACGATTCAGCAAGTAACAAGCTATAGCAACTGCCTCAGCCCAGAACCTTTGTTCAAGACTAGCATAACTCAACATACTTCTTGCTTTCTCCATCAACAAACGATTTAACCTTTTAGCAACTCCATTTTGATGTGGAGTATAAGGTGTAGTTTTATGCCTTTTAATTCCATGATCTACACAATACTTATCAAAATCTGCATTGCAATATTCACCACCATTATCCATTCTCAAACATTTTATTTTTCTACCAGTCTAATTTTCCACAAGAGTTTTAAATTCTTTAAACCGACTGAATACTTCTGATTTATTCTTCAAAAAATATATAAATGCCCTCCTTGAATAATCATCAATAAACGATATGTAATATCTTGATTTAGACATAAAAGGAACATCGACTGGACCAAAAACATCAGAATGTACATAGTCCAGAATACCAGAAGATTTATGAGAACTAGAGTAAAAAGAAACACGGTTCTGTTTTCCATATATACAATGTTTGCAGAAATCGAACTCCAGATTACAATCAGTCAGCCCATCTACCAGGTTTTTGTTTTTCAAGGTTTTTAAACCTTTTTCACCTATGTGACCAAGTCTATGATGCCAGAGCATTGTTTTCTCTGCAGGAAGTTTAACTTCCATAGAATTTGCATCATGTGTTACAATAGTAGCTTTTCTAGATTTTACAAAGACACTATTACATCACACTGGTTTAGCATCTAACCTATACAGAGTTCCAATGCGTTCACCCTTTGCCAGAACAATAGAACCTCTAGTCATCTTATAGCTACCATTCACAAAAGTAACTTGCACTCCAACATCATTAAGCTTACTAACAGAAAGTAAATTTCAAGCCAAACCTGGTACGTGTAGCACTCCATTCATTCCCTTTATTCTGCCATCTGGGAACTGGATTCTGACTCGTCCTCAGCCAACAATTTCCAGTGTTGAATCACTTGCCAGGAACACCTTTCCACCAACATACGGTTCATACTTTGTGAACCACTCTCTGTGAGATGTCATATGAAAAGATGCTCCTGAATCCACCGGCCAAACATCTTCAGATGCAGGCATTGCCAAAGCAGCAACAAAGGCATCAGCATCACTTTGTGAAGACTCAGAGTCAGAGAAGTTCTTCTTCTTTTTCTCCTCTTTGCAGTCTTTCCTGATGTGTCCTTTCTGCCCACAATTCCAGCACTTCACCTTGGACTTTTTGCCAGGAGATTTCGATTTCCCCTCTGATTTGGACTTAGACTTCTTGTCCTTCTTCTTGCCTCTTTCCTTTGATCTACCTCGAACAGACAGGGCTTCTTTGGCTGTCTTAGAAGATTTCCTCCGCATCTCTTCAGATAACAACGAGGTAACAACCGCTTCAGTTGTAAACATGGTTGTTGTACTTCCAATAGCCATCACAAGTTGATACCATGAGTCAGGTAAGGAACACAATAGAAGCATACAGCGGTCTTCCTCTTCTATTTTTACACCTACAAACATCAACTATGCAACAATCAGATTAAATGTGTTTAGATGGTCTGCTACAGATGCACCTTCATCCATCTTCAAAGAATACAACTTCTTTCTGAGGAACAGTTTATTCACCAAGGACTTGCCCTGGTAAATATCTCCCAACTTCTTCCACAAGTCTTTGGCTGACTTCTCCTCATGGACGTTCAATAGAATAGAATCCACTAGACTCAATCTTATCAATCCTCTAGCTTTCCTATCTACCAAGTCCCAGTCTTCTTGCTTCATGGCTGCAGGTTTAACCCCATACACAACAATCCAAAGATCTCTGTCGACCAGCAAATCTTCAGCCTTAATCTTGCACAACTCAAAATTTGTGCCATTGAACTTTTCAATGTCAATTTTTCCTGATGTACTTGCCATCTTAGTTTACAGAAAAAACCTCTATAGAACTCCCACTCACTAAATTAAGACAAAAAACCCAACCTACCAACAAGGATAACACAACTGGCCAAGCTCTGATACCACTTGTAAGGAAAGCACAAGTGCGGAAAAACAACTTCCCTAATGTTAATTCAAAGAGGACAATGTAGACAGGTAAAATTCTGTTCAAATACCACAAATGATACACCAGAAAAATGAAAAAGAACAAAGATAGATAGTCACAAAATGACACACAATTTACGTGGGAAAACCCTTTCGGGTAAAAAACCCACCACCACAATAGAACAATCTTTATTTCAGCAAATCAAGAGATTACAAAAAAGATTTTCAACTCTTCTGTTCAGGTATCATTCTCCAAATTATATTCAGTTCACTGTCACTGCACATTCTATAGAATGAACCATATAATCGAAACTCTTCAACTACCCATCACTCGATGACTCCATCAGATCTCTATATTTAGTTTGCAAGTGCAGAACCGTTTATTAACATCTGCCCTAACCGTTTCATTTGACTTCTCCAGCATCGATTTCAGCCAACTGTTGCAACTATTCACATTCTAGTGTGACCAATAGTCCCACATGCATCAGGATAACTTGGACACATTAGTTTATAAGCCCAAACAAACAATAAGTCTATCGTCGGCAATTTTGTTGCCGACGATATCAGTCAATAGCTCATCGGGATAACTTTCACCATCCGACGCCAACACAAACCTTCATCGAAGTGACCACTGTGCATCGGCCCGAAGTCTTTAAGCTACGCCGATAGATGTCCTCTCGCCGATCATTAGAAGAAAACACCATCAGTGAGAGAGTTCCCATTGGAAGGACTCCACAAGGCTCGACCGATAGTAGATCTCACACCGATAGGTAAAGGTCATCGCTGAGACATCAACCATCGGACATAGCCTTCAATGTCTCTCTGATCACTAGACTTATGTCGATAGGATACATCCATCAGGGTGACACATGACTTTGGATTGACATCTCATAGCTTGGCCGATGAAGATTCTTACGTCGACGCCAATGCTTCATCGGAGAGACACAAGAGTATCGGCCAAAGACTTCTCACTTTTGCCGATAGTTGAAGTCATTTTGATAGTACGCCATTCATCGGTGTGATCTCAACTGTCAGTGTGACATTACTAAGGTCAGCCGATATAGTAAGTCTGCCCAATAACTTGAGTGTGGCGACGACCCATATATAGAAAGAGGTTCCAAGCAATAACTTGAGACACTAGATCTCTTCAGTTACAACTCTCAAGACCTTATGCTTCACCTTTGATTTTGAGATGAGATAGACTCTATCCTTGGAAAGGATGAGATCATTTGCTATCTTATACTTATCATGTTGTAATTTGCCTTCAAGGACATTAGTAAGAAATGTGTTCTTTGCATACTCTGATACTATAGTAACTTTCCAATCAGAAGAGATATTAGATATAGAGCACAAGACTAGTTTTCTGGATAGGGCATCAACTACAACATTTTTCTTACCCTTCACATACTCCATATCAAAATCATAGGTCTAAAGCTTACTCACCCATTTCTATTATCTATCATTCAAATCCCTCTAGCTGAGGAAGAACTTCAAACTATTGTGGTCAGTCTTAACCATAAATCTACTACCAACCAAATATTGCCTAAATTTGGCTAAGGCATGCATTTTGGTCAACATCTCCTCATCATAGATTGAGAATACTTTTTCTGTCTCTCAGAGCTTCTGACTCTCAAATGTTATGGGATGCCCATTCTGAATCAATATTGTCCCAATCCGTTCTCCTGAAGCATCACACTCTAATATAGAGGGAAGTGAGAAATCTAGAATAACTAACATCTAGGACATGAACTCATTACCTCCTTGAGATTGTCAAAATCTCATTGTCTTGAATTTGACCATGAGAAGGATCCCTTATTTGTTAAATCTGTCAATCCCAAAGTCACACTTGGATGCCTTGGCGAAGAAAGACTGTTGTTCAAGAATACCGAGAACCTCATCTAAATGCCTCAAGTGATCTTCCCAAGTCTTGTTGGAGATAAGAATGTCATCAAAGAATACTAGCACAAATTTCTTAAATTGTTTGATAAATACCTGATTCATACAAGACTAGAAAGTAATAGGTGCATTTGTCAAGCCAAAGGGCATGACCAAAACTCATAGTGTCCATAATGACACTTGAATGATATCTTGTGAATATCATCCTCTCTTATCCTTATTTGATGGTACCCTAATCTTAGATCAATCTTAAAGAAGTATATTTCTCCATGGAGCTCATCTATCAACTTATCAATCATGGGAATGGGTTAGCGATTCTTGATTGTCTTCGTGTTGAGGTCCCTGTAATCAATGCACATTCTCATTGTGTCGTCCTTTTCTTAACTAGGACCAGAAAAGAAGAAAAGGGACTAGAGTTAGTTTGATGTGACCCATATCTAAGAGCTCTTCAATTGCTTTATCTAATGATAGTTTTGGAACATGTCTTAAGTTCTACTATGTGCAAAAATCCTCTATTAGGTGGAAATCTTAGAGGAATGCTATTAAAAACCATGATATGCTTATCCAAAATAGACTGAATATCCACATTATAGGATTTCTTACCTGTAGATGAAGTTGTGGTTGTCACCAAGCAGTGTGTTGCCCAAGCTGCTACAAAATGATCTCTCTATCCTCTTTGCTGAAACAACTCTTGAGGTTCCATTTGTAATACTTCATAGCACTATTTCCTTTCCCTTTGATTTGAATTTTAGCTCCATGGATTGATAGTCTTGTGTAAATTCTCCCAGGGAATGTAACCACAACACACATAAGACCATGCTAGTCTCTCTTAGACACATGACATAGAAGTCATCACACACCATGTGTCTACCTAGTATGATGCCTAGCTACTAGATCTTATTAGTGCAAGGAATGATGAAGCCATCTACCACTATGCCATTGAGACCTTCAAAATCCTCTATTCCCAATCCTCTTCTGGCTACCAATCCCTCATTTATAAAGTCATGGGTTGTCCCACTATCAATCAACACTATAATTTTCTACCCATGTAGAACTTTACAAACTGTGAAAGGGTGATCTTTGACAACACTAGATAGTGTAGGAAGGGTGCCTCGTGAAGCTTCTTCCTCCACTTCCTCTTCAGGTTCTAGTTATTCTTTTCAATCTCTAGCTCATGTTCCTATGATCTAGGGTTTTTCATCTGATATGTGTACTTGGCCTTGACCAAGATATTTATGACTAGGATCCCATGGCTCCTTGCAAGAGAAGTACAATTTCTTTCTTCTAAGCTCATTATTGGTTTCTTCATCTTCCTTTCTTGCTCTTTGTGGAATTTCTTTCTGATGAGATGATCCCTTTTGGAATGATTTCTTCTATTGACACAAAGGTGGTGTCTTTGAATAGAATATTTTCTTGGGTAGAAAGGTCTCTAGTGTTAGTGCTCTCTTAATGGCTTCTTGCAAAGATGGTGGATTGAAAGTAATTACCCAACCTTTGAGAGATTCAGATAAACCCTCTGTGAAAATAACTATAAGCCTCCTTTTGGATACACTAGGAGACATCACTAACAATCTCTAGAATTTTGTCATGTAAATATCCATAGTATTATATTGTCTCGACTGATCTAACTCTGTAAAATAGATCTCAGGGTCCTTCTTATCAAACCTATCTATTAGCCTTTGGTTGAAATCATCATATGTGCTGATGAGAATGTGCCCTTGGGTAACCAATCCATGGTACCACTACTTAGGTGCTACACCTTCTAGATGTAGGGTAGCAAATTTTAGTGTCTTCTTCATACATAGGGTTTAGTGAAAAATATGCATCTAATTTATGAATCTAGGCATGAGTAATACATTTATTTGAACCATCAAAAGAAGGAACAATTAGCGTGCCCAATCTATGTTGTAGATCTCTGTGAGGCTAATTTGCATTTTTCCTTCTCTCATTCGTTTGTCCACTCTTCATTTTTAGGTTGTTGAAGTCAATGAGAGACATTTTTCACATAAAATTTAGGTTGAAGATCTTTGTATTCATCAAAATAGGCTACAAAGTTATCTCCATTATAATTTTTCTCATCTTCCTCTGGTTCTTCTTCTTCTCTTTGTAAAAACTTAGGCTAGAAAGGCCTATATTCAAAGCCAACTGTGGTTATGTTATTTAAAATAACACTTCCTTCACTTGTAGATTTTGTATTGTCCTTGGAATACTCAAATTCTACATTGTTTGTAATAATTATGCCATGAGATTCATCATTTGTTGTTGGTCCTAGTTCATATTGATGATGGCATTAAATTGGATATATGTCTTTTCTTTGTCTGTTAGAACCCTTTTTCCTCTTCCCCCAATTCTTCTTCTTCTTCTTCTATTTCTTCACCCTGATTTAGTAATTTTTTCTATTCTCTTTGATAAAATCTAATTTCTCTATCACTAGGCTACATTAAAAGTTTAGCTTTTAACCCTACGAGCTGGCAAGATTAAAGCTCTGATACCATTGTAATGTCCCTTCTATTATTTTTAGGAATGTTATAATTTTTTTTGTATTTTCTATCTATGCAATATTGGAATAAATAGAAACCAATCAAAAAAGATTGGAATAAATACAAAATACTTGAACAATCAACAACTAAAACACCAACATCAATTAATTGGAACCTTTGGCACATCAAATCATTACTACAACAATTTGGATATGATACAATCAATAATATTCAACTCTTACACATTTTTGATATAGATAATAACTTGTCATTTAATTAATATTGATGCAAGAGCTGCAAATAACAAACCCTTATGTATTTATTAATATAAACAAAGGTTACATTAAATCCAACTCATAGATTGTTCACACCAATGAATATATAGACTAGATGGTATAACAAACAATGCAATGAACTAGAAAGATGCAACAACTGAAATAGATACCATGCCATATGACTTGGAGGCATAATATAGTATGATGGTGGTAGCATAAAAACCCAGATTAACTTGTGATTACTATAGATTGGTATGACACCTATAGATGAGGTATGACTACTTGTAGATATATAAGGCAATGAGAAAGACATCAACAATGATAATAAACAACAACAATCAATGTGTGAGGATTCACACCACTATCGATATTCTAGAAACTCCTTCAACTATTTTGAAATGAAAACCATGCTAAAAAACTGTAAATAACTGTAAACTTTTAGTACAAAATGTGATCCTTGAATGAAATCACCACAAGGATTTAATAGTGTTTTTATCCTCTAATCTTATTTAGAATCCAAAAGGGTTTACATCCTTGGGAGAGAAGATGAACACAAGTGCTCAAACTCTAAGAAAAAGGGTTTGATTTCAATAAACAATGGATACCTTTCTTCTGTGCAATTCTCCTCCTTTTATAGACTCCATTTTAGCCCTTTTAATCTAAACGCCCTTTTACCTCTTAAAATTTCCTCCAAAATTTTTCACTAAAAACTTTAATAAAATATTACACAAGGCCTTATTATGTCTCATTTAGACAACCTACTTTATTATAATAATAACAATACTTAAATTGTCCTTTTATAATGTTTAAAAATATAGTTTTTAGGACTAACTTAAAATATTATCATTAAATTATTTCATAAATTTATCCCTTAGCTTATGAGAAATAAGAAATAGGCTACGAGTCTCCCAATTATTTTAATTCTAAAAAGGGGATATGACATCATCTCAATGATAATCCATACAATTTTATTACAAGACAAGCACTCTGAATTAGTTATTTAAGGGCACCATTTAGGGCTAACCAAAAAAACAATATTGCCTATTCATGATTGGAAAAGATTTTTTTTTTTTATTCTTTCTAGGCAAAATTCAAGTTACATACTAAATTAAAATGAATGGTTATAGCTTCCTAAAGCAACAAACAACCTAAGCCATTTTTAAGATTACAAAAAGATCTTTAAACATATTTCTTATTAGGGACTTATAAACCCCTAATATTCCAACTCACATAGCTCAAGCTCATTTAAAATTTGGAGATGGGGAGAAGTTTGGCCCTTTATACAATCTCTAAAAATAGATTGGGATTTTCTCTTCTCCCTCCTTACCCCCACCCTCCCCCCAAACTTTTTTGACTTTAGATTAAAGAGGAAAAATTTATTGGTTTCTCTTTTCTAAGGTCATCCACTATTTTATAATTATCTTCTTTTTTCTTTTCTCCTATGTATTAATTCTGACTAGGGATTCTACTTTCAAAGCCTTCCACAACACTTTCATTAGAGGCTTTTTTGTCTCTATAAACCCCCTACAAAAATTGTTTGCTTTGTTCACTTTACTTGATAGGTTCAATTTCCTACACTACTTGAATAATTTGGGAGTCTCGAGGCATATTATTCATTTCTACCTTTTTACACATACCAATTAACAAATCTAGAGGACTATTCCCCATACTACTTTTATCCCCGTTATTTATGGTTTCACCTTTTTCATTATTTATAGAAGGGGGCTCAACTAGAATAGAAATATATTCTACAATTTCCTCCATCTCCACAATTTCTTCCTTTTCATTATTTTTCTCAATTGTCTCTTAGACATTTCTAGCATTTTCTTCAAACAAAGAGGGAGTTTTCAACTATAGAGACGTTAATTTTTTTTAACAATTTTTAGGTAATCTTTTCTTTGATGGCCATCACATGCATTTAATCCCTCTAACTTGTAAACTCTACACTAAATGATCATATTGTCAATTTGAAAGCACAAAAAATTAGGAATGGGGTTTTTAGCATTTACAACTAGCAAAATTCTAGCATTCATATGAGGTAGGGTAGACTTGGGGTCTTCCATCTACAACACATTTCCAAGTATTTTAAGGGCGTGAGGAATTAAGGGCCATCATTGAGGGGGATATGTTTAATTTCCACCCATCTTGGGACTGACCCAACAAGGAGTTCACAAGGAGTCAAACTCTGAATTCCAAGAGAACGCCTTGAAAATAAGATTTTCCATGTGTTCTAAAAAGATTTATTCAAAGTACTCTTTTGTATATTAGGTTATTTAAAGAAGACAATAAATAGACCTTGTTGAACCATTTTGCAGAAAGACCCAAATACTTCTATTTTTTTCCTCAAATAGTAGAACCCATCCATAAAATAAAGTCTAGATCACAAGGCTTCTTTATCTAGACAAACAAAGAATATAGCAATACTTTTAAGTGTGTCATCTTCTTCTTCTTTTACCACTTCCACCATATCATAGTTCACTTTGACAACTAGAATTTTAGGGTAAGAGGTGTTAGAATGCATAGGACAACTAAGCTCAGGGGGAGGGTGAATCAGTTGTATGTTAAAACTTTAAACCCTCAAAGCAATTTCAAACATCAACCACTTATAATGCATTAGTAGAATGTAAACATATGAAGCATCAATGCAAACACATCCAACCACATAAGAACACTAGATTTACGTGGAAAACCTAATAAGGAAAAAACCATGGTGAGGATTAGCTCACAATATATATGAATAACAACACCAAAAATCAATAGGCTCACTACCCAGAAGAAAGGCTCACTGCTAGAGAAAGGCTCATTGCCAAGGGCTCACTGCCAGAAGAGAGAATAAAGAAGACTATTACATAGAGATTCACTATCTCAAAGCAACAGGAGAGATCCACCGCTGCCACTCCTTGCCATTCGCAACCTTTGGCTCACTGCCTCCAGTAACTTTTGGCACACTAAAATGTAGACTTCTTCTGCTCACTGCATTCTGGAGTCATAAGCATTTAAGTTCGCACGCAACTTCACTGCCCTTGATTCACATTCACATATTCTTCTCTACATTACTCATCTTCATCTTGCATTTATACCATCTACAACCAAGACCTATCTCAATTAGGTCAGTCCTAATGAAGCGTGCACATTACACACATGCAACACTACTTAGGTCGGCACTAAACAATTCCATGGTGGAAAGAAGTGAAAGTGGACCATGTCAAGGGATAATCAAGACTCAAATCTATATCACCAAGCTGCTTATCACATCCACAATCCATGAGGTACCTCCACAAATGGCACTAGTAACCCAGGTCGACCAAACCTGAGCTAATGACCATATTCACACTTCTCCAAGTCCAAGAACATCATGCAAACCATAGAGAGACACTCCAAAGCATTCACACACCAAGTCCCAAAATACTCATCATCATCATAAATTTCTACAACACTGCTGCAACTGTCTGACTTAAAGAATGTCTTCATTATGCACATCAGGACACACTGTTATTGATCACCAACACAAGAACTAAACTTGTGGAGCATCCCAACACTGGAAACTTCAAAGGAAGGTGGATATAGATAATATAAGCACTCTTCCAGATCCGCAAGATAGGAAAGCTCAAAGTGGAGAAATGCGAAGCATTCTTATTTCTCTTAGACACCCTCCTTCACAGTCAAATATTCTGTCAAACACATCTTCTGCTTCCGCACGATCTAGAAGCTAAAACTCTGGATATAATACCTTTGGACACCTCTGATCAATAGTTCCAAACCGCACAAGTATATCTTCAATTAGGAAGAAATGCAGAGCATAACATTGAGGGTACCTCTGTCACACTGCACGCCTTTTTATCAAATTTTCTTAAAGCACTTGGAAACCAAGTGAACCATCTACTGGGAGTTGAAATTAATGACAACACCGACAAGTTTCCAACAAGAGGGTTCCTTAATAGATTCATTTCTTTGCTAATGGGGTTCTTTCCTTTGAAGATATTATTGATGTATTCACCATAACAATAGCTTGTTGTAAAATTGATTATCTTTGGAATTAGTCACTTTGTTTTCCCTAAGAACACTTATATATGATTTTCTTCCACCTTCTAAACCACTGTTATATTCTTTCTTTCCTTCACCTTTGTTGTGGCTCTACATATTAAAAATCCCACATTTGCCTTTCTTGATTTGATAGAGTGTTCGATTTCCATTAAAGTTGCTTGTCCCATTATATCTTACAACCCAAGGAGTTTTTGATATACATTTAGTTTAGTATGAGCGGGGGGACAGAGGTAGGGATAATCAATATTGACAAACCATTATACCCAACTCTATTAAAATTAACAACCAATTCTCAATTCTTATGCCAATACAAGTTTCAAGACACCCCCTTCCCAGAACTAATACAAACTAACAATTCAAAAATTTAAAATCTCACATGCTTACCCAAATAGCACCCTTTCACCAAAATGTTAGGAAACTCAACAAAAGCAAAACCAAATCACAATAAAAGGCACTAATGAGAGTTAAAGAATGAATAAATACAGAACGACAAAGAGTACTAATAGATTCAATCACAAAAAAAGTGTAATTTCAAGAATACAAAAGAAAGATGACCATTTGTCTTCCTTACTAACTCAAGAACACCACTTTTTTTAAATTGTTAAATTAATTATTACTTTACTAATTACATTTATTTAATTAAACCAAAAAAAATTAATTAATACAATAAAAACCTTACACTTTTTCACCTCTTCAAATATTTATTACTTTCTTTTTTCACCTCTTCAAATATTTATTGCTTTCTTTTTTCACCTATTCAAATATTAAAAGCTTTCATTCATTCAAATAGTAAGGGTTGGGCACAAACTCAAGTCTAGTCGAGTGGGTTTAAGCCAAGTTTATCTTTAGAAGCGTCCCCACTCCATCTCCGCCCCAATGGGCACGATATCATCGTTGAGCATGGCAATGATTTTAATTACTCTAACGTTTGACTTGACTTGCCAACACACGGTATCCTTTGAAAAAGGTTCAATTGAGTATTCTCTTGAGAAAAGTAAAATCTTGCTTTTGGAACAGAGAGAGTAAATTGTTCTGGATCTAATCCCTCGGACTGGCCTCTCGGGGGCCTCGTGATCGAATCTCGTCCCCTCCCTGCAAAATCACACTTCACAACGGTACACATGCAATATGTCTGAGCAACAATACAAACAAAATTATTGTTTCCTACTGCAACAAGGTAGGTAGAAAGAAAAAAGGAAACAAATAAATCCGCATTTGACTGGTTGTTCCGATCGCCACTGCATTCAATCGCAGGGAAATCCTCAGATCCGGAGAAAAACAGTAAAGAACAATAAAACCCTCCGGGCGGAGAAAGAAGAAAGATAACGAGGCGATGTCGAGCGAGGAAGACGATTTAGAGGAGGAGGAGCTGCTTCAAATGGCGTTGAAGGAGCAGGCTGAACGGGATTTGAATTATCACCGGCCTACTCAAAAGCAAGCGAAACCCGCGGTGAAATTAGCCCCTCCACCGATGCCTGCCGCCAAGAAACAGCAGCAGCAGCAGCAGGCGGCGGCCAAAGGACGCCCTCCCGTGGAAGAGGAAGAGGAGTCTGAAGTAGAGCTGATGAGTATTTCATCGGAGGACGAAGATGCGCCGCTTGGCGGAGGAGGAGGAGGAACTTCAGGAGGATCCTCACGTTTCATAGGGAGAAGAGGAGGAGGAAGCGGTGGTAGAAGTAATTACAGCGATCATGCCACCTGGGACGCCGATGAACCCGATAGCTGGAAGCGCGTCGACGAAGCCGAGGTATTTCTCTAAATTTGTAATTATTTTCTCTAAATTTGTCTAGGTGAATTTCGATGCTAGAGTTTTTGATTAGTAAATTTCCTTGGGGCTGTCCTGCTTAGATGCCATGACTTATGAATGACTTAGGGGTATCTTTTCGGTAAAATTCACCCAGGACTCGTACCTGGCCTCCTTTGTTAGGGTAAATTATATACAGTATTAGATGTCGTAGTTTACCGAATCAAACATTCAAACAATTGTACATTAAGCATTTGACATGTCTCCTGGGGAATTGAACAGAGGTCTCTACTATAAAAGTCTGATGATTTACTGTTTGAGCTCATCTCGTGACTGTGGAAACCTTAAATCTTTAACGGGCAGGATATAGTTCAGTTCTCTTATTCATAGTGTTCAAATCTATATAATAATCTTGCTCCAGCTTCTTTTCTCCGTAATTTTTCTGCGCGAGCTTTATCACTTTTAATTTAAATCTGAGGAGTTGTACAAATCTCTTAATATTCTTGTTGGACTCTTATCCCTGTGCATTTTAGTTCCAGGTTTATAAAGTCGAAATTTTGTTCAAATCTATTAACTATATTCTGCTTCGAATATTGGTAAATTTCACTGCTACCTTTATAGTTTATATTTAATAATTTTCTTCTGCCTTCATATTTAGGCGAAGAGCCTAAAAGCCAAAAGACTGTTAAAATCTCTTAATAATGTTGTTATGGCTTCTTATTCCCTTATACTTACGCATTAACTTTTAAAATCCAAGATACTGTTCAATTCTCTGTACAATGTAATCTTGGTTTCTTATTCCCTTGAATACCAATGTTACTTTTATTATTTTGTATTAAAAGCCGAAATATTGTTCAAATCTAATAGTAACATTTTCTTTCTTCTTATCTCAAAACTTTTCAGTGTAAAAGCTGAAATATGTTCACCACTCTTAACAATCTTGTTCTGCTTTCTTGTCTGTAAGTTTAAATAATAAAATATTGATCAAGTCTCTTTATTCTGATTTCTTATCCCTGTTTGAAGACAAAGGCTCTATTCTAATCTCTTTGTATTCTTGTGCTGGTCTTCCTATCTCCATAAATTTCAGTGGTAGCATCAACGTCTTTTTAGTAAAAGCTGAATAATGTTCAAATCTCATAAAAATTTGTGCTGAAATATTGTTTATATTTCTTAATTATGGCCTCTTATGGCAGTTTGAAGATGAGATGATGTTCAAATCTCTAAGTAATTTTGTACTGATTTCTTATATCTGTATGTTTCAGTGCTAGCTTTATCGTTTTTAATAAAAACCGAAATATTGTTCAAATATCTTTATAGTTTTGTTGTGATTTCTTGCATTGGTAAATCTAAGTGCCAAAATATTGTTCAAATTTATTTGGTCTAGCTTCTTATTGCAGTTTGCAGAAGAGAAGTTGTTCAAATGTCTTAATAATCTTGTTCTGGTTTGTTATCTCTGTAAATTTCAGTGCTAGGTTTACAATTTAAAAAAAAAAATTCCAAGATACCATTCAAATCTTTTGATAATTGTTGCCTGGTTTTCTATCTCAGTAAATTTCAGTGCTACTTTTGTCATTTTTAATTAAAAACTGAAATATTGTTCAAATCTCTTAATAATCTTCTTCTTCCTTCTTGTTTTGGTAAATTTCAGTACTAGCTAGCTTTATTGTTCTTGATTAAAATCCAAAACGGTGTTCAAATCATTTAATTCTGGCTTCTTACCCCATTTTAAAGACGATGTGTTGTTAGAATCTCTAAATAATCTTGTTCTGCTTTCTTATCTCAGTAGATAATTTCGTGCTGCCTTCTTGTCTAGGTAGATTTCTGTGCCAGCTTTTCAAAGCCAACTTGTTTTCAATTATTTGAATGATAATGCTCGGCCTTTTTGTCTCTGAAGGTTTTAGTTCTAGCTTTATCATTATTAAAAGCCAAAGATTTGTTCAAATCTCTTTATAATCTTGCTCTGGCTTTCATTTCTTGTTAAATTTTGGTGTGGAATTTATCGTTTTTGTGTGAAAGCTGAAATATCGTGCGAGTCTCTTAACAACCCTGCGGTGGCTCCATACTCTTCAAAATATCAGTATCTTAATTGGTCACTGTAATTGCTCTTGGCTTATAAAGTCTGAAAATTTTATTATCCTTATTTTGGCTTCATTTCTCTATAAATTTCAGTGCCTAGCTTCATCAATTTTGTTTAAAATCTGATGTATTGTTCAAGTCTTTAAGTAATACTGTCCTGCCTTATTGTCTTCATAAATTTCAGTGCTAGCTTTATTGTATTTGTTTAAAAATGGAGGTGTTGTTCAAATTATTCAACAATCTTGTTCTGGCATTTTTATCAGTAGATTTCAGTGCTACCGTTATTGTTTTTTCAAAAAAATGAGTTGTTAAAATCTTTTAATAATCTTGTTCTTGCTTCTTGTCTTGCTAAAATTGAGTGCTACATCTATATTATTTTTGGTTAAAAGCCGATCCCCCCCCCAATTTTGATAATCTTGTTTTTGTTTCTTATTTCAATAGATTTCAGTGTTAGTTTCAATTTTTTTGTTTAAATTATGCAACAGCTTGCCCGTAGAGTACGAGAAATGCGGGAGGCAAGGGCAGCCCCTGCCGTACAATCACGAACGAGAAAGAGTGTATCGCTTCCTCGGAAGCCAATGGTGGCATTAGAGTCTCTGACACGTGGAGGAGGAAGTGACCTGGTTGATCCTTTAGGAATTGGGTAATAATGAATCTCTCTTTTAATTTTGTGCATGCTAAAATATTTTCACGAATTTCATAAAATTATTATTCACTACAAGCCTTGACTTCACTCCTGGTTGATTATAGTTGAGAGTCTCTGAAAGTTTTAATTATTTCAACTGTAGGGATTGTGCATGGCATTGAATATTATTTTACTAAGTTACCAATCCTGATACTGATTCGGATTCGGATTCATGGATTCAGATTCACGGATTCAATTCGTGGATTCGGTCAAATTTTTTTTTTTGGTGTAGATTCGTTAATACAAAAAAATATAAAAATCAGAAATATATACATAGTTACAGCAGTAATTAAGTTCAGAATACCACATAGCATCATGGTCACTTAATTATAATAAACAAAACCTCCATAAAACAATAAAAATTAAAAATACTACAATGTCAATTAGTCAAACTCGTATGTCATGATATATATTGAAATTAAAAATAATAATGTCAAGTGTCAACAATTAGCCATCACTGATCAAGCATCAGTGTCATATGGGTCTTCAAAAAAATCATCATCATCATCCATCTTAGATGACATAGGTAGTGGTATATTAGAAGAACCACAAATAGTGGCACCAGCACCAGCACTAGAACTAGCACTAGCACTCTTTTGCTCACTAGCTCACTCGTCGTCAACATCAAGTGCAGCCAACATCAACTCTATTTGTTTGTTGCCATGCAAGAGTGAAAGTTCAGCCAAAATGAATGAGTTTTATGTTTTGCTTTCAAAATGAGGTAAATAGTTGTGTTTTTGGTCTTTAAAAAGCATTGGAAGGAGTTTTCTAGGGTTAGGGCAAGTCAAATGGTGGTCAAAGGAGTTATAATATTAAAAAAATGCAAAAAAAAACGTGTTAGACCTGTCAAACGTCATGGATCCTTCTGGATTTGGCCCGGGTTCTTAGTGGATTTGCCCCAGATTCGCTCAGGTTCGTCCCAGATGAATCCACAAGCGTTTCAACGTTTCCTGGACGGATTGAACACAGAATCGGATCCGAATCAGAATCGAATACGAATCAGATCAGGATCTGGCTGCCCAAGGGAAGGATCCGGTAACATAGTTATTTTACATGAAAATACAGCACATCTCTTTGCGGCTTTGCTTTCTTGATATTTTGAAGCAAAGGAATAACACATCTTTTTCTTCTCGGAATTATGGAACACAAAGTTGACATTGAGCATGTTGCAGCCAATTTTTGTGAAGAAAACAACTGACAACTGTGCTGCACATCCTAATCTATTGATCAAGGAACATTTATAAGTTTATAACAGAATATAAGATAGAAAAAAATAAATTATATTAATGTCATCAGATGACAAAAAGTAGGTCAATGGCACCTAAAAGGCTCGATTTAATTCTAATAGCATAGTATTAGAATTGATAATATCCCAGTTTATGAAAGGTATTAAACGGAGTCATCTAGGTAAACTAAATTGTACATCTTATTTGGTACCTTTGATAGAGAATTGTGCAGTATTTTAACTTCAGAATGCAAATGTTGAATTTCCTGTTAATGGTTGAATCCGTAAAGGCCACGTGTGTTTCACAGCTTTATTGTTTCACTATAGTTAATTTATATTTCAATAGTTATGAAGTGATTACCAAGCTTGTTAATTTTTTTTCATGTGTTTTAATGCAGGGTTATAGATCTGAAGTCCTTAACATTAGTAAATGATAGTGCAGAAAGCTCACCAGTCGCTTCTAAATCCAAGAATACTAATGAGAAGCTGAGAAAAGACAACATTACTGCTTCACCATCTGATCAGGGTATTCCTACCCCTCGGGATCCTAGTTTACGAGGTATGTTCTTCTCTGTACCTGTCTTCCTTTTACAAATTTTAAGTACAGATCCTTCTTAGACCTATCATAATTATCTGTAAGAAAGAAAAACAACAAATGTTTCTATCTGGGTGCTATCAATGGAGGACTTGATCTGCACACAAGAAGTCAAAATCTGGAATAAGTTGTTTGATGCTTATTGAATGAACTGAATGACTCTAGTAAATAAAGACACTTATTTGTAGCCATTTGTTAATAGTGCAAAGTTGCTGCCTTTATCATATGTCTGATTGTGAAGTAAGAGTGACGTTATAACAATATTTGTGAATGGCTAGCAAGTTTGTTAATGGGACTGTGAACTACGTCACGTATGATGTAATAAGGTGGTGCATGGGGCATCTACAAACTAAATATAAGATTATAGAATCTATAAACAAAACATAGAATATAGTTTAGTATTTATTTAAAAATATAAAACTGTAGCAAAGCACTATGGAACAATAAATAACTTTTTCATCTTCTTTATCTGCCACCAGAAGGTATTCAGTGTCCACTTATGCATGCTTCTTGATGAAGAGCATGTATCAACAGGTGTCTTATGCAATAGTGGATTGCTTTTGAGTAGATCTAGTTAAAACGATGTATCTCATCATCCACGTATATCTCCACTCTTAAAAGGTGAAAAAGCAAGTGCTGTTGAGCATGGCTAAAGCTCTACTTTGTGTCTGAGTAGTCTTTATACTCTTATCAAGGGATTCTTCATGGGTTGAAATTTACTTGAATCTTGAGATGATAACACTAGATGGAGGGTAATAATGTGGGATGTAGTTTTGCCCTTCGAAAGAACTTTTGCGTTGTTAGCTTCTTATCACTTTTTAAGAAGAAAGTCAATAGTCACTCCTATACTTGTTTAAAATGAAATAGTATTTGCAGCTAATCATGTAAAACGTAAAAGGTGATGCTTAGCTTCAACTAAAATATACAGGCTATAGTCTTTTGATTTGTTCTATTTTGAAACAATTGTAGCTAGCTATAACTGTTGTATAAACATTCGAACAAATGCCCTTTTGGGTAAGGCAAACCCTTTTGGTGGCTATGTAGAGGTGAATGGATGGGCTTTTACCATTTGCACGCAGAAACGGAATTGAGCGATGGACCTGCTTGGTTTCATCTATTGGAAACAAGTCAATGTCCAATAGTTTTATGGTAAGTCGCATGGCATGGTCTCTTTGGGTAAGAACCATTCATCGAAACCTCCTTCAAAGAAGACCCTTCCAGATGAGAAGCCACAAAAGAACATTGACAAATAGTACTTCAAAGAACAATCCTATGCTAGACAAGCAGGATTAGCTGAAACAAAACCTCCTATATTGACAATATTGACTATGCTAGACAAAGGAAAACAGATCATGGGAGTAGATCCTAGTGCTACCATTTGTACAACACATGTACCACCCTCAGACCAAAGGAGGAAGATTTCCTCTTACCATTCAACAATAACAATACATAGTTGGCAAGGACATACATGTACCGACAATGCCACCGCTTATATGCTATCAATCCTTTTAAAGAATAAGTGTTTTGATGTAGCATTGCTTGAAGAAGTCAAGGCTTCAAAGTGTCATCAGCTCTTTTGGAGATCAATGCTATAAAGTACGAGGGAGAATCCTTACTACCAAAGTTTCCTAGATTATATCAAACAGTGCAGGTAGGTGATTGGCCAAACTAGAAATTTTGTACTCTTGATGATCAAGCCCCAAGAAGAATGAAGATAATTCGCATGGTTAAATCTCTTGCAAACATTTAGAGATCACATGGTGTACAAAATTGTAGCATAGTACAATGACATCTTCAAAATTCAAAGGGGAGTGCTGCTCCACTGTTAGGTAAAGCATTTTATGGTACTTATCATCTTTAATCCCTTTGCCCAATAACTGTATGTATCAGTTGTATATTCTCAAAAGTGATGAAATTAAGTGTAGGATTCAAGAATTGATACCAATGAGCACATATGACATAGTGCCTTAAGCTTTGGTAAGTTCTATTGTGCTTTTAGTGAGATGTGATATTTCTTTATTAGCTACAGCATTGAACAAGGTGACTGTGAAGAACACTATCTTTTCCTATGAATAAATGACCAGCTGTACCAACTTCAAGTTGTTTAGTACTTCACAAAAGTTGACCCAAAGTTAGGTTAACATTGGTTGCATATCTATTCGATTGAAAATTTGAAGTATCGAAAAGGAAAACTGCATTGAAGTCCAAGGAGGAATTAGTTGAACAGTTGGTCATGGTATTTGGTTTGATCAAGGCGCATTAGACATTCGCATATTATTCACATGGTTACTGGGAAACTCCACTATACTAACAAAGATCACATCCCTGTACCCACAATTTTTGGTGACTACATTTATAATTAATATAGCCATACCCTTATTCAAATACTCACATGTTCTAATTTTAATGGCTTTCCCCTCCCCATATTGGCACCATACCTCTACATCTCTAGTTAACTATGCTATTTTATGATCCTCTCCTTGGATGGCATACTAAAATACCAAAAAAACTTGGTAGGAGAATCTTGAGCACATTCAACAAATCCTAGAAACATTGTGTCATCACAAATCATATGCCAGCTTGGAGAAATTTTGATTCAATGTGAAAGGGGATTCAAAATTTGGGCTACATATTTGATGAAGATAGACTGCATGGATCCAAAATTGATTTAAGTTATTAGAGTCTAGCATGTTCCAAACTTTCGGTCTTGCCAATGTCTACTACAAATTCACGTTAGGCTTCTCTTACCTTGCATGGCATTTGAACGAAGAAATGAAAAGAGTTGCACAAATTTGTCTAAACAAGGGCACACCAAAATGCATTCAAAGTGCCCAAAATTTCTCTCTCTTTAGCGCATGTTCTCGTTTTGCTAGATTTACATCAACAATTTTAAATAGACACAAATGTTTCAAAACACACTTGGTGTCATTCTTATGCATTGCCTATTCTAGTGAGGAATTATTTAGTGACACAGGTTGAAGGTAGTCAACATTATCCAAGCTTGTCAACGATCACAAAATTGCATCTTGAGATTGGAAGTAATCATCCACATTGAGCACAAGCCTCACCAGTTTTTGCAAACTCAAAGCAAGTTGCATAGTCATTTTCACTAGAAGTGGTCTATGTATTTGCATTAATTCCATCTGAACATCAAGCACAATAAAGGTGGCGTTAATTGGGCCGCTGGCTACTTGAATTGACTTCCCATTACAACATCGATTGCTATCCTCAATTCTTGTGGACTTCCTTTGGGCTCCAATTATTTGAAAACAAACTTGACTTTGTAGACATGTATCAAGTACTTCTTGGAGTTAAACAAAGAATTGACTTCTACTCACAGGTTGAACTTTTGGTCATCTTAGGCACCTTTGCGAACCATCAGGGTAGCATTTGAAAGTGATTTAGTTGTTATGGTATAGTTGGGTGGAAGGTATTTTGATTTATAGGAAACCTTGACAGTGTTGTAGATATATTTCTATCGGCTAATGATTGAGAATGACTTTAGATCATGAATTGGGTGTCCCATTGCAAAGCCTGCAAACAGGAAACGTGGGATGCAGACTCCACTATCAGCACCAGCTAACCCTTGAAATTTTTGTTAGGACTGCGCCATGGTAATGATTGTGTCATGTGTTGCTAGTTAGATTTTATCTTTGTCTTAAATGCTTTCATTTCCTTTTGTTGCCGTCTCCATTTTTTATGAATATTTATTTTCTAAAGGTAAGGTAGCTGTTAAGGTCATTTCTAGGTGACACACCATTTTGGTCTATGAGGACCCCCTTATACAATTGTCACACAAGGGGATTGTTTCTTCATTTAACTTATATATTGTTTAACAATGCGTACAACCTTACCCCCCATCCAGATTTGCACGTGACCTCCACCATGTAGTACACACTCTTTTCATCTTCAGGTTAACTCAAGTTGTACGTTGGTAGAGCAAAACACTAGATGGGATGCTCTTCAGACAATTAGATTTAGTAATTTAATGTATTGTCCACAAGATGGCTTGTAAATTCTGGATCAAAAGTTCCAAATGCCAACTTAGGCCTAAACACCCTAGGTGGTATGGTTGCAGCTCTTGACCCAAAGACATTCGCTGCAGACTTGTGTACAACATCCATCACATTCAATACCTCCTATTCAAGAGAGCAGGCCTTCTTTTATAGTTTTTTTTCCCTCTCGCTTCTACCTTGTGCATATGTGCTAGATGATTTAAAAGTGAAGTAATGTAATGTGTTGTCCACAAGATGACTTCTAAAATCTGGATCAAAAGTTCCAGATGCCAACTTAGGCCTAAACACGCTAGGTGGTATGGTTGTAGCTCTTGACCCAAACACATTCGCTGCAGACTTGTGTACAACATCCATCACATTCAATACCTCCTATTCAAGAGAGCAGGCCTTCTTTTATAGTTTTTTTTCCCTCACTTCTACCTTGTGCATATGTGCTAGATGATTTAAAAGTGACTTTCTCTTTTATACTTTCCTCCCTTCTATGTGGGTAAATAAGTTCTAAGTTACTGTTTTTTACTTGAGCCTTTACATAACTTAAGTTACTGTTTACCAATACAAATGAAGTTTATGATGTGTTTTTTGCACCATCACGTTCAAGTTTAACGTTCCTTGAAGATCCGAATGTGATGATCCTAGAAGCACAGCATAATTATTCCCCTCGTATTGTGGCAGTGTTACTTCAGGCATGTTATGGACATAATTCCCCACCATGTTTAAGTTTGGGAATTTTGATCTTGAATATCCTGGATGCGTAACATCATCATAATGCACCTAATAAATAAACCTGTTTATTTTTACCCTAAGTCAAATGAGAAAATGTAGCTAGCCAATAAGAATGTTTACTGCTTCTAGAATATGTGAGGTTATAATATTCATCAGTGTCTAGCTTGCATCTCAAAAAGGTAAATAAAAAATGCTTGTATAACCTGGCTCTAGTAAAGCAAATTATAATAGTCATATGGTGGCTAGTGGTCCGGTGCTTCTCAATTAAAGATTTGATTTAATCATTTACTATGTTGTTTATATTACCCATTCTTGAATGGTTGTGGATTTCATAGCCAAATGCTGTCCCCTTGTTTGTTGTTGAAAAGAATTTGGTAACCATGCAGATTTAAGAACTTTTTAGAACCAATACACCAAGTAATGTGACAAACAGGTTTAGAGATAATCATCATTGACACATTTTGGGTTTTCTTTATATTTTCATTTTGCCTATGTTTGTTGATTGAGAGCAAATTAGTCTATCTAGCAAACAATGTTCTGAACAGAATTAAAAATTGACCCAAGTGACAAAAAGTGGCCAGTGGGATTGAAAGGGGCCTATTTTTCATCCTTATGTCTTATTTTTGGATAAAACTTTCTTTGATTTTTCTGATCTGAATAGCCATTGTGTCAATTTCTTTGCAGAGAAGGTCATGTACCATTCAGAAAATTTTGATGCAAGATATTTCCTATCTTGTATACACCAAAATACCAGTGCTGCAGACCTAGAAGCTGGTGCACTAGCCTTGAAAACAGATTTACGTGACAGGACACAACAACGAAAGCAGCTTGTCAAAGAGAACTTTGACTGCTTTGTCTCTTGCAAGACTACAATTGATGGTAAGTTGGTATTGGCTATTATAAGCTGAATGCTTATACTTTGATATATGTCCTAGATCTTACTTGGATATTTTGAATAATTATCTGTTAGCTTGTTGAAGTTTTGATGAATCATTCAAAATGATTTTTTTGTTCTCAAAGAAATAAATAATATTTTTATCAGGTCTTTGCCTGTTCATTTCTACATTCTTACAGCTATGTATACCATTTGCAGATATTCAACTAAAATTAAAACAGATAGAGTCAGATCCAGAAGGTGCAGGTACAGTTCACCTTCAATATGCTGTTGAAGATGTTGGGAGTGTTGCAAACCGTGCTTTTGGGCCACTTTTTGAACGTCAGGTGAGAATAAGGTGTATTTCATTAGCGAGAGCTTTAGTTAACGTTTTAGTTTTTAATATTAGAATTTTCATTTTTTTAACAGGTTCAAGTTGAAAAAATAAGATCCGTGCAAGGGACATTGCAAAGATTTCGTACCTTGTTCAATTTACCCAGTGCTATTCGTACAAATATTAACAAGGGTGAATATGACTTGGCAGTCAGAGAATATCGGAAAGCGAAGTCAATTGTGCTACCTTCTCATGTATGGATACTTTTTCTGATTCACACATACACTGTATATGCATTAAAGATCTGAAATTTACATGCACAAGCCTGCAATGAGTTTGGTTTATCATATGATTTCACCTAACGGCCCAAAGAACATATTTACTTTATGTGAAATATATTTATTTGGTAAGTCTTGTATCAAAGCAAACTTGGACTCTAACTTGATAGCTATGTAAGTGATGTAGGAGCATCCTCGACCCATCAACAATCTTGTGTCAACCTAAAATATTCTATTTACTTTTCCTCGTTTTCCTCTATTTCGTAGGTTCCAATCTATGTGTTTCAAGATGGAGTGTGTGCTTTTTCCTTGGTGATCTTTATAGTTCTAAGATATTTCAGCATTGGCACAAAGGGGTTTTGTTGTAGTTTTCTTGTGGCACTTATTCACAAAGGGTTCTTTTAGTTCTTCTACTTGTGTTGACAGTCTATGATGTGTGGTAGTGGTCTGATAATAATCCATCATCTGTGGATGATAGGGATTTCTTTGAGTTGTTTAACATGGCCTTATCTTTCAGATTCTTTGATTGTACGTGTAGAGGATTGTTAGTTGGGACCACGGCCTCTTTGCACTTAGTTTAATTTTCAAATTTTAACATGGGAGCTTAACTTTGTGCCATAGTTTGGGGCCATTAAAATTGAAGCCTTGGATCTTGATCAGCTCTGTAGCGTGTCTTGAAGAATCTAGGTTTGTTTTGATCCTCTTAAGTGGATAATTGTAAATATAGAATTGAATGCCAATTTGAGGTCATCCCTATCTCTTGGAGATTGTAATGGGTTTTATTAAGCCCTTGATGTGTATAACAGTACAAGTACACATCTTCCAAACTCACTGTAATCATCCTCTCACTTTGGACAAAATGTTTCATATTTCATAAATTATGAAGTCTCAATTATTTATGATATTCGGCCTTGTGCCAAGTTGTAGGCTTGTGCTCCATGTTGTGTACATTCTATCATTGCGAATAATAAAGATTTGCGAAGCTCCATCTCTATCTTCATTTTTTGTATCAGTTATATGTGTGTGTTGAGCTGAGCTGCTTGGTTTGACAACCCTTAATTGGGTTCTCAAACCTTGCCATGCATCAAGTGGTATTAGAGCAAGGTGCGCTACATGAGGTGAAAAAAATCTTCTAGGATTCGTGTGTGATCATTCTGTGCATAAGAGTTGACAATGTGACTCGTAGTCACCTTCACGGAGATTGCTGGCCTGTAGTTGACAATGTTGCCCATAAGAGTTGCTGGTGTAGGCCAAATTGGGATCACCATTGTGGCAGGGAGATCAGATGAAGTCACTCAACTTTTGACAAGGTTGCAACGGACGACGGACGTGATGGAGGGAAATCATTAGAGAGGGTTTATCCAACACGATTACCCCATCGACTAAGAGTAGTAGTGAGGAGAGGAAGGAGAGAAGCGTGTGAAAGCAACCAATGTTGATGCAAGAGAAGAGAGGCTATTGAGAGCTATATCCAAAATTGTGAGAGGCACACAAGTGGAAGTACCATGCTTTGCTCTATCCTTATATCTAGAAGAATTGATCAGCTGGAGCACCAAGATGGAGTTATTCGAGTTTGAAGACATTCAGACCCGTAGAGAGTTAGAATTGCCCAAACAAAGCTGAAAGGGCATGCAAAATTGTGGTGGAAGGATACATAATTGTGGAATGCTAAGAACAACAAGGAGAAGATCACCTGTTTGGATAGGATGGTCGTTAAGCCAAGGGGCAAGTTCCTTCTAGGGGACTACCAATTGGTTTTTCTAAAGTAATTGCAAAATCGAATTGTAAAGGATTACAAAAAGGAATTCTTGATCAATGTATTGTAGAGATTGACAGAAGAAAAGTTGCTGATCAATGTGAAGAAGTGTAGTTTCATGAAGTCAGAATTGGTATATTTGGGGTTTGTAATCTCAGCTGAAGGATTGAAGATGGATCTAGAGAAAGTTAGTGCAATTGTTGAGTGGCCTTCACCAATAAATGTTGGAGAGTTAAGATCTTTTCAAGGTTTGGCTAGTTTCTATAGAAAGTTCATCAAAAATTTTAGTGGCATATGTGCACCATTAATTGAGACTATGAGAGGAGACAAGAACAAGTTCAAATGGGCATCGGGATCAAATAGGAGCTTGATGCAAATCAAGATCGGGCACCAACAAGTAGCCAATCTAGACAGGCAAACTCATTAAACCAACAATACTCTGTAATCGTGAATACACAACAAATCACAACATTCAGATTATAACAAGCTAAATAGACTCATTCTCCTCTTTTACACCCAATAACAAAATAATGGCATGTCATTTAATACCATCCCAGACTTCTATTGACTTAATATTGATGCTCTAATCAATAAACTAGCATTACAAAATACTTAGAAATTCAAAACCCTAGACTTTCAACTACAAACATCTCTGTAAATCTTCAAGAAACTAAGACTTATTTTAATAGTATCACCTATGTATTTTTCCTTTTTAAACAAAATGCTAGTTTTATTCTAATCCTCTCTCCAAAATTCAACGACTCCTATTGTTTTCCATCGCTCGACCCCCTTTCCTCAATACAAACACAATTGATACTCCCTTTAATGAAAATCGCCGAGCTTTGAAGGTTGGAGGAAATTAAAGTCTTAGATGCGCCATGCTTAAAATAGATAAGATAACTATCACCGGTAGTTAAAGTTGGAGTTGCCAAGGAACATACCATGTCCAGCAAAGCCTAATTGTGGGTCCTTTTGAAATTGCTGCTTTTAAAATTGAATTTGCTAGGATTATATATGTAATCCGTTGGCCAAAGAAAATGATGATTTAATATTCATAAGTCAATCCTTTTTGTGTAATGCCTAGCATTGAAAACTCTTTGTGCTTCAATTTGAATAGTGGGATCCACGACAATCCCTTAGGGGACAAAAATCACAACTGGTTAGACAATGAAGTTGTGAGTGGGCCCCAACAGGAACGAGTAACCGCTAGCAAGGAAGAAATCGTTCAACAAAGAGATGTTAAGGAAAGGTGCAGTGGGCCCCAGTAGGGATATATGCTCAGAAAAGACAAGCAACTATTTGTCCATCATAAGGAATCTTATCAGCCCAAAGGAAACAACGTGTGGGCCATAGTGATTGCTGTGATTTGCATTAACACAAACATTAGAAATGAAAAACAAAAAATTGTTAGTGGAAATGCTTCTGCATTAGAGCTTTGAATTACTAAAGAAGAATGTAACTGAACAACCAGTGCTAGCATTGCCAAATTTTAACAAGGTATTTTAGGTTGATTGTGATGCAAGTGGAAATGCAGTAGGAGCAGTATTGAGCCAAGAAGGTAGACGTATAACTTATTTTAGTGAGAAGCTGAATGATGCAAGAAAGAGATATTTAGTCTATGATCATGAATTTTATGTCATAATCAAAGCTTTTTGAAGAAATGGAGACGCCACCTATTGCCAAAAGAATTTGTGTTGTATACAGATTATCAAGCCTTACAATATTTGAATAGTCAAGGTAAGTTGAATCAAAGACATGTGAGACGGGTAGAGTTTATGCAAAGTTATTCTTTTGTATTGAATTATTGGAGTGGAAAATCAAACAAGATTGTAGATGCATTGAGTAGGAGACAAAATTTGCTGACATAAATGAGAGTAGAAGTGGTTGGATTTGATGAATTGAAGCATTTGTATGAAGCTTATCCTGATTTTGCGGATGCATGGAATGTATGTAAAGGACCGGTAAGTATGGATAGAAGTAAATGGCTTGATTATTTGATTCAGAATGAAATGTTGTGTAGGGGTAGCCAATTGTGTATTCCAAGAAGCTGAATGGGGGAAAATTTGATCAAGGAGAAGCATAGCGGTGGTTTAACATGACATTTTGGAGTAGATTCGATAGTGGCATTGGTAAGTGAAAACTGTTTTTGGCCTCAAATATATAAGGATGTGAGAAAGTATGTTCAAGGTTGTAGGATTTGTCAAGTAGCAAAGGCGAGTAGTCAGAATGTTGGGTTGTATCAGTCTAGTTCAAGAGAGACCTTGGGAGGATATCAGTATGGATTTTGTATAAGGGTTGCCTAGAACATAGAGAAGACATGATTCTATATTTGTAGTTGTAGTTAGATTTTCTAAGATGACACATTTTATTCCATATAAGAAGACAAATGATGTAGTACATGTAGCTGATCTGTTTTTTAGAGAAGTTGTGAGATTGCATGGGTTGCCAAAGAGTATAGTTTCAGAGAAAGATACTAAGTTTGTTGGTTACTTTTGGAAGACATTGTTGAAGAAGATGAAGACTAATTTACAATTTAGTTTAACTTATCACCCACAAATTGATGGGCAAATAGAAGTTGTGAATAGGAGTTTAGGCAATTTGCTTAGATGTTTGGTTGGAGAGAAGACAAAAAATTGCGATATTGTCCTAGTGCAAGTAGAGTTTCCATATAACAATTCAGTAAATAGGAGTAAAGGGAAAACACCATTTGCAATAGCATACATCAATAGTCCAAGGAATGTATCGGAATTAAGAAATATAAGAAATGTAGAGAAGAGGAGTGCAAAAGTAGAAGAATTTGCAGAACACATGAAGGAAGTGCACATGGAAGTAAGGTATCACTCGGAAAGGATCAATGGTAAGATATAAGGAGAAGACTAATGAAAAAGAAAAGACATAAGGAGTCCGCAATTGGTAATAAAGTGATGGTACATCTGAGAAAGGAGAGATTCCCAATTGGAACATATAACAAATTGAAGAAGAAATTTGGTCCTTGTAGAATTACCAAATGGTTTGATTTAGTACATGCATATGAAGTGGAGCTATCGGAAAATTTAGGCATATCACCAGTGTTCAATGTTGCATATTTATATCGGTATCATAAAGGGGAGCTAGGAGATGATAACATAGAAGCACAATGGAAGGATCAAATATCGCAACTGCAAGGAGAGGAGATTGAGGAGGTTTTGGACAATAGGATTGACAGAAACACTAGAAACAAATAGTATGGGGAATATTTGGTGAAATGGAAAGGCAGGCCTGTGGAAGACTCATCTTGGATTTCTAAGTCTAAGGTAAAACGTTTTTTGGTTTCCCTTTTGGCCATCGGAGAGTGAGGGACTCACTTTTCAAATTACTTGGGGTCTCTGATGCAGAACCATCCTGGGTGTAAGAGCAATCTTGCGTCACTCAAAAATATTGTCTTTCACTTTGTTTGTTTGTTTGTAGGTTTTCAATAACATTCCAGTCATCATCTCGACACCAAAATTCCTACCACATTTCATCTTAGTTGCATATTTCATGTTGTGTTTGGGAACACATGTTCTACTAAGAGTTGGCAATGTCCATCCAAATTCTAGGAGAATCCTAATTATCACAAAGGCATATTTCAGTTCCAGAGTTACTATTGGGCACAACAGGATAACAACCGTTTTCATTGTTCGAAGTTTGCGGCAACTAAGGAATACCGTTACATACTTTGTGATCCCAAGAGAGCTTATGGTATGAACCACATCAAGATTCATTGAACCATCTTCACTGCATTCATTCCAAAAGGTTCCCTCTACACATTTGCCCGACTACAGGTTACACTTGGCATTAAGCTTTGCATCTCCTTGCCGTTGACAAAAATCATCCCTAAGGCTAGAGTTGCTATAAAAGCAGAACTCGTGATCATCAAATTCAACGAGGGAAGCTAAGAAGCTAAGAAATGAGGAGTTAGCTAGTTAGTTAGCTTTGATTCTAGCTCCGAGTGAGCCAATAATTGAAGAACACTGTATTGTAATATCATTTGAGAATTCTGTAATCCACACATAGTTGTGCCCACACACCTTGAAGACAAAGGTCTTGTTGATGATTGTTTTTGGACAAGTCAACAATTAGAGTGAAATACAAAGTATCTAACTCCCTCTTGAGCAAAGCCTCTCGAATGCTGAACGAAGTGATCAAACAAGATGACTCCAAGGTTCCTTTCTTATGATTTTGTAAGAGATAGCTCAGTGACTAAGTATGATTTTGCTGTTAAACACAAAGGGACTTACGCAGATTCTTTTCCTTTCATTCAACTTATTCCTCCTTTCAGTGTGGATGATGTCTATACAAGGTCTCAATCATAAAGAAATAGAAAAGTGAGGGTTTAGAAAACTAATCTAAGGTCAATGAAGCAATGATGATGTATTGAAAAGACAAACTCTTGAATTAAACCTAACTCCACTTCGCCAAGGGTGCCTACAACTACATGAAGTTGGTGCAATTTCCTAAGGTTACGCGAAGGGTTTTCAAATCATGAAGGTTCATATGAGCACCCATCGGATGGCGCAGCTCAAACAAGCATCCATAATCGAACTTAAGCAAATGAAGCTCAGACTAGCTTTACACAACACTTCACCAGCGATGAATGTTAAAAGCATGAGCTAGGAGTTGATCAAATATCCAACACATACATGCATTACATCAAAGAACTTCTAATCTACTTCAAATTAATTTTGAAACATCTCTCCATTTCATCGAAATACAAGAAATTATGTTACTCCACAAGACAACACTTAACACCAAATGAACTTCCAATGTCTTTGCATTAACCTTGAGAAATATTTACAACAATTTCAAGTCCTCTCAGACAATTTCTAGAGTCTCTCCTATTCTACTCCTAAAATCTACTCTCTACTACTAATGATCTACTGAATTACAAATGAGGCAACAAGGCCTTTATATAGAAGCCCAAATTACAATGAATGGCTTAGATTAATTCAATAGCCAAGGGTTTAGATCGTGCCACCTTAGAGGTAGTTACAACAATTTGCTATTTTTAGTACAAAAGAGGGAGGCAATGAAGGCACGTTTTCCAATGTGATAAGGTAAGGTGAAATCATTTAAAACATCTCCACATAGGCATCCCTTTGGCTTCTTTTATTAAATGATACATTTAATGCATTTAAAATGATGTATACTTGCCACATAGATGCCACTTCAGCATACTTTGAAAATTGTATCATCAATGTGGTGATGTATGTATTGCCACATCTTGTAGATCTTGCCTTGTTTTTTCTTCTTGTAGACTGGATGTATGATACTTGTTGCTTCACTTGACTAACTTCATGATTCTTTCTTCTTGCAGGTAGATTGATGTGAATCTTCTTTGATGTTTCTTCATATAGAGTAGTACAAGATGATGATGATACTTCTTTCATGTAAGAGTAGATGATGAAGCTTGCTTCATGAATCGGAGTAGAAGACTCTTCTCAAAGACTTGAAGTTGAATGGAACTTGAAATTGAATAGATGAATGTCTTCAATGTAGAAGTTGATGAAATAGTCCTTCACGATGATCTTTGAAGTGGCCCTTTGGAGTGTAGATGATAACACCTTCTCTGGATGCGGAGTAGATGACTTCTCAAGGAGACTTTGAAGCTTGATGAGTCTTGAAGGTTAGAAGAACTTGACTTGAAGCTGGGATGAATGAATGCTTCGAACATGTTACTCTTAATAAAGTACACTTGAACTTGATATGATCTAACATGATGTCTTTGATGTAGAAGACTTGAGATATGTCTTATTGTAACCTCTTGGAGCAGCTACCTCTTGAAGTGATGTCTCTTTTAGCAATGATCATGACTCCTAGCATGAATGACGGTGAATAACTCCTTTGAAACAGCTACATGATGACTTCGTTGAAAGTGACTCCAAGTTTCTTGCTTGAAGGTGATGTCCCTTGATAATGACCTTGAAGAGTAGATGATGACAAGATGTTCTAACATGATGATCTTCTTTAGCTTCACTCCTCGACGAAAGGTGACTCCTCAAATAACTCCTATCCTTTTTGATGTACCTACAAGACAAGATAAACAATATATCAATCACTTCATAAGATAGGAATAACTTTAAACATGTAATAATCCTTTTCAAGCTTCGGCGCAAATATAGGTAAAAATACGAACAAAGTGCGCCTAACACAAATTAATCCCACATTCATAACTTTAAATGATTTCAAGCAATTGCAAGGGTTTAAAGAAGTCAATCCCCTTATGAGGTTCATTCAAAAGGTATCTCTCAACACAATTTCTTCCTTAGGCGCCAAGATGAGGTGAGTCTAGAGGCAAAGGGTGCCTAACATAAATTTGCTTCACAGTTGACACCTTAGGTGATTTCGAACACTTAAAATAGCATAAAATGGACTCCCATCTCAAGGCGCCTACTTCTAGGCATGAATTTGATCGACTCTCCCGAGGGCGCCAAATGACTTCATTTTTCATCTCATATCTTCTAGCTCGCCCTAAGGCGCATGTTAATGAAGTTGTAGGTTCTTGACCTTTCAAATGATTACTACTCATGCTTGAGCTTCATATAGGCTTCTTCTACTCAAGGCGCTCATTTCTGGACTTAGATTTGAGGGGTTGTCTCTAGGGCGCCAATGAAGGTTGGCAAAGAAGGTGCAATGCGCCTTAGCTTAGTTGTTGTCTTCTTCATAGTCAGGTGTATTTGCAAGGTAAAACATGTTGAAATTTGCGCCTAAGACTTGATATCTTTAGCCTTAACTTCACATTCCTTTCAAACCATTCACTTCTTGGGCAAGAATTTGCGCCTAACCCAAATGATACTCACAAACCTTTTAAGGCACAATTTTATGGCAAAATAGGTGAGAACCTGCGCCTAGAGGAATTTTGACTAGTTTTGGACATTTTGATGTTTCAAAGCGCCTTGACATACTTCGCTTGCTTCTTGGTGCTTAAAAAAACTCTTCCTTACCTTAAGTCTTTGATGATGCTAATTTCAAGAATCCCTTAGGCGCAATTTAATGTTGAGATCAATATCAATGGGCGCCAATACATATTGATGCTGAAAACCAAGGCGCCCGAACTCAGTGTTTCTCTTCACCAATCCTCTAGGCGCTACTTGAGATGACTTAGCAAAGTGAGCCTAACCTTCTGACATGTTTCATGACTTCTTACCTTGAGGCACACTTTCTTGATGGAATAGGTGTTAATGGAGCGCCTAGACTATGATGAATACTTCCCATTCTCATACGTTTGAAGGATCCTAAATGTTCTTGAATCAAGGCATAATTTTCAAAGCATTCTCATCTCAAGGTGACTTCACAATGCCAGAATCCTACCTTGTTTACTCCTAGGCGCCCAGGATGATTTGGAAGTAACTAAGGCACCTAAGTTTAATGTGATGCTTACCCCCAAATTGCATGATTTTCTTGATGCGCCTAAGACTTGATAGGATGATATCACCTTGGGCGCCATTCAATCCTTTTGATGATGCTCATTTCTAGGCGCAATTGGGTGATGATTTGGTAAATTAGCGCCTAAAGTCTAATGAGAGCTTCCTTCACTTACCTAGCAAATGCTTCAAATTCCCCTTAGGCGCAATATGATAACTCAGATGATGCATTTTCCACTCTAAATTCTAGGCGCACTGTTGGGTTTGAAAATACATAAATTAAACTCCCAAAGGATTCCATTCTTCCTTCTCTAAGCGCTAATGTAGGTTGGCTTGATGGCTAAGGGCGCCAAAATAGGATGATATCACCTGGGGCGCCAATCTTGGAATTTTACCACACTTCAACCTTTAAAGCGCCTTCAATCACTAGTTTAAACTTTACCTTACATCAAGGCGCCTAAAACTCATTCCTTCATTCTTGGGCGCAATTTTGACGATCAACTGAACATGCAAAAAGCGCCTAGGCCTAAATGCCTCTTCCTTATCAAATTTGCAGAGTTTCAAGCTTCCTAACATCAATTTCAATCAAGACGCTTTGATTTGAAGCTTCCTTGCCCAAGGCGCAATCTTGAGGTTGTCTAGATGATGGAAGGCGCCCAAAATTCTAGGCGGAGTTTTGAGGTGATGCTAGAGCAATTTTGCACCCAGAACTGATAGTGCCTGAGGTAAGGTATATTAAAAAATATATTTAAGTATAAGAATCTCTAAACTTATACTTTAAATATTTTTCAATATACCTTTCAGGATGTTTGAGATAGGTCTCAGATCCACCGGATTTAACATGCAGATTCTAGATTTTGGAGGATCCACCAGATTTCAGACTTAGCCAATTTTCAGGATCTTCAGGATCAGGATACCAGACTTAGTCATTTTCAGGGTTTCAAACATCAGGATCAGGTCATCAAGGTAAAGAGTTTGAGAATACAGAATGAATTGGTTGTAATTGATTGATTTACAAATGAGCGAAAATGCTCAATATATACAAGGTACAAGACATAGATGAGCATTAACAAAAGACGGCCGACATAGAAAAAATAAGGCCGACATAGAAAAATACTAATACCCTCCCTTAATGCTCAATCTATCAACAACGTAGAGAAATAACAGAGAAGGATGCCCCCTTCTTCTCAGAACGCTTCTGCAACAAAAGACAGGAGCCTGCCACTGACTCTGCCACTTGAGATGAGTCTGCCACCAACCCTCCCAGAAACTGCAGAACTTCTGGAAATAACCAAAAACAACAACCACTGTCCAACCTGAAGTTGGAGAACTGTCCCTCCCTGTAACCAGAGACACACCGAGAACAGCTGCCACGATTTTGAGGAAAAATCGGCAAACCCTCCAAACTTTTGCAGATGAGCAGGCCACTCCAAAACAGACTGCAACAAAGCACGATTTTTGAGGATAAAAATCGATCAAAACCGGACATGATTTTTAAGGTGAAAAATCGATCAAAACCAAACACGAAATCCGAGACACGGATTAGAATACAAATCATCGTTTTTAAGGAAAAAACGGTAAAACCTGTCCAGAAACCAGAGAGCCCTCCCGAACTACGAAAACCCTGACTAGGGCATACAGGAGCATACGGAATTTTTAAGGAGAAAATTTATGAAAACCATACGGAATTTTTAAGGAGAAAATATATGAAAACCCAAAACCAATTCATCAAGGCGGCGATACTAAAAACTAGTCAGCATACGCTGCTTCCAGGTATTATAGTTTCTGCTATTAAATCGCTGAGTGCCCTCCAGCATCAAGTTGGTCAAAGACGCCATTTGCACGTCTCCCAATGCAGGAAAACGATAGAAAACGAAACAGCGTTGAACTGAGGAGCAGAACAGGATCAGGTACAAAATCTGAGGCAGGTACGGTTGCACGGAAAACGAGGCACGAACTTTGAGGTACGGAAAAAATCTGACAGGTACCCGCGAAAGGTTTCGAAAAACCCAGAAGGAATATGCGTTCGAAAAAAATTTTCGTCAAATGCTGAGGGTACAAAACCCTAGACGAAAAATTTCCGTGCCCTAGGCACCCAGAAATTTTTGAAAAAAAAAATGCAGAGATGCAGCGGCCGTTTCACTGTGCAGGAAAGGACCCGCGAAAAAAACAAAGGCTCCAGAACAATGGCGCCCAGCAAAGGTGAATCCCGTGGGCACAAACTGGAAAATCGCGACCTCCTAAAAAACGCAGCCAAAAAACTGTAGATCTCGCAGCCAAGGTGGAAAAAGTGTGCAGAAATGGCGATTTTCAGACAACCCGTGCGGCGTTGAAGAAGGGCGCGGTCTTCACAGACTAAAAAACGCGAACACTTGGCGCGAAATCGCATGAAATCTGGGCGCGACCTTCACAGGCGACGGTGCGGATGAGAAAGGGACGGGGCCTGCAGAGGAGCCGTGACCATCGCTGAGGGTTTATGGAGGCACGAATCTGGAAAACGCAGCCAAAAAAAAAACGAACACAAGCTTCGAACAAACCATCTGGGAAACAAAACGCAATCGCGGAATGATGAGGAACGGCGACAGGAGCAGGTAAAAACGCGACCTTCTGGAGGTGACCCTCCCACGAACCAGAACCTCAAACGTTACAGGAAGATCACACCCAAACAAGAATCGCGACCAACAGATATAGAAAAACGCGACCACCAACAGTTGAAATTTCCGACGAAAATCTGAAGCAACTAATGGTTGAAGAAGAAACGACGATCAATCAAACCGCCAATCAAAGGAAACAAACCCAACCAATACCCACGATAAAATCGCCACAGAAACAAAAGAGGGGCGCTGGAACCAGGGACGAAGCTCGCAACAGTTTAGAACAGCAACCAAATACTGGTTGAAACCGGCGATCAAACAGATCTGTAGGTCATACGACCTTCGGACAGGCCCCGAGAAGGGACCCGCTCTGATACCATAAAGAGTTTGAGAATACAGAATGAATTGGTTGTAATTGATTGATTTACAAATGAGCGAAAATGCTCAATATATACAAGGTACAAGACATAGATGAGCATTAACAAAAGACGGCCGACATAGAAAAAATAAGGCCGACATAGAAAAATACTAATACAAGGGGCTCTAAGACGCAAACACTACTGACTTCATCATGAAATAGCTATCATCCTAGACTTAGCAAAGCACTGGAATTCAAAAAAGGAGGGTCCCCATTTGCAATGGGGCGATGTGTGATTTGGTCACAACAGGTCTCATATTGTAAACCCTTGCAGCACACTGTAATTCAATTGTGACTGTGAATGAGAATCAATAAATATGATAATGTTGTTCGTACTATTTCATTGAGTTCTGCTGTGTGGTTGTTCATTTAGCTGCATGTTTGGATAATCCTTCATTGGATCCTTTGTCCATGATTGCATTAACCATGCAACAATAGATGTTGTTAGGTGTTGCTCAAAATAGTAGCCAGTTAGTTGGAAGGATGGCCAAATGGCAAGAACATCGAGGATTGATAGGAGTTGTTGTGAGATGGAGAGCATGCTCATAGTGGCTGGTTGGACATAAGGGTGGAATGAAGACCTGGAAGCAAGGGTGATTCCACAAGGATTGTTGCACAGAGAATTTGCAAAAACCTTTGCAGACAAATGCCCTCCAAGAACACTTGAAGATGATCAGTGCAAACAGTTTGAGGCCAACAAAGAATGCACCGAGAGTGGGGATGGTGCAACACACTGCAAAGGAGAAGTGATCGAGAAGGATGCTTGAAGCATTTTATGAGGAAATCTTATTGCAGTTTAGATAATCAAGTGTTGATCAAGGGAGTAGACAAATGCAACGTGTCTTGGAAGAAACCCAAGCAGGCGAAGGCCAAAAGTTTGATGTTGTGGCGTAGGAAGAGAAAGAAGTGGAAGTATGAGAAAGATGATGTGTTGGTTGACTTTTCCAAGATCCGTATGAGAAAGAAGTGGAAGTAGTCCAAATTTGAAGACTTGATGAACATGAAAGGTGATGAGGGTGAAAAAACGGTACATAGTGCCGCATGAAGGGTATTGTAGAAAGATGTAGCTCTAGAATTTGGAAATGAGGTTGGTGTCAAGAAGACAATTATTAGCAAATAAATGCAGAAGTATCTGGGCTGAAGGCAATCTTGCACATCTTCACAAAATTTTTCTTAACAATTTTTGTTTTGTGGTTGATGGTGGATTCACTTCTTCGTCCAATTTTCCTTTGTTAGCCGACTCTTTCCTGGTCATGGGACTAATAAGGAAAGATATTTGTAAAAATTTTGGAACCAATTGTTTTTGGGGCCCACTCGACTTGGAAGATAAATCTCTTTGTAGCTGGAGGATAAATCACGTCCTTTACCTATTTCTGTTGCAGCAGTTACAAATCGGCAGTTATCATTTTTCTTCTAATCCTTTCCGGCTTTTCCACGACAGCAGCTTACAGCTAGGAGATGTCGGTTAAAAGTAGAATCATTAATATCATATAATGGTGGGATGCATTTTGTTGTAATAATCACTCATTGACATATATAGCTGCGGCTGGGAATTTTGGAGGCTGCTGGTTCTTTCAAGCACGACTTTATATATATTTTCATCATGTGAAGATGGAGAGGAACCTGCTATGGAGCTTTAATGTAGAAAGTTTTTGTAGTAATCTTTTTGTGCAGGCCATTGTGCTGGACCAAGTCTGCTTAAAAGAAAAAAAAAAAATCTGTAGGTTCATGTAGGTAGTCTAGTTGATATTTTCAAACATTTGAAATGCTGTGCTGTAGCAGATCTCTTTGAAAACAGTCGTGTAATCAGTTTGACAACAAACCTGTGGCAAGTGAGTTTTGAAGGATTTTGTCAGTTCATATGGAAACTTTTGCTCTAGCTTGTAATGATTCTGAGTGAGATGGATCCTGTTTGCTGTGTTTAGTTAAGATACTGTCAATTTTCTTCAAGATAAGCATTTTATATTTCCAGTTTCAGATCACTATGATATTATCAGATTTTTGTGGGTGTGTGTGTACTTCTTTTATAATATAAAATCTTGGGATAGTTGTATTTGCTGCAGACCTTGGTTGTCTTTTAGTGGGTATCCAGGTCTGACTGCATTACAAATAGTCTAAGAAGAGGCAAATGGTGCAAGGAAAGAAAGAAGTAGTGGAGGGGAAAGTTGTGAGGTTTGAGACAATATGTAATAGTGTTAGTGAGTTCCAGCATAGAACTAGGAAGGCACAGGTAGATAGAGGAGCCACAATCAGAGTTAGAGGATTTGATGAAGACCTGTTGGGTAGTAGAAGTATAAGTCCTGTGACAATTTCAGACCAACAAAAGGAAGAAAGGGATAACTGAAGGCAGAGTCTACCTAAAGTCTGTTTGTGGACGTTCCTTGGAGGAAGCAACAAAAGGATGATTAGTGTTGCAACTTGAGGGAATTGCGAGGTTGTGTGCAAAGAAGTGGTGACAAGGTTCTAGTAGGAAGGAACCTAGGTGCTTGTTTTGAAGGCTAGAAAAGAAGATTCTTCAGAAGAGAGGAGTTTAGAGAAAATAGTTGAAGGAGGTGGACAGATCATGAAGCACTTTGGTCATCAAGGAGTGGGGAGAAGTGCAGAATAGCCAAAACTTGGTGGAGGAGTTTGGAACATTTCCCAACTCTTAGCTTTAGAGCTGGAAGAGGCAAAGGAAGAAACACCAACTTCTTTCCTTGTTAGCGTTTTATTTCGCACCTTTCAGTGTGAACGTAAAATGGATAGATGTGCAGTAAGACCGCTCTTCGAATTAGAAGGGGAAGCTCCCTGTAAACTAAAACTAATATAAAACTATACATAATTTACAGTGTTTTCAGAGGTGTTTCATGTTCATTGAATAAAATAAAAATAAGCAATCCTTTTGGGTTTGTGACGTACAAAAGGCAAAGACGCACTTTAAACCACGAGGCAAAGTTTTTGGTGGTTTTTTGATTGAAATCAGAACCTACGAATACACACTTGCGCTATTCAGCTAAATCCAAAGGCTGAGCAAAGCAAGAATACACAACTTGGATTGATTAACACAAAAATGCATGGTTACGAACACTATGATTAAATCACACATAAGACGATACAAAGCTGCGAATTATGTATTCAATTTCGCTTGTGACACAAAGTTTGCAGGTTCGTTGAAGCAACTTAACTTTTAACAGAGAAAGCACATTTCAATGGAGACTTAGATTCTTGAGTTTTAGATTGGGTGTAACAATTGGCTCTATCTGGGGATCACGATGTATACTTGTGGCGTAGGAGGACTTAATAATCTCTAGGATTTGCAAGTAGACCGGTGCTTTATTAGTTGGGCAATAGAGTCAAAATATGCCTAAGTCACCCAACTTAACTTTTAACAGAGAAAACACATTTCAATGGAGACTTAGATTCTTGAGTTTTAGATTGGGTGTAACAATTGACTCTATCTAGGGATCACGACATATACTTGTGGCGTAGGAGGACTCCATAATCTCTAGGATTTGCAAGTAGACCGGTGCTTTATTAGTTGGGCAATAGAGTCAGAATATGCCTGAGTCACCTAAAACACGACATTCCTAAATCACTTAAATGATGACAAAACACAAAACATCACAAATAGGGAAACACAAGACAAACGATGTGAAACACACAAACGTTTTTTCCTCGAGCGAGGACAAGGCAAACAAAAATAGTTACACAAAATCATTAACAAGTTCTAAAAAGTAAGAACCTCTCCTCTTGAGCTGGGAACTCTGTCTCAACAACACGTAGCCCTTCATTCTCTGCAACACCTTCTCGAAGAGCCATGGTTCAGGTGAATAGACATGATCATGTAATGAGAAGTTCAGAATGAATTGATTGATATACATGGGTTCAGGTTGATCGTCTTCTTCCATAATGAGCAATCTCTGTAAGTAGTGAAGGTACAAAGCCTCCTTTTGAAGATATCAACCAAGATCTTGTGGCTTGGTTCATCTTTGTCTTTCTTGGCATTTGAGAGTTGTGCAAACAAGACATGTCTTCTGCAGGCTTGAAACGAGCAAGAAATTTCTCACTCATCAGCTCCCAACTCGTGATTTAACCAGCGGCAAGGTGATTAGGAAGCGATTCAATACCCGGGCTCCCTCAAGTCGGACTTTGGCACCCAAGTGGGAAATGCAATACGTTGTGTGTAAAATGCAAATTGCAATTCTTCCTCGGATCCTACATTTTTTTTGCAAATAGGAGTTTGCTCTCGGAATACACGTGGCAAGTGAAACTGCAAAATGAAAAGAATGATAGAGCCCTAGATTGTTCAAATCAGAGTCCGCTCCTGGAATGTATTTTGCATTTTGAATTGAAAAGTGCAATTTTTTTCCAAATCTTGGGCTCCTTACAAATCAGCCTTTTGCGCTGAGATGCAACATGCACAAGATGCATTTTTCCCTCCATGCTGAATGCCACTAGAACCTGAAAAAACACAGGAAGAAGTTGAAACGCTAGTGTTTGCTGCTTGCTATGAACAAACTGGATTTGTTAAAAGCCATTAGATACTTTAAAGCAAAGGTGATTAAACCATTCAGTTGCTGCGCCTTGCAGTGATTCCACAAATAAGCATATTGCGACATCTTCATGTGCAACGTTGAGAACTCCACAAGCGGTGGTGAAGGCTGAGGTATGCTCGTTAGGATGCTGCTTGTCATCACCATAAAATTTTGTAAATTTCTTCCTTGAGCCTTTAGGAAGTTCATGATTTTCTGCCAATGCCAATGGATCGATCTGATTTCCCCATGGCCGAGGTGGGCGATTGTTGTCAATGTGGTTACCCTCCTGATCAACCATAGGAAATCTTTTGCTGAAACTGAAAAATATGTGAACTTTGGACCTTTTAATATTGCAATGTATAAGATAACAGTCTTATGTCGTTCCCCAATAGAGTCACCAAAAAATGTTAGCGTTTTATTTCACACCTTTAGTGTGAACGTAAAACAGACAGATGTGTGGTAAGACTGCTCTTCGAATTAGAAGGGGAAGCTTCCTGTAAACTAAAACTAATATAAAACTATACATAATTTACAATGTTTTTAGAGGTGTTTCATGTTCACTGAATAAAACAAAAATATGCAATCTTTTTGGGTTTGCGACGTGCAAAAGGCAAAGACACATTTTCAACCATGAGGCAAAGATTGTGGATTTTTGATTGAAATCAGAGCCTACGACTACATGCTTGCGCTATTCAGCTAATGCAAAGGCTGAGCAAAGCAAGTACACACAACTTGGATTGATTAACACAGAAATGCATGATTACGAATGCTATGATTAAATCGCACATAAGACGGTACCAAGCCACGACTTATGTATTCAATTTTGCCTGTGACACAACGTTCGCTGGTTCATTGAAGCGACTTAACTTTTAACAGAGATGTCACATTTCAATGGATACTTAGAAGCAAAACAAACATAATGAAATCCATTAAACGAACAAAATCACAATCACATGAATATTCGACAAATAACAATTTCAGCGTAATGTAGGCATGAGAATTGCCGTTGCTTTTTATTCATTGACTAATCATACAACATTGATATTTGAATATTGAATGATGAATTCTAAAAATCTAGCTAATGAATAATCCTTGTGCAAATGCACTTATTTATACTGTTCTACAAGATTGCATGAAAATAAATAAAACAAAATAAAATAATTGGACTCTAACCTAGTTGACTATTGTTTGCCTGACATGCAAAGTTATTACAAAATATTTGCTCCACTAAAATTGAAAATAGAAACATGCAATTGCTGGCTCAACTCATGATTAAAATCATGCAACCTGAAGATCTATTTTGTTGCAAACTTGACTTTACGTTCACACCCTTTGCATGATGATTGAACCAGTGTCGACTTCAGTTATTGCTAAAAATAACAAAGGCTAAAAATGACAAATCTTTTATTGTGCTTTTTTCCCAAATTTGGTGATCTATTTTCAAACTGTGCTAAAAATAGAATTTTTTGCAGGCGGCTTTGGCTGATGGTTTTGGCTTGTCGATGTTGAATCATTCGACGAAATCTAGCAAACTTTTTGAAAATCTTTGCGATTCAAGAGCCTTGATGACTTGAATCTGGAAGTCTTGATGATATTTTTGAAGATCATTTGGATGTTGCGACCCTTTGTGTTTGAACATTCGAATTTTTATTCTTATTGAAGACAAAACCTTGCCATAAGAATGAAAATTACACAATTTTGAAGGGAAATATTGTTGATATCAGGCGCTGTAGATGATCGAAAAACTTGTCTTTACACTAATCATTGATTTTGGATTGTGATGATCTTTGTTTAGATTGCTAGCACGATCTCTTCCATTTTCATTGGCCTACTGATCTGGCATCTGATGAAAGCGCCTTTGGTGAGGCTAGGTGTGAGATGCTTAATTCTCATTTGCCATTGTCCACTTGCCTGCATTCAAGCCGGGAGATACGATTTCTTTTCCATTTGGTTTTATCTTGAATTTGTGCAAAGGCACTAGGAATGGCATGAGTTTGATTCCTCTTTTGATTGCATTTGACTTCTCTTTAGTGCGTGAGTGAAGCATCTTAGATTTTGATTGAGCGTGTGGGAAAGAATCTGATGTGAAGGCGCGGATCCCTGAAGACTGGAACCTTTTGTCTTCTCATGATTCCTGTTTGATTTGCTTTGTGAATAGGCGTGACTTCCTTATGAGTGAGCACGTCTAAAAACTTTGCCTGACACTTTTGGTGCTTGAAAATGCTTGAAAGGCGCGTTGAACTTGAATGGGAAGTGTTTGGATGTTGACTGGAAGCGTGGGATTCCCTTGTTGGCATGTTGGATTACTTGTTTGAAGGCGCCTTTATTCCTGTATAGGTGTGTGAGATCATGCTTAGAAGCGCCAATATGCAATGACTTATTTTTAAACTCGGGATTTGTCTTTTTCCTATCCATCAATATGACATGGCTGATTTGCTTTTGCTTTAGCTGCTTGAACGTTCAAACGATATAAGGTGGGCTTTGAAATACTTTGGCGAGCGTATGAATTCTTCCACACTTTGACGTTTTGATTTGGTTTTGTCTTTGGATGTTGGTTTGAATTTGCTTAGGCGTTTGAATACATGAGGCGCTTTTCTCTTTTATGAAACACCACTACTCTCATTGGCTATTGGATGCTAAGTGGATTAACTCTATACTTTGATTGCCTTTGTGAGGTGTGAGCTGAATGGTCTTTGGAGTGAGGAGGCGTGAAACTGGTCCATATTAAAGCACACGACCTTCCTTTTTTGAGCGCTTGTGGAAGGCATGAGAAACAATTATTTCTGAAGCCCTTGAATGGGCGCGATTTGTTTAGACTTGGGCACTTTTCCTTCAAATTGAATGCTTTTGAAATCTTGATAAGGCACGATTTTTCTTGACTTGAGCGTTGAATGGATTTCATAGGCGTGGGTCTTTTCTTTGTTTGGCATTTTTGAGCTGATTGAAGGCGTTTTTTTCTTGCATAGGCGCAACTCATCCAGATATGGCGCAATTTCTCTTTGTATCAGTGTGTTCCTCTTCCTTCTGGCGCAATTTCCTCTTGGAGCTGGGTGGACCTTCATTCTTGCTAGCCCGTCTCTTGCATGAATATCCATGTTGGAATTTGAAGCGTTTGGGGTAGGTTTATGAAGCGCTTTGGAGCTTCTGCAAGCGCATTTGACTGGATATGAAGCGCTTTTTTTAAGTTTCATTTTTATTTATTTATGACTTGCCTTATTCAAGGCGTGGGGGTACCACTTTTAAGGCGCTTTATCTCTTTACAAAAGCGCATTCAAATGCCTTATGAGGCGCCTTTTTTTGAAGGCTTTAAATTTTATTAATTTTATGCCTTCTTTGATGAGGTGCAGGCTTACATGAAGCCGCACATCTTTGTAAAGGCATTTTCATTATGTTTTTTTTTTGTTTTGATTTTTTAATTTTCTTTTCTTTTTTAAAACATTTAATGATTTTTAATTCCTACAGTTTAATAAATAATTAATAATGAATTATTAACTATAAATTAGCATATCAAAATTAAATTTTTACAGATGAAAACAAATGACATGAAAGAAGTACGATGTTTGGATTTAGACCTAATCGACATCGACGATGATCTGAACATGAACTCTGAACTTGACAACTCAAGTTTTGACAAAACAAATTTAGGAAGACTTAGATTTTGATGCAACAACAATATGAACTATAACAACCGAAACTTGATGACTAACTCAAACATGATGATAGACAACGAAGATTCTTGACTTTTAGATTGGGTGTAACAATTCTAAACTCTGAGTGTTGAGGGCATGCCGAGGTTGTATCACTGGCCAAAAGAATGGTTCTATCACTCAACCCTTATTTGTGAGCACTAAATTAACAAATCTTTCTACCAGTGGTGTTTGATGTAGGAGCATCCTTGGCCAATCAGCAATCCTATGTCAACCAAAAATATTTTGTTTTCTTCTCCTTATATTCCTCTATTTTGTAGGTTTCTTTTAGTGCACTTCAAGATAGAGTGTGTTCTTTCTCCTAGGTGATGCAGATAGTTCGGAGATATTTTAGCATTGGTGTTAAGGGGTTTTGTTGTGGCTTTCTTGCTGCACTTATTCACAGAGTGTTCTTTCAATTCCTATCCTTGAGTTGATAGTCTAAGCTGTGTGGTAGCAGTCAAATAATGTTTCATCATCTATGGCCAACATCGATCTGTTTAACAGGGTCCTATATTTTAAGTTCTTCAATTATATGTGTGGAGGCTAATCAACTGGGACCAGACCTTTTTTGAACTTGGTGCGCTTTTCAAATTTAAAACATAGGAGCTTAACTTTGCACCATAGTTTGGGGCCATTGGAATTGAAGCCTTGGATCTTAGTCAGCTCTGTAGTGTGTCCTGAAGAATCCTGTTTTGTTTTGATCCCCTTAAGTTGGTAATTGTAAATTTGGAATTGAGAGCCAATTTAAGAAGGTCGTCCCTATCTCTTGGGGATTGTAATGGATTTTTGTTACACCCTTGACGTGTATAAGTATGCATCCCTCATACTTATTGTAATCATCTCTTGCTTGAGAAGAAGTTTTATCTTTTGCAAATAATAAAACCTTTGTTATTTTTAGTATTTGGCCTTGTGGCAAGTTGTAGGCCTGTGCGCCATGTTGCGTATATTCTATCATTGACAATAATAAAGATCTGTGTTGCTCAATCTCTGTCTCTGTGTTTTGTATCAGCTGTATGTGTGTTGAGCTGAGCTGCTTGGTTTGACAGCACTTAACTGGGTTCTCAGACCTTGCCCTGCATCAGTAAGGTAGCACTGCACCATCAGAATCTTTTGGTATTCAAGTTGCTGACACTAACAACATTATTATCTACCCTTTGTAGATCAACTATCTGTAATAATATCTGTTTACAGTCTTTAGGAGACAAAGCAGAAGGCACAAGAGTACATAGACATTGTAAATGTACAACAGGCAAAACATAGCATAAGTTCTGGATTTTGTTTTAAGCAATTTGTTGTTGCAACTTTTAAAAGCAGTATTTAGTTGAAAAATTGTAATTGGCAAGCAACTGACAACTATCCAAAGATTGCCACCTATACTAATGTAGTTTTATGTGACTGAAATTACCTTATTGTAAAATAAGAAGAGCTGCACTGCAAATCAATCCTCTTGAAGTGATTGTTGTTAAATATAATCACACTCAGGGCTTAGTGCTGGTTAAAAGATCCAATCTCCTAGGCTCATGAGGGATTGTGCAATTCTAATTTATGTGACTATGCTTTGGAAGAAAGTGGAGTGCTATTTGTACACAAGTTTCAAAGAGCCCAAGAAAAAAATAAAAGTAAAAAGGAAGACACAGCAGAAACAAAACTAAGAGCATGTAAATATGCTTTTTTGAGGGTAATTGCAAACATCCAGCCCACTGAATTAATTGTGTGCCTGGACGTGGCAGCTATTTGGGTTTAATGTGGTTACCTACATAGGAACTCATCTTGACATGGATAGCAATAGCACATTTCTGTGATCTCTACTTGCCCAAAATTTTGTATGGATGGAAAACTTATTAAGAAGATTACAACTTAAAAGCCCTACTGAGAAGCTAATTCTGTGCAGATTTTACATTATGAGCCCTGCAGTCTGTACCACTCTGTTTTACCATCATTTTTAGTTTTTTCAATAACTATAGTTTGTAGTTGTTTTCTTTAAATTGCATCTTAGTTACTGGATCATATTTTGACAATGGCTGCAACATTGTAGGAAGGGAAACTATGACCATGGTTGACTTTTCTTCATGTGAGGAGGAAGTTGCATCTCAGTTTCACTAGAACATTTGAAGGGATCTGCTTTATGTTTGACTGAATGATGGGAATCTGGATTAACATGTTTTTAGTCTTGTTTAGTGTCAAAATTGTGTTACAAGAGCAAAAGAATGTGATATCAGGGTATATCTCCTGCAAGTACACAATGCCAGTGATTAGAATGAGGACAGCTAAAGTGCACTGGAGAATTTTATCTGGAGATTGCATAAATTTATTACAATACTGCCTTTTTGAGATCGCTCAATGCATAATTCTTATCAGATTGGATGGCAGGATGTGGGATATATTGCCAACACGTGCAAGCATTCTGAGTACCAACAGCAAAATCTTGCCATGCGACTTTATCTTTCGGAACTAGTCTAAATAGGCAGTGCCATGCAAAAATTTATGATAAAGAAGAATGCTTTTTAGGATGAACAGATTCACCCATCCTTTCCCATATGCCACACAATTGTATTGACTATTTGTAACAATGATGCATATATATGGCAAACAGACATGTTACAGAGTAAGGGATGCCCTCAATCTGTGACTCTGTGCCCTTCACTATTTATTTAACAGGCAGACTCTTAGTTTTATCTCTCAGTTGCAAAGGCACTTGTTTAAGTGAGGAAATGCTTGAAGCAAGTTGAAGCAGCTGATTCTCGTTAGGTATTTATACCCAAAAAACTGTTATGCCAATTTGCTAGAAATCAATGAAATTCCAACATGATTGTCATACCTTTCTGGAATTCCTGCCTACCTTGTGCTTTTCCAATGACTGGATCAATTAAATATTGAAGATTAGTCTCAGGCCTTACTTTAAGGAATGAAAAGTATTATCTTAGAAGATTAATCTTAGGTCTTATATTGGACAATGTAAGGGGCAATCATATTACCGTGAGGAACTAAAAGTATTATATTGGAAGATTAATTTAAGGTCTTATACATGTTGTTCAATAAAAACCATATAATTTAATATCACTCATTGCGAGTTTAAGCAAATGTAGTCAATTTAGATATATTTCATATAAAGAACTGTCTAATACTTTAGAAAAGGATTGTGAATTGACACAAATAATTTTTAATGCATTTTTTGAAACATACTAGTGGTTTTGCTAATAGTAGATCTTGAGATTTTATTTTCTCTATAATGTAGATGTTTTGGTTAATAAATAAATAGTAAAAAGATGTGCAATCTCTATCTATCAACACTTTTTTTCATACTGTGTTTATTGTTGTATATATGTGTAGGTAGGCATACTCAAGAGAGTTCTTGAAGAAGTTGAAAAGGTGGTTCAAGAATTCAAGGTGACACTTTATAAGTCTATGGAGGACCCTCAAATAGAGCTGTCCAATGTGAGTTGTGCTTAATTTTGTGTAGAGTTAACATTCTTTTGATTGAAGTTTGTCTATGGGGTTAGTACACAATTACTTTGACTTATGTATTTTGAATTCAAGTTCCGTGATTGTTTGTCTACTAAGCTGCATAATGCTTCAATATTAGGTTTTTTTTGGTCAGTGGTCAAACATTTTCTCCCTGTGTATCTCTTTTTAACAACTGTATTGTTGTTTGGGATACTTACATTCATCAATATATTTAAGTAACTAATTTTATTTTTGATAAGGTTTTAAAAAAGGGACCTTTAGGACCACATGTATGATCAAGTAACTGCAAAAGCATGATTCTGATAAACCAGAAGTTTACCAGAAGAATGCAAAGAATAAAAAACAGTTCAAGATCTTTCATATTTATTTCAAAATGTGAGTTTGATACATATCATCTTGTTATTATATTCTTTAGATTAGCAGAACCTGTCTGTCAAGCAGTGCCTGCAGTCCCTCGATCGTCAAGACTTAAGAGGAATTTCTACCAAATAAGGAGCCATGGCATTGCAGATTTGAAGAGAAACAATGTGGCTGAAACAACCCCATGAAGCACAGTCTGCCCAAAACTGATCTGCCTGGAGACATGAAGCCACTGAGGATTTTATAAGCATCTCACACTTGCTCTGAAGTACCTGTTTCTAAGACACCAAGGATTAGCCAAGAGCCAAATTTCTTCTTCTAACTTGCCTGTTCTTGCTCATCTGCATCCCATATGTATTTGCACAAGGGGAGCAAAACTAAATGCATAGCTGACTAATGCTGCTAATGGAAACCTGTGGAAGCTTTCATCGAAGGGGTCCGTCAATCTCCCAAAATGCAGCAACCGCACCAAGGTCTCAACCTGTATCATCTACTGCCTCCTCACTGAATTCAATCCAACAGATAGGCTCTTGGATTGGCCCTCAGCCAACCTTGCAAAAAATGGGGCCCTGAATAGATTAGTACTGACCCTAAACAGATTAAAAGCTTTTCATCCTTGATTCCGTTAGTAAGAGCCCTTTTCCAATTTTCAAGGGCCTGTTCTGCATGCAAACTAGTTGTAAACTGATAGCTCCCCTTTTGTGGTTCTGATTTGCCATGTGTATGAATGGAAAAGTGAAGGAGGAGAGGGGGTAAAAGGGAGAGCACATCTCACAAGGAAGGGAGAACCCTTTATCAATGTTCAAAGGCCTTGCACTGCATGGATACTCGTTGAAAACAGATAGCTTTCCTTTCCTGCTCCTGATTTGCTATGTGTGTGTGAATGGAAAAGAGAGATGGGAGGGGGTAAAAGGGGGGCCACATCTCACAAGTAAGGGAGGGTTTAAAATGGAGAACACATCTGATGAGGAAGGGAGGGGGACTTGGTAAGGAGAAGCCATGGGTGAAATTATGAAGGAACTTTTAAGGGGGCAAATCATTTGAAATGAATCTTAGGATAGAAGAGAAGTGGGAGTGGTGGAGCACACAAGACTATAATGGAGGAAGGGAAATTGCCCAATGAATTTAGAGGTTAGCTAAATGATCAGCAGGTCAATTTCCTTCTCTTCAGATACGACACAAATGGGTGATCCTGATGTTCTTTGCGATTCGTTGACAATCTTCTTAAATTCCCAGTGGCTGCATCTGTCTTTTTTGACAGTATTGGTGATTGAGTTGAAGTCACGTTCACGATTTAATCCTGTCATCCTTTCTTGTTTGGAATTTTTAGTCCTCACCTAGTGCTCTAGCTTTGTTAGTTGTCTTTCCTAGTGCTTAATGGCCAAGTACAATGGGTTCCCCCATATGATTTCTAAAAATTCCACCAGCACCTGCGACTGCTGGATTTTCTTTTGCAGCACCATCAAAGTTGAGTTTTATGATGATAGCTTGTGCAGGTTCCAAATTGTGATAGCACCTTTCTTTCTAATTCTTCCCATCCCTTTATTAGGGTTTAAGAAATTGAACATTAAGGGAAATGTTAACAAATCAAAATAGAAAAGATTAATAAAAATAATCACTACAGTTGCTGTTATAAACTAAAGATTGAAAGAGTACACAAAACTACTGTTACATAACTGAGTTTAAATCTGAAAAATGGAAATCATATTTGAAGAACTAGAAGGAACTGGAAAGCTAAAAGCTATTGATTTGCATAATTTATTGGTTTGATTAATTTTGGCCTTGTGAGAGTTTCTTTGATTTTTATGAAAATTTCAGATAAAATTCACAAAAAATTAATCGAGAGGCGGCATTAGATACGATTCGCAAAATTCTTATAAACTTCTTTAAACTGAAGTTGAAGTAAATTTATCCTATTGCTCTCCATCTTTTCTGGATATGTTTCGGCCCAATCTAATTTTCAACCGACTTTTGCAGGTGTGGGACAAATTTTGGGAATGGTTGGGAGACCCCCAAAATTTCATTTGATGGCATAGGGGATGATAGGATATTTAGGCTAGGTGTGTTGTACACCTTGCAAGCCTTGCAAATGTTTTAATATTTTAATATGTTGTTATTTTTCGCCCTCATGGAATGGTGCACCGCACTTGGAGGAATCCATGTGATTCCTTGGATCACACAACTTGTCACTTGGAAAATATTGGGTATGACATGGAGGTTACTTTGTATGAGCACAATGATGGTAGTTACAAATAGGCATGTAAGAGAATATATGACAAAGAGGGAGTTATTTTAAGTGAAATTGATTCTTTGGAGTTAGAGAATCATGACTTGGACGCCCACCTTAGGTGTTGACAAGTTGACACTTGGGTGGATACACCTTTTGGTCTATATATTGAGTGTTGGCATTGGGAAAAAAATGTGTAGGGAGATGTTGCCAGAATGCTGCTGGAACTCCTTTAAAATTTGGGGTAAGGCATTAAGGTGCATAATTTCTCATTGCATTTGTAATCTCATTTGAGTTAATAAAGTGAGTGGTACTGGATTTTTGGTTGGGTTTGATGACTTTTCCCAAAAGGGTTTTCTTAGGATAAATTTTTGTGTTTATTTGTCTATGCTATTTTCTGACTTTTGTTCATTGACTTAATTTTCATTAGATCATTGTCATTTGTAAAATCTGCACATTTCCATTGATTATGAAGTTTGTTCCAGTTGTGGGTTTTCATATTTGATATCTGGTTTTGTATATTGAATGTTGAAAATCCTTACACATGAAAGGACTTATTAAGCTCGTCAATAAAAATAAAGATCATGGAACATATGAAAAAACTATCAATGTTTAAATCAATGATAAATCATAAATAAAAAGGAAACACCCAACGCACTAGATTTTGTAGGTTGGGGGTACCTCCCTAGAATAAGCAAGGAATACAAATTTTTTGGTTGTTTTTTCAAGCGGTACCTCTATCATTACAAATATGCCCCTAGAGGTAACCCTTGTAGGTTTTTCAATTGTAGGCGATACTCTGTAATAGTCCTAGGGATATCCACAAGAATGTTTGAACCCGAATAATTACTGGATTATTATGGGTATACATGTACCAAAGTTTATGCCATTGTTCCCGACATGAAGCTTTTTGAGTTCTTGGAGAGTGGTAATCATAGAGTGAGGGGGAAAGTGGGATTTAGGACAGACTTTCTAATTATTGACCGCATATTTACACTTAGAGATATTATTGTGGAGACTTGCTGACAGTCTTCCAATGTATAGGTGATGCTTTGTAATAGTCCTGACTCCCAAGGACATCAATAGAGAGATAGCTTTAGCTTGGATAACTATTGGACTATTATGATTGGACATACATTGATCGAAAAATGGATCTGTCGTTTGTGCTCTATGGCATTAATTCTGAACCATGGGGTCTTTCTAGGTGGATCTGAGTTGTTGCATAGCAACCTATATTGTGCAACAACCTGAGTTTTGTGAAAGAACCTAGTTGCTGTGCAACAAGAACCTAGTTGCTGCGGAAAGTACCTTAGTTGTGCACAAGTGGTTCATAGTTGGTATTGCAAAACATCTCTCTTACTATGTAAGATATTCTCTTGGCTGCACAACAATTTGATGTGATAGATGTGTCTCTTGTGGAAACAACAATTTGATTTCATCTAGAATGGCAATGGTTAGGGTAGTGACATGTGCTTCGTTGTTGAGTTGTACCTTCACCGATGGGCCATAACCGTTGGGTTATTTTGGTAGTTTTTAGTGTTCCATAACTTCTTCTCTATGATGGTCTTTTCAGCTTCTAAATGTCTTGGGGATTTATATATACTACTTTTGGGTGGTGTTATGGAGATGAGAGATGATTGAGTCTTGAAACTCAAGATTTGGGAGCCTTTTGTGAGAGTTTTATGCTCATATTTTTGATTGTTATATGTTAGTGTAGGTTTTTTATTTTCCTAGTGGGTTATTTATTTTCCTATTTTCATAGGTTTTTCCTACACTTCTAATTAAGCTTACTTAGGATAAATATAAACATTTTGGAATATGTAGCAATTATGTGTCTATTGCTTTCAAAGTGATGAAAATCTCCTCTAATAACTTATAAGTTACAAAATTGTGTTATATATATGTGTGTGTGTTTTTTACGAATGTTGTATCCATATTAGGGGGTCTTGAAAAATGGCTGTATCTGATACCATATCCATGTCCATGTAACTTCGCTATAAAAGTGATTTTGGCACTTAGATTTTCAATGATAATTGTTGTGCCTATTCTTTGCTAAGATTACTGTTCAAGTTTCTTTGTGATCTTGTGTTTGTGTTGTAAAAGTAAATCGAATTGCTTTTATTGAAAGTTGTAGGATTTGTATTGCATATTCATCAAAGGAGTAATTGTAGCTTTGTATGCAATTTTCTCCTTTCGATTTGCTTAACCTTTGTTGGTAAACAATTTTGTCACTGCAAAAATAATCGACTCGCCCAACGGGCAGTGACAAATATCACCAACAAATGGAGAAATCATTGTGAGGTCAATAATTCTCCCCTGCGTTTGAGAGGGGCAGCTCCCTTGTATGATGGGGGGTTTTAGTAGTTGTGAGTATTTTTAACTAGAAAGTACAAAAAGGTAGGAGAAAGAAGGATGAGAGAAAAGGGAAAGAAATCACATTGTGAACATAGGAAACGCAACATAAATCTCTCGAGGAAAGATGGAGAAGGAAATACAAATTAAATCAAAATTAGGAGCACAAAGTCTCCGAATCACCTATACACCAAGAGCAAGCAAAAGAGGTTATAAACATCAAAAGAACTGATTAGACATAAGAGTAATCAGTACCCAAGAAGAGATTGTTGACATAAGAATAGCAATTCTTCATATTTTATTAAATAGCAACACAAAGTCTCCTATTAGCCCCTTTACAAAGCTCTCTGTTACACAGGGCTGAAAAAGATCCCTTCAAATGAACCACAAATGAGTTTTTAAAAGATACTTTTGGATGGGAGACCCAAAAGCCGTTCCCTCCAAAAACTCATAAAATAAAAGAAAACAAAATGCCTAGGGATTGCCTCTTTGACTTCCACTCTTGATTTGTAACCAAACTCTCTTGAAGAAGGCTGACAAAGACACTTATTTGTAATATATATACAATCCCAAGAAACCAATGAAATACTGAACTTGTTATCGATGAAGCCCAGAAAAATTCCACCCGTTGAGACAATGTTGTTCCAAGCATGCTAATTGTACATACATCCAACTACCAGCCACATAATGAAGGGAAAACACTAATCTCCACCAGTAAGAGAAAAGCAACCTTCACCATAGTGAAGAAGTATTTCACTCCGGCCAGGAATTGTCTTGCAAGAGAAGGGGCAGCCTCTGCCACTGATGGTATACCATATGTCTTTCCCATTGTCGATGGCTTCCCCTTGTAATGTACCAAAGATACTAAGCCAAGATAACTAAAGACAAGAAGCAAAATAGACATGTAGCCTGTAGAAAGAATTTTGGCATCAGAAAGCTACAATAATGTAAGCAAGACTTCTATCAACAAATCCACAGAACCCCCATTTGTAATAATGCTTGAAGTGCCATCACCCTGAAGCACAATAGCATTCATATTCTCTACAAGACCCTCTTTGGCCAGAGTAGCTTTAGACGTATTGGAAAGTGACTTGAGATCATTTGTTAAATTGGTATTAACCATAGCCATAACCATAGTTGATTCAGACATCCCAACAGTGAGCAATGCACCACTTGTGACTGCAAGTTGGGATACAATGTTTTCACAAATATCTGCATGATGAAAGAAGATTAAACAAAAAATGATGAATATAGCTTCTGGAGATGCATCTGTTGACAGGTCTCTTGTAGCTTGTGAAAATTATCATTGCTTCCCTGCGATCTGATGTTCTCTTCCTAAAGTTGTGAAATCTTCTTCCTATAATATACCTATCATCGCGGATGGAGTTGTGAAGGTCCATTAACCACTGTCGAAATCTTCTCATCCAATTTTCCTTTTGTGCATTGGTCCTTGCCTATGAATGAAACGTGACAATTTTTTTCCTTTGAATTGGCAATCTCCTGAATCAAACAAGATGATGTAACAATGGTTGATACAAGATCATGCTCCCATAGGGTTTGAGCTGAGAGAAGACTAAATTTATCCGCACTAGATCAATTGCTAAATATGGCCCATTACTATGTATGGAACAAATATTTTTGAGCCTATTTTTTGTTCAAGAACTCACATATCAAATGAATTTATTATTGACCTTCCTTAGGCACTCCATCTACTCGTGCATGCTTTGTTATTCTTTTATCCTTCCTCTAAGGCATTCCAACTTCATCTGTATGATGCCTTAATTTCCTCTAGAGTTTTTCCCTTAGTTTCAGGCACAAACAATACCACAAGGGTTTGTAATGTCCCCATCTCAAGCTTACTCAGTTGTGGGCCCAATAGCCTATTTCCTGGATATCTGATAGGCTATGTGGTATGGTAAGGGGCTCCTTGTTTGTGAAGAGCACTGGTTTAGTTGTTTTTTGGGTTCTGTTGATGGCATTGAGCTCGATTGTGTTTCAGGATTGCAGTGCAACTTTTAGAAGTTTTTTCGGCTTCTTGGATTGCTCTCCAAACTTCTTGGAGAAGTCGTCTATTTTTAGGAGTCACCCGGATGGCATCATTCTTCATCCCAAACTTCCTGGAGGGCGATGGTATAGTTTATTTTGTAGTTTGATGATGTTTGGGATTTTCCGTAAAAGTGGGTGATTTAATGAGCTATTTAATAATTATTTGCACTTCTTTTTTAGAAGGTTGGAAATAATTAAAAAAAGTGCATAAGTGTTATAGCTCATTGGAAAAAGGAAAAGATATTCTGTTTATTTAGGCACTTTAAAGTGAGTGCTTAAGATGGAAAAAAAGTAATAATTTATTTAGAGAGAAAAATATTATTTTTCCAAGAAATAATTCTTGTGTAACTCCCAAAGTGCCTTTATAAAGCGGATGAGAGCTCATTTTGCTTCTTTATGCTGAAGATTATATTGTTATGTTGCAGAAATGAACCTGTGAGTTCTTCATTCCTTCTCGAGGACGAAAACCCTCTTGAAGAAGTTCAGTTTTGGTGGTGAAAGTTCCACCCTAGCTGAAAGGAGTGACTTCATTCAGAAGATCACATAGCGCTGAATGGATTATGATGTATTTTGAAGTTTTTGTTTTGAAGTTTGTTGCTTTATCTTCTACTGGGAATTTTGGAATGTTTTAGAATGGTTTTGATGGATTATTCTAGCCGTACCTGTGCAACTAGGGCGTGAGATTTTCTGAGCATCAATGTGTAATTTTTTTGAGATTATTGATATGGATTATGGAGTTGTTGTTTGAGCGCCCACATTTCAGCCATTTTGATGAGATTTGCTGCTACTTTGGATGACCTTTAGCAGGCTGTACACCCTTTTGGCAGGCCGTACAGCTCAGAAAGGGGTGTGTGAACAGCAAGGGAGAAACGCCTAGTTTCAGGGGCCTTTATCACATGTATTGGAGGCGCCTAGACTAGTAGAAGACTCAGCTGGGAGTTTGGTAGTGGAGAAAGCCATGATCTGGGGGTGTTGATGAGTTTATTCACTGCTGTCATAACAAATTCAGACCTGCAACAGCGCCACAGCAGTAACAGAAGGACTTCAATCAGTGTTTCTTTCATATATCCATGTCTGGTATACTTCGGTGATTCATGTGCACAGATAGCATGTGATTTTCCTTCATTATTCATATGAATTCTATGAGCTAACGTGTTGCAGCAGCTTAGACAAGTGAAAGCAGGGTTACTGTATGAATTTGCAGCCTTTACCTATCATTGTAATCATTTAATTATGTTGCAAACATTATATGTAACCCCTGGTTGGTATGACTGCCATTGTGGATAACTGGTTGATCAGTTTATGCATAGCATTTACATTCAGTTACAGTTACACTGCATATCTAGATAAACCCTATTGGATCTGATTGTGTTTATGCATAACATGGAGAAATAAACATATTTTAATTGAGCAACAGCCCTAGGACATTACAACAAAACTTATATTTTAGCGCCAACTAAGATGATGCCGGCGAAGTTTATGGAATTTGGCGTTACTTCTGTCAATTGCATTTGTTTGAATTTTTCAAGAACTCTTCATTATAACTGTTTGGTGCAGATCTTAATGCTTTGTCTTGAGATCCATACTTATTGTTTGAATTTTTCAAGAACTCTTCATTATAACCGTTTGGTGTAGATCTTAATTGACAGAAGTAATTCCTATAAGTTATATCACGGACAAACTTATATCATGTATGCATGCATACAGACACTAATAAGTTATAACTGCTTTGAAATCTGAATTGTACTGCTTTTCAAATTTGGAAATTCTTTTTGTACTCTGAGAGTCTGAAGTATCATGCAATTTAAAGCATTTTCATATTGTGTTAACTTTGGGCATGTCCTTCTGTAGCTTGAATGGAAGCTTTCATTGGTTGTTTTCTTGTGATTGGTTTGCTTATAATATCTGACCTCTCTTTCCATTTAGCTTGAGAATACCATCAGGCTGTTGCTGGAGTTGGAACCTAAATCAGATCCAATATGGCATTATCTTAATATTCAGGTCAGTGATTTTAAAGATGCATTGGATTCTTTTATTTTGTTCCTAGGCATTATTTTGCAAACAAATATGTAATATTCTAAGTACATGCAATGAAAAACTTAAGATTACAGAAAAGGATAGGAGGTGAGTTAGTTGTCAAATTCCTGTTATTTTGTTTGTCTTCTTTGTTATGTGCATTGACTTTTTCTTTCCATTGCTCAGAATCGCAGAATTCGTGGTCTTTTAGAGGCCTGCACATTTGACCACGAGGCTCGAATGGATGCTTTTCACACCCAAATTCGTGAGCGCATGCAATCGGATGCAAGATGGAAGCAGATTCAGCAAGAATCAAACAAGAGTGTATGTGTTTGTGTACTAGAAAAAATTTTCTGTACTCTTTTCCTTTCTCATCTCTCTGCTATTTACATTTTTACGGATTCCTGACACTATCTAAGGACAATATTTTTTTTTTTTTATAATTATCATGGTTTGTGACTATCTTTGAGTCCATCTTATGCAGAGCTCAGTAGATTATTCCCTTCTTTTAGGGGATAATGAAATGAGAGGAGAGCCACATCTTAGAGAAGCATCAGGTGAAGAGGCTGATGCTCTTCGAGGAAGGCTCATTCACAGACTTACTGCTGTCATTATCCACCATGTACCGACATTTTGGAGATTAGCTCTTTCAATATTCAATGGGAAGTTTGCTAAGGTAGCTATTACTAGGTTGTAACCCTAATCTTCATTTTCTGTATATGAAGAACAGCCATTCAATGTTTATAGGCCTAGTCCAATGGTTTGAAGTTGTTTTTTTCTATGCCATTCCTTGATGGGGAAAGATCTATTAATCTATTAGTAATGTTAAGGGCACACCCTAGAATTTAACATTATATCATGCTTTTTCCTCTGACCCCAATCCTGGTTTGAGAAATGCTTTCATCATAATTTCTCAAATGCTGTGAACAGAGGTTCTCATCTAGAAATTATAAAATTAAATGAAATACATCTTGAAAGAAATTCTTTATGCTGAATATCAATCATTTGATGATGTTTGCCCTATTATTTTACAGATATTTATAAGAGTTGTTTCATTCATTTGGAGGTGGCTTACTCTTATGAAAGGCATTCTTTTCTTTTCAGGCAGATGCCAAAGTAACATTCCCGTATATGCGCACATGTGCCTAGAGTTTAGGAAATGAGTACTTGTTGTCTGATCCAGTTCTTATGTCTATAGTAGTTTGACACTTGGAATTTCTGTTTTTGGTTATTGTCCCCTTTCTCCATATCTGCCTCATCATAGTATGCTCTTTTGTCTCTATCATAGATAAAAAAATTGAAACGGTTCAATAAGCAAACAGATTTAGTGCTTTTGAATTTGTTGATGGCATGCTAATATGAACATAAATCCTTAGATTTATTGGTGATGGAGTCAACAATGGCCTAACCTATATTTTTAAATGAAGTTTGATACTAAATGGTAAGAAAAACTTCAGTTGGTCATACTTGGGAGTCTTATGTAATTAGTCACAACACTTGCATTTTAGTTAATATTTTCATTAACTGAACTTTTGTTATTACTTAAGAAACGTGGTTCATTAGCTTATAGATTCAGTTGTAGCACATTTCACTATTTTCTTTGACGATCTTCTTGGAATAACCTGCTTATATACATATATTTTTTATGTCAGGTTTCTCAAGTGGGCTCAACAAATGGTGTTCTTGATTCAAGCAAGTATAAAGGAAGTACTGCAAGAAAAAACTCCATTGAAGATGGACTTGGTGAAATAAAGTATTCGAATCATTCTATGGATGAAGTTGGTGGAATGGTAGATGACATTATATCTGTCTATGACACCAAGGTGTGTTCCTGTTTATCTCTATACTGTCAAATCCATTCATTTGCTAATATCTTATTGGTAATGGTAGTATTTTCAAGAAACATGCCCCTTTGATACATGAACTCCCACACATAAAAGATCACAATCTTTTTGAATGCAGTATGCATAGCAGGCTTTTCTAGAAATGCAAATGCCTTCCAACAATGGTAAATGCTTTTTGGTTCACTTGAAGCAACGGATTGTTGTTTGGGTCTTGGTTAGGAATGAAAAATCATATCCATTTGCAATACGTAAACATAAGACATAACCCCACCTTTGGCTAGTTTTTATTCTATAAATTCATCCACTTCACATGTTCTAATAAACTGAAAACATCAACTCATACTGTATATGCTAGCATGCCTAATGTCCTTAAATGGCATAAGGAAGATCTTGGAAGTAACTGACAAGGTCTACTAGTGGTTGTGTGGTTGTGAAATATTATTTTGGCCTGCATTATATCGGGCCTTGAGGCTGTCACATACGATAGGCTTCCAATCATTGACCTATAGAGTATCTGATTTGCTTCAGGTGACTCATCATCTTTGGTCAACTTACATCCTGTTACCATGGGTGTACTCATAGTTGAAAAACTCGCCAAAAGCAAAAACTCGCCAAGCCCGAAAAACTCGACTCGCCAAAAACTCGGCAAAAAACTCGGAAAAACTCGGCAAAAAACTCGGCAACTTAAAAAATTGTTTAAATTTCATTAAAAACGCATTTTTTTTGCAAAATTCAATGATAAGATGCATCCAATGAGTCAATAAATGAGAAACAAGCTGAGTCTAGTTGTAATTGATTGATTTCAAAGCAAATTGTGTACAAAATGGCATCCTCATGTGGAATGCGCTGATACTGATAGTCTGAGACAAAATGAAAATAGCAAATTGTTTTTGTAAAATTGAAAGTAAATACTAAATACTACATCTTCCTCTTCCCAAGTCTAGTGAAAACTAGGGGAGTGGTAGAACTAGAGGGTCTAGTCCTTAGAATCTGTTGTGGCTCCTCCATCCTCGGCATGATAGACCGTGGCTCAATCTCCATCCTGGATGTAGATGCTGGTAGTGGTACTGGTGCCAATGTCTCCTCATCCTCCTCATCCTCAATGTCATCCAATGAGAATCCCAATCCACCGATTCCACCCCCCTCATTCCATTGCTTGTCTCTCCGAATCATAGATCTCATCCTCGGAAAACAATGCAGGCTGCTCATCCCGCCTTGTCCAAGGGCTCCAATGTATCCAATAACAAGATGTATCCAATGAGTCCATAAATGAGTACAAAAGTGTTTTCTATTAAATTTGATTGATTTGAATGCAAATTGAGTACAAAATCTCATCCTCATGCGGAATCCTGATGGCTGATTCTAAGTTTGAAACCTTGGAACCCTGAATTTGGCTAAGTCTGAAACCCTGAAACCCTGAGAATTTGGTTAACTCTGAAATCTGATGGATCCTCCAAAGTCTAGAATCTTTTTCACGCAGGCGAGTTTTTTTTTTTTTTTTTTTTAAAAAAAATTTTAAATTTTTTTTTTTTTTTTTAATTTTAATTTTTTTTTTTTTTTGTTTTTTTTTTCCCAAAAACTCGCGAGTTTTTCTGAAAAACTCAAGTTATTTTTTGGCGAGTTTTTGCTTCAATTACTCGTCTGAAAAAACTCGCGAGTTTTTCAAAACTCGGCGAGTATATGGCGAGTCTTGCAACTATGGGTGTACTCACAGGATTACACTCTTCCATTCTGAATTTCTTCAACATCTCCTTGATATACTTGGTTTGTGAAATGAATATTCCCTTTTCTGATCGAGAAATTTGTAATCCAAGGAAAAATGATAGTTCATCAAGCATAGACATTTCAAACTCCTTTTGCATTTCCATGGCTTGACACATATTGTCATCACTACCTCCGAATATTATATCATCCACATATACGACCACTATCAACTGATCATCATATATAGCCTTGATATACAAGTTGTTGTCAGTAACTCCCTTCTTGAACCCTTGTTGATGTAGATATTTATCTAATCTTGCATACCATGCTCTGGGTGCTTGTTTCAGTCCATATAGTGCTTTCTTTAACTTGCACACATAATCCTTATTTTCTGTCAACAAGAACCCTTTTGGCTGCTCTATGTACACTTCCTCCTCTAGATTCCCGTTAGGAAAGTAGATTTGACATCCATTTGATAGACTTTGAAGTTCTTAAAACTAGCATAAGACAAAAACATTCTATTGGCTTCCATCCTAGCAACAAGAGCAAAAGTTTCTTCAAAATCAATACCTTCTACATGTGTATACCCTTTGCAAACCAACCTTGCCTTATTTCTTACCACTTAACCATCTTTGTTTAACTTGTTCCAAAAAACCCACTTAGTGCCAATAACATTCTTGTCCTTAGGTCCTGGGACAAGCTCCTAAGTTTTATACTTTTCTATTTGATTTAGTTCTTCATTCGTGGCCTCTATCCAATGCTTATCTTCACTTGCTTCTTTGAAATTCTTTGGTTCTATTTTGGAAAGCAAAGAACGATTTGTATCTTCCAAAACATTTACCAATCTCCTTCTTTTTCTAATCTCACCATCTTTGTCTCCTATAATCAGGTCTTCTAGATGATTCTTTTGAACAAATTTGGATGGTGTCTTAGTTGGTGCTTTTGATGGTGTCTTGGTGCTCCTTTGCTCAACTACCTCTCCTCACTTTCCTCTACTTCTTCCTTGCATCTTTCTTCATTATGAGGGTTATCCTCTTGTGGCTCATTTTGATAACATCTTTCCTCGTCAACTTTCACATTTGCACTCTCAACCATTTTGTGCAACCTTTTGTTAAAACACTTGTAGGCTTTACTTCTTGAAGACTAACCCCAAAAGATTCCTTCATCTGCCCTAGCATCAAACTTTCCCAAATCTTCATCTCTCCTTATGTAACACAGACTTCCAAACACTTTAAAGTACTTCACCGATGCAGACCTTTCTTTCCATAACTCATACGGTGTCTTGTCATTGTTTATTCTAATTTGTCCTTGGTTGAGAATATATACTGCCGTATGAACTGCATCCATCCAAAATGTGTTAAGTACTTTAGATTCATTCAACATGGATGTAGCCATTGCTTGAACGGTTCTATTTTTCCGTTCCACTACTCCATTTTGTTGTGGAGTTCTTGCAGCTGAGTACTGTCTTCTTATCCCATGTTTCTCACAAAAATCTTTGAATTCATTTGATGTGAATTTTCCTCCTCTATCCGATCTAAGACATTTGATTTTCAAGCTTGTCTCATACTCCACTAAGGCTTTGAATGTCTTAAACTTGTCTAGAGCTTCAAAATTTTCCTTCAAAAAAGTAACCCAAGTCATTCTAGAAAAATCATCAATTAATAACATAAAATACCTTTCTCCTTGTAAGCCCCTGGTTTTGGTAGGTCCACATAGATCTGTATGAATGAGCTCCAAAGGTTTTGATACGTAATACTCCTTTGACTTAAAACTCACTCTAGTTTGCCTACCGAGCTAGCATTGTTTGCAAATGATGTTTGAAGGCCTTGATATCTTCGGCATATCTCTTACTGCTTCCTTTTGACTAATCTTGACGAGATTGTCAAAATTTAGATGTCCCATTCCCCTATGCCATAGCCAACTTCCATCTTCCTTTCCCATACAACAGTTTTCATCTCTAATTTTATTAAGAATATAGGGGTTGTTGCCTGCTCTACCGGCTTCTGCATTTCGCATTCCTTACTAATTTCGCATCCTTCGGCATGAAATGTCAGGGTGTGCCCTTGGTCACACATTTGACTCACACTTAGAAGATTGTGCTTTAAACCTTCAACATATAACACATTTTCTGCTCTTGTTCTACCATTGTCTAAATTGATAGTGCCCTTTCCAACTATCCTCACAGAAGCATTATCCCCATAACTTTACCATTCCACCATTCATTCTTTTCAAAGTGATGAATTTGCTTCTTTCACCTGTCATGTGTCTCGAACAACCACTGTCTATATACCATTGATCACCTTCATTCTGGGCGTGTAGGGCTGTTTGAATCATAGATGAAAAACTTGCCATTAACTCGCCTGACCCGCGAGTACTCGCGCGGCAGAAACTGGGGCGAGTTTTTATCAGTAAAACTCGGCCCGGGTTTTTGATAAAACTCGCGGCGAGGTTTCTGATAAAAAATCGCCAAAAAACGCGAGTATTTCATGGAAAATCCGGCACATAAAAACATGTTCGGTTTTTAACAATTAAAACACTAAAAATCGAAAACCCTAAAGCATTATTTGTTATTTTACGAAGTTGCGAAACCCTCCCGACGGCTCCCGGCGGCGCGAAAACCTCCTGCGGCGCGATTCAGTGACTCATTTCGAAATCTTCTGACTTCTCATTTGGAGGCGAAATCTTCTAACTTTCTAAGTTCTAACTGGTAAGATTTTAAATGAAGTTATGAATTGTTAAAAAAATTTAAAAACGAAAGTTTTAAAAAGATTGTATCATATGAAAGGAGAGATTTTGGACGAACTGTAGTCTGCATTTGTATCGATTATTTGATTCATCATTGATCATTCATTATAAATTTTTAAATGACTGTAGTCTGGACTCTGTATTTGTAATATCAATATTATCAAATATGTATCATAAATTAAACATAATCATATGATATTATGAAAGCATTGAAAGGAGAGATTTTGGACGAACTGTCAAAATTTATATAAATTTTGACAGTTCGTCCAAAATCTCTCCTTTCATATGATACATTTTTACCTAAATTTCAAATTTTATTAGTCTTTAGTGATTAGTCATTGACTATAAACTTAAACTTAAAGTATAAATTTTGACAGTTCGTCCAAAATCTCTCCTTTCATATGATACAGTCTTTTTAAAATTTCGAGTGAAATTTAAAATCATCCTAATCCTATATAAATTTTAATTTTTAACAATCCGTTCAGGCTCCATATAAATTTTGACAGTTTGTCCAAAATCTCTCCTTTCATAATTCATAATTTCATATGATACAGTCTTTCTAAAAGTTCAGTTTTTTTATTAGTCACACTTTCACTGAGTAAAAAAATTGAAAATTAAAACCATCATAATCCTATATAAATTTTAACAATTCGTCCAAAAACTCTTCTTTCATATGCTCAGTCATTTTTTAATTTTTATTTTTTATAATACAGTGACCAGTCATTTAAATTTTTAATAATAAATAGGAAATTACTGTCAAAATTTTATAAATAAAAGTTAAAACACATATCTTATAAATAAATTATAATATAGTCCAAAATCTCTCATTTCATATGATAGTCTTTTTATAATTTCGAATCTCGTTTAATTTTTATAGCAAAAGAGTCAAAATACAGCAACTGTGTTATTGTCATTGTCAAATTTAAATTTTTAATTTGTTGTCTCTTTTTTTGATAGGTAACAGGTTATAACTTATGGCTTCTGCAAGTGGAACTGGAGGTAGAAGAACCGGTGGCAAACCTAAAGACCCTTGCTGGAAACATGGGACACCAGGTCCAAAGCGAGGAGATGTGATTTGTAACCATTGCAATAAACATATGTCTGGAGGCGTTAATCGACTTAAATACCACCTTGCACAGGTCCCTTGCAATGATGTTGAGATATGTGACAAAGTTCCTGTGGAGGCTCAGAGGGAGGCGCACGTCCTCCTTATGGATTATGAACGAAAGAAAGCAGCTAAAAAGAGAGCAGCAGAGGCAATGGCAGCCCCAAACCGAGATTTGAGTTCTACAGGGTCAAATTATAGAGGTGTAAGTGGAGAGGCCTCTTCTACACCTTCCATTGGGCCACGGATACGACGATCAGGCAAAGGGCTTGATAGCTTTTTTGTTCCTCGGAACACTCCTGGTTCGCAACCTTCATTAGATGGTCTTGCAAATACATGGAATAGAGAGGTGCATCGTGAGGCGAAGTTGGCATGTGCACGATTTTGGTACTACAACAATATTCCCTTCAATGTCGCTTCGAGTCCTTATTGGGAGCACTTGGTCACTGCATTGACTGTGGCAGGTAAGGGGTTCAAGGCCCCAAGTCGTCATGAGTTGAGTGGCCCATTGTTGCAGGAGGAGGTGGAACACACACATCTACTAGTACAGGATCAGAGGAAAGTTTGGGAAAGAAAAGGTTGCACTATTTTATCTGATGGATGGACAGATGCTAGGAACATAACTCTCATCAATTTTTTAGTGGCTTCAGCGGGGCGGCTAGTCTTTTTAAAATCAGTTGATGCCTCCAATCAAATAAAAAATGCAGAAACCTTGTGCAACATGTTGGATGAGGTAGTGATGGAGGTGGGAGTGGAAAATGTCGTCCAAATAGTGACTGACAATGCAGCTGCATATGTGGTAGCTGGTAGACTTCTAGAGGCAAGGCATCTGACCATTTTATGGAGCCCTTGTGCTGCCCACTGTATTGACCTTCTTCTTGAGGACATTGGAAAAATAAGCTGGGTGAAGAATGTGGTTGAAGAGGCAAGAAATATTACAAAATACATCTACAACCACACGGGTGCTAAATCTTATGAGAGAGTACATTGGTGGCAAGGAGCTCACACGATCAGGAGTCACACGCTTTGCCACTAATTTCCTTACCTTGCAGAGTATAGCATCATTATTGCCCCACCTTAGGCGCATGTTTGTGGCTGAAAGGTGGTTGGAGAGTCCTTATCATAGGAAGCCAGAAGCAGAGAGGGTTGTGAAAGCAGTTTATGATGTTGTCATGGAAAAATCCTTGGAGGAGATCATCAAGGTAAGTTTTTAAACACTAATTTTTATTTGCTAATGTTAAAATTTGATGATTTTGTAAAAAACTTATATTTATATTTGTTGAATTTCAATTACTATAATTTTCTAATTTTATTTTCATCCACTATTGATTTAGGTGTCAGAACTGTTGGTTAGAGTTCTACGATTGGTGGATGGGGATCAAAAGCCCATGGGGTATCTATATGAGGCCATGGATAAGGCCAAAGAGGCCATTCAACATTTGTATGGGTTGAATAAAACAAAATATGAACCCATATGGCGCATTATTGATCGGAGGTGGAATCGACAACTCCACCAACATATTCATGCTGCTGGTTACTATTTGAACCCCGCATTTTTCTTCTCCTCTTCATTCAAAGCAGATGCAGAGATTAAGCTTGGCCTGAACACATGCTTGGAGAGGTTGGTCGTTGATGATGACCTTTGAGACATCATACTCGATGAGTTACAGGCCTATAAGAATGCGGATGGGCCGTTTTTTTCTTCAAGAGATGCCATTCGTAGGAGATCCACTTTGCAACCAGGTAAAATACATATGTTTATTTTTCATTTACTATCTATTTTAATTTTTAAGTTTACTAAAATCCTTACAAAGTTATAAATGTTATCCTTGCAGATTTATGGTGGGATGATTATGGTTCCTCAACGCCTAATCTTCAAAAGATAGCCATCCGGATTTTATCCCAGCCTTGTAGTGCATCTGGTTGTGAGCGCAACTGGAGTGTTTTTGAGGCCATTCACACAAAGAAGCGCAACAGGTTGACTCAAAAGCTCTTGAATGACCTTGTCTATGTGCGGTACAACCTTCGGTTGCATGAGAAGAAGGTAGAAGGCCAAGAATCATATCAGGCATTGGACCTTGACGACATTGATCCATATTCAGATTGGATTGCCGAGGATGTTGATGTTGATCCATCACTTGATGATGATGATATAGCTGCTATGGAGAGGGATACAGCGGAATGGCAAGCAAATGTCGCAGCATATGAGGATTCAGAGACAGAGTTAGATGATATTGATGTGCCATCAGGGGCGGGTTCCTCACATGTACCGTTTGATCCTATAGATGAGGATCCTGTTGAGCATACCTTGGCTATACCAGCCACTTCCGCACCACCCACACAGAGAAACAAAACTCTTTTGAGCTTTAGTCGTAGAAGAAATTTATGATTTGGATTTTCTAGTGATGATGGAACTCTTTTTTTGGTCTATGATATGTATTATCAAACTGGTATTTCATAAGTATTCGAAGGTTGAACTCTTTTTTTTTGTCTATGATATGTATTAAGCTCTTAATTTTGATTTATATATGAAGGAAATCAGCAATGCATTCTACAATTTCAGAAATGTGTGTTTTTTAAGAATATTTTTACATAAATTATGTTTGCCGAGTTATTGCCGAGTTTTTCCCCGAGTTTTTGGCGAGTCCCGAGTTTTTAAAAATTTTGGGTCTGCCGAGTTTTTGCCAAGTCCGAGTTTTTCAACTATGGTTTGAATTATCATGGACTTTTCTTTCTTCTTCCATACTTTTGAACTTCCTTTATTCTCCTTAATCTTCTGCTTATTCTCCTTAATCTTCTGCTCTTCCTCCTTGTTTTGCTTAGGAGGTTCTGCAAAGCTGCTTCTACAAAACTTTGCTGGATGTCCAAACTTGTTGCACTCATAGGAGCAAAAATCTTTTGGGGGAAAAAATCGGCAAACCAAAAGTATAAGATTTTTTCAAAAATCGGGAAAAAATCGAGAAAAAATTGGATTATTAAAAAAATTAGAAAATAATTAATATTAATATATATAATATTAAAAATGTTCATAATATAGTCATAACATATTCATAATATATATATATATATTAAAAATATTAATATTAGTATTACTATATATAATATTAGTATTATTATATATAATATTATAATATATTCAATATTAATATTAATATAATATATATAATATATATTCAATCTATTCATAATATATATAAAATATTCATAATATATATATTAATATTAACATAGATAATATATTAATATAAAATATAGATTAATGATATAAATATTATAATAGAATAATAAATATAAATAATATATTATATATTAATAATATTAATATTATAATATAAAACTATTAATAATATAATATATATATATATAGATTAATGACATAGATATTATATTATAATATTATAAATATTATATAAATATCATAATAGAATAATAAATACTAATAATATATCATACATTTAATATTAATAATATTATATTTAGTATTAATCATAGCCTAATAATATATCATATTTAATATTAATAATATTATATTTAATATTAATAATAGTCGATAGGCTTTTACATGTGAGCATTATAGTGCTCCGAAAATTGTCTCATGCCGTAAAAAAATTCACGTCGGAAAATTTTCTAAACTCGTCGGTTGCGTTAATACTTATATTCGCCCTAAACTATTACACGGTATCATTAGGCTTTTTTAGTAGGGGAAATGAGACATGCGAAAACTCGACGCCTGCAAACCCTAGACAAATGAAAAATTGCAGCAGATTAAACGTATATATATTTAATGCAGGAAACCCTAGAAGGTAGTGCGATTTATATAAAAATCGCGATTTTTTTGGGGTAAAAATCATGTAACTGGGCGATCCGTGATTTAAAAAAAAATTGTGATTTTTTGGTGATTTCTGCTTCTATGGTTGCACTTATAGCATATTTTGTTATGGTCCATGCGTGGAGCAAATGAATCGAAGTTCCTCTTCATCATTCCATATCTTCTAATCTTGTTCCCTGCAGGGTTAGTACTTGAATATGCTCCATAATTTATTGCTTTATGCCTAAAGTTATTCCTAGCATGCAATCTACAATCTATTGCTTTATGCCCAAATTGATCGCAAAAGAAACAATAGCCAAGGAAAGAGTGATAGAACCTGTTTGTGTACACTTGCTTTGGTGGGAGAGATTTTCTAATTGTGCCGTGCATGCTTTGCCATTGATTTTCCTTCCTTTTGTCGGTTTCACTTTTGATGGAGCTTTGGACAACCTTGGAATAGGTCTTTTGATTTTCTTCTTTTGATTCCTTGGGAAATTGATTTGTTTTAGAACTTTGCCCTTTTTTGAATCCAATACCACTCTTGTCACATGTAGGTTTTTGAGAATTTATAATTTTATCCAATATTTCTGAACTCTTTACATTTTTCAGCTTTTTGTTTAGTTGGGCCACGGTTTTCTCTAGCTCCTTCCTCAAAGAGACAATCTTGGATTCTAACTTTTCACAATTTTCTTCTTTTTCTTTTAACTAGCTTCCTACTTCTTCTTCAATCCTCTTTGCTTCTTCGCATTGAACTTTTAAATCCACGATTATTCTTTCTGCTTCTTCAAGAGCTTGGGATATTTTGGCTTTGGATTCACTTTCCTCTTGAACTATGGATTTTAGTCGTGAGTTTCTTCTTAGGAGCTTTTCAACTTCACCATATGCAAGGTGGAGTTCTTGTCTTCCGAATCCTTTTTATCTTCTTTTAGGTTGTCTTCATCATTCTTTGTTTCCATCACCATGAATAGTATCTCTTCTCTATCACTAAAATATTCATCATCACTTTCCTCCGAAGAACTATTATATTCCTTAGAGTAGAGACTCTTCTTGTACCCCCGTAAATTCTTCTTTCTCTCAAATTGATCTTGCTTGTAGCTCTTCTTATGTTGTTGATATCCTCTCTTTATTCATATTATAGTCTTCTTCATCTTCGCTATTTTCATTTTTACCCTACGGACACTTAGAAGCAAAATGACCTATTCTACCACAATTAAAACATTTGAAAGGTAACTTACCTTGATACTTACCTGGTCCCTTCTTGAGCTTCCTCATGAAGTGGGCTTCTTCTTCATCCATCTCACTTGGTTCAGACTCCTTATTCTTTTCTGTTCCTTGAAGCTTTGAACGCTACCTCTCATTTTGATGGCTGATCTACCATTCTCATTTCATAGACAGTGAGGATCCCATACAATTCATCCTTTGTTAACGTGTCCAAGTCCTTTATTTCTTCGATCGCCGAAACCTTTACATCAAATCTCATAGGAAGAGATCTTAGCACATTTTGAACTATCGTGGATTCCTCCATCTCTTCTCCAAGTCCTCTAATGGTATTAACAATTTCATCCACATGGAGGAGGTAGGCTGCAGTATTTTCATCATCTCTCATCTTTAAGCTCTGAAATTGCTTTCTATGGGTTTGGAGCTTGGCCTTCTTGACTTTGTCATCACCTTCATAAATGTTTTTGAGCTTATCCCACATTTCTTTGGCGGATTTGCATCTCATTAATTTTACGAACTTTGATTTGGTCAATCCACATAAAATAGCATTTTTCGCTTTGGCATTGTTCTCGCTTGCTCTCTTTCCATCTGGATCTGTAGGTGGAGTTGCAGGTTCCGTATAACCATTCACAACGGATTGCCAAATATCAAACCCCAGATCATTCAAATAAGTCTTCATCCTTATGCTCCAAAAGACATAATTAGTTCCATCAAATAGTGGTGCCCTATTTGAGGAAAACCCATATCCTTCGTGACTGGGCATGTGTGCTTTTAAGATCTACCTTCAAGCGGTTAGGCTCTCTCCGAAGGAACCCGCTTTGATACCAATTGATAACACACGATTATACTGAGAGGGGGGGGGGGGTGAATCAGTATATATTAAAACTTTCTCTTTTCAAGCTTTAACCAATCACAATCAATCACACATGTAAGATCTAACATTTATAAACATAGAGAGAACACACGATTTTACGTGGAAACCCTTGTGGGAGAAAACCACGGCAAAATATTGCTTATATATTGATTGATCTTCTTTTTTAGGCACCAACCTACTTATCTTACAATGCTTCTTTTGTGAGCACTAACCCACAGGAGGCACCAATCCTTATTTACAGAATCTTATAGACCATCCTATTGAAGACACCAATCCCCACCACTGAGCACCAACTCAGCAGCGATAGGCTGCGACCTATTAATTCTTCAATTGCTGATATGAATTGCTCCTTCACCCAAATCTGATCCAAATATAATCACTCTCTTCCTTCTCAAATCTGATCACTATCATGCACCAATCTTTCTCACAAAGCTGATTATAAACATGTATATATTTGTTCTTTGATCTTCTCTAATAATCACTCATAATACCTTCTCAAAATAAATCAGATCTGCTCTTCATATTTTGCTCCTCTTCTCTCAAACTCAGAAATAAAACATTGAATTGCTTGCCTTTCAATCACTCCTTCACTCTTCTCTTATATCTCCTCAAGAGAGGTGGTTTGGGCAATAGTCACCACCTTTCAACACACACAACTCTTGAAAAATTATCGCTGCCCTTTCTCAAGAGGTCTCTGCTCTTCATAAATAAGATCACTGCGTTTATTTAATCTCTGCACTTATTAATTGCTGCACTTAACCTCATACAAATTATTAAAATAAATTAGTTAGTTTCTATAATGGTCAATCTTTGTTTCCTATTAGATAGCTTCTGTTTCCATCTTTTGTTTTGCTTTGTTAGTTGTAGCTTTTTACAAGCTGTCAGCCTATTCTTAGAATGTAATCTCTTTAAATAGAGCATTTTCTTTTCATTGTAATTAACTTATTTCGATAATACATTATTCAGTTTCTTCATCATGTAACATGGTATCAAAGCCAGAATAGGCTCTTCAAATTCTGTACGTTGCCGTCTAGGCGGCCATACCCTTTTCTCCTTTGTGTTTCTGTATATGTGATTCTTGGCGGGATATCTGGTTTTGAAGACGAAGCTCTATGTTTTGGGGCGTTTTTCTTCTTGGTTGTTTTTTTTCTCTTTGAAAATGGCGTTTTGCAGCTCATGGCTGTATCCCTATGTAATCGCATCTTTTGAAGGTGCCATCTCTGGTTGGTAGGTTATGTTTCTGATTGCCATTTGTATTTTCTATCACGATTCTTTGAAGGTGCGTTTGTTTAAACCCCTTGATCGTGAATCCCTCTGTGGGTTTCCTGCCATTGAATCTCCTCGCGATTTTTTAGTGATTCCCATTTTCAGCAGTTTTGACCTTTATTCGCAGTCACCTTTGTGAAATCGTGAGTCGGCGTTTTGTGATTCTGAAGATTTTTTGGCAGGATATCGCGCTTTCTTGGCCGACGATTCTTATCTGTCTACATTTGTGGCTTCTGCATCGTGGGTTACCTTTAGGCATCCTTTTATGAGACGAGATTTTGTTTTGGCGAAGGGTTTCTTCTGCCCGCGTTCTGATTCTTTTCGGCGCTCTCTTCTGTGGACACGGACTGTCCATTTCTCATTCGTGGATTCCTCTGCATTCTTCTGAAGGGCGTTCTGTTTACTGGTTTTTTGTTTGGTGCCAGTGCTTCTGATTAGTTTCAATCGGCTTCTTCAACATCTTATTTGCCTTTTCCTCCATGGTTGTGTATGTTCTCTAAATTCGTGGGGGTGCAGCATAATTATTTCTGGCTGTTTTCATGATAGTTGTAGTTGTAATGGTTTTCTGAGTTCGGGGTCGTTTCATCCAGCATTCCTCTGAGGGCATTTTGCAGTCTGGTGCTGCCATTGTTATTGCTATCATCTGCTTCTTCGTAATGCTTTCATCTCTGTTTGTGATTTCTGCTCACCTACAGATCTGGCGATTTGGGTAGTCTCCTTCGGCTCGTGTTTTCTCTTCTGATGGTGGTGATCAAGCCCGTTGGTTCGCTGTTTGGCTTCAAACCTTGCATTTTGGTCAATGTTCGTTTTTTGCCTTAAGCAGCAGTTTTGAAGCTTAGTTGGCATTTGTTTCTTCCTTTTGTGGGTGACTGTATGATGAGTCGTGGGTCCCTTCTAAAAGTTGCAGACTTTTGATTTTTTGGAATATGCTTTGGACTCTATGATCTCTCGGGTGATGTGGAGTTGTCTTTGTATCTGGCAGTCACTGTGGTTACTTACCCCCAATTGACATGACGAAATTTTTCATTGTGTCTCAAAATCCGTGCTCATGTTTTCCGTACTCTTGAGATCCGGGTTTTGAAATCCGAGTTCAGATTTATCTCGAGATCTGTGCCTTGGTATCTGTGTTTCACACTTATTCCGTGTTTTTGAAATCTGTGCTTTGTAACCCGTGCAAGGGTTCTGTTCAGAATCAATGTCGTCTATCTGCTTTAGTATTCGTGCCATCAGTTTGTAATCCGTCTTTTTGTGCCTCGAAAAATGTGAAAAATGGCATCATAAGCAGTTAGAAGTTCAACGGCAGCAAACTTTTTAATCGTCGGTGTTTTCTACAGGATCTCGTCACAGTTGGGTTTCGGTTCCGTAGCCCTGTGAATGGGGTTCCGTTTTCTGTTTTCGGCGGCTTCCTTGTTTGGCAAATGTTTTTGCCTAGTCGTTGTTTCTGGAGAATTTTCTACCTTTTCGCCGTGGTTCGCAGCTTTGAGGGCTTCCTTGATTTGAGCTTACAGCGCTTAGCCTTTTCTCGTCACCAGCTGGACCAGCAGTCAGCATTTGTGTTTGCCAAGCGGTCTTTCTGTCTTTTCGGATTCCTTAGGATTTGTGCCCTAAAATCCGTGCTCGGATTTTTCTGTTCGGGTTCTGTGCCCTCCATCTGCCTTTGTTCATGGTCAAGCAACTTGCAGATCTTGTCATTTAGGGGGCATCTTGGTGTAGTTAGTAAGTTGACCATTAAGGGGGGATATTAAAATAAATTAGTTAGTTTCTATAATGGTCAATCGTTGTTTGCTATTAGATAGGTTCTGTTTCCATCTTTTGTTTTGCTTTGTTAGCTGTAGCTTTTTACAAGTTGTCAACCTATTCTTAGAATGTAATCTCTTTAAATAGAGCATTCGCTCTTCATTGTAATTAACTTATTTCGATAATACATTATTCAGTTTCTTCATCATGTAACACAAATCGCACTCTTTTTTTGTTATATAGATCACACTCTTTACACATATATTAATATAGTTCTTAGCGCTTTATCTTTTGGAAGTTGGCCATCAAAGACTTCAAAGGTAGTCGGCCACACTTTGGATTTTAAATCTTTAATTTAAAATCTATCTACTCAAGAGGAGTCGGCCACTTTGGATATTTTAAATTTTCCTTTTTGGGTGCCAAGGGGAATATGAGGTCGGCCCAATTCAAACCTTTATCTATTTCAAAGGAGGTCGGCTGTCTTCATGTAGTTTCATTTATTAACTTTGAATTTCTATGGCACCAAATCATATGGGTCGGCCCATATCACTTGTCTTGTATTGTTCGTCACAAATCTACAATGGTGACTAAGTGTTCCACCGAAGTATTTTCCATTATGTTTAAATCATATATATATATCGGCCCTCCAATTTCATAAACTCTTCATTGAACATGTGTAACGGATATCTCTACTCCGTGCCTTTGACATCAATGACAACATATTCCAACAAACCAAATGTATGATTAAATACAACAGTCGAAAGAAAGTATATAACTTTTGAATGAGCACATACAACTATAGAACGAAAGTGTACAGCTCTTGAATGATTGCATACAACTGTAGAATGAATGTGTTATGACAACATACATCTCTTACTCGTTTCATCAATGGGAATGTGTGACTTGATGCAACTATTGAAAGAAATTTACAGTTGTTGAATGACTGCATACAACTATGGAATGGAAATGTACCTCTGTTGAATTGCAACATCCAGTTGTTACCCTTTTCATCAATGGGCAGTTCTATGATTGCATATGACTGTAGGAGAGCAGACAATAATAAAATGAGAATATATGGGTGTGGAATGAGCAAAAGCATGAATGTCATATAGTTACATATTTATCGCTGCTATACTTGAACCAATGAACATGTTACATTGAATATTGAATTTTGTACATTATATGAATCTCTAAACTTGAATTTAGATGTCATTATATATATAGAAAAAATTGCCCCCTTGGACTGCCATCCCTGTCCCTGAAATGCCATGGGACATAGGTACTATTATATTTATTATTCTGAAATTTACACACATACCCACACCCATATTTAAATGTTTTTAATTCATGGTGTCTCCCAGTAGCCTTTGGTCCTATTTTTTAAAAATGGCATCTCCGTCTTGGAAGGTGTCTCTCTTACATGTTGATGACTGGCTTATTTTTTGGTAGTTCGTACATAGTTTAAATTTTGTTTCCCTCCTCGTAGGTTTTGAGATCTTTGATTAGGTCATAAGGAAGCGGCAAACACGTCACTATAAAAAGAATTAGTTTTTGCACAAAATGAAGATATGAAAACTTGGCAGATGACAAAGGCGACTAAAAATGACATGTGGGGAGTTGTAAGAGGTGTATTGTTGGAACATCATCATACTTACCATGTAGGCTCGTTCAGATTTTGGATCTTACAGTTACATTAATTCCATGAACTGTTCACTGCTAAAAAAAGGAAGTGGCAAACTTGTCATTATAAAAGAAAAAATAATTTTTGCACAAAATGAAGATATAACCAGTTGGCGGAGACAAAAGGCTACTAAAAATGACATGTGGGGAGTCGTAAGAGGTTGAGATGGTGCTTTTATCTTTAATAAATCAGTTGAAAACCATATTTTTAAATTTTTTATAAATATAGTTCATGCAACATAGGGTCATGAGTTGTATTGTTGGATCATCATCAGACTTGCCATGTAGGCTTGTTCAGATTTGGGAACTTATAGGTACATAATTTCCATAGACTGAAAATCTAATGTTCATCAATAGCTATCTTTCCCTTAATGACACAGACATGTAGAACAGAAGGATATGCATGACATTCCAACAATGCTGTCTTTTCATGAGTGACACTATTAGCTCTGTAATTGGTGGGAGTGCTTTCATTTAGTAGATTGTCGTATCTAGTGTGGGATGGTTATCCTAATTTAAACAGAAATTTCTGTATATCTCTATCAAATTACTGTTCTTATTTCATCTGTTGCTTCCTTGAAAAAGTTTGGTAGTTTGAGCACAGCCATATGAACATGGTAAACTAGTCTGATGTTTAGTTCTTCAATTTGATTTATTTGCTTTTTTTTTTTTTTAAATTACAAAGTCACAACAGATGAATTCCTACTTTTTTTAGACCATTTAAACTAGAAGAAAATCTATATTCTATTAAATGTTATATTCTTTCACAACATCTTAATTGGGATGAAATATTTCTGGGTTTTTTAATTTTTTTTTTAAAATGCATATTTGTTTTCTATTTTTTTTTTATAAATATTCTCTTTTTGGATAGGTACAAAATGCATTTCAAGAACTTGAGGAATCTAATGTTCTTCGCCCTTATATGAGAGAAGCAATTAGAGAAATATCTAAAGCATGTACTGCTTTTGAGGGGAAGGACTCTGCACCAATGACAGCAGGTAAGTGATTTTGTGGCATTAAGGTCCAATTTCAATGCAAAGAGAATTAGTTTGTGTGGGAACCAATGAATTGAGTAATAATGTTTTCCTTACCATATTCTTCTGCTATAAATGGCAGTGCAAACAATGTTTGCATTACGCACAGAAGTCACCAAGGTGTTCATATTGAGGCTCTGCTCATGGATGAAAGCAACAACCTTTGATATTGTCAATGATGAATGCTGGGTGCCAGTATCAGTTCTTGAACGTAATGGTTCAGATTTTGCTATATCTGCTTCACCTCTATCATTTCATGAAATGATGCTCTCTGCAATGGATCAAATTAGCGAGTAAGCATCTGTCTATTTTAGTTCTATGATCTTGGTTGGTCATATCAATTAGGTATCATTTGTTTGAATATGCTTGGGTGCTTAGATACTGCTTGCTGTAGAATGACTCTACGATACACTACTAATTAACTGATATTCTGTTATAATATTATTGAGGCTAGCATGACCAAACCAAAGGCTATATGTTATTTGCATATCCCATACAATCTATTAACGAGTGCAACTACAGATTCAAATGTTCAGCTAAACATAAACATTGGTGTTAGATGTAAGGTTTGTATTATTATCTGCTTAGCTAGTATATCCTAATTATTCTATTAAATGTTTTCTATGAGAAATTAAACGTGGGTGGAAGTAACTATTTACACAGTGTACCTGCAAAGTTGTCTTTGTATATTCCTTCAAATGGCAGGTATAAATGTTTGGGTCCTCAAACATTTGGGTTTTCAATCTAATGTTTTTAGGCCCTCAAACATTCTGGTTTCCATTCTGATCAGAATGTATCTTATACAAATTCTACAGAGAAACCCTTGTGAGTGAAAATAAATTTTCGCTGGGATTTTGGTTTTGCAACAGGTATTTGAACTAATGCATAATGTAGTGATTGTCTCCATTCCCATTTATATCGCAATGTTGTTCCACAGAAGAAAAAGCACTGAATTGACAGGTATGGACATGTAGCTATCTCACCTAAAGAGAAGGGTGCTATAAAAGGAATATTGGGGTTCCCTACTTCAGGTGGTCTAAATTTTAAAATATTCTTCCTGCATTTTGTTAAAGATGGGGGTGTGGCCATTTCATATGAACAAACTTGTTGTCTGGTTGTTTACTCCTATGGATTGGGATGAGGACTGGACATGTTCATATAATGAGTGATACGTGTTAAAACAGAAAAATCATGCAAAAGTTTCAATAACTATAGCATTTGACATTACCTTTTTCACCCAATATATTTTTCTTGTTTCCTTCAATGCATGATTTAACATATGCATGCAACATTGCATCCAAAAGATATGCCCACTTGTATTCTACATCAACAACACTATTTATCTACATGCATGGGTTGCATCTGTGACTACTTGCACAAAATTGGCAGGTTTAACCTGCAGCATAGCATCCCTCAAAATCTGAAAGTGAATACCTGCATCCCGTTGCTTTCCAAAACTATTAATGGCTCTAAGAAAATAAGGTTTTGTTGCTGATATTAACACTGATAAGGGGCAACATCCATCTATGATATTGATAATGGAGCACCCTATCTTTATCCATGTCTCCATTTGCATCGGCAAATTAACCTTCGAGAAGTTTTTGCCAAGATTTGATGCTCCAAATTTGTGTTCTCCAAGAGGCACATACGAGGAGCATGCATGACATGCTATCCCGTATATCTTCCTATGATAAGATCGAAATCATCGAATGTTATACCATCAGCAACGGTGTCATGTCCCCATATTATGGCGTTGTTTAAATTAAAGATTTAAACATTATGTTAAAAGACGAAGAAGTCAAAAATGGTGTTTTAGTATATAATATTTCAATGGTATTTATAAATAATAAATAAATACAAATTTAAATTTTATCAAATTAAATAATATTATAATTTAATAATTATAATCTAATATATTATTAAATATCATATACAAATACAAATGATATCAGATATCATTTATAATAATGAAGATATGATATAAATAATAAATATGTTATATTTAAACATTATTATGATTATTATAAAATAAATATAATTACAAACATTAATATAAATATTAATAAAGAGATCATTCTAATAAAATATTAATGAACTAAATCTCATTTTGAAAGCCTTAGTAAAGGCACCGTAAGGCTGCGATCTACTCCAAACGTAGCATATGACAAGACTCATATATTATTAAAGCCAAAACTTAGACTGCTAAAAGACAATGTTAAGAGTTTTCCTTAATACTAATAGACTCAACGGTGATTATCATATTGCAAGCAAACATAAGTTAAAGGATGACAGGTGTCTATGAAGAAACCCGACCCTTGGAGGGAGATGTCCACTCACAAGAGACTATTGATAAATGGAAGGCAGCAATGATTTAAGGGGGAGCGCTCCATATGAAGAAGGGATATGCGATCTGAAGTAAGGAGAGGGAAATGTGAAAAAAGGCAGCGATTTAATTATGAAAAAGAGCGATTCTCATTTGGGGTCATTGAAGACAAAACAATATATGATACAAAGGTCTTAGAATAGACAAAGAAGTGGACAATGGTTATATCAAAGAAGATAACAAGACATATATCATAGACATTAATCAGAAAGAACACACAAAAGTCTCAGACCTCCATATCAGCAAGGACCATTTACATTTCCAGCATCGAGGAAGGTTAATAAACAAAGGAATACACATTGATTTGTCCATTTATTACGGACACTCTGCAATTACAGTGCTCAAACATCAGTAAGCATACAGAAATACAATTCCAAATATATATTTGCAGATCGGTTGTTATACCAGACTGGCATAACTTTTGGAAGCATCGATCTCTAAGGAATGAAAGCGCAAACATCAAGCAAGAAAAGATATCAGAAATATTTACAAGGGAAGGCATTAGAGTTTCTCCTTCAGCACTCAGCAATATTAATTGGAATCAGATTTTATAATAAGTAAAAACTACATAAAGATATAAATCTTCTCCATAAGCCAATCGGCCATTAAAGAACATTGCAGCAGTCAATACAAAGGGAATATATCAGCAGAGATACTCCATAGACCACTCCCATTACCATAATATTAAAGGTATGAGATATATTCTCTCTTTGCAAATGGTTCATACATCTCTTATCATGATAATTCTGATTTTATTACAGCCATTCATGAACAATGTAAGTTATATTGCAATCATTCATAACAATGCAATTTATAGACAGTCATATGCAATTATACGTATCAATATAGCTTCTATGCATTCATTCATAATAGGATATTAGCCTGAATCATAAAAATGCAAGAAGAAGTAGGTTGAAATGCATTACATAGATATCCAACATATGTGATTGCCTATAATACTAATCATAAGAAGAATGGCTAAGAAAGGGATCATAGTTGCATAAATGAGTAAATAAGGATCACTAATGATTCCAACTCATTCTATGATTTGGCATGCCTCTAAATCCAATAGTTGGGCGAACTCTGACTTGAACATTTGTTATGTATCTGCCAAGTGATGCTCTAGAGTCAATCTTGGACTCTACTGTAATTCTGATCTGATATTGAACATAAGTGGTTTCATTTCTTATGTTAGTAGTTGCACAACCGTAGTTAGTGGCATAGGCATAGAACATATTGTCCATAGTAACATGGTTTAAAAAGTTGAGTGGGTTGGAGAAGGTGAAAGGTTTCCTAATGTTTGGCCTTTCAAAAATTTTCTGAAAGGTTTTCTATTGTTTGAAATTTTGAAAGGTTCACCAATGTTTGGAATTGCAAGAATGTTCTAAAGGTTCAAAACTATATAACATAGAAAATTATGCATAATCACGGATATAGAATATGAAAATGATACGAAGAAAACATTTTGATGCCAATATTCATAGTATATCAATTTTAGTTACATCACATGATTATATTGTATTAGACAATGTGGTTCACTCAAGTCTCCATGGTCTAGGTTTTTAGGCCACTAGACTTACAATTTAAACAACTTCAAAATAAAAAAAATTCTATAGGATCATTAATATAATTACAATATTACCATATCCATCATGGTTTTCAAAGCATGCAGTCTAGGAAGTATGAGTTTACGTGACAAAATTGAGGGTTGACATCACAACCAACGTTAGAATCAATCAGTGTTTCATGGGGACGCATCCTCCCAAAAAACATGGAGTTTCTGAGACGGGGACGTCCTCGAGATGTGGGGACGCCAAGGAGATGTCCCCCTGCCGCACCGCTATTGCCACCTGAGTACCCGAGACATCTCCCTCTGAGAGGGGACATTTCTGAGGCGTCTCCCCAAATTAGAGACATTTAGGGGACTTTGGGACGTCCTCGAGATGTCTAGGGGACGCCCAGGTGTCCCTTGTCCCCTGTAGGAAACCTATAGGAGTCCCCTGCGACAAAAAGGCAAAAAAGTGAGTTTTAAAAATAAAAAAATAAAAAAGGGATTTTGATCTTAGGCCCCATAGCCCTAACCCTAATTGCTAATGAGCCCTGCCCCTACCCCCAAGGCCTCACAAAAACTTATAAAAAGACGTATCACTCTCATTCCAAATTGCACAAAAACCTCATTGAGTGAAGTAGAAAATTGGAAGTAGAGGCAACAAGCTAAGAGGGAGAAGATTGCAAGAGTGAGAGAGCATTAGGAAAGGGAAAGTGAGATCAAGAAGAGGACATAGAAACCAAGAAGAGTGATTCAAGTTCATCATTCAAGCCAGGTAGGCGTAATGCATTTGAATTTCAGATTTTCATTTCTACATTTCTTATAATTATTTGTGATTCATTTTTTAATTTTTAGATTTGCAATGTTCATTTCATTCTTAATTTTTAAATCTTCATTCATAAGTTATTTGAAATGCTGAAATTTCAAATTTATTTTGGTTTGTAGGCTGTATCTTTGTTTTCAATTTCAAAATTAGAAGTCAAATTAGGATTTCATCTTGTGTATCCTTTGCTTTTGCGCGTCATGCAACCTGAAGTAAGAAAAACAAAGTGAAATCCTTGTTTGAACAAGTATTTACAATGGTCAATTTATGACAGGAACATTTAGGTTTTTTAATTTATTTTTTAATCGTTTTTGAAGTTATTTTTATAAATTATTAAATTAATGCATAAATATTTGATTAAATTTTAAAATCAATCATAAAATTTGAGAGTCAAATTGGAATTTTAACTTTTGTGTATCCTCTGCTTTTGTGCTTTGTTCGACTTGAAGTAAGAAAAACAAAAGTGGCATCCTTGTTTGATAAAGGTTAAGTACAAGGATTCCTATTTGTGTATCCTCTGCTTTTGCGCTTCATGCGCCCTGAAGTAAGAAAAACAAAAGAAAATCTTTGTCTTAATCCCTTGCATTATGCATGGTTTGAATTTTAATTTTTAAATTATAAACTTATAAATTTTATTATAATTTCTTGCAGTGTCTCTATGAGTTTGCACAACATGAGTGAGGATAGGGGTTAGCCTCAAGGGGTTGAAGTTGAAATTGAAAGTGAAACTGAATTTAATTATGCACCTGATGATTGCAGTATAGAAGCAGGGAGGTGTGAAACTCAAACAACTAGTTCTATTGGGAGTGCAAATTATAGTTGCCCTTCCAAAATCCTGCAAAAAAATGCTAAGGGTCCCTTCGATCTGAAGCCCCCTTTAAGACAATTTGCAACTAAGTTACCAACAAGGCTTGGGACATCTAGGGGCACTAGGTTGTGGAAGTGCAACTTATGTAAACGTGAATGATTTGGTAGCATTACTAGAGTGAATGCCCACCTCCTTCATATCCGAGGCAAAGGTGTAGAAGTATGTGCGAAGTTGGCCAAAAATCTGAAATATAGGGCTGAAATAATTAGATTATGGGGTGCTAGTGATGAAAATCCACCTACATTTGCTACTTTGCCACTAAGGGGGAGGGGTCATAAAAGATCTATTTCTACTACTTAGCAAAGGCCACAAACACATAGTCAAACTCCATCTAGTTTGGGGGCAACAGAGCCTAAGGGGAAACCTAAGGTGACTAGTGATGCTCTAAACCCGCTGGCAAAATTATTCAATGTGCAAGCGAAGGATGAGGCAGATGATGCCATTGGCAAATTCTTCTTTTTGAATGGCATTCCATTCCAGGTGGCTCACTCTCCTTATTATAAGGAGGCTATAACAAAGGCAATAAGGGCTGGACCATCATATGTGCCACTAGGGGAGACTAAATTGAGAACAACAATCTTGGATAAGAACTATTCCAAGATTAATATTTTAATGGAGAAAATGAAGGATACTTATGTCACAGGTTGATGCAGCGTAGTCATGGATGGGTGGACGGACATTAGGCATCGTCAACTTGTCAATATCATGGTTACATGTACAAAAGAACCTTATTTCCTTAGGGTTGTTGAATGTTTAGGGCATCGCAAGGATGCTGATTTTTAGTTCTAGATCCTCAAAGATGCTATAGAGGAGGTTGGGCCACAAAATGTGGTGCATGTAGCAACAGATGCGGCCCATGTGTGCAAAGCTGCAATGAAGTTAATTGAGACAATCTGTCTATAAACATATTTGGTGGACTCCTTGTTGTGTGCATGCCATGAATAATGCCCTCAAGGACATGGGAAAAATCAGTTGGATCAAAATAGTTGTTAGTGATGCTAGAGATGTGCAAATGTTTATTTACAATCACCACACTTCACATGCACTCTTTAGGACCTTCTGCAAGAAGGAATTGTTGAAACCTGTTGAGACTAGGTATGCATCATACTTCATTCTCTTGGAGAGGATGCTTGAGTTGCAAGAGACATTGCAACTAATGGTTATGACAACAGAATGGAATTGGTGGCCTTCACATGCACTCTTCAGGGCCTTCTCCAAGAAGGAATTGTTGAAACCTGTTGAGACTAGGTGTGCATCATACTTCATTCTCTTGGAGAGGATGCTTGAGTTGCAAGAGACATTGCAACTAATGGTTATGACTGCAGAATGGAATTGGTGGCCTAAGTCGAAGATAGAGTAGGGGAAGAGGGTGAAGGAGGTGGTGAAGAAATGTTTTTTGGGTTGATGCCAAATATATTGTCCCCATCATTACTCCAGTCTTCAAAGTGATTAGATATGGGGATGCTAATGCACCTACCCTTGGAGAGGTGTATGAGTGCATTGATACTATGCTTGAACAAATGAAGGTTGTTGTACGACAGAAATACCCCACATTGCAATTCTATAGTGAGCATATTCAGTCAATCATTCATCACAGATGGGAGAAGCTCAACACTCCCTTGCACATGGCTGCCTATGCATTGAACCCGAAGTGGTATGTCCGAAGGCCTGGCAGAGTTACACCTATACAGGATGCTGAGGTGAAGGTAGGGTTCATGAAGGCCATTCATAAAATGTATGATTTTGTAGGTGCTGACATCATTTGTACTGAGTGGACAAAGTTTGCCACCCTTAGGGAATATTCAGAGGAGGACCCAATTTTGTGGTGGACTATGCACGGGCCTACTATGACTATCGATCTGGCCCATTCCTTTGTTTTCCTAGGTTTCTAGTTCTTTTGTTGAGAGGAACTGGTCTACTTATATCTTCATCCAGTCCATTAAGAGGAATAGGCTTACCTCTATGTACAAGGAGAGTCCATCAGCTAGATAGGATGTAGAGACAGAGGAGCCAACACAGGTTGATGATGATGCTACACAAACAGGGCTGGTTGGTGTCGGTTTGGAGAAGCTTGAGCATGTGGAGTCTAGCAGTTGTAGTGATGAGGAGCTTGGCGAGAACTTTGGGGATGATTAGAGGCATCAGGCCATCAACCATTGACTCGTTTTTATTTTGTTTTTGAACGTTGTAATCATAAATGATCATAATGAAATTTTGAAAATTTGACATGTGACATTTTCATTGTTAATTTTCAATGCAATCATTGCAATGTGTTTACTGTTTAGTAGTTACTATTTTACTTAGTATGCGAAAATTTCATTTGTAATTCTTGTACTTATTCCTTATACATTTTTTATAACTAATTTTTCAAGTACTATATGTATTTGTGCCACCACCTTGCCATCCCCCCGCTGCCCTTCCCTTGTCGTCCCAAACTTAGGCCCTTGGTCCCCTCGTCCTCGAAACTCGTCCCCCCGTCAGGAAACTCCGTGGAACTGTGGAATCAATTAACTATTCCTAAGTCAAATCATTTAGTGGGTAGTTAGTATCTCACAGGGACTTCTTGGGAGGTTACATATTATTATATGATATATGTATCATTTTAATGATGAAGATAGTGCCGCTTATTTGTGAAATTAGATGTATAGCTCTTTGTGAAATCATGTTTTGTTCTTGTCATTATGTATTTGGAACCTAACAGTGGTATTGGACCATGCAAAAATGGAGATCTTCCTCATTTTCTGAAAGCTATGTTTGATCTATGATTTCTTCCGTGGTCCAATTCCCAACAATGGTATCAAAGTTGTTTTTATGAAATATGAATGAGGCTCTGCAAATTTCTGTTATATTTTCTTTCTATTTATTGCATTTCTGGGGCAATTTCCAAGATCCTATGGATCGTACGATGTGTAAGGGGTGACCTTGTTTTTGAGTCAGTTAATCTTTCACTACAATTTGCATGATTTCAAATGACAGTGCGATTTCCTGTCGAGAGGCAGCCCACCTGGCTATTGAGCAAAACCATGCACATAGTAACAATGCCATTGCCATTGGTATCATGAAAAATCCTTTCATGAATTCTAAACAGAGTATCTTATGCAGGGAGCAATGTAGAAACGGCCCCAAGTCAGCCAAAACTACAGTGAAAATAAGTTTGAACATGAAGTGAAGATCATATTGCACTTGTTTTTATGGTGGAAGGCACTGCATACAGTCCCTTGTATGGCGTAGGTGCATGATGTTTGAGGCCAGGACATGCTGAAGCTTTTATTTGGGCCAGTTCTTCATTCATTGTTTGTAAATAAATGTCAGATTCACGGTTTTCTCCCCAAATATTAAAAAAAAGGTGCATACTGTCATTTCTGAGCTCCACTAATGTTTTGTCATTTATAAAATCATATTGATCTCAAAAGATTTGTGATATGTCTTTTAGTTGACAACCACATGCTTTGGTGAGACTTTGAACATAGAGGTCAAGAGTTAAAACTCATAAAGTGCTATTCTTTCTTATTACTGAAATCAGTATTTTTAAACTTTGTTGTTGAGAAATCAATACTTTAATCATTTACATCTCGACATAATTGTGTAACTCAGTTGAACTATAAGTTTTTGAGCACTTCTGGCACATTGGCAATATAATTTTTTATTTTTGGGATCTCCTTTGTTGTCTTGCAGAGGAGCGATAAGGTGTTGTTTACGAGTTATAAGTTGTAATTTTGGGACATTTTATATACTTTGATTTTGTTTTTCTGTTTGTTCAACGTCCAAGTCAAAGCCCTAACAAGCATTTTATTTCTGAGCATTTTCAGTGTTACCCGACTTAGAATTTGTAGCATGTTTTGATTCCTTTCTCCAGAGTATATTGTTACATAACAAACCACCTAAGAGAGGATGGCACATGAGAATGGGTTTTCGTAAGCAAGATGTAACTTGTGAAAGCTCCCTAGCTGCTATGGGAAAAGGCAATGATACAGAATATCCCATCTTCATATTATGGGGTGTGGTCAATCTGGTAGGAAGTCATACAGAACTTTATAGAAGAAACCAAGCCAATATAGGGATGGATGTGATGGTAAATCTATCATCTGATCAAAGGGATGAATGGTTGAAGCACTATTTAACTTCTTCCAGAGAACTGCACCCTGCCCTCATATCTGCAGACACTGAGTACAAGGTCCTCCAACAGCTCATGGGAGGAGTAGTGGCTGTTGTCTTAAGGCCACACAATGCTAAATGCCCCATTGTTCAAAGTCTTGCATGTGAAGTTGAACTTCTAGCATGTGTTGTCATGCAATCTATCATGGATTTCGTAAGCCCAGTATTCATTAATGAGCTCATTGAATTTCTTATACCTTCTGCAAAAGAAGCCCCAATCAAGAAAATAGATAAAGATGAATTAGAGGAAGTATCTAAAGGAAAAATGACAAGCACACAACATCAGCAAAGTCACTTGAAGGATATGTCAAACTATGGCATAAACTTGATGGATCCTAGTAGAACAGTTTATCTAAAAGATGCCGCACAAAGAAATAATTATCCACGAAAGGATTTAGGTTCTTCTCATAATGTCAATCTTCCAGTCAATCAGATAGAATTTTTGTATGATCCAAAATCACAATCAAGTGATTTAAAACAGTTAATGGAAGCTGAAAGTTAAAGAACTTAGATTCTTGCCTTTGAAAATCCTGACAATCTTTGGGCTAATAAAAATCAAGTGGAAGCTATACTTCACACTAAAATAATCATAATCAACCAATGTCATGAGGCTGAAATGGAAGGCATAGAGACACCAAGAGAAATTAGGGAAAGTTAATCAGATTTTCTCCTACAAAGTAAGGAAACCATGAAAAGCAGCACCATTGCGATTCTAAAGAATGAGCTTACTCGAATAAGAGTATTGAGTGAGAACCATGAGAAGTTATGTATTCAAGAAAATGATGAATTGGAAAATAAGGTCAAGGAATGCAACAATATGATTGAGGAATTACAACAAAAGATGAATGAAGATAGATGCTCATGGGATGCTTGTAAGACAGATATGTAAGGAAAAATTGTAAAGCTACAAAAGAAGCTTGATTCTGCAATTAATAAAAGAAAAGTGTTGAACCCGAAACATGAGGAATTATGCGCCAAACATAGAAATGATAAAAATGAGTCAGAAAAATGCAATAAAGTGGCTAAAAAATTAAAAGCAAAGATGGTCAAAGATCAGAGAATATGGGATTCTAGTAGGGTGGATTTAGAAGAAAAAATTGCAGAACTGCAAATTGAGCTTAATGAAACAAGAGTATTGAGCCAGGGACATGAAGAAATGTGATTCCAGATGTTCATATCAGATAATATGAGCTCGATGAGTTTATGTATGTATTCTGAGCTTGGATTTAGGTGTTGTGTGTGGGAATCCATTGTGTTTAATTCCCTTATTGTGCCAGAGTGTCAGATGACAATTGCAGAATGCAACACTTGATGCAATGGTTGTGATCAGATTTTAAAGGTCAGATTGTTGAGGTTGGTGATTTATGCATAGCCTCCTGATGATCAGTTGGGTGATCTTTTGTGTATGCACTTGTTTCAATAAGTTGAAAACTTGAAAGAGCGACTTAACTAAAACTTCTCATTATGTTGAAAACCAAAAGGGTGGCTTAGTGGAGACTCATGGTGAAAACCTAAAAGTGCGTCACTGAGTTAATGCACTTGTGATCATTGCTCTTCTAGTGGGGTGTTTTGGTACTTACCTTTTAGGGAGTATATGCTCTCTACTCTTTCCTCTGCTTGGGGGGATGTTGTTGGCCTTCTCCTTCTCATCTGCTAGGGGGAATCTTGAGTGTGTTGGATTCAGATGGAGACTAAAGAGCAGAGTTGATGTTGTAGAGAGGACTTGTGGTGTTGTTCTCTCCAGATGTTACTAGTGTGTTGCAGATTTGGATTGTGTATATGTGCTTTTTGCACAAGTGTGAGTGCTTGAGTTGCACCTAGTGATTGGTTGCATATTGTTGGTGATGCTGAGATGAGTAGATATTATGTTGTGACTGCTTTGTTTTGGCTTCTTGATTACATATTTTGTTAATGGGCTAGTGATTGCCAGATTGAGATACTTGTTGATACATTCCAGAGATTGCTGGTTGGTGGACAATAGATGTGTACCTATTCCTCCTGATTTTGCACTTGTGTTTTCACACCTGATGAGAGTGCTTGTGCTTGGCTTGAGCAATATTGATGTTGCTGCTCCAGATCAATTGGATGTCAACATGTGGACCACCACATTTTTCAGTTGATTTCAATGATGATGCAGAGTTGTCTCAGATGATAGATGGAGAGTACTCATATTGGTCAAAATGTTGATTGGCCATGTTGATTGTGATGTAGAGGTCACATTAGAGATTGGCCCTTTTGATAGATTTTGATGATGAGTTTGAGATTGCAATTGTCACAGAGATGATGAGAGCTGAGGACTACTGGTTGTGTGTGACCACCATTGATTGCTCACATTAGTGGCAACTTTTGTAGAATGATAGCAGTTGATAGATGGATGAAATGGTGCCTTCACGATTGCTTTCTTCCAGAGTATGTTATAACCATTGAGCATCTTAATGATGAGACACCATTTCGTTCTCTTGCTTCTTGACATTGGATTATGGTGATTTTGGATATTGATTCTAGAATTTTGAGTGGAGTTGGTCAGTGATAGTATATAACACATCATGATTTTGGAGTGAATGTCAATGATGAGAGTGACTCATTGATGGTTGGCCTTCCAATTGATCATCTTTGATTTGAAAGTGACTGCATTGATGATTGGGAGTGCAAATTCATTGTTTTTGGAAATGGCTTTGCATAGCAGTCAAAAGTTCATCACATTGGAGAGTGATAGATAACATTTGAGAATACCTCACCTATATTTATGTTTGCATTGGATTAAGGAATGCAATTATTTGAGTTGTTGATTGATATCCATGCCAAGAGCCGAGTTGATATTTGAGAATTGACACTTTTTTCCTACCAAAGGTGCAATTTTTTTTCAATGTCAACATGTGCCTTCATATGTTCGAGTGATTTTGGTGTTAGGACTTTGACCAATCCACAAATGCGAGAGATTTGAGTGACAGGACTTTGACCAATCCACAAATGTACTAGTACAGCTGTGTGCAGTATTTCTCTTGGTTTTGGGGTTACTTAGTTGATATGTACTTGAGTTATCCAAATTTGTTTGCTCTCTTTCACACATGATGGTGGTGAGATGGATCCATTGGAGAAATTCAGCCTTTTGTGCTATGATTTGAGACCTATGATTACGTGGGGGTTTTGTTAGAATTTGTTGGATTTATTACATCATTAGTATAGTTTAGTATATAGTTTAAAATAATAATAAATAAATAATGTTAATTTAATAATTTATAAATATAGGTTAGTTTCTTGTTAGTAATTAAATAAATGTTTGGGAGTTACTTTCCTGTAGAAGAAGTTGGTTATTGGTTATTCATGGGAAATTGTAAGGCTTTAAAAAACCATTGCATTGTAATGAAACTATTATTCAAAAAATATCAATATAATATGTTATGTTTTTATTGCTGTGGAGTAATGGTTTGATTCAATTTGTTTATGCTCACTATTTCAATAGAAGTAATCAACTAATCTTAAGTCAAAATCATTTAGTGGGTTGCTGGGTGGTTGGTAACTCCTAGGAACTTCCTAGGAGGTTACATATTGTTGTATTATATATGTATGATTTCGATGATGAAGATATTTCCACTTATGTGTGAAATTACATGTTTATCTCTCTGTGAAATCATGTTTTGTTCTTTTTATTTTCTATTCAGGACCTAACAGTCAATGTGTTGACATGCATTAATAGATACTGTTCAATAGGTTCAGCAGAAATCCTTCAGGTTAGGTTGAACCTTGTAAGTTGTTACTATTATATCACCATGATTATCATGAATATCTGCCCTTGTCTGTAACCATTTACCAATTTGTTGTTCAAATTTCTTATCTCAACATTGGCCTTAAAAATCAGATCAAAACTACCAAAATTGTTTCAGGTCAACTTCCTGAAATGGCACTGAAGATGAGAAACGTGATAATACAACAATTTGGTCATTTCCTACACATAGTTATGCTGATATATGCAACCCTCAAAATGGAAACTGTTAGGCACTAGCCACAGATTCCAGCAGATAAACACCTTTAGCAAGTTCAAGATGTGTCTAGAAGTAATGAATGATAAGGCTGTCGTGTCCCCATGTTAAGGCATTGTTTAAATTAAAGATTTAAATGTCATGATAAAGGAGGAGAAATCGTTTCCGTCAAATATGCAGTTTGTCATCATCAATCATGTATATAAACAATAATATTAAATAATATTATTTTATATTTATGTTTTTATAAGTGATAATATAAATACAAAAATAATATAATCAATATTGATATCATTATTATAATATAATAAATTAATAAATATATATTTAAATAATAATATATTATATATTATAAAATAACTATATTAAAGAGGTGGTGCCGACCTCTTAATAAAGAGAAAGAAATACAAATGTTAAGTCAGCGATTATCTATGAAAGGTTGTGATTATGTTCCCAAAGGCAGCGATCAATCCAAATAGAAAATGATGTCCTTTGATGCAGCCTTCCACGTAGACATAAGAATATATATATATAAGTAAGATCATCGGCAAAAGAGGGAGGGAGACGGGAAGGACATAAAGGAGATTTAACAGTTATAAAGGAATAACATTCAAATTTAAGTATCGATCTGCACTCAGAAAGGCAACGGAATGGGAATACAAAGAAATATCAAAGATTATACATTTGAAGTCTTAACACATATCGCTGCCTTATGTGGGGACCAGTCTATTTGGAGACGCACCTTTGGTATGAGGCTTGACATGGACTTGGAGGAATATAAGCCAGAGAAATATATATAAATCAGCAGCCAATAAAATCAGAGGAAATAAACAATAACCCATCTTAATTTCAGAGACCAGCCAGCAAGCACTTGATATTATCATTCATCACTCAACTCATCTTATCATCGACTGAGCATTCATCATCACACATCACAGAAAGATCTGATTTACTCCTCGAACAGGGAATTCAACATATCACAGTCAGCATCCACATCATATATATATATCTGCAATACTGAGTTACATCATCAATCGTCAATCTGCACTTACATTATCTTCCAACTGCGAATTAAGGGGAGGTGTAACTGCAGACCATTACCGAGTCATCACTCAGTCAGCAGGCTACAACTTATCTACATATCTTGGAGCAAGACAACAATTTAATATCAAGCTATAAGGTATGATCTTTTACCCCAATAACATCTTATCAAACAGAAATCTCTAATTGCAGAAATAAGATAAATGATAACAGCTTGAACAATGATAAAGTCGAATGCATATAAATAAGAATGAAAGCTGTTGCTGAATACATAGAGAATGAAATATAAAATGAATATTATGAATATGTATAAATTATAGATTGATTGCTATCATAGAACCATTATAGAGTGAAATGCTAATGTAGAGTGAGATGTGTCATAGAATAAATAAGTATAGAATCATTATCATAGAAAGAATAAGTTATTATAGAAGGAATAAATATATGAAACAGATTAGGATATAGGATGAAAATGTTATAATCCTAATAATATGAAAATACTCATAACAATATGATAGAATGAGAATGCTTAAGGCATAAGAATGTTTATATGATGAATGTTATTCCTATAAGGAAGCATATTGAATGAATTGCCAAGTAATGTGAATGGCAATCAACGAGATGGTAATGATAAATTTGATAAGATATGATTTATAGATCCATGATATACTCGGAGTAGAGCACCTAGCCTCATCCTTTAACCTCTCTATCACCCTACGAGTATGGTGGTGAGTTAAGGAAGGGCGGTATAATGGACCTAGGTGACTCATCAATTGGATGAGGAATGCCGCATGTAGCATGAAGTCCCTTGAGCCAAGAGGCGAGGAACACTGCATGTACTGTGAAGCTCTTGGGTCTAAGGTTATAAAATGCATAGTTATTATAAATGTGCCCAACGGTAGGTGACTCTCAAGTGGATGAGGTATGTCGCGTGTAGCATGAAGTCCCTTGAGCCAAATGGTGAGGTACACCATGTGTAGTGTGAAGCCTTTGGGCCTTCAGATGGGATGGTTACACCAACGCCTTAACGTAACTGTACTCATATGGGGTTGGTGACGTAGAGTAGGTTAACGATTAGTCTGAGTGATGTCTCTCCCGAGTTATATCATGGGAAAACTATATGTGTGAATGTGAAATGCATTTATGTAATGAATTTAATATGGATTATGATTATAAGGTTACTAACCCAAGTGGAAATGTGGAAAGTATATGAACTTTGATATTGATATTAATAAGTGGTTATTAACCCTAATTGTGATATGTTGATATTATAAGAAGAATTGATTACTAATGTTCTTTTTTACAAGTTGAAATTCTGTGCAAGGTTAAGAAAATTTTGACTTGCTAGAAGGGGACATTACAAAGGCTCTTTAGGTATTACAATATTTATCATGTTCATCATGGTTTTCAAACAATGCAGGCTGGGAAATAGATGACAAAAACGAGGGTTGACATCATAGTCAATTTGTTGATCTGCATTGACAGCTACAGTCCAATAGGTTTTGTGCTGCTAATAAGTTTGAGGTTTGTTGAAAATACCTTGAGGTTCTTTTGAACCTAGTTACTATGATTTTACCATGGTTATCATGAATAACTGTTCTCACTCACAACAATTTACCAAATTCTCGTTCAATTTTGTCATCTCAACATTTGCCTTAAAAATTGGATAGTGGGAGAAGCTATTTAATCCTATGTTAGCCCAAGTTTCTAGGATGGGAATGATAGGGGATAGGGGGATGTATTTCCGAGACGGGGAGAACAGGGAGGCCATTTTTTTGGGGATGACTATTAAAAAAATAAGGAAAATTAAAAAAAAAAATATAGAAAATTTCAAATAATTCTTATGATAGCATTGATAAGGCATTCATCATATACATCATAAAACCTTAACACATAATATTAGAGTTGAATTGAGATTTCATATGAGAGCGACAAACAAATTAACAAAATTTAATTGCATTCATTGACAATGTGCATATATAGTATATAAAAATTACAACAAAATGCCCAAAGACTGCAAGTTTCAACTACAAAATGACAAAATATAGAAAATATAAATATGCAGCTGTCCCTAATCAGCATCTCCTAACACTACATCAAAATCGGAGTCTGAGTCTGAGTCACTGCTAGTATGAGAGGCTGTCTCATCCAATGGAACTCCAAGCAGTCCATCCTATGCCTCCTTGTCATCAACTTGTGTGGTATCTTCAGGATCAACATCCCAACATATAGTTGGAGTCTCACAATACTTAGGAGTATGTCGATCCTAAAGCCACAAGGCACTATGCACAACCACTAGCTTCTTCAATCGTCTAGAGGTAAGCCTATTCCTCTTGACTGCTATTCCCTTCTTTGAGTTGGTTTCTCACTGCTGTGCTCTTCCTTCCTTTTCCTCTTCACAATTTGTAAAATGATAAAAATGAGGTCCTTTTTTGTTTTTGGATGTTACAATCTCTAGTTTAGGTTTAGGTTTTATCTAAAGGGGTGTGGGGGCTCTTGTTAGCCTTCACATCCTTTTATTTTTTAATAATTTAAAAAAAAAATTATGCGCTAGGCCATAGGGGACAACAAGCAGTCCTTGGGACGGTTGTTATTTCTTGCCTCCTAGAACAACATATAGAAAATGTTTTCAGGTGTTGTAAAAAATTGGGGAGAGGGAGGGGGAGGATGTTTCCAATGTGTCCTTGAAACGTCCATTGAAGGGGGGGGACGCATCCTCAGGTAACACAAAATTAATCTGAGTTTGCATGAAGATAGTGGATATAAAAGAAGAATTAACATCAAAAGAATAGGATCAAAACATTCAAAATTGTAGTTGATCAACTTATTGTAATGGCACCAAAGATGAGAAATGTGATAAGCCAATACTACGATTATTTCCTGCTCATTGTGCTTAAATTGATGTTTGCATTTGTCATGTTGATACCAACCTGCAAAACTACAGCTGTTACGCCCCAAGCAAAGATTTTATCAAACAAGCACATATTGCAAGTTCAAGATATTAAGTGGTGACATGATTAAACTATTTAGGCATTTTGACATATTTGCTTGGAAATGGATACGGTATCAGAAACAGAGATTGCAAGTTTCCAAGACTTCTAGATACATTTATGGCTAGATATGACAATTATAAAAATATACATATATTTAGTTATATATACATCTAAAGGCATAGTATATAACATTAAAAATATTTATTTATATATTTTCAATTTTGGTTTTTTATATTTTAAGTTTTAATATTTATTTTGTTAAATCATATTTGTGTATTTAGTGCTTTAATATGTGTGTATAACTTTTTCTTATTTTATTTTATTTTTCACAATTTTTGTATGTTTTTTCATAACTCTAGACTAGGTACTACATCAAATGGTGTGGTACTATATCTAGACATATTGGATACAACTGAAATATCGACTTGTATATGGATATGTTTGGATTCGGGAGTAGCAAACAACCATCTAGTATCTGTTATGCAAACGTGTATTTGGTAGGGCAAGGGAACTATTTGACAACTATGCATTTTGATAATCATGTCCACAAAAGATGTATAGGAAATATATGACTTTTGTTAGAGGCATCCATGCATGTGCACATATACACACATATATCAATTAAGAAGAGATAAGAAATAAAATTGTCATCTTCAAAAAAAATTGAACAAAATTATATGAATGTTCAAGAACGTGCAAATTAGTTCAATGAGATCTAAAAGTATAATGAATCACATTGACAATTAGAAGTGCTTGGTCAGAATATCAACCACCTTTTAATATGAGGAAATATGTTGAAGCTTAATTGCTTCCTTCTAAATCTTGTCTCGAATGAAGTGATATTTGATCTCTATGTGCTTGGACTTGTCATGAAACACTAGATTCTCAGAGAGTTTGACACAACTTTGATTATCACAATAAATGATTGTATGATCCAACTCCTGATCAAATAACCCTGCAAGTAACTTGTGAAGCCATATGGCCTCACAATTGGTTGTATTGGCTGCCATATGCTTCGACTCTGCTATGCTTGGTGCCACTAAAGTTTGCTTTTTGCTGAACCAGTATCATTCCTGAACCCAAGCTAAAGCAACAGGTTAAGTTGCTCTTCCTATTTGCTGCACTGCACGCCCAATTAGAATCTGTATACCCTTGCAACTTCACTTCACCATCTTTAAGATATCTCAGACCATAATCCATTGTTCCCTTCGAATATCTGAGCACATGTTTTGTTTGTCACTACCTAATGCTCCTTTCTTGGCTCCACCATGAATTGACTCAAGGTGTTCACTGCAAAACATAAATCTGGGCTTGTGTTGACCAAATACATCAAGGAACCTATTAGCTGCTTGTACACGTGGGATCAATAACTTCTGAATATGAAGTTGTCACCTTCTTTAGACTAGTGATCATAGGTGTGGCCATGGGTCTGCAATCCTCCATCCAAAATCGTTTCAGTATCTCAATTGCATACTTACCTTGCCCAAGGAAAATCTCTCCAGGTTTTTGCCGAACCTCTAAGCCCAAAAAGTAATGCATCACGCTGATTTCCTTCATTTGAAACTCAACAGATAAATTTGCTTTGCACCTTGTTATGAGTTGTTCCGCCTCTGTAATGAACAAATCATCTACATACAATATCAAAATTCACTATATAATATAGATTAGGATCTACTTCACTTTTGGTGAAGCTCATACTTTGTAGATATTCACTGATCTTGGAATAAGAATCTCTCGGTGGCTGTTTGAGTACATACAAGGCTTTGAGGCATACAAGGCTTTCTTAAGCCTGCAAACATGGTATTCCTTCCCATTTACCTCAAAGCCCTAAGGTTGCTCTATATACACTTCTTCCTCAATGATCCCATTGAGGAAAGCTGTCTTAACATCCATCTGATGTATCTTCCATCCCATGACATTAGCTAAAGACAAAACTACTCTAATGGATGTGTATTTGGTGATTGGAGCAAAAGTCTCCTCATAGTCCAGTCCTTCCTTATGAGAGAACCCTCTCACCACAAACCTCACTTTGAACTTCTCAATGCTGCCATCTGCAACATGCTTGATTTTGAAGAGCCATCTGGAACTCACAACTGATTTCCGTTCTGCTCTTGGGACTATGTCCCATGCATAATTTTTCATGATGGAGGTGTACTCCACCATGGCATCTCGCCAAACCTATTGGCTTGCTGCCTCCTGAAAGTTGGAAGGCTCGGAATCTATGATGTTGCTCATCAATGTTGCTAGAATTGGTTCACCCTGTAACTTGTATAGGTTGCCTTCTCTAACCCCTATAACATGTGTTGTATTTGGGCTAGATCCTTTCGGTCTGATAAGAACTTGCCAATCCTTGAATTCAATTGCAAAGCCCATACCTCCATTACTGAAACTGAAAGCAAAATTTCCTGAGACCAGGAACAAACAAAACATCATCAACCTCTAAAGAGGTACCTAATTGAAGTTGAAAGGAAAATTTACGAACTTTTGCTACTTGATACTTGGCATCATCATCAAGCTCAACCGGAACTTCGGAGTTGTGTTCTTCTAGTTGGGTAAAATATTGTCGAGCTGATGTCATATGCCTAGAGGTCCCACTATCCACATACCAAGCATCTCTTGAAGTTGTGCTGGTGGAAAGGCAAGAAACCATTGAGAATTCCTTCTCAAACTTGGTAGAAAACTTGTTCATCTAATTCTCTGTAGAGGCTGCTACTTCCTTCTATTGCTACTTCCCTTGGTTTTTCTTCTTGTTTTGACACTGTGATGCATAATGACCGAACTTATGACAAATAAAACATGTGATTTTACTCAAGTCCTTCTCTGCCTGTGAGGATGAATCCTCATCCTTAACCTTTCCCTTGTGGTTCCCTTTTCCTTTATTTCCCTTCATTTGTCCAAAGAGAGCTGAATTTTTGTCACCACCCTTCTTGTTGGCTCTTGACTCCATCCGAGTTTCCTCTTGGATAGAGCCATCCCACAGTTTCTCAATATTAAGATATTCCTCTAGAATCATCTATTTTTAGTTAATGGTCAGTACCATGTAAGTGTAGCGGTCATGTAATAATTTCTTGGATTGTGTGTCGATCCTTGGCAGTTTCTAAATATAGAAACGTGCCTATTATTGTACATCTTGTAACCTATATATTGAGCATTCGCTCATTGTTAATATCATCCAATATTTTACCAATTACCTGTGTAATATGGTATCAGAGCTCAGACGAGCGGGAAAAACAAATTTATTTTAATTTTTTTCTTCCCTGCCTTGTGCATGGCCGTACAGTTCTGTATGGTGCCGTACCAATTCGAACTCCTGCTCCAAGTTTGTGTTTTCTTGTTTTGCTAGGTCGAAAATTTTGCTTGCTGAAGCCATTGGTTCAAGTTACAAATCGCGATTTTTCTTTATCATGTGAGATCACGTTTTCTTTCTATCACGATTTTGTGGATCTACCAGTATTACTTCGGAGGTCGCATTTTATTTGGGCATTTTTTTTAAATCGCGTTTCTTACTCTGGTGTTGTTGTCTGCCCGCGGGACCTCGGTTCTTTTCTGTTGGGCGCCATTCCTTTGAAACCTACGCGACCCTCTATTCCTAAATGGGAGCAAGAACTCGCGTTTTCTATACTCTTGGTTTGGCATGACCTCTCTCTAATCGGAGTAGTTTCTTGTGTTGAGCGTTTTCTGCAAATCTCTGAGCATTCATGGCCGCCTAGGGAACGGAAATTTTTCGTCTAGGGTTTTGAACCCTCAGAATTTGACGAAATTTCTTTTTGAAATCATATTCTTGGTGGGTTTTTTGAGCAAATTTTTGGGTCCCTGTTAGAATTTTCTGGGTACATTATTTTTCGTGCATCATTTTCCGTGTAGTGTACCTGCTCTGTTTTGTATGCCTGTTTAGTTCTGTTTGGTACAACAACAGTTTTGTCTTGAAATCTGGCCCTGTACTAGCCTTAGTACCTTGAAATTTGTGCCTTAGGTTTCGTCTCTTCTCCACACCTCGTTTTTCGTGCCTCGAAAAGCGTGCAAGATGGCAAGTTTGAATAACATCATGTTGGAAGGCAGTCAACGTTTTAATGGCAAAAATTATAATACTTGGAAGCAGTGAATGATGACAATCTTTGAATATCATTGCCTCGATCAGATGATTTTGGGTACTACTACTCGTCCCACAAACAGCCGGCAAAGACCAAGACAAGTTTGATGAGCAGAACCGTGAAGCTGTCATGCTTATTAAGCTTTCAGTCACAGATGATCAGCTACCCCAGATTCCGACTGGCAAAACAGCCAAGGAGATTTGGGACCATCTAAAGGGTATGCATGAAACCTCCGACAAGAGCCGTGTGTTCTTCCTGAAAAATATACTGTTTTCTATCATGATGGATGAGAAGACCTCTTTACAGACGCCCTTGAACAAGATCCAGGAGATCCGAGATCAGCTGGAGGCGATTGGTCGGAAAATGGAGGAAGAAGCCCTGGTTGTGATCACTTTGAAAAGTCTACCTAAGTCCTATGAACATTTCATCGAGACTCTCAACATTACATCAGCTAATGTTGATCTGAAGTTTCCAGAACTCTGTACTCTCCTCTTGCAGAAGGATCGCTGGAACCAACAGTTTGGTAGTAGTCATTCTTCGTCCTCTTCAGAGCAGGTTTTTGCAGCCAAGTTTCAGAATAAAGGCAAAAGCCAGCCTCCACAGCAGAATCAACAGAAGGGTTCAGCGCCATCCTCTGACAATGGCGAGAAGAAAAATGTGCAGTGTAACTATTGCCACAAATTTGGACATCTGAAGAAAGACTGTCGGGCACGTTTGGCTTCTGAGCAGAAGAAGCAAGGAGGGTCTCAGTAGAAGGCCAACACAATGGAGCACACTGAGCAGAGAGAGTCTGCCTTTTACGCCTTCATGGCTAAAAGACCAGCAGACCATGTCAAATCCTCGGCTTGGTACATAGATTCTGGTGCCTCGCGTCATTTCACTCACAGACGTGATTGGTTCACTAACCTCTCCCCTTTCCATGATTCGTTCACTAACCTCTCTGCACCTTGATGTGGTCTTCAGCACTCATAAGTGCTCTATCATTGACCGACTGTCCAAATGCACTGTAGTTGTTGGCATTGAGGATCATGGTCTGTATAGACTTGTGGATTCCGGTGGTCCTCCAGAATCAGCTCTCGTAGCTCGGAACTCCATCACCAGTCTCTGGCATCAACGGTATGGGCACCTGAACGTGCACTACCTGTCCCAGCTCTCCCGGCAGCACCTTGTAGATGGGCTTCCTGAGATTCAGTCTCAGAACTTCGGTGTCTGCGGATCCTGTCAAGCTGGCAAACAACACCACACTCCTTTTCCGACTGGTGACTCCTGGCGTGCATCCAAGGTACTTCAACCTGTCCATGCTGATATTTGTGGACCTATGAATACTCCCTCTGTTATCGGATGCAAATATTTTTTACTGTTTGTTGATGATTTCAGTAGGAAAATGTGGGTTTATTTTCTTAGACAGAAATCAGATGTGTTTTCAGTTTTTCAGAAGTTTAAGGCCTTCGTAGAAAAAGAGTCTGGTTGTTCCATTGTAACTCTTAGGTCCGATAATGGGGGGGAATTTTGTTCCAATGAGTTCTCCAACTTCTGTGATATCCATGGCATCAAACGCCAATTGACCACACCCTACACTCCTCAACAGAACAGTGTTGTAGAGCGGCGCAACCGCACTATAACTGAGTTAGCACGGTCCATGCTGGAGCATAGATGTGTTCCTAAGAAATTTTGGGCAGAAGCAGTCTTCACTGCAGTTTATCTTCTTAACCGGTCTTCGACCTATGTAGTTAAGGACAAAACCCCCGAAGAAGTCTAGACTGGCCGCAAACCAAGGGTCAGTCATTTGAAGGTTTTTGGCTCTCTTGCTTATGTTTGGATTCCAGATGCCAAGCGCTCCAAATTGGATTCCAAGAGTCAGAAACTCATGTTCACAGGATACAGCGATAACCACAAAGCCTACAGACTAATTGACATTGAGACAGACCGTCTCATCTTCAGTCGTGATGTGGTTTTGATGAAGAGCGGGGACCTTTCTTCTCTCCCTCTTCTGTGCAGCAGTCCGAGGATCAGCCTTTGAAAGCTTCTGACCTGGGTGTTTGTCTTCCATTAGGTTCACCTGATGGGAGGGATGTTGATTATTCCTTAGACTCGGATTCCAATGCGTCTCAACCTGAAATTCCTGAGGATGATGCCGAACCTCCTCCTGATGCATCTGGTCCAGATCTAGAACCTCCTGTTGAACCTGATAATGAACCTGATGTTGGCCCCTCTACCCGTCGTCCCAAATGGTGGTTAAAGACAGTTGTCGGTCAAGAACATAAAGTCTGTAGGCTGGTCAAAGCACTCTATGGACTGAAGCAGGCTCCCAGAGCACGGTACATCAAAATTGACAAGTATCTCACAGCACATGGCTTTAAGAGGAGTCCATCTGACTCAAATCTGTATATCAAAAACACTGGCAGTGATATCCTGTTAGTTGTCTATGTAGATGACTTGCTTATTACTGGTAGCTCGGCTCACCTGATCGATAAGATCAAATAGCACCAGTGCACCACCTTTGATATGACAGATTTGGGACTTTCTCACTATTGTTTAGGTGTTGAGGTTTGGCAAACTCAGAATAGCATCTTCATCTCTCAGTCGAAGTATGCTCGCAGTCTTCTGGATAAGTTCCGAATGTAGGACTGCAAACCCGCCTCCACTCCTATGGAAAAGGGACTTAAGCTGTCAGCTAAGTCTGACTCACCAATGGTAGATGAGTCTCTGTTCAGACAACTAGTAGGCAGTCTTATCTACTTAATTGCTACTAGACCAGACATCAGTTTTCCAGTCAGCTACATCTCCAGATTCTTGACAGCCCCCAAGGCTGATCATTGGGTAGCGACTAAGCATGTGTTACGGTATGTGAAGGGTACATTTGACTTTGGTATTCTTTACACAAGGAATTCTGATCCCAGCTTTCGGGGCTCCACAAATTCAGATTGGGCAGGTTCAGTTGATGATAGAAAATCAACTTCTGGGTATGTGTTCAGTTTGGGATCCGGTGCCGTCACATGGACTAGTAAGAAACAGCAGGCTGTGGCACTCTCCTCAACAGAAGCTGAATATCGAGGTGCAGTGAAGGCAGCATGTGAGGCAGTTTGGCTTCGCCGGATGCTTGCAGATATGCAACTATCTCAAGCAAGACCGACTCCTCTGTTCTGCGACAATCAGGGCGTTCTCAAACTTGCCAAGAATCCGGTCTTCCATGAGAGAACCAAGCACGTCGAGACACATTGTCACTTCATCTGATCGCTGGTTGAAGACCGCACAGTTCAGTTGCTGTATGTTCCAACTGAGGATTAGACAACAGATATTCTCACCAAGTCCTTGAGTCCTGACAAGTTTGTAAAATTCAGGGGGTCTCTTGGTGTTGTCAATAGATTGACCATTAAGGGAGGGTATTAAGATATTCCTCTAGAATCATCTATTTTTAGTTAATGGTCAATACCGTGTAAGTGTAACAGTCATGTAATAATTTCTTGGATTGTGTGTCGATCCTTGGTAGTTTCTAAATATAGAAACGTGCCTATTATTGTACATCTTGTAACCTATATATTGAGCATTCACTCATTGTTAATATCATCCAATATTTTACCAATTACTTGTGTAATCCTCAAAGGAAGGAAGTTTTTCCCTGGCACAAATCCCTGAACAAATGCTTCCCATGAAGATGAGAACCCATTCAAAGTTAAGTTCACTAGCTCTGCATCTTCCACCTTCTCCCTATCTGTTGCAAGTTGGTCACAAAGGGGTGTGACCTTCATTAGGTAACTGGTAACAATATTCAAACTAGACATCTCTATGGATTTGAGTCTGTTTCTCAATATCATTTTCTTGTTAACGTTTTCACTCTAGAAAAGACTAAATCAAACATCTCCTTGGTTGTTTTCTTCTCTGAAAAATGTGGAATTAAATGATCCTTCACCTCATCTAAGATCATCCGCATGGCCTTTATTTCTTTCTTATTATGAACTGCCAAAGCCCATGCATCTGTAGCTGGAGACACCTAATTCTTTATGATATTTTCTTCTAGTAACAAAGTCACCTTGACTTTCCAAGGTAGGAAATTTAATGCACCATCTTACCTATCCTCAAATCTGAGAATAGGTGATGCCATTGAAAATATTTTTCCTGTCAAAATGAAACTCCCAGATTTGGAAATAAAAACTTCTCAATTTTTTTGAAAAATAATACTTTGTCAGACTCCTCGGTTACAAACCCTAGCCATTGCTGCAAAATCTGTTCGCCGTTTTCGAAAACCCTAGCTGCTGGTTAAAATCTGAAAACCCTAGCTGCCTCAAACCCTATCTGTTTTTTTTAACTTACACAAAGCAACCCTAGCCACGGCTTCAAACCAACACAAACAAAGTGCCAAAATCCCTAGCTGTTTTTGATAAACTGGGCGCGATTTTTACATCTGACTAGCACGATTTTGTGATGAAAACATTCAATCTGATTTTCCTTGCAAATTTCTTGTGCGATTTTTATTTTTTGTGGCATGATTTCCTCCTAGTCAGGCGTCTCGATTTTCACAAAAAAAAGTCGCACAATTTACAACTAAAAAACCTTGCATGTTTTATCGTTATTGGTCACAAATTTGCTTGAATAAAATTGTGCGTTTAACCATGTTCTGGCACAATTTTCATATTTTCCTTTCTGTTGCAATTTGAAGAAAAAGATGTGAAACTTTACTAAAAAAAGTTGCGATTTTTTAAAAATGGTTTCGTGAATTATCCTTTAATTCATGCTGTGCAATTTTCCTTGAAAATCCTACAAATACTTTTAAAATAGAAGACCTGCGGATCTCTTCCCTGGCTGCAAATTCTTCTTGCTTTCATAGGCTCTGATACCATGTAGAAAAATTCCAATCTAGACTAATTTACTAATGTTAGAAAACATCGAATCAATCACACAATAATTTACAAGAACAATAGACACAAATAATTTACACCTTCAAATCAGCTTTGCATTCCTTCAAAAGCTTAGAAGGAAACCTCCACAACTGTTCAACTAATAGCTGCACAGAATTATATCATTGTACTGAGTTATTGTTCTTCTATTTTGCACCTATCTTTATACTATTCAGCTAAAAAGCTAATCTTCCAAGAATAGCATTCTTATCTCATGCAAGAGTTGACTTGGAAGATGAGTCTACATCATTAGTGCTTATCCATACTTTACTTAGTTAACTAAATAAAAGAATTTCACTTTATCACTTAAGTGTATTACAAAATAGAAATAACACGAACTACTTGAAAAACTTGTGGGTTTTTAAAAAAAAACTTTCTCACTATGCCTATAAAGATTGGATTTTCATTTAAACAACTCATTTTCTCTACATTTCACTCCAAAATCATACTTTTCAAAGCATAGGTGAATAGGCGATCATGTGGGTTTTTCTAGGGTTTTTTAAAAAAACTGTTCACTTTGCCTATAAAGCTCAGGTTTTTCCAGTGTTTCTCCAAGTTTATGAGATGAGTGGACAGAGTTTTGGGGATGACAAAAATTTCCTAAATTTTGGGGACGGTGGGGGGATGACTATATATATATTCTATATAATATAGTTAGTGTTCTATAGAGGCCCTTGCTTGAAATAAAAGCTACCAACATTACAAAATAGAGCTTGAAACAAACTGACAAACACAATGGTGCACATGTGAGAGAAGATAAAGGTACAACAAAGTGCCTTGTCACCCAACACCCACAACCAAACAACACATTACAATTTAAAGGTAGAAAACCTAGATTGTACAACACCCTAGCCACCAACATCACCACCTTGGTTATCTGCCCAACAATAAGCACCACTTGACAACCCAACCAACCCGTCATTTGCTTTCATCACCATCTTTGAGCCCCACAGTGCCTTATGTAGCTCTAGACCTTCTCATGTTTAGATACAACACCTTTGAGAAAAGGGTCTTGTGTCCTTCCCAAACAATGCCTTCAAGCCATCATCCCTAACAACACCAGAGAACAAAAACAACCACTTGCTCCCACCACACTATTAAGCCACCAACACCCCAAAACATGCAGAGAAAATAAGAGTAAGAAAAACCGAGACACCCAAAATACCACCAAATGAGGGCCCTAAATAAGGCATTGAGCAACTAGAAGATGAAAATGCCAAGCATGTTGTGCAAAAGCTTGGAATGAAGTGAAACATGATTATTAAAACCTCCTAATCATAAATAATCTGCCATCCTTGTGAGGATCAATTGAAATTAAAGAAAAAGCATGCAAACCAAGGGATTAAAATGTGAACTCTCCCACCATAAGGTAAAATTTAAAACCAAATAGGTTCTGATCAACTCCCATGTTGTGGCTATAAAATCAGCCACCAAGTTTGACTCATGATAGCAATGAGAAAAGATTAAATCATCTAAATTCTTGCCTAAAGCCACTACCTCAATGAAATGATGAAGTTTCTAGCTTGGACGAGCCAATATTGTAAGCCCTTGGATCACATTCATCAAATCTCCTTCCACAACCAAATGCTTACAACCCAACAAAAAGACCAATGCAATATTGGCGACAACAACTTTCCATTCTATATCATTATTGGATCGACAACTAAGGAAAAGGGCCACCTTTGAGAAAGTGACCCAACTCATCCCCATCAAAATTAAGCTTGAAGAACCCATTAGGGTGTTTACTACAGGAAGTGCTTGATTTAGCCACTTGTTTGTCTCTTACCCCATTGATAGGGGTGAGGTAGGTGGGGGATAGGCCTTAGGCTTTCAAATAATCAGATCTTGAGATGAAAAAGAAGTAGACATCAACACGAAAACAAGGATTGTGAAAGCCTAGAAGGAGGCAACTGCATTCACCCAACATTGTTTCCAAGGGGCCTCAGATCCTCTAAAGATGCGACTATTCCATTCCAACCAAATATCCCAAAGGGTGTAGGATATTGTAGACCTCCATAGGGGACCCAGATATACCAAATCCTTTGGTCAACTACATAATTGGGATCCTAGAAAAGTAGAAAACACCCAAGTGAGGCCCATCTGAAACAAAAAAGCTTTCGAGATTGCTTCCAAAAAAGGACGATGAAGGAGTAAATGATAAATAGATTCCCTTGGTTACTTATATAGAACACATTGTGAAGCATCATGGAAGTCTTGTTACCTAGATTATCCTAATTCAAAACCTTTTTGAGGCTCACAACTCATGTAATGGCATTGCATTTTGGTGGAGCATCTTTGCGGAAGAGCAACATAATGGGCCAATCACACAAAGGCGGGTTTGTGCTAATTTTGCAAAAGATTACAATTGTCTCGAACCTTGTAGCCGCCCAAAGAAGATTATGAAGTTGGAGAATCTTAATCTCTCTCAAGAGAGAGCTTAACAAATCTTTTTGGTCTTGAGGGAAGGGAAGAACTACAAAATCCTTTCACCTATGAAGCTGCCATCCCTTAGACGAAAAGAAATCTTAATAGTCATATTTTTAACACCCCACTATTCCTCTAGACAAGCTTAGGCAAGATCTAGACCAAGAGTACTACACAAGGGGGTGCGTCCCATCCAAGAATCAACCCAAAAATAGCACTAGAACCATCACCAATATCCCAAGATAATTTAGGCCCAATAACTTCCGTTGATTTACTGATTACTCTTTGGGAGAGACTCTTCAGAGAAGAAATCAAGGGCATTCTGTGCCCCCAGATATTTGTGCCTCAAAAGGGAGCTCCACCAAGCATTCAAACCATCTAGGAAACATGAAGCCAACTTGGCGCCTAGAGCTAGGTTATGCAATTCAAGATGTGATGCTTTAACCTACAAACCTTATCTCAACTAAGCAAAGGAAACTTCCTCTCCTCCCTAATGCCTTGCCACAGGAACACTTTGCAAATATCATTGGTCTTTACCAAAGCAGATTTCGAGATCCACATAACAAAGAGGAGGAAAATAGGGATACCTTGCAATATTGGCTTAATTTTTAACAATCTTCCAGCTTGACTAAGCCACTTGCCCAACAAAGAAGCAATCCTCTCTTGAATCTTAAGGATAGTATTATCCCAGACCTTAGCCCTGTAGAGGCTAGTAAGCAAAGACATCACAAGATAATTACTGGGAAGAGATGTAGAGAAAAACGTCAAAGATTCACAAATCTTTGACTAAAGACGAGGACCAACACTGAAAAGGAAGCTCTTAGATTTCTCTTCATTGATGAACTGACCTGATGCAGAGCTTTAACAATTAAGAACGTCCCTTAAAACCTGCGCTTCAACAACCGTAGCTTTCCCAAACAACACCATGTCATCCATAAATTGCAAATGATTAACAAGTAGAAGCAGATGAACTAAACCAAGAGTTGACATGAAAAGGTGTCTCAATGCTTATTCCATAACAATTGATGGATAAGGAGAGAGAGGCTACCCCTGATGAATACCCCTAGAATGGAGAAAAAAGTCAGCTGGGCTACCATTCACCAAGACCAAGAAGCAAACATCTATAACCAAGCTAAGGGCTTAAGCAAACCATTATTTCAAAAAACCAAAAGACCTGAGCATTGAGGATAAAAAAGACCAACATACCCTATCATAATCTTTAGCAATGTCCAACTTGATGACCATACCTTTAGATTTGTTCAAATTGAGGGAGTAAAAAATCTGATGTGAAATAATAATTCCATCCAAAATCCGTCGACCATGTACCACCCTGTTCAGGAGATATGATTGATTGAAGACATTCTTTAAGCCTCTCAGCAATAGCTTTGGAAATAATTTTATTAATTGTGTTATGCAAAGCAATTGGCTGGAAATCTGCAAAAGAAGAGGGTTTGGGTTTGTTCAGAATAAGAGCAAGAAAGATGCTCTTAAAATCCCTCAAAACCTTTGCAGATTTGTGTGAGGCATTAACAATAGCCGTAACTTCCTTGCTTAACAAATCCTAAAAGCCCTGAAAGATGCAGCCTGGAAATCACCTGGGTCAGAAGCTCTGTTCCCTTTAGGAGCAAAGACCACCCCAATCTGTACCAGAGTGGAGCATCAGAAGGCCCAATATCCTCATCAATCAACATGAAGGGGTCAATATTTAATTTAATAGTATTGATAGGATCTTGGCCTAGGCCAAGAGGGCTTGGCTGGACTGGTGATGCAAGTTCCTTTCTAAAGCCTGAATCTTGAGTGAGTAGCTGGAGCTTTTCAATGAGGCTTGGTGTGAGAAAAAGAGGACCAGAGTGAAAAAAGGAGCAGCAGCTCACAAATAGGGATGATCTTTTTTTTTTAATCTATCACTGTATGTTTGGGTAATGATAGTATTTTAAGGGTGTTTGAGACCTCCAACATTGGAATAGGTTTGAAAGGAGAAGGTGGTTAATCTGCTAGTCTTGGGAATCCAATGTTAAGCTTGATGTCTGAAAGTGGCGACTTCTTGAAGACAAAAGGTCAAGCACCTCCAGTCTAGATGACAGAAAATGGTAATTAGGGACCCTCCCAAGTCTATATGCAAGCAATGATGTCTTTGGGTTGATGGTAATCAAAGCACTCGAATTAAAGTGCTCCTGTATCTTCTTTTCCTCGAGAAAGCAAAGACAACAAATCCTATTGACTCGTGGAATATGGTGGTTTGTTCTGACTCCGATCTGGCAACAACATACTGTGGGTTAAATGGAAATCCTAAGGTTGTGTGAATGACAATGCTGAAGATAGTCACCAGCGGTGATGTTAACATCAATAATTTAAATACTCTAAAGAGAAATCCATCTTGGGACTGAGAGGTTGTGAAAGAGAGATCCAATTGACCTAAATAAATTTCCAATATATATTGCATATATTCTCTCTGATGGCTCCGTTGAGTTTCCCTCTTATGGAAACAAGATGAGGGGTTTGTTAAGAGCATTTATGAGGAAGATGGTCTACATAGATGCAGATAGATGGAAGAGGAAACTGGTCTTAGAATACCAACATCACCATCATCTAGGAGTTCCAAGTAGGCAAACTTTAGGAGGAACTATTACCTATTCCTTTCTTTGAAGCATTACTTGAGCAAGAATTCCCCTCTACATGGCTAATGACGAGGAAATAATCGGCTTGGGCCAACCTTAAATTGTTAAACAATATCCTAACACCAAATTTCTAGTAAGAAATCTTTCTATTAAATTAATTTAGATATCCTTTTTGTGTAGAGTTAAAGCATGTGGATTATAGATTTGTTCCTTGTAACAACCAAATATAAAAAACTGACTATTGGAATGGAAAAAGCAGAGACTCTAGAGCAGTCGTGATCATTTGAGAGCTTTTTGGCGAGGTGCATCTTGTCATTAACTGTATCTTTGGAGGTGTTAAACTGTTTTGCAATAGACTATGTTACAACACTCGCATATAAATATATATGGAGTCCTTTTAATCATTGATTTTAATTTTTATTAGTTGCATTTTACCTTCTGAGTAAGCTAAATATGCAATTGACTGGAAATTGTATACACGATTCAGGCCTTAAAATGTTTGACTGCTCTATGTTATGCACTCCCTCAACCAAGCAACTCATTTATTTTGTGTTCTAAAACTGTATTAAGAAAGTACAGGTGCTATTCTTATTTATTAACTTTCCTGAAGCCAGAATGTACAGTTCTATAATTTCTTCCAATATGCATACGTAATAGTGCATTACCTGCAATGTAAATTTACATATAATGGCACTTTTAGTCTTTCCTGAATTGCATTCGATTTTTAATAATATTTCAGTATTCAACCATTGCATAATGAGATTCATCATTAATTCTTAACATCAAAAGACACTGCTTCGTAATGGACCCATGGTCTTAACATAATCTTTTAAACTAAAACAGTTCCATTCTAATTGTTCACCTACCTAATTGATGTATAACTACCCTTGTTCTACAAAATGAAATTTATTCTTCTGTATTGAATAATTCTGGATGACCGAACTATAGATTTATTTATTGCTCTTTTGTCCTGCATCATTTAGAATGGTAGAGTCTCTGAAGCAAAATTCATCTGAGGCCTATGATATGGACATGCAAGTTCAGCAGATGCAGGACTCCGTGAGGTTTACCTTTTTAAACTGTTTTCTAGAATTCACAGGTATATTTGGGATTCTAGCTAAATTAATCTTGTTTTTTGCAGTAGTTGTGGCATGCAATATTTGCTGGTTAGAAAAGCATCTTGTTTTGCCATGTTTATTCAATTTTCTTTAGATGTACAATATTTGTCCTTTCTGAAATTGCTTTATGGAAATCAGGATCACTGGAGAAAATAGCCGCTGAAATCTCACAAATTAGAACCAGGAACGATTCTACAGCCTCACAAAATGGGTACTCTCAGGTGTTTGGTGATAAGTTTGCTGGTCTTCAGCCAGGGCTAGAAATCAGCAACCCACATCAAAAGTTACTGATGGTTCTGAGCAACATTGGCTTCTGCAAAAATGAGCTCTTGCCTGAATTGTCAAATAAATACAAGATGATTTGGACAGATTCAAGGTTTTATATTTACTGTCACATGCATTTTCTCTTTTCTGTTCAGTGTTTGCAGTTATAAGAAGAATTTAAAAAATACATTTTTTTGCTTTTTACAGTTGACCTTACTGACTATGCAAGGAAAATTTGTTTAAGATTTGCAGTCATTGTAGAAAGAAGGAAAGTATATTAGTGTCCATGAATGACCAAAGTAGGTCAATGTGATTTGAAAGTACAATCAATAAAAATAGCAAGCATGAACCCAAAAAACTGTCTTACAAGCATGAGTACTGAATTAAAAGCTGTTAAAAACAATAGTACACTGGATCATGAGTGTTCACTGTTTACCTGATTTGTACACAACTTGGATGATGGATGATGAATTACAGCAACATGTCTTAATATTGCTAAAGAAATCAAGTTTACATCTGCTCAATTGGATCTGTGAGCTGTTCCGAACAGCTTACTGGATAAGAATGCACTAGAATGTGAAAGTAGTTTGGAGCAATAAAAATTTGATATTGAGAATGACAGCATCTGGACGGTTACTACCTGTTAAGAGTAGTTTTATACACATACCACAATTGAGAAAAGTGAATATTAATGACATAACAGTTGCCCAGGCAGACATGACTAAATACAGTTCTCTGGTTAAATATGAGCAAACTAAGACCACTGTTAGAGCAGATCTGAGGTTGGATTCAAAATCAAGCTTCAAACAAAATGCCTACATCAATCAGTAAGCTGCAGGTGATATTGCTGCATCTGCAGCTGCTAATCTGGCCTCGGTGAATCGAGCTACTTAAAAGACATTCTTGGCAACAATGGAAGAACATGTAAAACATTTTTAAAGGTATCTGGTCAATTTTATCCGAATTCAATATACCATTCTTGCTGGGCCAAAGGGGACGGCCAGCCATCCCCTGCCAATTTTCCCATGTTTCCAGAATATCCCCTATAATTTTTATGATTGGGGCTGGCCCTGTGGACATTTCCTAGCCGTTCCATGTCTCCAGAACGTCATGGGGATGGGAACAGCTGGAAATCCATATGGGACGTCTCCCTATGTAGTGCACTAGCCTCTTTGTACTTTGTTGATTCCTGAATACTCAAGGAAATACAGATAAGACAACTTCGGATGGCTATTGCCAGAAATCATATGTGAATTTTGGAGGTAAGTTGATTGGTTCATCTTGTCTGAGATATTCCAGTACTGTTGTATTGCAGTAACATTGTAAAAAGGAACTTACAAATCTAATTCCTCCAGGGCCTTTGACAGATCCCAATTCAGCTCTAGTGTTATGTAATATGGTTCTATAATGTATATGATGAATGCCTTATATATGAATAATGAAATTTTCTATATTTTAAAAAATTTCCCTACTTTTCAATTGCTGTCTCCTGCCATCTCCTACTGTCCCAGAAACACGTCCTGCTGCCCCCTGCCATCCCTGCCCCATAAATGCCGTGGAACATAAAAAAAAAAAGAGCTCCGATCATAAAATAAACTACAAGCTAAAAGTACAAGAGTAATGTTTCTTCTGACTACCCAAGGAGGGTAAACTCTAAACATGTCAAGGAACTTATCTGAATTTTTCTCCACTGACTTGCAGCAATGCAATAAGGATTTTGCCATGTTATTGTGCTGTCTTTGCAATCCTTGCACTAGTAACATGTGTGCTAGATTGCATTTTCTTTCAGAATATTACAAATAACAGTTTTGGTTCATAGACTAACTCCTTTCATGTCTTCCTTGGGTACTCCTCCTTGGCTCCTCCCTTCGAAGGAGACCATCACCAAAGCTGCTAGAAGGGACATCTACAAGCAGTATATCTAGGTCACTTGAACCTCCCCTCATGTGCCACTCCAACCCAAAGCTTTCTTTTTATGCTGAGCATTTCTTATAGGTGGAGGATGGTATTTTATGTTGTCCTCAGTATCTCCAGCATCATTGGTCACATGGCTTGAGGTCTCCCCTTGGCCAAAGAGGGTGTGTTCCCACCAGCTATGAGTCGAGATAGACCTCCATATTTCTCGCCCTAATTGGATTTGTTGTCTTTGCTCCCTCCAGGAGTTAGAGACCGAGGAGCCTTTCATCTTCAAATGCACCATTTACAACGAGATTCAGGGGAGATACTATTGCCTCTATAGGGACTTAGGCAACCATCTCTCTACTTTTTTCAGATATCCACACCAACAGTGTTTGGCCCTTTATCTTCAGGAGGCCATCACCCTTCGATGCATATCCTTACATGAGGTCTCTTTGGATTCTAGAGCCCCCAAGTTGATCACCTCCTTCCAACACATTTAGGAGACTGGCAACTCTAAATGGCCTTTGGATACCATTACTTTTATAGATGCAGATAGACCTGTGAGACAACATCTCTATAAAAAACTTTTGCCTTGACATGTTCCTCCTTGACATCATGGTCATGTTTCTTATTGACAGTGCGATTTAGCTTCTTCTCGTCGGCATAGATCTACTCCAATCCAGCCAGCCCCCCAACCATAGGGCCAAATGCATATTATGAGCTTTTTCACTAATGCAAGGGTTACTTTTGCCTTGGATGCTAGGTGTGATCCTAGGGGAAGTACCCTGCTTGATCCTTCGAGCCCTTGACACTCCTCAATGAGCTTTATCAAATCTTGTATTTGTTCCTTCACAATGATTGATGGTGGCACTAGTGACTTCACTATTTCTAGTCCAGACAATAATACTTGATGATCTCTAGTTTTCCTCAACATTTGTTCTTTGGGGTTATTGTTCCCCTACTTGGCTATATGTACTAGTTTATTGACCACTTTTGTTGGTGGCCCCTTGTTGTTTTGTATTATCATTTGAGACTGCATAGTTACTATTTCTCAAAAATATGACATATTAATTCCATATAAATAATATGTAATATAACATCAGGAATTTTTTAGGAAAGGTTTCTCAACCTTGCTCCTAATGTTAAAAATGTAAAAATGTATTTTTCAAGCTATAGAATAAAAAAACTCAATGTCTGGGTTATAGTTGTCATTTTTGGCCAAAATAAATATTCCAGGTTGTTTGACATCAATTCTCGAATGCCCGGTACGTAGATCTCTTAGAGCTTTACAATTTAGAAAAAAAAGGGGCCCAAATGGCCTTTCGGATCAAAAGTTATGGCCTCTGGAAGTTGGGCCTCCCACATTGGAAATGTAAAAACATCTATGACACATAAAGGAGCTGCAAGAGGGAGTTATACTTGTCGACCAACTTATGGCACATGTGATGATGCGGCACAATGCATCTTTGAATGGAAATATAGAGCGCCCAAGTTGGTGAGTGGATTATGACGAACTAATGGTTGGTGGAAGGAATATGCTATTTATAGCCCGTGGATTCATCTTGAGATTTGGGTGTTGGATTTTTAACTAGGGATTTGGGTGGTTTTAGCTCATGGTTTTCTAATTATGATTTGATGGTTTCATGTATTGCATCTCCTATTCATTGGATGCTTGAGATGGAGGTTTTGATAGTGAGTTTTGTAGGTATTGTTATATTGTTAGAATTACTCTAGATCTTTGGTTGGTGATACTCTTGTAAAGGCTTAGACTCTGAAAGTGTATTGTAACCTTTGATTACTGAGTAATACATTGAGTTTCTTTGAAGTGTGGGTTTTTTCTCTTCAAAGGATTTTCCCCACGTAAATCATTGTATTATAGTATATTACTTTTGTGTTTATTTCCTTGTAACCGTGTGATTAGTTTAATTTTTTCATATATCTCCTCTCATAGATTAGTGTAGGAAGTGTATTTCGCACCTCTGCTTTCTTTCAAAATTTTGTGTTTCAAGTTTCCAATTTTGAATTGGTGGAAATCTGACATTCTGTGTTTGGTGTGTGCAATTTCCTCTAATTTAGAAGTTAAAGAGATCTGGAGTTGCTTAACAGGTAGTTGTAATGACTTTTATGCCTCCATAATTGCCTTTCTCTTCTGAACGTGTGCCATTATGTTAGAAAACTCAATGTGCAAGTTAAGGAAAATACACTTGATCTTCATTACAATTGCAAATCAAGTGTATCTTAACTTGCACATTATGTTGTGTTGGTTTGTTTGCTCTCTAATGCATGGCGTTGGTTTGCTAGGTGTTTGTTGGTGTATGTCTTTGGCCTACTATGTATCACAATGATTCAACAGAGGAAGTTATCCTTATTTGCACTGTTGTGTTTTAGACAAACGCTTGTGTTCCATTTTTAAAAGTAATGGTTGGAGAATCTGGGATGGGTATTGCAGGGGCTTCTCATTTCAAGGCAATTATTCAAGAGGACTTTGTTAGAAAGTTGGCAAAGGTGGTGCCTAATGCAATGCACAGTTTTTGACTATTACGCCTTTTTCTACCTCTCCATGTCAGGGATTTTGAAGTGTTGTGATGGGCCGAAGGTGTCTAAGGGTGTGGGGTATGTGGTGGCTTTGAATACTCCTTTGAATGATGCACCAACTAGTGACAAGGAGTTGTCTTAGGTTTAGGAGTTGTAGGAGATCAAAACCTATTGTGTGGACTTGGAGAAGGTTGTAGAAAGTCTTATTGTAATGCATACTATGGTGCATTTGGAAGTCTCAAGTGCTCTTACTCTTCTGTCCTTTGGCTCAGGGAAGGATCATAAAAATTGTAATAAAACATGCACAAACATGGATATTTATGAATAGTAAAATGGATCTACAAAACAAAATGCAAAGACACGTGTCGAACAAGGTTACAGAGCAGAACACAGAGACTGTAACATGATTGCTGAAGTGTCCTGTTCTGTACCGCATTTGCAGCCACATCCATCGATAGTACACATGCTAGAACATGAAATCCAAACTGAATAGTTGTCGTTTCAGCTTCCCATGTCAACGAAATTTCTTCTTGGGCCTGAGAGAACTCCGTTGTGCAAAGAAATCTATAAATAGGAGGTTGTATTGGTTTGTAAAAAGGCATGGGAGGAATAAAGAACATTGTGTTGAGCAAGGGAAGTTCCAGCTGTTCATAGTTGTTTTAAAAAGGATGAGATAGTAGAATTGCCATTGAGGGAGCAAGGGGCAGGTTGCATCCAAGCATCCTATTTTACTTGGTGAATTGTTAATCTCTTGGTAAATTGTTAATCTTAATAAAGGTAGCAGAGTGTTTTGCTGCTACCTTACAGTCTGGTTTCTCTCTTTTCAGAGTGTTTCCCAGATAAACTCTTGAGTCTACATGGGACTCATTTTATGATCATCATGTTTATTTCCTATTTTTTCAACAGTTTCCTCTCTAACAACTATTGTTTGAATGACAAGTTGGACGGTGTGTTAACAAACAATTCTTGAAAGTAAATTCTAAATTTAAGAGTTTATAGATCAGAAGGTGATTAGGGCATGGAAATGCCAGGTTATTTTGCATGGTCTCAAATTTCCTTCCCTGGACGTCTCAGCTCCTGGTACTTCTGCTTCAATGGGGAATGGTTTTGATTTTACTTTAGTGCATGATTTAGCGAGCTGGGGTGAGTATAAAGGCGGCAGGATTGGTAGGCAGGATGTTTGTTAAGCAGTATTGTGTTCCTTTTGCTCTTTAGTGTGTTGCCAGTTGCTCGCAAGAGCATGTTTTGTCTTCTTTTTGTTAGTTTGTGTTCGTTTGGTGGGTGGTAGTGTTGTGGTTGTAATCAGTTGGCTTTTTGGATTATGCTTTCACTGTCGACCGTTAAGGTTGTTACACTTGTAAAAGCATTTCTTTTCTGGGGCAGGGGCCCTATAGAACACACACTAATCAATTTAAAAAAAAGAACAAAAAACAGAGTGATGATAATAACCAAGGTTGAAGGAATTGGTACTTATTGTTGAGTCTGTGTTGGAGATATAGCCTTAGGCAATGGTTATCAGTTCCAAAACAAAAATGATGCACTCCTATTGTCTCAAGTGATTCACAAACATGTGTAAGATAAATAAATAAATTGTTATTAACTGTTCATAATGACCAAAGTTAAAGGGAATAGAAATATATTGTTGCATGTCTGGTTTTGAAAACAATTCCATCATTTTAAGGCAGTGGATACTAGCCCAATAACAAAAATCATGCATTCATATTGTCTCAAATGATTCATAAACATGTGTAAGATATAGAAATAAATGTTTATTAACTGTAGAATTTTGGTATTCTGTCCTCCCTGGTTGATTGCATGAAAAATATCATGTAATTGTACCAGATGTTTTTGATGGATAAAGTTCACAAACTTTCCATTTTTTAACATCATTTCCCATGTTGTTCCCAATGAGTCATTCACATTGGCAAAGTAATCAACAAAGGCTGTACTTTAAATTGCTAGAACAAGAGATTAATTATTCACTATGTTTCGAGCCAGGTGCAACTTTAGCTAGTGTTAGGATTCAAGAACCTTGAAGTGTAAGATAAGTTATTTGCTACCTTGTGTTTCCAAAATTAATTCTAAATACTTCAAGCAAAATTGGTGAAAAGGCAGAATTCAATTCAAACCAATAAATGTAGTTATACCAGTAAAAGCTATAACTATACAGCCTTCCTGCGATACATGATATTTCCATAGTCTCCAGACTTCGAAGCTAAGAAGTAGGGTGAACTCCTGTAGGGCTATTCTAAAAAGGACTACAAGCAGGCCTACCTTAGCCGAATATCTGGTAGACTGATTTATATTTGGTCACTCCAACTAGTATTTATAGTATGTACTATGTACTATTTACCCATTTGTGGTATTCATTTGAACAATTTGAGTACTCCCAAGACTAGAAAAATCCTCTTGACAATCTGATGGTGAAATCCTTATATTCAATCAAGTGGAGAAGTACCCTCTTCAACCAAGTGTTATAGTTGTAGCCTTGCAACAAATTGATTTTAGGTCTATAATAGCATATATTTAATCCCCATTGATTATTGGTAGAGATACACCTAATGGAAGGATCTGGCCAATGCTTCAACATATTAGAGGCATGCATGAACTATATGAATGTATTTCAATCTGGAACAACCAAAGTTCAACCTATATTTGGGACAAATTCTCTACAGCGTGAGCTGTGGTACATCTTTATCTATGTTTTCAAATTTATTATTTTTTGCAGTAGCTGTTGACACTTGAAAAACCCAGCTCCCAACTTGGTTTATTTTGCCCCAAACCCATCATAAATCCCACTTTTGCCTTTGCAGTCTAAACCCATTATTTATACCCGATCAAAGATAATTTCCATGGGTTCCCTTCATTAGATTGCCATTTGTTTGCCTTTTGAAATGCAAGGAAGAAACCCACAAAAATGACGAAGTACAAATTCTAAGTGTTTTCCTTGTTTTTTCTTCCTTTTTCGGAGTTTCAGAGTTTCGGGTTCCTATCTTCCATCGTGCCATGTCTATCGGCTCCAAAATCCACCTTGGTTTCTTGCAAAATCGCCTAAGTGTTTCGAGCGTTGGAGGTTGGGCTTGCAGCTTTTTGTCTTCCTCCGACTGCAGGTTTGTTGTTATTAGCTTAATCAGAGGCCTGTGCAACCAATTTGTCTTGACCTAGTGACAACTTTGGGGTCAAGTGTACATTGGGTATGGTGTTTGTTTGTTTGTGTCCTATTTCATGCCTCTAGGAATATCCGTCCTAGGTCTAGCTGAGCCTGAAGTGCAGAGGAGTCTACCCACTCCTGTAAGTTGGCCAAAATCATCCTAAACCTGTTGATAAACCTCTTTTAATCACCCTGATGACACCCCTTGCCTAGGTGATTGTAGAATGTTTTAGGGTTTTTGGTTGTAGTAATTTTGGGAACCAACAATAGCTTTGTGTGAAATCATATTTATTGTTATAACATCTTTCTTAGAAACAACAAAAGCCTGCAATCTATCAGTTTCTATCTTTTAAAATTTAATTTTGTTGATTCAAAAGTCTGTAAGAACCCTAGTTCTCCCTGAGCTAATTTTCCAATTGCTGGTTTGATGTTTTTAAGTTTTTTTTTCGAAATATTTACCAGATAATGCATAAAATTTACAGAACAAGGAAAAGCTGAAGCACAAATATAATATTATATCAGAATTATTATTGTCATGAAATTACATTGAAAGCATTCATACCCGGATAACAAACTTCTGATAATCAAACCCTTATTCTGAATCTCTCCTGTAAATCCAATGAAGCACAAATGCAGCCTCTGACATGAAGCTACCAAATGATGCAGCCTTTAAGTGATCTTTCACACCCTCAGGTAGCAGGAACAATGAAGAATCTTCATTCTCCAAAGCCAAGAATTATGAAAACCCTAGGTTTCCATCCTCAAGAGCCAAGCTCTCCAGAAACACAAAATCCAATATGTAAAATGATCCAATGATACCCTTTTCCTTTGCTTTGGTGCCTTTTTTATTCTTCTCCAATTAGGTCAATTTCCCCATGATGCTTTTAAACCATTTAAAATGATATTTAATGTTCCCCCATTGACTTTATTAAATGCATTAATATATAAGCTCTCCTCTTAAAATATAATTAATGCACTTTAAGTCACTTAATTGAGGGTCATGGCCCCATTGATTATAAAGTGACATTATAAACTTTATAATAAACCTTTATATTATTTTATTATCATTAAAGAGACCTTAATGATAATAACTCCTTTAATAACCATTATTTCGCTAAACCAACTGAAAATGGAAATCGACCCTGCATCCAAGTCCTGTCCAGGTGCCTTACCAAATATAGAAATACCGGACTCTGCTAACAAGGTGACTTACTATAAATAGTAAGTGTGTGAGACTGAGTCCTGGAACACCAAACGAAGGCCCAACCTGAACCAAACTCTCCTCTGAAGAAGAAGGCAACCAGATAACTGCCAAAACGGACCCTCTGAACAACTCCATTAGCCTACGAGGGTCAAAAGATAGGCTAATCCTCCAAACTCTAATGCTCCTGAAAAATGGGGACATTACAGTCCGCCCTCCCTGAAATTGCTTGTCCCCAAGCCATCTCCATTGCAAAGAAACCCCACTCCTCGGAAGGCCCAAAAGAACTGTGAAATGTCCCATGCATCACTAACTAACTCCTGAAGCACCAACATAAACATAATTATGCAAGATGTCCCTGGATCCCAAACCCAGAATGGAAGTCTACCATGTCTAGTATCCTCCAACTTTCTCTGCGCAAATATGATCACAACCTCACCATGCTGAAAATGGTGAAGCAACCCGTCGGAACCCATCCAAACTACAGTGCCAGACCTGTCACCACCTGGATCCCAATACAATCTGAACTCGCAACCATTTGTCATGAAAAGACAAAAATATCTGGAAGCATCCGCAACACAATATCTCTCTACAGTCTCTCCGAAACTCCCATGGATGTGATAACTAACCAAACCATCATGTCCACTGAGACCGTAATTACCCTGTAACCATGTATCCGTATGAGATCTCTGTGACGTAGAAGTGGCAAACCCTGTCAGATACATATCAGCATGATGGATAACTGATTGTCGCCCCTGCAAATACTCTCCTACAAACAACTGAGTGGGGTACTTGCAGCCTCTAGTCCCATCTTCTGAAGATGGCAACTCCATCCCACAATGGATGGTACAAACCCTGAGCCAATCCACTCCGATGCATCAACAAATCCTCTGTGTGTGGATTAAAAGACAAGTGATGAGCACTCCTCACTATGCAGTCAAAGTAAAATGCTCCAGCCTCTGTCAATGGTTGACCGTCATAGTCGTGGGGAACACTCTCTTCAGCGGTCTCATCACTCTCATTACTAGAATCGGAAGATGGCTCCGGTCTCTGATCCCGAGTAGCTAATGGGGTAGATGCTCTAATAACCCTCTCTGCATACCCAATAGCCCTGTCACGAAGCAAATGGAGGTATTCTGATTTTATTGCCTTAATGCGCTCCTGATAAAACGTAAACTGCGAATAGGAGTACCTGTAGAGACCCCATCCTGTCTCTCCTGAAATTCTGGGCAATAAAGGAGGTACTCCACATACTTATCCGTGCAATCAAAGCGAGATAAGGTTGAATCAACCTTCTCTCCTGTAACCTTCAGCTGATCCCTCCAACTTTGTAACTCAACAAACTGTTGATTGTAATCAGCTGCATGGGATGAAATGATTGATTTGCTTTCAAGAGGGGAAAACAAATCAATATAAGAATCAATCTCCACACTGGATGACGCCCTGCATGTCTCCTGTGAATAAGATGGGGTAATGTTGTGTTCAGTCACCCAACTCTCTGCAGAATCAACCACCTCATCACACAAGCTATCAATATCCTGCTCTGCATCACCTGTAACACGTCTATCCTCTGAGATCCCTGAAGCATCACATGGTTCCCTGCTACTCTCAACCAACACACTCATCCCATCTACATCACCTGCACCTGCAACTGTAATGGATGTAACCACATCCCCAATACATCCATTTTCATATTCCGTAGATATATGGTCATCACCAACTACTGCCATAGATAACGGAACTGTAACTGCTGGTAATGAAGACTGCGCTAAGCTCAACTCCACGATAAGCTCATCTATCCGTAACTTTGACTCTTGAAGGGTTGTCTGAGCGCTCTTCAAAGAGTCCATGGTGACTTCTAGCTCATATGTGAGCTCATCAACCTCCTCTTCCCTTCCCTTCAGTGCATCATAACAAGTACAATCCCACTCGAGAAGATAGTCCCTATCAGCAAGTAGCTGCTAATAATTATGTTTCATTATTCCAATAGCTTCTCGGAGTGCATGGAACTCTACTAGGGAAAGGCCACTATCACCGTGCTCATTTGTCATAGGAGTGCTCCAACCAAAAGTAGCTAACATCTGACGAGCAACATCAAAGTGCTCTATCGCTGTAGCAACCATACTGTCATTAACCTTTAATTGCCCTGCCAAATGATGATACCCCTGTGACACATCACCTCCACACAAATTTTCTGATTTATAATCAACACTATGATAAGAGGTTGAATCATCATCACTTACCGTTTGGTAACCATCAATATGTGTGCCTTCAACTCTGCACACATCATCAACTAAGGTACCGATGTTATGTACCTCATAGGATGGCTCTAATGGCATGGTAGAAGCTGCTGATTTGACAATATCTTTGCACCCTTCCATTGTAACTGTAACTGTATCACCATCCAACTCATGATCCTGAGATCCCATGCCAACAAATGATTCTTCTAACTTGTTTTCTAAGGTCTGATCTGAAAAATCAGACTCATTATGGCATGAATCTTCATCAACCAATGCATCATTGATACCCGAAACTGAAGTACCCACATTAGAAGACTCCACAATACTATCATCCTTGCGTGAAATGGCTTCTGTCACATGACGATACGAGGAAATAGGACTGCTGTTGCAAAGATCAGAACTGTTATGGGTTAACCTTTGCATGCAATCTTCATTCTGCTGCAAGCTACGAGCTAATCTTTGTTGTGAAAGCATAAGTTTTTGCTTGATATTATTCAGGATGCTCTCAACACTTGGCTGCTCACATTTCTTTGATTTTCTTTTTTGCTTGCCACAATACATCCGATACTCCATATATTGCTTCAAGTCTAGACGATCTTTGACCTTAACTGGAAGTGCTCTATACTCCTCATAAGCAACCATTACCTCATCAACAAATTTAGAAGCCATCTTCTCATTGAAGCTGGTCAAACAGGGTATACCACTGTAATATCCCTCTTAGGATATTAGTTAATGTTCTGATTAATACTCACACTATGTTGGCGTTTCATCAAACACTTAATATACTAAACTCACATTATTTTCTGTTATTTATGATATAGAACAGCTTGTTATAAAGTTGAGATCATATAACATTCATCAATGCATCATAATGATTGCAGCTTATGAAAGGACATTATGTCAAACAGATATCATGCAAACTATATTTATAATGAATACCCAGAAAGATTGGTGATGCCACAGTAGTTGATTTATCAGATGAATTTACACTTCAAACTGCTGCTGATAAAAACTGGAGACTACATTCATACAGTTCAAACTCCCATGTAACTGGTATATATCTAGAAAACTTGGCTGCTCACATATCTTTGATTTTCTTTTTTGCTTGCCACAATCCATCCGATACTCCATATATTGCTTCAAGTCTAGACAATCTTTGACCTGAACTGGAAGTGCTCTATACTCCTCATAAGCAACCATTACCTCATCAACAAATTTAGAAGCCATCTTCTCATTGAAGCTGGTCAAACAGGGTATACCACTGTAATATCCCTCTTAGGATATTAGTTAATGTTTTGATCAATACTCACACTATGTTGGCGTTTCATCAAACACTTAATATACTAAACTCACATTATTTTCTGTTATTTATGATATAGAACAGCTTGTTATAAAGTTGAGATCATGTAACATTCATCAATGCATCATAATGATTGCAGCTTATGAAAGGACATTATGTCAAACAGATATCATGCAAACTATATTTACAATGAATACCCGGAAAGATTGGTGATGTCACAGTAGTTGATTTATTAGATGAATTACACTTCAAACTGCTGCTGATAAAAACTGGAGACTACATTCATACAGTTCAAACTCCCATGTAACTGGAATATATCTGGAAAACTGAGTGCTGATACTGAAGATGATTGCTGTAGATAATGATGAAATCCTGCTGAGTCTGTGTGCTGTTTCGAATGCTCACATTGCAGCCATTAAATTCAGTAAATAAATTTCTAAATATCACTCCAATATAAATGTGGCCCCCACTTTGGTAATACAATGTTTACTAAGTCTTAAAATTTCATTACTTCCCCTTCAAACCTCACGAATTCTTTTATTGACTGGCTGAGTGGAATGGGGGTCCCACACTTGTTAGATTTTGTTCCCTCAAAAAGAACACAAATCTACTCACATATGATATGGAAATTACTCTTCATAAACCCATGATTTCTATCAAAGGAGCTCATATGAAATACAATGCATTTCATTGAAATTGGCAGCTATGAAAACAAATCTTTAAGTTTGGTGATGGGTCCCACAATCCACCATCACAATATAATCTATAATTTTCAAGTCTCTCTAAAGATTACAAACACCTTTTAAAAGTCCACGAACTTCTGGATTGTAAGAGAAAACCTGTGATCTGAATAACGGAGCTGCGTCTAAACCCAGGCCCACGATTTTCTTATTATATCTGATTAATATTCAATGAAAGAAATGAAGAGAGTGGTCAAATATTACATTGAACTTAGCTCTAAATTGCTATGAAGTCCACCCCATAATTCATTCGCTTCCTTGTACACATGGAAGACATTTTTAGAAGGCAACGAATCACTTATAAATCTGCGATTAGCTTTATGGAGATCCACGGTCCACAAATACACCTTCAGATTACCTTGGCTGGAGCGGAGTCTCTAATTGGATGTGGCTGCTTATAACAAACAGATATATTATTAAACCCGATTCTTCCTTGACTCCTCTTTGAAATACCCAGACCTCCTTCCTCTTAGTCATGCAATTACTATAATGGATATTCGATGAAGCTTCAAGGGTGACGCCGATGAAAAGGAGCCCATGATTCCTTAGATATGAATCGCTCAATAATGAGCCATGATTTCCATTTATAAGAATTCGGTCCACTTCAAGTCTGTCTTTATTTCAATTTTATCTGCTTGTGATTGAAATAAAAACAGAACTATCTCCAAAATCGAACTTATCTCAATTTCTCCAAATTTCACAAACAGAAAATAATCTTTTAAAACCTGCAAATGCCTTAACAAAATCGAATATTTTCCTTTATGACTGAAAATTACCCTTTCCTTGATATATTGAATAACCTGGAAATTTCTGAATTTGATTATCTCAGCAATTTTCAATAAATTCCCAAACTCTAAATTCTGAGTACTTTTAAAAAAAAACCATATACAACCATTAAAACTGACATGCAAGCATATGGGTGCTCTCCAAAATGACATGCAAGTATTGGGTACTAACATGCAACTATAAAAACTGACATGCACCTGTTCAAATTTCTGATTTCCCAACAGGATGGCAAGAAACCGGCTCTGATACCACTGTAAGAACCCTAGTTCTCCCTGAGCTAATTTTCCAATTGCTGGTTTGATGTTTTTAAGTTTTTTTTCGAAATATTTACCAGATAATGCATAAAATTTACAGAACAAGGAAAAGCTGAAGCACAAATATAATATTATATCAAAATTATTATTGTCATGAAATTACATTGAAAGCATTCATACCCGGATAACAAACTTCTGATGATCAAACCCTTATTCTGAATCTCTCCTATAAATCCAATGAAGCACAAATGCAGCCTCTGACATGAAGCTACCAAATGATGCAGCCTTCAAGTGATCTTTCACACCCTCAGGTAGCAGGAACAATGAAGAATCTTCATTCTCCAAAGCCAAGAATTATGAAAACCCTAGGTTTCCATCCTCAAGAGCCAAGCTCTCCAGAAACACAAAATCCAATATGTAAAATGATCCAATGATACCCTTTTCCTTTGCTTTGGTGCCTTTTTTATTCTTCTCCAATTAGGTGAATTTCCCCATGATGCTTTTAAACCATTTAAAATGATATTTAATGTTCCCCCATTGACTTTATTAAATGCATTAATATATAAGCTCTCCTCTTAAAATATAATTAACGCACTTTAAGTCACTTAATTGAGGGTCATGGCCCCATTGATTATAAAGTGACATTATAAACTTTATAATAAACCTTTATATTATTTTATTATCATTAAAGAGACCTTAATGATAATAACTCCTTTAATAACCATTATTTCGCTAAACCAACTGAAAATGGAAATCGACCCTACATCCAAGTCCTGTCCAGGTGCCTTACCAAATATAGAAATACTGGACTCTGCTGACAAGGTGACTTACTATAAATAGTAAGTGTGTGAGACTGAGTCCTGGAACACCAAACGAAGGCCCAACCTGAACCAGATAACTGCCAAAACGGACCCTCTGAACAACTCCATTAGCCTACGAGGGTCAAAAGATAGGCTAATCCTCCAAACTCTAATGCTCCTGAAAAATGGGGACATTACAAAGTCAATGGTTAGATATGGCTGTGAATTACTGAATTATAAATTCAAAATTTAAAGAATTTTGCATTGTTTTGCTCATGTTGGCTGATCTCTAGATGCACTTCACTAGTTTTGCATTTATCTGCTAGGGACCCATTGAATTAGTTTACTTCTGGTTGTTGTAGTATTGAAATACAATGTTTGTTCAAATTTTCTTCCCAGTAGGGGAAGTGGCGACTCTGTTTTAACAACCCAGAAAACAATTGTAGTTTGAAGAGAAAAGAGCTTCACAATGAATAGAGGAAGAAACCAAGAACAAGTTGGGCGTGATGAATCCTCTAGTAGTACAGGAAATAGGAGTAGATGGAGGGCAAGAAACCCCAATGTGGTGTCTACATTGAATACCCAAGACCAAACAGGTACCTCTGGCAGAAATGATGCATTTGATGATTTGAGAGGTCAGTATCAATATACTTCTGAAGACTTTGCAGATAACATACTCAGAATAAACAGAAGGATGAATAGGAATGCGTATTATGTTAGAAGAAATGAGAATATGGCTAGCAGAGGAAGTAGAGATAGGTCTCGTGGTCCAGATTTGAGAGCATTTGGAATGCCCAATGAGAATGAAGTGACATATCAAACTACTAGATACCCTCCTCCCACAAGATCACCTGGAAGTCGACATGATACCTTTCCTAATGAGGAAAATCAATAGGAGCAGCCTAGTGATGAGGAAAGAGAAAGAAGAATCCAGGATGAACTTGACCTGCTCGATCATCTCAAGAATAGACAAAGGGAGGTACAGGCGTTACTTAATCAACAACAAGCTCAACTTGCCCGACAGGCCTAGATAAATCAAAATGCACAACAACAGGACCATAATCAATAGTATAACCAGCAGAACAATCAGAGACATCAGCAGCAACATCAACAAATGGGGCAACAAGGTATGAATCGTGGCCATGCTCAGAATGTTCACAATCAGCTACCACAGAATTAGGTGAATCAATAGTATGGCAATGTTCGAAATCCTAGGCCTCCACAACGAAGACAAGCACATAGATTTCCTCCATTGAGGCAGCCATCAGGAGCTGAAAGGTATAAACAACTTGATTTCTTTGGCATACTTGATTTTCCCAGTCCAATTCCAAATGAGATTAGGGGAAAGATTTCTAGGTTTCAAGGCAACAATGTTGTCACAGGGGAGGAGCATCTTAGACATTTTATTAATGTCATTGATGAATATGAAATTAAGGATGAGGATGTCATGATGCAATTATTTGTGCACTCATTGGAAGAAAGTGCTAAAGAATGGTATAAGGCTCTCCCGAATAACAATATTGACTCTTGGAAGGAGTTCGTGAGGGTATTTAGATTGCAATATGGGGATAGGATTGATCCCAAGTTTTCTATCCATGAACTCACTTCTATCAAGAAGGTAATAAATGAGATAGTAGCTGATTTTAACAGCCTCTTCATCATGACAATGAGAAAGGTATGTCCTCATATGAGACCTAATGAGTCCATGTGTTTAGTTTTGTATTGTGGAGCATTTGACTCAAAATTTGATTATTGTTTGAGGGATAAGAGTCCACAAACATTAGGGGAGGCATATATTACAACTATCAACATTGAAAGCAATATGAGAGCTTCAGGAAAACACATCAAAAGGTCTGATGTAAAATTGTCCCAGCTAGACAAAGCTGCTTTCAATAAGCCCCTCACTACTGAAGACAAATTGGATAAGCTTATAGGGGTTATGAAAGACCTATCCTACAAGGTTGCTAGAAATGATAAAGGGTTGCCACCTTAGGGTGTTGCAACACATTTCAATGAAGGTCAGAGATTGCATAATAGACCTTACAATACTGACTGGACCAAGAGACCACAACAAAATGAGACTAGCTACCCCCAGGTATGTAAGCTTCAAACAACTTGAAAGAGACATGCCTGATCCATTGAGAAAAGGATCAAATCAACTTTCAAGATGAGTTTGTGTGGTGCCGGGCATGCTTCCTTCCCATGATCTAGCTAATTGTGCAGTGGATCATTCAATGAACAGAGATGAAGAATTTCCAAATGAAGAAGGTGCAGCCGAGTACTATGAAGAGGATATAAATCAGTTTGACACAGAGGAGTATGAGCAGATGGTTCAAGATGTCAATTATGACAACTATGAAGAGGATGATCATATTTTCCAATATGATTATGATGAAGGTCCAAAGAGATATCAACTGCCAGCTCATGATTTCGGGCATTTGAGGGATCTTATGCAGAAGAAGTACAAGCAGTCCAAACCTTTGAAAGAAGATATGAAAGCTTTGACTGATGCGGCCATTATGCAGGTCCAAGGAGGTTATCAGCTGAGAAACAGGTCAGTCCCTATACAGAACTCTCCTGTTGTAGAGTTAAGACATGGTGCATTAGAAGGAAAAGCAAAAGGTAAATGTGGAGAAGAAAGACAGTAGTACTCCCAAGACGAATGTGCCAGAAAAGAAGAAAATTCCAATACAACTAGTAGCCACAAAAAAGAAATATGTGCAGAAGGTTCCAACACGGGTAGCACAACCAGTTGTTACATACATTCCGAAGGGTCACGATCCAAAGAGTAGTGAGAAGCATGATCAACCTTAGGTACAAAAGGAATTAGAGAAGGAAAAGGACAAGAAGGAGGTGAAAGGTATGGATGTTTCTTCCAGTCATTTGATACCTTATATACCTGATGTGAATGATTACTATTTCATGTGACACCTCTTTACCTCCGTATCATCCCATTGACATGGCCCATGTCTTAAGCCAAGTCAGAATATCAGTACCTGTTGGGGAGCTTCTTAGGATCCTTGAGCATAGGGATAGGGCTGTCCATTCATCACAGCTTCCAGTGCACCTATACAACCCATTGTTGTTCCTTCTAAAGATGATGAAACAGTTGAGGTTTATTTAGGGTCATCTATGGTGAATAGCCAGATGGGTGTGGATCCTTTCTATACCACATTGATCATAAATGGATGGTTGCTATATAATTGCATGCTTGATACTTGAGCATCTAGCAATGTCATGCCCACTTGAAATCATGAATGATTTGGGGTTGATGGTGTCCATGCCTTTTGGTAAATGGTTTTCTATGGATTCTAGGGAGGTGAATGTGATTGGTCTTGTCAAAGATGTTGATGTCCAGTTAACTGCATATCTTGACAAGTCCTTTCTAATGGACACAATTATTATGGACTACGCTGCTAAATGGGGTATGTTATTATCTAGGAAGTGGGCAGCTTCCATGGGCGGAAGTATACAAATGGATTTATCATACGCCACCAGTCTAGTCCATGGTGTTGAGGTGAAGCTTCATAGAGAAAAGAAGGTAGAATGCCAAAACATAGCGGACCGTTACAAAACCCAAGAAGAAGTCAACCTCTTTGATACTGATATTGATTGTTTTACGGGGTTTTGTGATGAAAATGAACATAAGTTGTGTGCTGATCTGCCACAGATTGCTATTCCTATGCATAATGTAGATGTGTTATGGACATTATATTTTGATGGTGCTTGTTCTAAGGATGGCTCAGGTGCTGGTATTCTTCTGATAGCAATGGATGGAGAACAATTTGGCATGTCTTTTAGACTTGATTTTCAGTGCACTAACATGGCTGAATATGAGGCATTGTTGTTAGGATTTAATGTTGCTCATAAGCATGGAGTCAAGTGCGTGAAGATATATGGTGATGTAGAGTTAGTTGTGCAATAGATTAATAATGTTTTTGTTTCCAAAGACAAGAGGTTAAGGGCATACAAGAATGCAGTGTGGGACACTATAGAACTATTTGATGCTATTGGCATTGAATGGGTTGAAAGAGTTGAAAATGAGAAGGCAAATTCTCTAGTTGTAGCTGCTTCAAAATTTGACCCTTAGTCAAAATTTCCTTCTGGCCATTATGTTGTTGAAGTGCTTACAAGGCCAACAATCCTTGATAACATATACAGTTAGCAAGTTTTTAATGACAATAATTAGTTTTTTAGTTTCCTCAATTGCCTGGATGAGATTGACAATCAGTTAATTGATTGGTAGCCTATGATAGACATAGAAAATGGCAATGAAACATTGTTTGGGAATGAAGTGGTACAACTAAAGACAAATACCATTCCAAAAGGACTGGTTGCGCTTGAAAGAATGTTTGATAATGATGACTGATGGAAAAGCAAAGGTAAACCAGTTGAAGACGACAACATTGAAGGTGTTAACCTTGGCACCCAGGAGGCACCTAAGATGGTTTACATTGGTAAGCAGCTCAAACCCCATGAAAAGCAAATGTTGATTGCTTTATTAAGGAAATTAAAAAAATATTTTGCATGGTCTTATGATGAGCTAAAGGCTTATAGGGAGGATTTATTCCAACATACTATCCCCCTTCAACCTGATGCAAAACCCTTTAGGCAGAAACAGAGGCCTATAAATCCCACCATAACTCCTAAAATGCAAAAAGAATTGTTAAAGATGAAAGAGGGAGGCATCATAAAGCCAATTAGACATTTTGAGTGGGTGTCTAATCTTGTCCCAATAAGGAAAAAGAATGGGGAAATTAGATTGTGTGTAGATTTCAGAAACTTGAACATCAAATCCCTAAAGGATAATTATCCTCTTCCAAGTATGGATCATCTTTTGCAAAGGGTTGTTGTTTCAGAGCTGATGTCTATGATGGACGGATTCTCATGCTACAATTAGGTGCTGGTCAAGGAGTCAAAATAGTACAAGACAATATTCACTACTCCTTGGGGAACCTATGTTTATTTGAGAATGCCATTCGGGTTGAAGAATGTAGAATAAACGTTTCAAAGAGCAATGGATGTGGCCTTTGCAGGCCTCATTGATGAGATTATGGTAGTTTACCAAGATGATCTCACTACATTCTCCAAAGACAAGAAAGATCATTGCAAGCATTTGCAATTGATTTTTGACAAATGTTTGGAGTACGGGATTTCTTTTAATCCCAAGAAATGTCAGTTTGGAGTGGAAGAAGGAAAGTTGTTGGGACATAGTGTCTAGGTATGGGGTTAGAATAGACCCTGAAAGAGTTAAGGCCATTGATCTTATCCCTCAACCTAAAACAGTCAAGGGTGTCCAGTCTTTCTTTGGACAAATCAACTTTGTAAGGCGGTTTGTCCCCAACTTTGTTGAGAAGACCAAAGCAATCTCCAAGATGTCAAGAAGGGGTAGTCTATTGCATGGGGAAAGGAACCAACTGAAGCTTTTGTTGATATAAAGGAGGCTCTCAAGAATTCACCAGTGTTGGTAAGCCCCGATTACTCCAAGCCATTTCAGCTCTTTTCTTTTGCTTCATATTATACTATTGCTGTTGTGTTGTTGCAAAAGAATGATGATGGATTTGAGCAACCCATAGGATTCTTTAGCAAGTCCTTATAGGCTGAAGAATTGAATTATTAAAATATGGAAAAGCATGCATATGCTTTAGTTAAGGCAGTAAAAAACTTCAGGCCATATCTTATGGGTGTAAAAACAATTGCAGCCCCACTCAGCTGTGAAAGGTATTTTCATGCAACATGAAATTTTTGGGAGAAGATGCAGATGGATCATTGGATCCAAGAGCATGACATTGAGGTATAGGTCACCAAGTTGGTTAAAGGCCAAGGTTTAGCTATGTTGATGGCTAATTCCAACTTAGAGGCAGCTGAAATAAATGAGGTAGATGTTGTTCCATCTGCTAATGTGTGTACGTTGACAAATGATCCATGGTACAAAGATGTGAATGTAACTCAACAAAGAACACTTAAACTCCAGCCTCAGAGGTATGTTTTGATCCAAGGTGTTTTAATGTGGAGAAATCATGAGGGACTGTTGTTAGCAAGGAATATGTGGAGGGAATTTCCATGCTAAAACCACAACACATAAGATCATTAGGGCAGGTTTTTGGTGGCCAGGCCTCTTCAAGGATCTTGCAAAACAAGTCAGAAAATGTGATGCCTGTCAAAGGTTTGCAGGAAAGTTGAAGTTTCAAAGTGCCCTTCCCCTTATGAATGTTATCATTGAAGCACCATTTTAGCAATGGGGCATTGATTTCAAAGGGGAGATCCAAGAGAGATCAAGCAATGGGTACATATGGATATTGGTGGCAACTCACTACTTTACAAAGTGGGTTGAGGCTATTCCAACTAGCAATGCCACATCCAAGGTAGTGATTGAGTTCTTGTTGAACAATGTGATAACCAGATTTGGTGTGCCATCTAGAATTGTTGCAGACAATGCCATGTGCTTCAGATCTCAAGACATTGTAGGTATGTGTACCAAATATGGGATAAAGCTGATTCATTCGTCACCATTCCATCCACAGAGTAATGGACAAGCTGAGTCCAACAATAAGAGCCTCATGAAAATTCTGAAGAGGATTCTAGATATAAACAGGAAAAGGTGGGATGACAAGTTAAAATATGCAGTTTGGGCTGATAGGATCACCTACAAACCTGCTATAGGCAAGAGTCCTCTTGAGCTGGTATATGGGTTAGATGCCAGAATGCCAATGTCTTTAGAATTGCCTGTGTATCAACTGTTGCAACACATAGGAGAAGATGGGGATATGCTTTAACATTAATGATGCATGAATTAACAGAATTAGATGAAGCTAGAAGGGTGGCACATGATAAAAAATTGCTACAACAACAAAAGGTGGAGCATCTATTCAACAGAAGAGTGGTTAAAAGGTGTTTTCAGATTTTGGTGATTTGGTCCTTTGGAATGCAAAATTAGAGGACAAGGGCAAGCATGGTAAGTTTGAACCATTATGGTTAGGCCCATATCATATTGATAAAAAGGTTGGCTACGACACCTTTTATATCAGAAACATGGAAGGGGAACTTCTAGGGTTGCCTATTCATGGGCAACATTTGAAACTCTACTGCTCTTTAGTTTGGTCCTTCAAAATTTTGTGATGAAATCTTGTTATATCTATTATTTTTTACCTCGAGTAGTCTTGACCACTGTTGGTCTTGATGGTGTTTTTGTTTTTGTTCCTGTGTGTTGCTTTTTGCCTTTTGGTCTGCTTCGAAGATCTGAATTCTCGTTGTACCATTGCTTGGCTCACATCCCCAATTAGAGCCAGTGTTGACATCTGAAAAAACCATCTCCTAGCTTGCTTTATTTTGCCCCAAATCCATCACAAATCCCACTTTTGCCTTTGTAGTCTAAACCCATCATTTATACCCGATCAAAGACAATTTCGATGGGTTCCCTTCATTAGGTTTCCATTTGTTTGCCTTTTGAAATGCAAGGAAGAAACCCACAAAAATGACTCAGTCCAAATTCTAAGTGTTTTCCTTGTATTTTCATCTTTTTTCGGAGTTTCGGGTTCCTATCTTACATCGTGCCATGTCTATTGGCTCTGGAATCCGCCTTGGTTTCTTGCAAAATCGCCTAAGTGTTTCAAGCGTTGGAGGTCAAGCTTGCGGCTTTTCGTCTTCCTCCGAGCATGCGTCAGTGAGACGGTCCATCAGTGAAAGTCTGATGGAGCCTTCTTTGTCTAAGTGTTGCGGGAGGCGGAAGGTGGGAGTTCTCTTTTCTTCTTTCTCTCGTTTGGAAGGTAGAAGGCGGAAGGTCTGTTCGCCGAATCTTGCCGAGTTTTCAAAAGTTTCTAAGTATTTCGGGCATCGGTGACCGGAGGTTTTCTCTTCCTCTTTCCTTTTGAAAGATGAAAGGCGAAAGGCCCGACGATTGAAGTCTGACGAGCTCATTCTAAGTGTTTCATATAGAGGAAGGCGGGAAGTTTTCTTTTCTTCCTCCTTTCTTTTTGAAGGCGAAAGGAAGGAGGCCTAAGGCCTGATCCCCGACGATTTTCATTTCTTTTATGTATTTTGGGGTCAGGTGGTCCTTTTCTTCTCTTCCAAAGTGAATAATGCATAGTGAAGGCCCAACCTCTGAAGCTCGATTTGTCGGGGCATAATTGTTTTGCCTTACATACTCCTCCCATCGCCTGGGAACGCGCCAACAACCTCTGGGATCACCATTAATGTGAAATGGGTAGTTGAAATTAATGTTTTTGTTGCAGTTGGTGGGGTTGTTGGGGGTTTTCCCGCCCATTTCATTCTTAGATCCGTGTGTGAAGGCTATAAATAGAGGATTGAAACTCTTTTCAAGGGTTGATCATTCTAGGCATAATTTCTTTCTACAGGTGCTGTGTATCCAAGGCAGTTAGGGCTTCATCTATTGTTCATGTTTAGTTCTTCAAGAAGCAGCTATCAAAAGTGTATGTAAAATTGATTGTAATCTTAATATCAATCCATTTTTTTCTCCATTGCTATTAGTGTTCTTTCAGGAAGTCTCTATCGTAGTTAGGGTTTTCTCTTGCCACACTTAGTGGTATGATTGTAAAATCTGATTTGAATGAATGTGATAGTTCTTAATCCATTTTCAAGCTTTGTAAATGGTCATTTCAGTATTACATATGGAAGAATATTGTATGGTGTTGGATTACTAAGTATTCTTCTGGTTTGATATTGGTTTTTTGTGCATCTGAGTAACTAGATAGGCATTCATACACCCCTTTAGTGTTTTCCTTTGATGAACTTGAAACTCTATAGCCCATTGGATAGACAACGGTCTAAGAGGCCTATGATCATCCACACTCTATTGAAAAATTAAAACAATACATCAAGTCTTAGATGCAGTTATAGTTCCATAAGCATCCTCCTTTTGTAGGATTGCTCTTATCAACTTAATCAGAGGCCTGTGCAGCCAGTTTGTCTTGACCTAGTGACAACTTTGGGGTCAAGTGTACATTGGGTATGGCTGTGTTTGTTTGTTTGTGTCTTATTTCATGCCTCTAGGAATCATAGTTGCAAGACTCACCAAAAACTCGCAGGAGTTTTTTTTGGTGGCAAGTACTTGGTGCAAAAACTTGCTAGAAATAATCGCCGGGTTTTTGGGAAAAACTTGGTGATTTTTTGCCAAAAACTCGGTGAGTCTGTAAGAAAAACACGACAAAAGGGGGCATTGGGGCATTTCAATCTTTTAAAAAATCAGGAACACGCTTAGTTAGTATATTTCAAAATACATTTAAGTATAAGTTTGTATATTGAATTTCTTATACTTTAAATATTTTGAAATATACTGTCAGGATGTTTGAGATAGGTTCCGGATCCATGGGATTTAACATGCAGATTTTAGATTTTGGAGGATCCATCAGATTTCAGACTTAACCAAATTTTTAGGGTTTCAGGGTTTTAGACTTAGAATCAGCCATCAAGATTCCGCATGAGGATGCGATTTTGTACTCAATTTGCATTCAAATCAATCAAATTTAATAGAAATTTGGTGGACAAATTGGGGTGGAAATACCCCAAATCTCCACAAGGTTTGCCCTTCGTGTCTTATGCCAACCTTGTAGTTCATCCAACTGTGAGCGCAATTGGAACTTATTTTAGGCCATCCACACGAAGAAGAGGAACAAACTAGCTTAGAAATGCCTCAATGACCTTGTCTATGTGCAATATAATCTTCGGTTGTGCACAAGAAGGGTAGAGGAAAAATTAGATGATCCAATTGATTTGGATAAGATAGATCCTTACAGTGATTGGACAAGGTGGGATGAGCAGCCTTCATTGTTTTTTGAGGATGAGATCTATGATTTGGAGAGACAGGTAATGGACGAGGTGGGTGGAATCGGTGGATTGGGATTCTCATTGGATGACATTGAGGATGAGGAGGAGACATTGCCACCAGTACAAACATCTACATCCAGGTGGAGGTTGAGCCACGGTCTGTCATGTCGAGGATGGAGGAGCCACAGCAGATTCCTAGGACTAGACCCTCTAGTTCTACCACTCCCCTAGTTTTCACTAGACTTGGGAAGAGGAAGATGTAGTATCTAGTATTTACTTTCAGTTTTACAAAAACAATTTGCTATTTTCAATTTGTTTCAGACTATCAGTATCAATGCATTCCACATGAGGATGCCATTTTGTACCCAATTCGCTTTGAAATCAATCAAATACAACTAGACTCAACTTGTTTCTTTTATGTACTCATTTATTGACTCATTGGATGCATCTTATTATTGATTTTTGCAAAAAAGAAGCATTTTTAATGAAATTTAAACAATTTTTTAAATTGCCGAGTTTTTTGCTAGGTTTTTGGCGAGTCAAGTTTTTTGGGCTTGGCGATTTTTTTTAATTTGGCGAGTTTTTCAACTATGCTAGGAATATCCCTCCAAGGTCTAGCTGAGCTGAAGTGCAGAGGAGTCTACCCACTCCTGTAAGTTGGCCAAAATCACCCTAAACCTGTTGATAAACCTCTTTTAATCACCTTGATGACACCCCTGGCCTAGATGACTGTAAAATGTTTTAGGGTTTTGGGTTGTAGTAATTTTGGGAACCAACAATAGATTTGTGTGAAATCATATTAATTGTTATACCATCTTTCTTAGAAACAACAAAAGCCTGCAATCTATCAGTTTCTATCTTCTTTTAAAATTTAATTTTGTTCATTCAAAAGTCAATGGTTAGATATGGCTGTGAATTACTGAATTATAAATTCAAAATTTAAAGAATTTTGCATTGTTTTGCTCATGTTGGCTGATCTCTAGATGCACTTCACTAGTTTTGCATTTATCTGCTGGTGTGATATGCTCCTATAGTGTTGATTTCTTGGTGTAATCTCTTCGAATTTCTTTGAACTCCTTTTATTGGTTAGGGTGATATGCTCCTTTTATTGGTAGAATTGATTTGTGGGCTTTAGTGTGATATCAACATACCTAATCATACTCATTGTTGGCTCAATGGAACTCAAACCATATTCCACACAAGCCCACCACTCATCATCAAGTATGAATGCTTTGACCTTTTGGGCTCTCTTTGCATTTGATTGCCTCCATACACTCCAAAGAGTGATGATGACCATGGCACTCAATGGCTCTTGCACCTTCACAAGTCATCTCAAGACAATTGTGTGTGATGCGAATCAAGTCTCAAGAACCTAACATGGTGTAAAAACTAACACAAATTAAATAATTAAAAAGTAGATGACATAAAAAAATATAATATAAAATTAAAATTACCTTCAACAACTCCAACTTGTAGGACCTGAAGATGGCTTGTGTAATGTCCCCTTCTAGCAAGTCAAAATTTTCACAACCTTGCACACAATTTCAACTTGTAAAAGAGAACATTAGTATTCAAGTCTTCTTATAATATCAACATATTACAAGTCGGGTTAATAATCACTTATTAATATCAATATCAAAATTCATATACTTCCCACATTTCCACTTAGGGTTAGTAATCTCATAATCATATACCATATTAAATTTCATAACTTAAGTGCATTTCACATTCACATTTCTTTCTCATATGGTTTTTCCATGATATATCTCGAGAGGGACATCACCTAGACTTGAACATTAACCAGCTCTATGTCACCACCCTATGTGAGCATGACTTCGTTAAGGCGCTAGTGTAACCATCCCATACGGAGGCCCAAAGGCTTCACACAACACTTGGTGTTCTTCGCCATTTGGCTCAAGGGACTTCATGCAACACCCGACATTCTTCGTCCAGTTGAAGGTCACCTACCGTAGGGCACATTATAAATAACTATGCAAGTTATAACCTTAGGCCTAAGAGCTTCACACTACACCCGGTGTTCTTCGTCTCTTGGCTCAAGGGACTTCATGCAACACCCGGCATTCTTTGTCCAGTTGAGGGTTAAAGGATAAGTAAAGAAATTTTGAAAAAAATAAACAAACTTACGTCACTGCTGCTGCTCTTCTTCTTCTTCTTATTCTCATTGCTGGAATGTCATTCTGTTCTCCTCACCATTTTTCATCACTACTCACAAATGTCGAAACATAAAAAAAATCTATGTTCCACAACATTTCTGCAAGGGTACGCCAGGAAACACAGGGATGTGTTTTCCAAGACAGTAGGGGACGAGATGCCTTTTTCTAGGGGATGGTAAGGGACACCAATTAACAAAAATAAGGAAAATTTAAAAATATAGGAAATTTAAAATATTATAAGGTTGAACTTTATGTGATAAAGGGGAAATTCATTGTTTGCTAAGAGGGCATGTTTTGACATGGACATTGTCATGATGTTTAAAGTATAAGGCTAAAGATTTTGATAAATGTTTTACCTTATTCAAAAAGGGGAAAGTGACAATCAATTTCAGTAACAATAGTTAGACGCATAAAGTTCCACCTGTATAAGGTTAACATAAACATATTTATCAGCCAAAAAAACCAAATAAATGCAAACAAGAAACAAGAAGGGGCTCTGAGGTTGATTGAGGGTTTGTAAGGAACACTCCATGATCTCCCTGGTCAAAACCTCTCCTTATCTGGCTCTCATTTTGTGCCTCGTGTTTGTTGTGTGATTCATGTGGTTTCCTTGTCTAAAGTGTTTGTGATCATTGGGGGTGTTCAAACATTTATTCTGTATTATTTTGAATGTGAATGTTATATCCTGCTTTTCCCGCCTCTGGTCCTTTGTGCCTCTAATACAGCGATAGGTAAGAATTTAATGGGTCATAGCCACTTGGGACTCTGTATTCCCTCTAGCCGAGGCAGTAATTGCTCGACTGTGAGGAGTAATGGAAGGTATGGAGTAATGGAAGGAGTGAAATTGGTTTGGGAGACTTCAACTCTTGTTTCCTCTGTAAAATTGATGGGCACCAAAAAAAAATTGCCCTATTTTAAACAAAGAAATTTATGGGAAAAACAAAGAACACTCTGTAGAGTTCAAAAAGGGGAAGAATGATAAAGGAAATAGCTTGAATGGCCAAGGGAATACCAGAGAAGATTCAAAGGATAGTAGAGATAACAAAGAGGAAAACAATGAGGAAGATTTGTCCGGAGTTGAGAGGAGGGGAGAACCAATACCAATTTAAATGAAGGTGAGGGGGAAGAAACACTGACAATGCTTGAAAAAAGGTTTAAGTGAATTGAGTATTTGAGAATAGGATCACATAGTCTTAGATAATTGTTGCTCTGCAAGTTTAGAGTGTCAATATCGTGGTTGAAGGGGGCTTGGATTCTTTCTGCCGCATTGATTCTCAAATTGAGAACCCATGCAAGGAAAATAATTCTAATAACCCTCTGGATTTGATGTTAAAAGAAGGTGCAAATAAAGAAGTTTATACAATTAGTGTTGATTTGGAGCAAGTTCAGGGAAAAGAGGATAGAGGAGGTGAGGACTCTGCTGGTTGTAAAGGTTCCCTAAATGGGGACATGCACAAGGAGAAGAGCACAAATAGCTTTTTAGTTCAAATAAATGTGATCAAAGACAACAATATGGTATCCTTGAATAAAATTCCTATAAAAGAAGTTGATGTTAGCGTAATTTTTTTTTTTTATAAATGAAAATAAAAAATTGGGGCACAAAAATAATGCACAGGAGTTGGTTCTTGATAAACTTAAGGCACAAATTTTAGCCCAAAAGAAGGAACAAGATGCAGATAAAATAAGAATGCTAAAAGTGACTGCAACAATAGACCCTGAGGAGATAACAAAGGATTTACCTAGAAAATGTGATTAAGGTTTAGGTAAAAAGACTCAAGAAGAAAATAACGAGGCTCTAGATAAAACTGGAGATAACTTAAAACAGAAGAAAGAAGATAACAAAAAAGGAAGTATATAAGTGGGAGTGCAAGCTCACTCAAACCTGGGCAAAAAGAAAAAGGGGAAAAGATTCCCAACTACTTTGATAGGCTATACAAAAACACAAAGCTTGACACTCCGGAAAATCCCTGAAAATGAACTATTTCAGTTGGAATATAAGGTGATTGGAATCCCTTGATAGGAAATACATGGTTAGAGACTGTTCTAATAAAAACATGGACTGTATGTTGTTACAAGAGGTTAAAGCTATAGGATTTCATCTGGACAATAATTTGAAGTTCATATGGAGAGAAGCTAAATGCTTTTTCTCCAAACATGATAAAGGGAAAGGGGGAATTGCAATTCTAATTAAGAAAAAATGGGCCAAGTACATTGTCTAGAATGGTTGCTCTCCATGTAATAGATGTTTATGTAATGTGCCATACCTGTTTGTATTTTTAATGATCCTTTATGTGTGATTTTTTTATTATTATTTTTGTGTGGTCTTTCAGATAGATAGAAGATGCAGAAAGGGTTTTATGTTTTCCTGCAGATGCGGTGCCAGAGCACACAATATATAGCATATAACCCAAACCCAAAAAATATATAATAGATATAAAAAAACTATCGACTACCTAGATAGTTAAATGACCAATAATGAATTACTGTGACATACCCATGTTCAGATTTGCAACTTCATATTTCAGCTGTTGCCGGACCAACAAATGGGCATAGCCAGAAATCACTCCAAACTCCAAAGAATACAAAGATGAACATACAAATTGATATCAACAAGAGAAGAGGCCCTGAATGCCTCACACAATGCAAAATAAACACTACCCACAATGAGAAATAAGCTCCACACATCCCCACGTCAAGCTTGGTGGTGTACGGCCATAGCTTAAAATGCCCTCAAACATGATACGGCTGGGTTGGGTAGTACGGCCAGCTAGCTGCAAATGAGATATAGTCCCAAATATGTGTATTTCTGCCTTAGACCTCCAATGAACTGATATTCAATCTGCTATGAAGAACTCAACTGAAAATACAAGAGAAATCCTCTACTATATCAACTCTTCGTCACACAACTCCATTGAAGCACATATGTGAACACTGAATGTATCCACCATAGAAGGCATCGTTGGGTGATCTTTCACACTTGTGGGATACCGCTACTCAGGGAGGTCTTCGTCTCCAAGAGCCTCTGGTTTGATTCCTCAAACTTTAGAGCCAAGCTCCAAAACCCTAGCAAGGGAAATCTCAAAGAGAGAAGAAAATAATAATCCAAGCATATCCAAATGAAAGCACTTTTCCTCCTTTTATACTTTTCCAATTGGGAGTCTCTAAAATCCTCTTGCATATGGGATAAAACATGAGAGGGAAAAATACATTATAATTCTCTTTAATTCTTTTCTCAACATCACCCTTAAAGTCCCCTCTTTTAAAACAACATTAAGTTGTTGAGCCTAGGCACCAAGGTCCAATATTAAATAATAATGTTTAATTTACGGACTTTAAAACGGAGGCCAAGATGATGTCGGAAACCAATGAACTATAGCTCGTTGGAAAGGTCTTGACAAGACTAATCCAACCTCACTCTCAAAATCTCGTTCCGGTGCCAATCCCAAACTTACTAAAAATACTAACAGTCATAAGCAAACTGAGTCAACTTAGAGGGTGCCAATTGGATCCACAAACCATCTGATAACTCCGAGCTCAGTGCAATGTCTATGAGAGCCAACAACCGACTGCCAAGTCGCCCAAACAACGCCAAATTGCCACTTACTAAAAATAGCAGTGACCACCGGGGGCCAAAGAGAACAAACCTAGAAAAACCCAGAAAGATTAACGACATGCAAGCACTTACTATAAATAGTAAGTATGGACAAGTTGTCCGAAATCCCTCCGGATAGTGTCAACCATCTCCATTGGATCACCTGAACACCCTGGTGACATCGAAATATTCCTCTGATTATGCTGTCACCAACCCAGAAAGCCCGCTCTGACTGATTTGCAAGAGAATCCAAAAATGGGGACATTACAGATTATGGATTATTCTACCAAAAAATAACTTGAAGTTTGGAATATGTTCAATCTATGCACCCAATGAATACAGGGACAAGATAGAGATATGGAAATGGATGACAACAAAATTGCAAATAATCCCTTGGATCATGCAGGGGGACTTCAATATGGTGGAGCAGAAAGAGGATAAAATTGGAGGTAGGGATTGGAAAGGAAATGAACAGTATTTCTGGAACATGATGAAAAAGATGTTAAAATTGTATGATCCTTTAGAAGGAAAGAAGGAGAGTAGAAGTATTTGGTTTACATGGTGTAATAGCCAAAAGGACAATAGAAGAATTTATAGCAGATTGGACAAGTTCTATGCTAATGAAAATACATTTTATTTTCAAGGATTACAAGAATCCAATTGTGTGAAAGTTTTCCCCTCTACCTTGTCTGATCGTCATCCAATTGATGCTCGTATTATGTTGAAAGATCATAATACAGATACTAAAATTAGAAAAGATAACATTTTCAAACTCAACACAACCTTGCTCCATGACAAAGACTGTTTAGAAGGGATAACCAATCTGAGAATGATTTCTAAAGCCATGTCCTCCCAATCTAATAGGATTCAATATTGGAAAATTTTGTTTAAAAATTTCATAATACTTTTCCAAACTATGGGGAAAAAATATGCATGAATAGAAGAAAAGAGGAATGTATCTTGCAAGAAGATTTTCTAGAAGATGAAGATCATTTGCATAAGGAATTTAATAATGAAGAGAAGATTCAGAAGTTAGGAGAAGTGAAGCATAAGTTAAGGAAATTCCAAACCATTAAAAACCAGGGAGCTAAGGTCAGAGCTAGAGTTAATTGGCTAAGGGGGGAGACAGGGGGACTAAATACTTTTTCAATTTGCTGAAAGCTAAAAATGCCAGAGATGGTCCTATAATTGAAGATGATGTATGTTTTAAAGATAATAATGACATAAAAGGAATATTTAGAGCTTTTTACAAAAAAAAATTTACTGCTGAAGATGGCAACAAAGAATGTAAAGATGCTCAGGAGTTATGCCAAAGAGTCTGCCCCCCCAAAAAAAAAGCCCAGAGATGAGCCGGGGCTTAAGTCAAGATTTCTCTAAAGATGAAATTAAAAATGCTATACTATCTATGGAGAATGAGAAATCCCCAGGGATAGAAGGTATGCCTGTGGAATTCTATAAAGTCAACCTTGATTGGATAGTAGATGATCTGTATGAGTTATACCAAGAAGCAATAAAAAAGGGATATCTTGGAAAAGATATAAACAGAGGTGTCATTAAATTACTGCCAAAAGATGGGGATAAATGCAATAAAAGAAATTGGAGACCTATAACACTCTTAAACGTTTCCTATAAAATTATAGCCAAAATATTTGCCTTGAGATTATCAGAAATCTTGCCACTCGTCATAAATCCAACTCAAATAGGGTTTATTAAGGGGAGATACATTCTAGAGAACTTGATAACAAGTTGGGAGGCCATGAGCTAGGCTAAGTGCACGGGGCAAGATGCAGGTATTCTTTTACTAGATTTTGAAAAAGCATATAACAGAATTGAGTGGTCATTTGTCTTAATGATGATGAAATCTATAGGTTTTCCTAAGCAATATTGCAGCATGGTAAAGATGTTGTTTTAGGATGCATCGGTACAAATTGATGTAAATGGCTCCTTATCTGAATCCTTCATCATGGAAAGATCAATAAGACAAGGATGTCCATTGGCGCCATCCTTGTTCGTGATAGTCTCTTAAGCTCTATTCTTTTTTTTTGAGGACAGATCTCATTGAGGGAAAAGTGAAAGGTATTATTCTTCCAAATAATGACACCTTGTTAAATATACAATTCACGGATGATACAACATTATTTCCAGTACTTGAAAAAGATAATTTAAAAAACATGGAAGAAAGATTGAATATATTCTGTCAGGCTTCTGGAGTAAAAATTTCCTTTTCCAAATTTGTCTTAATGAGTTGGAGAGATGATCGACCTGATTGGTTTGAGCCTAACAACTGGCAATGGGGGGATGCTAATAAACAAGTTAGGTTTCTTGGCATACCTTTTTCTGTGAATCCCTCATTGAGAAAGATGTGGGATTGGATATATGAAAATAAAAAAATTGATAAAAAACTAAGGAATTGGAATAATCAATTCCTATCCTTGGCAGGAAGAATGCAAGTATGTCAAAAAATTCTTTCATCATATTTCATTTATTACGCTTCAATGTGGCTATTTGCCAGTTACCAAATTGACAATATTCAGAAGAGGATTAGAGAATTTCTCTGGTCTGATGGGAAAGGGATGAAAAAAAGACATGCAGTTTCTTGGAACTAATGTTGTTTGGGCAAAGAAAAAGGAGGATTAGGGATAAAAGACTTAAAAATCCAAGGTGTAACCCTGGTTGCAAAGTGGATTGTTAAGGCTTTGGACATGAATGAGCCTTGGAAAGTCCTTTTAAGAAATAACTTACAAAATGCAGTACCTAAAAAAGCTAAAGAATGAAAACACATGAATCTTCAGGACATAATCTTAGGCGAATTCAATGTTAAACCCTCAGGGTCTTCGTTTTTTCTACTATTTGGAAAGCTTGGGAAGCTGTTAAGCCTTTCTTAGGAAATAAAGATGCTATTAACAGAAATAACAAAACTATTCATTCAGGGATGCAGATCTATATGGCGGAATTTAAAGCATAAGGATAAATTTCTTGCCCTTCTACAGGGTTGTTTTGCTAAGAAATGGAATAAACTTGGTATAACTGTTTTTAATGATATTTTTGTGAACAATTCATTGAAAAGTTGGATACAAATAAAATCTGAATATGGCATACCAGAGTCGCAGAGGAGAACATATGCTATATTGTGTAAGGCCATCAAAGGAGATTTGTTACAATTTGTTGTTAAGAATAGGGAAGAGTTTGATAGCATAAAGTAGATGGATGGAACATAATTTTTGAAAATGAATCCTAAGAAGTTGTAAAAAATGATAATGGACTCTCAAGTGGTATATGAACACATTAAATCTGTTTGGAATGTGAAAATAGAACACAAGCTGTTGTCTAAAACTTTTAAAGTCATTTGGTCAAAGTATCTTGAGCCTAAAAAATGTTGTTTCAGGTGGTTGTTTATTCTTAAAAGACTTGCATTAGGTTATGACAATAAGTTGTGTTCTATTTGTAATCAAATTGAAGTCTGTGAGCATTTGTTTTTTGACTGTAAGTTTGCTTGTAATGTTTGGGCTAAATCTATGGGTAATATAGAGGGCTGGTCCATAAAAAAGCGTATATGCAGGTAGGAAATTCTATGTGGCTTTGTTAATGAGTTAAATACCAAATCTAATTTGTTTTGGCTTATTTTCACTACTGAGATTTTGTGGTCATTGTGGAAGGCTAGAAATGAATCGGTATACCAGGGAAAGGAGAGAGTTCTTATAGTGTCCTTTACTAGGCTCACATTTAATATTATTTGTGAATAGGTAACAACAACTATGGAGATACCTATAGACAGATTTATGCAAATCATTGATGAAGGATCAACAATTGTCTACAAGTCTGATGTGAAGTTGGCAGAGTTCTGGCCCCATGAACATAGGAAGGTGGATCCGAAATTTCACAAAGAATACATGGAGTTTCATAACCAGTACAGTAAGCCTCAACAAGTTGAGGATAAGAGGGATGAAGATACTAGAGAAATAGAGATTACTTGGCAAAATTTTAGCATAGACAACAATCTTTTGAGGAACTCACCACCAATAGGTGCATTTAAAGAGTGGGACTCTTTCAGGACAATGATAATAGAGTGTACCTTAACAGAGAAGGAAGAGAACAAGGTAAGAAACAACAAAGGGCAATAGAGATAGGAGAAGAACACAAGTAACCAAGTCATGATGAGCACCATACAGAGAAGGAAAAGACCATTCCATAAAAAGAAAATGAGTAGTAGGACAGTGAAAAACAAGGGATGCAAATAGATTAAAAATGTAAATTGGTTGTAATAGAATATAGTATTGAACAGAAATGATAGTATGTTGTTTATTGTTATATAGTGACAAAAAATTGTAATAGCTGTACTGGTTAAACACATAGCATAGACTTTTTTGATGGAGTGGCCTTCTTAGCCACTTATTGTAAATGTCTATTTTGATTATTAGTAATATATCTACAATTTTAAAAAAAAGGGGGGAAGTTTAAAGCAGGCCCAATCACATTGAAGTAAGTTTGTCAAAGTCAAGTGGGCGTATTAAACGCTATAGATGTGGCCAAGTGAGTGATAAGACAAGAAGTTGATGTGGTCAAGCGGAGAGGATTGAAGGTATTGACAAGGCATCTCGTTCGACCTTGCCTCCCTACCGAAGAGTAATGTTGATTGCAGGTAAAATGAATGGTAATCTAAATGGATGATGTGTCGAGTCTGCTTTGATATTTTAATTTGCTTTGCTTTAATCCTCCGTTCATTCATGGAGATTCAAAGTAATAAATGATCACATGTAAAATGGTTTCAAGGGTGTCCAATTTATTCTTGAAAGATTGCATATTCAATTTGTAAAGTGGAGGTGGTAGTATACATTAAACAATGCGCATTTATTTCTCACCCCCACTATTATTTCGTGGCACTGTGCATTTATCTCCTCCCTTATTTTTTTATTTTTTAATGAAATTGATGATTTGTTTAAATTGTGTTTTCTAGGGGGACAACCAATTGTCCTTTGACATACCTAGCCATCAAACTAACGTGTTTGGTTGGAGGGCAAGGATATTAGATGGCCTAGGGACATTTCTAACGCATCCCCATGTCCCCGAAATGCCTTGGGTACAGGGATGGCTAGAAAAGCCCAGAGGACATGTTCCTATGGAACATAGGAAAAAATCCAATGTGTTATGGATGTAGTTTTCATATTTTTGAAGTGAGGGCAGCTAGCTTTAGTTTTATGGTTTTGAAAGAGTTGTGGAGGTCTTGTTAAGTCCCCCACCCCTTTTACTTCTCGTTTAAAAAAAAATCGAGAGTTTTTTTTTAAAGTTGTATAGGCAAGGGGGATGTGTTGAAGATGTTTCCAATGCGTCCCTGAAACATCAAGGGGATGTGGATGACTAGAAAAGCCCCGAGGACACATCCCCTTGTGTCCTTTGTTTTATTACATGCATCTTTTTTGTTGAATTTAGAAGTCCTTTGTTTTATTACATGCTCCTTTTTTGTTGAACATAAAAGGATGGCATTATCACAAATATTGTCTCTTTGTTGTAATTAGTTTTTCGTATCAATATATATTCCTTTGTCAAAAATAAAAGTAGTAACATGACCACCTTTGAGACAACAATATGGACTTAAAGATGTTATCCAACAAAGTTGTCATTACAATCATCTCCACTCATTGGCAGCTTCTTTTAGAGCTAAAAGATATGTTAATTAGACAAACCTACATTTTGTTAAGACATTTGTGAAGATGCCAACACCCTAGTCCTAAGTCAAACAGTAACCCTATTTAACCAAACTATTCTAAAGCAGATGGGAATGTAGTGTTGATGAACCTGCTTGGTTTTGACATGTTAGATTGAATTCTTTGCCAATTGGATACTAGTCTCATCTTAATGCTATAGGATGCTCTTGTTAAAATCCCAATTAATCCAGGACAACACAAATCTTGCTTCTTGTCTAGCTCTTACAACACCTCTTCCTCTACTTTTGAAGTGTAAACAACAACAATTGAGTGGTTCTTACTTGATCAAGCTACAATACCTAAATCAAGATGATAGATAATATATGCAATCAACTTCCAATTACACAACCTACCTAGGCAAGAATATGTCCAAGCATAGTAAGACATGAGCTTGCCTTCACAAGAGTACTTTATACTTGTCCATGTGTTAAATTGTGGGCATGACAGATACACTATTTTGCCTTGGGGCAACTATCCAAACTATCCATAGCCACCCTACTTATAAGTGTACAATTCTTCACTTTTTAAGAAACAAGTGAAGTAAAGAAAACTGCACACAGTCTATTCAGAGTGGCATTAGCCTTCTCAAAAACAACAATTACTAGACATGTTTTTAACTCTTTTTTCCTTAAAAGGAATAATGCAAATTTACAATCATCCATTTTGAATTCCTTTACTATGTGTAAAGCATGCTTAGGTTCTAAAAGAGAGATGTGTAGTAGAACTGCTCTTTGAATTAGAAGGGAAAGTTCCTTATAAAATAAATTTAACCTACTAGGACAAATATGCAGAGTTACCGGATACGGCACTCCCTCTTACCCCGGCACGCGTACCAACGTACCTGGTACGGATTCGGGTACGGTACGGCCTGGGTACCGTACCCGTCCGTGCCCTAAATTTTTTTTTTCCCCATGCCGTGCCGGATACTTAAGGATACGGCATTTTAGAAAAAATTGCCCGTATTTCGTCAAAAATCAGTATGTTTTGTGTTAAATACTGTAGGAAATAATTAAATCGTCTCTGCATAGGAATAGTTAAAATTAAAATAATAAAAACCAGTCGGATTTTTGCAGCATGCGATTTCTTCAGCGCTCCATTTCCTGCAATTTCCTGCATCTCCGTGAGTTTTCAGCCGTGAGTTTTTATAATATATTTTTAACTTATAAAATTGAATGCAAAGTTTTATAACGTTTTTAATATTTCCCATGGCATCTCCGTGAGTTTTAATCTTCTTTAATTTCATTTCAAATGTTTCGAATGTTTATTGTTAATGTAGACTATAGTTTATAATGTTCATTGTTAAAATGTCTTTGGATTCGAATTATATTTTGTTTTTATATTTATATTTTATAAACGTGTATTTGTAGTTATAGTTTATATTTAATATTTATATTTGTATTAAATTGTTAATATTTATAAATTTATATTTATATATCTTTTTATTATTTAAATACTATTTTTTCTATTAATTTAAAATTTCATTCTATAAAACTTTTTATTAATTTATCTCAATTAAAAATAATAGAAATATTTAAATATTTGGATATTCATTTTTTATTAATTTAAAATTTCATTGGATATCAAAATTGTAAAATAAATATTATTATATTTCAATTAAAATTATAGAAATATATAATTATTTAATATCTATTTTTTTATTAATTTTAAATTTCATAAATATTATGAAATTTATTAATAAAGAATGGATATTTAAATAATTAAATATTTCTATAATTATTTAAATATCCATTTTTTATTAATTTAAAATTTCATTAGATATCAAAATTACAAAATAAAGTCTTATATTTCAATTAAAAATATAGGAATATTCAATTATTTAAATATCCATTTTTTTATTAATTTAAAATTTCATAATATTTATGAAATTTAAATTAATAAATTTTTTTATAAATTATGTGTGTTTTTTATGAATGCCGTATCCATCCGTATCCATATTAGGGGCCTTGAAAAATGGCCGTATCCGTATCCGATACCGTATCCATATCCGATACCGTATCCGTATCCATGCAACTCTGCAAATATGTACTTGCAATTTACAATCTCTACATTGTTTTTTCTGGGGATTTCATGTTCGTCTAAGTAAACTTTAAATGTGTATTTTTTTGGGTTTGCCTATTGTAAAATGCTAAGATGCTCTTTCAACACAAGGCATAGGATTTTATGTTTTTTTAACTGAAAATAAATCCTAAGACTAGATGCTTGCACTATTCAGTTAAAAACAAAGACTAAACAATGCAAGCACACACGGATTGGATAGTTAACACATAAACACAACAGCTATGGTAAATTAAATGCAAGAATCGATACAAAGCCACAATCTATATCTTTAAGCTAACCTACATACAAAGCTTGCAAATTCGCCAAAGCAATTTAACCCTCAACACATATAACGAGACATCTCAGTGAACATTTATAAACGAGATATGCATAATAAATGTCATCAAGTGAATAACAAATTCTGGATAAGAATAACATTGAATATTTATGAATAGCAACTCTAGCAATATGTAGACGTGAGAATTACCATTAGCCATCTAAGTGCAAAATGACACTTATTTATATTGTTTACAAAAAGTTGTATGAAAAATTTACTCAGTCTGATCATCATTCATCATCAGAATAAATGCTGTCTAGCCATTGCCATAGTCTTATAGCAATGTTATGCTGAGGAGACTGGTTAGGACTTGATGCACTCATAGAATCACCATCTTCTTCAAAAGATTGTTTGTGCCCACTAAGCATAGAGTGGCCATGGGTCCTCAACAAACGATGCTTTGGACTAGAACTTGAATTGCGCTGTTCTGCAATGGATTTCCTGCGGCTGTGTCATCATAAACTATTTGCAATATCTGGTTCACTTCGTGATAAACCTAATTTGCCTTAAATAGCTGGCGTGATTTCTCATTGCTGAATATAGCTGTTTCAAAGTGTAATGTGCACTGACTTGGAGAACAAAATTTGTTTTTTTTCTGCTGATTAGATCGCCACCTAAGACTAGACAACCTGAGTGCTTTTCGTTTATTCCTTGGCACAATTTTCTTCCTTCAACTACAATTTTTAAAGAAAAAACAAAATTTCAATAGTCCTGCGCCTATCCCAAGCATGTTTTCCTTGTATTAGTTGCACTATTTAAAAGGTACAAAACTAAATAAAAAGTGTGCTTCCCTGCTGACTGCTTCTTCTTTTTCCTTGGCTGATTCCTTTTTTCTGGCCACCAACTTCCAATGCTTTGGTCATTTTCACTGACTGGATGGTGACTGGTCGACCAACCTTTGTCTTTTTCTTTTTCTTTGCATTGACTCCTTTGGTGGCATGGTTTGCTTTTTCTGACTGCAGATTTTATGAAAGACAATTTGATAATAAAAGTGCGCTGAATTTCAATTTTTACTTTGGGGGGGGGGGGGGGGGGGGGGATTTTACTTATTTGGCTGCAGATTTTAAAATGAACAAAAGTCTTCAAAATATGCGCTGACTTCAAACTCTTTCCAACTGCAACTTTCCCCTGGTAGCTTCCATTTCAGATGCTAATTGAGTGATCATTTACCTGGGCATGGTTTTTTGTTTGTGACTCTAGTTTTTAAGGAAATGAGAAAACTTTAGAAAAAGTACACCTCCCTTTTATCTTTGACTGTGCGTGACTTATATGAGTTGGCTGCACTTCTAAAACTAAAACCTGCACCTGCTTTCCTTATGTTGACTGGTGATTTTTGTCTTTTATTTCTATTTTTGCGCTGATGTCACTCTCTTGGTCGCTGCTCTCATTGACTGTGATTTTGCCTTAGTTTTGGCCGCTTCTTTTCTTTTCTTAAAAGAGGTTAGTCCTTTGTGAAGAGGCACAACTCCCTTTTTACCTTTTTTATGTTTTATTTTTCCATTTTTAATTTTTAATTTTAAATAATATCAATCATTAATTAAAAATTAATATTATTCACAATAATTTTTAGTTTTAAAATATCAATTAAAATTAAAAACAACAAACAAGCTACAAAAATTTGAAAATTTGAAATTCTGGACTTTGAAATGCAACCTATGACTCTCGACCAAAAATGACTATTTTCGACTTCAACTTTGGCACACAAATGATTGATTTTGATGACGAAGGAGTATTATGTAACACAATCAAGTTTCATATTGGGTACAAGAATTGGCTCTATTTGGGGACCATGGCATATACTTGCAGCACAGGACTTCAGAATCTCTGGTTTGTCAAGTAGACTAGCGTTTTATCAGTTGGGCAATAGAGTCAAAAAGTTCTTAAATCACCTAAAGATGGATCTCCTATATCACCTAACAAACACAACTTTTCACAATACATAAAGGAAATACAATAAGACATTACAAACACATCACAAATTGGGAAACACAATACAAAACAATATGGACAATAAAGATGTTATTTTATGAGTTGGAACCAAGACCATTCACAGGTTGTGAAAAGTAGCAACCTCTCCTTGTGAGCTGAGAAACTTGTCATGATATCACATAGCTTGAAAACCGTTGCAAGACTTCATCAAAAAGCAATGGTTCAAGTGGGTAGACACAATCATGCGGTGAGAAATTCAAGACGAATTGATTGATATGCATTGGGGCTGGATGATCTTCCATAAGGAGAAATCTCTCTAGCAGGTGAAGATATTGGGCCTCCTAAAGGTATCTAGCAAGACCCTATGGTTGTAGTACTGTTGTAGGAATAATAACCACCACATATCAGATTTGGTCTTCTTCACTTGTGTGTCTTCGACATATGCAACCCTAAACTCGGTCTAATTATCATCCTCTAGGAAAGGTTGAAGTTCAAAGAAAAGTTCCATCACTTGTTCTTGACTTTCCGGATCTACAACTGATAGCAGTCGTGTACCTTGTGATGGAGGCACCTCTTCATTGTTCTCATCAGTTGTGCCTCTGTCTGATAACCTATTAAATTTTGAATCTAAGAGACCATCAAAGTTTGAATCTTCAAGCAACAAGTTATTGTCAAAGTACACGTCGAAAGACCATCGCTGCCAATAAACTTTGCCATCCTTCATCTTCTAATGCAAAAGCAAGAATAGGAACAATGATCTTCTATTGTTTGTATTTCCTCTTCCTTGATATCTTTTCGACTTTATTCATCTTCTGTATTCACGTTTTTGTATGTTTGATTCCCTTCACTTACTGCTTCCTCAACACACTTTACCATAACCTCATTGAAAACTTGTGATTTTTCCGTACCATTGTGTTCACTGATCATAACTGAATGCTCCATGATCTTCTCTTTACCTATATGCGCTAAAACATAGTAGGTCTAGTGATACATTCATCATTAATAAAACAATATATCACATGGCACAAGTTCACTGATAACTATCAAATGTTTGACATTCGCTTCTTCATTGTCATGCATAGGAGCTGTTGAAAATGAGGGGTGAAAACTCAAAAGAAAATTCTGTGTCCTCAACTAGATTTACTCTCTAGGTGATATAGAAAACTGTCAAGATCTGATGATGAATTCTCCATATGTATTTCTGATGTGACAAATATTTCCAAAGCTGAACTATGTTCAAGAAATTGTTCTTCATTTAACTATGATTTGCCACCAACATCATGAGAAATATCGAGCTCCCAGAACTGAAATTTCTCCTCAAAACTGCTCTCAATACTCACCAAACTTGAAGTAGCAACCTCCTCAAATAAAGAAACATCTGAGTCTTCTGACAACAAAGTTCAATGTTGGAGAAAAACATCAATTTTGAGCATGAGATTTACTGTTTCTTCATCAAACATCAACTGAGATTTTTTTTATCATTAATGCTTATGGGAAATGTTGAGCTTGAAGCTGAATTCTCCTGAGGGGAAAAAATACCTTTGCTTCTTCTTTAATTACATCTGTTGTAGGCTCTTTGAACAACCCGTCGAATGACAAAAAGAAACTTCTGGATTTACCATCCTCTTTAGTGCAGCTAACTTCACCTTGTTCACAATTTGACTTTTTAATTGTTCGTGTGACTTCATCATCTTCAAGGAATATGTGGCATACTTGAGCAACATCAGGCTCTTCTTCCATCAACGACCCTTCTTGAGCCTCAAAGAACTTGAGCAAAATAGGCAAAATGTCTTAGTTTTGTGGATATTCTTGTTCCATTTGTATTTCTTGGTTGTGCAAACACATGATGTCATTTAATATATAATATGAAAATTATTCCTTCCCATATCAGGGTCACATTGGGTACATCCCATAACAGAGCTGCCATCGGATTCATCTAAAAGATGTTCAAGACTATCCGAAAATCCTTGACTTTCATTTGAAGCTATCAATATTTGTGTGAATCTTTGCGTCTCTAGGCAATTTGTGTTGATCAGTTTCATGAAACATGCAGTATGCATGTGTAGGAAAGGTCTTTTCTGCTATCTGCCTTGTTGGTCAATATTTCCTAAGATATTGTAACTCTTAGGAATATTGGGGAAGCTTTGTCGTCTTAGGAATATGATATGTTAAGTTTTTATCTTTTCCATTTCCTGTTGTTAATCTTGTGTTTGTATCAGTGTATTTTATATTGTGTGCGGTGTAATTGTAGAGTTGTTTGTCTGTGAGATGTTGGATGCAGAGTTATAATGATTTCATTTTTTTGGTTGTGTAATGAGTGGCACTTGTGTTGAATATATTATCATGCAATTGGTGATATGGTTAGTTACACCAATGTATTTTTCAAATTTGCATGGTATTCAATCTGCTGTGTTTCTGATGAATACAAGATTCTAACTATCATCCTATTGTATGTGGCAGTTTGCATGGGACTAATGCAGGAACAAATGAGGATCTAGATGCTGACATAGTAGATCTAATTGCGTCTTTATCTGGTTTGGAAGAGAAGGTTCTAAGTCAATACAATTATGCAAAGGTACACAAATTCATCTTGTTTTGGTACAATGTATGATCATTCACAACATTTTCATACTATGAGTCTAAATTGCTATAGTGCTATAGGTTCTGCAATATATATATTAATCAATGTTCTTTCCTTGCACTTATTGCACTCATTAGTTTGTGGATGCCTTTCCCTGGGTCTTAGATACCAAAACTTTTTCAGTCACTGTTATGACTTGCAAAATACTTGGAAGGGCCCATTATACTGTTTTCACAATTTGGACATATACCTATAGATAAGAAACTATTAAGATTTAACTATTATCAGCAATCACAAATTGTTCATGTTCCAGAATGTGGTCCCAATCAACCTGGTCCTGGATTTCCTTCTACCAAACTATCACCTCATTTTATCAACTATAACTTGATTTTTTAACCTGTGGATTTCTTTTAGTCTAAGGACATGGTTATTAGCAGATCAAATCTGCATATAGATTTGAATGCAGTCATACCTATAGTTATCATTTAAGTATTTAACTATAGGTATGACTGCATTCAAATTTATACGCAGATTTGTGATCATCTTCTTGTAAAATACCTTGTTTATGTTGGAAATATGCAGCCATATAGACTAATTCTTTATAACCCAATGAGAAATTAATATGCAACAATAACCAGAAATCCATATGCAAAAGAAATAGACAATCATACCATCAAAGGTGGCACAAGATATACCCTAGGAAAACCCTCCATGAGGAAAAACCCAGCCTCCAAAAGCATCCGTCTCTCATGTATTATTGAGCAATAAAGATTACAATACATAATGAATGCCTTGAAGCATAAAACTCTCTACTTGCACTCCATGTGAACAAGCATGTAACCACACATCAAATGCCATGCTTCAAACCCTCACAATGCAACCTGCAAGAGATGCTCATACAAGCTAAACATCCCACCTCTACAACTACCCGTGTGTTTGCTTTTATAGAGATAAGCTCACACAAATACAACATGTGGTATGGTAAAACCATCTTCCCCAAAGCCATGAGTCTACAAAACCATTGACTCCCACAATTATTGGTACTAAGTTTTCCCAATAATTAAATAATTACAAATAAATAATTAATTATTCTATGTGTCCCACTGTCTACACAAAATAATTAAACCAATGTTACATACAATGATTACAAGTGGCACGAAATAAATATTTAATGTGGATAAACACATCACATGATGCACCACAAATAAATATTTATTTTACATAATAAAATAATACCAATGTTATGCAAGGTGTACAACACACCTATTCTGACATTCTCCCACTTGTATACATTGCATAAGGGATCAACAAGTAAACTCAAAACACCAAGGAAACCATCCATATACCCAACATGTACCATATAAACATCCATATGGTCCACGTGCTCCAAAATACCTGCAACAATAGTCAAGGTGTCCACCATCTCAAATAAGAATCCCCTCATCCAACATCATGCCAAACCATGAAGGATAAGATCCTCCAAAGAGATGCCACACTAAACTGTCACGTAGAAGCAAGAGACCTGCATCAACTAATATCCAAAGACAAACACCGAATCCAATGGTAACAAATAGGCTCGAGTAGTTGACAAGAATCAATCACCATAGCTGAAATAGCAACCACAGCTCGTTGCTAATACATCAACTAACCATACCTCCAAACCAAGGTATACAAATGATAACAAGTAGACCTTATGCCATCAACATATCCAACTCAAATCACAATGATAACAAGTCCCTGTATATACTCAATCCTGCATAAAGAATTCCTCCAAGGTAACAACACAAAGCATGTGATAACAAACCTCAAAACCCTCCATACCACAGTATAATGAGAACATCCAACAAAGGAATCATATACAGCCTGGAACTCCCACTGCATGAGTAAATGTCAAATCTGAAAATAGATCAAGGCATCCAAAGATACACTAATAGCACTCACATAGAAGATGTGGCTAAATACTCTTCACATAGTGTCAAAGAACACACACATAGATATGCAAAATCTGCAAACTAAATAGCTGCAACATAACTCTCACCTCAAGTCCATATCTCTCCCAAATCCTCCACATCATAAGAGAAAGAAGTCAAAGTCTCAATAGTTCCATAAATATCTCAACTCTAATGTCATGTGAACATAAACATCTAGGAAGAAACATATGACCAAACAAGAGAGAACCTACAAATCATAACCATGTCCTTCTATCCACACTAATGCACTATAGCTGTGAATAGTATGATCTCCTTTACAACCCCAAAACAAGAAGCCTCAACATCCAACAAATCAAGATGCAAGCCTCTCAAACCAAAGGTAGATCAAACTCATAACTATCCCAAATTAGGAATAAGCCCAAAGCCTCTAACCATCTCTATTACACACAATGATCTCATAACAACTCAAGATCAAACATAAGGAGATAACTAATCACAACCATGCATCTACTCCTCAAACAAGTCCTCACAACCATAATCCATAGCTCAAGACTCAAGCATGAGAAGATAAGATACAAAGAAAATAATGCATTTGAATAAAAGGTGGGCATACCTATCAAATCATTCACTGTCGAGTTGACCAAGAGTACGGATGAGATTGCTCCTCCACGATGCATCAAGCCTCAAAGGCTCTCTCCAAGAACAATCTCCTCAACAGGTCTGTGTTGAACTCACGTCCAACCAAGGTGTAAGCTCCTTGGTCTTGCTGTTGAAATCCTCATCAAAGAGTAACCATCTCAACACGTCTCTAATCCCAAGAGAACTCAAGCCTCACCTAAGTCTCCAAGTATCCATGAGCACCTCCATGATCAATCCATGCAAAACTCTAATAGCAAATGACCAATGTACTCAATACCAAGAGAACCAACAAGATCATAGTCAAAGCTCGCATTGCACGTTTGCATAACCTAGGAACACATCATGACCTAATCATCTCCTCAAAGGAAGATCTATGTCTCATAAGAACACATCCTGCTCTAAAGAGCACTTGTATCATGCCAACACTCTAATGCGCAATCAAGAGTAAACCAAGACACAATACCAACCATCTTGTAAACAAGGATCAACATCTCCAAATCACATGAAGCTAACCATATCCTGCCAAAACTCCCACTGAAATGTGATACCGAGCTATACATGACAACATGATAAACATCAAACCATCACTGTCAAAAGCTCCCACTGAATCGTATAACCAAGCTACCTTCTTTTATTTCCTTTCTTCATGAAAATGGTATATTGTGTTGCTTGTGATACCTGCTTCTAAAAGAAGCGATCTTTGTGGTTAGACAGCATTGAGTCCTCACCAAATGATATTTTAAAAATGAGTAACTGACAATTTATATCTCTTGTAATCTGGAGTTGATTTGAAGAGTGTCTAAATATGCCTAGAATTTTATGGGAAATTGTTTTATCCTTGTTTGTTTTTGGTTAGTGCCAGAATTATTGTTTTCTTATATTGTTGCTAGAAAGTTTGCATTTTGCTAGCAAAGAACATACACTCTAATACCCTGTTGTTTAATTGTGCAGGCAAGTTTAATTGGAACAGCTGCAGCAGCATATCTTTTGGAAGATGGAGTTCAATGGGGAGGGGCTCCAACAGTTAAAGTAAGGTCGATGTGTTTTTCATCTGAATATTCTAGATATTTGAAGATAAATAGTTAAATTAGAAATGCCATGCTTCTTTTTCTAAATATCTGTCCTTGTTTACAGGGTGTGCGTGATGCAGCTGTAGAGTTACTGCATCCATTGGTAGCTGTGCATGCAGAGGTATGCTTAGTTAATTAAAACTTGGCTTATACATGCACTGATTTCTTTAATCTTCAATTTTGTGATTTATGATGCTTAAAAATTATCAGAGAACAGGTTTCCTCTGCAGTATATGATTTTACTTTTCTTGTTTGGTACTTTTTGTAGAGTATTGCCTACAAAAATAAATAAAGTTTTTATTGCTACACAGTTCCAAGTTTCCAACTATGTTGATTTATCCCTGCTTGCTCTTACGCACCCAATATTCATTTCAATATGAACACACTTCCATATCATCTTACTTGAATCGATTAAGAAGTTGGTGGATTGCTCTGACCTGCCCAAGTTTGTTTCTAAGATTATATATCAAAAGCTATTGAGTGGAATTTCTATTTTAATCATAGTTACCAGGAGGCACAGAGGTATGGGTATTGGGACAGGGACAGGGACAGGGACACCAATCAAGTTAGGGTATGCAAGTAAATGAATAAGAAGGCAGCTATCTTATATATATTAATGTAGTCACCAGAAATTGTGGGTATGGGGACAGGGATGCAATCGACATTCCTAAAATGGAGTTTCCTGGTGACTATGATTTTAATTGACCAGGGTCTATTGGAAGTGAGATAAAGTTATGACTGAATTGTTTTCGAACATGTCTATCTTTAAAAAATTTGGACACTTCATACGGAGCATATATCTTTGTAAACTATTTAGTATTTACGACAATGTAAAAAAAATTGGACACTGGCCATTGTGTGTGATATATTGAATTGATATGCCTTGAGACAGTCGTCAATAGTGTACATCCTTGCATGCCATGCTTTCAAACTTTGCAGCATAGTCTTCTTGTAACTTATACGGATAACTAACCAAAAAAATGCCCACCTTATGTCTCATTTTGATTTGATATGCCACTGAAGGTTATTTTCTTGATAATTTGTTAGTGTTTTTAATTATTTCAGTAGTCAGTAACCAACTTTTCCTATTGATCTACAGCTGATTAGGTGGCTTTTAGTCCCAAATTTAGCCTCATATATGTGCAATGGAAACGTCTTGTGCTCTTGATTCTCATTCATTATTTCAGATTCAAAATACAAAAGAATAGGCTAATATAATCAGTTGCAGTGTGTTGTGTTGTTTTAATTCAAGGTTTAAGAACCCATCACAGGAAGGACAAATATCCACAGGTTGCATGTAAAAGCTTTATTCAAGTTTTGAAATCAAATTTAATAATAATTTTGATATGGCACAGTAAGCTATTTCCTTGATAACTTGTTAGTGTTTTGAACTATTTCAGTGATTAGTGTTGTCAATCTACGACTGTTTAGATAGCTTTTACTTTCAAATTTAGCTTTATATGTGTGTGAAGGAAATGTCTTGTGCTCTTGATTCTCATTCATTATTTCAGATTAGAAATACAAAAAGACAGGATAATACAACCAGTTGCAGTGTGTTGTGTTCTTTTAATTCAAGGTTTGAGAACACAATTTCGTTTCTCGTACTAAAACCCATATCAGGAATGACAAATGTCCAGAAGTTGCATGTAAAAGCTTTCATTCAAGTTCAAAAATCAAATTTACTAATATTTTTGATATGGCACTATAGGCTATTTCCTTGATAACTTGTGAGGGTTTTGAATTGTCTCAATAATTAATACTATCAATCTAGTTTAGATAGGTTTTACTCCTAAATAAGTGTGTGAAGGAAATGTCTTGTGCTCTTGATTCTCATTCTTTATTTCAGATTAGAAATACAAAAGAACAGGATAATACAAGCAGTTGCAGTGAGTTGTGTTGTTTTTCTATATAAAACCTGGTTGTTAGTCCAGGAACTTTGCCAAAAAGTAAACCTTGAATCCATATGCCTTAACACAAGAAATCCTTTATCTGTCCTATGCCAGCAAAAGAAGAAAGACTGTATCATCCTACCCATAAACAACCCACAAAAAGAAGCTATCCCCTCATCCCAAGCCTAAACCAGAACTGAATAGTTTAACTGTCTATACAGGGGTGGGCAAATTACACAGGCCTACCCCTGTGAGAATTATCAATACAATTATCATCTCCTACCTTAACATTGCGGTCCAAGGCAACCTCCCAAATGACATCTTCATCAGAGTCACAACCATAGGATAGTGAAGCCGTTGGGCGCTCCTGCAGCGTCACATCAACCTTCTTAGCAATTCAATCCAAACCCACCATTATGTCAAACTGCCGCCCTTGGATATCATGCAAATGACCCATGACAAAATCCATATTCTTCTCCACCTGCACCAAGTTATCCACCAAATCGTCATGAAGTAGGACAGAACTTGCAGCCACCGAGAGCATCGATGCCGCCGAAATCGACTGCGCAGCCCCAAATAGATTCCACCTTCTCCTTGTAAGTCCTGGTTCTAACAGAAGATTAATCATAGATGAGCGGATATTGACCTCTAGCTCCCCATCTATCTTCTTGGAAACCTCCATAATTCTCGTCAACCACCTCCGAAGGGAAGGATTCTTTATTTCCCTGTCCACACTATTGACAAAGCTGTATGTAGCCTCCTCCCCCGAGATCCTCCTTTTTCTTTTGTGATTCCCCTCCTCTCCGGTATACCGCTTCACCTCTACCTCCTTCTTTCTCCCCACCAAGCAGCTCACAACTCACCTCATCAGTTGCCTCCTCGGGCCACCTGAGAGAAAATTCTTTCCCCGCCTTGCCATCAGGCCTCCCTGCAATCCCCCTTCCTCTACTTTCTCACCACCCGATGCCATTAATCTAGCAGCTCTAGCTACCATAAAGATTCTCACCACCTGACCCTAATGTCAATGGAGGTATTAACATCCCACGTTGCCAACTATCAAATTGCCAACTCCATTGCCAATTCCAAGCATAACATCTAATTATGCCTTTGCCAACTTTGTCACCTCAACGTCCTTTCACATTAATCCCCCCCCTCTACTAATCTACTCGTGATCACCGTCTGTCCGACCCCTTATTGGGCGAGTGCTCCTTAATGTCTTGGAACAATTTCAGAACCGGCCTGGGGAACTCTTCCCACCACATGGAATCCATATCATCTCCTTTGTCCCCCAAGCTAATCCCTTGATTCACCACCCAATCCGCCACTCTATTGTCGTCCCTCCCAATATGAGAGAATTTGATTCTTTTGAATACCTGAGCAAGGCGCTTGTTTTCTTCCATTATCATTTCCAGTTTCTAGTTTTGCGATGAGCAGCCATTCATGATATTAATCACTATTTTAGAATCTCCTTCCACCCATAAATTCTCCCATTCCTTCCTACCAACAATCATTAATCCTTTCCATAAGGCCCTAGCTTCAACGATGTTATTGGAATCTATTCCGAAATCATTTGCATAGATTCCTAGAGGTTGACCATTGTGATCCCTGAACACCCCTCCTGCCTTGCCAGGGTTACCCTTGGCAGCCCCATCAAAATTAAGTTTGATCCAATCTTGCTCTGAGCGGGACCATGTACTCTATCCATTCTTATTCTTCTTTTTGCTGTCCCTCTTGCCCTTTCCACCCATCCACCTAAAACGAGGCCAGGCATTGGCCCAATCGGCTTCCTCCACCACCCTCCATTCCTCTCTTTTATGAACTTCCCCTAGTTCGGAAAGCACATTTTCCATCAAATCCCAAATTCTGTCCACCTCCTTTTCCTGCTCTTGAAAAATTCTTTTGCTACACTCCAACCAGAGGTTCCAAATGATGACTGCTAGAGCAGTATCCGAAATGAACTTCAGCCTAGGACTTTTGATCTTGAGCTCCCAACTTTCCAACAACCTTGGCAAATTTTGTGGTGTGGCCCATTCCAACCCCCACCTTTTTAAAAACCTTATCCAAATCTCTCCCGCCATCGGACAATGAATGAAGAGATGATCATTGTCCTCACCCCAAGATTTACACATGACACATCTGGAAGGACTTTTGCGTCCCATCTTCTGAAGCCTATCCCAGGTCAGCGCTCTCCTTGTCTAGGCAACTCAAAGGAATGAGTTTGCCTTAGGAAGTCCCATCTTATTCCAGATTCTTGTTATCATTGCTCCATTGAGGGAAAGGCCACGACATAAAAGATGTGTGTATGCAGAGCCAAACGTGACCCTACCTTCTCCATTGCCCTTCCACATCATTTTATCCTCCTTGCCGGAAATAGGCCATTTGTTCAATTTACTCTGAACCTCACTCCACTTTTTGGTCATCTCTTCCCCTTGTACATTAGGAGTGATCCATTTTTGCTGACCCAGCTACCCTGAGATGTAATCCTTGGCTATCTGCCCAATCCTTGGTTCCAGAACATTGGCTAATGGTCGCAAGTGCTAACAATTCCTAAGAGCTTGCTCCTCAATCCAACAATCCCTTCAAAATTTAATCTTATCCCCTCTACCCAGTCTCCAAATGATATTGGGTCTGATTTGTTCACAGCATATTCTCAAGAAGTTCCATATACTTGACCCCATAGGGAGAATTATAGAAGTCTTAAGTAAGTTATTTGTGGCATTTTGTAGATACTTGGCTTGTAACACCTTACTCCATAATCTATCCTTCTTATATATTCTCTAGGGTAGTTTCGCACCCAAGGCCTTGTTCATTTTCCTGGCTCCTAATAATGGCTCCTAATCCCAACGCCTCCTAAGTCCTTAGGTGAACACACTTTCTCCCACTTTACTAGGTTATATTTGAATGCTTCTTCCGTTCGTCTCCACAAAAAAATTCTCTATCTTCCAACATCCTAGCCACCTTGTTAGGAATCTGAAAAGTAGACATAGTGTATATAGGGACTGCAGCAAGGGAGGCTTTTATGAGTGTCATTCTACCTACCATCCAGAGCCACCGCCCTTTCCAGGAGGCAAGCTTATTATGAACCCTGTCAACCACTTTACTCCATTCTACTTCAGATGTTCTTTTGTCTACCATGGGCATGCCTAGGTAATTGTTAGGTAAGAAATCTACTTCAAACCCAAGGATCCTTTGAATCTCTAGAGACTCAGCACAAAAATGTTTTAAAAAGAAAATTTGGGACTTGTATTGATCTTCTGGCCCGCAACAAGCTCATAACTTTGGAGAACTCTTTTAAATCCTCTTGTCTCCCTAGCAGTATTGTCCCCAAACAATTGTGTCATCCACAAACTGTAGGTGCGTCATGTTTGGAACACCGCTCGAGGCCTATAACCCCCTCAACTGCTCCCTATCCACCTCTTTCCTTATTGCTTTGCCTAAAACCTATGCTACTATCAGAAAAAGAAATAGGGACAGTGTGTCTCCCTATCTCAATCCCCTCCCTGCAGGGAAGAAGTCCTTGGCCACCCCATTAATCAATACTGTAAAAGATGCGGTGGAGATACAATTGTACACCCAACTACACCAATCTTGACTGAAGCCCAAATTCCTCATAACTCTAATCAGAAATTCCCAAGAAATTTTATCATAGGCTTTATTCATGTCGAGTTTCAAAATCATCCCCTCCTTTTTTCTTGTTTTGATTGAATGTATAGTTTCATGCGCTAAAACGATTCCATCAATGATCTGTCTTCCTTTTAGAAACCCGCTCTATTCCTCCGAGATAATGCTCTCCAAGTGTTTCTTCAATCTCGTTGCCATAGCTTTTGTGACTATCTTATATATCCCATTACATAACGCTATTGGCCGGAATTCATCAAAGTATTTAGGGTTTTTAATCTTCGGGGCTAGAGCCAGGTAGGTGGTGTTCCAATCTTTCATCATCATTTTTTTGCTTTTGCATTCTTTCGCTGCTGCCCATACATCTTCTCCAATTATTTCCCAGAATTTCTAAAAACGACCAGCTTAGAATCCATCAGGTCCAGGGGCTTTCTTAGCCCCAAGTGAGAAAGCTGCAGCCCTTATTTCCTCCTTCGAAAAAGAGGCCATTAACTCCTTGTTCATTGACTCATCGACCATAGAGGGAAGGTTGCTCAACATATTTTCTTGCACCTGCTGATTTATATCAATGTCAGCACCTAATAATTCCTTAAAGTATTTTACAATCTATTTTCTAATCATTCCTATATCTTCCCCCATCGTACCATTAGGGAGCTGGATTTTTAGAATCTTGTTGAATTGCATTCTAACATTGGTTGCTAAATGAAAAAACTTAGTATTATTATCCCCTTCTTTTAACCACTCTATTCTTGACTTCTGCTGCCAGAAGATCTCCTCCATCCTAAGTATCCTGCTTTGTTCTTCTAGCTTATCCCTTTCCTTCTCTCTAAGCTCCAAGGACAAGCCCTTCGACGTAATCTCCTCGTCAATGTTCCTTAGTTCTTCCACCTTTCTTTTATTCTCAAAAAGATTGCCCATTACTTCTTTATTCCAAGCTCTTGCCAAATTCTTTATCACCTAATTTCTTGAAAACCACAAACCTCTTGTTTCCTTTAACCTCCATTCTCCATCTCTCCAAAGCCTCTTGAAAATTTGGATGTTCATACCAGAATGCTTCCATTTTGAATGGAATACCTCATGTTTTTGACTCATATTGATATGCAGGAGGATAGGCCAGTGATTGGAACCCCCAAATTGCCAGACCTCCGAGAAAAAGCACATAGGGGATAGCAACCAGTCTGAGTTTACAAGGAATCGATCCAACCTACATAGTATACTATCCTCCACCACCCTTCTATTACTCCAGGTGAACCATCCAGACTTTGGGGCTATGTCAGCTAGTGCTAGATCCTCACATAATTTTCTGAAACCAATAGAGCCTAAATTACCAATGTATCTCCCTCCTTTCTTCTCCTTAGGACATAGAGTAGCATTAAAGTCTCCCCCAACCACCCAATTACTATCCATGACAGATTCCCTGAAGGTCTTCAAACTATCCCAACATTTTATTCAATCCCTCTCAAGATTTGGCCCATGAACATTAGATATGACCTCATTGCTATTCCCATGGATATCCTTGAGTCTAATTGACAAAACATTCTTTGTTCTATACAAAAAAATACCTAAGTACCTATATTTATTCCAAACAATGGCTAAGCCACCTGTTGTGTCGTCAACATGCACTGCAAAGCCTTCTCCATTCCGCCATAAACTAGGGATCATATCTAACAGAGATGAACTTCCCACCTTTGTTTCCTGAAGTAGAAGCACATCCAAACTCTCTAATTCTACCAACTGCTTAACTAAGCGGCGTTTCTCCAAGCCATTTAGGCCACGCACATTCTAGCTCACAATCTTCATCTCCTCTTAACAACAGGGAGGTGCTTGCCTCCTTTTTTGACATATTTATCGATTCTTGTGTTACCTTCTCAATCTCCAGCAACATACTCTGCGTCACTTTGCTCACCTCCGTCCTTCCGTTAGGATTAGATCCTCCCGCATCCATAACTATGTTGTACTTCCCCCCACCTCTCTTGCCACTCCTAGTTACCATCTTCCAAGAATTTTCCTTGTCCTCCTCATACTCCTCCCCCCCCCGAGTCTCTATCACCGCCTGACCTCACTTCCCTCCTTTGCCCCATTCAAGATTGTCTTTGTTGTATGCCTCCGAGTATGGACTCCTATTTTCAATTACCTGAAGTGACCTCGGGTGTGCCTCCTCAGTCATATCCTTACCTCCAAGTTTTGAGGGAGATATCACAGTTTCATCTCCTTTCATCTGCTGCTCTTCCCCCCTAATATGTCATTCTATCATATTCTTGAGGGGGGGGATTTATCCTGCTCCTTTCCACTCTCCTTGCAGAGATCCGCTAATTGCTCTATTACCGGGCCCATGCCAACTTGATCTCCTTTCTGCGTCCCGACATCTCGAATTTCTGGAGATTCTGCATTTATCCTAAGAGTAGAAGATTTTAGTACTCTGGTATCCTTAGGGTTATCCTTCTCATTTCCTCTTCCATCTGCCTTATTCTGCCTTTTTTCCCCCTTTCCAAATGTGCACCTTCTGGTTGTATGCCCTACCTTCCAACAATTAAAGCATCTTATGGGAAGGCATTCATACTCCAGCTCTTGCATCCATTATCCCAAGATGGACGATACCCTGATAGCATGCCTTATTGGCTTGCTTAGATCTATCTTCACACAGATTCTTGCATATGTTGCTAATCTGCCTCCTTGTGTTGCATTAGAGCATTGCACAAATACCCCCAATGAATGCCCTATCAACTTAAAAATCTCTTTTGTCCATAACTCTTGCGGCAATTTATACATCTGAATCCAGATAGGAGCCTCCTTTATCAATTCCTTGTGGGGATTGAGCCTCCTTTGTATTTCAGATTAGAAATACAAAAAGACAGGATAATACAACAAGTTGCAGTGTGTTGTGTTCTTTTAATTCAAGGTTTGAGAACACAATTTCGTTTCTCGTACTAAAACCCATCTCAGGAATGACAAATGTCCAGAAGTTGCATGTAAAAGCTTTCATTCAAGTTCAAAAATCAAATTTACTAATATTTTTGATATGGCACTATAGGCTATTTCCTTGATAACTTGTGAGTGTTTTGAATTGTCTCAATAATTAATACTATCAATCTAGTTTAGATAGGTTTTACTCCTAAATAAGTGTGTGAAGGAAATGTCTTGTGCTCTTGATTCTCATTCTTTATTTCAGATTAGAAATACAAAAGAACAGGATAATACAAGCAGTTGCAGTGAGTAGTGTTGTTTTAATTCAAGGTTTGAGAACACAATTTCATTTCTTGTACTAAAATGCTGAGAAGTTGCATGTAAAAGCTTTATTCAAGTTTCAAAATCAAATTTAATAATATTTTGATAAGGGAAGACATAAATAGCATTATATTGTGGAGTTATTATCAAGGGACATTATCAATGTTTTCTGCCTGAAATGTCTGAAAGGATGACTAGATTTTATTCATGTGATTATCAACTAGCACAGATCCATATAAATTTCGTTGTGATATTTCTGTCAGTAGGTAGACTTTGGAATGCTTCTGCTCGGATTATGAGGGCCTTTGTTGGGTGCTTTGGGCCTCTTTGTTGAGCTCTTCAGATTCTTCTTTTGCCTGGTATTGTTGATGTGTTTATTGAACACCTTCCCCTCTACCATGAATGTCCATTTGCATATTGGTGAAAACTATAGTTGTGTATTAGAGAAGGCAGTCCCTTATCTCAATTTACTTGAGAAACAAACACATTCAAATTGGGTGAAGGATGTCATTCTCTTTTTATTCTAAGTTGTGCAAATTTTCCCTAAGTACTAGCTGAACCTATTTTTTGTCATTTTTGAAGTTGCAAAACATGACACCATGTCTACATACTCACAATATGTATTCTTATGGGAAATACTATAATTAAATGTTTCTTTCTTGTGTAGCCCTGTTTGGATTTTGTGTGACATTTCCTTCTTCCTTTCAGGAATATCGTGTGTTTCTGAGTTCTTTCTTCAGTTAATGTTAAATTAACACTTTTCTGTTTCAATTACAGCAAACAATCCTTGCCTTATACAGTAATTAATGAGTTTCTTTTATTAAATTTTGATTGTTTCAAAGTTATTTTGGTCTTTTGTGCTGCCATGAATTCTTGTTTCTTTCTCTTATTTTCATAATCAACAACAAAACTTCTTTGTTGTTGTCCTAGATTTGTTATTTCTTTATGGCATACACAACCATTTGACCTATATTAGCTTGACATGAAGGCTGCCTATGTAAACTTGACATAGGGTAGTCCATTTTTCTTTTGCATCAGTTGACAAGATTCCTGCTTACTAGTTGCAACTACCTAAACTACCTATAGTTGCAAAACTTTAGAACAGTTTTATGTGGACTAATTAGTAATTACTTACCATTTCAAAAAAAGACAGATTTTTGAAGTGTCTGCCAGGCATGTTTTTTAAATCTCTCCTGAACAATTGTGGAAGTAGGGATTGCTCATGATATTTATCCTGATTAACCTCTGTTTGAAACTGGATAGTTTGATCCTTCTTGATTCTAATGGTTTTCCCCGTTCATGGTGAAGTTGTCCTTGCTTATCCAATTTACTTACTTTGCTTTCCAGGTACATGCTGGTGCTAAGCCATTCCTTGAGAATACCATAAGTATTCTTGTTGAGGGATTAATGGATACACTACTTGGTGTTTTTGGTGAGAACAGAACAAAGGCATTGAAATTTCTTGATGTAAACGGCTATTGCCAGCTCATGCTTGAGGTGAATCATGCTGTTACCTTGTTATTGTTTTTTAATCATCATTCATATTATTGTACTGAAATTTTGGTGGAATTTTCTCTGTGTTAAAGATTATTAAAAAGTATTTGGTTTGTAATATGTATTGATGTCCTAAAATGATAGCATACTTTCCAGATTGCTCCTTCAGAAAGTTCATTTATTATTCAAACCATAGAAGCAATACTCTCTAAAAATCACAATAAATTGCAATTTATCTTTTCTCACCCCCTTTGCCAAGTTTTTCCCTGAAAAAATCATAATAATTTGAAGAAATCAGTCAAACAAGATTTTGACCAATAAGATTGTGATTAAATTCCAATAAAATCATGACTCATGATTTTCCACGATGTTTTGCCTATTTTTTCAATTTTTTGGTCGATTTAATTAAGGATTTCTGGGTTTCTTTTAATTTCTCCAGCAAATTTTTCTGATTTTTTCCTAACCCTAACCCTAAACCCATTTTTCCCCTTTTTTCTCTGATTTAATCCTGATAAATTGGAAAAATCTTATCTTTTGGTTTGCTGAGTTATTTCCGAGAAATATTTTTGCCACTATTGTTTAAAATTAAACATTTGTGCCCTTTCAATAATCTCAAATTTCACAATGGAATGTACCATTGATCAGTCGTCTTCACCTTATTACTTAGGAAAACAATGAAATGAAAGAATAGAGGAGTTGCTATCTAGAGGCTTGTACTTAAAATCACCTAGAGTGATGACAAATGAATATCTTATTCTAAGTTGCACCATACTAGGTACTAGTACTAGTCTATGTTCCATGGCATTTCTGGGATGGACAGCAAGGGATGGCTATACACACACACACACAAGTTCAGCTATACATGACATCAGGATTCAAGTTTAGATATTCATATAATGCATCAAATTCGATATTCAATGTTCAATGTCCATTGATTCAAGTATAGAAGCAACAAAAAATTAAACTTTCATTGTTTTCATTAAAACAAAAGCCCAAGGCTACAAAATGACAAAATGTCCAACAATAGGCATAGCAGTAAGATTATATCATTATAGATATAAAAAATTTACAACTAGATCTCCTACAAGGCTACAGCTATGCCTCAACAAAGGATCAATATTTACATTAATATAGTATCAATGTATATTTTGTATGAGCAATGTCAAAAGTATCTTAAGCAATAAAATTTAAATAATTTAATGCGCAATAAAGGAATACTACTGAGCGTTAATACATATTCAAAGAGAATCGATGTGTATTGATTTATTCCGAATAGTATTAAATTGATTAGAAATTGTTGGTTTATAAGTATCAACAGACAATTGAAGCAAGCATCTTCATTTTCAATAGGTGATTCAGTTTCTGCATAAAAATCTATAAGCAAACCATTGAGCAATAATTGTCTTCTATTGACTAGTAGAATAGAAAAATTGGTCCTCTTTTGGTCCCCTTTCTTGGACCAGATGGATTTGTCCAGTTCAGTCTGGATTTGTCAATCGCTAAAGAAAAAATTCTGAATCTTTTCGAAGATTCTGGATTTCTGAATTTTCTTGGCCTCCCAAACAAATTGAAAATTTCAAACCTGGTAACTATGACTAGGACCCTCAATTGGGACTTTTAGTTTTGAAACATGTACAGCAGCATTTATAACATATAAATGACTAGTAATTCCTGATAATACTAGTACAATAATCAATAATGGCAGTTAACAACACTTATTTCTGGGTCAAGCTTTAGTAAAACAGCCACAACAGCATGCAATACTTGATCAAAATATTTTGTCAGATTAATGCCAGCAGTTTTTGGCATTAAGATAGTCAATTACTACTGTTCCACTAATCATCAGTACTTTAGTTTTTTCGTCAATCAAACTAGCATTTAATCCTTTGTTAAAAGAATATACAGTAGTCAAGAAAAATTAAGCTCATAACCAAATCAAGTATAGAAATCAAATAAGTGGTCAAGCATAATGCTAGCTCTCAAAAAGGATCAAGTATATTCCTTGCAGTAGTCACTAGCCAATAGCAGACGCTTCTGGAAAATAACTGTGAAGTCTGGTGAAGTGACATAGTCAAACATTTGGTCGATGCTGCTTAACTCTTCGACATGACATATAGCTGCAGTGTATCGGTCTTCAGATATAACTCCTATTTTTCCTTCAAGTCAATGTTGGTAAAAAGAGAGAAGTTCGAATTTTGATGGAGCTGTGGGGGTTACTAATTAATAAGTTAAAGATAAAGGTCACTTTTAGGTCCCAGGTATACGGATTTCTCTCTTGGGAGCAAAGAGACTTTTATCGCTTAACCTTAGGTTTATTATCAACAAAATTTTGTAGACCTTGAATATTGACCTCATTATCGATTTTGGGAACAAAAGAGGCCTTGATATCAACAATGGATATGTTGGCCAGAAGAGAGAAACTGCTCAAGTTTATACTTCAAGTCCAAAAATATTGTAATGTTATAATGTGGCCATAAATGGGTCGTGCTGGTATCATCACCCTTCTTGTCTGTAATATGGGTTTGCTATCTGTTGTCAACTGAATATGCACCCTTGCTTAGCACCTTGTTCAGCTATCCAGTGAAACATGGGAAGACCTTCAAGCTGTGGGACTTGGAACTTGAGGTCAGCCTTCAGATAAAGGGTTGGTTCCCTCTTCTAACCTATGATTCAGATAGTAAAACTGAGATTAAACCTACTCTAACTTTCACTGATGAAAAGAAATAGAAGGAAATAACTGAAAATACTATGTGGTGATGCACCAATGGTTGAAGGATATTTGGACCTGTTTGTCTAACACAAAACAATCTCAAGAATCTGACCTGCACTTGCACAAACTCATGAATACTTTCACATAGGTTAGGAAAAGAAATTACATTTGCAAAAGGGACTGCTGTCCACAAGAGAAACCTATAAATCTTCCAGAAAACACAATGTTATAGTATATGGAAAGACAAAATATGCAGTTCTTTATTGGTAGTCAAGGCTAAAACAGTTGTTACAAACTCAGTATATTCAAAAGTCTATTACAAAAATCCAGAATAATCCCTTTTTTCATTACAATAGCATATCTAGAAAGGAACAAACATCCTTGAGCAAATTTAGGAGTTGTCCTCAAGTGGGGAATAAATACTAACTGCTCTCTTTATGTTTTAGTCAAACTCCTTGGGCATAGAAAAGACATGCTCCTGAAATTTCTCATTGAAACTCTTCTTATGGCGTAGAGAAAAACAGCTTATCCTCTCAAGATTCCCTAGCTTGTTGGATGTGACTAGGTCTTCATCTCTGTCCAATCCCCTGAAAGGTCTCAAAAACTGCCACCAATCACCTGAGTAAGTGCCTTCAAACTACTTTTGCACAAGAATAGGAACATGTTTCCCATCTCCCTTAATTGTTTGACACCTTTCACTCCTCTTGTGGCACAGGATAAGTCCTCTTTCACTAGAACTGCTAACTGCATTTCATAACCCATTCATAGTTTCTATCTTCCTGCATGTTCTTCTTTAGTCCTGTGCATGAAAATGCTGTCATTCCATGTAGTGGATCATTATTTTAGTGAGAAGATCTCCAGGTGCCTTATCTTCAAATGCTTCATAGACCTTGAAAATGACTACACAGACCTTGCTAGGGTTTGGACTTCTACGGCTTTTACCAGGCTTGAAATAGTAATACACAGTGTGTATTTCAACACTGAGATTCCTCTTCCTATTAGTAGTCTCAAGACCTTTCTCATACTCTGCAGACTTGTATATGACTTGGCAGACCCTTTAAAATGTTACAATACACACAAATTTGTGCTTGATCACTGCCAGTATCCACATCAAGGAGACAGGACTTTGGTGGATTTCCAATAAGCATAGAAACATAGTGAACTGTAAAACCCATCTGGATAGACATCGTCCCTCTTGCACTGCTTCCATCAAAGCCAACCTGACTACCATATTTCCTTGAAGCTTCTTCTCAATGCCTTCATATGTTTCATCAATGGTTTGACAAGTTCTCTGAGGCTATACAGACCTTATGATGACTGTACAGGCCCTAAACTGTTTGGCAGTCTTGCACAATATTTCACAGACCTGTAGAAATGCTTTAAAACTCTTGAGGTTTGCTAGACTTCTTCACAGACTATACGGGCTTTAAAGCTCTTGTGCAGACCTTCTACTATCTGACAGAACTTGCAATGGTGATCAGACCTTCTTATACTTCTGATAGGGTCTCACAGAGTTTTCAGTGTTTCTAAAGATTCTCATTCATTGAAAGGTTATACAGAGCTTCTAGTGTTTGATAGACCCTTAATAATGCTCCACAGACCTGCTAATGACTACATAGACCCTTCATCACTCTCGACAGACCTTCTACACTGCTAACAGACCTTAAAACTCTTAACAGAGTCTCTAAAACTGTTAACATACCTTTAATATTGCTCCACAGACCTTTAAAACTCTTAACAGACCTCTTTAGGGCTTGTGCAAATTTCTAGATGGCTTGACAGGCTACTAGGGTTCATGCAGACCTTCACATGGTTTCTCAGAGCCTGAGAATGCTTAGCAGATCCCTTAGAAGGTTATAAAGACCTTTCAAAGTTTCATAGACCCTAAGAAACTTCAGAGACTTTTTAGGGTTTGTGCAGATCTTAGGATACTTCTCAAACCTGTTTATACCTATACAGACCCTTTTAAATCCTGTCATCTTGATTCATAAACCCCCTGTACAGACTTGAAAGGCTCTTACCTTAGGACAAACTTGTCCATAATCTCGCAAACCTGGACTTCACTGGCTCTGAGCAGGGCTGGGTGACTCTTGACCTCCTCTAAACCTTCTTCTCTTAGTCTCATCAAATGCTTCTGTAGCATATCATATAACTCAGTTTTCTTGTTTTCTCTCACGTGAGCTACCACTGATGCCAGGCGCTTCAAGGCTAGATCTCCAAACCATTCTTTTAAATTTTTCAATGCCTATTGGCTATTCTTTATGTTGATCACAGGTCTCCCTTCTTCTTGTATCACTAAGCATTTGTGTGCATTAGAATGTGTGAGGAGACCTTCCATTGATTACACAAACTTTGTAGGATTTCATCTCAGACCCTAAAACAGTTTGATAGAGCTCTGCTTTTTACTGTTACCTTGATTTACAACTCTAGTACAGGTCTGTAATGATATCTTGACATAGGTTAGACAGCTTCATATAGCTTGACAAACCTTCAATACTTCCTGCAGGTTTCTAATGATCATCATTGAGCTTTCAAAGGTTTAAACTTGTCTTCTTATGTGCCAGTGCCTCGTCATTATGAACCGAAACCATCATGAATACCATGGACCACAGATCTGTCAAGTTACAATTGTAATGATATCAAGAGCATTATCTACAGAGAGACTCCTTGCATAACCTATAGAGGCCTGTATAGGGCTTTAGATAGTTTGATAAACCTTGCATGACCATGCAGACCTAACAAAGGTTATACAGGGCTTCTTTGTACATTGTAATTCTCCTTAATGTTTCTACAATCTCTTTAATGCTTGGCATGATGGCTTGTATAGGGCTTTGCCCTATGTTGAGTGAGGTTCACCATGCAAGGAACTCTCAATCCTCTTCAAGCATTGGCAAGCCTTAACATTTGCCTGCACCTGCTTGACTAGTTTCTCATCTGTAGTATTCAGGATTGATGTCTCTTCTCCAGCTTAAACATCTGAGGTACATATTTCACCATAGGAACACATTCCAGGGACTCACAACCCCTGCAACTCCATCATTTGTTGCCTTCTCCCCTAGCAAACCATGAAACCCTAGAGATGTTCAATCACAACGTAGAAGTGGTCTTTACCTTTCTCTAAAAGTGCTTGAATGCTGTTGAAATGGTCTTATCAGACTTTAAACATGTTGATATACGCCATTGAAGATGCCTCACAATGTCCCTGAAGATGTGTTAGCGTTTAATTTCGCACCTTTCGGTGAGAAAGAAAAATGGACAGCGTGCACAGTAGGACTGTTCTTCAAATTAGGAGGGGAAGCTCCCTCAACAAGGAAATTAAAAAGATGTTTACAAAATAACCTATCTTTTTGGTTTCTCAAGGCACGAGCACAAGGCAATGAAGCTCTTCTGCAAGGCTATAAGATTTTCTAAAGCATTACAGAAGAAAATAACTAACTCTATCTTAAAACACTTCCGATTTCTTTAAGTAAATCCAGAGCATAAAGAAATCGAAGGAACAACTTGGAGATTTTCAACACAAAAGAACAAAGATAATTCGACAACAATCGCTCATGCACAAAGTCATGAACGATTTTCACAACTCTCGACAACAAGATAGATATATGAAACCATGATGCATATTCTCATTAATCAAAAGACAAGAACAAATAACACTGCTTGAACAATAAAATGCAAGCAAAAATTAGTCTCAACATTTACCATTGATCAGTTTAAGTGTGTAGAATACACTTATTTATAACCTAAAACAAAAGGTGCAAGGAAATAAAAGGAAGAGTTAACTAATACTCTCCAACCTAACCCTAATGTTGCATGGGAAGCATGCAAGCTTATTAGCAAATAAAATAATAAAATATCTCTCATGCAATTCAGTTAACTGAACTTGCATGTTATTACACATTGAGTTCCACTTAAAGATATTTTGCATGATTTCCAAAACAAATCCAAAAATAGATTTATCTTTGAAAAGCAAAGTCAGTTCCCAAAATAGAAACTGCTTTGGAAACCTCACCCACTGCCAAAAATAGATTGCTACTGCAGATAGTGAAAAATTGGTGAAGTATGAGAATTGTGCTTTTTCTCCAAGTTGTCAACGTTGGCCTTTCTTGGTATGCTGATGGAAACAAGGTGAACTATCCTCATCTACAGGTTGACACTTGTATCATCAATGGTCTTCGAAAGATCTGCATACTCCTCCATGGTGATAGAAGAATATTGTATGATGACTTGGAGGGGTCTTGTTCTGATGCCTTTTTGCCTTGAAAATTGCCAATCTGGACTTATGTGTGTTCGCTGCCGAAGAAAATCAAGTTTCCTTCTCGCTGTCGAAACTATTTTTTTTTGCCCTTGAAAAATGAAAATTTGTTGTTGCAACCTCAAAGATTCAATGGATTTGAGCTCAAAACGGCCAGGAATGATGGAAAACGCCTTTTGCCGAAGTGGGTATGCGCTAGAAATGAGAAATTTTGGACATATAGGCCTCAAAAATCATTTTTTTTGGGCTGTAGGTGGACATTTTGGACTGGAACAGTCATAACCAGCCAAGGAAAAGCTTGAAAAATCTCCAAAAATGGCCCCTCAGACTTCGGCGTTGCCTTGTATGCATGAAGATAAACCCTGGAATGAAGTAGAATGAAGAAAATGATGCTTTGAAGTGACCAATCTGCCTCCTTTATGCTTTGCTGATAAAAAAAAAATGCTTTTAAACTTGAAATAAAAAACTTGAAACCCTCATCAATGGCCGCCGCCAATGTGAAGAAATGGTCTCCCCATGAACAAATATGCCTTGGAATGCTAGAGGAAGGTATAGAAAGATGCAAGAATGTGTAATCCTTGGCTTGGAATGCTATATCAACTCCTCAAAGCCTTTCAATCTGCCCTTTGCAAGCTTTCAATCCTCCATTAATGGCCGCCATATGTGAAGTGCAGCCTCTAACCTCTTCTCTTGCCTTTGGAAAATGATCATAACAATGCTAGAGATCTCCTTTATAGTGAGCGCCACCCTTCTAGGGTTTTCAATGTGCTTTTACCTAAAAATAAGATGCTCTTATTTTTGGCTCCATGCACAAAGAAGAATGAAGGATAGACCTCCATTTATAGCTCTTGTCAATCCCAAAAAGGAGTGGTTTTTCATCAAATTGAGCGCCTTTTTTCAAAGGCCAAAAAGGCATGTGAAATCCCCAATTTGAGTGCCTTTTGCAAGAGGTCAAAAAGGCGTGTAAAATAGGCAAAAGGGGCGCTTTTTGAGATAACCAAAAAGGAGTGCGTTTTAGTGATTTTGAGCACCTTTGTGGATGATAGAAAAGGAGTGCAAATTGGGCAAAATGAGTGCCTTTTGAAGAGGGTCAAAAAGGCGTGCAAAACTCATGAAATGAGCGCCTTTCTTAAGGCATGGAAAGGCGTGTGTTTTTAGCAAATTGAGCGCTTTTCTCAAGGTCTTCATAAGGCGTGGGATCTTGGCAAAATGAGCGCCTTTTGGTAGTGAAGAAGAATCTCCCAGATGGAAGTATATTTAATTATTTTGAAATATACTTCCAGGATGTTTGAGATAAGTCCCGGATCCATGGGATTTAACATGCAGATTCTATTTTTTGAGGATCCACCAGATTTCAGACTTAGACAGTTTTCAGGATCTCAAAACATCAGGGTTCAGGACACCAGACTTAGCCAATTTCAGCGCTCATTCTTTATGATTCTTGACTTTGGAAAACTTTGAACTTTGCCTTGGCCATTTGGACGGAGGCTGCCTAGATCATTGCCATTTGCCCCTGCCTTTGGAGCTTATTTTGCCATAACTTTGCATCATTCAACAGTTCTACATCCTTTGAACACTGAAAACTTGAATCTGATCCCTGGCAGATGAACTTCTTCAACTTTCTATTTATGGCCTCGAAGTTTGTGTTTTGACTTCTGAAAAAGTAAAATGGACCTAGTAGAGAAAACTCGACCTTTTGCATATTCCGTCTAGACCACCTTGATCGTGAAGCAATATCAGCCAATCAGAATCAAGCAGAACTCCTGAATCAGACTTTCTATTTTTAGAAAATTTTGCTAGCATCTGTATCTCAAGAAACACAGAAACCTAAAATTGACGTCTATTTTTAGAAACTTTCTAAAAATAGAACTTTCTATTTTTAGAAAGTTTGACTTTTTGACTTTTGACAACCAATCTTTTGGATTCTCACACAAATGCCTTAATGAAGCAAAAAAAAATTTGATTTGGCACAACATAGCCAATTTGGCTTCTTTGAACCCTTCTCCATCCGGGCCTTGTATCAATGTCCTTCGATGTATCTTGTACCTACGGGGTTAGCAAATAATGACAAGGCGACATGGTGCTTGGGAGGTGTGTTAAGGCATCTTTTAGGATGTTTGTATGCATAGACAAAAAAATTCGTATGGGTACAACAAGATGATTTTTCAAAACCTCTGCATGTTTGAGCAAACCCTAACAGCTAAAATACATAGTGTATTTTGATCGATCTGCAAAATACACAGTGTATTTCAGCAGATCGGTAGGGTTTGAAATTGTTCTCCATTAATCTTCAATGCCTCTTCTTGCACTCAAGAAGTTTTTCCCAATCCAAAATCTTCTGTCATGCTCCTTGCACGCAGTAGCAAACCTGTAGCTTAGGCAGAAAAGAGTCCTGAAAAAATTTCTCCTATAAAACCTAAGCCTAGAGACTTAAAACCTAACGAAAAACCTAGACTCATTTTTTAACATAAACTCCCTCCAAGGTGTATGAGCTTTTGGACTTATATGGGTTTAAAAGGATCTTAAAATACCTCAAAACACTTCTCCATGCACTTGGGTTCCTCAAGTGGACCTTTTAGCAAACTTTAAATCCTTTGAGCACCTAAAAACACTCCAATACACCACTAGACATGGTAAAATGACCCATTTTTTCCTTTTAATGACACAACATGACTAGTTGAGACCGGGAAGGCTCAAACAAGTCAACATTATCCATGGTCTTAGATTTTCCTCCAGTTACTAAATATCTACCAGTGGATCCTCTTTGTTGTGAAGACCTTGAGGCCATAGCGATATCCCAAAATTTGAAAACCCATTGCCTTTTATGAGTCCAGTTTCTTTATAATGTTTGTCTTCACTTACCTTCCGTTATATAATCAACTCTTTTTGTTTTGCTTGTGGGCAATTTCCAATATTAAGGTCTGGTGGGGCTTTTAAGTGTTGAATTTTTTCTCCCAAGGTTTCTTGTAAAATTAGGGTCTCTGTTGCTCAAAATATTCTTTGTTAAACTTTGCCTTAGAGGATATTTGGTATTGAGTAGCGGTACATGTTCTGAAGCTTTATGAGTTATAACAAGTAATGGATCAATTCATTTGAGTTGGTCTGTACATTAGAAACAAAATTGAATCATGATATTTGGATGTTTGAGGTAAGATTAGTAGCAAAGCCTGCAAGTATATCTTTCCGTTTGTTATCAAGTGCTGTTAATGGCATCATTTTATTTGTATCAGATATTACATATTTATTTATATTTTTTCTCGTACTTATCCAATGCACATTCTTTTTGAGCTTCATAATTTTATTTCTACTTGTTTGACCTACTAACAGATTGTTATGGAACTTATACAAAATTTTATATATAAGAGTATCATGATTGCCACTATGTAATGGAGTGCTATCTTCCAAGTGATATTCTGGCATAGTGTCGTTTTCTCTAAGGAGGCCAATAATGCTCAGGCCTTTCTGATCATTTGTTTCTTCTCTTGCAGTTTCTTTTTATATTGGTTATTGCTTGTCGTCTTAAATTTGTGTGGGAAGTGTAGTAATGTTTATTGTCAATATGGAGTTCAATTTTGTCATATTTAAGGCAATGTTTCGAAGGTTTGATTCCATGTACCACTACTAGCAGTTCTTGGTAAAATATTGAGTATTCTTTTTTTGGCATTGTCCAATTTAGTACTTTCATATGCTATCACTTTGCTATGTTGACACAGTATGGTCCTATAGTGTGCTTGCTAGCGTCTATGTAAATCACTAGATCTGATCGGTCAGGGTATTCATTCCAGAATAGATAAATATTAACACACTACACGGTATTATGGAAATAGTTTGAAAGATGCATGTAGTATGGTATTTAGACATTCACAGGCATTGAAACTTCAGCTTTTGGCAAAGTTTAGAATACTATTCTTTAACTCTACTGGTTTCTCTAATGCTTTCGGGACCTCTTTGTAGATTGATCCATACCTATTGTGCTCTTTATAACATCTCCTAGGTGTTGAAGCTCCACTTCAATGTACTTATGGTAGATTTACACGAGTTTCAAAGTTTAAAGCTGATTTTTTTAGATGTCTGTTGTTTGCAGTTGGACTACTTTGAAACCATACTGCACACTTACCTGACACCAGTTGCTCTTGAAGCTCTTAAATCTCTGCGTGATCTCTTATTGGAAAAGGCTTCTGAAACTGTAAGTGAATCTTCAGACAATATTGGTCATAACAGGCGATCGGCACGTGGTGGTGGAAGTGAAGACGGCATCCCAGGAGATGAAAGACAACAAGTGTCACCAGATGATTTGATTGTAAGATTTTATTTGCGTGTGCTTAATCTGATTAATTTACTATATATGTGTGTCTGGAGAGAACTAATGATGTATTGCTGAAGGGTAATGAAACATTTTAAGATACATATTATTTGGTTTGACTGCAGACAATGGCACACCAAGTTAGTGCAGACTACCTTCAAATGGAACTGAGGAGGACTCAAATGAATACTGTCTGTTTCAGAGAGGTGTCTGTTCAGTTGGAACCAATCCCAGATAAAGGGAGGAATGCATATCAAGCATTCCAAAGTTTTGCAGCACCTGGTGCACATAGCAAAGGTGCACAGTCTATGGGAGCTTCTGGCTACTCTCGTCATAGGCGCAAGTTATCAGGATCTAGTTTATCAGACTCAGAGTCAAGTAAGCCTGTGGCAATGCTTCATCCCAGTTCCACCTTTAATCAACCTGGATATTCTAGTTCAGATGTTGGGAGCGAAACTGGAAGCTTAGATGTGAAAGGACGTGGTCTCTTAAATGAGCGGTACTCAAAAAATCAGTCCGAGATGAGATGGAATTCAAGACGAACTGCGAGAGTAATTGACGATGATTTGAGATGAGATATGTATATTGGTTTAAGATTGTATCATTGAGAAGTATTTTTTCCCTTCTAATCTAAAGCAGTCCATATACCATGGTTTGTAAATGCCTGTTTGTAATCCCTTCATATTTTAGTTTATCAGTGATCCCAGTGAGTCATTGTTACTCTCATTTTCTAAAATGCTTTTCAACCTTATATATCGTTTGATGTAAATGCATTGACAGTTGATGAATAGTTTGATTCCTGATGATGACTCCCAAAGGGGTGTTTCCCCACAATAAAGCATATAAATGCTAAGACTTTGTATTCTTTGAAAATTTTCTCGACGCCTAGTAATTCCTAAATGTTGAGCAGCCCAAGAATGTATGGCTTCAAATTGTGTATAATGTAATGCATATTTTGTTGAAGGAACGAGACTACTCTCTTCTCTCCATTGTTGGGGTTTCCTTTTGGCAGTACTGCCTGATTCGGGTGTTAAAACTGATACTCTTACTTTTATGAGCATTGATGTATATTAACATTTTTGGAACAAAATGATGATCAAACTCTGAATTTTAATCAATCGCAATCAATAGAAGTTGTAACATTCAATGAGGCCAATTTGACCAGATAAAACATGGGTTAATATTATAGAGCATAGGGCATCTGAAACTCAAAATGCCACTAACTTGTGTTATCTATAAAAACATGGTCAGATTGATGCAAGATGGCAAATGCATTACATACCTATAGGAATTCAAATGTGTCTTCAGAGATCTAGATTTGAATGTTGTACAACTGTGAGAGTGCATCTGTTTACAAACTATGAGGTACAATATGTGAAACTTCAAAATAGAGAGTTTTTTTTGCATGTAGATATTGTTTTCACCAAAAACAACTTACACAGCATTTAAACAATGCGACTGTAAAAAGGTGTGATGAGTTGATCAAGTAGGCGGAAAGATACGGAAGATGTGATTATTAGACTATAATCTATCTTTGCCCTCAATTCTTGGAAACAAATGAAATATGGTAGAAAAGGATATTTCTTTACTCATTTTTATTTCTTGCATGGTAGGTTTGTCACAGCCAGTCAACGTTTCTTTATTCAATCACTTAGCATGAATTGTGACATAAGTAAATAATCCAATTAATATACATGTTTTGAATTCCTTTTTTAAAATAACTAGAAGGAAAACTAAAATCCAGGAATGGCTCATGGAAGAAATTGTGTTTTTCTTTAATAAATATGATCGTAAACACCCACTCTTAATGGGGCGTATTTTATCAAGCATGACATTACTATTTAGCTTAGAAGAATAGTCCGAGTAGCTCCTCTGTTACACTCTATCTTGGTCATGGCATTGCTACAGTGGACTATAGCCCCTTGGATAGGTAACTATGTTACGTGGTAAAAATAATAAAGAATGTTTTAGTGTTCACAAAGCTTAATATGTGGAAGGAGGATGTTTTATTTTTAGGTAAAACTTGATTTGTGGGAAGTAATAAAATGTTTTATTTTTAGGTAAAACTTGATTTGTGGAAAGTAATAAAGAATGTTTTAGTGTTCACAAAGCTTAATATGTGGAAGGAGGATGTTTTATTTTTAGGTAAAACTTGATTTGTGGAAAGTACCAAGTTGGTGATGTCATGTACTAACAAGAAGCCTACTACAACATAATATGAATTAGTATTAAATGACTTGGGTTCCAATCTCAACTAAGGAACCGCTAGGCTTGTGACCTGCTTTAGGTCAGTGGCACTTAGGAGGGCTAAAAACCTCCCTCCGACGCAAAATACTTGGGGACTAGACCTTGTTTGCATCCCATGGTCGAGGGCTTGACCATGAACTTAAGTCATCTTATGAAACATGTGAATTAGTGTTTATAGTCATCACTTATGTAGCATTTTATTAATATATTTTTAGAGGAAGGTTAAATTTTTTCAATTTGCATATTTAGGTAGAAAAATCATTATTCTTGTGCACCTAGAAATGAAGAAGTCATCTATAATTCGAGATAGCAATGAATGTGAAGTATGAAGGAAATGCAAATCAAAAGGTCGAGTAAAAAAATTTGTAGAGGAACATAGTAAAGATCAACTATAAGATGAGCTTACAAAGATGGATCGTTTGCCCTATAGATTAATTATAACAAGTCCTATCAATTGATGAATAAAGAAACAATGGAGTATGGTGGAAAATTGTTCAGTCAATTAGAGAACACATTAATTAAAATTTCTTTGAAGCCTATGGTTTTGGTAAATTGTCATGACAATATACGAGAATGACCCCTCATTTAAGAAGTGAGGCGTGTAAGAGAAAATCCTATCTTTTTAAAAGGGAAGAAAAAACCAACCTATGTAAACTCTCTTGCAACACCAATATATTGTGTAAAAAATGAATCAAGGGATAAGAAAAATGTATTTAATCATAAAATATTTATTCCAAACATGTAGAGTAATTCCACTATTAATAAGCAATATAACAAAATGAATCAAGGGATAAGAAAAATGTATTTAATCATAAAATATTTATTCCAAACATGTAGAGTAATTCCACTATTAATAAGCAATATAACATGATGTACTAAGCAACAATTGTTTGGAAGTTTAGAAGTAATTAATTCCCATCGTTTGGATGTTAGAAGTAATTAATTCCCGTCTTAAATGGTAATAGCTACTGTTTTCTTAGAAAAAACTCTAAAAGTTCGTGTAAACTACATAAAAATAATCATGAGACTAAATTTGCCAAGAAAATAGAAAGTAACCCTTAGCATGGGACCTTACAAATATGCAACAAAAGTTTAGGTATTCTATCTTTTTAGAAGAGTTTAAATGTAAGTTGAAAATGATGTATACTATGGTAGCATTAAGTAATCAAAAGCTTAGAATTAGACAAACATTATGGATATGCAATAAAAGTTAAAAGGTTTTTTTATCTTCTAAACAAATTAAAATGTAATTTAAGAATGATGAATGCCAATGGTGGTATAAGTAATCACGAACTTGTAATAAGATTTTTTGTTTTTTAAACAATATTTTATATATTATGTAATAATAATTTTGAAAACGTTTTATTTGAAATAAATAAAAACGAGTTAACATAATTTTTGGTTGAAGTGTCTTTGTATTGAAATAAATTATACAAGAAAATAATATAATTGGAAATGTTACAAATACGTGATAATACTTGACAATAATAAGTAATTTCAAGGGGGCAAACCTCCAAAAGTCTCCAATAAGAACACAATTTGCAATATGATGGTAATAAACTAACCACTACCTCCTATATATACCATACTTATGACATGGATACCACCCAATGTAACTTAACTATCTATATAAGATTATGTTGATGATCATATAACTTATTAAGAGTTATGGTATCCACACACTGACTACTCATATCACTATGCACAATAGACGATTAAGGGCGCAACATGCCTCCCTTCACACAAGTATTGAAGACAACACTGATCAATTATGGATGTTGTTGCACAAAATCTTCATTTGCTATATGGCAACTTCGATAAACAAATTAACTCAGTTCTTAGCTTCTTCATGCGTGTCTGAAAAATTAACTCAAGCTCCAAGATGGGTCTTCTCTCTTCATCTAGCTTAGGTATCACTATCTACATTAAAATTTTGTGCTAATATGCTTGCCTCTTAATTCTATTTGATGCCTTTGCCTTGTTCTCCTTGAGACTAGAGGGTACCTCTTGCTGGTGAAACATGTTCTTCCATTGCTCTAACCTTTTGGTGTACCTTTGAAGATGAGGTGAAGGATGGTAGATGGTACCCTAGCACTGATTGAATGAGTTGATCAAGATCTCTTTTGGGAGGCAATCCATTTGGCTTATCCTTCAAAATAGCTTACAGATTTGGTGATGTGAGAATCTTTGATTCTAGCTCACAACAATTGAGCCACACTCCAATCTACCCCCTTGTTAAGCATCTTTTGCTTTTGGTGTGAGCTTACCATAAGTGGATACTTTGCATGCAACCCCCTTAGTTCAACCGTTTTATCCTTTGAGTGAAAATGCATGAACGACTCTTGGAAGTTCATCTTATTTGTTCCTAAGGTAGTGATCCATTAGACTCCCAAAGCAATGTTTGGTCTAGCCATTGGGATATCAAACATAGGACAATTAAGCATGTAACCTCCCATGGTGAGTTCAATATTGTGGCATTTCCTCGAACAATTAACTATACCACCATTTGCAATTACAACATGAAATTATCAAGTTGGGTAAATGAAACAATTCAATTGTGTTGCCAACTTACTACTGATGAAGTTATGAGTACTCCCTAAGTCAATCAATATTGTTACCTTCTATTGTTTAAGAAAATTCGGTCGTTAATGGTTTGCAGGGTACTAAATCTTAATAGTGCATGGCAATAGATGGTTGGGCATCTTTTGAGTCTTCTACAACCACTACTACCTCTTCTTCATCCTTTTCTTCATTATAGACGCCTTCAATGTAGAACAATTTATTTTCATCATATTTATGTCCTCTACTATATTTTTCATCACAGTTGAAACATAACCCTTTGACCCCTTTTTTCTTCAATTTGTTGAGGCATCAATCTCATAGGTTTAGGAAATAAAGTTGTAGGGGTCCTCCAATCTTTCTTGCTAGGGAATTCCTCCCTTATGTTAGCTAAAAACTTTTCTTCTAGCTACCTTGCCATAATCATTGCTTGGGACACAAGTTGGATTGAACATTTGTACTTCATATTTGATGTGCTACTTTAAACCCCCTAGGAATAATTCCTTCATATTTTCCTCTGTAACATGCTCCATACTTAAAGACGAAGTTTGGAATTGTTGAGTGTAGTCCTTGATCATACATGTTTGCTTTAATTTGGTAATCTATTTGAAGTAATTACCCATAAGATTGTCATCATAAGGTGTAGTGAGTTCTTCTTGGGAAAAAAACCATGTGACAACACATCCCTTCTTTTTCTTCTCTTCACATAGCCAATAATACCAAATTAATTGGTATGGTCCCTGATGAGCACCATAATTGTCTCTTTTAAGTGTCTTTCCTGTATTAAGTCATACTGTTGCAAACATTTCTACCTTTCAAGTTGAGACTTTAACTAATATCTAGACAATATACTATGTTATGTGCATTATATTTTAATAGATATATGTGTCTTAAAGTAATTATTTTTAAGCATTATGTTCCATGATTAAGTTTGTTCCTATCTTACTTGGTGGATAAGGATTCTTTCCATTAGAATAGTTCTAACCTACAGCTAAAGGATGAAGAAGTTCCTCCAACCATGGGGACAATTCTTGCAGCTGAAGGACTAAAGAGTTCTTGTAGTCGAAGGTTTAGCACTTGTCACCAAGGAACCCATAACCTGCAGCCAAGAGAATCAACCTGCAGCAAAACAAGAAGTCACAAACAATTGTCCAGCAACAATTAATATCCTCCTTTATGAAGAATGAAAAGAGGATATGTGGCAGTTAGCAAATGTTCAAGGACGGATGAAGATGGAAAATCCATGATTGCTTAAAGTTATAGTTTCAGTTAATTTGTTTGTGTTGTAATCCGATTAGGAATCTTCCTCTTCGATTATTTTGAAGTCTTAGTTCCCTAGCATATTTTTACTTTCTTAAAATAAAGAGTCATTCCCCTGTTTTATGGGAAGTGGACTAAGTAGTAGTTAATTTTTATAAATGTGTAAAACTGTTGAAGGGTGTATATATCTGTTACACTTAGCGTATCTAGGTACACAGATAGACAGATTTTTCTAGTGATTGTAGCATATTCTCATTTTTTAGTCAATAAACAGAGTGTTATTTCATATTGTTTATTATGCTTATTCTTGATCTATGGTAAAGAGGGAAATGCATTGATATTGTTGAGTAACTGATAAAAGGAAGGAAGTAGTCAACCCAAGTCAGGGTCCACTTGTTGTAGGCTACCACCTGTTTGTATTAGATTCATGTTATCAGGTTTAGATCTTAGAACTAGATTTGTTGATTTTGTTTCAGTTATTATTTTGATGCAATTGAGAAATGGTTAATTAGATTATTTTCAGAACTCATAAATAGCTTTCTTATTTTAAGTGTTGAATTCCTTTTGTTTCCAACATTCCAGTAATTCTCGTTTGTTAGCTATACACAACTACATATACAGAATTCTTTAGCTATACAAATAGTACTGGCATCATACCAAGAAACACGTCCCTAGTGTTGGTGCCCGAAAAATCTGGTTCCCAAACTTGTAATATTTTGCTCTAAAATCTATTAAATTTCCCAGTTTTACCTTTGCAATCAAACCCCTTCATGTAGATCTGATCTGAGACAGTTTATAGGGGTTTTATTCCAAAAATATTCTAAGTATGTGTTTTCCCTTGTCATTTTGTTTCTTCCCTTTGAAAAAATGGTTCATTTGGAGGCTTTATTGGCAAATCGGCGAAATCACAAACTAGCAAACTAGCAGACTTGGTTCGCAAGTTTGAGATTTCCTTGATTCACAGATAATCGACTGGGTAGGCAAAGAAAGTTTGTCTAAAGCAAGGGAAGGAAGTGTCATGCCTTTGTAGGCAAAGTTTGCGGTTCGCGAACCATTAGGTTCATTGGTTGGCATATTTGCCGATAGGGCGAGGCGGCTTCGACGAAGAAAGAAAAAGAAAGAAGGAAATTTGAAATTTTTTTGAGGCATTGAAGGCTCAAGGTATTTGGAAAATTGTCTAAGACATAAAGGAAAAAGGGAAGATGAAGCCCAGGCAAGTCTATATCGGTGAAAGACTTGGTTCTCGAAACGCTTGGTTCACCGACAACCAAGTTCGCTACCACAAAAATTTGCCAATAGAAAAGAAAAAGATGAAGGAGAAGACAACTGCCTTCGTCGGCGAAAGGGTGAGTTCGCGAACCGTTGGGTTCGCTAATGGAAAGGTTAACTGATGGGCGAAGTTGCCAACAAAGGAAAGTAGAGGCAAAGAAAGAAGAGACAAGGATGAAGTTTGTCGCGGGGAGAATTTGCCGATAAGGGGCAAAGGTGAAAGAAGACAAAAGATGATAAAGGCACGGTTCGTAAAAGGAAAGATTTGTTGATAAGGTGAAAAGGAGAGCAAAGAGATAGGTCAGCAAAGAAAGGTGGTTCATGAAGGGAAAATTTCACCGACCGAGGAGAGGCAGATAGTTCATGGTCTATCAAGTTTGTCGATAGGGTGATTTGCCGACGGAAGGGCCCAAGTGTGCAAAAGAGAAAAGTTCACGCTGGAAGGATTTTATTGATAAGGCAAAATTAAAATGTAAAATCAAAATTGAAGCATGAAGTATAAATGTAATATTTTAAATATTTTAAAGTAAGTTTTAAAATATTTAAAGTGTTGTAAATGCTTCAAAAATGACACAATTTCCTGGGTACTTGAGTACACGCTGAGCTGCTGGTGACGCCATTGATGCAGAAATGAAGATGTTAGGCTGGTAGCTAAAACAGTGCATGCTTTCAATGCACAGGTACTTAATGAAGAAGATGATGTGTTTCGGTGGTTAATATTTTCTGTAGGATTTTCCAAGGATAAAAATTAGTGCACAGGGGATGGGCTTCCTGAAAATCTGTTGATCTTCTGACAGAGGCTTTGGGTCGATTTTATTACAGCATGGGTTGCTTATTGACTAGTTTTCAACGCCTTGGGCTGCATAGAAAAAAGATTGCTATATATACATGATTCAAAGATGTTTTCAGGGTTGGTCGTCGTTGAACAAATTGTCTGGTCTGCAGTGCCTCAAGATAATTTTAGGGCTTCAAATCAAGCTAGTCAAGGCATTGAATGGAAGAATATGTTTGATGCAACGTAGGAGTGGATTGTAATGCATATTTCATGTAGTTGTATGTCTTCATGACTATTTGTAGTGATTTAGGGGAATGCATAGTTGCATCTTTGTATTTTGCCTTCACCACATTTGCTGGTGTAATTGTAATAGAGATTTGATAATGTGTGACAACATTCAAGTCAATACAAGCTTTGTTTTGAGTCATCTCTTTGTTGCAAATGGGTCATTGTAGTTTGGTTTTAGATAGTTAAGTATGTTCAATGTATGAAGTCTAATCTAAGAAAAGTACGTGAATACATTTTAATTTTTTGTTGATGTTGGTTCAATCCTTTTCTTCCCTCTTTACTGCTTATGACTCAATTACCCATTGGAGTAGGCACCGGTCCATATTGGAGAGGGATCAATCACTCTTTTAAAACAAACAAATCATTCACCTATGGTTTAGGGGAAAAAACTAACTTTCCTATGCATGTACATTGCACAGTTGAATCAACTATATAGGGGTTTTGTGATAGCCAATTGTTCTTGGTTCAATGACAGCCTTTGGGGCCAAGACAACGATTCGGGTTTGGTTGTTCATTTATTTTTAGTTGTTCATTTGGTTTGAACTTAATACCTATTTAGGTATACCCCTTGGAATATCCCTCCATAGTCTAAGCTGAGCTCAAAGTGCAGAGGAGCCTACCCACTCCTGTTAGTTGGCTAAAATCACGCCTAATTTGTTGATAAACCTCTTTCTATCACCTTGACAACAATCCCTGGCCTAGGTGATTTAGGAATGTTTTAGAGTTTTGGGTTGTTGTTATTTTGGGAACCAACACCTGGGTTGATAAATTAGATGTAGCATGTCTTCACTCATTGAGCTGCTTGATTTAGGATGAGTTCATTCATTGGGTTACATGCATGTCTTAGCTACATTAGGGTCAGCAGGAATTGACAATGCTCTACATTTTTGGCGTTGTTTCCAGGGATGGTGTCAAGTTTTAAAATTTATGGGTTTCAAATACTTTTCCTGATTTCTTAGCATATAAAATTTTATTTCAGCATATAGGACTATTAGATATCAAATCAAACATCGAATTATCAACTAACATTCTGTAGGGAAGTAGTTATTATCTTATTGCATGTAGTAAAGGAGAGATCCCCTAAGGAGATTTCTTCCATGAGATTCGGGCCAAGAAGAGACAGTAGAACAAAAGGACGAAGCTAAAATACTTACTGCAAGAGAAGACACAACATACATAGAGGATATTTCCACGTGGTATCATGATGCAGTGACTGATGCCGAAGTAGAGAATCCTACTGAACTAGTGACCTTTGAGTTCCCAATCACTCATCAGGAAGGAGCAACCACCATGAAAACATTCCTCCTTTAGCTCTACCAAACTTTCATGAGTTGATTACAGAGGACACCAACACCTTCCTACTTGAGTTTGATGTGCTTTGTCATAGCTATGATTACACTTCAGACACTCACAAATTAAAGATCTTCCTAGCCACCCTAAAAAATGTTGCTTTGAGGTGGTTCATGGGATTAGGCAGAGATACTATAGTGGATTGGAGAACTATGAGGGATAAATTCCTACATAAATACCCGGGGTATTATCGGGGTATAGACATGCAAGGAGATGACATATTTAGAATGTCACAAAAGGAGGATGAGCCCCTCGAAGATTATGTAGAAAGGTTCCTCTTCTACCTACAGAAGTCACAACAAAATAGGATCTCTCCAGAGTCGCTCAAGTTGGTATTCCTCAGAGGAGTAAATGAAGACTGCATGGATGCTCTAGACATAATAGGAGGAGGTGATATCTCTCAGCTCTCATTCGATGACGTCTATAAAGTCTACAAAAATTATTCAAGATCAACCATGAGGAAGACCAGAGGCCCTAGGGCTCTATCCACCACCAAAACTATGTTAAGTGGAAAAGAGAGACCTAGCCTAAGAGGTTAAACTAAGTCAAACCCTTTTCTATCTAATATTAGAACACAAGCCAAACTTGGCTTCTACCCTTGAAGGAGAGCCAAACTACATGGGCTTTGTCCCTTTGTTGTATAGAGGAGAATCAACCAAATCCAACCAATCAAGCTAGAGCAAAGTAGAAACCTTAGTTAAACAAGATATGTGAAAATACAACTGTCGGAAACAAAAATAAGAAATCTAACATCGCAGTGAGGATCAGAGGGTGAAGTAGAACCTGGATCTGGATTTGGGAGCCCAGAAGACCAAGGCGCTTGGGCACCCTAGACCTTGATTAGGGTTTTGCAGAATGTTAAGTTTCATGTATCTTTGTCCTTCTGTGTTCCTGCTTCCTGTAACTTGTTCTCTACAGATTCTTTTGGATGCTACTTGCACACACACAAGGAGGAAAATGGTTGGGTGCTATTTAGGAGCTTGCCTAAGTCAAGCTCCATGAATGGTGTTTCCACCTCCACAATAACAATGATGAGATCTCAAAGAGTGTGTGCCCTAAGAGGAAAGAGGCAAATCTGAAGTAGAATAGAATGCTAGAACAAAGCATGAAGGAAATAAGTCACCATGAGCATGGAGACCCTAGCATGCTTGATGTAGCATCACAACTTGACTCAAGAAGTTGATATAGCCCAAAGAAGTAGAAAGATCTTCACAAGACTTGCAAGAAGTTAGTGCCACAACAATAATCCACCATAGAGAGCTTTAGATAAGAATATAGAGCATGAGAGAGAAGAAGAGAGTGCAAGTATGCCTAGATTGCTTAGAGAACTTAGAGATGTTCAAATGAATAAACTAACTTACCTTTATATGCATTCATGCTCATCAACAATGAATAAAACCAAATGGGACCGACATGCTAAAGTTCAAGAGGTGTTCTAAGCTGACACCAAAAGAGAGGGGCTAAAGGTCCCATCTGGGACTAGGGCGCTTGGGCGTCCAAGTCCTTTAGCCCAACAAACTCTGGGGAGTGTCCGTTTAAGTGGGCTTAGACCAGTCCTAACTTTATTTTGTCAGGTTTATTCAATAGGATTGAGATTTAATTGTTTAATGTTTAAAAAGGTGTTAAAATAGGTCTTGATTAACAAATGTAAAATTTTTAGGTCCACCCAAGTGCTAAACTAGGTGTAAAATGCTAGGGTACACATTTTACTCCATAACATTCAATCCCCACTTTAGAATGGATACAAGCTTACGTTGAAACTCACACTAAAATATGGAGAAGACATATTTTAGTCACAAAAACATAGAAACCATAGAATGTCACCAAAATTAAGGGGTGATCAAGCCCCCAAATTTAGGATTCTAGCAGTCTATGAAGAATGAGACACGTGACATAATTCACTCATATATGAAGCACTTAGCAAACAAGAGATAAGACATACATACACAAGGCATACACTTGAGAAATCACAATGCATACACACAATACACAAAGTATACATGTTTGACATGAAGCATACACTAAGGCATAAAGTATACATAGAATACACATGAAAGACACATGGAATACACATAAATTACTCAAGAGACATACATAAGGAACGTATAAGAAGAATACATGTGAGGCACATGTGAGGCGTAAAGAACATATAGAGAACAAGAATATATGAGGAGAATACACACATCATACATCAATCACAAAAAGCACATAACGGAAGACCTTGAGTCAACATGACAAAAGAGAGCTTAATCTAAAAGGTTGTCTCAATCACCATGCAACATTCCCTAAGATGCAATAAGAAGAATGCTAAGAGGTTAGTTAAGAATGAGAAGCACAAGAGGATACAAACACATCATACACATAATCTATCTAAAGAGAAGTGTTTCCACTCAAGGGAATACATAATCCACCTCCCACAAGAGGATTTACATGAAGCTTTGCAGAATAAGAAGGTGAAGCGACCTTACTACCAAACTCTAGTTGGTGGTGCAACCATTCTCCCAAGCATGCAAGGAGCTTCAACAAGATAGACCCAAGATTTTATTTCTAAGTGTACCACAATCCTTTCCAAAAAGTAATCAACAAATGTTTTGATAGAAAAACAAGAGTAAGGATCACAACACAGTGTATGCCCCCACCTTAAAGTGATTGCTAACTCCATCAGAGAGCAATTTCCTTTAAGGTAGAGTGAGGAAGAAATATAAAACAAGAATGAGATCTTTCTAAAAGCACATGCCTAAATGATGTGTTTTCAAAAGCTACATCGTGACAAGGGGTTGCCCCCAAGATGAGCAAGCCAAGGTGATGCTTACAGGCGTGATACACAATGGCTTGTGTAGTCATGGTATGACATCAAACATTGCAACAAGGTGTCACATACATAAAACATCATAACTTACAAAAAAGATAGAGGAAAGATCACATGAAAATAGAGTACACATAAATTGAATTTTGAAAGGATGCTAGATCATCCAAGAAAAATAACACAATTGTATATCACGACATATAGAAGAATGAAGATACATATAAAGGAATGACACAATGCATTCTTACTCCTTGTACCTTTGTCTCTTACAGCATGTCAAAATTCGTCAGGATGGAGGAGATACAGGCGGTCAAAGTTTTGGTCAATCGCCTGTATATATCACTTTGCATCTGTGTATATATCGCTTGCATTTGCCACCTGAATCAGCATCCAAAACCTTCTCTGCAACTCCTTTGTATATGTGTGGTGCCTTGTATATCGGACTTGAATTTGCCCTTTGAATTTCGAAATTGTATATGCATACAATTTCCCTTTGTATATGTGGGCCCCACCATTTGTATGTTAACTTGCATGTATGTCTGCCGCCACGTGGCACCGCCTGATTCTTTGCTGAGCTAGTTCAAGGAGCATCACTGAAAACTGTATCTGCCCTTTGCATGTTACAATATACAAGCACAATTGTACATGCAAGCCGCGGACTTCAAATTTTATGAACTAGCTTGAAAAGACGTTGAAATCTGACTTGTATACTTTGTCTTTTTGCTTGTATATCGCAATATACAATCACCCATATACAAGCCACGGACCCCAAAAATTTATTAACTGCTTTGACTGTTGGGTCGGATCCAGCTTGTATCACTTTCTTTGTATATTTCCCTGCATGTTCAAATATACAAAACACTTATACATATACAAGGCGGACCTGAGACCTAAAATGCTGAATTTGATCTTTGATTCAAGTCTGCCTTGTATATAATCCTTGTATCTCTAACTTATATATCACAATATATAATCACCCATATACAAGGCGGACCCCAAGACTTTATAAAACAAGTTAAAAATGCAATCGGGTCCGGCTTGTATGTAAACCTTTGTCTATCAGCTTTGTATGTGCAAACATACAAGTGAAATATACATTCTACTATTCATGCTCACTTGTATCTTCTAACATACAAACGACCTTGTATGTACATAGGCTCCACCTCTTGTACATTCGGCCTTGTATGTTTCTCTATATGTTTCGCTTGTATGTGCAAACATACAAGCGAAATATACAAAGAAACATACAAGGCTGAATGTACATTCCACTGTAGCAGATGCACTATATGTCAAACCTTGTATCTTTTCGTTGCATGTGCAAACATACAACATAATATGCATTTGAAACCCAATATGCATTGAGGGAATATTCCTGTAATGTATCTCCTTCTTTGTATAATTTTCCTTGTATGTTTCTCCTTGTGACCAAATATACAAACTGGGAATATCTTGGGAATCTGCAAAAGATTCCCCTTGTACATGCACCTTCCTAAGCTTGATATACATTCAGAAATGTATAAAACTCACCTTTTTCATTATTTTCTAAGGCCGATAGAGAGTTGCAAGCCTGCCAAATGTACATTTGAACTGTATGTTGACCAAAACTTTGACCATGAATAATTTCTTTATTTGGCTGAATTTTAGGGTGATGTAAAAAGCAAACCTGCCTATTTTTTCAAGCTCTTTCCAATGGTAAGGTTTTTTAGGCAAGGATTTTTAGGAAATTTGGCACTTTAAGCTTTATAGGAACATTTTCCAAAGGATTTTCAAGGAAAAGTACTAGGTGAATTGTTTAGCTCTGGACAAGGGAAAATGGGTCAACAACACTCTTTTTGAGATAAAAGAGAAGTTATAGATGGAGTAGGAAGCAACCCTTGTTTTGAACATGGTGGAGAGAACATAGGAGAAGGCTGGAAACCTAAACCTTCTTTAGACAAGTGTGGTGTTGGTTCCACATGTTCCTTAATTCCTTATTCTTTGTATACTAACTCATTTTGATTGTATCCTTATTTTGAAAGAATTTTGAATCCATGCCCATAATGCATCTCCAAGTCCACAGGAAGAGGAGAGGTCATATGGCTAGTTTTTTTTTGAAATGAAAATTGTCATCATGCATTGAAGAAGAAGGATCATTTTTTTCATCATTGTGAGGAGGGTCAACCTTTGTTTCAATAAGTGTACAAGGGTTGAAAAATAAAGGGGCCTCGTCATTACCAAGACATGCATTAGAAGATGATGATTCATTAGATCAACATGACACTTTATCACAAATGGCCGCCATTTCTTTAGAAGAAAGCATATCTTCATCGATATCAAAAGTTTCATCATTATTACTTTTGAGTTTAAGTTTTTGAGAAATGGGAGCTTGTGTTGAAGAAACTTCACTTACCTTTGAGATTTTAAGGTGTGGAGGTGAGATTTTATATTCACCCGCAAAGGTGGGTGTAAAATCTAAAGAACCCCAATCATCACCAAAAAATACATTCTAAGGATCGACACTACCCTAACAATTACTATTGTTAGTAGTGGAGAATAGTGGTTTGGTTTTTGTTAAAGAAGGGATCAAATTTCTAAGAGAAATTTGATGTCTCACTTTTGTTTGTAAGCAACTTTCCAGAACTAAATCATCTTGAATCATATGGATCTTGTTTTCAAAAATGAACTTTATTGAATGATGAAAGGTAGATGAGACTACCCCCATGGCATGAATCCACAATCTACCAAGAAGAATGTTACATAAAAGAGAATTAGGCATGACTTGGATAAGGGTAGGCAATGTCACAGGTCTAGCCTTAATATTTAAGGTGATTGTACCTAGTGATTGTTTACCAACATTATCAAAGCCACAGATGATGAGTTTATCTGGTTTAATGAGAGACCTATCAACATTGATTTTATGTAACAAGTCTATGGGACAAACATTAAGACCTAATCCACCATCAATCATAGTGCATCTTACCCTCATTCCATTAGTAATAACAAATATCATAAGAGGCTTATATTGGTTTTAAACTTCTATGGGAGGTAATTCATGTTGTTGAAATGAAATATCTAATGTTGTCCCATGCATACAACTAAATAGAGATGCTACATCATTAGGCCTAACATAAGGTGGAACAACTACCTTTTGTAGAGCCTCTTGAAGCATTTCGTGGTATGTAGGTAATGTTTGTATTAAATCTCATAGATAGATCTTAGCTGAAGTAGCATGGAGCTTCTCAACAAGATCGTATTCTTTACCAATATGTTGAGAAAGACAAGGAGTTGGGGGAAGAAAAGGCTGAGAAGGTGGAAGAGAAGTGGGCACTCGATGCTTGCTTACTTTGTTTATTACTACAGGTGTTGTATGTATAAGCAACCACATGAGGTTGTTGCGACACATTTTGAACACCTTGATTCCTTTGAGTAATTTGCTTTACTATATTGAGAAAGTAACTAGGAGGTCGATATAGTTTTAGAACACCTCAAACTGTAATCACAGGTTTAGATAAAGGAGGTGGATGAGGTATCTCATGCACCATGATTTTAGGAACTTTAACATACTCATTCACTATCCCCTTAGCAGGCAAAATAAGTCTATTAATGATGATGGAATTTATATTGATATATTTTTGAGATGGATGTATAATGTCTTCCAATGGGGGATCCATTATAAGAGAAGAATCTTCATCCACTAATGCTTCATCTTTTGAAGGGAGAGCATTGGAAGGAAGATAGGGTAGAGTGATGTTAAGAAATGTATCAATGATTTCATCCTCTTGCACCAAAATATCCTCATGAGTGGGAACCATTTTGGGAGAGGGATCCAAAACATTGTGTGACATAGGCAAAGCAAGGTCACCATCATATATGTTAGAGTGGATATCCATGGAAATAGACATGGAACTATCAAGGCTTGTAGTAGAAGTAGAAGAAGAACTATCACCATCTTTCTCATGACAATTCATGGATATGAATTTAGTAATGTCTTCTAATATGGAAGGATATTCACCCATGAGAGTCATGAATCTAGTAAAATCAAGTATATAACAAAGGATATCATATATGGAACATATGGAAATATCAATATCATACAGGGATGCTATGTGATCTAAAACATATGGATGCATATTAATGAATTTAGAAAAAAAATCAAAATCTATGATATATGCATGCAAAGACTCCAAAGAGGAAGAACAAGAAGAGTCTATAATGAAATTTCTTGTCTATTATATGAAAATATGATATGGAACAACAATGCACAATTCATTAATCAAGCACAACCAATACCAAAATAAGATTACAATCCAAGACAAGAGAAGCGGGGTTTTTCAAAAATGTGATATTCTTGGCAACTACAACAACTAAATCTTGCAAATGTAAGATGTGTACTATGTTCAAAAGAAGTTTATATATGATTTATCCACTTAAATGCAACAAATATTTAGAGAACTTTGCTTTGATGAAGATGCAAAAGTGTCAAATGAAGCTAGATAGTGCTTTACAATTTTAAAGAGAAGATGAATGCATAAATGTTCTTGCTTTCTAATTTAAACAAATATGACACATCTGATGAGTTACAACAAATTAAAATAATATTTAGCAATCATTCAATATAGCAAAGATTTGAAAATGAGATTTCAAATACAACCACTAAATGCAAGACTAGCTAGGTTTTCCAAAAATGCAAAATTATTGAAAACCCTAATAATGAATAAGTGAAAATTCCAAATCGACCACTAGGAAAGTGATTAAATGATGTATTAGGGTAAAGTAAAATCAGATTTGAAATGCAAATGTCATCAGAAAAATCTGAAACAAGATATCAAATTACAAACCTTAGGTTTTGAAATTAACTAGGTTTTGCAACAATTTTTTGAAAAAACCTAATAATGAAGAGGTTCAAAATGCAAGATATAGCACTATGAAATGATTAAATTCTGAAATACCAATCAGGTCTGATGCAAAAATCAGAAATTTAAATCTTTCTATGATGTTCTAAAACCTATGCAATGAAAACAATGCAATACATATGCTTTTTCTAAGCCTAAAATGTTTGATTTTTTACTTTTCAATGCAAATATGAAAGAATGTATTTTATTTAAACTCAAAGATGATATGCTACAGAAAATTAAATCAATTTAATCATTCCACAAAGATTTGAAATAATTCACTAATCTCCAAACCCTAGGTTGAAGACTAGCTAGGTTTTCTAACAATGCAAGGTTTTTGTAAACCTTCATTTTAAAACAATGCAAAAATTAAGCTATGAAAGTATGCCAAATGATGAATGAATGTAATATAATTAGATATAGGATAGAAAATAGCTCAGGTCTAAAGTAAGAAGGATGCCAAAGTGCAAGAAACGACGGGTTCACCAAAATGTTTGGTGGAAAAGAGAGACCTAGCCTAAGAGGTTAAACTAGGTCAAACCCTCTTCTATCTAACATTAGAACATAAGCTGAACTTGGCTTCTACCATTGGAGGAGAGCCAAACTACATGGGCTTTGTCCCTTTTTTGTATAGAGGAGAATCAACCAAATCCAACCAATCAAGCTAGGGAAAAGTAGAAACCCTAGTTAAGCAAGATCTGTGAAAATACGACTGTCAGAAACATAAATTAGAAATCTAACATCACAACGAGGATCAAAGGGAAAAGTAGAACCTTGATTGAGATTCAGGAGCCCAAAAGACTAGGGCACTTGGGCACCCTAGACCCTGATTAGGGTTTTGCAAAATGTTAACTTTCTTGTCTCTTTGTCCTTCTGTGTTCCTACTTCCTATAACTTGTTTTTTGTAGATTCTTCTGGATGTTACCTACACACACACACGAAGGAAAATGGTTGGGTGCTATTTAGGAGCTTTCCTAAGTCAAGCTCCATGAATGGGATTTCCACCTTCGCAATAGCAATGATGAGATCTCAAAGAGTGTGTGCCCTAGGAGAGCATAGGCAAATCTGAAGTAGAATGGAATGCTAGAACAAAGCATGAAGGAAAGAAGTCACCATGAGCATGGAAACCCTAGCATGCTTGATGTAGCATTACAACTTCACTCAAGAAGTTGGTGTAGTCCAAAGAAGTAGAAAGATCTTCACAAGACCTACAATAAGTTAGTGCCACAACAATAATCTGTCATAGAGAGCTTTAGAGAAGAATAGAGAGCATGAAAGAGATGAGAGAGTGCAAGTATGCCTAGATTTCTTAGAGAACTCAGAGATGTTCAAATGAATAAACTAACTTGCTTTTATATGCATTCCCACTCAACAACAATGAGTAAAACCAAATGGGGCAGACATGCTAAAGTTCAAGAATTGTTCTAAGCCAACACCACAAGGGAGGGACTAAAGGGCCCATCTGGGACCAGGGCGCTTGGGTGCCCTGGTCCTTTGGCCCCACAAACTTCAAGAAGTGTCCCTTTAAGTGGGCTTAGACTGGTCCTAACTTTATTTTGTCAGTTTTATTCATCGGGACCGAGATTTAATCATTTAATGTTCAAAAAGGTGTTAAAATAGGTCCTGATTAACAAGTGTAAACATTTTAGGTCCACCCAAGAACTAAACTAGGTGTAAAATGATAGAGTACATATTTTACTCCATAACAGACTGTTGCAGGTGTCTCACATGTTGAGCTCAGTAACCTCTTGAAGGACATGAAGCAAGACATTATTATTCATTTGGCAACCCAGCTAGACACCCTGCATGTGAAGAAAAAATAAGAAGGAGAAGCAACATTGGTAGTGTATTGTCCTCATTGCAAGCAAAGAAAGGCTAGTAGAAAATGCAAAAGGCTAGCCAACATTATAGAATAAAGGAAGGAGAAACCAAACTTTAGAACCCTGGAAGATGAAGATGGTCAATTATTTTACTTGGCCTAGCACAAACCATGGCAACAAAGACAAGGTATGCCTCAAGACCCATTGTCTTATAATACTTCATTTCCAAGTTCTTCATCAAATTTCTCTAATTGGTACAATACACCTTGGAACAACATGCCACCTCAACCTTGATCAAATGTGTCACCACCTAACTAGACCCCACAATAGGGGACTCGACCACAACATCCATATCACCCTCAAATACACAACTAGGAATGGTAGACACAACAAAATCCATGACAATAATGACAAGGCAATTAGCCTTGAAAAACCCAACACTAGTTACATGCAACCACAATACGCTTGCCTCAACAACCAGCCCTTATGCCAAACACTACTACAACTGCTCCTGCACCACCAAGAGCAACATAATTGCCTTCTCAACCTGTACCTAATCCTAACAACAAGCCTATTCAACAGGCTTATGCTAACAAAGCTATTCAATACTCGACCTATGTGGTCAAAGTTAGCAATGTTTAGTTGTGATTAGGAAAAATGTTATCTGGACAAACTTCACCACTCATCATGAAACTTTCAAAGGAAGAAAATTCTAGTGATGCTAACATACATTTCAATAACACGAATGAGAACCCTAAGAAACTGACATCACAAGAAGAAATTGAGACCAAACAACCCCCATTCCTTATGAGATTAAACATACATAAATAGGAACCTGAACCTGAATTTGACTTTCTCGATCAATTAAAGAATGTCTGCATTAAAATTCCCTTGTTTCAAGCTATTAAAGAAGTGCCCATCTATTCCAAGACTATGAGAGAACTATGCTTGAAAAGGACATTCAGCAGGCGTAAAGACCCACAAACTATCCATGTAATTGGATAGCTTGCTGACATCATGTTGTGCAGTACATTATCCTAAAGTACGTAGACCTTGGCATCCCAGTTGTGGATGTGCACATAAATGACACCCTCATAAAGAATACCTTGATTGACCTAGGTGTTTCTATTAATGTTATGACCAAATAAACAATGACAACTGTATAATTGTTGGACTTAAGGCCAACACCTACAGTGCTGCAATTGGTAGATAGATCAATAGTTAAACCTAAGGGGGTCATTGAGGATTTGGTCATCACACTTGATTCCTGGGAATACCCTGCCAATTTTATGGTCTTGCAACCAAAGGGTAACTTGGGAGGATACCCTCTTATCTTAGGATGCCCATGGATAGAAAAATTTGATGCTTTCATTGGCTACAAGTCAAGTAACATGATAATTTCCAGCAAGAATGTCACAAACAAATTGGTCTTGTATCCTCTAGCCCAACCCTTTTTTGATTTTGAATAATTGGTGTGGCTAGACCTTGAGAACAATGATCAATATTCTGTCCAAACACTTATGACCATATAGAGAAGCCCTCTGATCGCTACTGAGGATGAGGATACTGTGATTATGAATATATTGTAGAACAATTATGGGGTAGAACCTTTGTTAGATAATTGGTTGACCTGTGTATCTTTCCCATTACATAACATCTTTCCTGCAAAACACTCACCCAACTATGATTCTGACCTTAGCATGTTTCAACACTTGTTACCTCATAATTGTTCCCTCAACATTTCATGAACATATACTCTATGCAATCTTTAACAAAACAAGTTAAAATTTCTCCAAGCAGAATGTTGAACATTAATAACTAACTCACCCTACAACAACAAGATAAACTAACTGTTATACTGCAGGCTTACAAAACTACTTTTGCATGGGATTACCATGACATGAAAGTCCTAGATCCAAACCTTTGTACACACCATATTTACATTAAGGATGACTAGAAGCCCATCAGATAGCCCTAAAGGAGGATGAATCCTATAGTTCAAAACATTGTCAAAGAAGAATTAAAAAACTGTTGGATGTTGGCTTCATATGTACCCTATATTAGACAGTCAATGGGTCTCTCCTTTAGTAATACTGCCAAAAAAGGAGGAAAATGGTATGTTTGCATAGACTATAGAGAACTTAACGCTTGCACATGCAAGGACCATTTTCCTTTACATTTTATTGACCAAGTTCTAGACTCCTTAGCCAGAAAAAAATATTTTTTTCTTTTTTGGATGGATTCAGTTGATATAACCAGATCAGGATTGCTCCTGAAGACCAAGATAAAATGACATTTACCTGTCCCTAGGGCACATATCCTTATACAGTCCTCCCATTTGGTCTATATAATGCACCTGCCACTTTTCAAAGGGCAGTATTCAGCATTTTCTCTGATCTTACCCATGACTGTTTAGAAGTCTATATTGATAACTTTACAGCTCATGGTAACAATTATACTAAAGCCTTAGCCAATTTGGAAAAAGTCTTGCAATGATGTCAAGACCATAACCTCTCCTTCAACAATGAAAAATGTTATATGATGATGGAAGAGGGCCTAGTTTTGGGGCACTACGTCTCACAAGCAGGTATTAAGGTAGATCCAGCCAAAATAGAAGTCATCAATAGTCTACCAATACCACAAAAACAAGAAGATGTCCAAAGCTTCCTTTGCCATGCAGGCTATTACCGTAGATTTATAAAGGACTTCAAAAAAACAACTGCCCCTTTATTTTTCCTACTTACTAAAGATACTGAATTTAATTGGACACATGCATGTCAAGAAGGATTTTAGTCTTTAAAAGACTCTTTGACTACCACACATGTGTTAAGAGGACCAAATTGGACATTACCATTCTATATACATACTGATGCATCTGACTATGTTGTAGGAGTTGTCTTAGGTCAGAAGGAAGGTTCAATATAGTATGCCATATATTTTATTACCAAAAACCTTCAAGGAAAAGAGTTGAATTACACTGTCATTGAGAAAGAACTGCTAGTAGTGGTCTATGCAATCAACAAGTTCATGTATTACATCACTAGCTATCCTATCTTTGTTCACACTAATCATGAAGCCAAAAGGTATCTTATGAACAAACCTATAGTTAGTGGTCAGTTAGTAAGGTGGCTACTGCTACTACAATAATTTGACATCACCATAATAGATAAACCAGGTAAATCTAATGTCGTAGTAGGCTTCTTTTCTAGACTAACCCTTACTGCAGACGAACCTATTATAGATGACTCATTTCTAGATAATCACTTTTTTCCTTAACTGTGTAGCTTCTGTGGTATGTAGATATTGCTAACTATTTGGTTGCAAGTATAGCACCAGCTCGTTTCTCACCAAGTGAAAAATGCCAATTGGTAGAGAAAAGTCTTCCATAGTCTTGGATTTTTGGATATCTCTTTTATAACGGCCTTGATAACATCATGCACAAATGTATTAGAAAGGACGACGTTTATGATATTCTGAAAGCCTACCATGATGAACCTTGTGGAGGAAACTTTGCAGCAAAGAGGACAACATTCAAGATATTAAAAACTACCTACAGTTGGTTGAAATTGCATAAGGATGTAGTTGTATATACCAGGAGATGTGACTGTTGTCAAAGGATGGGGAGACCAATAAAGATAAATGAAATGCCCCTGCAACCTCAACTAGTTCAAGAACCTTTTGACAAATGGGGTCTAGATTTTATAGGCCCTATTGATCCAAGGTCCAAAAACATAGATCATATACTGGTCTGCATTGATTAGCTAATAAAATGGGTGGAAGTCAAGCCTCTTAAACATACAAGAGATGAGAAAGTAGCTGAGTTCCTCTATGAAGAAATCTTCACCAGGTATAGAGTACCTAAAGAAATTGTTACTGATCAAAGACCACATTTTAGTTCTGAGTTGATTGTTGCACTTGTTAAAGAATATGCACTATGACATAGGAAGTCTACTCCTTACCATCCACTGTCCAATGGCCAAGTAGAGGTTACAAATAGAGAAATAGAGGCCATTTTGACAAAAACTGTAGTTGTACATTGTAAAGATTGGGCTAACTGCCTTCCTGAAGCAATGTGGGCTTATAGGACAACATGGAAGACCACAATAGGGTTTGTTGACACCTAAAAAATCAATCTCCAAAATACCCCATTTTGCCCTCGTGTCACACTCTATGACTTCATTCTTGAATATGTGGCTTATAAACAATCTGAAGGGACTCTAGTAAAAATTCTAATTATTCATAGCCTGAGAGTCCTTGGTTAGGGTCTAAATATTTTGAAGGTCATATTCCTTAAACCCTATTCTAGAATTTCATTAGAAAATGTTTTAAATCCTTCTGTTGCTCATTGTTGTAAAATAAAAATCCATTGCTAAATTTGTACTAAGTCATTCATGTCTTGTTTTGCTAAAACTTTGCAATTTTTATCATTACCACATCCTTGTGGGTATATCTAATGAACCCTTGCAGGCTTGTGGGAGCTTGGGTGCAATATCACCACTTACTGCATTACCGCGATTGTCAATTGAAAGGTTTGCAGGCTTGCGAGAGTAAAAGAAATGGTTTGAACCACTTGCCACAACACCGCAACAGTTTGTATGAAGCGTGACAGGCCAATGGTAAGGATCTAACCATTGTCGCATTGCCGTAGTAGTTAAGGGAGAGGCCTACAGGATCGCGACAAGAAAAGAGAAGTCACCACATTACCACAACAGCCAACAAAAATATCCGTGGGACGACAGTAAAAGTTAGCAATTACCGCGCTACCGTGATGGTTACATGATTGGCGTGCAGGTTGGTGGTGAAGACTTAGCCCAAGCATGGAGCTGCCCACCACAATACCGTGGAGGTTTATATGAGCTGCATGCGGGCTTGTGGGAGCCTGTAGTATAATGTGACTGCTTGTCGCAGCCCCGCAAGGGTCTTAAGGGATTGATGTGGGATGATAGTAGAAGGTTAATAAGGCATAAAATGTAACCGCAGCCCCATGATGGGTTTACATAGCAACAGATATGGCGTGTAGGATTGTGGTAAGATCTCAATTGGAATCAACGCAAGGTTTTAGCAATGGAGGACTGTTGACTTTGATGTGATAGTCCATGTGGCACTTTTGGGAGCTCATAATCCTTTGTGGGTGCAACCAAAAGACTTCAGGTGAATTGTAAATTCTTTCAGACATCCCAAAGGCAGGAAATGTACAGATTCAATTGGCAAGGGCATTTAGAGGTCAAATTTTGAAGGTTTTCAAAGCTAATGAAGACACAGTGACTCAGGGGCTTGAGATTTAAAGTGTTGTAAAGGCCTTTGTGAGTTTGAAGAGATGCATCTCATATGCCATCAATGCAGGTACTATGCCTTTCACCTACCCCTTCTTTCTTAGATATTTGTTGCATTTATGGTTGCAAATCAGCAAACCGATTGTGTGCATTACAGTAAAAAATGTCTTCCATTTGCCTCCAGACCCTAGATATTTTTGCAATTATTTCTGGTAGATAAACATCTCTTCTAGTTGAGATATTTTCTGACATGGCCCTTAGGGGAAATTTGTTGTAACCTAATTACGTCAATTAGAATCAGATGCTATATATGCATGAATGTAAGATGTAAAAAAGGGTTGGTCTTTTGGGCATTTTTAGGCAGTCAAGTGTAGAGTTATCTAGGGTTTTAAAGAGAAAAAAGTCCCAGTTCTCTAGCAGTGAAGACACAAGTCATGAAAGGTTTTTTTATATTGATTTCAACTATCAGTGTATGAACTTCTCCTTTTTTCTTATGTAATCTTTCAAGGAAATCTTGAATCTCTTTTAGGGTTTCCTCTTGCCACATTTAATGGTATGACTGTAACCATTGATCAGATGAATGAATAGATTCTTAAAACATTACATGATATGTGATGATCTCTTTTATGGTTGTAGATGATTGATTGTATCTTGATAAAGGATTACTAAGTATATTCTCTATTGATTGTTGTTCTTCTTACATATAAATATCAAGAAAGTACATGTTTCATTTCTCTTGTTGTTTTCATCTTTTTGTTGAACTGTGGACTCCATAACCCAATATATTAGGCACCGATCTGAAAGTTTCCATGATCATCCACACTCTTAAAAATCAAAACAAATTCATTATGTGTGAAGTAAGTAGTTAGTTTGTATGTCTTGCAAACAAGCATACCTACATTTTCCATTATCAATGAAGTGCCTTTTCATCAGCTATATAGGGGTTATTAGTGACAACCAATTGTTTTAGGTCTAGTGACAGCTTTTGGGGCCTAAAAGACGAGTTGGGTTTGGATGTCCTTTCATTTTTAGCTGTTCATCTGGTGTAGAAACCAATACCTATTCAGGTATACCTCTTGGAATATCCCTCCTAGGTTTAATATGAGCCTGAAGTGCAGAGGAGTAAACCCACTCCTGTTAGTTGGCCAAAATTGCCCTAAAATTGTTGATGAACATTTTCCTCTCACCCAGAATGACCATCCTTGGCCTAGGTGATTCAGGAATGTTTTAGGTTTTAGGGTTATAGTTATTTTGGGTCCCAATAGATTAGCACCGTTGCCAGGGAACAAATTAAAGGATTTGAAAATCTTTGCAATAGTCACTAAAGAATAAGTTCTTCCCAATAGGGAAGTGGTGACTCCATCAAGTAAGAAACCCACAAAATCAATTTTCAAGAGTATTGAAATGGATAGAGGAAGAAACCAGGGACAACCTCTAGGACAAGGGGAGTCCTCTAGCAGTACAAGAAATAGGAGTAGATACAGGGTAAGAAGACCTGATGTGGTACCCTCAAGAGATACCCAAGACAATGCATTTGTTGGCCTCAGAAATCAATATTAGTATACTTCTGAGGACTCTGCTGATAATATACTCAGAATGAGTAGGAGAATAAACATTGATGGATATGATGTCCATAGAAATGAAAATGTTATTGGCAGAGGGAGTAGGGATAGATCTAATGAGCCCTACTTGAGGATGTTTGGGATGCCCCATGATAATGAAGAAGCATATCATAATGTCAGGTATCCTAATCCTCCCACCAGGACAATTGAAAGCTAGCATGATACCATCCTAAATGAGGCTGAGCAACAACAACCTGATGATGAGGAAAGAGAAAGGAGAATCCAGGATGAGTTGGACCTACTTGATCATATCAGGAATATGTAGATAAAGGTGCAGACCTTACTTCAACAACATCAAAATCAATTTTCTCAGCGTACCCAGGTAAATCAAAATATTCAACACCAAGGCCATATACCTCAACAACAACATCAGCAACATAATTAGTAGGACCCTAACCTTCAGGCCAATCCTAGACAACAACAACAACATAGGCAACAACAGGTGGAACAACAGGGTATGAATAATGCCCATGCTCAAGGTATGCAAAATCAGCCCCTGCAGAATCAAATGAATCAACAACATGACAATATTTAGAATGTTAGGCCTCCATTCAGAAGACAAGAATAAAGGTTTATTCCACAGAGGCAACGATTGGGAGATAAAAGGTACAAGCAACTTGACTTTATTGGCATACCTAATTTTCCTAATCCCATTCCAACTAAGATTTGAGGGAAAATTCCTAGGTTTCAAGGTAATAATGCAGTCACCGATGAGGAACACTTGAGATACTTCATCAATGTCACATATGAGTATGAGATTAAGGATGAGGATGTGATGATGAAGTTGTTTGTGCACTCATTAGGATAAAGTGCCAAAGAATGGTACAAGGCACTCCTTGATAATAGCAGACTCATGGGAGGAGTTCATGACAATGTTTAGACTACAATATGGGGATAGGATTGACCTTAAGTTTGCCATCCATGAGCTCACAACAATAAAGAAAGGAATCAATGAAACTATTGCTGACTTCAATGGCAGATTCATTATGACAATGAGAAAGGTACCTCCTCAAATGAGACCTAATGAATCTATGTGTTTAGTTTTATATTGTGGTGCCTTTGATTCTAATATTGGTTATTGTTTAAGGGATAAGAGTCTTCAAACATTGAGGGAGGCCTATGTTGTGGCCATAAATATTGAAAGTAACATGAGGGCCTTAGGTAAACATGTTAAGAGATCTGATATAAATATTTCTCAGCCAGATAGGGTAACTTCTAACAAGCCCCTCACTACTAAAGACAAAATGGATAAACTCATGGGAGTCATTAAAGATTTATCCTACAAAGTTTCTCAAAATGACAAATGGATACCACCTCAAGGTGTTGCAACACATTTCAATGAAGGTCAAAGACTACATAACATACCTTACAATACAAATTGGTCTACGAGACCACAACAAAATAATAGACAAGTTGCTCCTATGCATGTTAGTTTCAAATAGCTTGAAAGGGATACCCCTGATCCATTAAGTAAGGATCAAGCAAATTTTCAAGATGCGAGTCTTTGGTGCCAAGTTTGTTTCCTTCCTCATGACCCAACAAACTGTGCAGTTGCTCATTCAATGAGTAGAGATGAGGAATTTCCCAATGAAGAGGGTGGAGCTGAATATTATGAGGAGATAGATCAGTTTGACACCCAGGGGTTTGAGCAGATGGGTCATGATATGAATTATGATAGCTATGAGGATGATGATCATATTTTCCAATATGATCATGATGAAGGTAAAAAAGATATCACTTGCTCACTCATGATTTTGGGCATTTGAGGGATCTCATCCAAAAGAAGTACAAACAATCTAGACCTTTTGAGAAGGATGTGAAAGCTCTCACTGATGTTGCTATCTTGCAAGTTCAAGGGGGCTATCAGTTGAGAAACAAGCAAGTGCCTATGCAGAACTCTCCTATTTCTAAGCCAAGACAGGATACATTGGATGATGGAAAGAAGAGACAAAAGGAGGATGTGGGACAAAAGAGCAATATTGTTCCAAAGAAGACTGTACATGAAAAGAAGAAGCTTCCAATCCAGCCTATAGTAGCAAAACAAAAATATGTACAAAAGAACCCAACATCAAAGGTGCAACCAGTTTCCTCACCTATTCTAGGGGTCCATTAGCTGAAAGATTACAATAAGCATGATCAGCCTCAAGTCCAAAAGGAATCAAAAAAAGAGAAAGAGAATATAAAGGAAGAAGGTAAGGATATTTTATCCTCTCAAGTAATACCTTATATTCCTTCTGCAAATGATGTAACTATTTTCTCTGACACTCCTTTGCCAAACTATCTCCCTATTGACATGGTTGAAGTATTTATCCAAATTAGAATTTTTGTGCCAATAGTGGAACTCCTTAGGATCCCTGAGCATAGGGATAGAGCAGGGTCTCTTATTACTGCTACATAAGCACAAAAACAACCTGTTATTGAACCCAGTAATGATGAGACCATGGAAGTATATTTGGGATCAACTGTTGTCAATAGTTAGATGGGAGTTGACCCCTTTTTTCACCACATTGATCATGAATGGATGGCTATTACACAACTACATGCTTGACTCTAGTGCTTCTAGTAATGTTATGCCCTTGTCTATAATGAATAAATTGGGATTGAAGGTGTCCAAGTCTTTTGGCAAGTGTTTTGCTATGGATTCTAGAGAAGTAAATGTGATTGGTCTTGTCAAGGATGTTGAGGTCAATTTCGCTGCCTATCCTGACAAGTCATTTTTAATAGACATTGTTGACCTATTTTCCTCTACCCAAAGTTAAATAGTTCACCTTGCATTTTCCTTGAAAATTCTTTAGAAATGACCATACAAGGCTTAAATCCTTCAAATATTTATGTTATGCCTTGCCAAATTTCCCAATATCTTGCCTGGAAAATCTTTGCAAAACACCCCCCCCCCAAAAAAAAACCCAAAAATCTTTTAACTTCAAGTGTTTTCTATCGCTAGGAATTTTCAGTTTCATGCTTGTATTTCAATATATATTTTTGAATGTACATTCACATATACATTCGCCAATGTATGTTTGGCACATACATTTGCAATATGCAAAGGGCTAGATACATCGACAAGCATACAAGGATGAAAGTACATTTTGCAATGTACAAAAGGATATATACAAAGGGTCAATGTGCAAAAGGAGAATGTATATTGGGTTGTATGTTTGCATATACAAGGCCGATATACAAGTCACATTGTATATGCGAGATAGAAAGGGTCACATACAAGGAAAAGATGCAAAGGCTTTTGCATATCGGTGACATACAAAGGCGAATGTATGTCTGACATACATTGGAAATGTACAAGGCGCATATGCAAAAGAGGCCGACATGCATTTGCTATAGTGAAAGGGGTTTGTATGTGTGAGGTGCAAGTGGATATACATTGGAAAAATACAAAAGCCAATGTATATTGAAACAGTGCCTTGTATATTCGCGATTGTATGTTCGCACATACAAGTCAAACATACAAGGAAAACATACAAAGAGGAACATGCATGTGTAATAGTTGAATGTACACCGGCAGCGATGTACAAAGGAAGTATGCGAAGGAAACGGTGGCTTGTATATTTCTCTTTGTATGTTTGCATATACAAAGCCAATATACAAGGGGCCAAACATACAAGGAGGAGATGCAAATGGTGGGGTCCACCAAATGTACATTTTGCGATTGTATGTTTAGACATATAAGCAAAACATGCAAATGATATATACAAGGGAGAAAATGTGCAAAACGCCAGACAAGAGGGTGAATCAAAGCTGGGATCCACCGCTTGTATATTTGCAATTGTATGTTTGCACAAACAATCAAATATGCAATCCTAATATACAAGCTGGATCTAAAGGGAACATACATTCCAGTTGATAAAAGGCATAATTCCGCGGCTTGTATGTATAAATACTTTGTATATTGTGGCATATAAGGAAATATGCAAAGGAAGGTGATACAAGTCGGACCCAACAGGGCAATCAAATACAGCTAATGGTCATTTTGGAGTCCGAGGCTTGTATGTTTGCAGATACAAAAGGAGATACAACTGCTGGGGCCCATCCGCCAAGGCACAAGATGTTTGCATGTATCTTCTACTTGTATATTTGCTTGTATGTTTCAACATACAAGGCAAGATACAAAGTCAACATACAATAGGTGGGGGCCGCATATACAAAGGCGATTGTATGCATATACAAGTCGCAGATACAAAGAAACATACATAGGTGCAGATGCAAGTTTTTGTATGTATGTTCTCTTTGTATGTGCACATACAAAGACATTTCATAGCTCGATATACAAGGCGCTTGGCATATTCAAAAGGAGTTTCAGAGAAAGTTTTTAAAAGGTGATTTAGGCGGCAAATTCAAACGATATATACATAGACGTAAAGTGATATATATAGGTGGTTGACCAAAACTTTGACCGCCTGTATCTCCTCCATCCTGGTGAATTTTGACATGCTACAAGAGGCAAAGATGCATGTTTTTGCCTCCTCTTCCATTTGGCAAACTTTTCAGGGGTTTTTGTCACTTTTCATTTTCAGATCTGGATTTGCATGTTTTGGTCGAGTAGATGTTTCAGCGACCATTTTTGAGCAGTTAGAGATATTTCTTGCATTCATTGTTGCACAAGGATGAAGCAGCTCACATTGATGATAAAAGATATCTCTCCACCGCCTTGTTTCAGATTGATGATGTAGTAGCTGCATTAAAGACTCAAAAATATCTTCTATCTACCCAGTTCCAGATATTTGACGCCATAATTGATGCAAGTGGACAGTCATTCATAGAAGATATTTTCTGATTCAGCTCATAGAGCAAATTTTGTAGCTGACTTAGGGCATTCTTCAATGCTATATATATGCATTCGAATGATGTAAATAGGGTTGGAATTTTTTTGGCATTCTGGGCTTTCTATTTCCAAACAGAGCTTTTCTGCTACTGTAACCTTGCCTTCCTATTAAATATATGCAAGTTATTTTACCTCTTTGCTAATTTTTCTAGTTCTCTGTGAATCTGCATATGGTTGTCTGTGAATGTCCTTGTTCCTCTCAATCATATTGCTTCTTGCCTCTGCTAGAATCATTTAATCTATGTATACCTACTTGCTATATCTGGTTGTGTTGTGCATTTTTCAGTTCTGTGGAAGTTTCTTTAAATCTGTCTAGTGCATCACCCTATGTTTTCAAGTTTTTCTATTTCATTTTTCACTTTGAAGCATTCCTTCTCCCTTTTCCCCTTAAAAAATTTAGTAGTTTTAGGTGATAATCAGTCAAGGAAGCCAGCCTTCTCTGGAGGTCTGATCTCATTTAGCAAAGTCCCACACTTAGAGATCATTCCCATTGTGTCATTGGAATGCTTGGAATTCTTCCAAGCAGGGTGCAATTTCACGTGACAACAGACATAATCATTGTGGATTGCCCAACGAAATGGGGCATGCTACTATCAAGAAAATGGGCAACCTTTATGGGTGGAAGTATCCAGATGGATCTCTCATATGCCACTATTCTAATACAGGGTGTAGATGTGAAGTTGTATAGGGAACATAAGGTAGAAGACAAACACATAGAAGATAGATACAATAAAGAGGATGATCATGCAAATTTCTTTGATACTGAAATTGATCACTTTATGGCATGTTGCAGTGATGATAATCCTAATTTGGAGGCTTTACCTTCTAACGCTATTGCTCTTGTTTGTGGTATAATTGATTTGTGGACTCTATATTTTGATGGTGCATATTCAAGGGAAGGTTCAGGTGCTGGTATTGCCCTGATAGCACCTAACGGTGATTAGTTTGGCAAGTCTTTTAGACTTGATTTTCAGTGCACCAACAATGTGGCTGAATATGAGGCACTATTGCTAAGATTAAATGTTTCCCATAAACATGGAATCACATGTTTGAGAATACTTGGAGATTTAGAACTAATTGTCCAACAGATTAGAAAGATATTTGTTGCCAAAGAAAAAAGACTTAGAGGGTACCAAAATGCAGTTTGGCACACAATGGAATTGTTTGATGCCATTGGCATTGAATGGATTGAAAGAAAAAAAAATGAAGAAGCGGATTCCATTGCGTCATTGGTTCAAAATTTAACCCTCAAATGAATTTTACCCATGGCCAATATGTTGTGGAGGTACTCACAAGGCCAACAATTCTTGATAATATTTATAGTTTTAGATCATGCTTCAGGATTTAACTGTGTGTGTGTTTTTACCTCAATGTTTCGGATCATACTCCATGATCCATCATCAGGAGAAAGAGCAAGAGAAGAGAAAGTGAGATAATTTGTAGAACAAGGAAGTTAAAAAGATGAGAGGGTGGTGCGGGAACCAACGATTCTAAGGAGGAACAAACAAAAGGAAATAAACCAAAATAAACATAACACTAACACCCTGATTCTATTTGTTGAAACCAACCTAAAAAATCAAGAGAGATAAAATTAAAAAAGGTAAACACATGAAAAAAAGCAATAAATAAATAGAAGATAACAATGAAGGAAAAAGAAAGAATAAGAAAAAAGAAAAGATAGACAAAAGTTAAAATAAATCAAGGATAAATAAAAAAGGAACAAGAACGATAAAAACAAGAGAATAAATGAATATAAAAGGAAGAAACTATCTAAATATATAAATCAAGAACCACCGAGAAGAGGAAACAACTAAAAGAAAATAAGAAAAAGAACTAAACAAGAGCAAGTAAAGAGGAGAAGAAGACGCACATGAATAAATCAAAAAGGAAAATAAATGAGAGAAGAACAACAACCAGACAGGACAAATAAATTTGAATACCTAAATATAAGAGAAATTCTAAAAGCATCTAAATAAAAAAAAACAACTATCTACGAGACGACTAGATGCAAGAAAGAATAAGATACAATCAGAGAAAAAGAGCAAGTAAGAAATAACTAACAAGAAGTACATTGAAACAAAGAGCCACAAGAAATAAAAAAGAAGACAAAATAAAAACCAAATGAAGTCAATGGAGGAAGCACCAGAAGATAAGAACCAGACTAGAGGAATGAATGAGAAAAAAAAGGGGGGAAGTGAAAGAAGAGCCAACTAGCCAGAGGACGAACGATGAGGAAATTGGAAACCTAAAAAAGCGGAGGGGGGAAACCACAAACTAAGAGAACATGAGACTCACAAGACTAAGACCCAGAAAAGCGAAGAACCGGAGGGGGTTGAAAAGGAGGGGGGAAGGGAGAGAGGGACAACCCAAGATGACCAGTGGGGAGAGAAAAGGAGGAAAGAGGGACAAAGAATGACGGCCAGGGTAAGGATGGGAGAGAGGGAGGGAGGAGAGCCAGAGAAGAACAAAGGGGAACAAGACAGAATAGAGTGGTGAGAAGAGAGGAATGGGGCACATATGCAGAAAAGATGAGAGGAGGGGGAAAGCATCAGGAAGAACATCGAGGGCAATTTCTGATGTGGGAAAGTAGGGGGTTCCAAGAAAAACTAAGACCCCAACCTTCATCACGATTGAGATTAGATGGGTTGTTGCTAATCTCTATGGCTTCCTTGAGTTTCCTCTTGAAGTAGTTGTCTTCACTGGCCAAGATTTGGGTGTCCTCTAAGCAAATATGGTGTTTGGTTAAGGAAGAGTGCTCTGCTAGTGTCGATTTATGAATACGTTCATGTCTAATGTCTGCACTGTGCTCCTTGATCCTAGTGCTAAAGGAGCGCCCTGTTTCCCCAATATAGGGGATGCCACAGGAACAAGAAATTTTGTAGACTCCAGAGTGGAGCAAGAGGTCCCTAGGGTCTTTAGGAGAGGGCATATGATTTCTAAGAGTAGAGATGGGTTTAAAGGTGCAATGGAGGCCTTTCTTATGAAGAATCTTAGAGATTTTGTTGGAGAGGCCTTCGATGTAGGGAAGGGTGGCAATAGGGAGGTTAGGGGGGTTGGTATTCTTGGGTTTGGGGATGAGGCGGGACCTAGCTTGATTGAAAGCTCTCTGGATAGGTTTCCTCTTGTAACCATTCAGTTCAAAGACTTTGGTGAGGTGATCAAGTTCTTGGTCTAAGTTATCTTTATCACAGATACGAAAGGCTTTGGTGGCTAAGGTTTTAAGGATACCGGCTTTTTGGGCAGGGTGGTGATGAGAGGAAGAGTGGAGGTAAAGATCGGTGTGGGTCGCTTTGCGAAACACTCGACGACCTAAGGAGCCTTCTGGTTTTTTGATGAAGAGGATGCCAAGGAAAGGGAGTTGGTTATTGGTTTCGAGCTCTTTGGTGAAGGAGATGCACTTAGCTATGTGATTGAGGTGAGAGTGGAATTCTTCAAGCTTATCAGGTCCATGAGGCCAACAGATGTTGGTATCATCCACATAGTGTTTCCACCATTTGGGTTTGAGGGGAAAGGAGTGGAGGGCTATATCTTCGAAGTGCTCCATGTAAAGGTTGGCAACAATCGGGGAGAGAGGGGAACCCATGGCTACACTATCCAGCTGCTCATAGACAACCCCTTGGAAGGTGAAAAAGGTGGATCTAAGGCACAGTTAAATCCTGAAGCATGATCTAATACATTATGGACTGTGGAAATCTGATGTCTACCAATATTTATAGTTGGTAGGTTTTCAATGACACCAATCAAATTTTTAGTTTTATGTATTACATGGATGAGTTTGAAAATTAGTTGATTGATTGGAAGCCAATGATGGAAGTAACAGATGGTAAGGAAACTCTGTTTGGTACTGAGGTTGTGCAATTAAAGACAAATCCTATTCCAAAGGGGCCGGTAGCATTAGAAAGAGTATTTGACAATTTAGACCGATGGAAGAGTAAAAGTAAACCTATTATAGAGGATATTGTTGAAGGTGTAAACCTTGGAACTAGGGAGGCACCTAGAATGGTTTGCATTGGGAAGTGGTTGAAGCCTCATGAGAAACAGATATTGATTGCTCTGCTTAGAAAATTCAAGAAGTGTTTTGCATGGTCCTATGACGAGCTTAAGGCTTACAAGGAGAACTTGTTTCAGCACACCATTCCCCTTGAACCTACTGCAAAAAATAAATGGCCTATAAATCCTACCATTGCTCCCAAGATGCAAAAGAAATTGTTGAAGATGAAAGAGGAAGGCATTATAAAACCTATCAGACATTCTGAGTGGATATCCAACCTTGTCCCGGTAAGAAAGAAGAATGGGGAAATCAGGTTGTGTGTGGACTTCAGAAATCTAAATATCAAATCCCTCAAAGATAATTACCCTCTCCCAAGCATGGCCAATTTATTACAAAGGGTTGTTTGTTCAGAGTTGATGTCAATGATGGATGGATTCTCTGGATACAACCAAGTGCTAGTCAAGGAGTCTGAACAACACAAAACAACATTCATCACTCCTTGGTGGACCTATGTGAACCTAAGAATGCCATTTGGTTTGAAGAACGTTGGGTCAACATTTCAGCGACCTATGGATGTAGCTTTTGTTGGTCTCATTGATGAGATAATGGTTGTTTATCAGGATGACCTGATAGCATTCTCAAAAGAAAAAGGAGAGCATTGCAAGCATCTTGAAGTAATTTTCCAGAGGTGCTTAGAATATGGGATTTCTTTGTATCCTAAAAAATGTCAATTTAGAGTTGAAGAGGGCAAGTTACTCGGGCACATTAAATCAAAAGATGGGGTAAGGATAGATCCAGAAAGTGTCAAAGCTATTGATCTTATTCCCCAGCCCAAATCAGTTAAAGGAATACAGTCCTTTTTAGGGAAAATTAACTTTGTTAGGAGATTTGTTCCAAATTTTGCCGAAAAGACTAAGACCATTTCTAAAATGCTTAAGAAAGGGCAACCAATTATATGGGAGAAAGAACCATATGAAGCATTCATGGATATCAAAGAAGCTATCAAGGAGACACATGTTTTGATAAGTCCAAATTATTCTAAACCCCTTCAGCTATTTTCCTTTGCTTCTTTTTATACTGTTGTTGTTGTTTTACTTCAAAAGAATGAAGATGGATTTGAACAACCTATTGGATTCTTTAGCAAGTCTTTACATGTTGCTGAATTGAATTATTCTATAATGGAAAAGCATGCCTATGCATTGGTTAAGGCCATAAAGAATTTTAGATCTTATTTCACAGGGGCCAAGATCATTGCATATGTGCCACGCATAGCTATGAAGGATATCTTCACACAATAGGAAGCTTCTGGGAGAAGGTGCAGATGGATCAACAAAATCCAGAAATATGACATGGACATACAGGTCACAAAGATGGTAAGAGGCCAAGGCTTAATAAAGATGATGGAAAATTCCAACTTAGAGGCAGCTGAGATAGATGAGGTAAATGCTTCTCAATCTGCTAGTATATGTGCTTTAGATGACAATCCATGGTACATGGATGTTATATTTTGTCTTGAAAACATGAATTGTCCACCATGTATGGATGAAAATCAGAAAAGAACATTCAAGATAAAATCTCAAAGGTATGTCTTGTTCCACAATGAGCTAATGTGGAGAAATCACAAAGGTGTATTGCTCAAATTTCTGGATCAAGAGAAAGATGAAACAATGATGAATGAATGTCATCATGGTGTTCATGGGGGGCATTTTAGAGCTAAAACCAATGCCCATAAGATTTTAAGGGCTAGATATTGGTGGTTGACCTTGTTCAAGGATGTGGCACAAAAGATAAGGAAGTGTGATGCTTGCCAAATATTTTTTGGTAAGTTGAAACTTGTTAGGGCATTACCCCTGTTACCGCTTGTTGTAGGCACACCTTTCTAGTAGTGGGGAATTGACTTCATTGGAGAAATACAGGAAAGTCTAGTAATGGTTTTAGGTGGATCCTTATGGCCACTAATTACTTCACTAAGTGGGTAGAGGCAATCCCCACTCATAATGCAACTTCCAAGGTAGTCATTGACTTCATAGTAAGCAATATAATTACTAGGTTTGGAGTGCCAAGTAGGATTTTGGTAGACAATGCAATGTGTTTTAGATCTCAAGAGATGTTGAATATGTGTTCTAAATTTGGCATAAACCTTGTACATTCATCTCCTTATCATCCCCAAAGTAATAGACAAACTGAGTCAAGTAATAAAACCCTGATGAAGATCATAAGAACATTAGATTAGAACAAGAAGAGATGGGATGACAGTTTAAAGTATGCCCTTTGAGCTGATAGGATAACTTTCAAGAGATCTATTGGTAGAAGCCCATTTGATCTGGTATATGGAGTAGAAGTGAAGATGCCCATCAACATAGAATTTCTAGTTCACTAGCTGCTACAAGAGATTGAAGGGGAGCAACATGATGCAATGTCTTAGATGATCTTGTAGCTGCACATGACAAAATGTTGCACCAAAAGTAGAAAATGAAGCTCTTATTTGATAAGAATACTTGTCAAGAGACTTCTAGGTTGGTAATTTAGTGCTTCTCTAGGATGCAAGATCTAAAGATAAAGGGAAACATGGAAAATTTAGTCCATTATGGCTTGGGCCTTATGAAGTTACAGGAAACTTAGAGCTCAATGTCTATCATTTGGTGACCCTGGAAGGAGAATTGCTAGAGCTACCTGTTCACTGTCAGCTTTTAAAGCATTAATTTTCATAAGTGATGTTTTCCTTAAAATTTTGTGAAGAGATCTTGCTATATCTAATTTTTTGACTTCGAGTAGTCTTAACCACTATTGGTCTTGATGGTGTTTTGTTTACATTCCTGTGTATCATTTTTTGATGGTTTTCCCAGAGATCTAAATTCTCGTTGTGCCATTACTTGGCACACATCCCCAACCAGAGCCACTATTGACACCTAAAAAATCAATCTCCAAAATACCCCATTTTTCCCTCGTGTCACACTCTATGACTTCATTCTTGAACATGTGGCTTATGACTGATCTAAAGGGACTCTGGTAAAAATCCTAATTATTCATAGCCTGAGAGTCCTTGGTTAGGGTCTAAATATTTTGAAGGTCATATTCCTTAAACCCTATTCCATAATTTCATTAGAAAATGTTTTAAATCCTTTTGTTGCTCATTGTGGTAAAATCAAAATCCATTGCTAAATCTATACTAAGTCATTTCCTATCTTGTTTTGCTAAAACTTTGCAATTTTTATCATTACCACATCCCCACGGGTATATCTGATGAACCCTCGTGGGCTTGCAGGAGCTTGGGTGCAATATCACCACTTACCGCATTACTATGGCTGTCAATTGAGAGGTCTATAGGCTTGTGGGAGTAAAAGAAATGGTTTGAACCACTTGCCACAACACCACAGTAGTTTGTATGAAGCATGGCGAGCCGACAGTAAGGATATAACTATCTCCGCATTGCCAAAACAATTAAGGGAGAAGCCCATGGGATCACGGCAAGAAAAGAGAAGTCACTGCATTACTGCAACAGTTAGCAAAAATGTATGTGGGACGGAGGTAAAAGTTAGCAATTACTGCGCTACCGCGGCGGTTACATGATTGGCATGCGGGCTGGTGGTGAAGACTTAGCCCAAGCATGGAGCCGCCCACCACAATACCGCAGAGGTATATATGAGGTGTGTGCGGGCTTGCGGGAGCCTGTGGTATAATGTGACTACTTGTTGTAGCCCCTCAGGGGTCTTAAGGGATTGTTGTAGCATGGCGGTAGAAGGTTAATAACGCATAAAATGTAGCCATAGCCCCACGATGGGTTTACATAGCAATAGATATGGCGTGCGGGACTACGATAAGGTCTTAGTTGGCATCAAGGCATGGTTTTAGCAATGGAGGACCATTGACTTCGATATGACAATCCATGTGGTGCTTCTGGGAGCTCATAATCCTTTGTGGGTATAGCCAAAAGACTTCAAGTGAATTGTAAATTCTGTCAGACATCCTGAAGGTGGGAAATGTGCAGATTCAATTGACAAGGGCACATAGAGGTAAAATTTTGAAGGTTTTCAAAGCCGATGAAGACACAGTGACTCAGGGGCTCAAGATTTCAAGTGTTGTAAAGGCTTTGCTTGGTGAGTTTGAAGAGATGTGTTTCATATGCCATCAATGCAGGTACTATGCCTTTCATCTACCCCCTTCTTTCTCAAATATTTGTTGCATTTATGGTTACAGATCAACAAACCAGTTGTGTGCATTACAGTGGAAAATATCTTCCATTTGCCTCCAGACCTAGATATTTTTGCAATTATTTCTAGCAGATAAATGTCTCTTTTGGCCAAGATATTTTTTGACATGGCCCTTAGGGGAAATTTGTTGTAACCATATTAGATCAATTAGAATTAGATGCTATATATAAATGAATGTAAGATGTAAAAAAAGGTTGGTCTTTTGGGCATTTTTAGGCAGTCAAGTGCATATCTATCTAGGGTTTCAAAGAGCAAATAGTCCCAGTTCTCTAGTAGTGAAGACACAGGTCATGAAAGGTTTTTTATATTGATTTCAGCTATCAGTGTATGAACTTCTCCTATTTTCTTATGTAATCTTTCAAGAAAATATTGAATCTCTTTTAGGGTTTCCTCTTGCCACATTTAGTAGTATGACTATAACCATTGATCAGATGAATGAACAGATTCTTAAAACATTACATGATATGTGATGATCTCTTTTATGGTTGTAAATGATTGATTATATCTTGATAAAGGATTACTAAGTATATTCTCCATTGATTGTTGTTCTTCTTGCATCTGAATATCAAGAAAGTGCATGTTTCATTTCTCTTGTTGTTTTCTTCTTTTTGTTGAACTGTGGATTCCATAACCCAATATATTAGGCACCGGTCTGAAAGTTTCCATGATCACCCACACTCTTAAAAATCAAAACAAATTCATTATGTGTGAAGTAAGTAGTTATTTTGTATGTCTTGCAAACAAGCATATGTACATTTTCCATTGTCAATGGGAGTGCCTTTTCATCAACTATATAGGGGTTATTAGTGACAACCAGTTTTTTTAGGTCCAGTGACATCTTTTGGGGCCTAAAAGATGAGATGGGTTTGGTTGTCCTTTCATTTTTAGTTGTTCATCTGGTGTAGAAACTAATACCTATTCAGGTATACCTCTTGGAATATCCCTCCTAGGTTTAAGTTGAGCCTGAAGTGCAGAGGAGTAAACCCACTCCTATTAGTTAGCCAAAATTGCCCTAAACTTGTTGATGAACCTTTTCCTCTCACCCAGAATAACCATCCCTGGCCTAGGTGATTTAGGAATGTTTTAGGGTTATAGTTATTTTGGGTCCCAATAGGGTTCACACCCTATGAGTTGGTATATGGTAAGACAACAATATTACTTATTGAGTTTGAGCACAAAACTTTAAGAACTGCATTAGAGCTTGGCATAGATCTTTCAGAAGCACAACAATAATGCATCACTTAGATTAATGCCTTGGAAGAGCTATGAAAGGAGGCCTTCCATCACACAGAGGTTGTACAAAAGTGAAGGATGCAATGGCATGAAAAATTTATTAAAACATAGGTATTTCAACAAGGAGATTGGGCATTACTACTTGATTCGTGATACAAATATCACAAAGGAAAATTGGAGAAAAGATGGCTAGGACCCTATGAGATAGTTGAAGTATTTTCAAATGGATCTGTTAAGCTGGTTACCATTGACCCTGTCAGATTTTTTTTAATGGTCAATGGCCACCATCTTAAGCTTTACAAGAAGCCCTTTAACAAGGCCAAATTTCTTCAATATGTGGCACAAGATAAAGGAATGGGATCAACAACAACAATAGAGGTGATAGTGGAAGAGCCTTCTAGCTCTTCCCCTATCATTCATCAAGTATAATTTCTATACCTTATTTATTTCAAAAAAAGCATAATAACAACACAGTCACATTTGGCACTGTTACTTTTGCAATAATGTTGTTAGCCCCCTTAATTACCATTTTGTATAGTCATTTCACACATTTATTCCTACTACATCCCTTGTTGCCTTCCTACGTCATCCCTTGTGTCATCCTATAGCTACACAACTCTGCATTCTACAGCCTCCTTGCCTCATCCCTACCAATTCCATAATTTTCTACAATCATGCCATAATTTTAGCCATATTCCATGCAACATCCTTTTCATCCACCTTCATGCAACATCCATTTCATTTCTTCCTATAGAAATAGTATTCGCAGCCACTCTCTGAGGGACTTGTAGCAAAAGTACATACAACCACTCTTTGAGGGCCCTATAGCAATATTACCTACATCCACTCTTTGAGGGACCTGTCACAACCGTACCTATAGATACTCTCTGAGGGATCTATCACAACCATACCTATAGCCACTCTCTGAGGAACCTGTAGCCAAGGTACATGTCATATTTTGCCCAGTCGAAAATATTCCAAAATCCCTCCTTCTATTAGAAAAATCTGATTAGAGAAAGCCAAAATAGAAGGAGCTAAAACATTAAATCCTTCAATAATTCAATGAATTCCCTTGCAATAATCCCCAAAATTCCTTGTGGGATTCTTTGCAGAAAACCAAAAAAAAACCTAGAAAATCTAGGCCATTGCCTTAGTTTTTTACCTACTTTTGGCCTTTATTGACAAAAGTTTAGGTTGTTGAACTTGCAAAAAAAATCATCAAAAATGGTAAGGCATGAAGGAAGAAAGGCTTCTCTTTTATCAGCAACTTTTACAATGCATGAACTTTCCAAAGTTTGAATTTTCAGCATTTCACTGATTTGGCAATTCGTCGATAAAGTGGGCAGGAGGATGGGCTTCCTCAAGATTTGGTTAAGTCGTGAAGGGAGCGAAAGAATGCCTTTATCAACAAAATGTAGAAAGTGAGAACTCTTCCAAAGGTTCGTGATTTCCTTGTTTCACTGATTCAGCGATTCCCCGATAACGAAGAGCAGCAGGAGACAAGGTTCAGCATAGGCAAGCTTCCCCAACAAAAGATGAGTTTGCTGAAATCAACTGAGTAAAGAAAGAGCCAACATTTTCCGCATCGGCAAAGTGAAGGTTTTCCGACAGTATGAAGAAAGGTGGCTAATTCCCAAAAAGAAGAAAATCGCCGATAAAGAAAAGAAGAAAATTAGCTGAGGCAAAGAAAAAGGAGGCCTTATCAGTGAATCGGTAAAAAGCAAAAATTTTCAAAAGTTTAGAAATATTCAAGTTCACCAATAGAGAAAGGAGTAAAGAAGACCAAGTCCTGAAAACTTAGATTTTGCCGATAAGGCAAAGGGTGGAGCTAGAAGATGTACTAAAAATTGAAGAATGGCCGACTGAAGTAGAGGATGTTGAAAAGAGAGAAAAGTTCAGAAATTAGAGAATTTACCAATGAGTAAATGATGACAATGGATGATATATTAGAGAAAAATGGGAATTTAAAGTGTTGTAAAAGCTTGCAGGTCCCTAAATTCATGCCATTTTTTTCAGCATGGAGGTACCCCAGCATTCAATTTCATAGGACAAAGACAATTACAAGAACGTAGAACAGTGAAAATCTTCAATGTTGTTGTACATATGGTACCACAAAATGGATTTGCAGGGACAAAATAGATTTGTAGGTCCATAAACATGTCTGACACTCATTCATGCAAGCAATCTTCTTCTATAGCTTGCAGACCTATCAGAGGCATGGTTTTTGTCCCAATTCATAGGATTTGCAGTAGACCTTCTGGGCTAGAAAATTAATGAAACATGGGCATATCCTAGGTCAATTGATCAGCTCCAATGCCCCTATAGCAGAGTACTAAAAAATTGTTATATGTACATCAAAATGCAATATTTTTCTGCTGGCTATTCTTCTGGGCTATTATACAAGTTAGAGAATCCTTGTGACCAGACCTCTGTAATGCAATTACATGAACCAACTAGATTTGATGGACTATGCTCTTCTGCTAAGCCTCTCATGTCTCCAGTTGATAGTTCAACTATGAATACAATTGATTATTATGTGTCTATTTCTTTTGCATTGTTCTCTCTCTTTTGTAATGGCTATTTGGTCTCTATAATCAATAGAAACTAATTTTTTTCCTCTCTCATTATTCTTGCACTGTGTGTACTTTTGATTAGTGTGAGCTGTGTATTGTGGACAAAACAGTCCCTTTCATATCTCAATTTTTTTGTCTTCACCTCTGTTAGAATTAATATGAGTCTGTGTGAGTTCTTGTCAGTTTTGAGGTTATTACTATGTTGAGTCAGTTGCAGCTAAACATCTTCAATCTGGTGCATCACCTCTTTTTAATTTAGGAATCCTTCTATCCCTTTTCCCCAGCAAGTAATAGCACTAGATTTAGTTGATTCTTTGATCCTTAAGCTCAAAAAGAGGAACTGACCTTCTTTGGAGGTTTGATCTCATCTATAAGGTCCCACACATTGAGATCAGTTCCATTGTGTCATTGAAGTGTTTGAACCAGCTTCAAACAGGGTGCAATTTCACATGACAATAATTTCAGGCATGCCCAGTGGGACACTCCGCTCTGAGTAAGAGTTGAGCTCAGGATTCAGTGTTATTCTCACTTCTATTCACTGCTATGGAAGCATACAAGCACTTGGTGACTTTGTTGATTCAATATCTAGAATATTCAACATTTCATACTTGGAGTGCAGACAAGATCATCTTCTAGAGGTAATTTCCAATTCACAAAATTCTCTTTTACTGAATCTAGAAGGAGAAGTAGGTTATCTAGATCACTTGTGAGGGCGAGTAGGAGTGCAGAACCATCTCCATCAAGAGCCCAGTCCACTCCCCCTCTAGCTAGATTCCAAGTTAGGTTTTAGTATTCTAGAAGAACCTTGCACATACCTAGAATTAATTTAAACATCCAAAATATGACAAGAAATCTTCCATTCGTTGCTTTCAAAGGGGGTAGCCCACTAGACCTAGCTCAATATGATGATATACCCACCTTAGCCTTAAAGGCTATTCCACTTTTTACTAGTGAAAACTCCACCACCCCAGCTAAGCACATCCAAGATATAGCCAGTGTTTGTTCTATCCATAATGTCACTGCTAACAACATGACAATAAGACTCCTGGCCTCTTCTTTTAAGGGAAAATCCTTGCAATTGTATATGGCTCTCCAAGCAAGTTCCATCCACAACTAGGATGATTTGGGCACTAAGTTGTGCCAACATTTTGAGGACAAGAGTGACCACCTGTCACTAATGGAACAACTAGCTACAATCAAGAGAGCCTCCATGAATATATGGTGGACTTTAATTATAGGTTCCAAAAGACATGGGATAGAATCCCATTGTTAGTAAAGCCCTCCCCGAACACAACATTTATTTACTATTTGAAATCATTGAATCCTGACATAGCTGTCATGATTCAATCAATGGGAGGGACAATGCTGCCTGATGCATATAATACAACAATCAAGGCAGAAAATTGCCTGATTTGGGCTGGAAAAATCACTTCAAGGCCACCAATGCCTATATTTCCAGAGGCCCTATTATTCATCCTATTGTGGCTTCAATTCCTACAATGGCCACCCTTGTAGCTTCTTCATTGACGTCAAATGAATTGCATGAGGTCAAGATTCTATTGCAAAGCTTCATCAACAAGTTGGTAGCACTAAAAAGGTAGAATGCACAACCCAACAGACCATATTAGCCCAACTACATTAGACCATTGAATGTTGTGCATCCAAATGTTGCTAATACATCTGGGCCTCTTGTGCCCATACAGAACAATTTGGATCAAGATAACGATTGGTATTATCCATGTAATCAACCATTGGATCAAAATTTGTGCCAAAATGGGCAATTCAGTCAAGCCTTGACAACACAAAATTAATCAGTTTCAGTAAAGAAACAAATTAGTGTCGGTCAAGAAATGGTGAGTGAACATGAACAAATGCAAAATAGTGCTACCTTGATGAACTGGACACATGATGATTTTTGTGGTATTAATCAGAATGTGGGCCCAATTGAATTTAACACAAGAGCCAAAAGAAGAGCTATTGAGGATGCCTCAATACCTATGGTTAGCCAACAAACATCCTCTATCCATGCATCCCAAATTGCTGTAAGCTCAAGACAGATGATAATGCTAGCGTCCAATATTCCGCTACAACAGACAGATCATCTTGCCGAATGACCAATTTCAGAACAAACAGATTGTTCTACTGGGAAGGCAAGTTTAGTGCCACTCCGATAGACTCAATTCAGATAGCAGACCCAGGCTGACATGCAAATGAAAGTCAAACCTGTTGTGAAAGCATCAACAAAGGGCAATCAGATTCCCTTTAATATTGTTGACTAGATGAAAAGAAACAATATACGAGTCACAATGTGGGACACTTTGCTGATTCTAGCACAAAGAGATTCATTAAAGGAAGCTTTGACAAGCTTCAACCAAACTTTTGTAGAGGCAACTAAAGAAAAGGCCACGATCCTAACAAACCTATGCCATCCAAAAAAGGAGGAAGAAAGCACGCGCAAAACTGGCAAGCCCCCTCCATTCTATGTTTATTTAATCATTGGTGACAAGTTGTTCCACAACTGTATGATAGACTCTGGGGTGGGTACCCCTGTCATGCCCAAAAACATAGCTGACAGGTTGGGTATAGTGTATGAGCCCATGATAAAAGGGGTAGTGCAATTAGATGGTACCGTTGTTAAAACAGTAGGTGTTATAAAAGATTTAAAACTCACTTTGCATGCATGCCCTGGTTGTTTTGTATCCCAAGATATTTATGTCATTGATCTCCCAGCCTACTTCGGCATATGCCTATCTAGGGACTTTATAGTGAAAATAGGTGGGTACCTATCCTCTGATTGGTCCCACGTGTTATTTAGAACTAGGTATGGCACCAAAGTAACGATCAAAGCTAAGCCTATTGCTAATGACCATATAGAACCCTACTCCCCTAATCCTACCAATATGAATTGTACAATCCATGAGTTAGAGGAGGATGACAATATTAGTAGGCATGAGGTTACCACTCTAGTGGAGGAGATCCCTGACATACTACTTGATGAGTGGGCAAACTATTTTTAGTTTGACACCCCTGTTCATGTAGAGGAAACAAGATTGGGTACTTATTGTATCCATGATGATGATGCTGTCATCCCTAATATTGAAAAGATAGTAGTAGACCCAAGTGGGATGTGGTGAAAGTTTTTTGATGGCTCCAAAAGAAGAAATGGATCAGGTGTTGGGGTTATACCGATTTCACCCCAAAAAGAAAATTATTTCTCTTCATTTAGATTATAGTTCAACTGTACTAACAATGTAGTTGAGTATGAAGCCTTGATCCAAGGCATACAACTGGCTCAAAAAAGAGGAATAAAAAGTTTGCAAGTGTTTGGTGATAGTGAGCTGGTTATTCACCAAGTTAGATCACTTAGTGCTTCAAGGAATGATTTGTTGAAGTCATACAAGCATAGTGTCTGGGACCTAATTGAAGGCTTTGATGCCTTCAATATTTAGGTAGTTCCTAGGCGAAAAAACAATGATGCTGATAGACTAGCCACAATTGGTGCATAGTTTGACATTCCTTGGAATGTCAAACAAAATTCAAATCAGCATGTAAAGGTGGTTGTTAGGCCTACTGTGCCTGATAACATCATAAGCTGGCAGGTATTTGAAAATGACCAGCAAATTGTGAATTTTTTGCAAGATGAGGTAGAGTATGCTACCAAGAACCAATCAATATTGCAAGAGCAGTATGGCTACCAACTGATCCAGCTAAAGACCAACAAGCTTCCCACAGGACTAGTCACCTTAGAAAATATATTTGGTGCAGACAATCAACCAAAGAAAGAAAAGATGAATATGACTGTCAAAAAAGAGGATTATGAAGAGGTAGAAATTGTACAAGGAAAATTTCTCAAACATGGCAAGGTATGTAAACAAGCTGAAAGGTAGGGTTTTATTGAGCTTTGTAATGAATTTGATGATTTACTTGCTTGGAATTATCAGGATTTGAAATGTTTTGATCTAGGCTTAATCGAATATACCATTGAATTGGACCTTAATGCAAAGCCTGTCCATCAAAAGCAAAGGCCCATCAACCCCAAATAGAGCCATTGATTAGAAAGGAGTTGTCCAAGCTCATAGAGGCAAAGATCATTTATCCCATCAAACATTCCTCTTGGGTGGCCAACTTAGTTCCTGTTAGGAAGAAAAATGGGGAAATAAGATTATGTGTGGACTTTAGAGACTTGAATAGAGCCTCCCTTAAAGACCACTATCCGCTCCCTTCCATGGAACAGATCCTACAAACAGTAGTAGGAGCTAAAAGGTTTTCACTCCTAGATGACTATTTAGGCTACAATCAGATTCTTGTAAAAGAATCAGACTAGTATAAAACAACCTTTACCACCAAATGGGGTACTTTGGCTTACCAAAAAATTCCTTTTGGGTTGACAAATGATGGAGCAACCTTTCAAAGAGCAATGGATTTGGCCTTTAAAGGCTCAATTAATGAATTTATTCTAGTGTATCTTGATGATCTGACCATGCATTCTAAGCATGTAGCTGACCACCTGGGTCATTTAAGAAAGGTCTTTGAAAGATGCAAAGAATATGGGATATCATTAAATCCCAAAAAATGTGTATTTGTTGTCCCAGAAGGTAGATTGTTGGGACATGTAGTCTCCAAAAAAGGACTGGCCATTGATCCTAAAAGGACAAGCACCATTCTATCCCTTACTCTTCCGAGTCATAGGAAAGGTCTACCAAGTTTCCTGAGAAAGATCAACTTCGTGAGAAGGTTCATCCCAAATTTTGCTTCAATAGCAAAACCTCTCACAACTACGCTAAAAAAGAATGTTTCCTTCACATGGTCCAAGGAAGGCAAAGATAGTTTTAAAGCTGTCAAACAGGCCATTGCAAAGGCACGTACAGTGATAAATCCAAATTATGAGAAGGATTTTATCCATTATGCCTTTGGAGGTAAGGAAGGTATATCAGCATTTCTAACACAACAAAATGAGGAGAAACTGGAGCAGCCAATCACCTTCTTCAGCTAGGCAATCAAAGATTATGAACAAAGGTATGATTTTGTGGAAAAAACAAGTGTTTTTTGTAGTGAAATCCCTAAATAAGTTTAGACATATGCTTCTAACAACAAGATACAACTGATGGTAAACCACCCTAGTGTCAAAGAGTTCTTGCTAAGTAGGGATGTCAATGAAAAGGGGCTGGGTGGATAACTAAAGTGATGGAATATGATATAGACATCCATATTACCAAGTTAGCTCATGGTAAAGGCCTATGCAAACAGATGGCAGCAGACGTCAAGGATAGAAATGATGTTGTATGTGTCTAAGGGCAGACATAACCAACTGATCCCCACTCCTAGACTGACTAGTATCATGACATGGTTACTTTTATACAATCATGAAGATGCCTTGACGGGCTGGACTCAGCAAAAAGAAGGTATTTTAGACTTCAGTCCATCCCTTATGTTCTTGTAGATGGTGTTTTGTTTAGAAAGGACATCAATGGAGTTCTTCTTGGATGTATTACTCAAGATTAGACCTCTAAGGTCTTAGAATAATTTCATAATGGCCCTACTGGTGGCTACTATTCTCCAAGAACAACTATTGTTAAGGTTATGAGGGTTGGTTACTACTGGCTTGATTTATTTAGAGACACCCATAAATGGGTAAGGAGTTGCAATGAATGTGAATTCTTTGTAGGCAAACAAAGGTTGGCAGCTCTTCCTCTTCATCTAATTCAAATTGACCAGCCATTTGCCCAATGGGGTTTGGACTTCATCGGGATGATTAATCCACCATCTAGTACTAGGCACAAGTGGATTCTAGTAGCCATAGACTATTTTACAAGGTGGACGGAGGCAGTTGCATTGAAGGATGCCACAGAGGCCTCTATTTTAGATTTTCTTAAAGGTATAGTTACTAGGTTTGGTGTCCCATACACCATTATTTTTGACAATGCTAAGGCCTTTGTAGGCACAAAAATCAGTGAATGGGCACTAAATTATGGAGTTTATTTGAAAACATCATCCAACTACTACCCCCAAGGACATGGTCTGGCTGAGTCCACAAACAAAAATCTGATCAGGATAATCAAGAAGACAGTGGATGATTATCAGAGAACTTGGCATGCCAAGTTGAAGACAACCCTTTGGGCTGATTGGATCACTCCTAAGAGGGCAATTCGTAATTCATCCTTCATGATAGTATATGGAAGGGAAGCAAGGCTTCCATTATCATCAAAGTTACCATCCCTTGAGCTGGCCAAGTAGCTGGAATTGCTTGAAAATGATGCCATCACAGTTAGATTTACTAAGCTGATGGAGCTCGAAGAGAAGAGGAATGCTACCATGAAAACCCTTGAAGCACACCAAGAACAAGTCAAGAGGACATTTGATAGAAAATTAATTGAAATACTTTTCCAAGAGGGAGATTTGGTGTTGAAATGGGATGAAGATAGGGCCAAGGCAGACGACATTCCAAATTTGATGCTATATGGAGCGACCCCTACATTATCACCAGTTGCAAGCATGCCAATGCCTTTCAACTATCCAAATTAACTAGTGAGGAACTTTTGATCCCAGTGAATGGGATTCATCTCAAACCATACTTCTGAGTTTGCTTTTGAGATCCTTGTAAATATGTAGAGTAGATTTGTTTTCTTCTTTAGATTTCCTTTCCTCCAAGTGTTGTTGCATAGGCAACTTCTCATTAGGAGAATATTTGCCTTGTCCATTTTGTTCTTATGTTGTGGAGGCATTTTCAGTTTGTTTGGTCATGATGCTACTTTCTTTCAAATCTATACCCAATGGACTATATAAGGTAGTTGGATCCCTGTGTTTAGTAGGCAAACACCCCTGCAAAGTCACCAAAATATTGTCATATTTTGCCCAATCCAGAATATTCCAGAATCCCTCCTATCAAAAAAATCTGATCAGAGAAAGCCCAAATAGAAGGAGGTAAAACCTTAAATCCTTCATTAATTCAATGAATTCCCTTGCAATAATCCCCAAAATTCCCTATGGGGATTCTTTGTAGAAAACCAAAAAAACCTAGAAAAATCTAGGCCATTGCCTTAGTTTTTTATCTACTTTTGGCCTTTATCGGCAAACGTTCAAGTTTTTGAACTTGCAAAAAAATCATCAAAAATGGGTAAGGCATGATGGAAGAAAGGCTTCTCTTTTATCGGCAATTTTCACAATGCATGAACTTTCCAAAGTTCAAATTTTCAGTAGTTCACCGATTTGGCAAATCACTGATAAAGTGAGCAAGAGGATGAGCTTCTTCAAGATTTGGCTAAATCATGAAGGGAGTGAAAGAATGCCTTTATCAAAAAAATGCAAAAAGTGAGAATTCTTCCAAAGGTTCGTGATTTCCTTGGTTCACTGATTCGGTGATTCCTTGATAAAGAAGAGCAACATGAGACAAGGTTCAGCATAGGCAAGCTTCCTCGACAAAAGACGAATTTGTTGAAATCGACTAAGTAAAGAAAGAGCAAATATTTGCCTTGTCGAAAAAATGAAGGTTCACCGATCGACAAGTTCACCGATTGGTGACTTTGTTGACAGTATGAAGAAAGGTGGATGAGTCCCGAAAAGAAGAAAATCGTCAATAAAGAAAAGAAGAAAATTGGCTAAGGAGGAAGCCTTATCGACGAATCGGTAAAAAGTGAAACTTTACAAAAGTTCAGAAACCTTCAAGTTCACTGATAAGGCGACTCACAGATAGAGAAAGGAGAAAAGAAGGCCAAGTCCTAAAAACTTGGATTTTGCCGATAAGGCAAAGGGTGGAGCCAGAAGATGTACTAAAATTTAAAGAATGACCGACTGAAGTAGAGGATGTTGAAAAGAGATAGAGAAAAGTTCAGAAATCAGAGAATTTGCCAATGAGTAAATGATGAAAATGGATGATATATTAGAGAAAAATGGGAATTTAAAGTGTTGTAAAAGCTTGCAAGTCCCTAAATTCATGCCATTTTTTTTAGCAAGGAGGTACCCCGGCATTCAATTTCACAGGACAAAGACAGTTGCAGGCAGGTAGAACAGTGAAAATATTCAATGTTGTTGTACATATGCTACCACAAAATGGATTTGTAGGCACAAAATAGATTTGCAGGTCCTTCATAAATATTCCTGACACCCATCATGCAAGCAATCTTCTTCTACAGGTTATAGACCTGTCAGAGGCATGGTTTTTGTCCCAATTTGCAGGATTTGCAGTAGACCTTCTAGGCCATAAAATTAATGAAACATGGGCATGTCCTGGGTCAATTGGCCAGCTCTAGCACCCCTATAACAGAGTTCTCAAAAAATGTTATATATACATCAAAATACAATTTTTTTGCTAGTTGTTCTTCTAGGCTATTATACAGGGTGAAGAATCCTTGTGACCAAACTCTGTAATGCAATTACATGAACCAACTGGATTTGATGGACTGTGCTCTTCTACTGAGCCTCTCATGTCTCTAGTTGATAGTTCAACTATGAATGTAATTGATTATTCTATGTCTATTTCTTCTACATAGTTCTCTCTTTTGTAATGGCTATTTAGCCTCTATAATCAATACAAACTGATATTTTTGCCTCTCATTATTCTTGCACTGTGTCTACTTTTGATTAGTGTGAGTTGTGTATTGTGGAAAAAATAGTCACTTTCATATCTCCATTTTTCTATCCTAGCTTCTGTTAGAATTAATATGAGTCTATATGAGTTCTTTTCAGTTTTGAGGTTATTATTGTGTTGAGTTAGTTGCAGCTAAACATCTTCAATTTGGTGCATCACCTCTTTTTAATTCAACCATCCTTCTATCCCTTTTCCCTAGCAAGTTGTGGCACTAGATTTAGTTGATTCTTTGAGCCTTAAGCTCAGAACGAGGAACCAGCCTTCTCTAGAGGTCTGATCTCATCTGCAAGGTCCCACACCTTCAGACCAGTCCCATTGTGTCATTGAAGTGTTTGAACCAGCTTCAAACAAGGTACAATTTTACATGACAACAGTACATGAAGCCACTCTCCGAGGGACCTGTAGCCAAGGTGCATGCAACCACTCTTTGAGGGACCTATAGAACATGCATCTGCAACACTTCACAAAGGGACATGTAGTCAAACTCCATGTTGCAACTCTCTGCCAGCCTTGTCACATCTGTATTGGCCACCATGGAACCTGTCATATCAACGCATGAAATTTTCATTACATCTCCATCTCATTATGCCACAATATCACTCTAGTTCATGCTCACCTACACCACCAACATCCATTAACATGCCACTTGTAAGAATTCATACAAACTTTCATGTACATATTATTATAATTAATAATTATTTTTAACCATATCATTTATTGCTATATTTTGCGCTTAAACTCATTATTTTGCCTATTTATTACTCCATCATACCTATCAAATATGTCTAATCATTCTTCTCACTCTCCTTACTTTTGTCCCATGCGATCATGTGACCCAATAAGTTGGGGGTGGTGGATTAAGTAAGGCTCCACAACCATAATAATTAGCATTACTACCTTTATTAAGACTTATCGTGCCACCCTCAAAATTTGAAACTTCACTCGTACACATGCATCATGTTTGAGATGGAAACTCGAGCACTACTTACATTCTATCTAAACACTTCCATTTTTATCCTATAAATTTTGAAATAAGGAGATAACCCTAGCTCTTTCAAGGTGAAGAAATTTGAATAAGGAAGGAAGGGTTTGATTGGTGGAATTCGAGAAGGAAAATACACAATGGGGGGTGACTTGGTGAGGAAAGAGCCTATAGACCATACCACAATTTTTAATGATGCATAAATTATTTCCATTTTTCAACAAGTAGGCTGGATAGATTACTTTCAGAGATTAGATGGGTTCAACAATGAAATTGCAATTGAATTTGCTTGGACCCTAAATGAGGGGGAAGAAAAAATAAAGGGTTTGAAGGTGTCTATTACAAAGGCAATTATTTATGTAGCTACTGCGCTCCCTGCAACAAGGGAAAACTTTCCAAAACAAGGGAATGCAGCCACATCTCGTAATGAATTTGCAAAAGTGGGAGAACAATTTGAATTCTCATCGCAAGGAATGAAACAATTGTCATTATCAAACAGATGGGCTCAAGCAGCAACTTATATTATCAAATACATTACTTGTGAAGGTAGACACTCCTTCCTTTACACTGTAGATTTCAATATTTTGAGTCATTTGCATCATGGGAGACAAGTAAATGTTCCCAATTTCTTGTTGCATTTATTAAGAAGGATGGCTAAAGAATTTCAAAAAGGTATAGCAACTGCATTGTCCCACCATTATTTAATTCAATTATTGGTTCAGAAAAGCTTGCATGAACAATTCCCAGATGTTTCATGGGAAGAGTTTTGGGTTTGAGGGGTATAAAGAATTAGCTAGTTGTAGGGTGACATGGTAGGAAGCTCAGGGAAAGGCAAACTCAAAATTCCCCACCAAGAAATGCTTAGGTTGATAGGGAAGAAGAATTGGGAGAAGAGCATGTAGCAATCTCCCCTAAGACTATAGCCATAGTACATGACCCTTTAGAAACCTTTGTTGATCATGTAGCAACTACCCCTGACCCCATAGCAGCCTCTAGTGATCCTACAACACCTTCATATGGCCATGCAACAATCAATGTCAAGCATGTAACCTCTCTCAATGATCCTACGACACCCACTAAATCTCCTACAATATCTATTAATGATCCTGCAGCATCACATGAACTTAGCCCACCATTGCATGTACCTGAACCTATGATGCCAAATATATCTGAACATGTGAAAGAAGCAATTCCACCTACATGCACCTTGTCACAGGATCAACTTGCCACTACTTCTATCTCTCCTTCCCCTACCCTCAAGAGGAAACAAAAAGCATCCTCTTCTCACAAATCAAGTGCAAAGAAATAAAGAACAAACTCATCTCTTACATCATGCAAACCAAGATGTTCTCAACATCTTAAAGCTAAAGGGGTATCCTCTAAGGCTGCTACACCAACTTCAAAAGTGGTGTTTTTAGAAATAGACATAGATTTTGAGAGGGAAGAATTGTTTATCTATAGATATCAAACCCTCACGCCTAGTAGCCAGGAGTTGGATTCAACTAATGCATTAACCTCTATCTCTACTAAGTTTGATAGATTGAAAATGAATGAAGGATTAGTTCTTATGGAGCTAGAGGTTGGGGACAATTTACAAGATGCCTTGAGAAGAATAAAAGAACTGGAAAGGCAGCTTCATGCCTATTACCAAAAGGAAAATGAGTTGGATAGGCTAGCCCAATTAGCAATAGAAGAGATTAACTGAGAACAGGAGAAAAAGGAGGAGAAGGAACCTGTGTTTTTGACTACTTAGTCTCTAGTTCAGGATGTTTCACATGATGTTCTCTTTATAACTACTACATCTTCCATGGCCACACAGACATATGGCCCCTCTCTTAAGTATCTACTTTGGAAGAGAGATGATGAAATCCAATTTATGAGGATGAAGTGGATAGAGGAAAAGGAGTTGGAAAAGAAATTTACTAAGGAATTGAATGAACAAATTTAGGAGAACAAGAAGTTGCACAAGAGAATTGAACATATGGTTGGGTTGACAACTTAGATTATCCAGTGCAGACCTCTATCTAGAGTGTATTAGATTGTCAACTGCAGACCTCTAGCTAGAGTGTATGTAATATTTTTGAAGGAACATTTTTTAAGTTTTTAGTTTATGCAACTCTTTTGTGATCTACCATATATGGTGGATACAACTAGTAATTTCTTCAAGGTATAGCAAGCCTCCATTGTTGCATTATAGAACCAGCTATGTGAGTTTTATCTACATGACATGTTTGTCCCTTACAACACTAAATGGAATCCAATTATATATGCGGGGTATTGATGCAGGAGCATCCGTAAGTCATTCAAGTAAATTGAGACAGTTAATGTTGAGTTGTAGAGTGCCAGGGAGAGACATTGGGGATTACCGCATTTCACAACATTTTCATATCAAAGGTTGTGGAGCTAAAATTAGCATCTACATATCATCATCTACATCATATCCAAAATTTAGGTCATTTGGACTCGTTTCTTGAGAGATGTCGTTATCAAAAGATTACCTATTTTCACAGAGTAGAGCAGTCAGTGTTCAGTTGAATCCTAATGGGTTTGCAAAGCAATTCTGTGACTTACAAAGCCTAATGGAACATTATTCAAGGTAGTTTAGGACCTAGCTAACCTTCATGGAGTACCGTACAAAGTTCCCATCACCTACAGAGAAATACCATATGTTTAGGTCTGACCTATTTGTTGCTACACGTTTAATACTAGCCGTTACAATTAGGCCAACTTGATAATGATTTGAAGGCTTACGAAGGATATAAATGAAGGATAAGGGATTGTTTCAAGGCAATGACAAAGTGTGTGAAGATATGTAGCAAGAGGATGAATTGTTTTGATCTGCGAAGGTAGGAGAACAGAAGCAGAGAAGACAGAGTACAAAGTGGAAGAAGATACAAAGCAGTGAATAGGGAAGGAGAAAGAAGACATGAAAGAGTGATGATGTTTGAATCTTTTGTAACCCTAGATGTAGCCTAACATCATGATAATCCCTAGAGTCATATGTAAGGATGTTTGAGATTATAATATAATGAGAAGTGATCTTTGAAGGCTGGGTTTTTCCCTTTAAGGGTTTTCCTAGGATATATCTTGTCATATGTTCATGAATATCTCTTATCATTCTGTTGTTAGTTGTATGTTTCTATTGCATCTTTGTTATGATAATGGTATTGGTTGTTAAAGGCTACAAGGCTGGACAGTCCTTCATTGGACCCTCCTACCTTGATTACATCAAATGGTATCAGAGTTGGTTGTGAATTTGTTGGGAAGATTGTGAATATGTTGGAAGGATAGAAAGTGTTGGAAGAGAATACGAAACCTTAAAGTGTAATAATGTCACCGTAGAAGAAAGATCAAGGCAAGAGAGATCATAGTAACATTTTCACATTTAAGTTGTTTATTTGTTTCAATGGGGAAGATTGGAAAGAGAATGAAGAAAGAAAATGAAAACTTAATGTGCAAGAAGGATATTCTAGAAGAAGAATTAGAAAATGTAAAAAGGAGGAATGAAGAATTAGAAGAAGAGGTAAAGTTGTTTGAGTATGTCAAAAAGGATTTTGAAGAATTGGAAGAAGGATTTAAGTTGTTTGGGAAGGTAGAAAAGAGGAACAAAGATTTGGAGAAGTTGAAAAAGAAAAGCAGTTTACAAAAGAATGAAATATCTGGATTGAAGGAACAGGTTGATTAGTTGGAGCAATCACTTGTAGCATGTAGGAAGAGAATGAAAGTCTAAGATCTAAGCCTAAACTTTGTGATGTTTCTTGTGATACTAATGATTTGTGTGATACTACAGAAGCTTCTTCAGAAGGTAAGGTTGGAGATAGAGTAACTGAATCTACAGTTGTTGGTGATGGTATTGGTTTCAAAATCATGTAAAGAATGGGATATGAAGGAAAAGGATTGGGTAAATGTCAGCAAGGAATTACAGAACCTATTAAGCCAGTAATGAGATCAAGAAATGAAGGCCTTGGATATATTAGAGGTAAGGATGTTTCCACAAGTTCAAACAAATCAACTCAAGGAAGAAGAGGTATGCATTATTCTTATTGTAATAGACATGGACATGAAAAGGAATTGTGTTGGGATTTATACCCTTGTAAGTTCTATGGATTAAGGAATCACTTTGAAAAGATGTGTTGGAATAAAATGAGAAGGAGAAAGTCTATGATAGGTTGTATGTAGATGGATTATGGATGGATTGATGGACCAAAATGGAAACATGTTACATGTATGTTCAAAAGGTTGTATAGATTGAAATGTTCATGTGTTGGAGGAAAATAAGGATATGGATTAAGATGCAGAGAGAGACGACCTCCTGCAGAGCAAAACAAAGACAAAAATTCATACCACAGGGGGATAAATGACAGGAGTCATAATTCTTACCACAATGAAGGATATCAGAGAGATGAAAGAGGATTTGATAAAGGAATATTTAGAGGAACTTGTTTTCAAGTTTGGAGGCGAAAGCATCAAGCATTGAATGTCACCAAGAGGATATTACTGGAGGAGTAGTAGATAATGCAGAGGTAGTTTATGCAGAGGAAGAACCTACTGAATTACTAAGCTTGATAGAGAAAATGGAAGAGGGAGAATCATTGATCTTAAGGAAAGTTGTGTTGTAGAACTAAGGAGCCAGTGCAAGAGAAAGTTTGTGTAAACAAGTGTGAAGCATAATAGAAAAGGGAAGTTCATGACAATAAGTTCTACTGGAAGAGAAATCTTGTGTACCATAGTAAAGAAAATTTGGGTGCAAGAACAGAGAGAAGTATAGGAGCAGTGTATACAGAGATGAAACTATAAGATTTTGATGTGTACAGAAGGAATTCAAGAATGTATTGACTGAATCAAGGAAGAAAATGATTGTTCTAGAATATTAAAGGATGTTGAGGTTATTTGATTCTTAATTGATTGAAGTAGACATTGATCTTAAGGTAGCCTACAAGTTCTTGACAATAGAACACCAATCTAAGAGGCAATTGTGACATTGTAGCCAGACTGCCAAACCTAGACCACCATAAAATAAAGAATTTGAGACAGCTTGCAGAGAAGACTTGCTCAGATTGCCGATCATTGAGGTAGTGCAAGGCTTGAAAGTAGAGCGTTGAACTTAGATCACTAGAAGTGAGAAGAACTAGAGGCAGTTTGCATGGAGGACCTGTATAGACCGCTGAACATGAGGAAGTGCAGTGATTTGTGAACAAATCACTGAACTTGAGGTAATTTGTAGGGTGGACTTGAACAGACTGCTGACCTTGAGGAAGTTGCAAGTACTTGTGAACAGACTACCAAACCTATCCTAAGAGACAACATTGATTTTGACATAATACAGACCAAAGTGAAGAGACTCACTTTTCAATTAACCCCAAGAGTCTAATGCAAGAGCATCTGGAAGTCATTCAAGTAAATTGAGATAGTTAATGTTGAGTTATAGAGTGTCAGGGAGAGACATTGGGGATTATTGCATTTCACCACATTTTCATATCAAAGGTTATGGATTTGGACTTAGCATCTACATATCATCATCTACATCATATCCAAAATTTAGGTCATTTGGATTCGTTTCCTGAGAGATATCACTATCAGAAGATTACTTGTTTTCACATAGTAGAGCAGTCAGTGTTCAGTTGAAGCCTAATGGGTTTACAGAGCAATTCCGTGACATGTGGAGCCTAATGGAACATCATTCAAGGTAGTTTAGGACCTAGCTAACCTTCATGGAGATCTGCATGAAGTTCCCATCAATTGCAGAGCAATACCATATGTTTAGGTCTGACCTATTTGTTGCTACACGTTTCATACTAGTCGTTACAATTAGGCTAAATTGATAATGATTTGAAGGCTTGCGGAGGATATAAATGAAGCATAAGGGATTGTTTCAAGGTAGTAATGAAGTGTGTGAAGATATGAAGCAAGAGGATGAATTTTTTTGATCCGGGAAGGTAGCAGAGTAGAAGCAAAGAAGATAGAGTAGAGAGTGGAAGAAGATATAGAGCAGTGAATAGGGAAGGAGAAAGAAGACATGAAAGAGTGATGATGTTTGAATCTTTTGTAACCCTGGTTGCAGCCTAGCATCATGATAATCCCTAGAGGCATATGCAATGAAGGTTGAGATTATAATATAATGAGAAGTGATCTATGAAGGATGGGTTTTTCCCTTTGAGGGTTTTCCTAGGATATATCTTGTGTCATGTGTTCATGAATATCTCTTATCATTCTGTTGTTAGCTATATGTTTTCATTGCATCTTTGTTATGATCATGGTATTGGTTGTTTAAGGCTACAAGGTTGGACAGTCCTTCATTGGACCCTCCTACCTTGACTGCATCAAGGATGTCCATATCAAGAAATTGATATATTTTATCCAGAATGAGAAGAACAGGGGTTTGCAAATGCAAAAATATTAGGAACAAGAAAAATCAATTTCATTAAGAATCAGGGGAGAAGCTAGATACCCTGATGAGGTCCTAAATGAATGGATGTACATGGTTAAGAAACAACTAGTGAAGGAGAAAATCCTCAGTGATCAACAAGTTGTTCATATTATGTATTAGAAAGTATTAAGGGAAATTAGGAAAGAGTCTTTTGAATTAGAAAGGGGAGATGGAAAGAACTCACTGTGGAACTATGGAAAAAAGAGCATCATTCAATGTATAACTTTTATGCAATAGTTAGCAGGGACACATATACCTCACCTTGGCCAAAACTTGTGAGCATGCATGGTTGCCACTTGCCTTCCAACCACCTACTCTTTGGTTTCCTATTCCACACTGGAAGGGGAATAAAACCTACACAAAGGAAGGTGAAGATGCTAGATGGGAAAAGATCCAGGGACATAAAGGATTTGATTTGAAAGAGGGAGAGGGACACACAACACCTTGTGACTTCAGAGACTTAGCCCTTATGTACAATATGAGGACATGATTGCTTGAGGAGAAGCAATGCCTTAAGCTAGGGGGTGTGATGAGCACCATAATTGCCTCTTTTAAGAGTCTATCTTTCCTGTTTAAAGTCACACTATTGCAGAAATTTCCACCCTTCAAGTTGAGACTTTAACTAGTATCTGGACAATAAACTATGTTATGTACATTATATTTTAATAGATGCATGTGTGTTAAAGTAATTAATTTTAAGCGTTATGTTCCATGATTACGTTTGTTATGAACTTAATGGATAAGGATTTTTTCCATTAGAATAGTTCTAACCTGCAGCTAAAGGATGAAGAAGTTCCTACAGCCATGGGGACAGTTCCTGCAGCCAAAGGACTGAAGAGTTCCTATAGAAAAGGACTGAAAAGTTCTTGAAGTGAGGGACTAAAGAGTTCTTACAGTTGAAGGTTTAGTTCCTGTAGCCAAGGAACTCGTCTCCTGGAGCCAAGGAACTCGTAACTTGCAACCAAGAGAATCAACTTGCAACAAAACAAAAAGTCACGAACAATTGTCCAACAACAATTAATATCCTCCTTTATGAAGAATGAAAAGAGGATATGTGGTAGTTAGCAAATGTTCAAGGATAGATGAAGATGGAAAATCCATGATTGCTTAAATTTATAGTTTCATTTAGTTTGTTTGTGTTGTAATCTGATTAGGAATCTTCCTCTTCAATTACTTTGAAGTCTTAGTTTCCTAGCATGTTTTTAATTTCTTAAAATAAAGAGCCCTTTCCCCTATTTTATGGGAAGTGAACCAAGTAGTAGTTAATTTTCATAAATGTGTAAAATTGTTGAAGGGTGTATATATATTTTACACTCAGTGTATCTAGGTACACAAATAGAGATAGATTTTTCTAGTGATTGTAGCATATTATCATTTTTCAGTCAATAAACAAAGTGTTAGTTTGAATTGTCTATTAGGTTTATTCTTGATCTATGGTAAAGAGGGAAATGCATCAATATATTATTGAGTAACTGATAAAAGAAAGGAAGTAGTCAACCCAAGTCATGGCCCACTTGCGGTAGGCTACCACCTATTTGTATTAGATTCATGTTATCAGGTTTAGATCTTAGAACTAGATTTGTTGATTTTGTTTTAGTTATTGTTTTGATGTAATTGAGAAATGGTTAATTAGATTACTTTCAAAACTCATAAATATATTTCTTATTTTAAGTGTTGAATTCCTTTTGTTTCTAGGATTCCAATAATTCTTGTTTGTTAGCTATACACAACTGCATATCTAGAATTATTTAGTTGTACATATAATACTAGAATCATACCAAGAAACATGTCCCTGGGTTGATAAATTAAATGTAGCATGTCTTCACTCATTGAGTTGCTTGATTTAGAATGAGTTCATTTGTTGGGTTACATGCATGCCTTAGCTGCATTAGGGTCAGCGAGAATTGACAATGCTCCATAGTTCATAGTATGAATGCCATTACAACCTTCTATGGACTTGGAACATGATGAAGATCAAAAAACTACTTCATTTGGAAGAGTCAATTAGTTGGATCTTTGTCATTTAATTTTACATATCCATCTTTGGTGTGAAATGCCTAGCCATAGAATTATTTGGGTGATGATCCATATTTGGATCTGAGTCAAACTCAAAAGCATCATGTCCCTTAGAAGACAAATCTCCTTCCCAAGCCTTGTGGTGTGACTTTGTGTGTTAGAAATACCTAGAACATTGGTGAAAAATTGTGTTTGATCATTGCCTCAAGATCTCCTATCTTAGCTACCCCTTACATTTTCTTTTACACCCTTGACAATTTTTCCTCCATCTTGTTTGCTTCTTCCCTTATATCATTAATGGATATGTTATTCCTCTCCTCTACTAATGGATCATCTTTGTTAGGAGTCTTTCCCTGAGTGACTATATTCCTTTCTTTGCCTCTTGTTGAAGCCCTCGCCATGATGTTGCCAAAATATTTTTCACAATAACTTACTCAAAACAAATCAACATAATCTAAATCTTTTACTGTAATTTACTTGGGCCTATATCTTGTCTTTCATAAAAATCTCCAAGAAATTTGTTGATTTGCAACCTTAGGAGCAAATTTGGTGGAAACCCTAATTTCAAAATAACTCTTTCAATTTTGTTCCAAATGACCTCAAGTCTAGATTGTAACAATTTAATATTTTATTGATCAACCCTCTAGACTTAATTTTTTTTTATCGTTTTACAACCCTAGGAGCAAATTTGGTGGAAACTCTAATTTCACAACAAATCCTTCAAATTTGCTCCAAATGACCTCAAATCTAGACTATAGTAGATTTAATATGTCCTTTTATTAACTCTAAAAAAACCAGAAAAAAAATTTCACCAAACTAAGAGAGATATGTGCTTCATAATTTGAGCTCTTGAATTGAAAAATTTTCCTTGTTTCTTGCCTTTCGGGTGTCAATACCATGCTCTAATACTAATTATAATGAAACAAATTGCACAAGAGAAGAAAATAATTGAAAATATGCCATAAATACTTGAGAATAATAACCTACTTCAATGGGGAAAACATCCAAAAGTCTCCAATAAGAAGACAATTAGCAATATGATGCTAATAAACTAACCACTACCTCATATATATCATACTTATGTCATGGATTCCACCCAACCTAATTTAACTACCTATATAAGACTATATTAATGATCATATAACTTAATTAATAGTTATAGTAGCCACAATCCAACTACTCATATCTCTATGCACAATATAGGATTAAGGGCATAATAGTCTCTCTGTGTAGTCAGTTGTCCCTAATGTGGTTTGAGGTCTAATTTGACTTTATACAAGTATTAGGCATGGATAAAATCTCATCATAATTAGGATGTCAATATGTATAGAGCTTTATCTTGTTAATTTTAAATGGAAAATGAAGAAAGAGAGGTCCTAACATTTTGTTTTGAACCTAGATTATTTTGACTTTTTGTAAAACTTCAATCTTGAATTTTTGTAAATTTGTTGTAAATTATGGACTTGAAGCATCATACAATTATGAGAGGAAAAATAAAAGAGACTTGCACCTACTTATTTGTCCAAGTTTATGTTGAATTTATATTGTGTATGTTAATGCAAACACATCCCTTTCATGTCTCTTAACAATATTTACTATTATTGTAAAATAAAGAGGCGTTAGGGTACAAAGTGATGAATGATCCCATTGCCCAACACAATTGTCATAGCATTTTAAGATGTAGGGTTGTAACTCATCTAGACTAATTATCTAGAAAGAGATGATAAGGACACAAGCATCTGTAACAAGAGTCTTGAGTTCCTAACAAAGAATGTCTCTTGCAAAGAGTGCTACCAAATACTTAGGAGGCATTCATATGAAAGCAAATGAGTTCCTAACTAAATTGGAGCATTCTTAGTAAGGACAAGAGTACCTAACATTATAGATTGTGATGCCCTCTATCTACTTTTTTGAATTTTAATTTTTTAAATCATAATGATGCCAAGAAGAAAAGAGCAATGCACTTCATAAACAAAGAAAAACCCTCACAATAACATTAAAGATGTATCTTATTAACCAAATCTATTGAATTAAATCAATAGAGGATACTTTCTTCAAAATTCAAACCTTTTGTTATAGTATGCAATCACATGCAAATATTCTACAACCACATACAACTACATGTAAGCTTTCTATTATAGCATGCAATCACATGAAAATCTTCTAGAACCACTTGCAAGCAACCTAAAACAACATACAAATACCCTATTAGAAGATATTTCCCTAAATCTAATCTAATATTGTCATATGATGTTGCTCTACTTCACAAATCACTTTGCTGATAGAAAAGAAAATGCTTTCAACACAAATGTGATCCCCATATGAGACTGCCAAGAAGAAACCAAAGGAGTCTTGTCCTTTGATCTTTGGATCAAGGGTTTTCATTCCTAAATTGATATATGAGTGCTACTTATTGTAGCCTTGAACAATGTGAAACAAGCATAGAATGGTCCACTCAATGTTGGTTGGCCTCTATTTATTCATTGGCATGCTTCAAAACCTAAGCACCTAACCTTAGTGTCAAATAATAAATATTAATTTTATTTGATATGACACTAATATCACTTACTAATCAAGTACCATATATCATAGCACTAGTGTAGTAACATTAAATTGCCCAAGTAGCTATTAAACCTTGATCTCTCATCTGTAAATCAACCATAATTTGAGAACCACTCACCAGAAATACCCTAGATAAAGCATTATGAACAAGTGACTCACACCTAAATCCAATGGTAGGATACATGACATCATCATGTCCACATAGCCCTCTAAAATCCCCTAAGAAATAGGAATAAGTTTTTCCTAGGGGACTTACAACGAACATGTATATTTAAAAATCTCCAAGAGCATGAATAATGTCAACAATAAATAGGTCCTCTTAGGGTAAATCCCCCATGAGGAGACTAATGGTGAGGGTCTCACCTCTAACCAACCTCCTAAATTTTAGGAAATATCCCCTAAAATATAAGAAATGGTCCAAAACTCATAAAAATACCATGGACAAATGAATAGAACCAATACGACCCTAAATAATTCTCTAGAAATCATTCCTCACAGAGAAGCATAGAAATGGGCTCATGGGTCCTACTCATGTTAATTCAATGAAAGGGAACATTACAAGTCCATCCTTCCCATAATTTCTTGCCCACAATCAATGCAACATTGGATGTTGAAGTAACTCTAGCCCCTCCCAGGTGGCATCCTCTGTGAGTAGGCTTCCCCAATGGACCAACTCTATGATGGTCATGTTCTTCATTCTCTTCTCTCATATGTCAATAATGGCATCTAAGACCAATAAAAGTTTTCCATTCTTTTCAACATGTTCCTCCATCATGAAGAACCCATCTCTTTTCATAAAAGCACCTTCAGTCTATCCAAGGCCCACAGTAGGATTCAAGCTTCTTCCATAGTTGTCAAGCTCCATTATTAACCAATACATTGATGCAGAAAGGGCATGCACACAACTCAACAGACCAACATATGTTATATCAAGCAACCTAATGGCTATAATGTGTTACATTTAAATTTTCAAACTAGGGAATTGTATTCTTCTTGGATGGTTCCCGTACTATGTGTACGGTCAAGGATTCCTGAATTGTAATCTAGAAGTTGTACATAGAAACAAACTATGGGAAAGGAAACAAACTCTACTCTGCAAGGAATAACAAATACTACAATTAGGAAATGCTAATAAGAAATAATCAATGCTTATTTAGTTGGTTGTAAATCAAAACAATCTATGTAATTCAAAATAGAAGAAACAATTAATAAATTAAGTCAGTGATCACCTTAACCCAACGATGCAGATTATCAATATTAACTAATCCACATAACATAATGTTGCAAGTACGGGCCTAACTGGTGTTGTCATTGATGTCAACATACTCTTTTTGCATTAATGATAAGGATTGGATGAGCTGTGTGCTGAGGATATTGAGAAAATTAGTCTCAATATGGAACAATAAAGAATAGTAATAATAATAAGGTAAAAGTCCATGATAGGATGAGGATCAGAGGATACAGATTAAAGGGTTTGTAGATATGTGTCTTAAGGTGGTCCAGTAGATATTTCAGAGGTCTTCATGAAGATTTGAAGAAGTTGTGGCTATTCAAGTTAAACCAGTTCCGGCAGGTGTTCAGTGGTGACAGAGTGAGACAGATAGGTCTGGTGAGATCCAGAAATGCATTGTCCTATTCTGTGGATTTGAGGGAGTGTTCAGGAAGTCTTTGTAAAGTGTCAAATCTATTGGTTCATGGTTTGAAGGTCTGCAAGCATCTATTCTTTTGTGACAATGATGACAAACTGTGTTCTTGAGGTTCTGGATGAAGGAGAGAATGATTTCAGTAAGCAAATGAAGTGTGGATGTTCTTGGTGATTCAGGCAAGCTTGTGGTGGTCTTTGGATCATGTCTAGTTTGTGTTGGTGGTCCACATGGGAGTTGGAGCTCACAATTGAAGAATATCTTCCAGATGATGGTGTTCTTCCGGAGACAGGCTGACTGGATGAGTTATGCATCTTGCAGATGATCTTGTGGATGTTTGCCAACTTAGATGATCATTCCTAAGTTGATGCCTTGTATAAATAAGGGATTGCGAAGTCATTTTGAAGTTGTCCTTGTGGAGATGAGTGTGTGGTAGCAAGGAGGAGAGCGAAAGGCAGAGCAAAAGTATTGAGCTTAATGGAATTGATTCAAGCATGGTGAAGATGCTATTTTCCAGTTCAAGTAGGTGATACTTATTTATTTGTAGACAATGTGTCTCTTGTAGTCAGTGAGCCTCTTGTGAAAAGTGTGCTCGGGCAGTGAGCCCTAATTGGCATCTGCCATTTTGTTCTTTCTATTCTTCTAACAGAGAATACATTCTTGGGTTAATCACCCCATGGTTTTTCCCTTAACCGGGTTTTCCACATCAAAATCTTGGTGTCTCATGCGTTGATGTGTTTCTGCTCTTGATTTGTTGCGTTGTGTTTCCATGATTGATTTATTATTAAGCTGCTAAATTGCAAAGTGGAATTAAGTGTTTAAATAGCAATAAAGTTTTGCACAACTGACTCACCCCCCCTCTCAGTTGTGTGCCCTAAATCTAACAATTGGTATCAGAGCCAAGTTCCTCTAAAAGAAGCTTAACCGCTTGAGGAGATCCAGGATGTCGTCTTACAAGAAGGATAGCCCGAAGTTTGATGGAACAAATTTTAATCTATGGAAAGGTCGCATGAAGTGTCACTTGCAATGCATGGGAATGACGTACTGGACCATGGTTACAATACAGTATGTACCTCCACAGGGTGGTCTGAAAGATCCAAATGAAATCACAGATGCTAAAAACAATTTGCATACTATAGAAGCTCTTCTAAGTGCATTATTTGATTCAGAGCTCTCAAATGTTATTGACCTACCAACTGCTTTTGAGATTTGGAAAAAATTGGAACTTTTGCATGAAGGAGACCAGTATGTTAAATGTGCAAGGTTACAAAGTCTGAAAGGGAAATTTGAAAACTTGAAGATGAGAGATGATGAAAATATTGCTACTTTTATGCCAAGAGTAAATGAGCTTGTTTGTGGAATTAGAAATGTTGGTGGAGTCTTGGATGAAAATGAGATTGTTGGAAAAATTCTCAGATCCCTTCCTGCTTCTTACAAAATCATAGTTGCTGCTATTGATGAATTTAGAGCCCATACAACTGTCACAAGAGATCAATTGGCTGGCAAATTGGTTGCATTTGAAATGACCGAGTTTGGAGATGGTCCCCCAAGACTGAATCTGCATTCAAAGCCAATGCCTCTGTAAAAGGTAAACAAAGGTTTGATCTAGGAGAGAACTCTTCAAGGAAACTATCATGGCATGAAAAAGCAAGAAAAGACCTGGAAGAAGAAGAAATAGAAACTACTCAACTTGAAGCCCTTATTGCAAAGAGACTGCCAAGAGGATCCTGTAAGTATGAAGGGAAATTGCCTTTTAAGTGTTTTAACTGCAATAAGATTGGTCATTTTTCCTCAAGATGTCCGAAAAGATTTTCAAGGCCAAATCCTAACAAATCAAGGTTCCAAAACAATTGTTACAATGTTCATGAAGAAGATGACAATGGAGTAACAGATGATGAATCAGAGACAGGAAACAAATCCGGAAGTGAATGGGTGTTTATTGCCATCAAGGAAGAAGAACCAATATCCTCTATATTTGTCAACCATAAAGTTGTAGAAAGAGCTCTGGCTGCCTAAATTGAAGAAAAGGATGATTGGGTCATTGACAATGGTTGCTCTCACCATATGACATGTGACAAAAATAAGTTCATAGATTTGGAAAGGTATGAAGGAGGAGTAGTGAAGTTTGGTGATAATTCTGCTGGTAGAATCAGAGGAAGAGGAACTATTTCTTTTGATGGAAGGAACAAAACTAGTAATGTTCTCTATGTTGAAGGCTTGAAGCACAATCTTCTCAGTGTTGGACAGTTGGTGGACAAAGGCTATGATCTCTAGTTCAAGAATGGAAAATGCAAGATCTTTGAAAGCTCTGAAACAGAGATTGCATCCGGTACCCAAACTAAAGGTAATATCTTCCACTTGGTTGGTACTGGTAAAAGTTTCTTATTTGTTCAATTTGATCAAAGTTGGTTATGGCATAGGAGAATGTGTCATGTGAATTTTGATAATATCATCAAGATAAGCAATACACAGGCTATAAGAGATCTTCCAAAATTGGTGAAACCTACTAATAGCTTGTGTAAAGAATGTCAGTTGGGTAAGCTAAGCAGAGTCACATTCAAGAGTAAGGAACTATCTTCTACCGGATTATTGGACTTTGTTCATATTGATATTTGTGGTTCGGCAAGAATCAGGAGTATGCAAGGTGATAGATACTTCATGTTACTAATTGATGACTATTCCTGGATGATGTGGGTAACTTTTCTGAAAGAGAAATCAGAAGCTTTTGAGAAATTCAAAATATTCAAGGCTATGGTAGAGAATGAAACCGGATTAAAATTGAAATGTCTAAGGCCTGATAGAGGTGGAGAATTCACATCCGGTGAATTCATAGAGTTCTGTGAGAAACATGGAATAAAGAGAGTTGTCTGCTCTTAGGACTCCACAGCAGAATGGAGTGGTGGAGAGAAAGAACCAGACCATTCAGGAAGCTTCTAGGACCATGATGATGGAAGCAAATGTTCCTCAAATCTATTGGAGAGAAGTTGGCAGCACTGCAGTCTATACTCTCAATCGAGTTCAAATCAGAAGCAATACTGGTAAGACTCCTTATGAACTTTGGTTTGGCATCACCCCTACTGTGAGGTATTTCAGAGTTTTTGGTAGAAAATGTTACATTAAAAGAGATGAAGATCTAGGAAAGTTTGATGCTAGAAGTGATGAAGGAATATTCTTGGGTTACTCTACTCAAAGCAAAGCTTACCGGTGTTATAACAAAAGACTGAGAAAGATGATAGAAAGTACAAATGTGAAGGTTGATGAGGGAATTAAGAAACCCTCAAGGTTTTATGAATATGATGAAGATTATCAGAATGGTGTTCTGATTCAAGGAGCCCAAGCTTCTTCTGAAAGTCAGATTCAAACTAATCCAGTAAATCAGGAAGAAGAGATGAGTTTTAATGAGCCTGATCAAGAATCAGAAGTGCAAGAATTTTCTAAAGTTCCCAAGTATGTAAGACTGAACCACTCTAAAGATCAGATCATAGGTGATAAAAGAAAAGGTGTACAAACAAGAAGGAGGATTGCTCAAGATTTAGATGAGTACTGTTTGATTTCAAAGATTGAACCTAAGATAGTGAATGAAGCTTGCAATGATGAAAATTGGACTAAAGCAATGGAAGAAGAGCTGATGCAAATTGAGAAAAATCACACTTGGGATCTTGTTCCTAGATCTAGAAACAAGAATGTGATTGGAACCAAATGGGTCTTCCAGAACAAACTAAATGAAGTTGGTGAAGTAATCAGAAATAAAGCCAGATTGGTCTGCAAGGGCTACTCTCAAATTGAAGGAGTTGATTTTGAAGAAACTCTTGCTCCGGTGGCAAGAATTAAAGTAGTCAGATTATTTCTTGCATTTGCTGCCTTCAAAGATTTCAAAGTGTATCAAATGGATGTCAAGTCTGCCTTCCTGAATGGTGATTTAGAAGAAGAAGTGTACATTGAGAAACTGGATGGATTTCAATTGTCTGATCATGATGATATGGTTTGCAAGTTGAAAAAGGCACTATATGGACTGAAGCAAGCCCCACGAGCCTGGTATGAAAGATTGGATAAGCATCTTTTAAAGATTGGTTTCAACAAAGGTACTGCTGACAATAACTTGTATTTCAAAATTGATCATGAAAACATCTTGATTGTTGAAGTATTTGTGGATGATATGATTTTTGGAGGAAGAGACAATATGTGTAAAACTTTTGAAAATCAAATGAAAAGTGAATTTGAGATGTCTATGCTTGGGGAAATGAATTTCTTCTTGGGTCTGCAAATCACTCAAACAAAGAAGGGAATCTTCATTTCTCAGACTAAATATGTGAAAGAATTGTTGAAGAAATTTGGGATGGAAGACTCAAAACCAATGAATACTCCCATGGCAACCAGATGTAAATTGGGCAAAGATGATGACTCTGCTAAGGCTGATCAGAAAATGTACAGGTCAATGATTGGAGGATTGTTGTATCTCACTCACACTAGACCCGACATTATGAATGCTGTTGGTCTTGTTGCTAGATTCCAAGCTGATCCTAGAGAATCTCATGTCATGGCAATCAAGAGGATTTTTAGATATCTAAAAGGGACAGTTGAATATGGTTTGTGGTTATTAGTACTCATTTATGTTTAGGGTTTTAGTTTGAACATTTGCTGATTTTCTCATTCAAATCCTAAATTTTCTAAGGCGTGGGATCTTGCATTGTTTTGTCTGTTCAAGTGTTGGCCTTGTGTGGTGGGTTTCTGGTTGTTAAATCTCGTCTTCATGTTTAGGTTTTCATAGGTTGACCCACCCTCACGTAGTGTTTCATCATTTTTTCCTGTCGCACTCATGAAAATGTTAAGTTTGTATGTGCAATTGTTCAAATATGTTGACAAGCTTGTGAAATTTCAATCAGTTTCCAAAAATCATGAAAAAGGGAATTATATGCATTTTAATGCATATCGAGTTTGCATATACAAGGGGGAATCTTTCATAGATTCCTGAGAATATTCTACAGTTGTATGCATTCCCAAATGCATATCGGGCTCAAATGGAAAATATACAAAGATGGAATATTCCTTGATGATTCCTTGCTTGTATATAAGGGGTTTGTATGTTTGCGTTTGTATATTCGACATACAAAGGAGATGTACATTGAAGAATATACAAGAGGGTGCACATACATGTGCTACAGTGCACTGAACAGGTGATCTTTTATGTTCACCAAACATACAAGGAAAAGATATGCAATGGTGGGGCCCGGTGATATACAAGTAGGAATGTATGTGCGGATATACATTCAAGGATACGAAGGTGGTCACAGGGTCGAATGTATTTTGAGTTTGTATATCCAAATATACAATGAAAAGGTACAAGAGAAAATGTACATTCGGCAACATACAATGGGAAAGTGCAAATGGTCTTGCATATCGGCAAATATACAAAGCAACAAGAGATGCATTTTGTGGGGTCCGCCTCACATACAAAGGGCTTTGTATCTCATATACAAAGGAGAATGTATATGTGATATACATTCAAAAATATGTAAGGGAAGAAGATGCCAGGTGGACCCAAAGTCGTTTTTATTTTTTTCTAAAGTAGTGTGGCGTCTGCAGCTTGTACATTGCATTTGTATATGCGATGTGCAAGGAAATGTGCAAAAGAAAGAGAAGATGGGTTGGGCCCACCACTTGTATATTTGCACTTGTATATGTGCTGATATGCAAATTCATGAGGATACAAGGCCCGGACTTGAAGGTTTTTCAAATCTGACAGATAGATGCAATGAAGTCGGCCTTGTATATGTTTTGCGCTTATATGTGTGTAATATACAAAGCGATGGATGCAGGATACAAGCCAGACCCAAACTGAATTCCAGTTTGTTCTATAACTTTTGACGTCTGCCTTGTATGTTGTATATGCATTTGGATTTGCATATACAAAAGTGATAGAGGTGAAATGAAAGGAGAAAGGGTCAGAGATAGAAGGTCAAGGTGCCTACGTGGCACGATATTATTAGCTGGTGACTCTTCATGCATGTTTTGGGACCATTGATCACAACGATGGATTTTGGATCGACGGTCGGGTTTTGAATCTTCGGCGATGGTTTTTTCCTTGCGTCTGCAGTCATTTTTTGAGCGGGAAACTTCTGTGGGTGCACTGCAACAGTTTCCAAGAGGAGCTATGGGTGGTTGAGCCATTAATGGCAGGATTGCAGAAAGGCATGGGCCGATGGTCAAATGGCCAAGTACCTAGTTTATGACGGAGAGTCTTCCAACAGCGGTATAGGGCTCAAGCTCAACTACTCCTCACCCTTCTCTTGCTCTTTCCCATTTTGTCCTCTGCTACATTTATGATTTTGAGTGCCATTTTTGAATGCAGTGTTTCTAGCAAATTTTTTTGACCTTGCCTTGTAATTAATTTTGCTAAGTACACAGTCTTGGTATAAAAGCCAAACTGTGTTACTCAGTGTGGTTGTTGAAAACTGGACAAATTCTGGTGTTGCAGTAGGAATACAATCTTCCGGTGACTGTTTCAGGTGTCTTGTGAGTTTATGAATTGTATGTTGTATGTATTATGCACAGAATTATCAATTTCATGTTGATTTAAATGAGTAATGCTTCATTGCGTGTGTTTTGTTATTTGTCTCCAAATTGAATGTATTTTTCTTTTGACTCTGAACATCTAAGGGGTGTTATAGATTCTAGAATATAGGTTTTCTATATTGAATACTTAGTCTCTTACTTCTACTCAAGGAGTAGATTGAATGTTTTGGATTAAGTGTTGAGAAGAATACATTGCAGTAAGGATGTTTGTAAGCAGAAATAACTAAATACTCTCTCTTGGGTATTGTCTGTAAGGTAGACATTTTAGAAACCCCTTGAAATCTAATTACTGTCCTAGGTCTGTGGTAAACACACACTTATATATGTCTACTGACTCCGAGCCCTTGATAGGCACCGATCTGGTCTAGTATCTCTGTTGTAACCCAAGGTCCTAGTTTTGCATCCAAATATAAATCAAACTTAAACTTCAAATCAAACCTTTAGGACTTTAGATGTAGTTTTAGGATCTGAAATCCTCTGTCTCACAACTAAAAATAGGCCCAAAGCTAGCCCCTTTGCACTTATCTCATAGTTTTGGTCTGCATAAGAGAGGATTTATCTATTTTGTGTCAACATCCCAGCAAATACATAGACACATTTCATAGATGTTGAATAGGGAATATCCCCCTTGGTTCTGCAGAGCCTAAAGAAGAAGAGGAGATATTTGTAGAGTCTATCTCCTATACTATTGGCCCCTGGCCCGGGAATCCTGTTGATCAGTGATGGCTACTTTGTAGGGATGACTGGGAATAAGCATCCAGTCTAGGAAAATAACCAACAGTGGTATCTTAGAGATCATGATTTCTCTCTTCATGCATATATAGATGCAGATTGGGCAGGAGATGTAGATGACCGGAACAGTACCAGTGATGGAGCATTTTTTTTGGGGAAGAGATTGGTTTCTTGGCTAAGAAAGAAATAAGAGGCAATATCTCTATCTACAACTGAAGCAGAATATATTGCAGCAGTAGGTAGTTGCACTCAAGTTTTGTGGATGAAGCAAATGCTAAGAGATATCAGAGTAGAGTATGAGGAGCCTATCACAATCTTCTGTGATAATTCAAGTACAATAAATATATCTAAGAATTCAGTGTTGCATTCAAAAACTAAGCATATATCCATCAAGTTTCACTTTTTGAGAGAGCAAGTGAACAAGAATGAAGTCAGATTGGAGTTTGTGCCTTCTAAGGATCAGATTGCAGACATCTTTACTAAACCTCTTCCTAAGGATTCTTTTGAGTATCTCAGGGAGAAGCTAGGGGTCACTGCCCCTCCGGTGATGAACTAAGGTGCCCTAAGGTGCATCAGTCTGGTGGATATCACAATCATATCTTGTGATCCGGATTGATGATGGGGAACTACTACTTAGGGGGAGCAGCAGGTATGATTCTGAAGTGTTAGAATTGCAAGTATGTGCCGTTTGCCATTGATGTCAAAGGGGGAGAGAAGACATGTGAAAAACAAGTGGTTGCTGATCAAAGGGGGAGCAGTTAAGGGAGAGAAGACATGTGAATGGTTGTTGCTGATAGGGGAGTTGTAAAAGTGAGGAGAAGTTCTCGTCTTGATGGTTGAAACAGTTTTTCACATCATATGTTGCCATCAATGACAAAGGGGGAGATTGTTGCAAGTATGGGCATAACCAGTGTTGTCATTGATGTCAACATACTCCTATTGCATTAATGATAAGGATTGGATGAGCTGTGTGCTGAGGATATTGAGAAAATTAGTTTCAATCTGGAACAGTGAAGAATAGTAATAACAATAAGGTATAAGTCCATGATAGAATGAGGATCAGAGGATGCGGATTAAAGGGTTTGTAGATATGTGTCTTAAGGTGGTCCAGTAGATATTTCAGAGGTCTGCATGAAGATCTGAAGAAGTTGTGGCTATTCAAGTTAAACCAGTTCTGACAAGTGTTCAGTGGTGACAGAGTGAGACAGATAGGTCCGGTGAGATTCAGAAATGCATTGTCCTATTTTGCGGATTTGAGGGAGTGTTGAGGAAGTCTTTGTGAAGTGTCAACTTTATTGGTTCATGGTTTGAAGGTCCACAAGCATCTATTCTTTTGTGACAGTGATGATAGACTATGTTCTTGAGGTTCCAGATGAAGGAGAGAAGGATTTCAGTAAGTAGATGGAGTGTGGATGTTCTTGGTGATTCAGGCAAGCTTGTGGTGGTCTTTGGATCATGTCTAGTTTGTGCTGGTGGTCCGCATTGGAGTTGGAGCTTGCAATTGAAGAATATCTTCCGGATGATGGTGTTCTTCCGGAGACAGGCCAACCGGATGAGTTATGCATCTTGTGGATGATCTTGTGGATGTTTGCCGACTTAGATGATCATTCCTAAGTTGATGCCTTGTATAAATAAGGGATTGCAAAGTCATTTTGAAGTTGTCCTTGTGGAGATGAGTGTGTGGTAGCAAGGAGGAGAGTGAAAGGTAGAGTAGAAGTATTGAGCTTAATGGAACTGATTCAAGCATGGTGAAGATGTTATTTTCCAGTTCAAGTAGGTGATACTTATTTATTTGTAGACAGTGTGTCTCTTGTAGGCAATGAGCCTCTTGTGAAAAGTGTGCTCGGGCAGTGAGCGCTAATTGGCATGTGCCATTTTATTCTTTCTATTCTTCTAACAGAGAATACATTCTTGGGTTAATCACCCCGTGTTTTTTCCCTTAACCGGTTTTTCCACATCAAAATCTTGGTGTCTCATGCGTTGACGTGTTTTTGCTCTTGATTTTTTGTATTATGTTTCCATGATTGATTTATTATTAAGCTACTGAATTGCAAAGTGGAATTAAGTGTTCAAATAGCAAGAAAGTTTTGCACAACTAATTCACCCCCCCTCAGTTATGTGCCCTAAATCTAACACATAAAATTATATGACATGAACTAATCACATAAACATATAAGAGAGATACAGTTACCTCAAGTGGCCCTTGATTGAGTGATTGTAATATCCACATAATCTAAACTAGATCACTATTGTATCACAGAATCATTGACTGAATTCAAACCTGTGTTCTTTATTGAATGCTGAGAAAAAATACAATAACTTGACAACACAATCTCTTTCTAACCTCCTCTTGTCGTATACAAAATCTAACATATATATAGAAGAGATCTAAGTTTCCTAATGGATTAAAACTTCTGAGCAACTAATCCTATACTCGTCCATTCTCCCAGAAACATAGGGAGAAGACATTATTATTAGTCAAACTAGAAATAGGAAACTAACTACCACAAAGATAATTTAGACATCACAGTCCCACTATGACTCTTCTTAGTCATCATGAAGACAGTCATAATTGAAAACAAGACATGGACCATGATCTGAGCTTTTTTCATTATTCACGATTGTGTCAACTATTGAAGAAAAACTATCGAGGAGTGGGGAGTTATGCTATACTCATGTCCACTCAATTCGGAATCCTTTTCTTTTGGCTATGGGTAACTACATTGTCTATTGTAGATGAAAACACCTCATTTGCTACGAGCTAACAGGTGGTCTCCATGAAATGTAATGACGTGCTTGCTGCATAGGGGTTAGTTCATCACATAATATTTATACATCATAAACTACTAAAATTAACAAAAAATACTATTACATCTTATGAACAATCATTAATTCACACATAGTCATTCACCAACATATCATGTACTATTCTTAATGCTTTCAATGTTTTAAAGATAATTATAAGCATAGACAATGTATGGAAAAGTTTGGGAATGTCTTTAAAAAGCATGAACTGAAGCAAGAGAAACATAACAAAGCACATCCTCATCAATAGTCATAAGTGATATTTGTTTGAGGTGTTGTAGCTGCTCCTAAAAGGAGGTCAACCTTAACCTCAGTTATTGTTGCACCATAATTGAGATATTCTAAAGCATTTGAATAAAGAACCTAGCAAATTTGTGTAAAAAGAGCCATTGATGTCCATATATTTTCTTCAATTACATTTGCACCTTCATCTTACCCACATGCCCTACAAATATCAACCTAAGCTTGATATGCTTTGCTTTGTGGTAAATTCAATCAATTACCCTTTGCAGGACTCAAATATATAACTAAAGGTTCTTTCAAACATCAATTTCATAGTCTTTTCCCTCATGAATCTATGTACAGACTCTAGACAAATTATGGCCAAGTAACCCATAGCTAATTCTCTAGAAACTCTAGCTACAAGTTTTATTCATTGATTACTAGATTTTGCACATAACCATTAATAATCAATATAGAGGTGCATTTATTATAACTAACACTATGAGAATTTTTCTTTAAATGCAACATACTCTCTTTTTTATTTGAGTAAAATCCCATAAGCCATGTAACTAGTTTCAAACCTTCGTATCATAATTGGGAAAAGCTTTGCATTCCCCAAATATCTTTGTTGCTTCTGTGATTGATTCCACAAAGAACTTTCTTGAATACCCAATTTAGAGAAAAGCTTCCCTCATTACTTCACACAAAAGGTGACACCTTTATGGAATGACTATTTTGGATTGTCTTTACGGACACAACAAAGATTGACCCCATATGCATTACCCATCAAAGGTGCTTTTGTTGGGATTAGGTGATATCTAACTTGCAAATCCCTACGTCTATTGTATTTAATTTTATGTGGACATAAAATTAATGTATTTTCTCCTTAGTACATGGAATGGGTGATCTTGGGTGCCCATGAGTGGCAGAAACAACAATATAAATTATTATTCTTTGATTATTTGGGATTATTATTGCAAGAAGACATGGAAAAAGGAAAAGGAAGATGAAAGGTCGCTTTGGAATACAAAGAGTCATACCTTGTAAATAGTTACTTAATGGGGCACTTTGGAGTTACAATTTAACCTTTTTAGCATTATGGTGGAGGTTACATACTTGAGAGTTATTTTCTATTCTTAGAAGATGCTCTCCATGGATGGAGGGTTGTGAGAATTCATACAATGGTATTTTGGGACCTTGTTTGGGCCCATGGTATTACCATTTAGTGGTTTTTTGGGCCTACTTAAGTCTATATATTGGAGGCATGATATAGAGGTATTGTATGAGTTATTTATAGGTAATGTTATGTTGTCTAAATTCTACCAAATTGAAGAAGATAAAGTGGATTATATTGTTGTAAATATTTATTCTTCACTAATACAAGCTCCATATTTTTTTGGTGGAGTTTTTTTTCCCAGAAAGGTTTCTACACATATATTTGGTGTCATTGTGTTTGCTAATTTTAATTTGTTTTTAGAAGTGTTTATCCATATTACATTTTATATTTGGTGGTTAATCACATGTCTATCATTTTATGATAATCAAATTTGTACACTTTATGTTATATTCTCACTATAATTGCTCACCAATTTTTCTTAGCATTTGGTATCAGAACTACAATTGTTATCAAAGAGGGGTTCCTTTCTAGAAGTGTTGTGAGATTTTTTTGTTTCAATCGGAGAATTTAATTTAGTGGGTTTTGGAGATCTACTTGTGGTTGTATCAATGGCATCTACTTCCCATTTAGATATTGACAAGTTCTATGGCTCTAGGTACGAGTTGTGGAAGTTGAATATGGAGGCTGTCTTGAAAGAAAAGGATTAATGGAAAGTTGTATCAAAGGAAGTAAAGATCAAAAGAATGTCCGATAAAGATTAGAAAAATTCAAACAAGAAGGCACGAGGAACCATTCAACTGTGCCTTGCATATTTCATCTTCTTGAATGTATCAAAGGAGACCACCACATTTGCACTATGGAAGAGGATAAGCATAATTAACCAAAATAAAAGTCTTAACATATAAATTATATGTCAAAAGATGTTTGTATTCTTTAAAAATGAAGGAAGGTAATTATGTTGTAGAACATTAAATGCCTCTAACTTGATTTTGAGTCAACTAGCTTCAATAGATGTTAACTTTGAAAAAGATATTAAATGTATCTTGTTGCTTTGTTCTTTGTCCAAATCTTAGAAAAAATTGATTATTTCTATTAGTGGTAGTGTTGTAGAGTTGAAGATGGACTCCCTTATTGCTAGGTTTCTTTAAGAGGAAATAAAGAGAAAATCCATGGATGAGGGCTCAAAGGATACCTTGCATGTTCAGGGAAGGCCCAAGGATGGATCTAAAGGGGTTTAAAAGAAATCAAAAGGTAGGTCCAAGTCAAAAGGATAGTCCAAAACCCCTAGGAAGAGTATACTAAAGTGTTGGAATTGTGGAAAGAGAGGACATGTGAAGAAGGAATACAAAAATAAAAAGAAATTATATGATGATTCCTCCATAGAGAAATCTTTTGATGATGGTGATAATGATGCATTGCTTATTTCTTCTAGCACTATTAGTGATGGTTCTTGTCTCATTGACTTAGATTTCTCCTACCATATTACTCCCCATGAGGAGTGGTTCTCATTATAATGAGCTAATGATGGAGAAGTTTTTCTTGGTGTTAATAGTACTCATTGGATTGTTGGTAAGGGAAAGATATAGTTGTTTTTCAATCATGGAAGGGTGAAAAATCTCAATACTATTTTGCACATTCTAAGACTTGTCAAAATTTTTCTTTATATATCCAAGTTGAGAAATTCTAGAGTGCATGTGACATTTGACAAATCTAGTTGTAGTTTGGTGAGAGGGAATTTCGTGATAGCTAGAGGCTCTCAGTGTGGGACTTTGTTTAGGCTTGATGCCTCCACATTTTGTAACTCTACCAATGAAACTAACAAATTTAAAAGTGCATGTATGTTGTGACACCAACATTTAGGCCACATTGGTGAAAAAATTCTTTAGACCATGATTAATAAAAATATGGTTGATAGTTTTTTGTTCTTTGATGAGCATTTTAATTTTTGTGTGCATTTTTATTTGGAAAATAGAATAGACTTTCATTTCCTATTGAAAATAATAAAGCACAAAGTTTATTGGAAGTTATTTATGGGTAAAATCAATAAGTTGGGTCCACATATAGGAGAAGCATCGGGCAAAAAAAAAAATCCCAACAAGAACAGAAGTCCGAGCCTGGAATCAAAACAGGTACCCATTATGCTTCAGGATCTCGGCCTAAATAGGTACCCGTTCTTAAATGAGTACTTGTTTCATAAAATATTTAATTTTATTTAAAATGGGAAATAACAGACATATTAGGAATGAGTACTTGTTATTTTTTTAGAACGGGTACCCGTTTTAAAATAGGTATCAGTTCTATTTTTTTTATAATGAGTACTCGTTTCCAAAATTTTGAAACCACAACCCACGTTTTTCATTTGGTTTTAGTCGTAGGAGAGGTATGGTAAGCCGACCCTTAGCCTTGGACCTGCAAGTACAAGTCCATGTTCATAGTAAGAAAAAAGACTAACTTTACCAATACGGCTAATGACATTTTTTTCTAATTTTTTTACAAAATTAAAACATATTATAGATGACGATGTGTAGTTTTTAAATATGTAATTTTTTTAATGACTCAACTTGTTTTTCTATTTATTAATTAATTTATGAGCAATTGGTCCATAAACTTGAAATGTTAGGTTTTAATATTTTTAAATAACTATTAATTTTTAAAGTTTTTTTTAAATTTACAAGTCATCAATCTACACATCATTCTTTACATAATTAAAAAAATAATTTTATGATTAGTTTAGCTCAAATTATGTTGGTCGTACATGACGGTTTTTCAAAAATAGGGCCAATAAAAAATTAATAAAAAAATATTTGGAAAAAAATTATAATAAAATATCCTCATCAAACATCACTATAATACCTATCTTTCCCCAAAAGGATTTAGAAAAATACTTTTATTTAGGTTAGATTATGTTAGTCATACACATGCATGGTATGGTCCTAAAAAAGTGACTTTTAAAAAGTGGATTTTGTATAATCCTATGAAAAATTAATTTGTATCATCTAGGTATTAGAATAAATTACATATTTGAAAACTAGACTCAAAATACTACATTTCATATTATTGGACTTTCTTAAGATTATATTGTAAATGCTTCAAATTTTAACTCCAACTGTGACAAACTTTTATTTTCAAGAAAAACACTTCCACTTTTTAGCCAAAAAGTGGACCCAAATTCTTGCACTGAGCCTTATTTGGACATGTTTGGTCTAATGGATGTTGGTTCAATGGGTAAATCTTGTTATTATGTTACATTCATTGATGATTAATCTAAATACATATGGGTTTATTTTATGCTCTCTAAATTTAAAGTTTTCTCCAAATTTAAGGTTTTTAAGGCTTTGGAAGAGAAATAATTAGATAATAAAATAAAGGTGTTGAGATTTGACAATGGTGGTGAATATTTCTCTAGGGAGTTTGGTGGTTTTTGTAAACATGTAGGTATTATTCAACATAAAACTACCACTTATACACTTCAGTAAAATGGGGTTGCAGAGAGGATGAACTGAACCTTGATGGGAAGAGCCAAAAGTCAAATGAGTGGTACATTGTTGAATTAGTTCTTTTGGGCATAGGTTGTGAGTATTGCTTGCTACTTCAAGATTAAAAAAATCTCCATGCTTTGGATCTTGTAGATAAGACACCTTATGAAGTGTGGACAAGTAAGAAACATTCTATTTTATATTTAAGAGTATTTGGTTGTGAGGCTTTTGTTCACACTCCTAGGGGAAATTTAGTTAAGTTGATCCAAAAGCATAGAAATGCATCTTCATTGGCTACAGTGAGAATGTAAAAGGCTATAAGCTTTAGAACCCCTCATCTAGAAAATGATTTATTCTAAAGATGTGATTTTCAAGGAACTTAAAGTATTTTTAGGTTCTATGTAGCCAAAGGAAAAGAAAGGAATGAAAATAGTGCATTTTAAGACTAAGGTCGTGAAGCAGAAAGATGCATATGTTGAAATAAAAATGATGGATTATAGGATGGGGAGGGAGAAGAGGATTCAAATGAGATTTCAAAGCAGTATGAGTATGTAGAGGAACAAGAAGATCCCCTTACTCTACTCTTGATAAGATCCATAAGACAATGGAACCCAGTTCATAAGTATAGCCCACTATATTTCTATTATGTATTGATGATGAATTGAGATCTTTCAAGGAGGCTTTCTCTTTAAAGGAGTGTGATTCTCAAATGGAGGCCATGTAGGATGAAACAATGGCCTTGGACATATGTGACACCTAGGATCTTGTAAGTTTGCTTAGGGGAAGAAATCCAATTGATTGCAAGTGGGTACATATAAAAAGAAAATTGGAGTAGATGGTTGGTTAGAGAGACCTACAAGGCTAGATTGGTGTCTAAGGGCGACTCCCAGAGAGAGGAAGTTGATTTTGGTGAAGTTTTCTCTCATGTTGCTAAATTATCTTCCATTATATTCCTATTATCTATTATTGTAGCTTGTGATTTTGAGATTGAGAAAATGGATGTTAAAACTATTTTTTGCATGGAGATCTTGATGAAGAAATTTATATATGACAGACAAATGGGTTTGAGATAAAAGAGAAAGAAATTTTGGTTTGTATGCTAAAACAGTCTTTGTATGATTTGAAACAACAGCCTTGGATGTGGTATCAAAAATTTGATGCATTGGCTTTGAAAGTTGGGTTTTGTTAAAAGTGAAGAAGATTACTATGTATACATTAAATGTATTTGTAGACACCCAAAATTAACATAGATTATTATCTACATTTTTCATGTTCATCGCACTTTCATATTTCTTCTAGCTTCCCTTATTTAATTAAATAATATTAATTATTTAATTAAATCTAATTATTTCCCCTTCTTCTAAAAATAATTAAATAATGACAATTATTTAATTAAGCTAATTATTCTTCTAAAAATAATTAAATAATATTAATTGTTTAATTAATCTAACTATTCTTCCAATAGAGCATTGGATCACGATATATAAACAATAGAGCTATTTTTTATTTGTTGCTAATGTTTGTGTTTGCATTCATAGTTGTTTATATCTCACTCTATTAGGTAGTGTAGATTTGTAGCATATATCTCTGTATTTCATTAATTTGATGCATTTTCTATTATTCTACATTTCTAATGCTCATATTTTGGCGCCCACCGTGAAAAGTATGTGTTGTTCACTTTGTTGACTTCTACAGTCTCAGATCACACTTCATACGAAGAAAATCACAGTGTTTATATAGTTTTTGCACTCTGCAGGATTTCTCCCGACCCCAGTCGACCTCTGCAGGCCCTTCGTTAGTCATACTTCGTCTCTTTCCACTCCAAATTTACCCACGGTGGTCTCTATCTAGTAATTTACTATATTGTTTGCAGGTGGTCGAGTGGTGGTTTGGTATTGGATTGTTTGTATTGTATTGTTTCTATTCATTAACTTGATTGGATTGTATTGTATTATTTGAGGTTTGTATTGTATTGTTTGTTGTTTCTAATCTCTAATCTCTAATCGTTAAGTCTTTTTGTTACATCATAGTTCATCTCTAATCTCACCATTATTTTCTCTCTAGTGTTTTTGCTGCAGCAAATTTTTTGCTTTAACTGGCCCCTTTCCTTCCAACAGATCCATTTTGAGAGTCAACGTGATCCGATACAAGAAGAGATCTGGATCTGAGCACTGTGAGGAACAGTATGGAAATGATGACCAACATCAACACTGCTAGTCCTCATACTTGTCGTAGCTTTTTTTTAATTTTTTGCAAATTGCAAGCCCGTAGTTTTTTATTTGATTTTTTGCAGATTGCAAGCCCGAAGCATTGCTTTGTGAAGGTCAAATGCTTGAATCTTGCCTACTTGAATGCTTGAATCCTGCCCTCGAAGCCTATCACGAGGTTTGATAGATTTGCAGTGGATGTAGTGCCCCTCAACTTGTCATTTGTTAGATTGATGTTTGCTTAGTAGTATTAGACATTATGACAGTATCTTAGATCATTTGATGATGGATTCCTTGTTATTTTGTTAATTCATTATGGACCTAATCGTTATGATAATAGTTGTTGATGTTGGATTCTGTTATTTTATGCTTTACAATTTGATAAATAAACTAGATGTTACAGATGTTTTGATGTTAATTGCTATATTTGATTGTGAGATAATTGAATGTTTTATGTTGTTGACTAGTAATTAGATATCTTGTTCAATATAGTTAATTGTTTATACATAAACATGAATGGAACAGTGTCGTATTACTCGCTCTCGAGTACCCTACCCCACTGCGATTTCCATTCATTATAGGACAGCATGTGGATATATATCTTGTTATGTTTAACTGTGCAGTTGCTGCAGGATGCAGGTACTAGGCACTGACTCCACCTAATTTACCAGGTCTGAGCGTGCCTTCGCCAATGGAATAGTTGTTTGGAGTTAATGTGGGGTCCCTAGTCAGTGTTGTCTGGTTATCAGTTTACCCTTGTGGTCATTGTCTGTCGTTTGATCATGATTTGCAGACATGTAATGTTATACTTTGAAGTCTAAGTAGGTCCGAAGGTGTCTAAGTGTGTAATGTAGTGTTGTGCATGAAATAGAATCATTATACAGAAATTATAATGTTGATAATTAAATATATTTGTAAAAGTTGATAATTGAGCATAATTATAATTGTCGATAATTGAGGATAATTGTTGTAAATCAATTATAGTTTTATGGGAAGTAAATTTGTTAAATACAGTTGTAAGAAATTTTGTATTGTTTAATATGATAATTATCTACAATGAATATTTAAATAAATAAATTAATTGTAAGTCATGTTGTAATTCATGGTTTACAATTTAATTGATCAAATAAATTAAAATATAGTTGTAAATTTATAGATTGATGTAATGTTACAATTTTATTAATAAAAATATAGTTGGTTGTTCATAAAAAGAATAAATTTAGTTGGAATCATATATAATATTAATAAAAATCATAATTTTAATAAATATCAACTTAGTGGGATCATTAAAATAATAAAAAAATACATTTTGAGGATGGAGGAGGCATAGGATCGCGTGTCGCATCCTTATAAGGTGGAAGGGTTTGTTTAATAAAAGGGGATTTGCAGAGAGAAGAAGGGGATTTGGCAGGAAGAAGAAGGATTGAGGAGGAGGATTGCAAGATCGAGTTTTTTGCAACTGAAGAATTGATTTTGGCATTGAATCCAAGCTTCGGATACAGGTTCTAATGTCTTCTATATTCTATCCTTGTTTTCTTTAGATTGAATGATGGAAATCTGGTTTTACTCCTCCAATTCGCATTGCCTAAAAGTTCTAGAGCCTCTTTGATAATCCATTTTATACTTATTCTGTAACCATTACATTTCAAACAATTTTCTGTTATGATTTAATTATTTATTTGCCATTTTTGCATAAACATTTGAGAAGAGAAAATGAGCCATATTTTATTGTTTTAGGGATCCAAATTAAGAAACCGTATCACTGTAGATACTTTAAGACTATGTTATGTGTGATCTGCAGACACCAAGAAAACACATCCACACCCTCATCACAGGTTGAACAGGTTATACATCTACCAATCGCATTGTCTTGAAAGTTTCAAAGGCCATTCCAACAATTTCGTTTTGTATGTTACCTGTAATCATTGCACTCCAAATGATTTATTCCTGAGGCATCGATCTCATACCCATGTGTTGACCATAACTCCACATTTTCTTTGAGATCTTGCCTAATTAAGCATCACCTACTTTATAATCTGACAGAATCCCTCTATTCTTCGTGCTACGATGTTTGCCTATACCTGTTCCATAGCTCCTCCGACGCAAACTGAAATGGGCGCTGACAAAGATTGTGATCTAGTTTTGTTTTCACTTGTCAATCACCAAAACCAGCGTCTAGGAAGAGAATAGAAATAGACTTTTAAATGGGCATTTGCATTCTTGTATTGGTTTGAGTAATACCTTTATGAAGTGGCTGAAACAACCATTGCAGATTTAATAGGTATCTCAATGTAATGTCTAACACTGCCCTTGCAACAAATCCATTTTCTATATATTCTGCGATAATTTTATATCTGTAGATCGCTGTTCATAGTTGGATCAATTTACAAGCCAATGACTGAGTTCAATAGACATAAGACGCCATCTCTATAGTGCAAATCGCACCATGATCTGGGCAATCGATCTGGATGTGGAAATTTCTTTAATTTTGATCAGACAAGCCAAGAGATAGCTATGGTTTTAGCTTCACACATTCACATCATTTTATCTCCTTCAATCGACCCATTTCAAGTGACGCCAGCCCTTAGCTGGGTGCACATCTTAAAAGTTGTCATCATGCAGATCGCACCTTAGTGCAGTTCAGCGTCATTTTACTCTTATCTAGTGATCTTTTCATAATCTTGAATCTCAGACTTTAACCTGCAATCATTCCATTCTTGTGGATCACGGTTTATTTTGCAGAGCACACCTCTTTATTACAATTTAACGACTGTTTAAAGGCTTGTCTGTTAAGCCTACTGTCATAAGTTTCTATGTAATAGTCTTGGGCAAACAATAAGATTACCTCCTCATTATCAAACCTTTATTATAGCAAGTTTCCATCCTCAGTTTATTATAATCTGCAGGTGTGCAGTTTCGTGTATGAAAGATACTGGAGTGCGCTTACAATTATTAAACCTAGGATCTAATATGGTGACTATTGACAAACCTTGCTTGAGAATTGGTTATGTGGTATATGTAGTTACAATATTTATAACCTGCAAACATCTAAATTTTAGTGACGTCTGCCTTTTCATGGCAACCATATTAGATGGGACGCACCATGTAGTTCAACATTTTCCTTAAAACAATCCTTACAACTAGAGCAAGATTTAATAATTATCTCATTGATAGACTTAGAACATTGGAAGTCAAGCATTGCCAGGCAAGATGGTCATGCACACACAGTAACCAGCTGTTGTAATCTACAGGAGTTTGTAATCCATTAAATTCTGCCAGAAATAAACTTCCACAATCTTTTATTGTTGTAGGTACACCCTCTTATTCAAAAATTGACACAACTGTGAAGACAAACAATTGGACGTTGGGCAACAAGAAGACCATTTATAGATATTGCTTAGAGTTAATTCAACAAATCTAATTACTGTCATCATTGCCTTTCGTTAGATAAATCTTTAGAGAGAGAGAAAGCTATCTAAGTTTGTGGCTGTCTATACAATCAATTCGCAGTTCGAGGGAGTTGGATGGGCACTGCCATAAGTCGTTTGACTGAATAAACCTCATCCACTTCAATGGTAAAGTAGTCAATAACAATTTTACACCTCCTCTGTGATATATGTCAAACCATTTCTTATTCTATTTTATGGGAATAGTTACGACTCTTTTACAATTCGATAGGTTAACACTCGTGACAGTTGTCGTTGGAGCATTTACGTGAAAACAGGAATGCCTTGGAAACAAACGCAGATTATACAACTACCAAATGACGATCAACCATACCGTTAGATCTAAATCATCGTGGATAAATTCATTTCCAAAGATGTTTATAACACGAGAACCGTCAGAATATTATTACTCATTCTACCGTTGGAAATGGTAATTTGGTTGGTAAAATAATTTGTTATCATAATCGAGTGAAGTTTTACTGGTTAAATCGTTAGATTGATCTAAAGTCGGAAGAAATTCATTCGAGGTGGTTGGAAGACATGTATTGTAACAGCTGCTAAACATGATAGGGAAAATAGTTGTAAACATATATATCTTGAATGAAGTTAGCACAAACTAAATAATGTAGTTTAGTCGAAAGATTCTCTTGGAATGGATTGTAAAAGCTTGTTTGGTTAAATCTTGTGATAATGAATTACTATAATTGTTGCATTAAATTTAAAATCAATTGGTTCGGTTAAAAGAGTTAATGTAATTCGTTATTGATTTTATGACAAAGTTATTTACAAGAAGGAATTTTAGTGTAATACTAGAACTTGAATTGAATTGTATGAATTAAGAATTCTTGTTGTCGTGATATGGTAAATTGTTAATGGTCAAAATTCCAGAGGCATAGTATGTCGTGTTTGAGTACAACCAACATGTGGATAGGTGTTCTAGTGTTGTGGTGTCTTAAACATGTGATTCTAATTGAGTATGAAGTACAATTTATTACGAATGTAGAATTGTCAAAAGTTGTTAATGTATTTTGTGGATATAATATTCTCGGGATGAGATATTTAACCTCTTGTGACTATCTTGTATCCATTTTGTCAAAGTTGTCATATGGAGAGACTTGAAATCTGTAAAAGAGTAAAGTGTTGTAATGTTATAAGCGATGGATAACAATTGGTGTTATGATTCTGTTTGTAATGCAAGAGGGTTTATGCCTTGCAGTGTGTTAGGTCTCAAAAATGCAAGTTGCTAATCCTAAGAGGATGCCAGGCTCTATGTTTGGATTTGCAACGTTTTTGAACTAACTTGACGAAATCAACCTTCAAGGTTTGATGATTTCCTACACTTTAGGTCCTGCTACACCTAGGTGGGTAAACCTTGAAATATTAAAGCAGTCTGAGTGTGGATGAATGGACTAACTGGATCTATCTACAATGGCATAGGATGTAAGATAGATGAAAAAGAAGATGACTACTTAATTCTATGTATAATGTTTAATAAATGATTGGCGGAAATTGTATAAGCAATATCAAGGTTTTAAATACTGAGTTAAATGAGACTAGTGCCTTGTTGGGTAACAGAGTCAATTTGAAGGACCTAGACCAGTAGTTTCTTTAATGGTAATAATTCTAATTGCTTGGCACAGTTTTGGTTTATAGCTTGTATAAATGTGCAAGGAAGTGATTGACAAACTCTTCTTAGCAATCCAACCAATATAATCAATTATCTTATAATTCACCAGAAGGTATTTTAATCCTTACTTGAAGGAACCAAATGAAATGAATGGGCAAGATTAACAGATAATATTTTACTGGAGATAGAATGGTAATCCTAATTGTATGGCTCTACTTAGTAATCCCAACTTACTACTTCCGGGCTACTGCGACTAAATTAGAAGGGTTTAATTCCTCAAATGGACACCAACCAAATTAATCACATAGATACAGCAAGTGTGTAATGACAGATTAACTATATACTTGATATCTTAATCTGAATAACCAGGAAATGCAGAAATGGAGACAACCACACAATTGAATATTTTCAACAAGCAACTGATACCAAAATAGAAATACTGAATCAGAGAACTTCAAATTTCTTCTTCAAATAAAATATGCAACATAGTCAATTTGAGACATTGTATATTATGTATATATGAATATCTTCTACTGCTGATGATTTTTCAGCATCGATTGTTTAAACTTATATAGATATTTTCATGAAGAGATACAACTCTTCAATAAGTCTCTTGGGATTTAACCAACATAAACAATAATTACATAAGCTTAATTAGGCTCTATTTAGCCATAAATAGACTTTTGCCAGGTGATCTAAATACTCTTGCTCACGGTGAGAATCAGTAAGGTCAACTGCGCTCCTGGTGATTATATCAAGGGTGACCATTTCCTCCAATTGTTTGCAAACTTCTTTAGACGCAGAGGCTTTATCTTTCAAAGCTCCTGTGGCTTTGTGCAATATAAATTGACAATCAACAGTCCACTCTTCTTTGCTCTTTACCTCTCTGTTATCTTTAAATATCCTGGGCACTCCTGCGTCTGAGGCATCAGTCCCTTCCTTAGCATTAGCTTTGAGTTTATCATAATAATTCTGGTGCTGTTTGAGCAATGCTCTTGCATCAGAGATATCTGTACCACCAGTGGCACTTCTGTTTTGTAACTCAATCACCTTTTCTTGTATCCTCTTATCAAGCCTTTCATGTTCTTTGACTGCTTTATGATTTTCTGAATAGTTATCCCAAAACTGGTTCAACCACCGTACCATGTTTGCATACCTGCTCTGCAGTATTGTAACAAATGCATCTATTTGAATTTGTTTGGCCTGATCAGGGGATATTACTTGACTACCTTGTGAGCTTTCACCTTGAGTTATTCTTTTTGTAGATTGGCCAAAGGTGCTCTTAACAGCGTCCTTCAAGTAGTCATTCTCTTTTGTTAATCTCTCACAATTGAGCTTGTGCTTTATTTAACTTTGCAACATTGATACCAATGTCTGCAGTAATTATAGGGTCAGTTTCACCTGCTCTGAAAGTCAGAACATGGCCAAAAGTTTTTTCAGTGTCTATGATGGCCGTCTTCTTATGGGGAGGATACAATGCCCATATCATCAAAGAATTTTCATCATTATTGTATCTAGTTCCCATATATACTTCATTAACTCCTTCTGGAGTAAGCTTATACTTGTCATTAGCATTATTCAAAAAGCTATCAAAAACCAAGGCAGAATTCAAATCCAAGCCAGGAAAAATCATAACCCCTGCATCTTTGAGCAGCTGTTTGCCTTTGCTTGGTGTCATGTCCTGCATCTCCTTATCCACTGTTTCCTTCAACATATCTAATAACTGTTTTTCATTGTCAGCAGAAATATCATCTACTGACTCTCTAATTTCTTTTCCTTTGTATTTATACAGGAATGACTTAAATTCCTTTGACTGAATGAATGTATCATCTGAAATGAAAGAATCATAAGCCTTTTGCCGTGGATCTTCATCAGCAGACCCCTCCTCATCATGTAGCACAACTGGAGGCTGATATTGTTGCATCTTCCTTTTGGACATTTCTATTGTTTTCTCTTGTGGCTGCTCCTGTTCTGCCAGTTCTTCATCTTCAGAGGATACCACTTCAACCTCTGCTAGCAGCTTTTTCTTTTCATTTAACTCCCTATTATATTTCTCTACCACCAATTCGACTTCAGCTTCTTCCAAATTTCTAATAACATCATCATGTGGATAATGGATGTGCATGTACCCACTGAGATTTTGTTTTCTTCTTGTAGAATCAATAAAACCTTCAGGGTCGAACCCTTTCCTCACTTCAGCAGTCATCATATTATAATGCATTAATTTGTCCAAAATGAGATTGTATCCTTCTTTCGAAACCACAGTAAAATCTCCAAAACACAAAGTACTGGGCATGAATGATTGTTTATCATGCGAACTTAGATGCATGACATTTGAACAATGCATCTGCCTAATTATTTCCAAATATGCAATTCTGTCAGGGACAGTTTTAGGTAATATAAATGGGGCACCCTCAAAACCATAAACTCTAATCATAGTAGCATCCTCAAAACAATACCAATCTCCCCAATTATGAGTGACAGTAGGGGGGCCACCAAAATCTTTTGGTCTGAGGAATCTTTTTATTTCATTTGAAATTGAGTATTCACAGGGGTGATTGAAATACCTATACAGTACTTTTACACAATGCTCTTCAAATTAAGCATAGCTAGAGTTGGCATACCTGCTATCCCAGATTCTGGTCCACAGTTGTACAGGTATCTTTTCCCCTTTCTTATCTGCAGCAACAACTCAAAACTCACTTGGCCACAACCCTACCTCCTGGCCATAGTATAACACCATATGCATAAGCATTGAGTAATGCTCAAAAGAGCATGCTAGAGCATTGTTCTTTATTGCAGATAGACCAGAATCTATTCTATTAGCAATGTAAGAAGCATAATCAAATTGTCTGGCATTATGACACTGGATATCAGAGGCTATGACCATCAGAGGAATAGTCATGAATTCAGGGACCTCTGAGCCAAGGACTTGACCTACAGAAAAATAGGTATGCTGTATATATGGTTCAAATATAGCAACATGAAAAGGAGGGCCATCATTTTCAGTTAAAGGCATCACTTCTCCTTCAACCCTGGGCCTATGAATGGGCAACCTCCATCCATTGTAAGTTGTGTCCATTCTCCAATATTCTTTATCCAGGTCTTCATAAATGATAGGGACAGTGCATAAGTCATCCAAATCAAAAACCTCACAAATAGCATTTTTTGATAAATGTACAATTGGTTCTCCCTGTGGGTTGCAGATGGCTTTCAGGTTTGTATTATAATATCTGGCAAGCAGTTGGAGGAGTTACACATTCAGGAATACATTGGGCACAACCAGTTTTCCCAGATTCAAGTGCCATGGGTTTGACACAGGGGCATTTCTAAACCTTCTGTTGTAGTGGAATCTGAAGAGCTCATACCCCCTAATTGGGGTCCAGATATCTCCCAGGCGTTTATGTTTATCTTCCAATTTTTCTACTTCTGCCCTGAGTTGGGCAAACCTTCTGGCCTTGGGAGTTGACCCAGGCAACTGATCAATCAGGTCCTGATTTAGTTTTCTATCCTTCATTTTCTCTTCAGGGGTTTGATCAGTTTTTTGCTTTTTTGGCTTACTGGTTTCCCCTTGTGACTTTCTTCCTTTTCCTTTTCCAGGAGTTTCCATTTTTAAAAAAATTGGCAGGAAATTCAAATACAGGCAATATAGTGGTTTGTGTATGTGTACCTGTCATTCGATGGCTGGAATTGGAAGCCTTTGCTTTTGCCCTAAGAATTCCTCTGTATTCTCCTTTCGGACAGTTTTTTGCAATTATAATTGTCGTATGAATTTCGTAGCCGTTTGTATTAATTATCTGATCAATTCAATGTTCATCGCTGTGAAGTGTCACATCGCCATAACTCTTCTTATCGGCGTGATTTTTGAAATGTCTGGGCGACCTTAACGTTTTTTATGGCGCGAACAGTCAATCGGCGTGACCCCTCAATTGTATTCCCGACGCTATGTAGTGTCATATCTCAAGTGGGCGCGACCATCGGCTTGACTTCCTTCATCGCCAAGGGTTTTAGATCTCTCTGCGATATAGCGAGTCCCACCGATATGATTTGCTTATCGGGAAGATTGAGACTATCGGGATAATAAAATTATGTTCTCCCGATCTTTATTTTCTCTCCGATAGTTATCTTCATGTATGAACTTTATCTTTATCGTAATGACATTCACTATCGGGATAGCTTTCTCAAGATATCCCGATCTAAATCATCTCCCCGATGACCCTTTTCAAATCCTTCATCGGGCAAAGTTTAGTAAAGTGTCACCGACACCTTTTGATCGCCGTGACTTATGAATCGGCAAGACCTGGTTCTTTTGTTCCGATATGTCAAGTTATCCCGATAGAGGTGTATCGCTGTGAGTCTCACCGATGGCTTTCTTATCGCCAAGACTCTTAATCATCGGAGGCTTACTTGTTTTCTATCCTGATAGCTTACCTCTTGCCGATGGCTATTTGTTTTGTTACCCCCGCATGCTGTTCGGTGAAACTTTTGCCGAAAGTGCTTCATCGGTATGATATATACCGTCGGGGCAACTTCTAAAAGATCATCCGATAGATATCTGTCATACCGATCGGGATGACCACTTACCTTTCTTGCCGATGTAAAGTCATCGGTATTACTTACTCCATTGGTGACTTTCATAATTCTTCTTCCGATCTTTATTTTCACGCCGATGGTTGTTTTTCAAACGATTCCTTGTGTATCGGTGTAAGCAACACAACCTCTTGCCGATGGATTAATTTTGATGAAATTTGGCACTGCTCATCCATAGACATCTTGTGATATACAAATTTTTTTTTTATTATGGTCCTTTTGGGATATTCTTCAGGATTTATTCAAATATGATGGAGTAAGGAGATAGTAAAAATTTCAAATTTTTACTGTGCTAACAGTGGCTCTGTCTGGGATGTATACTCCCTGTGAGTATAACAAGGATCCAGATCTCCTGGGGAAGTAGACCACATATTTTATTATTTTGGGGTGAGGTTTTATGAAACTGGGAAAAGGAAAGGAACAAATGATGGGGAACGGGAAAGATTCCTAGACTACTGTGCATGGAATAAGATATTTTGAGAATTATTTGAATGTTGTCCATGCACTGGCAACACTCAATTCTCTTTGTACATGTTTATGAAAAGAACTACTTCAAGTATTGCCCATGTACAGGCAATTCCTGCTCCTCTCCTGACATATTCTGTACATAGTAAGAATCATCACCTCCCTTGCCAGTGATAACAAAAGGACCCAACCACAGGGCTTCAAATTTTCCATGTTTTCCTTTGTCTTGACATCTTGCATTCCACATTAGTACCAGATCATTTATTTCAAACTTTCTTTCTTTGGCCTTCTTGTCAAAGAGATATTTTACCTGTGATTGTAATTTAATATTCTGTCTCTGAGCCATTCTTCTTGTTTCATCAAGCTCTGCCAATTGTTCCAACCTTTCCTCCATTGGTTCAGGGATATTCAAGTCTTCCTGGAGAATAAATTTGTATACTGGTATAAGATTTTCCAATGGTAATCTTGCTTGGGTTCCATATACCAATTCATAAGGGGATCTCCCAATTGCCCTTATTATAGTAATCCTGTCAGCCCATACTGCCATTCTTAATTTTGAATCCCAAGCCTTCTTATTTCTATCCAACATTCTTTTTATGATTTTCAACAGGCTCTTATTACTTGATTCAGCTTGTCCATTTGCCTGTGGATGGTAAGGAGCAGCATAAGAAACAGTGATACCATGTGTGCTGCAAAAACCTTTGAATTCATTAGATCTAAAGCGCATCCCATTATCAGTAATCAGTCTTACAGGAGTACCAAATCTGCATATAATCTTATCCATTAGAAAATTTATCACAACTTTACTTGTAGCCTGTCTGGTTGGGATTGCTTCCACCCATTTTGTAAAGTAATCAGTAGCCACTAAAATCCATCGGTGTCCCCCACTCGATTTCTCTAAAATTTCACCTATAAAATCAATACCCCACTGATAAAATGGAGCCTCAACTTGCATAGGTTTTAAGGGTAGTGCTCCCTGATACTTTAACTTCCTTGAGAACTTTTGGCATGCTTCACACTTTCTAGTGTACTGGTATGAATCGTTAAAGACTTTAGGCCAATAGTACCCTGCCCTCAGGATCTTGTGGGCTGTGGTTTTTGCTGAGAAATGTCCTCCGTACATGCCTTCATGCAACTCCTTCATAATATGTTTTGATTGATATTCATCCAAGCATAATAGTAGAACACCATCTCTATTTTTCCAATAGAGATCCCCACCAATGAGTACATATTTTGAAGCTTGTAGTTTGAGTGTCCTTCTTTTATTATCATCATATCCTTCAAGACACTTCATATGTTTTAGATAATATACTATATCAATATACCACGGAGTGTGTTCAATACTGGTACTTGCATCAACATTACATATCTGGGAAGCTTCTAGATTACTTTCAGCCATCAATTTGGCAAGACCCTGTCCTCTTACTAATTTAGTGATTTGGATTTCAATGTTGAATTCCTGAATCCTATTGATCCACCTACATCTCCTACCGGTGACCTCAGTTTGGATCAGTACATCCTTCACTGCAGCATTAGGAACATATGCTATGATTTTAGCCCCCACCAAATATGGTCTAAAATTTTTTACTGCTTTTACCAATGCATATGCCTGTTTTTCAATAATGTCATACTTCAACTCTGCATTCTGAAGGGACTTGCTAAAGAAAGAGATAGGCTGTTCATATCCATCATTGTTTTTCTGCAACAACACTGCTGCTACTGTATGATAGGAAGCAAATGAAAAGAGTTGGAAAGGTTTACCGAAGTCAGGGGATATTAAGACTGGAGCTTTCTTGATGGCCTCCTTAATGTTACCAAATGCTTCCATTGTTTCTGTTGTCCATTTCATATTTGAGTTCTTCTTCAGCATTCTTGATATAGGACAAACAATCTCTGCGAAATTTGGTATAAATCTTCTGACAAAATTTATCTGACCAAAAAATGATTGTATAGCTTTTACATTTTTTTGAATAGGGACCTGATCAATTGCTTTCACCCTTTCAGGATCTATTTTAACTCCTTCCTTCGAGACTATATGGCCAAGCAATTTTCCTTCTGTTACTGCAAAATGGCATTTTTTAGGATTCAATGATATTCCATATTCTAGGGCTTTGACAAATATCTGTTCTAGATGTGTGCAATGATCTTCGGCCCTTTTTGAATATGCTTTTAAGTCGTCTTGATATACTATCATAATCTTATTGATCAATTCAGCAAAAGCTACATCCATCGCTCTTTGAAATGTTGCCCCAGCATTAGTTAATCCAAATGGCATTCTCAAGTATACATATGTTCCCCACGGAGTGGTGAATGCCGTCTTAAATTGTTCAGACTCCTTAACCTTTACCTGATTGTAGCCGAAGAAACCATCCATCATGGATAGCAATTCACATCCAGTAACTTTCTGCAATATCGCCTCCATATTGGGAAGAGGATAATTATCTTTGAGAGAAGATTTATTCAGGTTTCTGAAATCCACACATAGTCTAATGTCACCATTCTTTTTCCTGACAGGTACTAAGTTTGAGACCTAGGAAGAATGTCTAATAGGTTTGATTATAGCTCCATCCCTTAACTTTGTAAGTTCCTCCAGCATTTTCAGAGCCAATGTAGGATTAATCGGCCTTTGTTTCTGTCTGAATGGTTTTGCATCTGGCTTGAGTGGTATCTCATGTTGAAATAGATCCTCTCTATATGCCTTTAAGTCATCATATGACCAAGCAAACACATGCCTATACTTCCTAAGTAGATTGATGATTCTACTTCTGATTTTTTGGTCAAGATTCCTTCCAATATATACATTTTTTGGGGTTGTCTGAGTCCCCAAATTCACTTCCTCAAGGTTCTCGGGTATCACTGGTGTGTCTTTCTTTTTGTATCTATCATGCCCATCAAATGCTTTTTCTAATGCAATAAGTCCTTTGGGTATCTTATTTGTCTTTAGTTGAACCACTTATTGGCCAAAAAGGGTTTCTTTCCCATCGTGTTCCTCCACAAATGCACTGAAATCAATTTCTTGATTTTCATAATAATCAGCACAATGTAAGAAATTGATTATATCAGCATCGCTATCAAACACTTGCCAGTTCTGTATATTATCAGGGATGGTAGGTCTAGTTTTAAATTCTACTTCTGTGATCCCTCCTAATGTAACATCATCTCTCTTTAATGCAATGTTTGCTAAAAAATCTGCCATGATGTTTTTAGACCTATCAACCTAGCTGATTGAAAAAGCATCAAATAATTCAACACTATCCCAAACTGCATTTCTGTACTGTCTTAATCTTTTATTTTTAGATAAATATTTTTCTCTTACTTGGGAGATGACCAATTCAGAATCACCATAGACAGCCAACTTTTTTATTTTGTATTTGGTGGCTATGTTTAGGCCAATGAGCAGGGCTTCATACTCGGCTACGTTATTGGTGCATTCAAATGTCAATAAGAAAGAGTATTTGAATGTTTTACCTCCTGGCGAGATAAAAACTACTCCGGCCCCATTTCCTATCTTGCTGCATGCACCATCGAAATACATTCTCCACAATTCATTTTCTCCTTTCATAGATTCAGTGTGTATTGGGTCAGTGTTATGCAATTCTGGGGTAGTTTCTCCAACTTTGAAAACTCCTAAATCTGTGTCACAAAAGAAATTCACCTGATGCCGGTCCATTCTTTCTATAATATTGTCATACCTTGGCTCTCTGCATAATTTGATTTCCTTGTCACCTACTGGTATGGTGGCATATGATAGATCTAATTAAACATTGCCTCCTGCCATTGCAGCCCACTGCCTTGATAGCAGCATTCCATAGTACGGTGGGATATCAACCACAGTGATGTCAATGTTATATGTTGCTTCAGGATGTGAAGCAAGTTTTATCTCTACATCTTTCATAATACCAACTACTGGAATAGATCTGTTATCCATTGCATAACACTGGCCATAAGTAGTATCAACCCACATCCCTAATTCTTTCATCACTACTATAGGCATGATATTCATAGCAGCACCTAAATCAATCATACAATTCCTGACTATTCTGTTCTTGATTACTAGTGTAGTATAGAATGGATCTACCTGTGAGGGATTTTTTGTAAGTGTGTCACCAAGGTATACCTCAGGCATCTTAAAATTTTCCTGATGCACATTATTTGTTGTTTTTTCAAACCCTTTATGTTTTGGATTAGGTGTATCAGAAATCATCTTGACAACTGTACTCCTATATTTATCTATTTTCATCATCTCTAGGAGTGGGACTGATATCTTCACCTGAGACACTGCTTGTGCAATGTCGAAAGAAGGGGTTATGATCTGGTCATTCCTTTCTATTTTTGTGTTTTCTTTTTCTTGATTTCCTTTCATTTTATTTTTATCCCCCTTTTCTGGTTCTTTAGGTGATGATTTTGTATTATTTTCTTTGTTATTCTGGTCTTTTATGAATACACTCCCAGGAGTTCCTTGCCCAACATTTGTTGTTCTATTCCTTAAGTTATAAGTGTTTCGAGCTTGAGCCACTACAGCCACTGTGAGAGCTTCTCTTTCATTCTCAGTAGGTTTTCTCCATTGACCACATGACTTGTTGTTACAACTATCTTCCTGGTTTGAGAATACCTGTTGTTCCCCCATGTTAATATGATACTTTTGGTTCCCTACATCATACTCATATCCTTCTTCTTCTGAAGAAGAATAATCTTCTGTTACTACACATGGTGTATCCTGCATCATATTGATGGTGTGATTATCCCTATTGTAGCTGTATAGCATTTCCTCTTGCTGTATTGATTTAGCTACCTCACAGTATTCAGGTGAATGTGGCAAGTTACATACAAAACACCAAGGTTTATTTTCTGCCATATGTGCCATGTTTCTCTTCAAGGGATCAGGAGTATCCTTTCCATATGGCTGCTTTCTGTTATTATCTATATGTCTTCCATCCTTCCAATTTGTATTGTAAGGCATATCATGTAGTCTAGGTCTCTCATGCCTATGCTGACCCTCTGGTTTAATTTGTTGAGCATTTGGATTCTGAAGATTTCTATGATTATCCCTTTTACTGACCATTCCTGTAGCCTTCCTATTATTTTCAATAGTTATGGCCACTTTCTGTGCTTCGGCCAAGGTTGCAGCACACCTGTTTCTGAGTTCATATCCTGTTTTGGGGTCAAATGCTTTCATATAGATACTCAGTGCTGCCTGGTCAGATAACTTGGCTCCATGTGGTATCTTATTATGTAACTTGGAAAACTTCAGGTTGAAATCAAAAACTGATTCATTTTGATACTTCTGTATACTTATTAGTTCATGCAGTGCAAACTCAGGAGCATATTGGTTACCATACTGATCCTTAAACTGGTTATGGAAATCAGTAATTGAATTGATTGATGCATCGGGCAAGCTATTAAACCAATCTCTGGCATCTTCAGTGAGGGACATCATAAATAACCTCATTCTAATGTCTTCCCAATCCATACCTATATCCTGTACAAAAGCATTAAAACTTCTGATATGATCTTCTGCAGATACTGCATTGTTTCCAGTAAACTTGGGAACCATGTTTCTCCAGGTACTATCCATAGGATATGGATATAACTGATATCCAGTCAAATCAAATTGACTGCATATATTAGCAAGGTTTTGGGGAGGGAAATTGAGAGGTGGTGGATTGGGATAGTAATTATATCCACCTGGTGGCTGATGATATGCATATTGTTGATGTTGGTTCATATGGGGATTTATGTGTTGATTTTGTGGCCTATAATATTGTTGACCAGGGGGTGGGTAATTATTTGCCATATGTTGGGATGCATTACGTATGGGAGGTGGTCTAGGGTTTTGGGGAATAGTGTTCTGATGACTTCCAGAAGCATGTGAGTTTTGAGCACTACTTGTATTTTGTTGTGTATTTCTTGAAATATTCCCTCTATGCGGGGGTACATATTTAGGGGGAGCTGTTTTGGCTTTATTTCTCCTCTGTTAAATTTCTTGCTGCAATAACTCCTTCTCCTCTTGTATCTTGTACCTTTCAAGTTCTTTCCTGAGCATGAGTATTTCCTGTTTCTCATTACTCATGTCTTGATTATTTATTTCCTGATATTCTGGATTGTCATTCATTCCCTGATTTGACAATTCATATCCTATCTCTTCTCCCTGGTCAAATGAGATCTTGAAATCATGTTCAGCTTGGTTCCTATCAATATCCCTCATGACCTTTGCATCATGATCTCGCTGTCCTTGAGGAGTGGGTCTGTACCTTGCCAAAATATCATCAGTTGCTCCACTGAGGTTCTCGTTTGAATCATGCAGAGGTGTGAATTTGTTGTGAATTGCAATATTTTGTTCTGAATCATTCTCCTGGATGTCTAGATTATTATCTTGGTGGGAATATTTTGGATTCACATTTCTTTTGGAAATGTTTCTAAGTGGTGGAGATGACTACAAATTTCTGCCTTCCATCTTGGATCTCCTACCATCCATTTGATATTGAAATTTTTGTAACTAGAGTCGCCACCTATTAAATAGGAAAAGTTTATATTTTATCTGTAGGGTTCTTGTCACCAGCAGAGTTACCAACTTAAACTTTCTGAATTGATTCTATGAAGGAAAGGATTACTTTCTAAGGTCTGTTACTAATCCCCAGCACAGTGAACATGTATGTGTATTGTTATAATGCCTTGTATGATGGTTAAGGTTTACTAGGTGTTAGGAAGGAGAGTGGCTTTTAATGTGGGGCCAACACCCAAAGTGGTCGCCAGGGTAACCCATTGAAAGTGGATTAATCAAGTGATAACCTAAAATGAACTAGGGGGTTAAGGGTAGATTTCACATTAAACAAGATAAATGGATTCCTCTCCCATGGCCTGTAGTGCTCGTTTAGACTAAGGATGGGTAGAGAAGGCCTGGTCGACATGATTGACTTCCTTGTCCTCATGAAAGGAAGGTCGATTCCGCATGTATCACCCTATGGGGCCGAAGTCTAGTGAGAGACTACCAGGGTAACCATAGATGGGGGCCGGAGTCTGGTGAGAGACTGCCAGGGTAACCCATGCTAGGACCATTCGATGACACTCTCCCTACTACAACCTAGCATCCCTTGTATGGTCTCTCCACATATGTTATGTGTTGCCTCTAGAAGTTGTGTTGTGATATTTATGTTATTGCCATGTGTTGTATTGGAGCTTGGTCGTCCTTCGTTCTTGTAAGTCTTTTGTCTACCTGACCGTTGTTGTTTGGGACCTCATGTTAACTCCTAGCTCGGGGGGTGGACCTTAGGGTTCCACACGGTCGGGTGGAAGAGCTTTCTTATCCATTGGTTATTCCTTGTCGAAATTCATGTGCAGAAAAGATTTATCTCAGTTTACAGACAATTGTACTTGTACCAGTTGATGAAGATGTATGTGTATAATCTTGTACCAGATTTGTGTAACAGATCATTCATAATGTATGTAATTTTGATGTAGTCTGAAAATGGCAATGTAATGATGTAATGGTGTACTCATGTGTAAGGAAAAACATTACATTTGTGTATTCGATCATGTAGATTATACTATTTGATGGCATGCAATGAATATGAATAAGTTATTTAATTGTGCATTGGATTTAGATGCAGTTACTGATGTTAGTAAGGTATGTTAAATTATGTTAGTTGAATTGTTAAGTAATGCAGCCTTGAAACCTTGGAGAACATGTCGTATGTTTAATGGTGTAATTAGTTATGTTAACATTACATTGTTATCTTAATCATTTAAAAAAAAATACCTGTTTCATATAGCATAAATTTGTATTTCTTTAAGGTGTTCAAGGCGGGGCATTACATCTGGTATCAGAGCCAGGTTTCTAACACTGGGTGCTCTGGATTTTATACTAGCCCATTAAGCTATACTAGTTGTGTAAACTCTGAAGAATAAATTCATACGTAGTCCTCACCTAGCAACCTGAAGTTGTTCTTGGGTGTGTTGTTTAGGAAGATGCCTAAGGTACGAGGCCGAGGACGTGGACGAGGTAGGGGTCATGGAAAAGGTGTTGATAACAGCCCTCCTCCTAGTTCCCCTCATGAGAGTACACGAGAAGGTGGAAGCGAGAATCAAGAAAATCAGGGTCAGCCAGAGGGTGCTCAGCTATGCCAACTACTTGAGGAGGTTCTTGCTCATCTTGGTCCCAGGCAGGAGGTGGATCAACCAGAAGTGAGAGAAAGAGAACAATCTCCCAGAAGGAGAGAAATCATAGTTGAACAAGAAGCTATTCTTGCAGGCCACATGAGAGACCTTATGAGAGCCCGTCCTCCTACTTTCGATGGTTCTGGTAGCGGTATGGAAGCAAAGACATGGCTAATTGATTTGGAGAGGTGTTTTGCTATGCATCCTTATGGTAGCAACACTAAGGCAAGATGTGCCATCATGCATCTCAGAGGTTTCACCTCTACATGGTGGTGACTAGAGGAACAGAAGTTGCATCTAGATATTGCCACAGTATCTTGGGAACTATTCCTAGAAAGGTTCAGAGCTCAATTCCTGTCAGACCACTGGAGGCAACGTTGAGCAGACGAGTTCCATGGATTGAGACAGATGGCCATGACAGTGGAACAATATGGGTGCAGGTTTTATGAACTCAAGCAGTATGCAGGCATTGGAAACGATGAGGCCATGTTGGTTCAACATTTTATTAGAGGTCTAAATGCACACATCAGTTGAGGAGTTCATGTTTTCAAGCCAAAGACCATGGAGGTAGTAGTTGAGAAGGCTCGACTGGTGGAGGAGAACTTGACCATGGCCCTAGGGGGTCATACAGGTGTACAGATTGGTAGTACATCTCGAGCAGGTTCTGGTTTTTGAGGTGGTCAATCCCATACAACAGGTAACTCAAGGAGTCATTATGTACCTTCTAAGAGTGGACAACAACATCAGTTTTCTCAGACAAAACCAAAGCATTCTCAGTCTTTGTAGAGTAATAGGTTCCAATCTAAAGATCAGAACTGGCTAAGAAATAAACGTCATCATCCTAATCAGCCAACTCAGAGCACACAGTCTGCAACAAGTAGAGGAAGTTTTCAGCAGTCGAATGCTCCTATAGGCGGTGGAGGTTTGGGTAGGGGAATAGGATGTTTCTCTTGTGGCCAATAGGGCCACATTGCTAGACAGTGTCCGCGTAAGAATACTTCAATTTTTGGACAGAGGCCCGTAGCTTCAGAGCCAACTGTCGGAGATGCAGGCAGGTTACATAGGGTGTTTGCGGTGGTAGATAATCGCCAAGCAGAGCACCAAGGCACCATTGTGGAGACTACAGGTGTCTTGCGAGGTATTACTATTTCTATTCTTTTTGACTCTGGTGCTTCAGATTCTTTCATTTCCCCTTCTATAGTGGAGCGTTGCAAATTAGTGGCAGCAAAGCAAGATGTTAAGTGGTACGTGGAATTGGCCTCTGGATCTAGGGTATCAGTAGACTCTCTTGTGTATGGTTGCGAGTTGAGGATAGGTCCTTTATCTACCACAGCAGATCTTCGCATTATACCACTAGGATCTTATGACATAGTGTTGGGGATGGATTGGTTGGATGCTCATCGAGTAGTGATAGATTGTCGCCACAAGTTAGTGAGGTGTGTTGATGAATCAGGCAGTGAAGTAGAAGTGGTGGGTATTCAGAGACCCATCTCTTTGCGTATGATTTCCGCCATGCAATTGAAGAGATGTTTGCATCAAGGATGTAAGTTGTTTGCTGTAACAGTTAACGACTTAGATTTTGGGGAGAATAGGGAGACATCTCTTGATGATCATCCTATTCTCAAGGAGTATGAAGATGTCTTTCCTAGTGAGATCCTGCGTATGCCACCGAAGCGTGATATTGATTTTAAGATAGACCTTGTTCCTGGAGCAGAACCTATTTCACGAGCTCCATATCAGATGACTACCCAGGAGCTTAAGAAGCTTCATTTGCAGCTTGAGGAGTTGTTAGCGAAGGGATTCATTCATCCTAGTGTCTCTCCATGGGGAGCACCAGTTATTTTTGTGAAGAAAAAGGACTAATTTTTGCGGTTGTGCATCGACTATCGACAACTTAATAAGGTGACTGTGAAGAACAGATACCCATTGCCATGAATTGATGACCTCTTTGATTAGATCAAGGGGGCTAAGGTGTTTTCAAAGATAGACCTAAAGTCTGGATATCATCAGTTGCGCATCTTTGAGGCTGACATCCACAAGACAGCATTTCGCACCCGTTACAGGCATTATGAGTTCACTGTTGTACCTTTTGGGTTGATGAATGCACCATCTGTGTTTATGAGTCTGATGAATGGTGTATTTAACACCTATCTCGATAGATTTGTTCTGGTATTTTTAGATGATGTATTGATTTACTCAAGGTCTATGGAGGAGTATGAAGAACATTTGCGACAGGTTCTGCAGTGTTTAAGAGAAAATCAATTATATGCAAATCTGGCTAAATATGATTTCTTTCAAATAGAAGTGAAGTATTTGGGACATGTTATTTCTGACAAGGGTATTGTGGTGGATCCTTCAAAGATTCAAGCTATCATGGATTGGCCTGCTCCTACCAATGTTTCAGAGGTTCGTAGTTTCATGGGTTTAGCAGGCTATTATCGATGATTTGTGCAAGGATTTTCAAAGATAGCTCACCCCATAACTTCTCTTCAGAGAAAAGGAAAGAAGTTCATTTGGTCTAAACAGTGTCAAGTAGCCTTTTAGACTCTTAAGGAGCGGTTAACTAGTGCACCTATTCTAGCAGTGCCTGATCCTGCCGGAGATTTTGTGGTATGTACTGATGCATCCTTGGAAGGGGTAGGAGCAGTTTTAATGCAGGAGGGTCGAGTGATAGCCTATGAGTCCTGTAAACTCAAAGATCATGAGTTGAACTATCCTACACATGACCTAGAGTTAGCTGCAGTTGTACATGCATTAGTAAGATGGAGACACTTTTTATTGGGGCATCGGTTTGAGCTACACAGTGATCACCAAAGTTTACAGTACATTTTTACACAGCCAAACCTAAATGCTAGACAAAGGCGGTGGATGGAGTTTCTATGTGAGTATGATTTTGAGGTAAAATATATCCAAGGAAAGGAGAATGTGGTGGCAGATGCTCTTAGTCGGCGAAGACATGAACTTTCATCAATCACTCTTGGAGTGAATTTGAGAGGACAAATTCTTGCAGCACTCCCTGTAGATAGATGGTATCAGGAAGTGAAAGCAGAAGTTGAGTTTGGTAGAACCTTGGAGGGTAGATATGCCAGATATTCTATCGAGTCAAATGGTCTCTTGCGACATTTAGGTCGCATTTATGTTCCTTCTACAAAGGGTCTCCGCACCCTAATCATGACTGAGGCACATCGGGCACCTTATTCTACTCATCCAGGTGTCAAGAAGATGTATGCAGATCTCCGTCAGATATATTTTTGGGCTGGAATGAAGAGGGATATTGCTGATTTTGTTTTGAGATGCTTAGAATGTCAGAGGGTTAAGGTGGAACATCAGCATCCCGTAGGTCTTCTCCAGCCACATCTTATTCCCAAATGGAAATGGGACATCATTTCAATAGACTTTATAGTTGGTTTACCCATGTCCTCTCGTCATCATGACGCAATAATGGTCACTGTAGACAGGCTTACGAAAGTAGCACACTTTTCTCCTGTCCAATCTTCATATAATGCTTCATCTGTGGCCAAAATCTTCATGGAGGACATAGTCAGATTGCACGAAATTCCTCGCAAGATTATCTCTAATCGTGATCCAGTTTTCACTTCAGCTCTTTGGACATCCCTTCAACATGCATTGGGGACTCAGTTGAACTTCAGTTCAACTTATCATCAAGAGACTGATGGGAAAACTGAGAGGGTCAATCAGGTCCTCAAGGATATGCTTAGAATGTATGTTATGGATCAACAAAACCATTGGGAAGATTATTTGTATTTGGTGGAGTTTGCGTACAATAATGGGTACCATAGTTCTATTAGCATGTCTCCTTTTCAAGCTCTATATGGTCATCCTTGTCGTACCCCATTGAGTTGGGATCATCTTGAGGATAGAGTTCTCCTAGGACCACAAATGCTCCAAGAGATGGAGCAACAGGTTGATCGCATTAGAGAGCATCTGGTGGTAGCACAGGATAGACAGAAGAAATATGCAGATGCTCATAGACTTGATCGTTAATTTTTAGTTGGTGATCGGGTGTTCTTACGGGTGCATCCGCGAAAGAGTCTGATCCGTTATGGAAAAGGCTCTAAGCTCGCACCACGCTTTGTAGGACCATTCGAGGTTTTGGAGAGAATTGGTCCTGTTGCATACCGTCTTGCTTTGCCACCTAGCTTGTCGTGCATCCATGATGTATTTCATGTTTCTGATCTTAGGCCCTATCATCCAGATATTTCTCATGTCCTTGATTGGAATGCCTTACAGGTAGAGGACGGGCAGCTAGCTTTGGAGCCCGTAGGCATTTTGGAGCACAGGGGACTCGCTCTCAGGGGCAGAGTCATAGAGCAGGTAAGGGTCCAATAGGATCCTAGTGATGAGACTTCAGCTACCTGGGAAGATACATCCCGAATGCGAGAGCTATATCCATATTTGTTTGCAGGCTTCCAGGAGTAAGCTTGATCCTAGGGGGGAGGATGTAGTGCCCCTCAACTTGTCATTTGTTAGATTGATGTTTGCTTAGCAGTATTAGACATTATGACAGTATCTTAGATCATTTGATGATGGATTCCTTGTTATTTTGTTAATTCATTATAGACCTAATCGTTATGATAACAGTTGTTGATGTTGGATTCTATTATTTTATGCTTTACAATTTGATAAATAAACTAGATGTTACAGATGTTTTGATGTTAATTGCTATATTTGATTGTAAGATAATTAAATGTTTTATGTTGTTGACTGGTAATCATATATCTTGTTCAATATAGTTAATTGTTTATACATAAACGTGAATGGAACAGTGTCGTATTACTCGCTCTCGAGTACCCTACCCCACTGCGATTTCCATTCATTATAGGACAACATGTGGATATATATCTTGTTATGTTTAACCGTGCGGTTGCTACAGGATGCAAGTACTAGGCACCGACTCCACCTAATTTACCAAGTCTGAGTGTGCCTTTGCCAATGGAATAGTTGTTTGGAGTTAATGTGGGTTCCCTAGTCAGTGTTGTCTGGTTGTCAGTTTACCCTTGTGGTCATTGTCTGTCGTTTGATCATGATTTGCAGACATGTAATGTTATACTTTGAAGTCTAAGTAGGTCCGAAGGTGTCTAAGTGTGTAAGGTAGTGTTGTGCATGAAATAGAATCATTATACGGAAATTATAATGTTGATAATTAAATATATTTGTAAAAGTTGATAATTGAGCATAATTATAATTGTCGATAATTGAGGATAATTGTTGTAAATAAATTATAGTTTTATGGGAAGTAAATTTGTTAAATAAAGTTGTAAGAAATTTTGTATTGTTTAATATGATAATTATCTACAATGAATATTTAAATAAATAAATTAATTGTAAGTCATGTTGTAACTCGTGATTTACAATTTAATTGATCAAATAAATTAAAATATAGTTGTAAATTTATAGATTGATGTAATGTTACAATTTTATTAATAAGAATATAGTTGGTTGTTCATAAAAAGAATAAATTTAGTTGGAATCATATATAATATTAATAAAAATCATAATTTTAATAAATATCAACTTAGTGGGATCATTAAAATAATAAAAAAATATATTTTGAGGATGGAGGAGGCATAGGATCGCGTGTCGCATCCTTATAAGGTGGAAGGGTTTGTTTAATAAAAGGGGATTTGGCAGGAAGAAGAAGGATTGAGGAGGATTGCAGGATCGAGTTTTTTGCAATTGAAGAATCGATTTTGGCATTGAATCTAAGCTTCGGATACAGGTTCTAATGTCTTCTATATTCTATCCTTGTTTTCTTTAGATTGAATGATGGAAATCTGGTTTTACTCCTCCAATTTGCATTGCCTGAAAGTTCTAGAGCCTCTTTGATAATCCATTTTATACTTATTCTGTAACCATTACATTTCAAACAATTTTCTATTATGATTTAATTATTTATCTGTCATTTCTGCATAAACATTTGAGAAGAGAAGATGAGCCATATTTTATTGTTTTAGGGATCCAAATTAAGAAACCGTATCACTGTAGATACTTTAAGACTATATTATGTGTGATCTGCAAACACCAAGAAAAAACATCCGCACCCTCATCACAGGTTAAACAGGTTATACATCTACCAATCGCATTGTCTTGAAAGTTTCAAAGGCCATTCCAACAATTTCGTTTTGTATGTTACCTGTAATCATTGCACTCCAAATGATTTATTCCTGAGGCATCAATCTCATACCCATGTGTTGACCATAACTCCACATTTTCTTTGAGATCTTGCCTAATTAAGCATCACCTACTTTATAATCTGACAAAATTCCTCTATTCTTCATGCTACGATGTTTGCCTATACCTGTTCCATAGCTCCTCCGATGCAGACTGAAATGGGTGCTAGCAAAGATTGTGATCTAGTTTTGTTTTCACTTGTCAATCACCAAAACCCAGCGTCTAGGAAGAGAATAGAAATAGACTTTTAAACGGGCATTTGCATTCTTGTATTGGTCTGAGTAATACCTTTATGAAGTGGCTGAAACAACCATTGCAGATTTAATAGGTATCTTGTAACGCCCGCCTTGTACACCTTAAAGAAATACACTCTTATGCTATATGAAACAGGAATTTTTTTTTTTTAAATGCTTTAAGATAACAAAGTAATGTTAACATAACTAACTACAACATATTCTCTAAGGATACAAGGCTGCATTACTTTACAAACCAACTAACATAATTTAACATTCATCAGTAACTGATCTAAATCCAATGCATAATTGAATAACTGAATTCATATTCATGACATATCGTTAGACAATACAATCTACATGATCAAAAACATAACTGAAATGCTTTCATAAGTACATCATTACATCATGAATGATCAGTTACACAAATCTGGTACAAAATTACACATACATCTTCATCATTGGTACAAGTACAATTGGAACAAATCTTTTTCTGCATATGATCTTGACAAGAATAACCAATGGATAAAATATCTCTTCCACCCGACCATGTGGAACCCTAAGGTCCACCCCCCGAGCTAGGAGTTAACATGAGGTCCCAAACAATAACAGTCAGGTAGACAAAAGACAAACAAGAACAAAGGACGACCAAACGCCAATACAACACATGGCAATAACATAAACAACACAACACAACTTAACTGAACTGAACTTCCAGAGGCAACACATAACGAATGGGGAGAGTACAGCTAGGGAATGCTAGGCTGCAGTAGGGAGAAGTGTCATCACATGGCTTGTCATGGGTTGTCCTGGTAAACCTTCCTAGGCCCCGGCCCCCATCTTGGGTTGTCCTGGTAGCCTCTCCCGAATCTCGGCCCCCATACAACGCTCATGCGGAATCAACATACCTTTCATGAGGACAAGGTAGTTGATCTTGCCATTCCAGGCCTTCTCATCTCATCTCAAGCCTAAACAAGCACTTGAGCCATGAGTGAGGCATCCACTTATCTTGTTTAGTGTGCTTAACTACCCAACCCCCTAATTTATTATTTAGGTTATCACTTGATTAATCTACTTCCAATGGGTTATCCTGACTGCCACTTTGGGCGCCGGCCCCACGTTGAAAGCCACTCCCCTACCTGCATCTAGAAGACCCTACTCAACAAACATAGCAAACATCATCATGACGACGATGATACATAAACCATGCAAGGCATTAACCATCTTGCATAACCATTATTCTGATATAAACATATATATGTAATGATGCAAGGCATTTGCATATCATCTCAATTACAAGGACATACTCTTAATACATTTTTCATGGCTTCCAATGAAGTAACTCATAAGAAAAATACTTTTTCATGAATACCGACGTCTCCCCATTATCTAATCTAATACAACATCCCAAACAAACAAATAAATCACAACATTCAGGAAGAGCCTTTCTACACATCAAGATGCATTCAGAATATTTACATTCTTCCACTACACCATAACCCAATTCCTTATACATGACAAAAGGCGACATGACTTCAATAATTCAGGACACTTATCATCACATTACATGAAGTCGAAACACAACAACCTTGGCCTCTGGAAATGAACCCTTGACAACTTATACTTTGACCATTTCATACAATATCAATTCACACTAACTAATTATCTAATACCTTTAAATCAAATTTCCAATACAATAATCATATACCTAATCCTTAATCCATTATCTTTACCAAAATGAAGAAACCATATTAAAACCAATGTCAATCTAAATTAAATTTTATTAACCATAATATATGTAATTACAACGATTTTATTTTAATCAAATAAATAATGGCAACATTATTCTAAATCCCCAATTTTATTTGGCAACTATATTTTTGAAATAATAATAATAGTAACAATTATTATTATTATTATTGTAATAATAACAATAATGATAATAATAATAATTATAATTATAATAATGATACTAATAATAACATTGATATTAATAGTACTACTGTTAATATACCAAGGTCATTGAACACATTGTAAGAAAAATAAACATTCCTTAAGGTTAATCTAAGCCAATCAAATGAAATGCATACAAGAAAGCACAACTACTCTAGATTAACAATGACGGGTTTCTGCAGACTAGAGTTGGAACGATAAATCTTAATGCACGGAAAGTAAATAGGAAAACTCTGTTTCTGCCTCCAAAATGTGACTTCTTCTCAGTGAAGTGCATCAGATCCTGCGTAGAGTCTGAGAGCTGTCTATGGTTGCGTCTACAACTACAGATTTGTCCTCTACTGCTAGATTTGTCCCTACGCAAAGACTTGTATAATAGTGACAAAATAATATTTCTCATGACACGGAGGAAGGATAATCTTGTTGACCGATGAATAATATTAAGTGGGAATATTAAGACTGCTATGGAGGCCTTCTAGGGCGAGACAAGTGGCCAGAAGAGCCATTCAAGTCAGTCGTGATATCGCAGAAAACCTCCATGGTATAATGCCTGGTAGTCCAATCGCCGACCTTGAATCTAATCCACGCATCCAATTTTACAGTCATGTCAACGCTCTTCTTGGCCAAATCCTGCGACAAATCACTTGAAGCCTTGCCTTCCAAGAACAAGTCAGTGGAAGTCAAAGTGCACAGAATCACCTTAGTACTCTTATGGCCCTGATAAAACTCCTCCAGCCGGTTGTACCCAATCATGCGGCCATCATAAAACCCCTTGACATTAATGGCATCATAATAAATCCCAATTTTCTTGTTGGAATTCCTGGTGGTGATGTTGAATTTCATGGTGCTGTTCAGGTTGTCCGCTTTCAGATTGAGCTCTGAGACGGTGGCACTCTGTACGTAAAACTTGGGCCTGTGCGGGCGGAGGACGAGCCAAGTGACGAGAATAGCTATGCCTGCCAAGGCTGCGAGGGTTATGATCAAAGCTAAAACATGGCGAAACATGGATCTGTGCCTATTGAACGGCCCTGGAGGCAGCATCTGGTAGGCCGGGTAGGGCTGCGCGTAGCCTGTGTTGTATAGCTCGGCTGTCCTACTGCAGGATATCCTGTAGCAGGCTTATTTTGCTGTGCTGCCATCTTCTAAACCAAAAAAAATGGTACAGCTGAAAAACTTAAAAGCTTTGCCTGGAACTTCGAAGAAAAAGTAAACTAGGCCTAAATGGAAGGAGTGTTGTTTTGTCTGCTCGGAGCATGTGAGCTTTAAAAGGTTTTTTCCGTCCAAGAAAATTCCAAGCGCTTTCACCCCTGTGTTATCTTCTATTTTTTTTTTTTCGTCTCTTTTTCCTTGCAAAGAGAAGAACGCGCAAGAGAAGAAAACTTTTTTTTTCAACACAAATTACCGAGTAAAATTGTCATGACCAAAGTAATACGGCGTCTAGTAGATTCCAGACTTGCTTGGAAGGGCCTTTAGTCACCATGGACGGCTTTTTTTTTTTATATTTTATAATTTCTAATTACATATGGACAGTTCCATGCCATAAGGTATCCAGGGCCCCCGAAAATGATGGTTCCAATACCCGAATGCATACCTGTTTCTATTTGCTAGCAATTTGCCAATCATACAATGTAAGGACAGCGTAATAAGATGGGTAGAAAGATGCTACTTAGGCATAGTACAATTATAAAAAGTAAAGTCTCAATCTTTAGCATGAAAGGCAGAGTTTCAACTATCAGTAGGGTAGATCTTTGTACAGCCATTGAAGGAATTATCTTGGACGCTGAAGCCACTGGGGAAAACAACGATTGCAGAATATGCACGAAAGGAACCTACTGATCAAGCAGTCATTCATTCTAAAGAAGACAAGAATAGAATAAAGAAAAACATTAGAACCTGTACCCGTAGCTTAGATTCAATGCAGAACTCACTTCCTCAGTTGCAGAAAACTCGATCCTTCTTCTTCCTGCCAAAGTCCCCCCTCCTTGCCTCTACAAACTTTTCTTTTATAACACAGCCCCTTTCCTCTTCCAAGGAACTCGGCACGCGATCCCGTGCAACTCCCTTCTCAAGATATACTTTTATTTAATTTAATAATCCCAAAAAGGTTACTCTTTTTAAATATTAACACACAATTCCGACCACATTTAATTACTTTAGAGCCGACCAACCATATTGCATTTAATAAAGTTATAACATTACAACAATCTTTAATTGTACAACTATATATTAATTTATTTTATTAATTAAGTTGTAAATCACTAATTACAACATAACTTATGATTATTTTATTTATTTAAATATTTATTGTAAATAATATTATATTAAATAATACAAAACCTCTTACAAACTTTATTTAACAACTATTCTTCTAATAAAATAATAATTTATTTACAACAATAATTTATAACTATCGACACAATATTATCTTTTATAAATATATTTAATTATCAACATTATACTTTCCGTAATATAATTCTAGTTAATGCACAACGACACCTTGCACACTTAGACACTTTCTAACCTAGTTAGACTCCAAGGTGCAATATTACCTGCCTGCAAGTCATGATCGAATGACAGACAATGACCAAAAGGATAAACTGACAACTAGACCACACTGACATGGGACCTCACGTTAACTCCAAAAAACTAATCCATTGGCGAAAGCACGCTCAGACCTGTAATCAGGTGGAGTCGATGCCTAGTACCTGCATTCCTGCAACAACACACGGTTAAGCATAACAAGATATATATCCACATACAGTCCTATAGTGAATGGAAATCGCAGTGATGTAGGGTACTCGAGAGTGAGTAATATGACACTATTCCATTCACGTTTATGAATGAACAATTAACTACGTTGAACAAGGTATCTGATATTAATATAAAACATTCAATCCTCTAACAATCCAATATCGCAATTAACATCAAAACATCTGTACATCTAGTTCATTTATCAAATTCTAAAGCATAAAATAACATAATCAACATCTGTTATCATAACAATTAGGTCCATAATGAATTAACAAGATAACAAGAGATCCGTCATCTATGATCTAAGACACTATCATAAAGTCTCAGCAAACATCAATCTGATGGACAACGAGATGGGGGGCACTACATATCTCAATGTAATGTCTAACGCTGCCCTTGCAACAAATCCATTTTGTATATATCCTGCGATAATTTTATATCTGTAGATTGCTGTTCATAGTTGGATCGATTTACAAGCCAATGACTGAGTTCAATAGACATAAGACGCCATCTCTGTAGTGCAAATCGCACCATGATCTGGGCAATTGATCTGGATGTGGAAATTTCTTTAATTTTGATCAGACAAGCCAAGAGATAGCTATGGTTTTAGCTTCACACATTCACATCATTTTATCTCCTTCAATCGACCCATTTCAAGTGACGCCAGCCCTTAGCTGGGCACACATCTTAAAAGTTGTCATCATGCAGATCGCACCTTGGTGCAGTTCAGTGTCATTTTACTCTTATCCAGTGATCTTTTCATAATCTTGAATCTCAAAATTTAACTTGCAATCATTCCATTCTTGTGGATCATGGTTTATTTTGCAGAGCACACCTCTTTATTACAATTCAACGACTGTTTAAAGGCTTGTCTGTTAAGCCTGCTGTCATAAGTTTCTATGTAATAGTCTTGGGAAAATGATAAGATTACCTCCTCATTATCAAACCTTTATTATAGCAAGTTTCCATCCTTAGTTTATTATAATCTGCAGGTGTGCAGTTTCGTGTATGAAAGATACTGGAGTGCACTTACAATTATTAAACCTAGGATCTAATATGGTTACTATTGACAAAACCTTGCTTGAGAATTGGTTATGTGGTATCTGTAGTTACAGTATTTATAACCTACAAACATCTAAATTTTAGTGATGTTTGCCTTTTCATGGTAACCATACTAGATGGGACGCACCATGCAGTTCAACGTTTTCCTTAAAACAATCCTTACAACCAAAGCAAGATTTAATAATTATCTCATTGATAGACTTAGAACATTGGAAGTCAAGCATTGCCAGGCAAGATGGTCATGCACACACAGTAACCAGCTGTTGTAATCTACAGGAGTTTGTAATCCATTAAATTCTGCCAGAAATAAACTTCCACAATCTTTTATTGTTGTAGGTACACCCTCTTATTCGAAAATCGACACAACTGTGAAGACAAACAATTGGACGTTGGGCAACAAGAAGACCATTTATAGATATTGCTTAGAGTTGATTCAACAAATCCAATTACTGTCATCATTGCCTTCCCTTAGATAAATCTTTAGAGAGAGAGAAAGCTATCTAAGTTTGTGGCTGTCTATACAATCAATTTGCAGTTCGAGGGAGTTGGATGGGCACCGCCATAAGTCATTTGACTGAATAAACCTCATCCACTTCAATGGTAAAGTAGTCAATAACAATTTTACACCTCCTCTGCAATATATGTCAAACCATTTCTTATTCCGTTTTATGGGAAAAGTTACGACTCTTTTACAATTCGATAGGTTAACGCTCATGACAGTTGTCGTTGGAGCATTTACGTGAAAACAGGAATGCCTTGGAAACAAACGCAGATTATACAACTACCAAATGACGATCAACCATACCGTTAGATCTAAATCATCATGGATAAATTCATTTCCAAAGACGTTTATAACACGAGAACCGTCAGAATATTATTACTCATTCTACTGTTAGAAATGGTAATTTGGTTGGTAAAATAATTTGTTATCATAATCGAGTGAAGTTTTACTGTTAAATCGATAGATTGATCTAAAGTCAGAAGAAATTCATTCGAGGTGGTCAGAAGACATGTATTGTAACAGCGGCTAAACATGATAGGGCAAATAGTTGTAAACATATATATCTTGAATGAAGTTAGCACAAACTAAATAATGTAGTTCAGTCGAAAGATTCTCTTGGAATGGATTGTAAAAGCTTGTTTGGTTAAATCTTGTGATAATGAATTACTATAATTGTTGCATTAAATTTAAAATCAATTGGTTCGGTTAAAAGAGTTAATGTAATTCGTTATTGATTTTATGACAAAGTTATTTACAAGAAGGAATTTTAGTGTAATACTAGAACTTGAATTGAATTGTATGAATTAAGAATTCTTATTGTCGTGATATGGTAAATTGTTAATGGTCAAAATTCTAGAGGCATAGTATGTCGTGTTTGAGTACAACCAACATGTGGATAGGTGTTCTAGTGTTGTGGTGTCTTAAACATGTGATTCTAATTGAGTATGAAGTACAATTTATTACGAATGTAGAATTGTCAAAAGTTGTTAATGTATTTTGTGGATATCATATTCTCAGGGTGAGATATTTAACCTCTTGTGACTATCTTGTATCCCTTTTGTCGAAGTTGTCATATGGAGAGACTTAAAATCTGTAAAAGAGTAAAGTGTTGTAATGTTATAAGCGATGGATAACAATTGGTGTTATGATTCTGTTTGTAATGCAAGAGGGTTTATGCCTTGCAGTGAACATGTATGTGTATTGTTATAATGCCTTGTATGATGGTTAAGGTTTACTAGGTGTTAGGAAGGAGAGTGGCTTTCAATGTGGGGCCGACACCCAAAGTGGTCGCCAGGGTAACCCATTGAAAGTGGATTAATCAAGTGATAACCTAAAATGAACTAGGGCGTTAAGGGTAGATTTCACATTAAACAAGATAAATGGATTCCTCTCCCATGGCCTGTAGTGCTCATTTAGACTAAGGATGGGTAGAGAAGGCCTGGTCGGCATGTTTAACTTCCTTGTCCTCACGAAAGGAAGGTCGATTCCACATGTGTCACCCTACGGGGCCGAAGTCTAGTGAGAGACTACCAGGGTAACCATAGATGGGGGCCGGAGTCTGGTGAGAGACTGCTAGGGTAACCCATGCTAGGACCATGCGATGACACTCTCCCTACTACAACCTAGCATCCCTTGTATGGTCTCTCCACATATGTTATGTGTTGCCTCTAGAAGTTGTGTTGTGATATTTATGTTATTGCCATGTGTTGTATTGGAGTTTGGTCGTCCTTCGTTCTTGTTAGTCTTTTGTCTTCCTGATTGTTGTTGTTTGGGACCTCATGTTAACTCCTAGCTCGGGGGGTGGACCTTAGGGTTCCACACGGTCGGGTGGAAGAGCTTTCTTATCCATTGGTTATTCCTTGTCGAAATTCATGTGCAGAAAAGATTTATCTTAGTTTACAGACAATTGTACTTGTACCAGTTGATGAAGATGTATGTGTATAATCTTGTACCAGATTTGTGTAACAGATCATTCATAATGTATGTAATTTTGATGTAGTCTGAAAATGGCAATGTAATGATGTAATGATGTACTCATGTGTAAGGAAAAACATTACATTTGTGTATTCGATCATGTAGATTATACTATTTGATGGCATGCAATGAATAGGAATAAGTTATTTAATTGTGCATTGGATTTAGATGTAGTTAATGATGTTAGTAAGGTATGTTAAATTATGTTAGTTGAATTGTTAAGTAATGCAGCCTTGAAACCTTGGAGAACATGTCGTATGTTTAATGGTGTAATTAGTTATGTTAACATTACATTGTTATCTTAATCATTTAAAAAAAAAAATTCCTGTTTCATATAGCATAAATGTGTATTTCTTTAAGGTGTTCAAGGCGGGGCGTTATAGTGGAGGACATCAAAGGCCAGTCTGCGAATTACCTTCTTCAAAACAATGCCCTCTCCATTGAAGCCGTTCATTCTAGGGTAGAGGTCAATCACACAACTAAGCCTCTCTGTGGGTCATAGATCTGGTGGTGATTTCACTCACTGGTTGTAGGCATCAAAGGTTTCAAAGCCCCTGCCATAACACATCAAGATCTGGTTGAGGTCATTTGTTTATTGTAGCTATGTCACGTTTTATTTGCAGATAGATTTCAATTTCTTGCAGGTTGACATTGCTTGTTGGTTTTGTGTTTTATTTATAGCTCAATTTCTACCTTTCAGCTTAAGCACTAGATTCCATACATTGAAGTTATCAGCTAGGCTACCAATCACTAGTTTTGGTTGTTCATATCTACTATCCAACAGTCGTGGCTTTCATTCCAGACCTTCCAAACTACTGAGGCCTACATTTACTTGTTGACGCCATCCATTTCAAGAAATGATTGACATTTAGTTTGTTGTGTAGTTTACATTTGTCATTTTTCGGCCTCTATAACTTTCAAATTCTAATACGAATCCCCTAACATCATTTGATCATTATTATTTGGGTAGAATTTTTGTGTTGTATTTTGCTTTGTTGTCTCTCTGTGTGCAGGGAAAATTTTTGCCTAAAAAGAGAGCTACATCACAAAGGATCTACTTGTGGGAAGCCAAGGAGAAAACATAAGGTGCACTCATTCTAACTTTAAAATCTTTAGCTAAATAGGTTGCTTGTATCACATTTCATTTTGGGATTTTAAAGAACAAGTGTTTGGTGAAGAAGTTGTTGGTCATCTAGGAGTGGTGTTAATTCTCTCCTCTTGCATACTTAGCACGATCCTAAGGATCAAAAACACCCTCTTACACCTTCCTCTTCACATTCTTTCACATTTGATTTTAGGTCTTTAAAACGAACTAGTATTTGACATGTTTGTTAAAGTTCACGAACCGTTCAAGATTAGTGTGTATGCTCTCCTCTCATGTGCCTGCAAGATTTGGAGGACCAAAAACACCTTCTTACATTCACAACTTTGCATTTTTAGTGTTATCACAATTTTCTTAAAGGTCAAAAGAACGACTTGTTTTGGTAACTAAACACATGTTTGATCTCCTCTTGCATGACTACACAATTTTGAGGATCAAAAACATTGTTTGTTTTACCCTTTGTAACCTCTTAGGAAGGCCTACCTAGAGAAGTGATCACTCTAGGGATGACTTTAACTCCAGTGTTCTGGTGGAGTATAAATAGCGGGAGGTGAATCTAAAGACACCTCTCTTGGATCTAGTATATTGTCATTATAACTAAGCCCCCAAGAACTTTATACCTTGGGGAAGTGATAGAGGAGGGAGGTTTACCCTCTCCTCTTGGTTATTGTGAGGATATTCTTATCCATCTAAAGATTTGGGCCTCAAGTACTCTCGAGGTATATAGAAAACTCATCCATTAGTGAGCTTGTTCTATCCTAGTTAATCCATCCAACCTATCTACCCTCTTATCTCTAGGATTGTTGTTTTGTCTATTGAGTTTGTAAGATAAATATCAAAATTGGAATAGTAAGAAGTGTTTTCAAGTGTCTGCTTTTGATTGTTTGCTTTTTGCATCTATATTTCATTGCAAGAATAGAAGTACAAACCAGGTTCTTTGTCAAAAACTAAGTTAGTCTCAATCAAAACCTTTTCAAAACTCATTTAAACTCTTTGTTTTGGGGTGGGTTTTTGGTTTGTTGGTTTTATCATTTTGTGACAGTCATTTTTCTAAAAATATCTTAAACCTAATCAGCCTTAGCCAAAACAAAAATTAACTAATTAGCTTTAATCAAATTAAAAGAAAAGCAATTTTCTATATAAATCAAGGGATCTACATAGGAAACATTCTAAAAAGTTTCAGATTGTTGTTCTTATCTTTATCATATATCCAATTGTTGAACATATCAAGATCTTGGTAAATATCAAAATCAGTTTGAACCTATAACTTATCTATATCAAGAACATATCAAAGAGAACACTAGATCTCTCCATCTAGTGGCATATTAGTTTGCTTGGACTCAAAAGTCTAGTACAAGTAAACATTATCATATTGTGATCATATATGTTGCATATTAGTTTTCTTGGACTCAAAAGTCTAGGACAAGTAAACACTATTATATCATGAGCAAAATATCATTATCATTATCATATTTTGTATCAATAGAGATCTAGCATATCTTTGACTTCCTTGGTTTAGATTAAGCCTAAGGGTCTCAAATTTGATCTTTGAAACATATCCAAACTCGATATCAATTTAATAATAGTATATGGTGAATACAAGAGCACATTCTAAACAAGAAGAAATGGATCATAGAAGAATATCCATCAATGTCTCAGGAACCTCTTATGTTTCAAATGCAAACACTACTTCTAAAGAATACAGTATGTCATCTATGCCATCAACCTTGCCCTTGGAAGAATTCCTTGTGGAAGACCTATATGACATGCCTACTTCTAAAGAAATAGAAGATTTTGTAGTTGATTCAAGGGACTCTATACTAATTGAAATATTGATGGGTAGACACCCTAATTACTATATAGAAATGTTGCTAAAACTAGGGTCTAGAATTCCCTTTCAAGAAGAATTAAGACCCCTTGGAGATGGGATCCTGTCATTAGTCAAATATACACCCCCATGGACCTCTTAACCCCTACCCTTTCTAGAAGTATCCCAAGAATGGAATCTATGCCTTTACCTCAACCTTCAAATTCCATATTTATCCCAAGTTCACCTACCATTCCCAACTTATCCATGCCTATACCCCAAGTTCACAGCTTGTCTATGCCTCAACAAACTCATGTTCCTAGCTCAAACATCATTCAAACTACCTCGCCTTTCATTTCAACACACTATGGTGCCCAAAATCATTTTTTCAATACCTCCATCAATATCCCTCAAACCCAAGTTCAAACCTTATCCTTTATTCCCCAAGGGCCAAATCTAATTTCTAATAATAACCCTTTAAATCAAAATTTAATGTATAATAATAACCCTTTAAATCAAAATTCTAATTCTAATCTTAATCCCAAATGGATGATGTAATGATAATGAAGCAACAATTTCAAGAGTTGCAAGAACAAATGTTGGACCTTCAAATGGGAAGTACCAAGAAGAGTTATACTTTAGAAGACATTTGTCCCTACCCATTTGATAGATCCCTTAATATGATTCCTTTCCCTAAGAACTTTGAAATCCTCAAATTTGATAAATACAAGGTTAAAGGTGATCCTAGAGAACATGTGAGAGAATTCTATTTAGCTTGCATGAAAGTATCCTATAATGACACTTATCTCATGTGCCTATTTCCTAGAAGTCTAGGGGGCCAAGCAATAGAGTGGTTTTCTCACTTGCCTCAAGGGATCAAGAGTTTTCAAGAATTGGCTGAGAAATTTATCCAACATTTCTCCTATAACATTAAAGATGAAATACCAATGACTGATTTGTACAATACCAAGCAAAAGAATGGCGAATCTTTTGCTTTGTTTTTATAAAGGTGGAGGAATTTGGCAAGTAAAATTCCTTGGTCAATTCCTGAAAAATAATTGGTCAACATCTTTACCCAAAACCTAAATCAAGAAATGAGCTTCCATGTTCAAGTTCAAGGTCCTAATACCTTTTCTAAACTCACAAAGAAGGGTATGACCATTGAAAGAACATTGATAGCGAAAGGTCTTGTCAAAATATATAAGAAAGATAAAGAAAATCATCTAACAATAATAATGATCAATCTAAATTGTGGATTAAAAATAGGAATGGTGTACATGATGGAGTGGCTGATTCAAGGGCTATTCAAACGGCCCCATCTTCATCAAATACAACATTGTCAACCAACCCTCAAGGTAATGAACGTCCTCACAGATCACTCTTTCCTTTGAAAAGGAAGTTCACACCCTTAGGGGAACCTATTGAGGTGGCCTTGCAAAAGTTCATCAAATCTAAATTAATTGATTTTCTTGAACGTAAAAATGTTGAACCCCAAGTAAAACCGCCTTGGTACAGTGATAATGAATTTTGTGACTTTCATAGGACCAAGGGTCACAGAACTTCTAGTTGTCTTAGGCTCAAATACTTAATCCAAGACCTCATTGATCGTGGTAATGTAATGATTGAAAATAACTATCATACTGCCAATGCAGATTTAAAAAATTTTAACGATCCTATGCCTGACCATGGAAAAGGACATACCCCTAACCAAGGTAATTCTTCTAGGGATGCCAACTACACCAACATAGGCTTTAAATATGCAATAGCCCATTTAAGACAAGCAAACAACTATGTCTCTAAATTAACCATAAAAAGTCTCGTAATTGATTGTAATGTAACCACCCAGAGAAGTAGAGTCACTATTCAAGGACCTTCTACTTCATCTAGACCATTATCCAATTATAACCTTGAAGATCATTTGAACAAAACCCCAGCTCAAATCTCTATCCTTTAACTTCTAAAAATATCCCCAACCCATCGTGCAATCCTTGATAAAATTCTCCAAGAATCAAGTGTGTCTTCCAACATAGATGCCAATGAGTTTCAAGCCATGGTCGGTAATATTGCCTCTAGACATCACCTTGTGTTTTCTAAAGAGGACCTTCCACCTCTTAGCCCCAAACATACTGAGGCTTTGTACTTGGAGGTTCTTATTCATAAGCATAAAGTCAAAAGAGTCATGATTGATGGGGGAGCTGGTTTAAACATTTGTACTCTAAGTTTGGTCAAAAAGTTGGGGTATTCCAACGGAGTGGTAGATCCCTTAAAGAAAATAACCATTAAGGATTATGACAATGCTGAGACAGAGTCAATAGGAACTATTGAATTGCCTATTCAAGTGGGCCCTACATTAATAACAATTGTGTGTCAAGTTTTGGACCTTGATCTACCCTATAACATCCTTTTTGGTTGCCCATGGATCCATTCCATGCAAGCTGTCCCATCTTCTTTCTGATGAGGTATAAATAACCTCATTTATTTAATGGATCAAATAGCCTTTTTGCACTATCCAATTCCCTATCCTTGCCAATTTATTTATTTTTATAGCGATATCTATCTATTTTTAATAAAATATTGTACAAATCTTGATTTCCTAAATTGATTGAAACTAGTTATAAATGTTGATTTAATGGCATGAAAAGTTGGGTAACTGTGCAGGTTAATGCATTTCCTAAGAAGTGGACATCATGCAGCTGTGAACAAGTGCGCCAGAAGTTGTGGGCGCCAGAAATTTTAGGCTTGCATTTAATGAATAATTTGTTTTATTCTACTATTGTTGTGGTTACCCAAAAGACATTATGACTCCACTTGGAGTCTTGTTTATGTTTAAAAGATAGTAGTAGTTAATTTTCTATTTTTCAGTTATAAGACTTCTTCAACTGGCATTTTCCTGCCATCGAAAGTTTAGGAGTTTTTGAAGTAGTTCAGTTTTTGCAGTTACTTGAAATATGGATATAAAATAGACACTATGGATGAATAAAAAATTAATCCTTTAGTTTTCAAAATCATCAGATTTGTGTACTTGCAATTTTCATGAATGGAAATGATATTCTGAGTTTTAGTTTCTTTAAGAAAATATATAAAGATTTGAATGGAGTTCTCATGTGTTGTGGAAGCGATTGAATGTGATCTGGATTAAGACAAACTTCTGCCACAAGCTGGCCACTCGTGGGACTGTAGAATAGATAAGTATTTTCATTTCTGTGGATGTTTTTATTTAGTTGAAGATAGTTTATGTTTAACTTATGTCGTTAACCTGCAGGGTGTGTTGTGTAAAAGTTAAACTACCGTGTACTATTATTTCAAACTTTCTGTGTCCATTAGAAGTTTCTGGCACATCTGCCTTAAGTAGGTGGTATTTTTTGCAGCACTATAATGAATGAGCTAAAGGAGCTCTATAATGAATGGTTCATAAGGCACAACACTTGCTGAAGGTTTTGCAAATGGGGTAGCAAGCTAAGTGGGCTTGATCCTGGGGAAACTCCATGGTTAAGCGCACTTGAGTTGGAGTAGTACTGGGATGGGTGACCTCCTGGGAAGTCCCGATGCTTCACCCCTGTGTACATCACCTAGATGCAATGAGTCCTAAGTGGACAATTCATTAACTTGAGAGATAGGTTCATGTGAACCACTACTCATTAAATATGGGTCATGTGTTTGACTCAAAAACTACGCAGTTAAACCCTAAAATAAAATATCACATCTGCCTTAGTTAGAATTACTATTTTTTTCTAATGGTTATAATTTAGAGTGCTTGCAGTAGAAAATTGCAGTTGTAAATTGTTAGCATAGAATTTATTTGCTTTCTAGTGTAGAGTTTATCTGCTTTCTAGTGTAGAGTTTATCTACTTTCTAAGTGTAGAATTTATATGCTTTCTAGTCTAGAGTTTTCATGTTTCTTAGTATAGAATTTGAATGCTTTTTGTAGAAGGATAAAATTGTTGTTTCATTTCTTGTACTGTTCCAACTTTTCAACAGATCTAGAAAACTGTTTCTCAATGAAATATCCAAACTCCCTATTGCGAACAGCCTTGGACACTACCCCGGTTGATAAACTAATAATTTTCATCTAAAGTGTTAGGACCTTACGTCATCCTATCACTTTCCACCAATGCATAAAATTCCCCCATGATGGCAATATAATTGCCATCTATGGAGATCCTCAACCCTTTCAATATTGTCAAAATTTAGCTAAAAAATACCAAGAGACTCATCATATCCCTATTAACCATGAAGCCTCTCCATCACCATCTTATGTGGAGCCATCCACATTATCCTCATCATCACCCACTCCTTTCACTTTGAGTCCAGCACCACCCGAGATCAAGGTCCAAATCCATGACAATGGTTGTGGAGAATATAAAATGCAACGTTCCTTTTGTGTGGGTCAACTCCCTCTCACACCTAAGTCTTATGGTAAACCTAAGGAGGGTCTATTTAAGGTCATTTCCAAGCAATGGTTCCCCAAGTTTCACCATTGGGGTAAGTTGGAGAGAGAAAACATTCAAGATGATGTATCATCATGGCTCTATAAAGAAAAAGAAGAAATCCAAACTCCTAAAGTGAACCTTGAGAACTATCCAAAAGGTCTCCATATCATAAAGAACATGGGTTATAAAGGAGAAGGTGGTCTTGGACATCAAAGTCAATGTATCATTGAGCCTATCTCTCTAGTTCCTAAAGGTAATCATGAAGGGTTAGGGTATAGGTTGATGGAGATTGATTGTCATTGATGTCAAAAAAGTGTTGAGTTCATGATGCAGATTCATCATAGTGAAAGTTAGATCATTCATGGTGATCTTAGTTTGAGTTGATTGGTCTTCATATGATAGGATGTGGATCATGCTTTCATGCTTCGTATGTGATGATGAAGTTTGTTGCTCATCAGGATCAGTGTAGTCAGATATGCAAGTGTGGTAAGAAATGAGTTGCTTCCATTTGATCAGGATACCTTCATGACAGGACTTGTTTGATCAGTTTGATCACATCAATTGTTGATGCAAAGATGCTTTGATGTTAAGGGTGTTCCTATATCATACACTCCATTGGATTCATACATGTTGCTCATTGATGTGACTCTTGCATGAGATCAGGAGTCTTCATATGTTTGGTGAAGCAGATTGATTTTACTATGCTCATATCAAAGCTCACTTCACTCATATCAAATCAGTTCAAGAGTTTGGTCCTCATATGCTTCAAGAGTTTAGTAATGTCATGATGACTGGATAAGGATCATTAATAGTATTCATAGTTTCATGATGGTCTCTTGTTGTTTCTTTCTCTACATGGTGTTGTTCAAGATATGACAGAGTATAGTGGTCACAATGTTCATCACACATGGCAGGACATAATGTTGACTATGAATATAATGATGAGATGCAGGATGTGATATATGATGTTGCAGGACATCAGAACATGATGATATCTGATGTTATTCTCATAAGAATGAGATGCTATTGTTTGATGCCAATATTATGATGACTTGGTGTTGTCATTTTACCATGGAGTTTGTTTCATAAGAGTTCAAGTATGACATAAGGATGATGACTTCATGATGATTTCAATGTTGGTTTCATGTATGACAATGACATAGTGGATGTGTGACAGGAGTACAATTGCAGAATCAATTAATATTTGCATCAAGTCATGTTATGCTCTAGGGTTTACTCACTTATCAAGTCTCAAATGTCTTAACTCAAAAATGCAATGTTGACTCACTTATTAAGAACTTTTATGACATCCTACCTGTCACATTAAAATGCAATTTATTTGTGTTTCAATGTTGACCTGCAATATCAGGTCATTTCACTTATAAATTACTTGCTAAAGGGTTCTTAGTCATAAAAATGACCGACCCCTTCTCTTGCTTTACCATCGGCTGCGGTCTCCGTTTGGGCACCTTTTTAAATAAATGGTTTTATTTAAAAGAATGTTGAGCGCCAAAAGAAAAATCAAAGGCCGATATTTAAAATGGAGCCCTCTTATGAGCATCAGTTTTGACAGTCTCTAAGACGTCGTAAGTGTGAAGACTGTAGTGTTCTTGTCTATTATTAGACAAATTAAAAGGTAGATTTTGTAAGTTTTAAAAGCCTTGTTTTTGGGAGATTTATTTTTTATTTTTAAAACTTCTATAATAGATTTTCCTTGTGATATGAAAGACCAAAAAGAAGTTTTTAAAAAGGAAGTTTTTGTAAAGGAGAGATATTTTTATTGGCTTTCTAAATTCTTATTATGAGAAGTTTAAAAGATTTTTTTTGGAGAATCTTTTTATCTTTTTTGCAGATGGAGCTATTTATGAAAGAGATTTTTTTGCAGATGGATTTATTTATGAAAGAGATATGGAAGGAATTTTTTTGGGGGAACAATGATTTTTGCAAATTGCAAAATATTGTTGAAGACATTCAATAAAAGGAGATGAAATTTTTTATGAAAGGGAAAATGAATCAAATAGAAATTTGAAGAAGAGATATATGATTTTATTTAATGATATATATCATTTATATTTTTATAAAATGATATATGAGAAGTAGATGAATATGCAAAGAGAAAAGAATATCAAGGATCATTTAATTTTTTATTACAGGTGAAATTATACAAAGTTGTTAATTAAAATGGGATGAAGAATATGAAAGGACCTTATGTAGATGAACAAAGAGATATTATTTTTAGGACAGATTGATTAAAGACTTTTTTAAAAGATAAATGTCATTTTTATGATTTCTATCTCTTATTTACAGATTGAGGAAGATGAATGAATCAGAGAGATAGAGGAAAGGGAATGGTCTTGAAAAGATTGATTTTATTTTTCTTGCAGGATGGAAATGTTTATGCAGAGAAGAAGAATATGAATGGCCATCTCATATATAATGGAATGAATCAAACAAGGATAAAAATATTATGTAGAGAACTTACAGATTGAACCATGAAGACAATATACAATTGATTGTGCATCAGGTGAATTAATCATGCAGAGATCATGAGACTAATATGCATATTGGATTGAGTATGATTGCAAAGAGATATGCAAACTCAGAGAAGATAGGTGATGTAATGGTGCAAATCAGATTGACATACAATCATTTCTTGCACACTAAGCATTATGTTTTGATCATGGTGGTTGTATTTTCTAGTGAGGCTTGTATGGCTAGTGAGACCTCTTTGTAGCCATAGTTAGTGAGACCTGTATGTAACTAGTGATGTTTTGAATAAGCCAATGAGGCATTTTTGAGTGGTTTTTCTACCCCATGAGGGTTTTCCACTCCAGTAATCCTTGTGTTATGTCTTGCCTCTATGTGTGTGTTTTATAATGTTTTACACATAGAGTCATGTTCATTCTATTCATCATCATACTTCTACATATGAATTTGATAGATTATTGATGTCTCCTTTATTCTTTGTCGTGTAAATTAAAAGTTGCGAAAAGATTTTAAAAATTAGACAACACTGATTCAACCCCCCCCAGTGTTGTCCTATACTCCAACATAGGTCTCCTACAAATGTGCCCCTAAAATCCACATACACTCTTGATGAAGTTAGTAAACCTTCCCTTTTGTCTAAAAACCTTAATGTTGACATTCAAGAAGACTCTTCCTTTAGTCTAAAGAACATTTTTCAAGACATGTTCAATTGCACCATAACGCCCATGCCATCCACTTCTCAAGCCAATTGTGTTGACCTCATAAATCCTCAACTTATTGATTGGGACCAACAAGGACCACCCTCTTTGGAACTTTTTCAAAATGATGAAGCAATTGTAGAATTTATGGATCTTAGGGATGGAATTCCCTTAGGTGATCACAAAGTAGGTTTTGCCATAGAATTAGATGCAAAGGCTTATTTTGGAGAAGATGCTAAAAGTACAATCTATAATATTGAATCCTATGACAAAGAAGAAGAGAATATAGGACTTCGAAATATGGCTCAATATCTAGAAAGATTTCCTATCTTAGTAGAAGAAGATCAAGTAATTAATCTAGGTACCCAAGAAGATCCCAAGGTTACCTTCTTTATAGCATCTTTAACCCATCAAGAAAAGCAAGAATTTACAAATTTCTTTGAAGGAAGGAAGAACCATTTTGCATGGTCCTATTCGGATATGTTAGGTCTTGATCCTACCTTAGTGGTGCATCATTTAACAGTTATGCCTAATGCTAAACTAGTCAAACAAAAGCTCCATAAGAGGCATCCCCAAATAGCTCTGTTGGTTAAGGCAGAACTTCAAAAACTATTGGATGTGGGGTTCATTAGGACCATTGATTATCCTGAGTGGGTCTCAAACTTGGTTCCGGTCACCAAGCCCAATGGGGGCATCAGAGTTTGTATAGATTTCAGATATTTAAACAAGGCATGTCCAAAGGATGATTTCCCCCTTCCTAATATAGATATCATTGTGGACCTAACAACTGGCCATGAAATGCTCTCTTTAATGGATGCTTTTTTTGGTTATAATCAAATCAAAATAGTTGTTGAAGATCAACATAAGACTGCCTTCACATGTCCATGGGGAACTTATTGTTGGAATGTTATGCCCCTTGGCCTTAAAAATTTAGGGGCCACATATCAAAGAGCTATGACCACCATTTTTCATGATCTTTTTCACACCATTATGGAGGACTATGTTGATGACCTTTTGGGAAAGTCAATAACAAGGGAAGGCCATTTAAGGGCCCTAGAGCAATTTTTTGACAGATTAGAAGCATATCAAGTCAAATTGAATCCTAATAAATGTGTCTTTGGCATCACATCAGGAAAGTTGCTTGGATACTTTATATCATGAATGGGAATTAAGGTAGATCCTGCTAAAGTCAAGGCCATTGTAGACATGAAACCCTTGTCTAACATAAAACAATTAAGGATCTTACAAGGTAAATTGCAGTCCATAAGACGGTTCATAGCTCAATTAGCAGATAAATGTCATCCTTTTACTCATTTGTTGCATAAAAATGTGGCCTTCCAATGGGATGATAAATGTCAACAAGCTTTCCAACAATTAAAGGATTATCTTATGTCAGCTCTGGTTTTAATGCCACCTATCCAAGGTAGACCCTTGTTATTGTATATCTCTAGCACCTCAACAACTCTAGGGGCACTCCTTGCTCAACATGATGATCATGGAAAGGAAAGAGCTAAATATTATGTCAGCAAAAATTTGGTGGGCTATGAATTAAATTACACCTTCATAGAGAGAGCTTGCTTAGCAATTGTTTTTGCTTCTCAAAAACTTTGGCACTACATGCTAAACCAACAAACTAAACTCATATCAAAAATGGATCCTCTCATGTATCTTTTGTCTAAGGCAGCCCTAATAGGAAGAATGGCTAAGTGGGTAGTGGTGTTAAGTGAATTTGATATTAAGTATGTGGATAGGAAGGACATCAAGGGTCAAGTCATAGCAGATTAGTTGGTAGATTTCCCATTGCAAGTGGATTATCCCCTAGTATCAGAGTTTCCTAATGAATTGGTCTTTTCTATGGAATCTTCATCTTTGTGAAAATTATATTTCAATGGGTCCTATACCAATCATGGATCAAGGGTAGGAATTCTTTTTGTTACCACTCAAGGAGATTGCATACCTAAGTCATATCGCTTAGCTTGTCCATGCACAAATAACATAGTTGAATATGAAGCTTTAATATCAAGTCTAAGAACAGTTATTTCATGGAATATTAAGGAACTTCAAGTTTTAGGGGACTCCCAATTGGTCATTAGACAAGTGAATGAAGAATGCCACACAAAAGATGAAAAGCTATGGCCCTATAACAAAATAGTAGACACATTAAGGGAGCATTTCAAAAGGATCTCATTTGAACAAGTAGAAAGGTTAAACAATAGGGCCACGGATGCAATGGCCACTATTGGATCCCTTTTAGACATGCCTCATGGTAATCAACACTATGAGTTTCTAGTTGAGTAGCTTTTCATACCAGCCTATGAGATGTCAGAATCAAAAATGGTGTGTCTCCTTGTTGGTCCTAATTCCCCTTGGTACCAAGATGTCTACACTTACCTCTGTAATAACATTCTTCCACCTAATCTCTCTAGATCTAAAGAGAGAAACTTTATTCGTCGGTCCACTCGCTTTACCATCCTTGGTGATACCTTATATAAATGAAGCCTAGATGGTATTCTCCTTTGATATTTAAACCTTGAAGAATCTAAAACCTCTTTACAAGAAGTGCATGAGGGAATTTGTGGGGCACATTCTAGTGGGTCATATCTAGCTAAGAAGTTGTTGAGAACATGACACTATTGGCCAACTTTGGAACAAGACGCTCAAGAATTTGTCAAGAGATGCAAAAAGTGTCAGCAATGTTTGGGGATTTAATACATGCACCCACTCAAGAGTTAAACCTATCATTACTCCTTGGCCTTTTTCTCAATGGGGGCTTGACCTTGTGGGAAAAATTCACCCGCCTTCCTTCAATGACCATACCTTTATCTTAACCACCACCGAGTATTTCACAAAATGGGTAGAATTCATTCCCTTAGCCAATATTACCAATAAACAAATCTCCAAATTTATCCTTAATTATATCATTTGTCAATACGGTATCCCATCCGCCATTATTACCAATAATCGTAGGCCCTTCAAAAATTAAGATGTCCATGAACTTTTCTGCACATTCCATATCTAACACCATTTTTCTACCCCTTATTACCCCCAAGGTAATGGTCAAGATGAGGCTTCAAATAAAACTATCCTAAAGATCCTTAAGAAAACAATCAATGACACTGGTCATGATTAGCACTTGCAACTTAATCCAGCTTTATGGGCTTACCGAACTAGCATTCGTACCCCTACCGGAACCACTCCCTATTCGCTTGTTTATGGAACCAAAGCCATTTTTCCCATTGAGGTTTAGCTCCCATCTTTGAGAGTGTAATTAAAGCATGTGATTGATGAAGAAGAGTATCGAGTATCTAGATTTCATGAGCTTGAGGTCCTAGAAGAGAAGCGTTTGCATGGTTTGAATCATTTGCAATCCTATTAGAATCGGTTACGAATAAATTATAACAAGAAAATCAAAGTTATAAGATTTGAGCTTGGTGACTTGGTACTTAAGGAAAATCAAAAGAATTAGCAAGAAAGAGCAAAGAAAGGAAAATTTGAGCCTAATTGGCTTGGACCGTTTGTGGTTATAGTAGCTTATGGATCAGGGGCATATCAATTGGCAACTCCTAAAGGGGAATCTTTGGATGAACCCATCAATGTCATGCACCTTAAGAAATTCTATGCTTAATCCTCTAGAACATAAATAGTTGATGTGTGGTATTCCTACCTTGTGTCTTGTACCTTTGGCATCTATGTTTCCCCCATTCATTTGGTGTATTCTTGTCTCTTTTAAATTACATTATTAGGAGCATGTCTTAGTATATGGTTACGCATATGGATCCTTGAAACAAATCTAAAAAATTCTAAAAATCCAATAGCCTAATAAGCAAGAAGCCTTGACCTTAAAAGATCCTTGTAAATTAAGTTAATCTCCTAACTTTTTCTAAAAAGCCAAATCTTTCAAAATCAAAATCTAATATCAAAATCATGATGCCTTGACAAGATATATCTTTCCTATATCAGGCTATCATCTTTATCTAAATCTTGAGTTTAATAAATTGGCAAAGTGCATTGTGATGTTTTAACTTATTTTATTTTGTGATTTTTTGGGGTCATTTGTGTTTTCTTTCTTTTTGGTATGTTCTATATATATAGCTTTTGTTCCTTATAGGTAGTTTAGCATAGGAGTGTCTTGGTCGGTGTATATACAATTATATCTTTTTCTGTGACATGTGTGTTTGGTAGACAAAGTGTGGTTGAAGAATGTTGTCTGTGTGCATCAAATCATTTTATTATCACTTGTCTTTTTACCTTTTTCTTCTTTTATCCATCTATTTTATCATGATTATCTTCTTTTGTTATTATTATGAATCTTTATCATTTATCACTATCTATTATCATTTTTCCATTTTATATCTTATCTCATATCTTGCATCTTTTAGTGTTTTATCTTTTATCATGTTGTCATTTGAATGTTTTATCTTATCTTATACTTTAGATGATCTTATATCTTTATCTTATTTTGTTTTATGTCTTCAATCTTTCATTGTTTTATGTCACATTCTGAGGAAGCGTGACGATCTCTACACCATGATGTGTATGAAGGAGAGTGAGGAATGGGGGCATGAGTGCATGTATGCGTGTGTGTGTAACCATTCTATGATGAAAACGAAAGCATAACCAATAATATCCTAGATGGATCTATTCCATTCTATGAAGGAAATACAGTGAGTGCAAACCATCCATATCCATATACCATGTCCATATCCAAATAATATCACATTACATCATAACATTCAATCATAGAAACCATAAACATATCACATATCCATTTTATCCCAATTTTCATCTTATATGCTTTTCCTTGAAATTAATGTGTCTTCTTTTCGAGAGTTTGCCTTGTTTCTCCAAACCAACCTCCCAAGGGGGCATCACCAAGGCATGCTTCTAGCTTTTTCTTTAGTGTTCTTTGATACAATGCCACATGGGTGTGACATTATATCAAAGAGGGGCAAAATGTAGACACCCAAAATTAACATAGATTATTATATGCATTTTTCATGTTCATCACACTTTCATATTTCTTCTAGCTTCCCTTATTTAATTAAATAATATTAATTATTTAATTAAATCTAATTATTTCCCCTTCTAAAAATAATCAAATAATGACAATTATTTAATTAAGCTAATTATTCTTCTAAAAATAATTAAATGATATTAATTGTTTAATTAATCTAACTATTCTTCCAAAAATAATTAAAATTTAATTTAATTATTTATCCCTCTTTCCTAATAATTAAATAAACTATATTTAATTGTTCTCTCTATCCATCTCTCATGATTAAATAATCTAAAAATTATTTAATTATCTAACATCCTCTCAAATTAAATAAATAAATCAAATTTATTTAATTTCTCTCACGTTTCTTCTTAAAATAAATAATAAAATATTATTTATTTCCTCACATGTTTTGGATGCTAAATAATAAGTATTATTATTTAAATTCTTAAATATGTGGCTTTTTGTCTTAACTCAATCTACACCTTTCAAATTTGACTTTGAGTTAATAAATCATATTCCTTGATTTTTGAAAGTTAACTCTTTGCAATTCCTTGATTTTTGGAAGTTAACTCATGATCACATGTTAATTCCATGATTTTTGGATTTAACTTCTTAGTTAACTCATGCAATCCCTTGATTTTTGGATCTAACTCCTTGATTAACTCATGACTTATTGTCTCATCAATTCTCAACCGTTGATCATAATTTAGTTTCTTTCGATCTCAACCCTCCATTCTTTTCAAGGAAAAGTATATAAATGCGCCTCCTCTAATTCATTTTGACATCACTTCTCATCATAGCTTTACGCTGTAGTTTAGATTCTCGAATTCTCAAAGTATTCAAGCACTCTATCATTGTCAAGCATTCAAGCTATCGATTATGCAAATCTAAGAGCATTTGGATCATGAGGATCACGATATATAAACAATAGAGCTATTTTGTATTTCTTTCTAACATTTGTGTTTGCATTCATAGTTGTTTATATCTCGCTCTATTGTGTAACGTAGATTTGTAGCATATATCTTTGTATTTCATTAATTTGATGCATTTTCTATTATTCTACATTTCTAATGTTCACAGTATTGATGATCAAATTCTAATTATTGTCTTGTATGTGGTGCTATGTTGTTTATTAGTAACAACAAAATAATGATTGGAGAGCTCAAGGCTCACTTTTTGGTGAATTTGACATGAAGGATTTAAGGATGACAAAATTCATTAGGGGAATGGAAATTAATGAAGACTAAGTTCACATAAAGCTTTGGCTTGGTTAGAGCAAGTTTGTTGACACTATTTTATGGTGGCTTGTTAGGCACAACTGTAAGTCAATGAGTATTCATTTGCCTATGGGTACTAAGATTCATTGGATATGTGTCCTAAGTCAGATAATGATGTAAAGGATATGTATAATGTGACTTATGTTAGTGTTGTTAGTAGCCCAATATATGCAATAGTATGTACTTTATCAAATATTACCCAAGCAGTGGGAGTTCTTAGCAGTTTTATGTCTAACACTAGTAGAGAGCACTAGACTTATGTTAAGAGGGTATTTAGATGTTTGCAAGCAACTTATGATTATTTCTTATGTTATCATGGTTCTAAGGATGTGTCAAGATATTGGACATATAGGGTTTTGTTGATACATATTGGGTAGGTGACTTGAATAGTCAAAATTCTATTAGTGGCTATGTGTTTTCTCTATTTGGAAAATGATGTTAGTTGGATAAGTAAGAGGAAACCCACAGTTTCTTTATCCACTACTTAATTTGAGTATATGTCTTCTACGCATGCTTGTAAAGAGACAGTTTGGTTATAGAGATTGTGCTCAAGAGTTGGTTTTGATTGTAGGGTGGTTCATATTGGATGTGCCAGTCAAAGTGCTATTTGTTTGGCTAGGAATACCATGTACCATGCTTGTATGAAGCATGTTGATGTATAGTATAACTTTGTTCACAAGACAATAAACAATGGTAAAGTCATGTTATAGAAGGTGGACACTTAGGAGAATATTGCAGATTTAGTCATGAAACTAGTGAGATCAAAGAAGTTTTGTTGGTGTAGGGAGTTTTGTTGGTGTAGGGAGGCGATGGGATTTGGATCATGTACTTGATGTTACGCATATGGTTCCTAGGGTTTTCATTGATGCCAACACTGTCACTAGGTTGTCATTGATGTCAACACTATCATGATGGTGTGATGGTGTTCATGGTTGGATGTCATGCCTTGATCAATGAAGAATTGAGTGTGAAGACATATTAATATGGGAATTAGAAGTACAATGATGATTAGATGTGTTGATGATGTTACTGATGGCCTAATCCAAGTTTCATGATGATTGGATTACTGGAAGAGTGTTTTGCAGTTTGAAGGTAGTGTTAAAGACAACTACTATACAATAATAGAATGCTTTGCATTCCTCCTCATTTGCAGATATGGCCATGTGGTTCTAGAACTATGTTATGGGTGTAGTGAAGGTAATAATTCTAAAGTTTCAATTCATTTGTCCTTCCTCTATGAAATTTATGCATGATAGAGTACTGATATGTGTTCTAGCAGAGTAAGCTAGTGTTGAAGGCCTGTTGGAATGCTCCACATTCCTCTAACAATGAATGGTTGCCCTTGTAGTTTTGAGGACATGTTTATGGATGTATATTACATTCTTCCTTGCAGTTTCAAGTTTATTGGTGGTCTGTAGCTTAGTTTTTCAAATGACAAAACATTGTAGTGTGTTCCAGATGACTTATTGTTCCCAGAGTTCATGGTTGAAGATGTGTGACACAAATCTTTGATGTATAGAGGTAAAGGAGTGTTTGGAGATGTTGTATGAGTCATGTGGACTCATCTGGAAGAGTTTCATGAAGATTTTTCTTGTTTCCAGTACCACGCAAGGTTTTCAAGTTGTTGTGGTCGTTATGATTCAAGTTTTTATATGTTTTGCTTAAGGCTGTCCTATTTCTAAATGGGTGGAGTGCGCAGATGTAATTCCATGGTGTTTGAAGCTGTGAAGGATTTTTTAGACCTGCTTAAGCAAGTTTTGGTGTCTGCAAGGCATGGATCTTTTGGTGGTGTAATGTGTGGTTTTGTTTAGGACCTATCTTCAACATGTTTCATATTGTATACTATCTGGCCGACTTGTAAATGTATTTCTCATGTTGTCTCTAGCCAACAAATAATGTAATCAATGTAATATCATGTATAAATATTGAATCAAATTGAGTAAGGCAAGGTGTGATTGCAAAGAGATTGATAGAGCTCACATACAAAATAAGGAGCAAAATGAATGAATTTAGATGTGCGACTAAAGGAGAAAAAGTAGTTGTTGATGTTGTCCTGATTCATCTTGAAGACATATTTGTGATAGTGATCAAGTGTAGAGTGTGCCTAATTGATCTGATCATCAGAAGAAAGTGTGAAGAGGTAGAATTGCAATCATCAAAGGTGTGAGTTTCAATGTCAGTTTTCAGACAGTAGAAGGATTGTCATACTGTAATCTTTTGTAAGTGTGTTCTCAATTCAGGGAGTAGTAGCTTCCTTGGGAGTAACCCTAAAACAAAGTCTTCAGGGAGTAGAATCTTCCTTAGGAGTGACCCTAAATCAAAGTTATCAGGGAGCAATAGCTTCCTTGGGTGTAACCCTAAAACAAAGTTATTATTCTTGAGCTTCATATATTGTGAGTTAATCCTCACCGTGGTTTTTCTCTTCTAGGGTTTTCCATGTATATCTGGTGTTATGTGTTGATGTGCATTGTGTTAATCTTTCATGCTTATGTTGATGTTGTAATGCTTAAGTTTTAATCTACTCTAGAGAAGTTAAAGTTTCTTTAGATACTGATTCACCCCCCATCTCAGTATCCTTGTGTGTCCAACAATTGGTATCAGAGCCAAGTTCCTCTAAGGGAAGCTTAACCACTTGAGGAAGGTCCAGGATGGCACAAAGTGGATCCAGCAAGATACCTAGGTTTGATGGAACCAATTATGCTTTTTAGAAGCTAAGGATGGAAGCCTATGTCAACTCTCTAGGGTGTGGTGTTTGGGAATTTGTCAAGACTAGTTACAAAGTTCCTGCTACTATTCCTATAAATGCAAATGAAGTTAAAAATTATTATAACAATGCCAAGGCAAAGTTTTCTATCATGAGTGTGTTAGCCGATTCAGAACTTTCAAAGGTAATGAGTTGCAGTTCTGCTAAAGACGTTTGGGATAAACTTGAAACCATTTATAAAGTAGATAAGAAAGTAAAGTAAGCCAAGATGCAAATCTTCAAGAGCAGATTTGAGAACCTAAAAATGTCAGAGGATGAAGACATTGTTGGATTTATGCTCTAGGTGAATGAAGTGGTCAATGGCATCACAAGTCTTGGTGAAGAAGTGAAGGAAGATGAGATTGTAAATAAGGTTCTGAGATCTCTACCCAAATCTTACAATCATAAGGCATCTTCCATTGAGGAGAATGCAGACTTAGATACATACACTATAGAAAAATTGTTTGGTTCCCTTACTGCCTTTCAAATGAGAGAGTTTGGCAGTGATGCTCCAAAGAAAGAAGTTGCTTTCAAAGTCAATATGAAGAAAAAGGAAGAATTTGTTGATGAAGATGAGAGCTCTGATGAAGTTGAAGCAAATTTTGTGAGAAGACTGTAGAAAGGCACTGGCAAATACAAAGGTAAGTTACCCTTCAAATTTTTTAATTGTGGAAAGGTTGGTCATTTTGCTTCTAAATGTTCTTTTAAAGAATCAAGGGGTAATAACAAAAGAGACAAGTTCAAGAGAGGTCTGTATTCCATAGAAAGTAGTTATTCTTTAGAAGATGAGGATCATGATGATTCAAATGATGAAACACTTTTCTTGGCCCTGAGTGTTCGTGACAAAAAGGATGATGCTAGAAAATGTGAGAAGACTGATGCCTTGTAAATAAACCAAAACAATGAAAGATCAATAGATGTATGGACTGCCTTTCATGCAAGATAAAAATCCACGGCATGGGTAATTGATAATAGATGCTCAAATCATATGATTGGTGACAAGGATAAGTTTATCAACCTTGAGAAGTGGGATGGCAGTGCTATCAAGTTTGGTGGTAATGAGTCAGCACAAATATGTGGAAAAGGTGCTATAACTATTGATGGGAAGAATAGGACTGAGGATGTCCTCTATGTCAATGGGCTAAAACACAATCTTCTCAGTGTTAGTCAAATGTGCAGCAAAGGATATAATCTCACCTTTCATGCCAAAGGTTGTGAAATTAGGAAGGCAAGGTCCAAAAAATTAGTTGTAGAAGGTATCAAGACATATGGTGATATCTATCATTTGAAGGAGGTAAATGGAAGAACATGTTTGTTGTCTCAATCCAGTGACTGTTGGCTATGGCACAAGAGAATGGGTCACAACAATTTTGATAATATGGTAAAGATCATTTCTACTCATGCAGTGAGAGACAAGCCTAAGCTGATCAAGCCTACAAACATAGTATGCAGATAATGTCTAATGGGAAAGCAGACAAAGACAAGTTTCAAAAGAAAGGAGTATTCCTCTTCAAAGCCATTGGAGCTGATTCACACTAATCTATGTGGCTTTACAAGAGTAAAGAGTCAACAAGGTGAGAGGTACTTTATGTTGTTTATTGATGATTATTCGAGAATGACTTGGGTTACTTTCTTAAGAGAAAAATCAGATGCCCTTGATAAATTTAAAGTGTTCAAAGCTATGGTTGAGAATGAAGTATATGCTAAGATCAAATGCTTGAGGTTTGATAAAGGACATGAGTTTACTTCAAATGAATTTGAAAGATTTTGTGAAGATCATGGTATTAGGAAACATTTTTTAGCTCTTAGGACCCCTCAGAAAAATGGGGTAGTGGAAAGAAAGAATAAGACTATGCAAGAGATGTCTAGGGCAATGATGAAAGATGCAAATCTGTCTGATATGTACTAGAAGGAAGAAGTTCACACTATTGTCTATCCAATCAATAGAGTGCAACTGAGGGTTAATAGTAGTAAGACCCCTTATGACCTTTGGTATGGAAGACCTCCCACTGTCAGATACTTTAGAATCTTTGGCAGCAAATGTTATATCAGAAGAGCTGAAGAAGATCTAGGGAAGTTTGACTCAAGAATTGATGAAGGAATATTTCTTGGCTACTCAACCAAAAGCAAGGCTTATAGATGCTACAACAAGAGGTTGGGAAAGATGATTGAAAGCACAAATGTTAAAGTGGGTGAAGACTTGTATCAAAGGTCACAAGAATCAGAGGACTTCGGATTTGACATCTTCCCTTGCATTGAAGATGAAGAAGAAGCAGTAAAAGAAGAAAAGGAACAAGAACTAGAGAAAGTACCTAAGATTCTAGAAAAGTATGTTCAAAAGAACCACTTAGAAGATTAGATAATTGGAGATAATAATGAAGGTGTGCTAACAAGGAGAAATTTTTCTAAGACACATGAGTAAGTAAACTTGTGTTTGTTATCAAAAGTAGAACCTAAAACCTTTGCTGATGCTAGCAAAGATGATGGATGGATAAAGGAAATGGAAGAAGAATTAGACATGGGAATTGGTTCCCAAACTAGCCAATAAGAATGTTATAGGAACTAAGTGGGTGTTCTAGAACAAGCTGAATGAAGAAGGTGAAGTTATAAGGAATAAGGCAAGATTGGTATGCAAAGGATACACACAAGTTGAAGGCATTGTCTTTGAGGAAACTTTTGCTCTGGTAGCCAGGATGGAGGCAATTAGGATGTTCCTTGCTCTTGCAGCTCATAAGAACTTCAAGGTATATCAGATGGATGTTAAGTCAGGATTTCTAAATGGAGATCTAGAGGAAGAGGTTTATATTGAGCAACCAGATGGTTTCTAGATATCAAAAGATCTAGACATGGCATGCAGACTCAAAAAGGCTTTGTATGGTCTCAAGAAAGCACCTAGGGCTTGGTATGATAGGTTAGACAAGTACTTACTTCAGCAGGGCTTCAAGAAAGGTACTACAGACAACAATCTTTAAATCAAGGAAGAAGGAGACATGATTTTGATAGTTGCAGTATATGTTAATGACATCATCTTTGGTGGAGATGATGATATGTGTAAGAGGTTTGCAGAGGAGATGCAAAAATAATTTGAGATGTCTATGATTGGTGAGATGTCTTTATTCCTTGGACTTCAAATTTCTCAGCTAGAAGGTGGTATCTTTATCTCTCAAGCTAAGTATGTCAAAGAAATGTTAAATAAGTTTGGTATGGAGGATTCAAAGATTGTAAGTACTCCCATGGTCACTATGTTAGGTCTCAAAAACACAGGTTGCAAACCCTAAGAGGATGTCGGGCTCTATGGTCAGGTTTGTAATGTTTTTGGCCAATGAAACAGAGCAACCCTATGTGGTTTTGGACTCCCTACTCTTTAGGTTCTGATGGACCTAGGCAGATGTGCCTTCAGCAATTAAGCAGATCTAAGGATTATGGATGCTTTGATTATAGTAATCTATTTCCTAGTGGCATATGAGTGTGAAAATAGATAGAAGAGTGATAGGTAAGTTTAAGAAAATTATGATTTCAAATTGAATGTGATCAGTGCCTATTCTTATTGGGCTATGGAGTCAAGATTTGTGATATTTGGATTTATCTACTTGGCTTAATTCTAACTACTTGGCACTTATGATTATTTATACCTTATATAAATGTGTAAGACTATTGGTTATTAGACTCTTCTTATAGGTCCCATTGATATCTTTCCAAGTTACTGTGATTAGTTGAAAGGATTTTAATTCTGTCTTGAAGGAAACCAACTAAGATGACTTATAAATAAAGGGTTTTAACTCTGAGCAGAGACCAATAAACATAAATCACTTAGAAGGACTTAAATCAACTTCTCACATAAACCAATCAAGCATACCACACAGAGACAACAAATGTACCTTGACAAATCAAAATGATTTAAATAACTAGAAAAGACCAATATGAAGATAGCTGAATAACTCATAAGAACAAATATCAACAAAGTAGTTGAACACCAAAGATAGATCCACTATTAAACTTTCTTTCCCATTATATTACTTCAAGATTTCATAGATAGTTCTGCATTCTGCAAATATGACTAAAAATGTAATAGTAATATTATATGTATGATGATTGTTCTATGATCCATGATGATCCTAAACTTGGCCTTGGTTTCCCTTATATACGGGAAGCAAACAAGATTCAGGCTGAAACAGGATGACTTTTCATAACCTACACCTCTTTAGATAACTAATGTTTATTATGCAACATAATCAAGAAATAGACAAAGAGATTAATTTGGGCATTCGCATTGATCATTATCTGATTCCGTTAATCACCATAGAGAACCCATGATTGTTGATCTGGCAAGGTTATCTTCTCCAATTATGTAGTTTCTGATGAATGTGCTTTGCCTGCTATTATTTATTGTTTCCTCTTTCTCACTGTGCTTCAAAAATTCTTGAATTAGCATTGGCAAAAATTACACTTCAAGTTTATCACAAGGGTCAAAGGATTCTCCAGATTTTCTAGCTTATTTAGCTTCTTTCTTAACCATTGTCTTCCATTTTTAATCAACTAAGGACATAGACATGGTTGGTACAACACCTCCTAAGCCTTTATGTTGCTTTGGGGGTGAACAAGTTAATCTTGGTAAAATGATCAATATACTCTTGAGTTGCATAAGTATATGTAGCTGAGAATATTTCTTTCATAACAAATTCAAGAGTAAAAATCCTTTCTAACTACTCATGTGTGTTCTTCATCACTATGGGCTCATCATTGACCTTGTTCAAAGCTATTGGTAATAACTGAGCAAGTTCATCCTTCCAAATGTCTTGTTCTCTTAGATTGCCCTCATCATCAAAGAAACTAGGAAAAGCCAGATCCAAAGGTTGATCAAAGTCACCAAGGTCTTCTGCTAGCACAGAGTTGAATTTCTCATGCATGTTGATCAGCTCAACATAATTCTTGAAAACATGTGTATCAACATTCCCTTTGGGAATCAACTCTTCCTTCTTTTCTAACATCCTGAGATGCAACCTTTTATGTTCTTGATAGGCAACATGCACCCCATTATGTACCACCCACACCTTATCAGCATTTGCAATCATTTTCTCAAATCCATTCTTGATTAATTCTGAGACCATCTTCTATTTGACAGTTTTTATTTCAGTCTCTAACTGGTCATTCCTCTTCTGAAGTTTTTCAAATTTTATTTTCCAGTAGGCAGTGTCAACTTTGGCCTCTACTAACCTCTTATCTTCTTCTAACCATGGTGAATAACTACTTGATGAGGATGGCAGTTTGTCCTTATAGCTAGCAACTTCTTGTCTTAGTCTCTCATTCTCTGCCATGTAAGTCTTATTATTCTTCACCAATCTCTCAATTTGGGCCTCTGTAAATCTAGCAACATTAACATTTAAATCAGCAGTCTCCATAGGATCTATGTCCTCAACTCGTTGTATCAAGAGGTGACCAAATGATTCATTTGGATCATTAATAATCAGAGGTCTCTTATTAGGTGGGTACAAGGCCCACATCAATAATGTTGCTTTATCAGGATCATATCCTAACCCTCTTTTAATCTTATCCAATGCTTCAATACTTAATTGTACTTTTTTATCCTAATTTCTTCTAAAGCTATCAAAAACAATAGCTGAGGTCATGTCCCACCTGGAGACTAGCATGACTCTTACTTCTTCAAACAGTGTTCTCCCCCTTTTCTGAGTTATAGTCTCCATTTCCTTGTCTATCTCTGCCTGCAACTCTTTTAATGCTTCTACTTCTAGGTCAGGGGTGAGATTCTTTAATCTTTCCTTAGTTTGTTTGCCTTTGTATTCATACAAGAATGCTTTAAACTTAGGGGTTTTGACAAAATCATTATCAACAATGAAATTCTTACTTTCACTGTGCCTAATGTCATCAAAGAGCTCATCAGAAGCTTCCATCATGACAGCTTCCCTCTCTACAGGGGGTTCATATTTCTCAATTGTTGGATGAGATTCTTGTACATCCTCATCCTCACTTTCAATTTCTTCTTGCTCAGTGTCAACAAAGAAACTGATGTCTGGATTAGGTTGAGGGGATAGATGGCTAAGAGGAGCTTCATATTTTTCTTGTGTATCTCTGATGTTCCTGTTTCTTTTTTCAAAAACTCAAGGGGGAACATCCTCGGTCAATTCTGTTACATGTGCAACTAATGTATTTATCCTCTCAATAAGATCTTCAATCTCAAGAAAATTTCCTTTATATGTGGGATTTTTGGCTATCCTCCAAGCCTCTTCTAGCATTATTCTATGATACACATTTCTTTTTTCAACTGCACAATTCTCATCAACATTTATGATCAAATCATCATCCACATATAGCACATGATGATACCCTTTTAATTTTTTACTAACTTTGACACTATTTATGAAATGCTCAAGATCAAAATTCTCTCTTGCATTTCCTGTTGGCATTCTATACTGTTCTAACTTTTTATCAATTGATTGGAATCCTTTCTCCGAAACAACTGTAAAATCTCCAAAACACAAAGTACCAAGCATCAAGGACTACTTATTGTAACTTTTAAGATGCATAAAGTCAAAGTAAGCTAATTGCCTCACAATTTCTAAATAGGCAATTCTATCAGGACAGGATTTTGGTAGCAGGAATGGTGGTCCCTCATACCCAAAGACTCTAATCTTTGTGCAGTCAATGTAAGCATACCAATCACCCCAGTTGTGATTGATTTTTCCATTTTCATCCTTGTCTTTTGGCCTCAGAAATCTCTACACTTCTATTGACAAGTTGTATTCACATGGATGACCCAGCAAATTATACAAAGGCTTCACAAAATACTCTTCAAAATATAGATAATGGGATCTTTCACATCTTCTATCCCAGATAGTTGTCCACGTCTATATAGGTTTGATGTTTCCATCCCTATCCAAATCTCTTACTCTTAAACATTCATCCCACGTACACATATTTTGTCCCTCATACAAAATAAGATGCATGAACAATGAGTAATGCATGAATTTACCACCTCCATTCTTTATAGAAACCAAATCATTGTGAAGATCATTAGCAAGGTATTTAGCATAGTCCAGAGGCCATACATCTTGGCTTTGCACATATCTAGTTAGGACTATTGGAGCAACTTCCATAAACAGAGGGGCATCCAAGCCAAGCAATTAGTAGACAGAATAGTAGGTGTATCTAAAATACTCCTCAAACAAATCTATATTATAGGGGGATCCTCAACTCCTGAGAATACTTGGAGCCTGTTCCCTTCATCTTGGAGCTTGTGTAAGGGTAGCCTCCATCTCTTATAACTATTGCTCAGATTGTAATATTCATTTAACAAGTCTCTAATTCTGAATTTCATATCAAAGCTAGTATCCAACTGAAACACCATGGATATATAGTTCTTGGTGACAAGGAGGAAACTAGACCCATCATTCAACTTAATCATACGGGTCTGTGGATTGTATTTCATGGCTAAAGATTTTAACAACTCCACATTGATGAGCACATTTTGCACTATTAGTTTTCCCAGGTTTAGTCTCCATGGGTTGGAGACAGGTTTATGCCTATGCATTTTCCTATAGTGATACAAAAATAGATCATACCCCCTTATTGGGGTCCATGTGTCTCCTATTTTTATGTTTATGTCCTCCAATTTCTTGGCTTGGGAGTTTAATTGGGAATTTCTTCTAGACCTATGTCTTGAACCTAGGCATTGATCTATTGAATCTTGGTTTAAATATCTTTCTTCTAGTTTCCACCTCTTACCCTTAGGGTTTTCGGTCACATTTTCCATAATGTAAACTTTTGTATAAAAAAGAACCCTACTTCTATGATCGTAATTCAAACTAGTTTATGTATTCTGCAAACCTTTACGACGAGCTCAGAGTACTTACTTGGATATCTTCTTTGGTTCTGAAATTACTATTTTCTATCATGCCTTGTCCTCGCTCTTTGTGGTTCTTAATTGTTTCAATATTCTCAAGATTTGTCTCAATATACTTAGTTCTGATGCATTAATGCTGTCTCACGGCAACTTTCATGTCATCGAAGGGATATTTAATTTTTTGAATAAAGGTTGTTTGATCACTGCCAAATATGTCTTGTCACTACTCCATCAAGATGACCAATTTTGTAATCCCATCGACATTTCTTTCTATCCCTGATGTTTTTTATTGGTGATTCTTTTAGTTCCTTTAGGATTTTGGAGTGACCTCAAATGACCTCATACCGATATCACAACATTTCTTCAAAAACCCTTTTGTGAAAAATCTCTTCGATATTTGCTTGTCTCTTCGACATGTTCATAAGTCTCGTTTTATTGGAGGGACCAATGGTTGGGATTCCCCAATATGTATCTGTCCCTTCGATGTTTGTTTATTAAGCATACCTTTCACCTTTTCTGTGGGACTAGGAATCACTTCACTCTAATATCCCAAAGTCATCTCGAAATGCTTTATAAATGTCATCTCTTTATCGGCGGGACACATTTAAATGTCACACCAATGTACCACTATCTCTTTGATGAGCTTTAGTACTTTCGTGATATCGAAGAGACCCTTAAGTCATTCACTCTGATACTTCGTAGTCTCTTCGATCTTTTAAGTGTATAAGTTTGGCTTTTCAATCCCCTCAATCTCTCACTGTTAGCCTGACATGCCAATGATTTATATCACAAAGCATTTATGCCCCTCGATTATTTATTCCCCTGATTATCGAAGAGACTCCAAGATACTTCTCTTCGATACATAGCAGTGTCTTCGACACAATTTTAACAGGATATCGAAAGGACTCTAAAATGAGTTCTCCCAATATGGCACCTTCTCACCAATAATGTTTGTATTGCCTTTTCTAAGGGACATTGGGATGAGTCTTGTCGATACAAACATATCTCTCCGATATGATTTTTTTTTTATGGTGAGGGCAACAAAACATGGATTTATTAGGGTTATCACTTATGGATCAGTCAAATGGGTTATTTTGGTCAAGGGAAATTTTAAAATAGCATTTTAGGTGATGATATTGTGGAAGGAAATGAATTTTTTACAAAAAAAATCGGGGTTAAATATTTTGTCCCAACAGTGGCTCTGATTGGGAATGAATGACTATGAGGTCATTGCAAGAATCCAGAAGTATTCTCTGGGATGCAGATGAATGGTAGGGGTGGTGGAGAAGGAAAATAAAATCCTAATATGTTGTGCATGGAAAGTTTTATCTTTAGGAAAAGAAGTATTTTAGGAATTGTCCATGCACTGATGTGAGGCCTATTATTTCACTCCCTTATTTTTGTTCATTTCGTATTACTGTTGGAGACACATTTTAGATTGTTGGGGACTGTTGATCCTGATATGCAGAATTATTAAACTATATACTTTTATTTTGGTTAACTATATTTAGTATGTTGTGACGAGACTAGATCCTGATTTTTTGATTCACTGATGATGATTTGACATGTGATATGCATTATGATATTATTTGAAATGCTAGTTATGAGATTATGTTATGGAATTGTTATACAATTTTTATCTTGTGATGGATTATAGAAATGCAAATTATGGATCTAATTATGATGTAATTTTATGATGTTTTACATAATTATGCGATGGTGTGAGTGTATGTTCCCTTGCTTCGGCTATGATATACATGTTGGATTAATCTTTTGTTTAAGTGCATAGGTGTTTTTAACCAAGCCACGGATAATCAAAGATCATCCCACACATTTTGTGAAATCCCATGTTAAGCTGATCTAGTTCCAAGAGGAACCAAGTTCAACTGTCTTATGCTTGATAAACTTTCGTAATGTTATGTATGGTGTCTTTTGCGCTAGGTCTACCTATTTTCAGTGATTTTATATTGGTGCTGTAAAGGTGTAATGTTTAATTGATTTCATTTTTGAGTTTTTTATTTTTGTGACCCTTTTCATGTGATTTTATACATCCTATGGTGCTCAAATTGGGTTAAAAGTGGCCCTGGGTTGTACCCCTAGGGTCTAGGGACCATTTGAGCTTGTCTAACCCTAGGATAACTCCCATTTGGTCACTTAAACTTCACCCTAAAGTAAAGTGACGAAAATGGAAGTTTGGGAAGGAGTGGAAGGTTGGGTCAAACACTCAACCTTATCCACACCTCATTCCAAGCATTGGGGTACCTTGTTTGAAGGCTTGGGGAGTCTTCAAGACCCCTGATTGTGGAGGACCCAACTCCAAGGCTCTCTCACATTGGTGAGAGTACCTTGGAGTTTTGTGGGCTTTCATGGGATGATAGGATTGGGACACTTGAGGTACCCTCATCCTTTTTGGGCTCCACCTTTCTCTCACACGTGTGAGAGAGCACAAGTGGAGGGGGCAAAAATTGGTGGAATGGAAGGGTGACATGTGTCACCCCCACATTCCATGTGGTTTGCAAGTGGATGTGAGGAGGAAGGAGAAGGTGACATGTGTCACCTTCCCATTCCTCAAGGCTCATGAGGAGAGCCTATTTTAATCCCTCTAGAAGAAAGGGGGAGGGTTGTTGGTTTCTTTACATTTTCATTTTATTTTGAATTTAGGGAGAGAGTTAGAGGAATTTTTGGAGGCTCATTTGGGGAAGGACTTGGAGGTGGAGTTGGAAGAGCTCCACTTCAACTACCTACCATTGTTGGGCTTATCAAGGTAGGATTCGAGGCTTAATGCATTTCCTTATGTATTTACTTTACTTGTGTGGTTGCATTGTGTTTGTTTTGTGTTTTGTTGTTGTGGGGTTTTGAGAGTGTTTGTAAGAGCCTCTCCATTTGGAGAAAATGCTCAACATGTGTGGGGTGGGGGAGGAGTGAACCTCCTCCAGGTCACCCTCCTAGTTTTGGTATTTTGGCCTTGAGGGAAAGATTATGAGTATGAGTATTTTGTATGGCATGAGTGCCATGGAGGTATATATGAGTTCTTGGTGTAAATAATTGGGCTTGAGGCCTTGTTGTGATGAGTTATTTGAGATTTTAGATTGGCCTCTTGAGTAGAGTGATGTCCACTCCCCTACCCCTTCAAACTCATTTTTATGAGTTTTGTGTTGTGTAAACCATGGGTGTTCTTCTTGTTTTGTTTGTTGGTTTATTGTTGTGATGTGGTGTGGAGAATCCTTGTGTGTGGATGACCTCCAAACTCGGGGGTGACTCATTAGTGAGTCTATGGTAGGGAGGAGAGCGGTATTGTGTGGCTTGTTTCCCCTCCCATATTTATTATTTGCAGGTTTGTTGTGGCATTGGAGCTTAGAGGAAGTGATTTTAAATCCTTGTGTATTGTCTCTTTGGCTTCTAGAGAGCCATGGCCAAGTTTGGCCTTTATGTAGATTGTTTCAAGGAAAGAGAGAAAATTTTCCCTCTTATTATGTAAAGTTAAATGATGACATTTTGGGTTGTATTTATTTTATTTTGAAGTTGAAAATAAAATGTAAGTTGTTGGTTTTTACTTTAAGGTTGTGCGAATTTTGCAAAAGAAAATACATATATTGTGTTGTTTTAAGATTTTTGTTTGAACAAAAGAAATAATGTTGCTGATTTGTTTTTCAAGAAAAAAAAATGTATCTTTGATATTGTTTAAATATCGATTTGTTGAAAAAAAAAATTGTTATGTTGCTTTTTCATACCAAAAAAAAATAGTTAGTTTGTTGTTTTATTTTTTATTTTTTAAATGTAGTGCAGAAATAAAACCCTTCTTATGTAAAAAAAATATGCAAGCGTGTCATTTTGGGTATATATATACCATCTATTTTGTGATGGAATATATATATATTCTATGGGATTTGCTATACCATCTAAATCCCATAGTGTATATATATATATATATATTCTGTGGGATTTGGTATACCATCTAAATCCCACAGAATATATATATATACATATGCATTATTTTATTTTACTGGGAAACTTTTATAAATCTTCAGAATGGACTAAATTTGTATAGCTAAGAAACTGTTATATATATATATATATATATATATATATATATATATATATATATATAATGCCACATCTTATATCTCAACGACTGCAAATCGCATAAAATAGTGTTTTCTTTTTGAAAGTAGGGTTTAAAAAAAAGGACTATGGGAGCGTCATTTGTATCCGCAGAGCGATGAAGGGGGCGATGGGGGGTCGAACCCCCACCGCGGCCATAACCTTGTTGAACTATTCAGAGAAGTGTTGGGGGGGGGGGAGATGCCCCCGTGTACCTTTGTTGGTTGGCGCTATTATTTGGGTGGGGGGGGGAATACACCCCCACCCCCCATGTTCCTGCAATAAAATTTTACCTCTGTGCTATGTGTGTGGGCAGCGATGCCCCTACAAACCCTCCTTCATTCAGCCTGTTTGACGTGCTATATATATATATATATATATATATATATATATATATATATCACAAGAAAGATTTTCTCTTCTTTTGATCTCTGGTTTATTATCAGCATATATTTATATGCACAAAATAATAAAAAAAATAAGAGGACTTTCAAATACATGTATATACAATGTATATACCTCTATTCTTGTGGCGACCATGGCTGCCCATGAACTTGAACCTGCAACACAAGAAGAAAGCAAATGAGAAAACCAAGTAGAGAAAAGAAAATGAGAGAGTTTTGAATAGGGTTAGGGCTTTTCTATTCTTTCCATAAGGAAAGTATTTTTTTTATTGGGAAAGCTTTTAGGTTTTCTTTTGATTTTAAATTTAGGTCTATTTATTCTTTCCCTCTTCTTTTTATTTTGGAGTTATTCTTTTGTAATTATTTAATGGGGAAAAGGGAGTAAGATTTATTTAAAAGTGGGTTTTCTTCTTAGTAATTTTATTTCTTATTAGTTGTTATTTCATTGGTTTAAAGGTTAGGATTTAACTTTATTATTAGTTGTATTGGTTCATTTAGAGATTATTTAAATGAACATGTAGGAAAATATGATTTTTAATTTATTTATATTTGGGTTTTAATTTTATTTATATGTTAACCTTTGAATTTTAATTGAATCAACTTTATTTTCTATAAGATCGATTTAATTTACTTAATTGTATGTTGGAATTTAATCAAAGGGGGTTATATAATTAATTTAAATTTTTTTTGATCTAGTTAATCGACTAGAAAACCTTAGTGTGGCAGTTTAATTTCCTTAGTGCCATTATTTTAATTAACCAACGTTAGTAGGTTTAGTGAACTGTTGTGCGAATTTTATTTATTAGAGTAATTCCTATTTACGTCCTAGTGGCGTTATGCTGCCAGATTTTTCTAGGAATTAAGGTTAATTTTCTTAGGTGATTGTAACCGTGTGTAGAGTAATATTTTAATGTTTCCGCAAACTTGGTGTTTTATTTAAGTGGTTAATTAATTCTTTTGTGCTCTAGAATTAGGGTTTCAATTTCAACTCGTGTCAAAATCCTTTCACTCACTTAGGAAAACTTAGGGGTTCGATCATTCGATCATAACCCTAATGGCGACACTTCTCATGCCACATTGACCCCTTAGTCGACTACCATCACATAGGGGATTGCGCATGTGATCGCATTACCTCAAATTTGATTGACATGTTTACGCCTTATGCGTATTGCCACCGAGCACGCTGACGCATGTGAGGGGGTTTGTAGGGATGCATGGAAATTTTTTTGATATTTCATGTCATGACCACATGACAAATGTGGACATGACATGTGTGTTGCATGTCATGACTGCATGGGAAATGTGGGCATGCCATTTGGTATCAAAGCCCGAGTTTAAACACTGGGCTTGTTTGGGCACATTGTTATTCTGCAAATTCTTCTAATTCGTGAATACCTTGTTCTTGTAGGATGCCACCTAGGACGAGGCAAGCGTGTTCACATGCCACTGCATCCATAGAGGTACATAGCGACTCATCAGCCTAAGGTTAGGGACAACCAGCACCACAGGCACCACCCGCACCTGATATCGAACCACAGATCTTACAAGCATTACAAGCAGTATAAGAGAGGTTACCACCAGCTGTAGCAGAGCGGTGTATCGAGTTGCGTGTCAAATCCTGCGTTGATCCGTGAGAGGAGCCATGTGAGGAGCCACGTGTGGAGCCACGTGTAGAGCCCCATGTCAAGCTGCGAGTGGCGCCACATGTAGAGCCTTATGTGGAGATACCTGTCACCACAAAAGAAGAAGTTAGTTCAGCTTACAGAGCTTGTAGCAGGAGCCCTTCGCACCATGAGAGGTGAGAGGAGGCTATGAGGATAGAGTAGGTTTATCACGGGCCTTATGATTATGGTGTGGATGAGCCTATCAGAGGACATAGAGACCAAGGGGACCCCATCAGAGATTTACTTAGGCTGAATCCACCCAACTTCGCAGGGACCACAGAGGGAGCCAAGGCTGAGGCTTGGCTTATCAGTTTAGACAGGTACTTTGCGTTGCATCCTTACGAGGGCAACACAAGGACACATGTGGCAGTTCACCTTTTGAGAGATGTAGCAGCGACATGGTGGCGCACTGAGGAGTGCAAGTGCCGCTTATCTTTGAATACTCTTTCATGGGACACTTTCATTAAGCGCTTTAATGCACGTTATCTATCAGACCATTACAGGCAGCATCGAATTGATGAGTTCAATGACTTGCAGCAATGAGGTTCTACTGTAGTGCAGTATGAGAGTAGATTCATTGAGCTGTCACAGTATGCAGAGTACCTCCATGATGAAAAACTTCTGGTTCACAAATTTATCAAAGGTTTGAATCATGGGATATCAGGACCAGTGCGCATGGCATACACCCAGACCATGAGTGAGGCTTCCAAGAAGGCATACATCATAGAGGAGATTCAGGAGCGAGGTCAAAGTTCACGTCCCCAGTTTCAGGATTGTAGCCAGTAGCAGCAGCAGAGTTTCTATCAACCACCACCACCACAGAGAGGAGGATTTAGTTATGCACCGTTACCTCCTAGACCTCCACAGCAGTAGCAGCAACAGTATCAGCAAAGGTCTAGGCCCCAGCAGAGGGCACAGGGAGGACATAATTGTAGTTGGCAGCAGCAGGGCCCGCATAGGGATCAGCGATAGTGGGGACCACCTGCGAGACCCACTAGGTCACAGTAGTCATACAGAGGTTCTCAAGGGTCCACTATTCAGACCAGACAATAGCAGAGTAGTAGGACATAAACTAGACAGGTACAAGCTTGGGGCCCATGCTATGTTTGTGGTGGGGCAGGGCATTTAGCTAGAGAGTGCCCATAGGGCTTTACGACAGTGGGACAGCCTTGTGTAGGAGGATCAGAGTAGACGGTTGGAGATGTGGGTAGATCCCACCATATGTTTGCAGCGGTTGATAACCGCCAAGCCAACTTACAAGCCTCAGTGATCGAGACAGTAGGTATGATTGGGGATGTCCCCATTGCTATTTTATTTGACTTTGGCACTACTGATTCATTTATATCTCCATCGTTAGTGGAGCGTTGCAAGCTGGTGCCCTCTAGGTAGGGCGATAGGTGGGAGGTTGAGTTGGCCACTGGTGCTAGGATGTCAGTAGATGCTTTGGTTCAGGATTGTGAGATATCTTTAGGGGCCTTCACTACATTATGTGACCTTAGGGTTATGCCTTTATGATCCTATGGTATATCTTTAGGCATGGATTGACTTACGGCTCATAGAGCCAAGCTAGATTGTCACCGAAAGGCAATAAATTGTTTAGATGATCATGGCACGTCAGTCAAGGTAGTGGGTATTCAGAAGCCCACGGCAGTTCGTATGACTCGGCAGCTTAAGTGCTGCATGCGGAAGGGATATCAGTTGTTTGCCATTACTGTTAGAGACAAATCAGAGGATGAGCCAGAGGCATCTTTAGATGACCATCTGATCTTGAGGGAGTTTGCTGATGCCTTTCCACCAGAGTTACCAGGTATGCCACCTCACAGAGAGGTAGACTTACACATTGATCTAGTGTCGGGGGTTGAGCCATTGTCTCGTGCACCCTACAGGATGACCACACATGAGCTCACGAAGCTCAAGTTGCAGTTGGAGGAGTTGCTTGAGAAGGGGCACATCTGACCTAGTGTTTCACTGTGGGGCGCACCGGTCATCTTCATGAAGAAGAAGGATGGGTCTCTTCATCTATGCATGGATTATAGGCAACTTGATAAGGTGACGGTGAAGAACTGTTATCCTCTGCCTAGGATTGATGATCTCTTAGACCAGATGTAGGGAGCCAGAGTGTTCTCTAAGATAGACTTGAGGTCTAGTTATCACTTGTTGCGCATCACAAAGGCAGACATCCATAAGACTACCTTTTGGACTTGATATGGCGACTATGAGTTCACTATGTACCCTTCGGCTTGACTTACTTGGAGCTCATGATCATTTTCCTTGATGATATTTTGATCTACTCATGGACCGAGGAGGAGCATGAGGAGCACTTATGTCAGGTTTTGTAGTGCTTGAGAGAGTAGCAACTCTTTGGCAACTTGGTGAAGTGTGCCTTTTTCAGGTCCGAGGTGCAGTATTTGGGGCACATCTTGTCTGGCGATGGTATCTTCGTAGATCCATCAAAGATCAAGGCTATCATGGATTGGCCAGCACCCACCAGTGTGACAGAGGTTAAGAGTTTCATGGGGTTAGCCAGGTACTACTGCAGATTCGTAGAGGGCTTTTCTAGAATAACACACCCCATCACTTCTCTTCAGCAGAAAGGGAACAGCTTCACTTGGTATGAGCAGTGCGAGAGGGCCTTCAGGGTCCTCAAGGGGCATCTTACCAATGCTCCCATCTTAGCGGTTCCTAAACCAACAGCAAATTTCATGGTTTGCACTGATGCATCACTTGAGGGTTTGGGAGCCGTGCTTATGCAGGGTGGTAGAGTGATCGCATATGAGTCGCGAAAGCTCAGGACCAATGAGCTAGACTACCCCATTCACGATTTAGAGCTCATAGCAGTGGTTCATGCTTTGGTTCATTGGAGACACTTTCTACTAGGTCGTCACTTTGAGCTTCATTTAGATCATCATAGTCTTCAATACATATTCACGTAGATGAATCTGAACGCCTGTTAGTGTCATTGGATGGAGTTTCTTTGTGAGTATGACTTTGATGTCCACTACATCAAAGGGAAGGAGAACGTGGTTGCGGACGCATTGAGTCGGAGATGCCACGAGATCCTAGCCTTAACTCTGAGTGTGGACTTGAGAGGGTACATCATACAGCATCTGCCTGAGGGTGAGTGGTTTCTTGAGGTGCAGCAGGAGATCCAGTCATAGAGGGCCCTTGTGGGCATTTTTGCAGGATATTCCCTAGAGGTAGATGGGCTACTTAGACATCGACAGTGCATCTATGTACCCTGTGTAGGCGACCTACATGCAATAGTTCTTTTAGAGACTCATAGAGCACCTTATGCAGCACACTCAAGGGTGAAGAAGATGCATGCTGACTTGTGACAGTTGTACCATTGGGTAGGTATGAGACGAGATATTGCAGAGTTCGTTGCTTGTTGCCTTGAGTGTTAGAGGGTCAAGGCTGAGCATCAGCATCTAGCAAGTCTTTTATACCCTCACGAGATGCCTAAGTGGAAATGGGACACCATTTCCATGGATTTCATTATTGGTCTTCTTATGTCATCTCGCCGCCATAATGCCATCATGGTGATGGTTGACAAGTTGACCAAGGTGGCACATTTCTCACCTGTATGCATGATGTACAATGCACCATCAATGGTGAGAGTATTCTTGGATAAGATTGTTAGATTACATGGGGTACCTTGCCGCATCATTTCTGACAGAGACTTAGTGTTCACATCAGCCTTTCGGAGGGCATTACAACAAGCATTTGGCACACAGCTCAACTTCAGTTCAACATATCACCCTGAAACAGATGGTCAGACCGAGAGGGTGAATCAGGTTTTAGAGGACATGCTCCGTATGTACGTTATGGATCACCAGTCTAGATGGGAGGAGTATCTGTATCTAGTTGAGTTTGCCTACAATAATGGGCATCACAGCTCGTTGGGTATGCCTCCTTTTCAGGCCTTGTACAGCAGACCTTGCAAGACATCATTGAGTTGGGACCGTATTGAGGACAGGGTTGCTATTGGGCCAGACTTGGTGCAGGATATGGAGTAGCAAGTGACCTTGATTAGGTCTAGAGACTTTAGTAGGCACAAGATCGATAGAAGAAGTATGCCGATGCTAAGAGATTAGATCAGAGCTTCTCGGTCGGGGACAGAGTATTCTTGAGAGTGTGGCCACACAAGAGTCCAATCCATTATGGAAAGGGCTCTAATCTTGCACCACGATTTGTTGGGCCTTTTGAGATCTTGGAGCAGATAGGACCCATAGCCTACCGTCTAGCCTTGCCACCTACCCTGTCGCACATCCACGATATTTTTCATGTATCTATTTTGTGGTGTTAAATATCTGATTTATCTCATGTATTGGATTGGAGTACTCTACAAGTAGAGGCAGACAGGCAGCTAGCTTTGGAGCCAATTCGCATATTAGCTTGTTAGACGCTAGGCCTTCGAGGTTGAGAGCTGGACTAGGTTAGGGTTCAGTCAGACATGTACGATGAGGTCACGGTGACATGGGACAATGCAGCTAGATTGAGGAAAATTTATCCTCACTTTTTTTATGACTTCTAGGAGGAAGTTTAGTCTTAGGGAGGAGGATGTGAGGCCTATTATTTCACTCCCTTATTTTTTTTTTATTTCGTATTACTATTGGAGACACATTTTAGATTTTTGGGGACTGTTGATCCTGATATGCAAAATTATTAGACTATATGCTTTTATTTTGGATAACTATGTTTAGTATGTTGTGATGAGACTAGATCCTAATTTTTTGATTCACTGATGATGATTTGACATGTGATATGTATTATGATATTATATGAGGTACTAGTTGTGAGATTATGTTATGGAATTGTTATGCAATTTTTATCTTGTGATGGATTATAGAAATGCAAATTATGAATCTAATTATGATGTGATTTTATGATGTTTTAAATATTTATGCGATGGTGTGAGTGTATGTTCCCTTGCTTCGGCTATGATATACATGTTGGATTAATCTTTTGTTTAAGTGCGCAGGTGTTTTTAACCAAGCCATGGATAATCGGAGATCATCCCACACATTTTGTGAAATCTCGTGTTAAGCTGATCTAGTTCCAAGAGGAACCAAGATCAACTATGTTATGTTTGATGAACTTTTGTAATGTTGTGTACGGTGTCTTTTGGGCTAGGTCTACCTATTTTCAGTGATTTTATATTGGTGTTGTAAAGGTGTAATGTTTAATTAATTTTATTTTTGAGTTTTTTATTTTTGTGACCCCTTTTCATGTGATTTTATACATCCTATGGTGCTCAAATTGGGTTAAAAGTGACCCTGGGTTGTACCCCTAGGGTCTAGGGACCATTTGAGCTTGTCTAACCTGAGGATAACTCCTATTTGGTCACTTAAACTTCACCCTAAAGTAAAGTGACGAAAATGGAAGTTTGGGAAGGAGTGGAAGGTTGGGTCAAACACTCAACCTTAACCACACCTCATTCCAAGCATTGGGGTACCTTGTTTGAAGGCTTGGGGAGTCTTCAAGACCCCTGATTGTGGAGGACCCAACTCCAAGGCTCTCTCACATTGGTGAGAGTACCTTGGGGTTTTGTGGGCTTTCATGGGAGGATAGGATTGGGACACTTGTGGTACCCTCATCCTTTTTGGGCTCCACCTTTCTCTCACACATGTGTGAGAGAGCACAAGTGGAGGGGGCAAGACTTGGTGGAATGGAAGGGTGACATGTGTCACCCCCACATTCCATGAAGTTTGCAAGTGGATGTGAGGAGGAAGGAGAAGGTGACATGTGTCACCTTCCCATTCCTCAAGGCTCATGAGGAGAACCTATTTTAATCCCTCTGGAAGAAAGGGGGAGGGTTGTTGGTTTCTTTACATTTTCATTTTATTTTGAATTTAGGGAGAGAGTTGGAGGAATTTTTGGAGGCTTATTTGGGGAAGGACTTGGAGGTGGAGTTGGAAGAGCTCTACTTCAACTACCTACCATTGATGGGCTTATCAATGTAGGATTCAAGGCTTAATGCCTTTCCTTATGTACTTACTTTATTTGTGTAGTTGCATTGTGTTTGTTTTGTGTTTTGTTGTTGTGGGGTTTTGAGGGTGTTTGTAAGAGCCTCTCCATTTGGAGAAAATGCTCAACATGTGTGGGGTGGGGGAGGAGTGAACCTCCTCCAGGTCACCCTCCTAGTTTTGGTATTTTGGCCTTGAGGGCAAGATTACAAGTATGAGTATTTTGTATGGCATGAGTGCCATGGAGGTATATATGAGTTCTTGGTGTAAATATTTGGGCTTGATCCCTTGTTGTGATGAGTTATTTGAGATTTTAGAGTGGCCTCTTGAGTAGAGTGATGTCCACTCCCCTACCCCTTCAAACTCATTTTTATGAGTTTTGTGGTGTGTAAACCATGGGTGTTCTTATTTTGTTTGTTGGTTTATTGTTGTGATGTGGTGTGAAGAATCCTTGTGTGTGGATGACCTCCAAGCTCGGGGGTGACTCATTAGTGAGCCTATGGTAGGGAGGAGAGCGGTATTGTGTGGCTTGTTTCCCCTCCAATATTTGTTATTTGCAGATTTGTTGTGGCATTGGAGCTTGGAGGAAGTGATTTTAAATCTTTGTGTATTGTCTCTTTGGCTTCTAGAGAGCCATGGCCAAGTTTGGCCTTTGTGTAGATTGTTTCAAGGAAAGAGAGGAAAATTTCCCTCTCTTATTATGTAAAGTTAAATGATGATATTTTGGGTTGTATTTATTTTATTTTGAAGTTGAAAATAAAATATAATTTGTTAGTTTTTATTTTAAGGTTGTGAGAATGTTGTAAGAGAAAATACATATATTGTGTTGTTGTTTTAAGATTTTTGTTTGAACAAAAGAAATAATGTTGCTGATTTGTTTTTCAAGAAAAAAAATGTACCTTTCATGTTGTTGTTTAAATATCGAGTTGTTGAAAAAAAAAATAGTTAGTTTGTTGTTTTATTTTTTTATTTTTAAATATAGTGCTGAAATAAAACCCTTCTTATGTAAAAAAAAATATGCAAGCATGTCATTTTGGGTATATGGGTGTGTGTGTATATATGTATATATATATATAAACAGCTACATATAATGGTTCTCTGTATTATTTTTCCTTATTATATATATATATATATATATATATATATATCACTCGGGAGCGAATGGATGCAAAAAAGTAGGAAATCGTGCACAAGCAGGAAAACGCACTTTTTACAGGAGCGACCGAAGGGACTCTCAAAGGCGAGGAAGCGCTATGGAATGGGCAAAGGAATGTACATCATGCAGTGACAGGAGTGAACGCTATTCCACTCAATAAGGAAAGGAGAAGCTATGCGGCAATCATCAAAGAAGGAACGGCTCCGAAACAGGAAGGGGAATTGACAATCAATGTAAGGGAGAAAGTTGACAAGGACATAGAAGCTCTGGAGCGAACAGCCTTAATAGGAAGGGTCATAGGGCAAAACAGAACCAAGCGGCAAATCAAAGAGTGGATAGGAGAACATTGGGAAAAGGCAGAGATAGTACATTTTTTTCCTAAACAATTTTTTGTTGTGGACTTTCAAGGAGAGAAAGAAAGAAATGCGATTCTGGAAGGAGTGCCATGGAAGATAGGGGTAGATTTTGTGTATACGCAGAAATGGAGACCAAATTTCAACCCTAATGACTTTGATCCATACAAGGAGCCAATCTGGATAAGATTATACAATTTACCTTTCAAATTTTGGTCAGGAGGATGCTTATACCAAATTGGAGATGCCCTAAGGAACGCAGTGGATTTAGATATGGGAGATAGCGATTCAGTGTTCTTTGTACGAATTCTGCTGATAGCAATTAAGAAATTACCAAAGAAAATAAATTTGATTACTTCGGCTGGAATATGGGAACAAAATATCGAATTAGAAGAAAAGAAATACTTTTGCTCTAGCTGCGGAAGCAGAAGGCACATGGGAAACAGATGCCCTAAAAAATTAGAAAAGGATGAAGGCAAGATACCTCAGGAAAATAAACAAAATGAGGAACCTCCAATTGCAGAGATACAAAAAAAGAATGAGAAAGCAGAAACACAAGTCTCGGTAGAATCCTCATTCAAAGAAGCCGCTTCACCTCAAGGGGGGACAAGCAGAATCTAAGTTAGGAATGGATTCAGAGGTCCCTGCCGCAAATTCACCAAAGGAACTAGGCGAAAGGAAGGAAGTTCAGGAGCAAATCACTTCTCTCAAAGAGACAGAAGAAGGGGCGAGTCAAGGCAGTCTGAATGCTAAGGAGGATTACACTCCAGAAGTGGTTTTGGAAACTTTGGAAGCAGTGAAAAGGATAGGCGACGATTGGTCAGAAGATGAAGGATTAGCAGAGGAAAGAGAGGAGATTGGCATTATTGACCCTAGACACATCAGTCAGACCGGGGCGAGAGGAGCAAAAGGACAGACAGGAACAAAAAGGAAGTTAGGAAGGAAATCCAATAAGGAAAAAATAGAGGAGTATGCAGTAGACCAAGGACTTTTGAGCATCAAAAAATATATGCTAAGATCCAAGAGAGGAAGAACCTCCCTTGAGAAGCCATGAGAATACTATCATGGAATGTTAGGGGCTTAAACGCCCCTAACAAAAGGCGCGCAATCAAGCGCCATCTCGCTAAGATGAATGCAGATGTTATTTTACTTCAAGAGACCAGGCTAATTCAGGAAGAAGCTACAAACTTTTTAAAACACTGCAGACCATTAACAGGCATTTTTAGTGATCCCAGAGGCACAGCAGGAGGTATCAGCTTAATGTGGAACCCTTCCAAAGTCGATATCAAGGAAATAGAGGTAAGTCAAAACTGGATTGTAGGGAAAGTCTTTGATTTTTAATCAAATTTGTCCTTCTGGATTTTTAGTGTATATGGACCCATCAAGACAGAAGACAAAAGAGAAGTTTGGAATAACAAAATAAGTACAATACGGCAAATCGGTGAAGAAAGAATAATTTTAGGGGGAGATTTTAATGCTATATTAAGTTTAGAGGAAAAATCAGGGGGATTAAGAACAGAAAACAGAGCTACCAAAGATTTTTAGGACTTTGTAACGGAAGGGAACCATTTAGACATTCCTGCTAAAGAAGGACAATTTACTTGGACTAACAGAAGGGAAGGATTCAATAATATAGCCAAAAGACTGGACAGATTTCTATGCAGCTCCAATTGGTTGGAATCAGACTTAGGGGTAGAGTCAAGCATACAACCTTGCTCCTTATCAGATCACTTCCCCATCAAGCTAGAAATTAAACTATTAGTCAAACCTTGGAATTCATACTTCAAATTTGAAAAAATGTGGTGGCGGAGAGAAGACCTGGTAGATCAGATTGGGAAATGGTGGGTAGAGATACATGGAAAAGGAGGTTCAGCTAGCTTTGTGTTCTACAAAAGATTGGCGCATGTCAAAAAAAGGTTAAGGGAATGGAATAAGACAACTTTTAAAGACATTTTCGCAGAAAAGGAGAGAGTGGAGGGAGAACTAGAGGAACTTAATAAAAAGATAATCTTTCATGGAATGTTTCAAAGCAATTTCCAAAAGGAGAAAGCATTAATGGCAGAATGGGATGAGTTACTAGCAAGAGAAGAGGAGTATTGGAGGAATAAAGCCAGAGAAGTATGGTTGGCTTCTGGGGATAAAAACACAAAATTTTTTCACAACTCAGTCAAAGCTAGGAGAATGATGAATAAAATATCAGAGCTCAGGAATAATGATGGAGCTGTTCTACAAAATATGGAGGATATAGAAAGGGAAGTAGTGAATTATTTCAAAAAAAATTTGGCGCCAAAAGAAGGTTTAGATTGGAAAGATGTTGGCCCAGCCATTAGCTGTCTTGATCAAATAATTACTGAGGAAGAGAAGGCTGATTTGGAGAAACCTTACACAGAGGAGGAAGTAAGAAAGGCAGCTTTTCAACTCCATCCAGACAAAGCACCAGGCCCGGATGGATTCCCAGCCCTTTTCTTCCAAAAATGTTGGTCAATAGTGGGAAAAGAGGTTTGGAAAATTATAGAGGAGTTCAGGAAAAAGAATAAATTTGTAAAAGAGATTAATAACACAGTAATTGCTCTCATTCCCAAAAAATCAGAATGCAAATTGGTTAGTGACTTCAGACCGATCTCCTTATGCAACACGGTTTATAAAATATTGGCCAAATCAGTAGCTAATAGGCTAAAGCCAATACTGGGAAGAATAATATCTGAAAATCAGAATGGTTTCACCCCAGGCAGAGAAATTGCGGACAGCATTATCCTGGTGAATGAAGTAATTCATTCGATAAATCAGAATCAGCAGAAAGGTATGTTAATTAAGCTCGATGTAAGTAAAGCTTATGATAGGGTAAAATGGAATTTCCTATTCAAAGTCTTGGAAAAAATGGGCTTCAGCAAGACGTGGTTAGAAGGCATATTCCAGTGTATATCAACTCCAAGAATGTCAGTCGCAGTCAACGGATCGCTAAATGGCTTCTTCGAAATTTCACAAGGACTCAGGCAAGGAGACCCGTTGTCTCCTTGCTTGTTTGTGCTAATGGCCGAAGCACTGGGGAAAATGATTCAAAAGTGTCAATCAACGGGAGGTTGGAGAGGAATTAGGGTGGCCCGCGGTATAGAGCCAGTCACACATGCTCAATTCGCAAATGACACTTTTCTTTTTGGGGAGGCAACGCTTGCAGAAGCAGAGGCCATCAAAAGGACACTTGACACATATACAAATCTATCAGGACAGCTAATAAACAAGGAGAAGTCTAGAATATATTTCTTCAATACTTCCAAAAGATGGCAGCGACAGTTAACTTCCATTCTAGGGTGCCAGGTGGATTCACTACCAACAAAGTATTTAGGGGCTCCTTGTTTCAATGGACCAAACAAATCGGTGTTATGGGAAGAAGTAATAGCGCAATCTAAAAACAAAATGGAAGCATGGAAAGGAAGGTGGTTAACTTTGGCAGGAAGAATTACCATGCTCAAAGCAGTTCTAGGAGCGGTGCCAATCCACTTAATGTCATGTTTTCAGGTTCCAAATAAAGCCAGAAACAATTTGGAGAGCGGATGGAAAAGATTTATGTGGGAAGGGTCAAAGGATGTAAAAAGAATTCCTCTTGTCGGATGGAGCAAAGCAACTTGCACACTGGACAAAGGAGGAATGGGAATGAGAGAGCTAAAACTCCAAAATGAAGCACTGGGAGCCAAACTAGTATGGAAGATGGTCAAGCAACCACAGAAGCTCTGGTGTAGAATAATGCAAAGTAAATATTTGGACAAGTAGGATCCCATTAGAATACTGACCATTGCTAATCCCGGCGGAGGTTCGGCGGTTTGGAATTTCATCAAGAAAAGCAGACCTTTAGTTATTAACCATCTCACGTGGAGCATCAACAATGGAAATAAAGCAAATTTCTGGACAGACTCGTGGGAGGGGTGGCCAGCGTTAGATACTATGGAAGAATTTCAAGAATTACAAACTCAAATGTCTCAAGACAAAGGGGAAAAGGTGATGAACTATTCAGCAGGAACCGATGAAGATGGGAAAGTCAAATGGGTAAGTCCGAGGGGATATAATGTCAGTGAGGAAGTCAAAAAGAAATTCTTGGAAGTATTGAGTGAGAGGATAGTTAGACTCAATGAAGAGGAAGATGAAATACAATGGTGTGGAGCCAAATCCGGCAATTACTCAGTTAAGCTTGGGTACCACATTCTCAAACTAGAAAGAGACAGCAACACCATCGATAGCTGGCCCAGGAAGTTATGCTGGGACAATCAAGTACTGCCTAAGGCAGGAGCTTTTTTATGGATAGTACTTCACAAGAGCATTTTAACTGGGGACAGGTTACTAAAATTTGGAATAAATGGACCTAGTAGATGTGTATTGTGTAAACAACATGAGGAAACACTGGATCACTTATTATTGGGTTGTCAGACAGCTACAGAAGTATGGAACTACTTCTTCAACTTACTAGGATGGAAAGGGGCTATGAATTCCTCAATAGTAGACTTTCTAAAGAACTGGCCTATGTTACAAAAAAAAGGTTTTTGGGGAGGCATTTGGATCACCACCCCATCCATGATAGCATGGCATATCTGGAGGGAACAGAATCGAAGAATTTTTGAAGAGAAAGAACTCACCACAGACAGATTGATAAGGAAAATAGAAACAGGATTAACAGAAATTCTAAATTCCAAAGCTCTACACAGGGGAGGATGCAACTTCACCAGTTGGGATGATTATCTTATGAAAAAGTGGACAGATTTAAAGATTCCAAGGGGACTAGGTGGAGGCAAGAAGAAGAGGAGTCAGGCCAGATGGATGGCTCCTCCCAGTGGCAGACTTAAATTAAATTTTGACGGAGCTTCAAAAGGCAATCCCGGTCTTGCAGGATATGGTGCGATAATTAGGAACGAAAAGGGAGAACTTGTTTGGGCAGTCTCAGGCCACTTAGGAATAGCTTCAAATAACATAGCAGAATTAGAAGCACTGGCTCAGGGAGTAGCAGAATGTAGGAAACAAGGATGGGTCAATATAAATGTTGAAGGAGACTCCCAATTAATAATTAATGCAATCCATCGAAACAATATAGAAAATTGGCTGCTAAAGAAAGGAATTAAATGGATCAAGGAGGACCTAAGGTTTTTAGATTTTTCCATTTCCCATGTCTATAGAGAAGCCAACAGGGCCACGGACCTCTTAGCGAACCATGGAGTCACGGGGGGATCACAAGTCATTAGTGGTGCGGACACAGCCGAATAGACAGGTCTGGCCGTGATACTTCAGTCAGACAAGGAGCCTTCGTAGATTGAAGATGAAACACCATGTTTACATCCGACGGCGAGAACCATGTTCTCAGATGTCGAGGAGATCTAGGAAAACATTCACCGTGACTGTCTTCACAGAATTGGTCAAGATTCTTAGTAAGCATGGGACGAAGCAAAGGCCGAAAGAAGATTTTGATGTGGTTTATGTCACAGAAGGTATCGATTTTTTGCTTTATAACCAAAGGAAGCTCTACATCCTTTTCTTAGAGATGGCATGGGTAATGGAAGTTAAGTGTAGGTGTCTAGAAGAGGGAAAGGAGCAGCAAGTAGGATGTTTGTTCAAACTGAAGGAGGAGGCAGCAAGAACAGCAATACTGCAAGTGATCGGTGGGGGCTCTTGGAGTGGAGGCCATGTTCATGATGGACGGGTCTATCAACTATTTTTTGCAAACATATCTCTGATAATGGGAGGTTCCTTCTACGGAGTCTCTTGGGGTGCCCGTTTGGTTGCGCAGGCCAATCATACGGTCATTACGGGATAGATCGATGATGTGAGTTCTGATCGGGCGGAAGAAACACTGAAATCTGCTTATGCGAGATCGATCGGCTCAAAGAAAGCCAAGGACATGTTGGCAGTATACAGAGAAGGAATAGAAAATCGTAATATGGATCCTTTCTGCAAACTTCTACAGGAGAACCAAGGTGAATTTACAGACGGACAAGTTGGAAGGCTGCTAGAGGCTGCAGACGGTATCATGATGATCATGCATGAAATTCTGTAACCACCTCAATCCTTGGGGCTGGGGGCAGTCAGTTGTTAGCTGTTGTTCCAAAAGGCACTGATAGCCTTTGGATATGTAGAAGTTATACTGGCATACTCATTAGAGTACTAGCCTATAAATAAATGTAGTTTTTTTTTAACAAGCTTTATATTTCAAAGGGAGCCATCCCCAAGATGGCATTTATCTAACAAAAATATATATATTGTGGGATTTAGATGGTATAGCAAATTCTATGTGTGTTGGAAATATATATATATATATATAATATTGTTATTTAACTATTCTATTGTTGCTGGATTGAAAGCTTAGTTATGAGGACTGAGTATATCCACATTATATATATATATATATGCATTATTTTATTTTACTGGAAAACTTTTATAAATCTTTAGAATGGACTAAATTTGTATAGCTGAGAAACTGTTTTATATATATATATATATATATATATATATATATATATATATATATATATATAATGCCACGTCTTATAGCGTAGCGACTACAAATCGAATAGAATAGTGTTTTCTTTTTGAAAGTAGGGTTTTAAAAAAAAGGATTGTGGGAGCGCCATTTGTATCTGCAGAGGGATGAAGGGGGCGATGGGGGGTCGAACCCCCACCGCGGCCATAACCTTGTTGAACTATTCAGAGAAGTGTTGGGGGGGGCTATACCTTTGTCGGTTGGTGCTATTATTTGGGTGGGGGGGAATACACCCGCACACCCCATGTACCTGCAATAAAATTTTACTTCTGTGCTATGTGTGTGGGCAGCAATGCCCCTACAAATCCTCCTTCATTCAGTATGTTTGACTTGCTATATTAAACCCGAAAATATATATCTCACAATAAAGATTTTCTCTTCTTTTGATCTCTGGTTTCTTATCAACATATATATATATATATATATATATATATATCTGCACAAAATAATTAAAAAAATAATAAGAGGGCTTTCAAATATGTGTATATATAATGTATATACCTCTATTCTTGTGGCGGCCATGGCTGCCCATGAACTTGAACGTGTAACACAAGAAGAAAGCAAATGAGAAAACCAAGTAGAGAAAAGGAAATGAGAGAGTTTTGAATAGGGTTAGGGCTTTTCTATTCTTTCCATAAGGAAAGTATTTTTTTATTGGGAAAGCTTTTAGGTTTTCTTTTGATTTTAAATTTAGGTCTATTTATTCTTTCCCTCTTCTTTTTATTTTGGAGTTATTCTTTTGTAATTATTTAATGGGGAAAAGGGAGTAAGATTTATTTAAAAGTGGGTTTTCTTCTTAGTAATTTTATTTCTTGTTAGTTGTTATTTCATTGGTTTAAACGTTAGGATTTAACTTTATTATTAGTTGTATTGGTTCATTTAGAGATTATTTAAATGAACATGTGCGAAAATATGATTTTTAATTTATTTATATTTGGGGTTTAATTTTATTTATATGTTAACCTTTGAATTTTAATTAAAGCAACTTTATTTTCTATAAGATCGATTTGATTTATTTAATCGTATGTTGGAATTTAATCGAAGGAGGATATATAATTAATTTTTTTTTTTTGATCTAGTTAATCAACTAGAAAACCTTAGTGTGGCAGTTTAATTTCCCTAGTGCCATTATTTTAATTAACCAATATTAGTAGGTTTAGTGCACTGTTGTGCGAATTTTATTTATTAGAATAATTCCTATTTACATCTTAGTGGCGTTATGCTGCCAAATTTTTTCAGGAATTAGGGTTAATTTTTTGAGGTGATTGTAACCGTGTGTAGAGTAATATTTTAATGTTTCTGCAAACTTGGTGTTTTATTTAAGTGGTTAATTAATTCTTTTGTTCTCTAGAATTAGGGCTTCGATTTCGACTCATGTCGAAATCCTTCACTCACTTAGGAAAACTTAGGGGTTCGATCATTCGATCATAACCCTAATAATGATGCTTCTTGCGTCGCATTAACCCCCTTAGTTAGCTAGCATCACATAGAGGATTGCGCATATGATCGTATTACCCTGAATTTGACTGACATGTTTACGCCTTATGTGTATTGTCACCGAGCACGCTGATGCGTACGAGGAGGTTTCTAGGGATGCGTGAAATTTTGTTTGATATTTCATGTCATAACCACATCACAAATGTGGACATGACATGTGTGTTGCGTGTCGTGACCGCATGAGAAATGTGGGCATGACAACTGGCAATTCTTGTACTTCACCAATCAGATTTTGTAGGTAGTATGAGTCTTCACCACATATACTAGTAATAATAAATGGGCCTAACCATAGGGCTTCAAATTTCCCATGCTTCCCTTTATCTTGGCCTTTGGCTTTCCACATAAGGACCATGTCACCCACTCTAAATTTCATTTCCTTTGCCCTTTTGTCAAATAGATTTTTCATTTGTAATTTCATCTTCTCATTTTGTTCCTAAGCTTTGGCCTTGATCTCATCTAATTCAGAAAATTGTTCCATCCTCTCTTCCATAGGCTCAGGAACATCTATGTTTTCTTGAAGGATAAACTTATAGAGTGGTAAAAGGTTATGCATTGGGAGTCAAGCTTGTGCTCCATACACTAATTCAAATGGAGACTTTCTAGTGGCCTTTTTTACAGTAATTCTATCTGCCCATAGGGCCATCTTTAGTTTGGAATCCCATGCTTTTTGGTTACTGTCCAACATCCTCTTGATTATTTTTATAATACTTTTATTGCTTGATTCTGCCTGCCCATTAGCTTGAGGATGGTATGGTGAAGCATATGAAACTATTATACCATAGGAATCATAGAATGTCTTAAATTCTTCTGATCTAAAGCACATACCATTATCTGTGATGAACCTTACAGGGACCCCAAATCTAGTAATAATGTTCTTTAATAGGAAATTAATCACTACTCTGCTAGTGGCTTGCCTTGTTGGAATTGTTTCTATCCATTTTGTAAAATAATCAATGGCCAGCAAGATCCATCTGTGTCCACCGCTAGATCTGTCTGTAATTTCCCCTATAAAGTCAATTCCTCATTGGTAAAAAGGTGCTTCAACTTGCATCGATCTCAAGGGTAAGGCTCTCTGATAATTTAATTTGACAGAAAACTTCTGACATGCTTCACACTTTCTGACGTATCTATGGGCATCATTGAAAACTTTAGGCCAATAATAGTCTGCTCTCAGTATCTTATGGATAGTGGTTTTTGCTAAGAAGTGTCCTCCACATACACCTTTATGCATTTCTTGCAACATTCGCTCTTCTTGTGTTTCATCTAAGCACAATAACAAGACACCGTCCATGTTTTTCCAATATAAATCCCCATCCATGAACGCATATTTTGAAGCGTGCAGTTTTAAGGTTCTTCTTTGATTGTCATTTAACCCTTCAAGACACTTCATGTGTTTGAGAAAATACATCACATTGGTGTACCAGGGTGTGTGTTCAATGCTTGCAATCATGTCACATTCCTTCTCTACATTGCATATTTGTGAAGCGTCCAAGTTAGATTCAACTATTAAATTGGCTAACCCTTGTCCCCTTACTAGTTTGGTAATTTGAATGTCACTATTAAACTCTTGGATACAATTTATTAACCTGCATCTTCATCCTATGACTTAAGTTTGAACAAACACATCTTTAACTGCAACATTGGGTCCATACGTAATCACTTTTTCCCCCACCAAGTAAGGTCTAAATGCCTTGACTGCTTTTACCAGGGCGTAAGCTTGCCTTTCAGTGATATCATACTTTAATTCTGCCCCTTGAAGTGATTTACTGAAGAATGAGATGGGTTGTTCATATCCTTCGTTATTCTTTTGTAACATTACAGTTGCCACTGTGTGAGATGATGCAAAAGAAAATATCTGAAATGGTTTGTCAAAATCTAGAGATTTTAGTATAGGGGCTTCCTTACTTTCTCTCTTAATGGACACAAATGCAACAATAGCTTCCTCTATCCAATCAATTTTTGAACCCTTCTTTAACATTTTTGAGATTGGTTTGACAATCTCTGCATAGTTTAATATGAATATCCTAACAAAGTTAGTTTGTCCAAAGAAAGATTGGATGGCTTTTACAATTTTTGGAATGGGAATTTTATCAATAGCTTCCACCCGTTCAGGATCAATCCTTACTCCATCCTTTGAGACTATATGCCCTAATAATTTGCCCTATGTCGCAGCAAAATGGCATTTCTTTGGGTTTAATGAAATACCATATTCTAATGTCGTGATAAAGATCTTTTCCAGGTGTGCACAGTGGTCTTTAGCTTTTTTGGAGTATGATGTCAGATCATCTTAATAGACCACCATTATAGTATTGATCAGGTCAGAAAAATCTACATCCATAGCCTTTTGAAATGTGGCTCTGGCATTTGTGAGGCCAAAAGGCATTCTCACATAAACTTTTTTACCCCAAGGTGTCGTGAAAGTAGTTTGATACTATTTTGACTCCTTAACCTTCACTTGGTTATACCCTGAGAAGTCATCCATCATAGACAATAACTCTCATGTCATTCTTTGTAGCATTGCTTCCATGTTTGGAAGTGGGTAATTATCTTTGAGTGATGAGATGTTCAAATTTCTAAAATCTATGCATAACCTTATATCTCCATTTTTCTTTCTTACTGGTACTAAATTTTAGACCCAAGAAGATTGTCTGATTGGCTTGATTATTCCACCATCTCTAAGTTTCATGATCTCCTCTTGCATCTTAGGTGCTAATGTGGGATTTATGGGTCTTTGTTTCTGTCTAAATGGTTTAGCGTCAGGTTTCAATGGTATTTCATGCTGGAATAAGTCTTCTCTATATGCTTTTAGATCGTCATAGGACCAAGCAAACACATGCTTATATCTTCTAAGCAGGGCTATAAGCATTTCTCTAACTTTAGGGTTGATCCTTTTTCCAATGTAGACCTCTTTAGGAGTCATCTCTATTCTAAGATTAATTTCCTCAACATCCTTAAGATTGACTGGTATAGGCTTGAGATTAAATCTGTCATGTCCATCGAATACTCTTTCTAGGGCTACAAGGCCTTTTGGTATTTTATTTATTTTGAGTTGTACTACCTCTTTCCCAAAAAGAGTTTCCTTACTATCTACTTCTTCCACAAATGCATTGAAATCTATTTCTTGAGATTCATATTGGTCTACACAATGAAGAAAATTAATCAAGTCATCATCATCGTTGAACACTTGCCAATTATATGTATTATCAAGGACTTCTAGCCTGGTCTTGAATTCGACCTCTGTTATTCCTGATAATGTGATATTATTTCTCTTTAGGGCTATATTTGCAAGGAAATCTACCATTATGTTTTTAGATCTTTCCACCCACTCTATAGAGAATGCATCAAAAAGTTCAATGGTGTCCCAAACAACATTTCTATATTGCTTTAATCTCTTGTTTTTTGATGAATATTTTGCCCTAATTTGTGAGACAATTAGTTTAGAGTCTCCATACATTGCTAACAGTTTGATTCCATATCTTAAAGCAATATTCAAACCCAACAGCAACACCTCGTATTTAGTGATATTATTAGTGCATTCAAAGGTTAACAAAAATGAATACTTGAATGTCTTGCCTGTTGGTGAGATGAATTCCACTCCTTCTCCATTCCCTCCTTTACTACATGCACCATCAAAATATATTTTCCATACATCATGTTCATCAAGTTGCGATTCCCTATTGATTGGTTTTGTATTTTGCAATTTAGGTTGTGATTTCTCAATTCTAAAACTTCCAAGATCTACGTCACAAAAATAATTCATTTGGTTTAGATCAAGATGTTATATAATGTTTTCATATCTTGGTTCTCTATACAACTTGACTTCTTTTCCATTTACTAGTATTGTTGCATATGATAAGTCCAATTGGACATTCCCCCTACTGCAGCAATCCACTATCTAGATAACAACATACCATAGTACAATGGAGTATCTATTATAGTTATGTCAGTTCTGTAAGTGGCTTCAGGACATGAGGCTAATTTCACTTCTACATCCCTCATGATTCCAACAACTGGGATAGACATGTTGTCCATTGCATATCACTTACCATATGTTGTATCCACCCATAGGCTTAATCCTTTCATAACAACTATTGGCATGATGTTTATGGTTGCTCCTGAGTCGATCATGCAATTTCTTACCAGCTTGTTGTTAATCAAGAGTGTGATATAAAATGGATCCACCTGAGAGGGATTCTTTGTCAAAGTATCACCAAGATAAATTTTGGGTGTTTTCATGAATTCTTGTCCAATATTATTCACTTTGGTTTCTGATATTTCTTTGTTTTGGTTCTGATTTTGCTGCTTGTTTAGTACATTTGAGATCAGTTTGAGAGTATTATCCCTGTATTCATCTATTTTCATTATTTCCAGCAATGGTATTGACATATTTATCTGAGACAATGCTTGTGCTATGTCAAATGAGGGAGGGGTAACTAATTTCTCTATTTTTTCTATCTTATTGGGGCCCTTTTCCTCAAATTGTTGGTTACCACTGTTCTTTGTCTTATTCTATTCAACTTTTGTTATTTCCTTGGGTATATCTTTCTGAGTTTCTCCTTTCTTCTAGTTATCTAGGGCACCCTTCTTATGATTTGGCTCTTTGATGAACAAGCCTCTAGGTGTTCCCTGATTTGCATTTACGGTTATGTTCCTTAAATTGTAATTACTTTTAGCCTAAGCCACAACAGCTATTGTAAGAGCCCTATTTTCTTCCTTAGTTGGTTTCCTTAACTGGAATTGTGGCATTGTATTGGGTACATAAGTGGTTCCTTCATTATTATCTTCCTGATCAGAAAAGATTTCTTGTTAACCCATGTTAACATTATACCTCTGGTTACTCACATCATATTCAAACCCATCTTCTTCAGAGGATGAATATTCTTTGTTAATTTGGTGAGGTCTTATTCCTATCATGTTTATAGTATGATCATCCCTATCTTGATCATAAGATATCTCATTCTTGTTAGAATCTAAAAAGATTATTAACCCAGAAAACTAGTGCAAACAAATAGATATCTAAACTATGAATGCAAATGATACAAAATCAAAATAGTAACATAGAGTTAGTCTCCAAGAGAGTAATGTAAATGCTAGAAGCAAAATAGCATTAAGAGGATGCAAAAGCAAAAGGATACAAAATACAAGCCAGGTAGCATGCTTATATAGACCAGGGAGAGGGAGGAGGTGGCAACACTGACCAATAAGGAGCAACCATCTATCGGACTAAAGATAGCAAAGTATCTTCCCAAGATAGCTAATGGATGCTCACATGTAGGAAGGTGACACCTCACAACCACTCACCTAATAAGACATGCTTTATTAACCTAATTGAGATTAATAGAAGTGTAGGAAAAACCTAGGAATATAGGGAAAAAATAAATAGCCCACTAGGAAATAAAAACCTACACTAACATCCCCCCATAAGCGAAGCTTAGGTGGATGTAGAAATGGGTCCCGGCAAATCAAGCATGATGAGGTACCCATGTACATAAAATTCCCCCCCAAAGAGAGAGAAAGCCCCCCCACAATGAAGTGACTCCGATGTCGAAGGAGGATGCCCATATATGAATGCTAAAGATGATCCATTTGTGGCAAATGACATTTCTCCCTTTAGGAAGAAAAAACTCCAATGGTGAATGCTGAAGTAACTCCCACTCAAAGAAGCAAGGTGAGGAAGGAAGCCTCATGATGTATCTTGTCTCAGAACTCTACTCAAGTGTTCCCATGTGAATATTAGAAGATGCCTCAATGCACGAAGGTAGAAGCAATCCAATCCCATGTGTAGAACCAGGAGGTACAAGATCCAAAGACAAGGAAGATGGGATAACAGTGATGAAATGACTGTCATCAAAGAGGAGTTGAATATCCTCAAGAGTGTCATCTAGATTCAAAATGTGAGACTCTACAAGAAAATAAGAGATGTCTGGTAGAAATTGGTCCCAATGAAGTGAATCTAGAAGACAAATATGATCCTGCTGCAAAGAATCACTGGAAGCCCTCGAAGAAGTTCCTCTGAACTCTATAGTAATAGCAGGTGCAAGGACAAAAGAACTGGCATGAAAGAGAAGAGATAACCCCTCAAATGTGTCCTCCAAATCTGAAATGTGAGACTCCACAAACAAAGATGTAATGTCTGATAGATAGGAATCCCAATCAGGAAGACTGTAATGATCCTACTGCAAAGAATCACTGGAAACTCTCAAAGAAGCATCTCTAGAATCTGATGAAGCAACAGGTGATGTATCTGAAGATGGGGTATCAATGCATGTCACACAAGATGGGGTAAAAGAAGACTTAGTATCATCCACCATAGCTTGGTCATCCAAGGAAACATCACTATCAGATGAAGATCTAAAGTCTCCATACAACTACTAGATGATGGTCCAAGAAGTGAAAGGGCACTCAATGTGCTCTATGTGATGTAGAATATCCTCAAAAATAGTAATACATATTAGTCCATAGACCATGTCATTATTGTTAAACCATGCATTCTTCTGTTCATAGTCACTTGGCTCAGGAACCAGTCCAAGGAGATGGGGCAATAGATCATGCTCAAAGAAATGATTCTTTATCCCTTTTTTCCAAGACAAATAGTTTACTGAGGTTAACTTAACAATATAAGGATGGAAATAACTGAAATCCATGATGAAGAAATGCAGAGAAGAAATGCTGAAAAGAAGAGAACCCAACCAAGACAACCCCCCCTTTTCACTCAATCAAAGAACCCCCCAAGACAATATGATTTGACACTTTATATTAGTGTATTTACAACTGCCACTAGCAGAAATACTAAGTGGTCTTGATTTCAATGCATTACAAAACCCTCACGAAGAGCATATGCTGAAAATACAACTTTGGCACAATAGCTAGAGAAATAAACAGCACCACTGTGATCTACTCAAATAATCATGCACTTTCAAAAAAAGAATCACCTCAATACGAGGTCATATGTGAAAGTTATGATCCTCTGAAGTTCCCAAAAGGAGAATTGTACAGTGTCATGACTGAGAATCTGCAATTTCTAAAAAATCTCTGTATCAAAATCAAAAAATGACTGCACTAGTGCATAGAACACGAAAAAATAGCCAAAACAAAAAAAAAATCGTGGGAAACGGAGTCCATATGAGCAAGAACGGAGCATTTGAAAACTACCTTCAAAACTGCAACTGCCAACGGAGAGGGGTCTTGCTATAGCTTTCTAAATGTGTTTCTATAAAATATATAGACTATATGCAAAAACTAAAACATACCCAGATGGTGTTTCTGTGCTGCGAACAAAACCCAGAAGGTATTTTTCTTGATGATGTACAAAAGATGTTGATCTAGTGTAAATAGAATGCCTTTAGCTACAAAAAAAACCCCAGCAACCAAAAAATGACATGCAAAGGCTAAATCAGCTACCTAAGACAAGCAATGGCATGCTGGAAGCTGCAATGTTGAATGAAAACACTAAATATGCAAGCTGGTTGTCAGATTTAAGCTTGAAACCCTGGTTCCGCAACTATGTCTGACGATCTCTGATTTCGGTGAAGCGAAAGCCAAATATGACTTTCTTGAGCCTCCTGTACGCATTGGAACAGCCAGAAATGCCACCAATATAACCAGAAATGTTGCAATCACCTAGATTTCATAAAAACACATGTGCAAACCCCAGAGATTAAAAAGTTTTCGTCAAACTTCTATGATTCTCCAGATCATCTGAAGATGCAAGAGAAAAGCATATTGGGTTTTTTGGAAAACTGCAATAAGCTTAATTAGCCCCCCCCCCCAAATCTCTCAAATAAGGAAACTAAAATCTACTCTTGCACATAGCAAGGCTTTGATACCATGTTAGAATCTGAAAAGATTATTAACCCAGAAAACAAGTGCAAATGAATAGATATCTAAAATATGAATGCAAATGATATGAAATCAAAATAGCAACACAGAGTTAGTCTCCAAGAGAGTAATGCAAATGCTAGAAGCAAAATAGCATTAAGAGGATGCAAAAGCAAAAAGATACAAAATACAAGCAAGGTAACATACTTATATAGACCAGGGAGAGGGAGGAGGTGGCAACACCGACCAATGAGGAGCAACCATCTATCGGACTAAAGATAGCAAAGTATCTTGCCAAGATAGTTAATGGATGCTCACATGTAGGAAGGTGACACCTCGCAACCACTCACCTAATAAGACATGCTTTATTAACCTAAGCGAGATTAATAGAAGTGTAGGAAAAACCTAGGAATATAGGGAAGAAAAAAATAACCCACTAGGAAATAAAAACCTACACTAACAATTCTCTTGTAATGACTAAGCCACTACACAATATTCGGTGAATGTGGTAGGTTGCATGCTTAACACCATGGATTGTTTTCTACCACATTTGTTCCATGTTTCTTTAAGGGATCAGGGGTTTCCTTACTATAATTTTGTTTCTGTTTGTTATCCATAGGTCTCCCATCCTTCCAATTTGTGTTGTAGGGCATATCATGTAACCTGGACCTCTCACTCCTTTAACAGTTTGCTTGCCTAGTCTGATGATTGTTAGGATTTTGTGGAACTATGATATTTTCCCTTTTGCCAAGTTTCCCAGCAGCTCTTCTGTTATTCTTAATGTTCATAGCAGCCTTCTGAGCCTCTGCAAGGGTACTAGGAGCCCTATTTCAGAGCTCATACCCAGTTTTGGGATCAAAAGCCTTTAAGTACAAATCCAGGGCCATACCATCTGGGGGTTTCAACTCAGGTGATATTTTATGATATATTTTTTAGAACCTCTGGTTGAAATCCACCACTGATTCATTATGGTACTTTTGTATGCCTATCAGTTCATGCACTACAAAATTTGGATCACATTGATTTCCATATTGTTTTTTAAACTGATCTTTAAAGTCTTTAAAGGAACTGATTGAAGCATTGGGCAAATTCTTATACCAAACTCTATCTTTCGATCAGGGATAGTATAAATAATTTCATGAGGACATCTTCATATTGCACATCATAGTTATCCATAATTGTCTCAAATTTTATGATATGTTCTTCTCCTGAAATAGCATTATTCCCAAAAAAAATTGGGAGTGCATTTCTCAAATCATTGTCAATGGGGTCCACACAAATCTGATACCCAGATAAATCTAGTTGCCTGTATCTGTTTATATTCAGGGGTCCTTGCAGATTTTGATCTGACTAGTATTGTTGGTGCTGGTGGTGAGGTACATGTTGTTGTACATTATGATTTGGGTTTATATTTCCATGCACATTTTGTTGGTGAGTGGTGCAAGAGCACCTTAACAAACTTTGGCAATGAGGTTGTTATGATGAGGTTCTAGGTCATCCTAGGACAAGTTTATGTTGTTTTGTCTCTATTTTACATGTAATAAGGTCAAATTGACCAATTTTCAAATGTATTAGAGTCATGTCTAATCTATCAAGGCCATGTAATAAGTCCTAGAGTCGTTTAAGAGGGTTAAGTAGTCAAGTTTTCATAGTATTTCATATGCAAACTTCATGTTTTGATCAGTCTAGGTGAAAACCAACGAATCTACCACCAAGAAGTTGGTTGAATTAGTTGTAAACTATTTGGAATTGATGTATTAACACCCTCCATTGGTGAAGCAAGAAGAGACATTGAATTTGGAAGAATTTTGTGAATGAAAATTCAGTTTACTTGTTGTAACCACGTTTTTCCTGCATTTTTTATTGTTGCAAACCGTACCATTCACTTGTATGGAACTGTCAAGGCTCTAAATGCACATGGATTGTTAGATAATCTTGTCACCTTTCTTTTGAATCCACTTAGAGGTTTTTCCATTGTGTTTTGAGTTTGATACTTTCATTTTTCTAAAAACAGCCTCTTGCCTGTCATAACAGGGTTTTGAGGCAAAGATGGAAAACTAGGGCATTCGACCCTCTGTGGTCACTGTATTTTGGATGGAATGACCCCATTTGTTCCTTTACATGTTCATGATGGATTCCAATGCAGAGGGGAGTGATTGTATGGTTTATAGAGTAGGGTATTAAGAGAGTTTGAAGTGTTTTTCTATGTAGAAATAAGGAACCTTAAGGGGAAATTGTTAGAATATCAATGATAACACTTACCTAATGATTTGACAAGCATATACAAACATATCCCAAGGTGTTTGAAGAAATGGGTAATTATGAAAGTGTCTAGAACCATCAGATCCAATAAACCCTCATGAAAATTGCTTGAAACCAAGGGTTTTAGAGTTGGGGTACTTAGAGACCGTACTATGGCATAAAAGTGGGAAAATTTGAAGTTTAGTAACTAGATTGAAGACTCCTTATAGTTGTTTGGGTTTGATGTCAAGTTTTGAGGGTATTTCCTTTGGAAAAGAGTGCTAATTTGCCTCTAAAAACAGGGTGCAGTCACTTTTTGAGGTTGACTTTCCAAAACATAGTCAAGAGATTTTTGAGTATGTTCTAAAACTCCCAAATGGGTATCCAAATCACACATTGGTTTCTAGGTATGAAGTGTTATGAGGAAATTATGCCTATTTTTTGCTGTTTGAAGGGCTACTAGGAGTTGGAGGCTTAATGCAGGTTTATGGTTAAGAAGGAACCCATGGGATTTGTGAGTGTTTCAGTTGTGTTTAAGTGGTGGATTTAATCTTGTTAGATGCCTCTCTACACCTTTGTGAAGGCCTGAATCATCTTTTGCAAGATTGGAGCCTTAGAGGCCTAGTTCATTGAAGGGTCCTTGAGTGGGTTTGGGGAATCAATAGGAAGAAAAGTTGTGAAGTTTGTATAAGTCAAGTGATTTTCCACCCCTTTCTCTGTATCAAATTGGTATCAGAATGTCAGGAAATAGGTCTTGTGATTGGTTTTGTAGGTTTGTGAAGAACAAAGAAGAAGTTGAAGAGACAAGTTATCAAGATGCCTCCAAAGAATGTTGGTACTACTAGAGAGTTGCAGGAGATGAAGGAGAAGCATGCTAGAGAGATGAGGAAGATGAAAGAACTTATAGAAGCCCTACAAGCCAGACTTGCAGCCCTAGAGACAAACAAAAGAAGAGAAGTGGAAGAGAGTGAAACAGATGAAGAAGAGAATGATGAAGAATTTGAAGATGTAGATGAAGAACTTGATCCTGAAGATCAAAGAATGGCAAAGCTATTAATGGCAGTCAAGAATGACAAACCTAAGGTAAAGATTGATGTTCCAAACTATGGTGGAAGTCTGAATGATGAAGAGTTACTTGATTGGATTGCTGCATTGGATAATCATTTTGAATGTGATGAAGTCCCTAAGGAACAAAGGGTAAAGATTGCAAAGACCAAACTAACAAGTCATGCCTTAGTATGGTGGGATTACCTACAATCAGAGAGGAGAAAGCAAGGAAAGTCTACTATCTCTTCATGGGACAAGATGGTAGCAAAAATCAAAGGTAAGTTCCTACCCAAAGATCATCAAATTCAAATGTTTAAGAAATTGCAAAGTTTAAGGCAAAGGGAAATGGATATTAAGTCTTATACTAAAAAAATTTATAAATTAAGTATGAGGTCTAGTCATCATGAGAATAAGGATGAAAAGGTTTCTAGATAATTAGCTGGTTTGAGATTGAATATACAAGATGAATTAGTTTTGGCTAACCCTAGAAGTGTGGAAGAATGTTATCAAATGGCAGTTAGGATTGAGGAGAAGATGAAAAGGAGACAAGATAAGTCCATGAGAGGAAAAGGCAGCAATGTAAGAGGGAGAGGATCAGCCCCTACAACAAGACAAGCCAATGAGAACCAAGAAGAGACTAGTAAGGGACAAGAACAATCTGATTTTAGGGGTGGATGGAGAGGCACAAGAGGTAGATTTGGAAGAGGTAGGAGTTCAAACACATTTTTAGGAAGATGTTATCATTGCAATGAGTATGGGAACCCAACGTTCAAGTGTCCTGAGAAGCAAGGTTCCACTTCAAGTGGTGGAGAAAGGAGAAATGATAGAAGAGTTCAAATGGTACATGAAAAAGAGTGTGAAAGTTCAAATACTCCAATTGATGCTAATCCAGAATCAGGAGAGGCTCTAATGCTAAGAAGGACATTGTTACAAATACCTAAGGAAGAAGACATGAGTCAAAGAAGGAGCTTATTCAAAACCACATGTAAATGCAAAGGTAAAGTATGCAAAGTTGTTATTGATTCAAGTTCAACTGACAATATGGTGTCTAAGGAGATGGTAGATAAGTTGAAACTAGACAAATTACCTCATGTAGCACCATATAAAGCCTCTTGGGTAAATGATAGTCAATCTCTTTTAGTTGATGAGCAAGCATATGTGGATTTTGAGATTGGTGAGTACAAAGATAGAGTCCTATGTGATGTTTTACCTATGGATTGTTGCCACTTGCTATTGGGGAGACCATGGCAATTTGATAGGAAAACAATGTATGATGGGTGGAAAAACACCTATCTCATCAAGAAGGATGGAAAAACATTTAGGTGACATCTTTGCAGGAAAATGATAAAGGAAAAGGTAAATCCAAGGTTGTTATGTTTGGAAAGAAAGAACTTGTAAATGTTAAGCAAGAAGATGAGAGTGCCACAGCAGCAAATGTGAAGAATAAATTAGGTACAAAGGATGAGTTGATAGTAGATTGGAGTACAAATATCATGATTGGAACAATGGTATGTCCTTTGGTACAAAGTAAGGTCATAGAACGAGTAAGATTTGTAGGTACAGTTGTACATAATGCTGATAAGACAGTGGGACCGCTGACAGGAGTGACAAGATAGGAAGCACAAGATGATAAGGGCAGTTACAAGCATGGGAATGGCTTAAGGAAGAAGTCAATGCAAGAGATTACTAATGTCTTTGTTTGCAGGTGTGGATGAAGAAATGCCATCTGGTTTTTATTAGGTAACAGTGAAAGGACGAATGATAGGACTGAATGCAACAGTGAAGTCATATGCGACTATAAATATAGGGCAGTATGCAAGAGCACAATGCTTGGGACAATGGAATATGCATGAAGAATGGTGGAGTTGGTACCAACTACAATTCATGTGGCATGATTTTTTTTTTCAGTGGGGTTGTATGGTGCAGGAGCACCTTAACAAACTTTGACAATGAGGTTGTCATGATGAGGTTCTAGGTCACCCTAGGACAAGTTTATGTTGTTTTGTCTCTATTTTACATGTAATAAGGTCAAATTGACCAATTTTCAAATGTATTGGAGTCATGTCTAATCTATCAATGTCATGTAATAAGTCCTAGAGTCGTTTAAGAGGGTTAAGTAGTTAAGTTTTCATAGTATTTCATATGCAAACTTCATGTTTTGATCAGTTTGGGTGAAAACCAATGAATCTACCACCAAGAAGTTGGTTGAATCAGTTGTAAACTATTTGGAATTGATGTATTAACACCCTCCATCGATGAAGCAAGAAGAGACATTGAATTTGGAAGAATTTTGTGAATGAAAATTCAGTTTACTTGTTGTAACCATGTTTTTCCTACATTTTTTATTGTTACAGACCATACCATTCACTTGTACAGCACTGTCAAGGCTCTAAATGCACATGGACTATTAGATAATCTTGTTACCTTTCTTTTGAATCCACTTAGAGGTTTTTCCATTGTGGTTTGAGTTTGATACTTTCATTTTTCTAAAAATAGCCTCTTGCCTGTCATAACAGGGTTTTGAGGAAGAGATGGAAAACTAGGGCATTCCACCCTCTGTGGTCACTGTATTTTGGGTAGAATGACCCCATTTGTTCCTTTACATGTTCATGATGGATTCCAATGCAAAGGGGAGTGATTGTATGGTTTATAGAGTAGGGTATTGAGAGAGTTTGAAGTGTTTTTCTATGTAGAAATAAGGAACCTTAAGGGGAAATTGTTAGAATATCAATGATAACACTTACCTGATGATTTAACAAGCATATTCAGACATATCCCAAGGTTTTTGAAGAAATGGGTAATGATGAAAGTGTCTAGAACTATCAGATCCAATAAACCCTCATGAAAATTACTTGAAACCAAGGGTTTTAGAGTTGGGGTACTTAGAGACCGTACGATGGCATAAAAGTGGGAAAATTTGAAGTTTGGTAACTAGATTGAAGACTGTTTATAGTTTTTTGGGTTTGATGTCAAGTTTTGAGGGTACTTCCTTTGGAAAAGAGGGCTACTTTGCCTCTAAAAATAGGGTACAGTCACTTTTTGAGGTTGACTTTCCAAAACATAGTCAAGATATTTTTGAGTATGTTCTAAAAATCCCAAATGGGTATCCAAATCACTCATTGGTTTCTGGGTATGAAGTGTTATGAGGAAATTATGCCTAATTTTTGTTGGTTGAAGGGCTACTAGGAGTTGGAGGCTTAATGTAGGTTTATGGTTAAGAAGGAACCCATGGGATTTGTGAGTGTTTTAATTGTGTTTAAGTGGTGGATTTAATCTTATTAGATGCATCTCTACACCTTTGTGAAGGTCTGAATCATCTTTTGCAAGATTGGAGCCTTAGAGGCCTAGTTCATTGAAGGGTCCTTGAGTGGGTTTGGGGAATCAATAGGAAGACAAGTTGTGAAGTATGTATAATTCAAGTGATTTGCCACCCTTTGCTCTGCATCAATGAGGTAGAACATGTTGCTGACCAGGAGGTGGATAGGTATTATCCATATGTTGGGAAGTCATATGAACATTATGTGTTCTTAGGTTTCATGGTGGAATGTTTTGTTGTACATAACTAGTGTTACTTGGATTCTGTGGTGCTTTCAAAGCATTTAAACCACTTACACTCTGACGTGACCCTTGTGGATTACTTGTAGGAGCATGCCCACTTTGCTTATGGGGGTATGTACTTTGATATGCTTGTTGCACATCGAGATTTTATCTGTTGCAACTCTTTCTTTATTCGTTCTTCCTCTTCTTTTAGTTTGGCTAGCCTAAGCTCCTCCTGTAATTTTTGCAGGTCTTGTTGTACCTCATCGATATTCTATGTGTCTCTTGGTGGACTACCATGAGTCTCTATGGATGCCATTTGATCCATAGACTCGTATTGAACTTCTCCACCTTGTTGAAGTGACATTTTATATTCATACTCTGCTTGGGCTTGTATCCTTTCTCATTCAAGATGTGCCTTAATTTCAAGCTACTTTTGAGGGTCAGGTCTATATTGATCTAGAATGTCACCAAACCTATTTTTTTCAGATTGGGAAGGATTACTTCTTTATTGGAATCCTTCATGAAATTATGATTCATGCAACGAAGTAAAACTATTATGTGTTAGTAGAGGTTATTCTGATGTATTTTCTTGAGTACTCTAGCTATTAGTTTGAGTGTGTTCTAACTAATTTGATATTCCATTCTTCTTAGCAGGGACCTTTGAAGGTGGGGATAATTTATTATCATTCAACTTTTTATCATTTGTCTTGGATCTCCTACCATCCATGTTGTAAGAGACTAAGATCTTGTTTTAGAGTCGCCACCTCTCTTAGAGAGGAATGATGTTATCTTCTGGGTTTTCTCCACTGGTAAAGTTATGATTCCTTAATTTCTTAACTCTTTGATTGGTTAAATTGGAACCAAATATTCTAGATTTATTCCCCAGTAGAGTCACCAATTCTGTTACAAATCAGATGGGCAAACTTCCAGAAAACTCCAAGACAATATTTTCACTTAATTCCCCAGCAGAGTCACCAATTCTGTTAGGTCCCAAAAACGTAAGTTGCAAATCCTAAGAGGATGCCAAGCTCTATGGTCAGGTTTGCAATGTTTTTGGCCAATGAAATAGAGCAACCCTATGTGGTTTTGGACTCCCTACTCTTTAGGTTCTGATGAACCTAGGTGGGTGTGCCTTCAGCAATTAAGCAGATCTAAGGATTATGTATGCTCTGATTATAGTAATCTATTCCCTAGTGGCATATGAGTGTGAAAATAGATAGAAGAGTGATAGGTAAGTTTAAGAAAATTATGATTTCAAATTGAATGTGATCAGTGCCTATTCTTATTGGGCTATGGAGTCAAGATTTGTGATATGTGGATTTATCTACTTGGCTTAACTCTAACTACTTGACACTTATGATTATTTATACCTTATATAAACATGCAAGACTATTGGTTATTAGACTCTTCTTATAGATCCCATTGATATCTTTCCAAGTTACTATGATTATCTCAAATGATTTTAATTCTGGCTTGAAGGAAACCAACTAAGATGACTTATTTAAAGGATTTTAACTCTGGGTAGAGACCAATAAATAGAAATCACTTAGAAGGACTTAAATCAACTTCTCACATAAACCAATCAAGCATACCACACAGAGATAGCAAATGTGCCTTGATAAATCAAAATGATTTAAATAACTAGAAAAGACCAATATGGAGACAGATGAATAACTCATAAGAATGAATATCAACAAAGTAGTTGAACACCAAAGATAGATCCACTGATTAAACTTTCTAGCCCATTATATTACTTCAAGATTTCATAGATAGTTCTGCATTCTGTAAATATGACTGAAAATGTAATAGTAATATTATATGTATAATGATTGTTCTATGATCCATGATGATCCTAAACTTGGCCTTGGTTTCCCTTATATATGGGAAGCAAACAAGCTTCAGGCCGAAACAGGATGACTTTTCATAACCTACACCTCTTCAGATAACTAATGTGTGTTATACAACATAATTAAGAAATAGACAAATAGATTAATTTGGGCGTTCATATTGATCATGATCTGAGTCCATTAATCACCATAGAGAACCCGTGATCGCTGGCTTGGCAAGTTTATCTTCTCTAATTATGTAGTATCTAATGAATGTGCTTTGCCCGCTATTATTTATTGTTTCCTCTTTCTCACTGTGCTTCAAAAATTCTTGAATTAGCATTGGCAAAAATTTTACTTCAAGTTTATCGTGAGGGTCAAAGGATTCTCCAGATTTTCTAGCTTCTTTCTTAACCACTGTCTTCCATTTTTAATCAGTTGAGGATGTAGACATGGTTGGTACAACTCCTCCTGAACCTTTATGCTACTCTAGAGATGAACAAGTTAATCTTGGAAATATAATCAATATGAACAAGTATATGTAGCTAAGATTATTTCTTTCATAACAAATTCAAGAGTAAAAATCCTTTCTAACTACTCATGCGTGTTCTTCATCACTGTGGGCTCATCATTGACCTTGTTCAAAGCTATTGGTAATAACTAAGCAAGTTCATCCTTCCAAATGTCTTGTTCTTTTAGATTGCCCTCATCATCAAAGAAACTAGGAAAGGCCAAATCCAAAAGTTGATCAAAGTCACCAAGGTCTTGTGCTAGCACAGAGTTGAATTTCTCATGCACGTTGATCAGCTCATCATAATTCTTGAAAACATGTGTATCAACATTCCCTTTGGCCATCAACTCTTCCATCTTTTCTAACATCCTAAGATGCAACCTTTTATGTTCTTGATAGGCAACATGTGTTCCATTATGTACTACCCACACCTTATCAGCATTTGCAATCATTTTCTCAAATTTGTTCTTGATTAATTCTAAGACCATCTTATATTTGATAGTTTTTATTTCAGTCTCTAGCTAGTCATTCCCCTTCTAAATTTTTTCAAATTTTATTTTCCAGTAGGCAATGTCAACTCTGGCCTCTACTAACCTCTTATCTTCTTCTAACCATGGTGAATAAATGCTTGATGAGGATGGTAGTTTGTCCTTATAGCTAGCAACTTCATGTCTTAGTCTCTCATTCTCTAACATGTAAGTCTTATTATTTTTCACTAATCTCTCAATTTGGGCCTTTGTAAATCTAGCAACATTAACATTTAAATCAACAGTCTCCATAGGATCTGTGTCCTCAACTCGATGTATCAAGAGGTGACCAAATGCTTCATTTGGATCATTAATAATCAAAGGTCTCTTATTAGGTGGGTACAAGGCCCACATCAATAATGTTGCTTTATTAGGATCATATCCTAACCCTGTTTTAATCTTATCCAATGCTTCAATACTTAATTGTACTTTTTTGTCCTGATTTCTTCTAAAGTTGTCAAAAACAATAGCTAAGGTCATGTCCCACCTGGAGGCTAGCATGACTCCTGCTTCTTCAAGAAGTTTTCTCCCCTTTTTTGAAGTTATAATCTCCATTTCCTCTTCTATCTCTACCTACAACTCTTTCAAGGCTTCTTCTTCTATGTTTGGGGTGAGATTCTTTATTCTTTCCCTAGTTTGCTTGCCTTTGTATTCATACAAGAATTCTTTAAACTTAGGGGTTTTAACAAAATCAATATCAGCAATGAAATTCTTACTTGCACTATGCCTAATGTCATCAGAGAGTTCATCAAAAGGTTCCATCATGGTAGCTTCCCTCTCTACAGGGGGTTCATATTTCTCAATTGTTGGCTAAGATGCCTGTACATCCTCATCCTCATTTTAAACTTCTTCTTGCTCAGTGTCAATAGAGAAACTGATGTCTAGTGTAGGCTGAGGAGATAGATGGCTGAGAGGAGCTTCATATTCTTCTTGTATATCTCTAATGTTCCTATTTCTTTTTTTAAAAAACTCAAGGGGGAACATCCTCGGTCAATTCTGTTGCATGTGCAACTAATGTGTTTATCCTCTCAATAAGATATTCAATCTCAAGAAAAGCTCCTTTATATGTGGGATTTTTAGCTATCCTCCAAGCCTCTTCTAGCATTATTCTATGAGTCTTTTTTCAACTGCACAATTCTCATCAACATTTTTGATCAAATTGTCATCCACATATAGCACATGATGATACCCTTTTAATTTTTTACTAACTTTAACACTGTTTATGAAATGCTCAGGATCAAAATTCTCTCTTGCATTTCTTGCTGGCATTCTGTACTGTTCTAACTTTTTATCAATTGATTGGAATCCTTTCTATGAAACAATTGTAAAATCTCCAAAACACAAAGTACCAGGCATCAAGGACTACTTATTGTAACTGTTAAGATGCATAAAGTCAAAGTAAGCTAATTTCCTCACAATTTCTAAATAGGAAATTCTATCAGGACAGGTTTTTGGTAGCAGGAATGGTGGTCCCTCATACCCAAAGACTCTAATCTTTGTGCAGTCATTGTAAGCATACCAATTGTAAAAGTCAATGTGACTCAGCAAGCCAGGATCACCTGCAATCAAGACAACCTTCCACACAAAGATGACAAGAGAATATGCTCAAACAATGGAGCAATGATTCTATACAAAGATCATATGAAATATAATGAGAGAGCCTTGCTTATAAAGGCAAGGTGAGAGCTAGAAAGGTGGAGTGAAAGGTGGACTGGAAAGTGGAGATATTTCTACAACATGTGACAATTAGAGGATGATAACTAATTGCACATGTGGAGGATAAGACAACTCACTCCAACTATCAACAACTCAACACACAACTAGACTCAACTAGACATCTAGAAGACTCACTAAGTCAACTTAACATGTGTGAATTATGTGTGATGTGTGAATATTATTTAACTAGTAAATAGTTAAATAATGTAATTTATCCACACAAGGGTAAACTGGATAGGTGATAACCCTATTCACACCAACACCCTCGCTTAAGTGCAACTTAGGGAGTAGCTGACTAAAACAAAGATGCAATAATGGATGGGTCCCAGCTACTAGGCCATATTAGGTACCCATCTACAACAAATATCAAGTGGAGAAAAGGAGAAAACCTCATGGGACAAAACTCCTCTCCAAAAGTGAGAATGCATTAAAAAAATGAAATATGTGATGGAAGGAGGACTCAAGACCCCCCAAGAACTACATCCAACACATATGTACAATCAATTACCCCCCCATAGGAGAGAAAATGTGAGACTATAAGTGCCCCCCAAAATTAAGTAGCTCCTATGCCGATGGTGAATGCCCAAATAAGAATGCTGAAGAGAATCCAAAGCCTGCAAACAACATTCTTCCCCTTAGGAAGAAACAAGTCCAAAGGTTGATGTCGAACAAACTTCATCTCAAAAGAAGAGGGAAAAAGTCTCATGATGTATGTTGTCTCTGAAAACTGCTCAAGTGTCCACATGTCACAACCAAAAGATGTCACATAATCAAGTGTTGCATGCCTAATCAAAGAATGTGACAATCCAAGATAAGATGAAAACTCAAGATCATCAATCTCCAAAGACAAAGAATCAACTCCTTCAAAAAGGATATGAATGTCATCAATGATGTCCTCCAAGTCATCAAGATAGGACTCACAAAACAAGTCTGCAATACTTGTCAAGTACTCATCCCACAAACATACAAAGAATATCCTGCTCAACTGAAGTGGATGAAGCTATGTCAATTCCAATATCTGAAGAAGCAGGAGAAGGAGGAAGCTCAAAACTAGTCTCAGGAACCGAAGTAGATGCAAGAACACCAAGGTTCAAGTGACCAAACTTCTCCTCGGAAACATGTTTCACACTTGATGCATGAGTGTGAATATCAACCAATAGATCTACATCATTATCAAAAACAAAATAGGAGAAAGTATACAAGAGAGATGCATGATTAGCCATCCCAACTACAATGATATCTCTGCTCTCCAAGTCCCGTATGATCACAGAATCAGGAGTGAACTCAACTGTCTTCCCTGCACCACAATGAGTAATCTGGTAGATGGAAAGGAGATTGGTTGGCAAGGAAGGTACTCACAACACATTGTTGAATGTATTCTCTCCAACATCAATATTTCCTCTTCCAATCGCATGCATGTATGTATTGTTACCCATCAAAATAGGTGGCAAAGTACATGACTAAAATGAAGAGAACACCCCTTGTGAAGATACCATATGATGAGAAGCTCTCGAATCAAGAAGCCATCTCTCTGACTGTAGACTTATTGAAGAAAAGAGTGCTTGTCCTTTTCCTTTGTATGACCCATTAGCAATGCCTGTTGTCCCTATAGATGTAGATGATGATGGTGGTGAAGAAGAAGAATTGGGGAAAACTAATGTTGATGAAAAATATTCAATGTTATGTTTTTGAAGAATTTGTGACATCTCATCAATTTTTTTCTCATAACATTTAGTCTCATCATGACCCAATTTCTTACAATAAGAACACTTTGGCTTCTTCTTCTTATTAGACTCCTCTTTGGAAGAAGAGTTGGGATTTTCTTTGATTCTTTCTCTTGCTCATTAGACTTTGAATCCTTTTGTTTCTTTCCCTTATTATGTGAAGCCTTAGGATCTTTTGTGCTTTGTGTTGCAACTAGAGCCTTTTTTTCTAGGAGACTTCAATGTGCCCATGTGTAGTAGCTTCACTTGTTCTCTAGTGAGTTGTGTAGAAAACTCCTCAAGTGAAGGCATTTTAAAGTTACTACCAAAAGCATCCATTGTAGCATAAAAGGTAGAAACATAAATTGAATATGCAGGACCCAATTTTGCAAGAATAGATAGAATCAATTGTTCATCTTCTTTCTCAAGACCATATTGTTTGAGTTGCAACCTGAGAGACTTAAACTTGGTGAAGAAGTCTTGAATTTGATCAAAATCTTGAGGATTAAGTGCAATTAGCTCATTCTCCAATTTGAACCTTCTTATCTTATCTTTCTTGCCAAAGAGATTGTCTAGTGTTGTCCATATCTCATTTAGTGTAGTACAAGACTCAACATGAAATCTAAGATCTAGAGAAATATCAAGACAAAGTGTGCCATAAGCCTCATCTCTTCTATCTAACCATTTTCTTCTCTCAGCAGTACCTGTGGGTTCAGGATCTGTGCCTAGAGTTATTCTATGTAACTTTTGTTTATACAATACATACTCCATGTTTTTCTTCCATTCAAGATAATTATATGGAGTTAAAAGTGGAAATTGAGGCACATCCATGATGAAAAATAAAGACAACAAGACAACAACACCCCTTTACTATGTAAGAGAGCCCCCCAAATTTGTTGTGGCACTTTATACTTAGTGCAATTTACAATTGTCCTCAAGGGACCAAAATTGGGAAAAACAACAAAATCTCTTAAAAAAGAGATCCCAGTGAGATTACAATCACTCACAATGATGTATTACAGCAAACAAATCCTCACAAAACAAATTTCACCCTCTCAAGTATCAAAATGTCCAAGTTATCACTCAAATGCCAAAAAACTGACAAAAGAAATAAAAGTCACTTGGAGCAAAAACTGAGAAAAGTACATGGATGGCTTGAAAGAGATCTTGAATACCTTTCCGATGCCACTTGAATCACAAAAATCAAAGATCGTGGCAAAAAGTTATGAGCTCAGGAACAAAAAGAGGGATTTGTCTTCAACCTACAATAAATGTTGTCAAACAACAAAATCTATGAAAATAACTGATACCACTACGAAGTGCTCTCTATCAGATTCCAATGGTATCTTGTTTGCTCGATTTCAACACCGTGGGTAAAAGTTGTGCAAAAAAGAAAAAAAAGCCCTACTGGCTTTGAGGGGCAAAACAAGCCCCCTGGACAGAATATTCTCTCAGACGCCAGAATATTCTCTGCAGGCTGCAAAACCACTAGCAAAACACGAAAACCACTGTTTGTGTTGCAAAACAGCCTATGACCACAGAATACCACTATCTAAGAAGAAAAAACCGCATATTGGTTTGAAAACGAATTGGGCAAGGTAAATACCAATGTTGACCACCTGAAAGTTTTGTAGACTGCTGATTAGGGATAATGGTCGAGGAGGAAATTGTTTGGTCACCAAAGGCAGATTAAGACCACATAGATTTGTTTAACTAGCCCACTGAAGACAAGACCGTGGGGATTAAATCTGTAGACTGCCTTGTTAAAATTGAAGACCACCTGATTTTGACTGTCGAGGGTTTATCTGCTAACACCACCGATTCTGCAGACCACGGTGATGAAACTGCCTGATAGGAATATGTGATGCCACTGGGGGTTATTGTGGTTTGCTGATTCCACTACCAATAGTGCCATTACCGGAGACAAAAAAAAAAACTACAGATGTGAATTATCAACACTGCCTCTGCAAAAATGAACAATAGCCCTCTGATCTCAAATGACCACTGGGCATTCATGGTTTGACCAATGGAAACTGGTTAATAAAGCCGTCAACCAAGCTTGATAACTACCAACTATATGGAGACTGCTGATGATTTTGAAACACCCTCCGATCAAAAAGCAACCGTTGTATCCATTGTCACCAACGAGAAGGTTGCCGATTGCAACAACTGACGAATGTTGTATGCCGACGATGTAAGTCGATCTACTGATTTAATGTTGACAGTAGAAGATTTAAGGATGCTGACTGCTGGTGTTGACAGGGATGTATGGTGACCACTAATTTGTGGTCACTGACGAACACAGGATCCACTGTCAAAATTTATGAAGACCTGCAGATTAAAACTTGTAAAGGCCGAAGCCTTGTGAATTGAAAGGCCATGGGAGTGAATGATGACCGCCGAAAGTGTTTAGATCGCTGATGAGTATAGCGAACTCTTGGTAGATAGTTGAACTGCAGATATCTTCGAATAAACTATAGGAAAAATAAATAAAACCTGCCAAATGAAATAAAGGCCGAAGCCTTTTAAACACCCAAGGGGCTAAGGGTGATTTCTCTAGTCACGTAGGCATGTCTGAGGGTACAGTAGGTCTAACCTTCCTGGTATGGGGGTGCTTTGTTTCCTCAAACAAACACAATCCCCTTCTCTTTTTTGATTTTTTTGAAAACTTTTAAAAACCAAAAAATGCAGAACATTATAATTTATGATCAGGAGAAATATTTTACCCAACAAATGATTTTTCTAATCTGATGATGCCAGCTAACATAGTGCTGCGCAAGATCTGACGAAGATTCCTTCTGCGTAGGGAATATTCCCTGTTGTCCGGAGGAGTAGAGGCAAAAAAAATTGCTTTTTTTTCAACTTCTCTGATTTGGGTGTTTGGACAGCCGATCTATACAAATTTGGGCCTCCTGATCGCAACCATGATGTCGGATTTGCTCCAGGACACTCCTAAAACATAGCTCCCAGCAAAACCTCTCCAATGAGGGAAGGAAATTGTAGATTTGGCTCTGATACCATGTAAGAGTCAATGTGACTCAGCAAGCCAAGATCACCTGCAATCAAGACAACCTTCCACACAAAGATGACAAGAGAAGATGCTAAAACAATGGAGCAATGATTCTATACAAAGATCATATGAAATACAATGAGAGAGCCTAGGATATAAAGGCAAGGTGAGAGCTAGAAAGGTGGAGTGAAAGGTGGAGTGGAAAGTGGAGATATTCCTACAACATGTGACAATTAGAGGATGATAACTAATTGCACATGTGGAGGATAAGACAACTCACTCCAACTATCAACACACAACTGGACTCAACTAGACATCTAGAAGACTCACTAAGTCAACTTAAAACATGTGTGAATTATGTGTGATGTGTGAATATTATTTAACTAGTAAATAGTTAAATAATGTAAATTATCCACACAAGGGTAAACCAATTAGGTGATAACCCTGTTCGCACCAACACCAATCACTCCAGTTGTGATTGATTTTTCCATTTTCATCCTTGTCTTTTGGCCTCAAAAATCTATGCACTTCTATTGAAAAGTTGTATTCACATGGATGGCCCAGCAAATTATACAAAGGCTTCACAAAATACACTTCGAAATATAGATAATGGGATCTTTCACATCTGCTATCCTAGATAGCTGTCCACATCTATATAGTTTTGAGGTTTCCATCCCTATCCAAATCTCTTGCTCTCGAACATTCATCCCACATACACATAGTCTATCCCTCATACAAAATAAGATGCATGAACAAAGAGTAATGCATGAAATTACCACCTCCATTCTTTATAGCAACCAAATCATTGTGAAGATCATTAGCAAGGTATTCAGCATAGTCCAGAGGTCATGCATCTTGGCTTTGCACATCTGTGGTTAGGACCATTGTGGCAACTTCCATAAATAGAGGGGCATCCAAGCCAAGCAATTGGCAGAAAGAATAGTAGGTATATCTAAAATACTCAAACAAATCTACAGAATAGGGGGATCCTCAACCCTTGAGAATACTCTGAGCCTGTTCCCTTCATCTCGGGGCCTGTGTATGTTGGTAAGAGACACTACTAGGTGTGATAGGTGTTGTCATTGATGGCAACTAAGATCATCCCAATCATCTGCATAACACAATTTGTTCACACCCGAAGTCAGAATTAGAATGTGTCTAAGTTTGAGAAGTCAAGAACAGAGCAGGTGACAGGGTCCGGTATCTTGGTCCGGATCTATCTAGTGGAAAGGTATGGTTTGTTGCGGATCTGAGGTAGTTGTAAGCATTGTCAAGACACTCTAAATCTAGAGTTTCATCTTCCCAAGATGAAGGACTCAAAAGATATTAGCTTATGAGTATTAGGTTTCAATTTGACAAAACAAACAGAAGAAGAATAGGCTGACCTTGTAAATGATCCTATTTCTGGATGTATAGAAGTTGACTATTGGGCAATTAGCGATGATAAGTAGTGATAGCCGACATGATTGATGATTTACAACTACAAGTTTTAATCTACATCCCATATTATGTATGGATCTAGCCAACAGAGCAGAGTACTCTACAAAGTTCTAAATGTTCTTAAAGCTGACTAGTAAAATAATTGTAGATCATGTTGCAGATATATATATCTAATAGAATTGGATGATTTTGGTGTGTGTGTGTTGTGACTATGAAGTAATTGCAAAAAGAAGCAGAGATCAAAGTTCAGATGCTAGCAGAGCAGTAAGAGGAGGAGAGTAAGGATGAAGTGTATCAAGCCAGTTTTCTATGCTTAACTGGAACTAAACTCCAGCATTGATAGATGCCAAATATCAATTCAACTTTATTATAACTCTTCTTTCTTGTAGCAATGGAGCCTTCTTTTGAGCAGTGAGCCTGAATGCATGTGCATTCCCCATTGTAATACTTTTAACATGGTATAATCTTTGTGGGTTAACCCCCACCATGGTTTTTCCCTTAATCGGGTTTCCATTTCAAAATTCTTGGTGTCAAGTGTGCTATTTATGTTTCTTCTCATGTGTTATTGATTAATGCTGAAATGTTTACATCATTGATTTGATTATAAGTTGTAAAGGAAGAATAAGAGAAAGTAATTGTTAAATTGTGTGACAACTGATTCACCCCCCCTCTCAGTTGTTGGGACCTAATTCAATAATTGGTATTAAAGCAAGGTTCCTTAAAAGAAGCTTAACAGCTTGATGAAAGATCTTGGAAGGAGTTTTCAATGGGTTCACTCAAAGATCAACTTTAGCTAGCTCTAAAAGATCTTGATCAGTCCAAAGTAGAAATATCTAATTTGAAAGATGAAATCAAGGATGCTGATGATACAATTGAAATGTTTAAAGATAAATTAAAGAAGTCTTTGGGAAGGAATAAGGAGCTACTTCTGCAATTATCCAGTTTAACTGAAGAAAATGGCATGAATGAAGCCTTGGAAGAAAAGACAAAGGAGTGTGAGACGTTGTCAAAAGAAGTTGCTATTCTAAAAGTGGAGATGGAATTTGGGGCAATGAGGTTTACCAAAGAAATTGAGAAAAGGAAGAAGATTGAAGAAGATTTCAATCAAACTCTAAAAGAAAGAACTGATGAATGCTACATATTGGATAGTATTGCTGGTCATCTAAAGTCTGATCTACAAGAAAGAAAAGACAATGAAAGAGATCTTGCAAGACAAATTATCATTCTCAGACATGATCTAGAAGTTGCAAATGAATACAGGGAGAAGTTCAAGATAATTTCAGATAAACTTGAAGCAATACTTGAGGGTCAGAAAAAGGATGAAGACAAGCATGGTCTTAGATATGAGAAAGGTGAAAGCTTCGGATCTGGACAAAGAAACTTTCAACCAAGGAATGGGAGAAACAGACCTAGAAGACCTCTGATAAGACAACCTAATGCTCAAAGGTATCCATCTTTCAATGGAAATTGTTTCAAGTACAATAAATTTGGTCATAAAGCCACTCAATGCAGAGGTAGAGTAAATCAAAATAATCCATCCTTCTCTGGACAATGCTTCAATTATAAGAGGTATGGTCATAAATCCAATGAATGTAGAAGTATGATAATGAATAACTCATCAAATAGAGGAAATAGGGATTCCTTCAATGGCAAATGCTTTGCATGCAATAGATTTGGACATATGGCCAATCAGTGCAGATCAAGAGGAAATCAATCAAATGAGCAAAGAAATGTTGTGTGCTTCCATTGTAACCGATCTGGTCATTTTGCAAGATTCTGCAGAAGTAGGACTAATGAAAGAAGAGGTCCAGTAAACAGAAACCTAGATGAGCAGAGACAAGACAAAGGGAAAAGAAAAATTGAAGAGAATGAGATCCAAAATGAAACAAGTGAGACATGGGTCAAGAAAGCAATTGTGAATCATAGTGATGGGTCCGCACCAGAATCTAGTGTAGATAATTCCTCAATGAATTAAATTAGGAGCTCTGGCTCAGGGGGAGCTACAATAAAAATCAAAATCCCCCAGCCAGTAAGTAAGTGCCTGAATCTGGCACAGTGAGAAAAGAGATCTTGGATTGTTTTAGATCATTTGGAAGGATTTTTGGAAGAAAAAAAGACGTGGATATGGAAAATTATGGAATAATTCATGAGAAACTATTCAACAAATAGAGTAACCGAATGTATTAGGGTAGAATATTTATTACAAAGATAAATTAAGCACTGTGGAGCATAAAAGGGTCATTCATTTCCCAGACAGATCACCTTGCATCAGAAGAAAGCAAGAAGTGAACGAGCTTTAAGCTAAGAATTCTCAAGAACTGAAGCGCGAAGAGGATCCTCAAGCAAAACCCTAACCTGCGGAACAAGATATTTATGTTTTCTGTGAAACCTCTTGAATTCTCAATCTCTACAAATGGCTACACCTTTAGTTGTTGATGTCTCTGAAAGGCCCCGCCCTAAATTTAAGAAGCATCCTTACAAATCTGTTGAAGTCAAACTGCTAGGTGATTTTTTGGGTGTTCCATATGGGGTTTTACATGTAGAAGATATTAGGTCATACATCCACTGTAACATGGATGAATTCGGAAACCTAAAACTCTTGGATTTGCTCAACAACTACTTAACTGATGATAGCCATAAATTGAAACTGGAATACACAGCCTTAGAAAGCAAACACTTTCTGCAAGTCATTAGGTTTCCAATATTTGATGAAAATGAATGGGTTCAGTATGTATTGAGCCAAATACATAATGAGTTCATGTGGCTATAAAAACTATTTAAGATTACAAAGGATATTATCAAGACTGTAACTAGGTTAAATTCCTCCAGCGGATTACCCATGCTAAAAGCCATGAAAAACAAGACAGTGAGTGAAGCTACCAGTGCCAAGTTTGACAAAAGGGCAATGACCATCAATGATATCATAGAACCTGATGTTAAATTTGCCTCCATGGTGATTGGGTACAAGATTTACCATTCCAACAGGGAAAATTTTGTCTCTGGAACTGCAATATATGCAGCCTATCAAATAGTAAAGGAGAATGTTGATTATGATCTTTGCGAACTACTACAGAATCAGTTGATTGAGAATCTAAGTAAAATAAATAAAGATAGGAAAAATACCTTCAAATATGGTTCCTTGATTATATGTTTGTTCTTCTATTTTATGAATGAAGTACCTAGAATTCAAGGTGTGCATTGAACAACTAACAAGCCTATAGCATGGCAAATAAGAAATCACCTTCTCAGTCTTGGTGACTCCCAAGCCCAAAAGACTGCCATTTTGGGCTACTTCAAAAACTTCCAAAGTTTAATGCAAGCAAGGGAGAGAATCCCTAAAACAATTGTAGAGAAGTATGAAAATGACATGTTTCATGGTTGACAAAGATCAGTGCTTGATGGAAGCTGTAGAACCAAGGACAGTTTGGATAATACCTATGGGTTATGAGGTGGATGAAAGAGTTTTAGATATGTATGCTCAGTATCTTCTGAGCACACCTAAAGATACCTCTATGGAAAGGTTTGGAGCTTACAAGGAACTGATTCTAAAATTGTATGTAGAACTTAGACAACCAGAGACCAAGTGGAAAGTGCAGAGGCAAGTTGAAAAGTATGCTGAGAGCATTGGCCTAACCAAGGAAGTAGTGAAACAAAACATAGAAAGAATTGAGAAGGATGAAAAAGAAAAATAGGACAAGAAACAAGAAGATGCTCCATTGGAACCATCCTTCACTTCAAGGACTAATACAAGCTCTACTGCTTCTTCTATTCCTTCTAAAACTACAAAACCAAAAGTCAGACCATCCGGTGAAGCAAGTAAGAGAAAGAAAACAAAATCCATAAGAGTGAGTGTGGGCATAAAAGATGATGAGGAGTCAGAGATAGATGAAGAAGTTAAAGAAATTAAATTCAATAAAGCCAGAACTTCAAATACTTCTGAAGACCAGCCTTCCAGAAGCATTAAGACCAGTAAAAAGCAAGTAATTGGTAAGTTCGCTATGACTATTGATGAAATTGTAAAAACAATCACTGTTCATGGAAAATTAAAGCCTATCAGAGTTTACTATGATAATTTTGATCAAGCAAATAAGAAAATTTTGGAAGATGCCATTATCATATATTTGAACAAATTCAATAGAGCCCTATTGGAAATTTTACAAGAACTTCCTAAGGGTTTAAGAAAGTACTGGAAGTGAGGAAAGAAATAGCCAAGGCTAAAGATCTAGAAATCAGAGAGTATGTCCTTTCTATTTTGTGTCTTGTAATGACTAGAAAAGAAGCAGATAAAATCCTCAGAGAAGTTAAAGAAAAATTTAGAAGCAAGGTTCGAATGAACAAGCTGATGCTTGGTAAAACTAAGGAAATTGAAAAAGAAATAGCAGAAATTTTGAGAAAGGCCCTAGACAAGGATAAATATTATATTATTTCAGAGAAACAAGTTGAAGACAATTCTCTAGTTTCGGAACTAGAAGCTCTAGAAGAAGAGATTAACAAGGGAATTGATGACCAAGGTGTTAATTTAGATCCTCCGGAGTTAATCCATGAAGAGACTAATGTTGGATTTGATTCATAAAATCTGAATGTTGGAGAAGTTCAAGAAAAGCACATCATTAATCAGCAATCTGAGTTTGGTGAAGCCTCTGTTCCAGAAGAGGAACAAGTTAGTCAAAAGGACATAGAAATGACAGACAAAACAATTTATGCAGAAGAAACTCTTCCACCTGATCTTTCTTAAAAAGAAGAGGATATTGCTGCAATACAGACCCCTCCGGATCAGGTAATGAGTGGTGAAGATAGAGAAAAGATTTCACCTGCAAGTGATACAAGAAATGATAAAGCAGAGGAAGAAAAGGAAGAAAACCAAGAAGACAAAGCAAAAGAAGATGGTGCAAATGTTGAAGCACCTAAAATAGATGCTAAAAACTTTGATGAACAAAAGGATGATTCAAAAAATGTTGCAAGAGACACTACAGATGCAGTGAAAAGTCTTCTTGAAAAAGAGAAGATTGAGCTTGATGAGCCTAATCTACTCTAAAGTTTAACCAATCCAGACGCTCTCTCTCCCATTCAATTGATGAAAATAGCATCATTCACCCAAGTAAAGGCTAGAGAAAAGTTGCTAAAGTCCCACATGGAGGATAATGAGCTACTGGGGTTTGCATCTAGGATTTTGGAGAAGTTAATGCTGTTAGACTTAGAGCAGACAACTGAGAGGGGGGGTGAATCAGTTGTCCAAAACTTTCAACACTTATATTCACTTAGCAGTATAACAATAAATCAAACATGAAACTTAATGCATTTAATCAAGAGTAGAAACACATCAACACAAGAGACACCAAGATTTTGACGTGGAAAACCCGGTTAAGGGAAAAACCATGGGGTGATTAACCCAAGATTGTATTCTTTGTTAGAAGAATAGAAAGTACAAAATGGCACATGCCAATTAGGGCTCACTGCCTGAGCACACTGCTCACAAAAGGCTCACTGCCTACAAGAGACACACTGTCTATAAAAGAATAAGTATCACATATTTGAACTGGTAAATAGCATCTTCACCATGCTTGAGTCAGTTCCATTTAAGTCCAAAACCTCTACTTTGCCTTTCGCCCTTCTCCTCGCTACCACACTCTCATCATCACAAGTCACACTTTGACATGACTTCGCAATCCCTTATTTATACATGACATCAACTTAGGAACAACCATCTAAGTCGACAAACATCCACAAGAACATCTGCAAGATGAATAATTCATTCGATCGGCCAACCTGAGGAAGAGCACCTTCATCCGGAAGTATATCTCCAATTCCGGACTCCAACACTAATGCGGACCGACAACACAACCTCAACATGATCCAAGAACCTTCACAAGCTTGCCTAAATAACCAAGTACATCCGCACTTCCTCTACTTACTCAAATCTCTTCTCTCCTACATCCGGTGCCTCAAGAACACAGTTTGTCATGACTGTCATAGAGGAGTAGATTCTTCCAGACCTTCAAACCATGAAAAAATCAAGATGACACATCACAAGGACTCCCCCAACACTCCTTCCAATCCACAAAATAGGACAATGCACTTCCGGATCTCACCAGACCTTTCTGTAACACTCTGTCACTCCTAAGCATCTCCCAGAACCGGTTCTACTTGATCGATCACAACTTCTTCATATCTTCATGTAGACCTCTGAAATCTTAACTAGAACCTCCTAAGACTCATGTCCACAAACCCTTTAATCCGTATCTTCTGATCCTCAACCTGTCTTGAGCTATTTCCTTACTATCATCACTGTTCTTCACTGTTCATGACTGAGACTGACTTTCTCAGTATCCTCAACAAATAACTCATCCAATCCTTATCACTGATGTAACAGAAGTATGTTGACATCAATGACAACACTGGTTAGGCCTATACTTGCAACAATCTCCCCCTTTGTCATTGATGGCAACATATGATGTGAAAAACTATTTTTGACCATCAAAACAAGAATTTCTTTTCTACTATCACAACTCCCCCTATCAGCAATCACCATTCTTCACATTTCTTGTCTCTCACTTCTGCTCTCCCTTTGATCAGCAACCACTTGTTTTTCACATGTCTTCTCTCCCCCTGTGACATCAATGGCAAAGGGCTCATACTTGCAACTTTACCATTTCAGAATCATATCTGTTGCTCCCCCTAAGTAGCAGCTCCCCATCATCAGTCCGGACCACAAGATGTGACTGTGATATGTACCAGACTGATGTACCTCAGTGCACCTTAGTTCATCACCAGAGGGGCAGTGACCCGTAGCTTCTCCCTTAGATACTCAAAAGAGTCCTTAGGCAGAGGCTTTGTAAAGATGTCTGCAATCTGATCCTTTGATGGCACAAACTCCAACCTAACTTCATTTTTGTTCGCTTGCTCTCTTAAAAAGTGAAACTTGATGGATATGTGTTTAGTCTTTGAATATAGCACCGGATTCTTGGATATGTTTATTGCACTTGAATTATCACAGAAAATTTTAATAGGCTCCTCATACTCTACTTTGATATCCCTTAACATCTGCTTCATCCAATATACTTGAGTGCAACCACTTGCTGCTGCAATATATTCTGCTTCAGTTGTAGACAGAGATATTGCTTCTTGTTTCTTGCTTAGCCAAGAAACCAATCTCTTCCCTAAAAAGAATGCTCCACCACTGGTACTCTTCCGGTCATCCACATCTCCTGCCCAATCAGCATCTATATATGCATGAAGAGAGAAATCATGATCTCTAGGATACCACAACCCATACTCAACTGTCCCCTTTAGATATCTAAAAATCCTCTTGATTGCCATAACATGAGATTCTCTAGGATCAGCTTGGAACCTAGCAACAAGACCGACAGCCTGCATAATGTCTGGTCTAGTTTGAGTGAGATACAACAATCCTCCAATCATTGACCTGTATTTTGTTTGATCAACCTTGGGAGAGTCATCATCTTTGCTCAATTTGCATCTGGTTGCCATTGGAGTGTTCATTGGCTTTGAGTCTTCCATCCCAAATTTTCTCAACAATTCTTTCACATATTTTGACTAAGAAATGAAGATTCCTTGCTTTGTTTGAGTAATTTGTAGGCCCAAAAAGAAATTCATTTCTCCAAGCATGGACATCTTAAACTCACTTTTCATTTGATTTGCAAAAGTTTTGCACAGACTATGTCTTCCTCCAAAAATAATATCATCAACAAATACTTCAACAATTAAGATATTTTCATAATCAATTTTGAAGTACAAATTACTATCAGCAGTACCTTTGTTGAAACCAATTTTCAAGAGATGTTTATCCAATCTTTCACACCAGGCTCTTGGGGCTTGCTTCAGTCCATATAGTGCCTTTTTCAATTTGCAGACCATGTCACCATGATCATACAATTGAAATCCATCCGGTTGCTCAATGTACACCTCTTCTTCCAAGTTTCCATTTAGGAAGGCAGATTTGATATCCATCTGATACACCTTGAAATCCTTGAAGGCAACAAATGCAAGAAATAATCTGACTGCTTCAATTCTTGCCACCGGAGCAAAAGTCTCTTCAAAATCAACTCCTTCAATCTGAGAGTAACCCTTGCAGACCAATCTAGCTTTATTTCTAATTACTTCACTAACTTCATTCAGTTTGTTCCGGAAGACCCATTTGGTTCCAATCACATTCTTGCTTCTAGGTCTGGGAACAAGATCCCAAGTATGATTTTTCTCAATTTGCATTAGTTCTTCCATCATTGCTTTTGACCAATTTTCATCATTGCAAGCTTCATTCACAATCTTAGGTTCAATCTTTGAAATCAGACAATATTCATCTAAATTTTGAGCAATTCTCCTCCTTGTCTGCACTCCTTTGCTTTTGTCACCTATGATCTGATCTTCAGAGTGGTTTAGAGTAACATACCTTGGAACTTTGGGAGTTTCTTGCATCTCTAATTCTTGATCGGTCTCATTGAGACATAACTCTTCTTCCTGACTTACCGGATCAACTTAACTTGGTTTCTCAGAAGAGGCTTGGACACTTTGAATCTAAACACCATTCTGATCATCTTCATCATACTCATGAATTCTTGAGGGTCTTTCAATTTCTTCATCAACCTTTACATTTACACTTTCTACCATCTTTCTTAGTCTCTTGTTGTAACACTGGTAAGCTTTGCTTTGAATAGAGTAACCCAAGAATATTCCTTCATCACTTCTAGCATCAAACTTTCTTAGATCGTCATCCCTTTTAATGTAACATTTGCTACCAAAAACTCTAAAATATCTCACAGTGGGAGTAATGCCAAACAAAAGTTCATAAGGAGTCTTACCGGTATTATTTCTAATTTGAACTTGATTGAGAGTGTAGACTGCAGTGCTGACAGCTTCTCTCCAATAGATCTGAGGAACATTTGCTTCCATCATCACGGTCCTGGATGCTTCCTGGATGGTCTGGTTCTTTCTCTCAACTACTCCATTCTACTGTGGAGTTCTAGTGGCAGACAACTGTCTCTTTATTCCATGTTTTTCACAGAAGTCTATGAACTCGCCGGATGTGAATTCTCCACCTCTATCAAACCTCAGACATTTCAATTTTAGTCCAGTTTCATTCTCCACCATGGCCTTGAATATTTTGAACTTCTCAAGTGCTTCTGATTTTTCTTTCAGAAAAGTTACCCACATCATCTAGGAATGGTCATCAATTAGCAACATGAAGTACCTATCACCTTGGATACTCCTAACTCTTGCCGAACCACAAATGTCAGTATGAACTAAGTCCAACAATCTGGTAGAAGACAATTCCTTACTTTTGAATGTGACTCTGCTCAGTTTCCCCAACTGACATTTTTTGCACAAGCTATTAGTAGGTTTCACTAATTTTGGAAGATCTCTTACAGCCTAAGTATTGCTTAGCTTGATGATATTATCAAAATTCACATGACACTTTCTCCTATGCCATAACCAACTCTGATCAATTTGAGCAAATAAGCAACTTTTAGCAGTATCAACCAAGTGAAAGATATTACCTTTAGTTTGAGTACCGGATGCAGTCTCTGTTCTGGAACTTTCAAAGATCTTGCACTTTCCATTCTTGAATCTGAGATCATAGCCCTTGTCCACTAGTTGTCCAACACTAAGAAGATTGTGCTTTAAACCTTCAACATACAGTACATTACCGGTTTTGTCCTTTCCATCAAGAGAAATAGTTCCTCTACCTCTGATTCTGCCAGCAGAATTGTCTCCAAACTTTACAATTCCTCCTTCATACTTTTCCAACTTTAAGAACTTATTCTTGTCACTTGTCATATGGTGAGAACATCCACTGTCAATGACCCAATCATCCTTTGTTTCAACTTGGGCAGCCAGAGCTCTTTCTTCAACTTTATGATTGATAGATACAGAGAATATAGGTTCCTCTTCTTTGATGGCAATAAACACCCATTCATTATCGGATTTGTTTTCTAACTCTGATTCATCATCTGTTACTCCTTCATTATCTTCTTCATGAACATAGTAACAATTCTTTTGAAACCTTGGTCTATTAGGATTTGGTCTTGAAAATCTTTCTGGACATCTTGAGGCAAAATGACCAATTTTATTGCAGTTAAAACACTTAAAAGGTAATTTTCCTTCATACTTACCAGATCCTCTTGGCAGTCTCTTAGCAATAAGAGCTTCAAGATGAGAAGTTTCAGCTTCTTCTTCTTCCAAGTCTTTTCTTGCTTTTTCATACCATGATAGGTTTCTTGAAGAGTTTTCTCCCAGATCAAATCTTTGTTTCCCTTTTACAGAGGTACTGGCTTTGAATGCAAATTCAGTCTTTGGGGGATCATCTCCAAACTCAGCCATTTCAAAAGCAGCCAACTTACCAATCAATTGATCTCTTGTGACTGTTGTGTGAGCTCTGAATTCTTCAATTGCAAAAGCCTTCATTTTATAAGAATCAGGAAGGGATCGAAGAACTTTGCCAACAATCTCATCTTCACTCAGGGTTCCACCTGCATTTCTGATTCCACAAACCAACTCATTTACTCTTGGCATGAAGGTGGTAATATTTTCATCATCTCTCATCTTTAATTTTTCAAATTTCCCTTTTAGACTTTGTAACCTTACACATTTGACAAACTAGTCTCCTTCATGCAAAAGTTCTAGTTTATTCCAGATCTCAAAGGCAAATGGTAGATCAATAATATTTGAGAGTTCTGAATTAGATAGAGTGCTTAATAGAGCCTCTTTGGTCCGTAGATTATTTTCAGCATCCGTGATTTCATTTAGGGTTGTCGAACCACCCTATGGAGGCACATAGGCCTTTTTAACCATAGACCAGTATACAAATCCCATACACTACAAGTGACATTCCATGTGACCTTTCCAAAGAGCAAAGTTAGCTCCATCAAACTTTGAACTATCCTTCTTGTAGGATGACATCCCAGATCTCCTCGAGCGGTTAAGCTCCTTTCAGAGGAACTCAACTCTGATACCAATTGTTAGACTTAGAGCAGACAACTGAGAGGGGGGGTGAATCAGTTGTCCAAAACTTTCAACACTTATATTCACTTAGTAGTATAACAATAAATCAAACATGAAACTTAATGCATTTAATCAAGAGCAGAAACACATCAACACAAGAGACACCAAGATTTTGATGTGGAAAACCCGGTTAAGGGAAAAACCACGGGGTGATTAACCCAAGATTGTATTCTCTGTTAGAAGAATAGAAAGAACAAAATGGCACATGCCAATTAGGGCTCACTACCCGAGCACACTGCTCATAAAAGGCTCACTGCCTACAAGAGACACACTATCTACAAAAGAATAAGTATCACATACTTGAACTGGTAAATAGCATCTTCGCCATGCTTGAGTCAGTTCCATTTAAGTCCAAACCTTCTACTCTGCCTTTCGCCCTTCTCCTCGCTACCACACTCTCATCATCACAAGTCACACTTTGACATGACTTCGCAATCCCTTATTTATACATGACATCAACTTAGGAACAACCATCTAAGTCGGCAAACATCCACAAGACCATCCGCAAGATGAATAATTCATTCGGTCGGCCAGCCTGAGGAAGAGCACCTTCATCCGGAAGTATATCTCCAATTCTAGACTCCAACACTAATGCGGACTGACAACACAACCTCAACATGATCCAAGAATCTTCACAAGCTTGCCTGAATGACCAGGTACATCCGCACTTCCTCTACTTACTCAAATCTCTTCTCTCCTGCATCCGGTGCCTCAAGAACACAGTCTGTCATGACTGTCACAAGGGAGTAGATTCTTCCAGACCTTCAAACCATGAAAAAATCAAGATGACACATCACAAGGACTCCCCCAACACTCTTCCAATCCACAGAACAGGATAATGCACTTCTGGATCTCACCGAACCTTTCTGTAACACTCTGTCACTCCTAAGCATCTCCCGGAACCGGTTCTACTTGATTGATCACAACTTCTTCATATCTTCATGTGGACCTCTAAAATCTTAACTGGAACCTCCTAAGACTCATGTCCACAAACCCTTTAATCCGCATCTTCTAATCCTCAACCTGTCTTGAGCTATTTCCTTACTGTCATCACTGTTCTTCACTGTTCCTGACTGAGACTGACTTTCTCAGTATCCTCAACAAATAACTCATCCAATCCTTATCACTGATGTAACAGAAGTATGTTGACATCAATGACAACACTGGTTAGGCCTATACTTGAAACAAATGCCTTCCTACCAGAAGAGTCCATCTGATTCCCCCTCTGGACATCTGAAAAATCTTGTAAGTTCTGTAAATACTCATTTTGAATCCTTTGAAAAATCTGCAGAGACAAAGGTCCGGAAAGGGTTTCTGGATAAGAAATTTAGTGAAGTACAGAATCTAATAGGAAATGATAGGATGATACTTGGCATTAGCATAAGAAGTATTCAAAATGCTCTAAATGATGGAAGAGATATGTACAAATTATGTCTATCATGGCCCAAAATTAGTGAGGATATTGAGAAGAAGATAAAGGAGCAAGAACAGAAATTGTCAAATCTCCTTCAAACTTTTGAGCCTCTAACAATTTCACCTATAAGTCAGGAGTGTCAAGTAATTAGCTTGATAGATGAGATAAAGAGTCTCGATAAATAAAAAAGTAAAATTATGAAGAGAATGTGTGAGCTCCGGGAATTGATTGCCCCCGAGTTAGAAACCATGTTTAATGCCTTATCAGAAGCTCAGACTGAACTTCAGACAAGTAATCCTTCAGATCTAACAAAGGCAAAAGCATATGCATTTTTGTTGAATGGACACATCTCAATTTTGGATGGAATAGAGGTAACCTGGGACTCTAAACTTGTGCAATTGAAAAATAGTTTTGCAGATATTCTCAAGTTCATGTGAATAGAACTTAATGATTAGTTGTAGATATGCGGTCCTATATATAATTTTTTGGAGAATTTTGGCTTGCAGACCCCACCCTTTGCCATTGATGTCAAAGCAGGAGTGATGTTTAGTGAAAAATGAGGAATCCAACTAAGGGGGAGTACCAAAAAGCAGTGTGAACAACAGTATAGAGCACAAGCTAACGGGGGGCTATTTCAACACTTAGTCATTTTTCACTAAGTGTTGCCATCAATGCCAAAGGGGGAGATTGTTGGCAAGAGACACTGCTAGGCATGATAGGTATTGTCATTGATGGCAACTAAGATCATCCCAATCATCCGCATAACATAATTTGTTCACACTAGAAGTCAGAATCAGAATGTGTCTAACTTTGAGCAATCAGGAACAGAGCAGGTGACAGGGTCTGGTATCTTGGTCTGGATCTATCTGGTGGAAAGGCATGGTTTGCTACAAATTTGAGGTAGTTGTAAGCATTGTCAAGACACTCTAAATCCAGAGTTTCATCCTTCAGAGATGAAGGACTCAAAAGATATTAGCTTCTGAGTATCGGGTTTCAGTTTGACAGAACAAACAGAAGAAGAACAGGCTGACCTTGTGAATAATCCTATTTCCAGATGTATAGAAGTTGTCTAGTGATGATAAGTAGTGATATCCAACATGATTGATGATTTACAAGTGTAATTTTTAATCCGTATCCCATATTATGTATGGATCTAGCCGACAGAGCAAAGTACTCTACAAAGTTTGAAATGTTATTAAAGCTGACTGGTAAAATGATTGTAGATCATGTTGTAGATATATATATCCAATGGAATTGGATGATTTTAGTGTGTGTGTGTTGTGACTATGAAGTAATTGCGAAAAGAAGCAGAGATCAAAGTTCAGATGCTAGCAGAGCAGTAAGAGGGGGAGAGTAAGGATGAAGTGTATCAAGTCAGTTTTCTATGCTTAACTAGAACTGAACTCCAGCATTGATAGATGCCAAATATTAGTTCAAATTTATCATAACTCTTCTTTCTTGTAGGTAGTAAGCCTTCTTTTAAGTAGTGAACTCTTGGAAGTGAGCTCGAATGCATGTGCATTCCCCATTGTAATACTTTTAACAGACTATAATATTTGTGGGTTAACCCCCACCCTGGTTTTTCCCTTAACTAGGTTTCCACGTCAAAATTCTTGGTGTCAAGTGTACTATTTATTTTTCTGCTCATGTGTTATTGATTTATGTTGAAATGTTTACATCATTGATTTGATTATAAGTTGTAAAGGAACATTAAGAGAAAGTAATTGTTAAATTGTGTGACAACTGATTCACCCCCCCTCTCATTTGTTCGGGCCTAATTCAACAACTGGTATCAGAGAGAGGCTCCTTAAAAGAAGCTTAAGAGCTTGAGGAAAGATCTTGGAAGGAGTTTTCAATGGGTTCACTCAAAGATCAACTTCAGTTGGTTCTAAAAGATCTTGATCAGTCTAAAGCAAAAATATCTAATATGAAAGATGAAATCAACGATGCTGATGATACCATTGAAATGTTAAAAGATAAATTAAAGAAGTCTTTGGGAAGGAATAAGGAGCTACTTCTGTAATTATCCAGTTTAACTGAAGAAAATAGCATGAATGAAGCCTTGGAAGAAAAGACAAAGGAGTGTGAGAAGCTGTCAAAAGAAGTTGATGTTCTAAAAGTGGAGATGGATTATGGGGCAATGAAGTTTACCAAAGAAATTGAGCAAACGAAGAAGATTGAAGAAGATTTGAATCAAACTCTAAAAGAAAGAATTGATGAATGCTACAGATTGGACAGTATTGTTGGTCATATAAGTCTTATCTACAAGAAAGCAAAGACAATGAAAGAGATCTTGCAAGACAAATTATCATTCTCAGACATGATCTAGAAGTTGCAAATGAATACAAGGAGAAGTTCAAGATAAGTTTAGCTAAACTTGAAGCAATACTTGAGGGTCAGAAAAAGACTGAGACAAGCATGGTCTTGGTTATGAGAAAGGTGAAAGCTCCAAATCTGGACAAAGAAACTTTCAACCAAGGAATGGGAGAAACAGACCTAGAAGACATCTGATAAGACAGCCTAATGCTCAAAGGTATCCATCTTTCAATGGAAATTGTTTCAAGTGCAATAAATTTGGTCATAAATCCACTCAATGCAAAAGTAGAGTAAATCAAAATAATCCATCCTTCTCTGGACAATGCTTCAATTGTAAGAGGTATGGTCATAAATCCAATGAATGTAGAAGTATGATAATGAATAACTCATCAAATAGAGGAAATAGGGATTCCTTCAATGGCAAATACTTTGCATGCAATAGATTTGGACATATGGCCAATCAGTGCAGATCCATAGGAAATCAATCAAATGAGCAAAGAAATGTTGTGTGCTTCCATTGTAACCGATCTGGTCATTTTGTAAGATTCTGTAGAAGTAGGACTAATGAAAGAAGAGGTCCAATAAATAGAAAACTGGATGAGTAGAGAAAAGACAAAGGCAAAAGAAAAATTGAAGAGAATGAGATCGACAATGAAACAAGTGAGACATGGGTCAAGAAAGCAATTGTGAACCATAGTGATGGGTCCGCACTGGAATCCGATGCAGATAATTCCTTAAGGAATTAAATTAGGAGCTTTGGCTTAGGGGGAGCTGCAATAAAAATCAAAATCCCCCAGCCAGTAAGTAAGTGCCTGAATCTGGCACAATGAGAAAAGAGATCTTGGATTGTTTCAGATCATTTGGAAGAATTTTCAGAAGAAAAAAAGAGGTGGATATGGCAAATTGTGGAATATTTCATGAGAAACTGTTCAACAAAAAGAGTAACCAGATGTATTAGGGCAGAGCATTTATTACAAAGACAAATTAAGCACTGTGGAGCATAAAAGGGTCATTCATTCCTCAGACAGATCACTTTGCATCATAAGAAAGCAAGAAGTGAAGGAGTGAATGAGCTCTAATCTGAGAATTCTCAAGAACTGAAGCATGAAGAGGATCCTCAAGCAAAACCCTAACCTACAGAACAAGGTATTTCTATTTTCTGTGAAACCTCTTGAATTCTTAATCTCTGCAAATGGCTACACCTTTAGTTGTTGATGTCTCTAAAAGGCCCCGTCCTGAATTTAAGAAGCATCCTTACAAATCTGTTAAAGTCAAACCACTAGGTGCTTTTTCGAGTGTTCCATATGGGGTTTTACATGTAGAATATATTAGGGCATACATCCACTATAATATGGACAAATTTGGAAACCTAAAACTCTTAGAGTTGTTCAACAACTACTTAACTGATGGTAGCCATAAATTGAAACTGGAATACAAAGCCCTAGAAAAGAAACACTTTCTGCAAGTCATTAGTTTTTAGATATTTGATGAAAATGAATGGGTTTGGTATGTATTGAGCCAAATACATAATAAGTTCATGTGGATATTAAAACCATTTAAGATTACAAAGGATATTATCAAGACTGTAACTGGGTTAAATTCCTCTGGTGGATTACCCATGTTGAAAGCTGTGAAAAACTAGACAGTGAGTGAAGCTACCGATGCCAAGTTTGACAAAAGGGCAATGAACATCAATGATATCATAGAACCTGATGTTAAATTTGCCTCCATGGTGATTGGGTACAAGATTTACCATTCCAGCAGGAAACATTTTGTCTCCAGAACTGCAATATATGCAGCCTATCAAATAGTAAAGGAGAACGTTGATTATGATCTTTGCGAACTACTACATAATCATTTGATTGAGAATCTGAGCAAAATAAAGAAAGATAGGAAAAATACCTTCAAATATGGTTCCTTGATTATATGTTTGTTCTTCTATTTTATGAATGAAGTACCTAGAATTCAAGGTGTGCATTGGAAAACTGACAAGCCAATAGCATGGCAAATAAGAGATCACCTTCTCAATCTTGGTGACTCCCAAGCCCAAAAGACTACCATTTGGGGCTACTTCAAAAACTTCCAAAGTTTAATGTAAGCAAGGGAGAGAATCCCTAAAAATATAGTGGAGATGTATGAAAATGACATATGTTTCATGGTTGACATAGATCAGTGCTTGATGGAAGATGTAGAACCAAGGACAATTTGGATAATGCCTATGGGTTATGAGGTGGATGAAAGAGTTTTATATATGTATGATCAGCATCTTCTGAGCACACCTAAAGATACCTCTGTGGAAAGGTTTTGAACTTACAAGGAACTGAGTCTAAAATTGCATGTGGAACTTAGACAGCTGGAGACCAAGAGGAAAGTGCAGAGGCAAGTTGAAAAGTATGCTGAGAGCATTGGCCTAACCAAGGAAGTAGTGAAACAGAATAGAGAAAGAATTGAGAAGGATGAAAAAGAAAAATAGGACAAGAAACAAGAAGATGCTCCAGTGGAACCATCCTTAACTTCAAGGACTACTAGAAGCTCTACTACTGCTTCTATTCCTTCTAAAACTGCAAAACCAGAAGTCAGACCATCCAATGAAGCAAGTAAGAGAAAGAAAACAAAAGCTATAAGAATGAGTGTGGGCACAAAAGATGATGAGGAGACAGAGACAGATGAAGAAGTCAAAGAAATAAAATTCAAGAAAGCCAGAACTTCGAAGACTTCTGAAGACTAGCCTTCCGGAAGCATTAAGACCGGTAAAAAGCAAGTAACTGGTAAGGTCGCTATGACTATTGATGAAATTGTAAAAATAATCACTATTCATGGAAACTTAAAGCCTATTAGAGTTTACTATGATAATTTTGATCAAGCAAATAAGAAAATTTTGGAAGATGCCATTATCATATATTTGAAGAAATTCAATAGAGCCCTATTGGAAATTTTACAAGAACTTCCTAAGGGTTTAAGGAAAGTACTGGAAATGAGGAAAGAAACAGCCAAGGCTAAAGATCTAGAACTCAAAGAGCATGTCCTTTCTACTTTGTGTCCTGTAATGACTAGAAAAGAAGTAGATAAAATCCTCAGAGAAGTTAAAGAAAAATTCAGAAGCAAGGTTCGAATGAACAAGCTAATGCTTGGTAAAACTGAGGAAATTGCAAAAGAAATAGGGGAAATTTTGAGAAAGGCCCTAGACAAGGATAAATATTATATTATTTCAGAGAAACAAGTTGAAGAAGACAATTCTCTAGTTCCGGAAGTAGAAGCTCCAGAAGAAGAGATTAACAAGGGAATTGATGACCAAGGTGTTAATTTAGATCCTCTAGAGTTAATCCATGAAGAGACTAATGTTGGATTTGATTCATCAAATCTAAATGTTGGAGAAGTTCAGGAAAAGAAAATCATTAAGCAGCAATCTGAGTTTGGTGAAGCCTCTATTCTAGAAGAGGAACAAGTCAGTCAAAAGGACATAGAAATGACAGACAAAATAATTTATGTAGAAGAAACTCTTCCACCTGATCTTTCCAGAAAAGAAGGGGATATTGCTGCAATATAGACCCCTCCAAATCAAGTAGTGAGTGGTGAAGATAGAGAAAAGATTTCACCTACAAGTGATACAAGAAATGATAAAGCAGAGGAAGAAAAGGAAGAAAACCAAGAAGACAAAGAAAAAGAAGATGGTGCAAATGTTAAAGCACCTAAAATAGATGCTAAAAGTTTTGATGAACAAAAGGATGATTTAGAAAATGTTGCAAGAGACACTACAAATGCAGTGAAAAGTCTTCTTGAAAAAGAAATGATTGAGCTTGATGATCCTGATCTACTCCAAAGTTTAACCAATCCAAATGCTCTCTCTCCCATTCAATTGATGAAAATAGCATCATTCACCCAAGTAAAGGCTAGAGAAAAGTTGCTAAAGTCCCACATGGAGGATAATGAGCTACTGGGGCTTGCATCCAGGATTTTGGAGAAGTTAATGCCTTCCTACCAGAAGATTCTATCTGATTCCCCCTCTGGACATCTGAAAAATCTTGTAAGTTTTGTAAAAACTCATTTTGAATCCTTTGAAAAATTTGCAGAGGCAAAGGTCCGGAAAGAGTTTCTAGATAAGAAATTTAGTGAAGTACAGAATCTAATAGGAAATGATAGGATAATACTTGGCATTAGCATAAGAAGTATTCAGAATGCTCTAAATGATGGAAGAGATATGTACAAATTCTATCTATCATGGCCCAAAATTAGTGAGGATATTAAGAAGAAGATAAAGGAGCAAGAACAGAAATTGTCAAATCTCTCTCAAACTTTTGATCTTCTAACAGTTACATCTATAAGTTAGGAATGTCAATTAATTATCTTGACAGATGAGATAAAGAGGCTCAGTAAAGAAAAAAGTAACATTATGAAGTGAATGTGTGAGCTCCAGGAATTGATTGCCCCCAAGTTAGAAACCATGTTTAATGCCTTATCAGAAGCTCAGACTGCACTTCAGACAAGTAATCCTTCATATCTGACAAAGGTAGAAGCATATGCATTTTTTTTGAGTGGACACATCTCAATTTTGGATGGAATAAAGGTAACCTAGGCCTTTGAACTTGTGTAATTGAAAAACAATTTTGCAGATATTCTCAAGTTCATGTAAATAGAACTTAATGATTAGTTGTACATATACGGTCCTATATACAAATTTTTGGAGAATTTTGGCTTGCAGACCCCACCCTTTGCCATTGATGTCAAAGGGGGAGTGAAGTTTAGTGAAAAATGAGGAATCCAGCCAAGGGGGAGTACCAGAAAGCAGTGTGAACAACAGTATGGAGCACAAGCTAAGGGGGAGCTATTTCAACACTTCGTCATTTTTCACTAAGTGTTGCCATCAATGCCAAAGGGGGAGATTGTTGGCAAGAGACACTACTAGGTATGATGAAACTAAGATCATCCCAATCATCTGCATAACACAATTTGTTCACACCGGAAGTCAGAATTAGAATGTGTCTAAGTCCGAGCAGTCAGGAACAGAGTAGGTGACAGGGTCCGGTATCTTGGTCTGGATCTATCTGGTGGAAAGGCATGGTTTTCTATGGATCTGAGGTAGTTATAAGAATTGTCAAGACACTCTAAATCCAGAGTTTCATCCTCCAGAGATGAAGGACTCTAAAGATATTAGCTTCTGAGTATCAGGTTTTAGTTTGACAGAACAAACAGAAGAAGAACAGGCTGACCTTGTGAATGATCCTATTTCTGGATGTATAGAAGTTGTCTATTGGGCAATTGGTGATGATAAGTAGTGATAGCCGACATGATTGATGATTTACAAGTGCAAGTTTTAATCTACATCCCATATTAGGTATGGATCTAGCCGACAGAGCAGAGTACTCTACAAAGTTCTAAATGTTCTTGAATCCGATTGGTAAAATGATTGTAGATCATGTTGCAGATATATATATCCGATGGGATTGGATGATTTTGGTGTGTGTGTTGCGACTATGAAGTAATTGTGAAAAGAAGCAAAGATCAAAGTTTAGATGCTAGCAGAGCAGTAAGAGGAGGAGAGTAAGGATGAAGTGTATCAAGTCAGTTTTCTATGCTTAACTGGAACTGAACTCCAGCATTGATAGATGCCAAATATTAGTTCAAATTTATTGTAACTCTTCTTTCTTGTAGGTAGTGAGCCTTCTTTTCAGTAGTGAGCTCTGGGCAGTGAGCCCAAATGCATGTGCATTCCCCATTGTAATACTTTTAACAGAGTATAATCTTTGTGGGTTAACCCCCACCGTGGTTTTTCCCTTAACTGGGTTTCCACGTCAAAATTCTTGGTGTCAATTGTACTATTTATGTTTCTGCTCATGTGTTATTGATTAATGTCAAAATGTTTACATCATTGATTTTATTATAAGTTGTAAAGGAAGATTAAGAGAAAGTAATTGTTAAATTGTGTGACAACTGATTCACCCCCCCTCTCAGTTGTCTGGACCTAATTCAACAGTGTAAGGGTAGCCTCCATCTCTTATAACTATTGCTCAAATTGTAATATTCATTTAACAAGTCTCTGATTCTAAATGTCATATCAAAGCTAGTGTCCAACTGAAACACCATGGATATATAGTTCCTGGTGACAAGGACAAAACCAGACCTATCATTCAACTCAATCATACGGGTTTATGGATTGTATTTCTTGGCCAAAGATTTTAACATCTCCACATTGATGAACACATTTGGCACTATCAATTTTCTCAGGTTTAATCTCCATGGGTTGGAGACAGGTTTATGCCTATGCATTTTCCTATAGTGATATAGAAACAGATCAAACCCCCTTATTGGGGTCTATGTGTCCCATATTTGTCTATTTATGTCCTCCAATTTCTCGGCTTGGGGGTTTAATTGGGCATTTCTTCTAGAACTATGTCCTGAACCTGGGCATTGATCTATTAAATTCTAGTTTAAATATCTTTCTTCTAGTTTTTGCCTCTTACCCTTACAGTTTTCGGTCACATTTTTCATGATGTAAACTTTTGTATAAGAAAGAACCCTACTTCTATGATCGTAATTCAAACCAGTTTATGTATTCTACAAATCTTTAAGTCGAGATCAGAGTACTTACTTGGATATCTTCTCCGGTTCTGGAATTACTATTTTCTGCCACGCCCTACCCTCACTCTTCATGATTGCTTAATTGTTTCAATCTTCTCATGATTTGTCTCAATATACTCAGCTCTGGTGCATTGATTGTGTCTCACGATAGCTTTTATGTCATCGAAGGGACATTTAATTTTTTGAATAAGGGTCGTTTGATCGCCGCCAAACATGTCTTGTCACTATTCCATCAGGATGACCAACTTTGTGATCCCATCAACATTTATTTCTGTCCCCGATGTCTTTTATTGGTGATTCTTTTAGTTCCTTTAGGATTTTAGAGTGACCTCAAATGACCTCATCCGGATATCACAACATTTCTTTGAAAACTCTTTTGTGAAAAATCTCTTTGATATCTACTTGTCTCTTCGACATGTTCATAAGTCTCATTTTATTAGAGGGACTAATGTTTGGGCTTCCTGGATATGTATCCTTCCCTTCAATGTTTGTTTATTAGCATACCTTTCACCTTTTTGGTGGGACTGGGAATCACTTCACTCTGATATCCCAGAGTCATCTTGAAATGCTTTATAAATGTTATCGCTTTATCGGCGAGACACATTTAATTGTCACGCCGATCTACCTCTATCTCTTCGATGAGATTTAGTACTTTCATGATATCAAAGAGACCCTTAAGTCATTCACTCTGATACTTCATAGTCTCTTCGATCCTTTAAGTGTATAATTTTAGCTTTTTAGTCCCCTCGATCTCTCATTGTTAGCCCGATATGCCGATGATTTATATCACAAAGCATTTATGCCCCTCGATTATTTATTTCCTTGATTATCAAAGAGACTCCAAGATACTTCTCTTCTATACATAGCAGTGTCTTTGACACAATTCTGATGAGATATCGAAGGGACTCTAAAATGAGTACTCTCGATATGGCACCTTCTCATCGATAACGTTTGTATTGCCTTTTCAAAGGGACGCTGCGATGAGTCTTGCTGATACTTAAGTATCTCTTTGATATGATATTTGTTTTTATGGTGAGGGTGACAAAACATGGATTTATTAGGGTTATGACTTATGGATTGATCAAATGGGTTATTTTGGGCAAGGGAAATTGTTGTCATGCCCACATTTCCCATGCGGTCGCGACACGCATCACACGTGTCATGTCCACATTTTTCATGTGGTCATGACATGAAATATCAAAAAATTTCCATGCTTCCCTAGAAACCCCCTCGCATGCGTAAGCGTGCTCAGTGGCGTACACTTCAAACATAAACAAAATAGTTGAAAGCAGGGTAATACGCACATGTGCGTATACCAATCGCAAGAAGGCCAACAAGGGGGTCATCATGACGTGGTTAATGATGCTAATAGGGTTCAACTTTACTAAACTACCCAAACCCTAGATTCAAGGAAAATCCTACAGCATAACGCCTCACAGGTGTGAGTGGGTTTTATTGCACTAACACTAATTTCATTCAAGAGGTTTACCTGATTTGGGTTAATGATTTCTTACATCTCACTAGTTGCATTGGTAATACAGTTGATTAAATTAATGGAACATTTTTCAACAAAGCCCGATCATTTGCTCTCCTTCACGTTTTTTAAATTTAATATTAATTTGTTCTCCTTCACATTTTCTAATTTTGAACATTTTTCAACAAAACCCAAACATTTTTTCTCCTTCTCGTTTCTGCAAATTTAATATTAATCTATTCTTCTTCACATTCTCTATCAATTAGAGTTATCATTGCATCCTTTACATTATTCCTGATTTCTTGGTAGATCAATTCTCTATCAATTAGAGTTATCACTGCATCCTTTACATTATTCCTAATTTCTTGGTAGATCAATTCTCTATCAATCAAAGTTATCACTGCATCCTTTACATTATTCCTAATTTCTTGGTAGATCAGTTCTCTAAACAGGACTTACTACTTCGTTTGATGAAGTCCACTAGGTTTCCGCTCTAGGTTTAATTCAACGTTTGAATTAATTTTGTTAATTAAATCCCCCCCAATCAGGATTAACAGAATGTTGAATCTTAATTAGTACTCTTAGCCCTATTCTAGAAAGGTCGTGCATTTTCTCCTCTTTGTTTTCACTTTTATTTTTCTCTCTTTTTCTCTCATTTTCTCAATTTGGCATTTACTCAATTTACAGGTTGGGTTTAAATGGCCACATATGAAATGCATATGATGGCTTAATTTGTTTAAGATGATATATATATATAACTAAGTTTTCTTTTATAAGGATAGTGAATCTATAAATTCATTCTAAAAATATATAAATATATATATATATATGACTATATATATACATTTAATTTGCTTGAGCAAAGTATTTTTTTTTCTTTTCATTTTCTTTGTATTTCATTTGTGAAAATTGTCAAACCCCAAAATACATTTTCTTATGATTAGAATTTATATATATATATATATATATTCTTATTAATTAATTGTTATTTTTTTTTCTTTTATAATTATGAATTATACCTTCCTTTTATATTTTTCATTTTAAAAAGGCGTGGAGCCCTAAATCTTTTTGGTGAAATCTATTGGATGAACCCTAACAAAACTTCTTGTTTGTTTGTTTTTGATTTGCAGGGTTGAGAGGAATGGTGGCGGCAGACTGGTGGCTGGCCGCAGAGTGTTGATGCTATGTGGAGGGGGCACAGAGGATGGGCAGAGGTCGGGAGACAGTGGCAGTGATCGCAGTGAGCACGGGTCAGTGAACACTGGCGGTGGAGGGTGAGGGGAGATCCATAGTGAAGGAGGCTGTGGAGAAGGTGTCGGGCGGCGGTTTGGAGTTAGCCGCAAGGTGAAAGCGGGGCGCGGGAAGGATGGACCCCGCGGGGGTTAAGGGGATAACAGTGAGTGTGGGGAGGGGGCAGAGCCCCCACCCACATCCCACAGCGTGGGGTGTGGGTGGGGGTGGACTCATTGTAAATAACAACGGTGGTGGGGGGTTCAAACCCCCCCACCACTCTTTCAAAAAAAATTTACAATGTTTAAAATTCCCCATACTACAATATGTAAATTTAATTCCTCATTAAATTTTATTTATCAAAATCTAAATATATATATATATAAATTTATATACACAGCAATTTCTCAATCTAACATAATTCACAGTTTCATTAATAAAACAATAACTATATATATACAGAATATTTATATAAATATATATATATATATATATAATTATTATGGTCAATTAATTTTGTAAGGCAGAATAAAGAATTCAGTATATATTATATATATATATATAATTATTATGGTCAATTAATTTTGTAAGGCAGAATAAAGAATTCAGTATATATTTGATTTCATACAATATATATTTTCAAATGCACCTCTAAGATAAAATTAAAATTTCTTTTTCTACCATATCACATGGATAAATAAATCTATTTTGTTTTTTTAAAATCAATTCTACTTCAAGGCAATAACTCATTTTAAAATAATTCCATTGGAATGTTATAAACATTTGTATTTTTAAGGGATGAACATTGCAAATAAATAAACACTTCCAAATTCATATCAACAACAAATTCTCTTTTTCATAGAACTAAATTACAATTTTTATTGTTTAACTAAACATTGAACCCACAACTTTACTATTTGGCAAATTTAAAATTTACAAACAATAGAATTGGCTTATAAAATAATTTTATTCATTCCTCTTAACTTAAATGATAAAATTCAAATCAACAATTTATAACTTTCTTTATTTACCACAACAACTAAATCACAACTATGCTAATAGAAGTATTAGGAATTAGACAAAATCATTATCCTTTTAAAAACACATTTCCTTCCTTCATCATTTCATAAATGGTAAAATTTAATTTAACAAACTAAAACTATCAATACAATGAAAGAGGTTTTCTCACAACTTTAGAAGACAAAATTTTACAACAAGAGAGAGAGAGAAGTTATCCTCTTTGAAAATCAACAAGGATGAAGTTCTTAATAAGACCAAGCTCTCCTCAAGAGCCTTAAGAGTAAAGGAAAATAAAATATTTTCCAAGACAAGTAAATTCTTCAACTTTACACTAAGCTCCATGAAACATGCATATCACACAAGGGAAAGAAACACCACACATCTTGCTCTCCTCCCTACTGTAGACCCACAAGAGGGTCACCCCCGAGCTAGGGAGGTCATCCACACACCTAGGGAACTCAAATCCACTTCACAACAAGACAAACAAACATCTCAAAAACTCAATATTACACCCATGGATATTTACAACACACAAACTCAACCAAGGTGAGTTTCAAAGGGGTAAGAGAGTGGACACACTCAACTCTAGAGTGCCACTCCTTCAAAATATCTCCACACAATTTTTCTCATGGCCTTAAGCCAACATGTAAACAAAATTTTCCAAAGGAGTTCATATTTTGGCTCTCAAGCCATATAACAAATTACTCAAAATCGCATACATGTCCCACTGGACACTAACCTAGTCCAACTCTTGACCTCGAAGGCCCAGCATCCGACGAGCCAATATACGAATTGGCTCCAAAGCCAGCTGACCGTCTGCCTCTACATAAAGAGCACTCCAATCCAATATGTGAGATAAGTCAGAGATGTAACGATGTAAAACTAAAACATGAAAGACATCGTGGATAAGCGATAGGCTAGGTGGCAAGGCTAGACGATAGGCTATAGATCCTATCCGCTCCAAGATCTTAAAAGGTCCTACAAACTAAGGTGCGAGCTTAGAGCCCTTTCTGTAACGGATTGGACTCTTGTGCGGTCGCACTCTCAAAAATACCCTGTCACCCAATGAGAAGCTCCGATCAATTCTCTTAACGTCGGCATACTTCTTCCATCTATCCTATGCCTCCTGAAGTCTCTGTCTAATCAGTGTGACCTGCTACTCCATATCCTGAACTATCTCTGGACCAATGGCAACCCTGCCCTCTATCCGATCCCAACTCAAAAGTGTCCTGCATGGTCTTCCATATAAAGCCTGAAAAGGAGGCATACCCAATGAGTTGTGATGCCCATTATTGTAGGCAAACTCAACCAGATACAGATACTCCTCCCATCTAGACTGATGGTCCATAACATACATACGAAGCATGTCTTCTAACACCTGATTAACTCTCTATGTCTGTCCGTCAGTCTCAGGATGGTAAGCTAAACTGAAATTGAGTTGTGTGCTCAATGCCTGCTGTAAGGCTCTCCAAAACGATGAAGTGCAAACTGAGTCTCTGTCAGAAATGATGCGGCAAGGTACTCCATGAAGTCTGACAATCTGATCTAAAAACACTCTCACCACAGATGGTGCATTGTACGTCGTGCGTACAGGTGAGAAATGCACCACCTTGGTCAACTTGTCAACTGTCACCATGATGGCATCATGGCGACGTGATGACATAGGTAGACCAATAATAAAATCCATGGAAATGGTGTCCCATTTCCACTCAGGTATCTTGTGAGGGTACAACAGTCCTGCTAGATGCTGATACTCGGCCTTGACCCTCTGACACTCAAGGCAATGAGAAACATATTCTGTAATGTCTCGTCTCATCCCAGCCCAATGATATAACTGTCATAAATTAGCATGCATCTTCTTCACTCCTGGGTGTGTTGCATAAGGTGGTCGATGAGCCTCTGAAAGAATCACTGCACGTAGATCACCTACACGGGGTACATAGATGTGTTGTCGATGTCTAAGCAAACCATCAGACTCAAGGGAATATCCTGTGAATCTACCCTTAAGGGTCCTCTATTTCTGGATTTCCTGTTGCACCTCAAGAAACCACTCGTCCTCAGGTAGATGCTGTAAGATACACTCTCTCAAGTCCACCCTCAATGTCAGAGTCAGGATCTCGAGGCACCTTTGAATCAAGGTGTCAGCGACCACGTTCTCCTTCCCTTTGATGTAGTGGACATCAAAGTCATATTCGCATAAGAACTTCATCCAACACCGCTGGTGGGCATTCAAATTTGGCTGTGTGAAAATGTACTATAAGTTATGGTGATCCGAATGGAGCTCAAAGCGTTGCCCTAAGAAGAAGTGTCTCCAATGAACAAGAGCATGAATAACTGCTCCGAGCTCTAAATCATGAGTAGGGTAGTTTAGCTCATGTGTCTTGAGCTTATGCGATTCGTATGTAATCGCTCTACCTCCCTACATAAGCATGGCTCCCAAACCCTCTAGTGATGCATCTGTGCAAACAACAAAATCCTCTGCAGGATCTGGAACCGCTAATATGGGAGCACTGGTAAGATGCTCCTTGAGGACCCCAAAGGCCCTCTCACACTGCTTGGTCCAAGTGAAACCCTTCCCTTTCCACTAAAGGGAAGTGATGGGATGGGCTAATCTGGAAAAGCCCTTAACAAATCTACGGTAATAACCGGCTAATCCCATAAAGCTCTTAACTTCTGTCACACTGATAGGTGCTGGCCAATCTTGAATCACTCTAAGCTTCGATGGATCTATAGAGATGCCATTGCCTAATAAGATGTGTCCCAAATACTGCACCTCTATCCTGAAGAAGGCACACTTCGCCAAGTTGCCATATAGTTGTTGCTCCCGTAAGCACTGCAAGACCTGACGCAAATGATCCACATCTCCTCCTTGATCCATGAATAGATCAAAATATCATCAAGAAAGATGATCACGAACTGATCCAAGTACGTGTGGAACACCCCGTTCATGAGACTCATGAACACTGCAGGGGCATTCGTCAAACCAAAGGGTACCACTGTGAACTTGTAATGGTCATATCTGGTTTGAAAAGTAGTCTTGTGAATATCTACCTCTATGATGCACAATTGGTGATACCCAGATTTCAGATCAATTTTTGAGAACACTCTGGCTCCCTGCATCTAATCAAAGAGTTTGTCAATCCTAGGTAGAGGTTAATGGTTCTTCACCGTCACCTTGTTCAACTACCTGTAGTCCATGCACAAGTGAAGAGATCCATCCTTCTTCTTCACGAAGATAACCAGTGCGCCCCATGGTGAAACACTAGGTTAGATGTGCCCCTTCTCAAGTAGTTCCTCGAACTACAATTTGAGCTCTATAAGTTCATGCGTAGTCATCTTGTAGGGTGCACGAGACACTGGCTCTGCACCTGGCACTAGATCAATGTGGAAATCAACCTCTCTACGTGGAGGCATACCTGGTAATTCCGATGAGAACACGTCGGCAAAATCTCCTAGGATAGGGTGATCATCTAGAGAAGCCTCAGGCTCATCCTCTGATATGTCACTGATCATGATAGCAAACATCTGACAACCCTTCCACATGCAGTGCTTAAGCTGTTGAGTGGCTATCATACAAATCGTCGTGGGCTTCTGAATGCCCACTATCTCAACCTGTGAACCATGATCATCTAAGCAGCTAATCATCCTCTGGCGACAATCTAACTTGGCTCTATGAGCTGCAAGTCAGTCCATACCCAAAACTACACCATAAGATCCTAATGGCATAACTCTAAGGTCACATGATGTAGTGAAGGAACCCAAGGAGATCTAGCAATCTCTAACCAAGGTATCTACTGACATCCTGGCCCCAGAGGCCAACTCAACCTCCCACCTAATGTCCTGCCTAGAAGCCACTAGCCTACAACGTTCCACTAACGATGTAGACAGAAAAGAGTTGGTAGCTCCATAGTCAAAAAGAATAGAGATGGGAAATCCCCAATCATACCTGATGTCTCAATAACTGAGGCCTGGAAGTCAACCTAGCGGTTGTCAACCGCTACAAACATGTCGTGGGACTTGCCCACATCACCTACAGTCTGTTCAAATCCTCCTGAATGAGGTTGTCCCCCTACTGTAAATCCCTGTGGACACTCTCTGGCCAAATGCCCTACCCCACCACATACATAACATGGGCCCCTAGCCTGTAACTATCCTGACTGAGTCCTACCTGACTACTATTGTCCAGTCCATCCAGTGGACCCCTGTGAACCTCTGTAAGAGTGCTAAGACCTCATGGGTCCCGTAGATGATCCATGTTGTCTCTGATCTCTACGCGGGCCCTACTGCTGCCAACCACGGTTTTGTCCTCCCTAAACCCTCTGCGGGGATCTAGACCTCTGTTGATGCTACTACTGCTGCTGTGGAGGCCTAGGAGGTAATGATGAAGAATTCAATCCTCCTCTCTGTGGTGGGAATTATGGTCTTCAAAAGTTTTGTTGCTACTGGTGATTACGGTCCTGAAACTGCAGGCGTGAATTATGCCCTCATCCCTAAATTTCCTCTGCAATAAAAGCCTTTTCGACAGCCTCACTCATAGTCTGGGGGTCTGCCTTATGCACTGGTCCTACTATCCCATGATTCAGACCTCTAATGAATTTGTCCACTAGGAGTTTCTCATCGTGGAGATATTCTGCATAATGAGAAAGCTCAATAAACCAGCTCTCATACTAAGCAACCATGAGTCTTCTCTGCTATAAATCATGGAACTCATCTATCTGGTGCTGTCTATAGTGATCTGACAAGTAACGCACATTAAAGCGCTCTATGAAAATGTCCCATGTGAGTGTATCTAAGGATAACCGGTGCTTGCACTCCTCAGTGTGCCACTAGGTAGCTATTGCATCTCTCAGAAGGTGTACTGCCACTCGGGTTTTCTTGTTGATCCCATAAGGTTGCAATGCGAAGCACCTATCTAGACTAATAAGCCAAGCCTCAGCCACAGCTCCCTCTGTAGCTCCTGCGAAGGTAGGTGGATTGAGCCTAAGCAGGTCTCTGATGGGGTCTCCTCTATCTCTAAGTCCTATAACTGGCTCATCCAAACCATACTCATACTATCCATGATGTATATGCTCTACTCTCATGGTCTCATCTCGTCTCGAAAGTCTCGGAGGACTCCTACTCCATGCTTGAAAGGCTGACCCTACCTCCTCCACTGTAATATTAGGTCTCTCTACGAAAGGCTCCATACGTGGCACCTCTCACGGATCAACACGGGGCTCCACACGTGGCTCAGCACATGACTCAGCACGCATTTACGCGGCTCCTCTCGCAGATCAACATGAGGCTCATCACGTGGCTCTGGAATAGCTGGCGGTAACCTCTCTAATATGGCCTACAATGTCTGTAAAATCTAAGGACCTATGTCTAGTACTGGTGCTGCCTATGGTACTGGCTGATTTGCTATGACTGCGGGTGCCTGTCCCTCTGTGGAGGAATCACTGTGCACCTCAATGGACGCCGTGTTGCGTAATTGCACTCGTAAAACACGTCGGGGAGGCATCCTACAAAACAAGGTAGGCACTAATTAATTAAAGTTGCGGAATAAATAACATGCCCAAATATACCTAGTGTTTAAACTTGGGCTCTGATAATTTTAAAATGGCATTTTAGGTGATGATATTGTGGAAGGAAATAAATTTTTTACAAAAAAATTTGGGGTTAATTTTTTTGACCCAACACACTAGATGTCACTTGAGCAAGGATGATGAGTCTCCTGAGGTGGATCAGACTGTCTATAGATCTATTATTAGATTATCATTGTATATAATTGCTTCTAGACCTGATATTATGCATGCAGTATGTGTGGTTGCCAAATATCAAGCCAATCCCAAGCAAACACATGAGAAGGTAGTGAACAGGATATTCAGATACTTGAAAGTGTAACGTCAGAAAATGTCCCCTTGGGAGCTTTTCCCTCTTAAGGTTTAGCTCTCAAGTCTTTTGCATGCATTTAGGACATCTTATTTCATAATTTGGCATCCCGAAGGAATGAGACCTAGGTAACATAACAAATGGGACCTAGGAGGACCCCTTGAGCTTAACCCTGCCCAAAATAGAGGGAAGGACTTGGGCACCCACGCCCTAGTCCTGCCCTATTTTAGGTCAGGCCCAAATTTTAGGTGTCGGCTTGTGATTGTTATTTGGGTCCTATGCCGACACGGTAAGTTTAAATTTATGAAATCCTGGTGGGAATGTTTGTAGTTTCATATAAAAGCATGTTTAGGCATTCATTTGTAAACTAGATTTCAACTAGATGATTACTAGAAAGCTATTATGTTCTCAAGGAGATTCAAGACTTTCATTGTGTTGCAAAAGTAGAATTGTGTTGTCTATGTGTTTGTGTTTGCATATTTGAGCATCCATTTCCTCATGGAATGAAGAGCATCTTCCTCCCATGAGATCTTCACTACAAGGTGACATTATATTGTGTTTTCATCATCATTTCCTTTGGTTTTTGTCTCTGCCTCACAAGGGCACGCACTCTTTATCTGACAACAGTGTTCGGAGACTTAAGTGTCCTCCAGGGCTCGACTGAGGCAAGCCTCTACTAAACACCACAACCCCCTCCCAAAGTTTTCATGGTTGCAGGTTACAGGTTGAGGAGTTAGACAAAGTGAAGTTGTAGGAAGACATCTTGGAGTGTCAGAATTGCAGAATAGAAAGAAAATCTGCCCCCTAGACTTGGGCATCCGCTCATTAGTCCTCCAAGTTTCGTGACGGGGAAATCTCTAGAATAGCAGGAAGGATTTACAGACTCTCAGATTTGGACAAAAATATAGGCCTTGGACTTGGGCACCCGCTCCTGTGTCCTTGAATTTTCCACCTCAGAACCCCGAAAATAGGTACTTTGTGATTTGACATTTTACATCTCTCTACAAGAGCTTTTTCTATAATTCATCTGTTTACTATTGCATATGCAAAATTAGGGTTTTAATGATCATTTAAGCATAAGAGAAAGAAAATTGGTAATTAAACACCCTAATCCAAGCTTCTCTACATCTCACAGTGACCTAGGGTATGATAGTGCATTTTCACTCGACCCTAGGTCCTTGAATGTTAAGGGTGAAAGGAGGATTCAAACATCTAACAACCAAAACATTCAACAATCCAAATTTTACCTTAAACATTTTGGTGAACCTATGTTTTTGGAATTAATTGCAACTTTCTGAGTGTTTTCCTTCATATTTGGATTAATTTCATTCATTCATATAGTCATTCATTTTATTGCATTGAGAAAATTTTTTAAAAATTGAAAATTTTAAAAAATTCAAAAAAATTGCATTGTTAGGCTTACTAATTTGTATCAATTCTTTCTAAATTTCCCTAATTCATGATTTTTGCATCAGATCTGATATAAACTACAGAAAATTATAAAAATTCAATAATTTGGAATGCATTTTCATCATATAATTGGTAGGGTTTTGTAGAAATTTTGACAATTTTCATATAACCTAGTAATTCCAAAATCTAGGGATAGTAGGCAAAATCTTCTTTTAGATTTTTAAACTCATTTTAGAGACTTGTTCAAACTTGAATTTGGCTGAAGTCTTTCATTTTAGTGTAAAAATTGCATTTAGATTTCAAACATTTGCATTTTTGCATAGAAAATTTTAACAAAAAACTAGCAATTTTCATGCATTTTCATTAAATTTGCACTTGCATTTTGCATCTTAAAGCTTGGAAATCAATTTAAGATCTGAGTACACTTTATTTTCATCATAAATCAAACTTCAAAACATTCATATAGCATTTTGTGTCAAGATCTCAAATCTAGGGCTTGAAAAACATCAATTTTCACTAGATTTGGCCTTATCAACTCTCTAAATTTGCACCATAGGTGTGTTGTGAAGAGTATTTTTACACTAATTGGATGTTATCAGAGTAATTATTTTCTGGCCCTCCTAAAAATCTTCACAACACCCTTTTATTGGGCTCTTGTATTGAAAATTTGGTGAAAAACTACACATTTTTGTTATTTTTGCCCTAGGGTTTGACCTAGTTTGCACTCCAAGTGTGTTGTGACAAATTTTATGAATTGAGGTGACTGATATCATTACTTTTATTTGATTCACCTCTTAAAATTCATTACAACACCCCTTTTTCTAGGTCTTGGAGTGGAAAAACCGTGAAAAATAGCCTAGTTTTGCTATATTTTCACTAGGATTTGACCTTAAGTGGCATTAAAAGTGTGTTGTGATGGATATCCTATCACTAAGTGGCTATTATTACTGATATACTTTTCTTTCCATCATCATTTTCCTCACAACACCCTTTGTCATGCTTTTTTGCGTCAAGATTTGGTGAAAAAATCGCATATTTTGACATATTTTCACTATATTTTGACTTATCGTCATCTTAGATTTACATCAAGAGTGTGTTGTGAAGGATCTTATTGCTATTTTGGATTGATATTAGACATATAATTTTCTGCCCCTGATCAAAATCCTTACAACACCTTTGTCTCCATATATTTGCATTGAAAAAGTACAAAAAATGGAGCATTTAGGTCATTTTTGCATTTAACTTGGCACTTGTCTTTTGCATCAATTTTGAAAAGCTTTCAAAATCTGATTTTGCATTGATTTGAAGACATATATCATGGCTACTTCTTTAGAAGAGTTGTTTGCATTCTGTGACCTAGAAATAGGAACACTCCATCGATTGTCTGTCGTGTTTTATCTGTGTCTTCAAGTGTGTGTGTTTTGGCATGCTTGCTTTGTTTGGTGTGTTTGTTGCCCCATATGCAGTCTAAAGACTTGCGTGATGAGTGCATCCTACATTTTGGGAGGTTTTGTGTGTATTGCCCCATGTATATAGTATAAAGACTTGCGCGATGAGTGCATCCTGTATTATGGGAGGTTTGCTTACTTTCCAGTACTTGCATCTGCATTTCATATATATGAGAAAAAGAAAAGAAAAGATATCATTTATGTCTTCCATGCATTAATGTGTCTTCTAAGCATTCACTGTTTTCTCCGTGTTCTACGTGACTGTAATTGTCTTCTCCATGTTTTGCGTGCCTGTTAATATTTTCTATGAGATTGGTGTGTCTTCTCCGTGCTTGGTGTGTTTGTTGTGTTTGTGACCATACTTTAATGCATGTATTAGCCTCACGTTTATACATACATTAAAGTGGGGGCTAAATGTAACGTCGGAAAATGTCCCCTTGGGGACTTTTCCCTCTTAAGGTTTAGCTCCCGGGCCTTTTGCATGCATTTAGGACATCTTATTTCATAATTTGGCATCCCGATGGAATGAGCCCTAGGTAACATGACAAATGGGACCTAGGAGGACTTGGGCACCCACACCCTAGTCCTGTCCTATTTTGGGTCAGGCCCAAATTTTAGGTGTGAGCTTGTGACCATTATTTGCGTCCTATGCCGACACGGTAAGTTTAAATTTATGAAATATTGGCTTGAATGTTTGTAGTTGCATATAAAAGCATGTTTAGGTATTCATTTGTAAACTAGATTTCAACTAGATGATTACTAGCAAGCTATTGTGTTCTCAAGGTGATTCAAGGCTTTCATTGTGTTGCAAGAGCAAAATTGTGTTGTCTATGTGTTTGTGTTTGTAGATTTGAGAATCTATTTCCTCATGGAATGAAGAGCATCTTCCTCCCATGGGATCTTCACTACAAGGTGACATTATATTGTGTTTTCATCATTATTTCCTTTGGTTTTTGCGTCTGCCTCACAAGGGTATGCACTATTTATCTAACAACGGTGTTGATGAAGGGGGTAAATCATAAAACACATAATAATAGAAATTGCAGATAGAAAATAGAATGATATTTTATTAATATGGGAAAAACATTACATTACAGAAGCTCAAATACAATCAGAGGAAGAATCTCCTACAAGCTGCAATACATTACAGCTCCCTCTCTCAAAACTCTGGAATCTTCAGCATTCTGTAATTCCTAAATCAACTAGGGTTTCTAATTTCCCGCCTTTCTTGACTCTACACCTTCCCCCTTAACTTTACTACTCTAAGGGTCCCCAAAAATGGTTATATATAGCCCTTTTTGGCGACCACCAGCTTAATTTCGAAATTTGCATCTCCCTCCAAAAATAGGTCAACTTCGTGGGGCCATAACTTTCGATCCGACTGTTGGATTTTCAATTATAATACCTTTTCGGAAAGCTCTCGAAAAGACGATGGAGCACAAATAGTATTGATAGGTAGACTACTTGGGTTTCCCACCAAATTTTGGGCCCATCGAGAGCCTCTAAGTGCCTCAAATTTGACTTTGAATATTTCAATAGGATTTTTGGAATTTGAAATTTTAATATCTCACAAATGACAAATGATATTGAAGTGATTTCTTCACCATTAGCTTCAATTGACCATTCTAGAGGTCCGTGTAAGATTTTGTATCCAACCGTGTACAAATGCAAACTTACTAAAAATAGTAACCCTGCCAAATTTAGCCCTTACTGAAAAGAAACAACACATTTTTTTTATTATTATTATTATTATTTTGGTTGATGCAAGATTGCTCTTACACCCTGGATGCTCCTGCATCAAACACCCAAGGTAATTTGAAAAGTGACCCTGTCACTTCTCATGTGTTAGAGGGAAACCAAAATGATTAACCTCAATCTCAGATAACCATGATGAATCTTCAACAGGCCTTCCTTTCCATTTCACCAAGTATTATGTATACTGCCTGTTTCTTGTACTCTTACCCACACGGCTATCCAGAATGCCCTCTATCTCCTCCTTCTCTGAAGTAGATGCTGGAATGTCCCACTGTGTTCCTTTATCAAGTCCATCATCATGATACTCTGTCAAATCTAAAATGTTGAACACTAGTGAAATATTGATGTCATTAGGCAACTCTACCTCAAATGTATTTCCTGAATCGTGCTTCTTCAGGATTCTACATGGTCCAAATTTCCTCATCTTCAGCTTATTATATGTACCAACTGGAAATCTTTCTTTTCTCAAGTGAACCATGACTTCATCACCCTCCTGAAACTCCTTATGCCTCCTCTTCTGATCTGCCTTAGCCTTGTACTGAGAATTCATCTTATGGATATGCTTTCTTACCTCTCCGTGCAAATTCTTCATGTGCTCAGAAAAATTTTCAGCTTCAGCACTACTTTTCTCCGCCTTATCCATCCTCCTCAATTCGGAAGCAATTCCTGGGCTACTCTCATACACAACCTGGAATGGAGATTTACCTGTGCTCCTATTGACAGAATTGTTGTAAGCAAATTCTGCCTGTGGTAAAATCAAATCCCATCCCTTGGGCTTATCTCCTACTAAGCATCATAGCAAGTTACCCAAACTCCTATTCACCACTTCTGTCTTTCCATTAGTCTGTGGATGGTGTGCAGAACTGAACTTCAAATCTGTCTTCAACTTCTTCCACAATGTCCTCCAGAAATAACCAACAAACTTGGTATCTCAATTTGAAACTATGCTTTTAGGTAGACCATGTAGTCTCACCACCTCCCTGAAAAATAACTCTACAATGTGAATAGCATAATTAGTCTTCTTGCAAGGAATAAAATGGGCCATCTTTGAGAATCTATCCACCACCACAAAAATAGAATCATGCCCTCTCTATGTCCTTAGTAAACCAAGAACAAAATTCATACTAGTATCATCCCATGGCTTCTCTGGTATAGGTAATGGTTGATATAGCCCTGTATTCTGACTTGTTCCTTTTGCCATCTGACACACTTTGTAACTCTGCACAAATTTCCTCACATCTTGCTGCAATTGTGGCTAGTAATAATGTTCACCAACAATAGCAATGGTCTTATCTTGACCAAAGTGTCCAGCTAATCCTCCACTATGATTCTCCTTAATTAGGTTCTCTCTCATGGAACTCCTCAAAATGCACAACTGGCTTCCTCTAAACAACATGTCATCTTGGATTATGTAATCCAACCATTTTGTCATGTCCAAAGTAACAGATCCCAAAAACTCTTTCCAGGCCTTTGCAAAATCTAGATCCTCAGGATACAAACTTTTGAGCTCATCGAACCCAACAACCTCTATCTTCATTTCTGTCAACAAATTTTGCCTTCTGCTCAAGGCATCTGCAACTCTGTTGGACTTCCCACTCCTATGCTTCAAAACAAAAGTATAGCTCTACAAAAACTCAACCCATTTTAAGTGCCTTTGGTTTAACTTCCCTTGACTATTAAGATACTGCAAAGCCTGATGATCAATATATAAAACAAACTCCTTTGGCAACAAATAATGTCTCCATTTCTTCAAAGCTTGAACTATAGAATAAAACTCCTGATCATAAATAGAATACTTTTTCTTGGCATCATTAAGCTTCTCACTAAAATAGGCAATGGGCTTACCTTCTTGGCTCAAAACAGCTCCTATACCACTACCACTAGCATCACAATCTACTTGAAATACCTTATTGAAATCTGGAAGTGCTAAAACAGGCTGTTATACGACTTTCTGCTTCAATGTATCAAAGCTCTTGTCTGCTCCTTTAGTCCATCTAAACTCTTTTCTATCCCCTCTCATTGTCTCAGTTAGGGGTGCACAAATGCTACTAAAATTCTTGATAAACTTTCTGTAAAAACTTGCCAAACCATGAAAAGATCTTACCTTCGTTGTACTTCTTGGCATAGTCCATTCAATGATAGCCCTTACTTTCCTGGGTCCATCTTAAGACCTTCCTCTGAGACAACAAATCCCAGGTATACCAACTCCTTCTTTGCAAAACTACATTTCTTCAAATTAATCAACAACTTCTCCCCCCTCAGCTTCTCTAGAACTCTTCTAATATGCATCAGATGCTCATCCCAAGTCTTACTGAAGATCAAAATATCATCCAAATAAACAATAACAAAACTTCCCAAAATTTCTTTCAGTACCTCATTCATGAGCCGCATGAATGTGCTCAGTGCATTGGTTAGCCCAAATGGCATGACTAACCACTCATACAAACCTTCCTTTGTCTTGAAGGTTGTCTTCCATTCATCTCCTTCTCAAATACAGATCTAGTGATACCCACTCTTCAGGTCAATTTTTGTGAAGTACTTGGCTCCACTCAAACAATCCATGATGTCATCCATTCTTGGAAATGGAAATCTATACTTGATCATTATCTTATTGATGGCTCAAGAGTCTGTACACATCCTCCATTCTCCATCCTTCTTTGGTGCTAGTACTGCAGGTACCGCACATGGACTTAGGCTCTCCCTTATCAGTCCCTTCCTCAACAACTCCTGAACTTGTCTGTTTAGCTCTTCATTCTCTATAGGGGTCATTCTATGGGCTGCCTTGTTTGGCAAACTGGCTCCTGGTATCAAATCCATTTGATGACTTAGCTTCATTACTGGTGGTAAACCTTCTGGTACATTATCAGAGATAATGTCCTGGAACTCTTCCAACATATCTGAAACTACTGTTAGTACATCTTCACAGTTCTCTTGACTAATCTTAGGAATCAATGCAAAGCAATGATGCTCATGCTTCATACCCTCCAAAAATTTCCTACCATCTACCAAGCAAATTATGGCAGTACTACATACCTTTTCTTCCACCTCCTTCAAGGGCTTCAACTTATGATGAACTCCATCTTTTGTTAGGGAATATGTGTTTGCACGGCCATCATGGACAGTGATCCTATCATACTGCCACGGCCTCCCCAATAGCATATGACATGCATCCATCGGTATGATATCACACAACACCTCATCATGGTAGTCACCAGACTTCACTAAACACTGCCTATTGACCAAAGCTCTATGGTCCTTCTGCAACCATGCAATCTGATATGGATGGGGATGCTTTCTTCTTATCAACTTCAACTTGTCAACCATCTCCTCTGAAACAAGATTATCAGTGCTTTCACTATCAATAATAATATCACAACACTTACCTTCACATTTGTACCTTGTGCGGAATAAACTCTTCCTCTTATTGGGTTCTTTCTCCTCGTTCAGCAAGGTTCTTCTGTGATGCAAGAGCATCCAGTGGTGTAAGGGCAATCTTGCATCACCAAAAAAAATAGAAGTTAATTCAAAATCATTGTAGTTGTTTTCATTTCTTTCCACAATTAGTGTTTTTGGTTCTATAATATCAAGAATAATGATGTAGGACTTTCAGTTTTTCCAAAAATGCTAAAAATAGCAACCTGTCTATTTTGGAAAGTCTACCTACTATTTTTGGAAAGTTTGTAGTAGGGCATGGATTGAAGCAAAAACTTGCAGAAAGTTACTAAATGGAGATATAAGATCTTTGGCAAAGGAATCAGGCAAAGATCATTTGTGAGCTGAAAGATATTAAAATTTTTGTTTTCTGAAAAACCCCTAAAAATTTCTGAAACGAGATATGAGGCACTAAAACTTCCCTAAACATCCTGAAAAGTTGATGGAAATCCATTTACGATTTTTTGGCGTGATAGTTCACATCGTGAGCTTTTTGACGCCTAAAACGGTTTGTCAATCGGACACCCGGATCAAAAGTTATGCTTCCCAGAAGTTGACCTACTTTTCTTGGGAGTTGTAAATTTTGAAATTTAGCTGGAGGCCACCAAAAAGTGTTATTTATGGCTATTTTGGGGACCCTGGGCGGTAGTAGAGTAAAGGGAGTAAGTGTAGAGTCAAGAATAGGCAGGAAACACAGAAACCCTAGCAGGTTTGGGGCTACAGAAGGCTGAAGATTCTAGAGTCTTTATGTTGGGAAGTTGTAATGTGTTGTAGCCAGTAGGGGATTCATCCTCTGATTGTAATTGGGATTCAGTAATGTAATGAGTTACCCAGATCAATAAAAGGAAGTTCTATTTTCTATGTTTCATTTCTATTGTTGTATGTTTTGTGATTTACCCCTTCATCAAGTGGTATCAGAGCAAGGATTCTTGAGTGTGTAGACAGATCACCAACTATGAGGCAGTTTGCACCAGGACCTAAGGTTGTGGGTTTGCTGCGGAGACCAAGATGCCTCCACGAAGAAATCGTGTTGGGAGGAATGCTTTGACAGAAGAGGGTTTTAGAGTCCTGCAAAGGCAAATCGATGCATTGCAAGAGGAGCTACAAAGAGGGTTTGAGCCGAGGATAAGAGACGAAAGTGAAGATGAAGTTGAAGAAGAGCTATCTGAGGAAGAACAAGAAGCTTCTGGAGATCCTGCAGAAGTTAGGTTGTTGAGGGCTATTTCAAAGATCGGAAAGAGGCCCAGGATCGAGGTTTCCACATATTCTGGGGATTTGAACCCAGAACAACTTATTGATTGGATCAATGACATGGAGGAGTATTTCGAGTATGAAGATGTGGAGGACCCAGATCGGGTCAAGTTTGCAAAAACAAAGTTGAAGGGCCATGCCAATATTTGGTGGAAGGAGGTCCAACTAGAGAGGAATAGAAGAGGAAAAGGAAAGATCACCAGATGGGATCAGATGGTGGAGAAACTAAAGAAGCAGTTCATTCCTGTGGACTATGAGATGGAGTTATTGAAGAAGTTGCAAGGACTAAAGCAAGGTAACAAGTCTGTTAAGGAGTATACAGAAGATTTTTATAAGATCACTATTAGGACAGGCCATGGAGAGGCCAACAAGGAGAAGGTGGCCCGTTACATTAATGGGTTGAGACCAAGTATTCAAGAAGAGTTGAGCCTGGTTAGAATGACCACCATAGAAGATGCGTACCAGTTTTCCCTGAAAGTAGAAGAGAAGCTAAATAAAAGATTCGACAGCAAGCAAAGGGGAAGAGGTCAAGGCGAAAGGACTGGTGGAAGACCCTATGGGGTCGAAATGAAGATGCAAAGAAAAGTAAAGAAGCTAGAACCAGTCGAAATCAGAGAGGAGATAATACCTACCGCCCTCTTGACCAAAATAATGGTGAGCAAAGAGGAAGAGGAAGAGGTAGACTTGGGCAAGGACCTGGAAAAGGAGGTTTTAGAGGAACATGTTTCCAATGTGGAGAAGAAGGACATCGAGCATACGAGTGTCTGCAACATCAAGGAAGGACAAATAGAAGACCTGAAGGCAATGCATGAGTTGCACATGTAGATGAAGATGCACATTCTGAGCATTCTGAAGATGCTGAAAGGGGAGAAACCCTAGTTGTCAGAAGAACCTTGCTGAATGAGGAAAAAGAACCCAATCAGAGGAAGAGTTTATTCTGCACAAGGTGTAAATGTGAAGGTAAGTGTTGTGATATTATTATTGACAGTGGAAGCACTGATAATCTTGTTTCAGAGGAGATGGTTGACAAGTTGAAGTTGACAAGAAGAAAGCATCCACATCCATATCAGATTGCATGGTTGCAGAAGGACCACTGAGCTTTGGTCAATGAGCAGTGTTTAGTGAAGTTCAAGATTGGGGACTACCATGATGAGGTGCTATGTGATATCATACCGATGGATGCATGTCATATGTTGTTGGGGAGGCTACGGCAGTATGATAGGAGCGTTGTCCATGATGATCATGCAAACACATATTCCCTAACAAAGGATGGAGTTCGTCATAAGTTGAAGCCCTTGAAGGAGGTGGAAGAAAAGGTATGTAGTACTACCATAATTTGCTTGGTAGATGGTAGGAAATTTTTGGAGGCTATGAAGCATGAGCGCCATTGCTTTGCATTGATTCCTAAGATTAATCAAGAGAAATGTGAAGATGTACCAATAGAAGTTTCAGATATATTGGAAGAGTTCTAGGACATTATCTCTGATAATGTACTAGAAGGTTTACCACCAATAAGGAAGATAAGTCATCAAATGGATTTGATACCTGGAGCCAGTTTGCCAAACAAGGCAGCCCACAGAATGACCCTTGCAGAGAATGAAGAGCTGAACAGACAAGTTCAGGAGTTGTTGAGGAAGGGACTGATAAGGGAGAGCCTAAGTCCATGTGCAGTACCTACAGTACTAGAACCAAAGAAGGATGGATAATGGAAGATGTGTACAGACTCTCGAGCCATCAATAAGATAACGATCAAGTATAGATTTCCATTGCCAAGAATGGATGATATCATGGATTATTTGAGTGGAGCCAGGTATTTCACAAAGATTGACCTGAAGAGTGGGTATCACCAGATCCGTATCAGAGAAGGAGATGAGTCGAAGACAGCCTTCAAGACAAAGAAAGGTTTGTATGAGTGGTTAGTCATGCCATTTGGGCTAACCAATGCACCGAGCACATTCATGCGGCTCATGAACAAGGTATTGAAAGAGTTTTTGGGAAGTTTTGTTATTCTTTATTTGGATGATATTTTGATTTTTAGTAAGACTTGGGATGAGCATCTGATGCATATCAAAAGAGTTCTGGAGAAGCTTAGGGAGGAGAAGTTGTTGATTAATCTGAAGAAATGTAGTTTTGCAAAGAAGGAGTTGGTATACCTAGGATTTGTAGTCTCAAAAGAAGGTCTTAAGATGGACCCAGAAAAAGTAAGGGCTATCATTGAATGGCCTACGCCAAGGAGTACAACGAAGGGAAGATCCTTTCATGGTTTGGCAAGTTTTTATAGAAAGTTTATTAGGAATTTTAGTAGCATTTGTGTACCCCTAACTAAGACAATGAGAGGGGATAGAAAAGAGTTTAGATGGACTAAAGGAGTAGGCAAGAGATTTGATACATTGAAGCAGAAAGTTGTAGAACAACCTGTTTTGGCACTTCCAGATTTCAATAAGGTATTTCAGGTAGATTGTGATGCTAGTGGTAGTGGTATAGGAGTTGTTTTGAGCCAAGAAGGTAAGCCCATTGCCTATTTTAGTGAGAAGATTAATGATGCCAAGAAAAAGTATTTTGTTTATGATCAGGAGTTTTATGCAACAGTTCAGGCTTTGAAGAAATGGAGAGATCATTTGTTGTCAAAGGAGTTTGTTTTATATACTGATCATCAGGCTGTGCAGTATCTTAATAGTCAAGGAAAGTTCAACCAAAGGCACTTAAAATGGGTTGAGTTTTTGCAGGGCTATACTTTTGTTTTGAAGCACAGGAGTGGGAAGTCCAACAGAGTTGCAGATGCCTTGAGCAGAAGGCAAAATTTGTTGACAAAAATGAAGATAGAGGTTGTTTGGTTCGATGAGCTCAAAAGTTTGTATCCTAAAGATCTAGATTTCGCAGAGGCCTGGAAAGCTTGTATGGAACCTGTTACTTTGGACAGGACAAAATGGTTGGATTTCATAATCCAAGATGGCATGTTATTTAGAGGAAACCGATTGTGCATTCCAAGGAGTTCCTTGAGAGAGAACCTGATTAAGGAGAAGCATAGTGGAGGATTGGCTGGACACTTTGGTCAAGATAAGACCATTGCTATGGTTGGTGAAAATTATTATTGGCCACAGTTATAGTAGGATGTGCAGAAATTTGTGCAGAGTTGCAGAGTATGTCAGATGGAAAAAGGAGCAATTCAGAACACAGGTCTATATCAGCCATTACCTGTACCAGAGAAGCCATGGGATGATATCAGTATGGATTTTGTTCTGGGTTTACCAAGGACATAGAGAGGACATGATTCCATTTTTGTGGTGGTGGACAGATTCTCGAAGATGGCATATTTTATTCCTTGCAAGAAGACTAATGATGCTATTCATATTGCTGAATCATTTTTCAGAGAGGTGGTGAGACTACATGGTCTACCAAAGAGCATAGTTTCAAATCGAGATACCAAGTTCGTTGGTTATTTCTGGAGGACATTATGGAAGAAGTTGAAGATAGATTTGAAGTTCAGTTCTGCACATCATCCACAGACTGATGGACAAACTGAAGTGGTGAACAGGAGTTTGGGTAACCTGCTACGATGCTTAGTAGGAGATAAGCTCAAGGGATGGGATTTGATTTTACCACAGGCAGAATTTGCTTACAACAATTTTGTCCATAGGAGTACTGGTAAATCACCATTCTAGGTTGTATATGGCAATAGGCCGAGAAATGCTTCTAAGTTAAGGAAGCTGGACAAAGGAGAAAAGACAAGTGTTGAAGCTAAAGACTTTGTAGAACATCTGAAGAATTTGCATGAAGAGGTGAGAAAGCACATTAATAGGATGAATATTCAGTACAAGGCTAAGACAAATCAGAAGAGGAGATATAAGGAGTTCCAGGTAGGAGATGAAGTCATGGTTCACTTGAGAAAAGAAAGGTTCCCAATTGGAACATACAATAAGTTGAAAATGAAGAAATTTGGACCATGCAGAATCTTGAAGAAGCATGATTCAGGAAATGCATATGAGGTAGAGCTGCCTAATGGGATCAACATTTCCCCTATTTTCAACATTGCTGATTTATCAGAATATCATGAAGGTGGAGCAGAGGATGGACCAACAGAAGCGCAGTGGAGTATTCTATTATCTACTTCAATGAACGAGATAGAAGAGATCTTGGATAGCCATGTGGGAAGAAGTACTCGGAACAAGCAATATGAAAAATATCTGGTAAAATGGAAAGGAAGGCCTATTGAAGATTCCTCTTGGTTATCTAAGGTAGAGGTTGACTATTTGGGTTTCCCTCATGCCAACATCTAAGATGTGACAAGGTCATTTCTCAAATTACCCTGGGTGTCTGATGCAGGAGCATCCAGTGGTGTAAGGGCAATCTTGCATCACCAAAAAAAAAGAAGTTAATTCAAAATCATTGTAATTGTTTTCATTTCTTTCCACAATTAGTGTTTCTGGTTCCATAATATCTAGAGTAATGATGTAGGACTTTCAGTTTTTTCCAAAAATGCTAAAAATAGCAACCTGCCTATTTTGGAAAGTCTACCTGCTATTTTTGGAAAGTTTACAATAGGGCACGGATTGAAGCAAAAACATGCAGAAAGTTACTAAATGGAAATATAAGACCTTTGGCAAAGGAATCAGGCAAAGATCATTCGTGAGCTGAAAGATATTAAAGTTTTTGTTTTCTGAAAAACCCCTAAAAATTTTGAAACGAGATATGAGGCACTAAAACTTCCCTAAACGTCCTAAAAAGTTGATAGAAATCTCTTTACGAGTTTCTAGCATGATAGTTCACATTGCAAGCTTTCTGACGCCTAAAATGGTTCGTCAATCGGACACCCAGATCAAAAGTTATGCTTCCCAGAAGTTGACCTACTTTTCGAGGGAGTTGTAAATTTCAAAATTTAGCTGGAGGCCACCAAAAAGTGCTATTTATGGCTATTTTGGGGACCCTGGGCGGTAGTAGAGTAAAGGGGGCAAGTGTAGAGTCAAGAATAGGTAGGAAACACAGAAACCCTAGCGGGTTTGGGGCTACAGAAGGCTAAAGATTCTAGAGTCTTGAGGTTGGGAAGCTATAATGTGTTGTAGCCAGTAGGGGATTCATCCTCTTATTGTAATTCGGATTCAGTAATGTAATGAGTTACCTAGATCAATAAAAGGAAGTTCTATTTTCTATGTTTCATTTCTGTTGTTGTGTGCTTTGTGATTTACCCCCTTCATCATTCTGACAACTAGGGTTCCTCCCCTTTCAGCATCTTCAGAATGCTCGGAATGTGCATCTTCATCTACATGTGCAACTTGTGCATTACCTTCTTGTCTTCTATTTGTCCTTCCTTGATGTTGCGGACACTCATATGCTTGATGCCCTTCTTCTCCACATTGGAAACAAGTTCCTCTGAAACCTCCTCTTTTGGGTCCTTGCCCAGGTCTGCCTCTTCCTCTTCCTCTTTGCTCACCATTGTTCTGGTCACAAGGGTGGTAGGTGTTATCCCCTCTCTGATTTTGACTAGTGCCAGCTTCTTCACTTTTCTTTTGATCTTCATTACGGCCTCCATAGGGCCTTCCACCAGTCCTTCCACCTTGACCTCTTCCCCTTTGCTTGCTATCAAATCTTTTATTCAGCTTCTCTTCCAGCTTCAGGGAAAACTGGTATGCATCTTCTATGGTGGTCATTCTGACCAGGCTCAACTCCTCTTGAATACTTGGCCTCAACCCATTAATGTAACGGGCTACCTTCTCCTTGTTGGGCTTTGCATGGCCTGTCCTGATAGTAGTTTTATAAAACTCTTCTATGTACTCCTTAACAGACTTGTTACCTTGCTTTAGTCCCTGCAGCTTCTTCAGCAACTCCATCTCATAGTCCACAGGAATGAACTGCTTCTTTAGTTTCTCCACCATCTGATCCCATCTGGTGATCTTTCCTTTTTCTCTTTTGCTCCTCTCTAACTAGACCTCCTTCCACCAAATATTGGCATGGCCCTTCAATTTTGTTTTTGCTAACTTGACCTGATCTGGGTCTTCTACATCTTCATACTCAAAATATTCCTCCATGTCATTGATCCAATCAATAAGTTGTTCTGGATTCAAATCTCCAGAATATGTAGAAACTTCGATCCTGGGCCTCTTTCCGATCTTTGAAATGGCCCTCAACAACCTAACTTCTGAAGGATCTCCCACAGGTTCTTGTTCTTCCTCAGATAGCTCTTCTTCATCTTCATCTTCACTTTCCTCTCTCCTTCTCGGCTCGAACCCTCTTCGCAGCTCCTCTTGCAATGCATCGATTTGACTTTGCAAGGCTCTAAAACTCTCTTCCATCAAAGCATTCCTCCCACCATGATTTCTTTGTGGAGGCATCTTGATCTATGTAACAAACCCACAACCTCAGGTCCTGGTGCAAACTGCCTCACGGCCAGTGATCTATCTACACACTCAAGAACCCTTGCTCTGATACCACTTGATGAAGGGGGTAAATCATAAAACACACAATAACAGAAATTGCACACAGAAAATAGAATGATATTTTATTAATATGGGAAAAACATTACATTACAAAAGCTCAAATACAATCAGAGGATGAATCCCCTACAAGCCACAACACATTACAGCTCCCTCTCTCAAAACTTTGGAATCTTCAACCTTCTGTAATTCCCAAATCAATTAGGGTTTCTAATGTCCCGCCTTTCTTGACTCTACACCTTCCCCCTTAACTCTACTACTCTAAGGGTCCCCAAAAATGGTTATATATAGCCCTTTTTGGCGACCACCGGCTTAATTTCAAAATTTGCATCTCCCTCCAAAAATAGGTCAACTTCACGGGGCCATAACTTTCGATCCAACCGTTGGATTTTCAATTATAATACCTTTTCGGAAAGCTCTCGAAAAGACAATGGAGCGCAAGTAGTATCAATAGGTAGACTACTTGGGTTTTCTGCCAAATTTTGGGCCCATCCGAAGCCTCTAAGTGCCTCAAATTTGACTTTGAATATTTCAATAGGATTTTTGGAATTTGAAATTTTAATATCTCACAAATGACAAATGATATTAAAGTGATTTCTTCACCATTAGCTTCAATTGACCATTCTGGAGGTCCGTGTAAGATTTTGTATCCAACCGTGTACAAATGCAAACTTACTAAAAATAGTAACCCTACCAAATTTAGCCCTTACTGAAAAGAAACAACACATTTTTTTATTATTATTATTATTTTTTTTTGGTTGATGCAAGATTGCTCTTACACCCTGGATGCTCCTGCATCAGGTGTTTGGAGACTTAAGTGTCCTCCGAGGCTTGACTAAGGCAAGCCTCTAAACACAACTCCCTCCCAAAGTTTTCATGGTTGCAGGTTACAGGTTGAGGAGCTGGACAAAGTGAAGTTATAGGAAGACATCTTGGAGTGTCAGAATTGCAAAATAGGAAGAAAATTTGCCCCCTGGACTTGGGTGCCCGCTCATTAGTCCTCCAAGTTTCGTGACAGGAAAATATCCAAAACAGCAGGAAGGAGCTACAGAATGAGTTCTCAGATCTGGACAAAAATATAGGCCTTGGACTTGGGCGCCCGCTCCTGTGTCCCCAAATTTTCCACCTTGGAACCCCGAAAATAAGCACTCTGTGATTTGACATTTTACATCTCTGCAAGAGCTTTTTCTACAATTCATCTGTTTATTGTCGCATTTGCAAAATTAGGGTTTTAATGATCAATTAAGCATAAGAGAAGGAAAATTGGCAATTAAACACGCTAATCCAAGCTTCCCTACATCTCACAATGACCTAGGGTATGATAGTGCATTGCCACTCGACCCTAGGTCCTTGAATGTTAAGGGTGAAAGGAGGATTCAAACATCTAACAACCAAAACATTCAACAATCCAAATTTTACCTTAAACAGAAAGGAACTCTGGATTATGGCTTATGGTATCTAAGAGGTAATGACTTTGATTTAAATGCCTACACTAATGTTGATTGGGCAAGTTGTGTTGATGATAGAAGAAGTACAAGTAGAGGTGCTTTCTTCTTACGAAACAGACTAGTTTCATGGTAGAGCAAGAAGCAAGATTCAGTGTCCTTATCTACTGCAGAGGCAGAGTACATTGCAGCAGCATCCTGTTGTACACAAGTCTTGTGGATGAAGTAAACCCTAAAGGATATCAAGATGTTGTATGATAAGCCTATTCCTATTTTGTGTGACAATACAAGTGCTATCAATATTTACAAGAATCTAGTGGTGCATTCTAGAACCAGGCATATAGCAATCAGGTATCACCTTTTGAGAGAGAAGGTGGCAGATAAGGAAGTGAAGTTGGAATATGTTCCAACAAAGGATCAGATTGCAAATATTTTCACAAAGGCTCTTGTAAAGGGTATCTTTGAGGATCTCTGACAGAGGTTAGGGGTAATTTCCCCTCCTTCTTGCTAGATGCATAATGGTGCATCTGTCCAGGGGGAGTTCATGTTATAACTATTTCCTAGACTGATGATGGCTACCTCTTAGGGGGAGCAGGTAGTGGTTATTGGTGATAGGGGGAGTCTGTTTTCTACAAGAAGAAGTCTTTCTCTAAGAAAAGAATGTGCAGGTATGTGGTCACTGATTAGCATGTAGTGGTTGCCCTTTGTCCTTGATGTCAAAGGGGGAGAGAAGTAGAGATGTGTTTCCATCAATGCCAAAGGGGGAGATTGTTACACATATGGTTCCTGGGGTTGTCATTGATGCCAACACTGTCACTAGGTTGTCATTGATGTCAACACTATCATGATGGTGTGATGGTGTTCATGGTTGGATGTCATGTCCTATCTAGCAGAGAAGATATAGTTCATGGTTGGATGTCATGTCCTATCTACGATATGGTTCATGGTTGGATGTCATTCCTTGATCAATAAAGAATTGAGTATGAGGACATATTAATATTAGAATTAGAAGCACAATGATGATCAAATGTGTTGTTGATGTTATTGATGGCCTAATCTAAGTTTCATGATGATTGGATCACTGAAATTTGTAGTTTGAAGACAGTGTTGAAGATAACTACTATATGGTAATAGAATGCTCTGTATTCCTCCACATTTGCAGGTATGGCCATGTGGTTCTGGAATTATGTTATGGGTGCAATGAAGGTAATAATTCCAAAGTTTCAGATCATTTGTCCTTCTGCTATGAAATTTATGCATGATAGAGTACCAGAATGTGTTCTGGCAGAGTAAGCTAGTGTTGAAGGCCTGTTGGAATGCTCTACATTCCTCTGAAAATGAATGGTTTCCCTTGTAGTTTTGAGGACATTTTTATGGATGTATATTACATGCTTCCTTGTAGTTTCAAGTTTATTGGTGGTCCGCAACTTAGTTTTTCAAATGACAAAATGTTGTAGTGTGTTCCGGATGACTTATTATTCCCAGAGTTCATGGTTGAAGATGTGCAGTACAAATATTTGATGTGTGGAGGTAAAGGTGTTTGGAGATGCTGTATGAGTCATGTGGACTCATCTAGAAGAGTTTCATGAAGATATTTCTTGTTTCCAATACCGCACAAGGTTTTTAAGTTGTTGTGGCCATTATGCTTCAAGTTTTCATATGTTTTACTTAAGGATGTCCTATTTCCAAATGGGCAAAGTGTGTGGATGTAATTCCTTGGTGTTTGAAGCTATGAAGGATGTTTTGGACCTAGTTAAGCAAGTGTTGGTGTCTGCAAGGCATGGATCTTTTGCTAGTGTAATGTGTGGTTTTGTTTAGGACCTATCTTCAACACATTTCATATTGTATACTGTCTGGCCAACTTGTAAATGTATTTCTCATATTGTCTCTAGCTAACAAACAATGTAATCAATGTAATATCGTGTATAAATAGTGAATCAAATTGAGTAAGACAAGGTGTGATTGCAAAGAGATTGATAGAGCTCGCATGCAAAATAAGGAGTAGAATGAATGTATTTTGATGTGCGACTGAAGGAGAAAAAGTAGAAGTTGTTGATGTTGTCCTGATTCATCTTGAAAACATATTTATGACAATGATCAAGTGTAGAGTGTGCCTAATTGATCTGATCATTAGAAGAAAGTGTGAAGAGGCAGAATTGCAATCATCAAAGGTGTGAGTTTCAATGTTAGTTTTCAAATAGTAGAATGACTGTCATATTGTAATCTTTTGTAAGTGTGTTCTCAATTCAGGGAGTAGTAGCTTCCTTGGGAGTGACCCTAAAACAAATTCTTTAGGGAGTAGAAGCTTCCTTGGGAGTGACCCTAAATCAAAGTTATCAGAGAGTAGTAGCTTCATTGGGTGTAACCCTAAAACAAAGTTATTATTCTTGAGATTCATATATTGTGAGTTAATCCTCACCATGGTTCTTCCCTTCTAGGGTTTTCCACGTATATCTAGTGTTATGTGTTGATGTACATTATGTTAATCTTTCATGCTTATGTTGATGTTGTAATGCTTGAGTTTTAATCTGCTCTGGAGAAGTTAAAGTTTGTTTAGATATTGATTCACACCCCCCTCTCAATATCCTCATGTGTCCAACAATTGATTCCTTATTATGTTTCTCTTGTGTCTTTGTAATATAAATATCAAGTGGGAGAATGTTAGGATTAAGTGATATCTACCTTGCAAATTCCTATGTCTATTGTATTTAATTTATGTAGATGGAAAATTAATGTATTTTCTCCTTCTAGTACATGGAATGGGTGATCTTGGGTGCCACTGTGTATTGGAGATAGAAATAGTAATTATTATTATTTAATTTTTTTAGATTATTATTGTAAGAAGACATGGAAAGAGGAAGATGAAGATGAAAATCCATTTGGAATACAAAGAGTCATGCCTTGTAAATAGTTGCTTAATGAGGCACTTGGGAGTTACAATTTGACTTTTATATCATTATGATAGAGCTTACATACTTGGGAATTATGTTCTATTTGTGGAAGATTCTCTCCATGAATAGAGTTTCATGAAAATTTATACCATGGTATTTTGGGATCTCTTTCATGAAAATTTATACCATGGTATTTGACTTTTATATCATTATGATAGAGGTTACATACTTGGGAATTATGTTCTATTTGTGGAAGATTCTCTCCATGAATAGAGTTTCATGAAAATTTATACCATGGTATTTTGGGATCTTGTTTGGACTCATGGTATTACTATTGTTTCAATTATGTGCAGTCAGTGTTGTCATTGATGTCAACAAGTCTTTGTTGTCATTGGTTTCAATTGTGTCTACTGGGTGAGTAGAGATGAGGTTGTTGTAAGTGTATGATCTGTTTGGTTGAGTTGCCTTGTTGATGATGATTTCATTTCTTTGAAGAGGTGTTGAAGATATTGAGAATATGGTTATGTTGGTTGGTTTCCAAGTGCCTTTGAGAAAATTTGATTAATAAAGGAAACAATGTGTTGAAGTCGCATTTTGGTTTACAGAGTAGTGTTCTGGTTTTGCTCCTCACTTTGTCTATGTTGAAGACCTATCTTTGCAGTTTGAATATGTTGTTCAGAGGTGTTAAGAGTTGTTATATTCCAAATTTGGTGCTCTGATTCATTGTGCAAAGAAAGTTGTGTTCACCAGTGTGTGGATTGTGTTTCTGAGTTGTGCAAAGATGTATGGGAGAAATGTCTTTGCTCCGCATTTCTCTGCAAAGAAGTTTTAGATCTTGCGGTTATGGAATTGTTCTTATAAGGTTTATATCTTTCTTCTATTGAATTTGTTCATGGTTTGGTGCTTTGGAAGTCAATTTCTAGAGATACAGTGTATGACAAAGATAGTTAAGCATGCTGGATAAGAAGGATAAGGTTGTGCGGCATGTAAAAGTTGTTGTGAAGGAATTTGTTGGTTATCAGGATGTTTTGTCAAAGCCTTGCATGTGGTTTGCAAGTTGTCTTTGGGTTTGAGGAAGTGTGTACTTAAAAGTTCATTGTGTTAACATAGGTTTGGTCGACCTTAGGTATTTACACTAATTGTAGATTTGCTTTGGTGTTTGTGAAAGTGTGGAGTAGCGTGCTTGAATTAATTTAGGTCTGAGCTAAGATGTGTTATGGTCTGCCTTCATTCCTTTCCACCACGGGAATGTTTAGGGCTAGACCTAATTTGAATTTTCTAGGTTAAGGTGATTTGCTGACCTTGGAGAATGTTCTCGAGGTTGATGACAGCATAAATGAGTGTCAAGGGATCGTGATTGAGAGTGAGTGATGGATATGATGTGAATAACAGAGTGAATGAATGATGCAACAAGTACCTACGGAAGCAAATTGAATAAATGAAGAGCAGTAGAGTTTGGTATTTTAGAACAATGTGATGAACATTGTTTCAGTATTTTGTGCTTCATTGGAATTATACTCCATGCATATGTTAGATGTAATTAAAACAGTTCAACTCTGGCAGTGAGCCACCTCTTCTATCTCTTTCTTTCATGATAGTGAGTCCTTGGGCAGTGAGCCCTTTAGCAGTGAGCCTTTCTTCTAGGCAGTGAGCCCTCTGGTAGTGATCCTTTTGTAATTTAGCATTGATACTACTTTATATTGTGAGCTAATCCTCACTGAGTTTTTTCCCTTCTTGGGTTTTCCACATAAAAATCTTGGTGTTCATGTGTTATGAGTTTTGGTTATTTGTTTTATGCTTAATTTACTTCACTACAATTGTTTGTGCTAAATGGATTAAATTTTTAAAGGGTAAATGGTTTAATAGAATACTGATTCACCCACCCTGGGTGATCAACAACCATTTGGTGGTTTTTGGGCATCCTTAAGTCTATATATTGGAGGCATGAGATAGAGGCATTATATGGGTTATTTGTAGATAATATCATGTTTTAAAGATGTTTCTCAACTGAAGAAGATTTTTTATTGTTATAGGGATTTACTCTTAGTTAATACAAGCTTCGTATCTCTTTAGTGGTAGAGTTTTCTTAAAGGGTTTCTCCATGTATTTCCAATGTCATATGTGTTTTTTTTTTTTTTAAATTTGTTATTATAAGTGTGTATTTATGTTTTTTAGATTTGATGGTTAATCACATAGCTATCATTTTATAATAATCAAATTTGTACACTCTATATTATATTCTCACTATAATTGCTCGCTATTTTTTCTCAATAGCTTCCCAAATGCAATGATGATTAAGAAGCACAAGTAAAGGACTATCATTATTAGACCATGATTGAAATTCCTCCTCTTTGTGAACTCCTACAACCACAAATCTATAACCTATCTACACTCCACTAGAAAGGGTTAAATAATAAACAAGTGACTCATCGCCCATTGATACTCCATTTTCTATTTCACTTGAAAGAATAATTGAAGAAGTTTCAAAATCCTTTTTAAGTTGCCACTATGTTGCACCTTCATCCTAAACTTCATCAAAAACTTTTTCATCTAATGCCTCTTCCATGTTAAATGTTTGGGTTTTGTTATTATTTGAATTGGAGAGTGCTCCAAATTTAAGCTTCCACTCATCATATTTTGTTCTTCACAAACTACATCTTGTATATTACTACCAAGGTGTGATGTCGTATGTTTCTACTCTTGATAATAGTGGTTGTTTCTAGGCCCTCCATCTGACTTTACCTATTCCTTATTTTCAACATTTTCCTTGCTATCATTTTCAGCTATTGTATGTCCTAACTCAACTCCCTTAGTTTCTTCCATAGACATTTCTTCTACCATGGGCTTATAAAGGTGTACATGTACACTTATGAGCCAATTAGAAACCTAACTTCTAGGCAGCCATGTCTACCTTGCTAGCATACTTTTATTAGGATCTTTGGGATACAAATGAAGAAAGTTCTCAAAAAACTAAGCTCATAAGATAAAAACTAATTGCTCTAGAGAACCTCTATATGGTCTCCATGCATGTTGTTGAATCATACCTAGTTGTTAAAAAGCTTGTTATTGTTGTTGTTGTTATTGTTGATCCATGAACTACAAATAAGAAGTTTGACCTTTACAACTTTTTTTTATCTCTTTCTCAACCAAACTTTTGGCCACTACACAAAATTGACTTGTAATTGCATCTCTTAAGCATCAATATTACTTGTAAATTGCTTGAAGTGAAAGAGAAGTGTATGTCTTGGCAACCACAAACTCAATAACATCTTCAAAAGATGAGATGGCATTTTACATTTAATGGTAGTATTGTTTGTATTTTATATCCACCTTGATGCATGGGATAGTGAAACCATCAATGATAGTCACATTGAACCCTGAGAAGTCCTCTACCTTAAATCTACTCTTAGCCACAAGGCCCTCATTAGTAAAATTTTGGGTAGCCCCATTATCAATGAGGACAATAATTTGTTACTTGAATAACTCTCCATGAACCTTGAATGGGTGATGTCATGGTGCTCCTAAAAGAGCTGCAAGCATACCTTTGCTATTGTTAGTATTATCCTCTACCAACTACTCAAGCTCATGCATAGAAATTTACTCCTCACCCTTTCGCTCAAAGTAGTCCAAAATCTTTGGTTGAATTCATTAAATGTATGCACAAGTTTGTGCCCCTAAGTAATCAAACTATGGTACCCCTAGTCATAGACAACACCCTCCAAATGTAATGTAGCAAATTGAATGGCATCCTCTTCCACTATAGTAACGAGTGTTATGTATGTATGTAACTTTTGTAACCATGCTCAAATGGATTTTTTTGCTACCATTAAAATTAGGAGCATTAAGTTTCTTCACTTTATGTTGCAAATCTTTCATATCATTATTTTGATTGCTACCATGGGATCTATTACCCATACGCTTATTCTAGAGTATCTCCAAGAAATTGATAAAATTTACTATAGCCCTAAAGTCTTTTGATTTCTCTTGATACTTCCTAAAAAGTGTGTCTAACTTCTCTAAACTATCTTAGAATTTGATCTTTCATTCCTTTGTATAAACATGGGCTTAATGGGTTTTATAATGGTTAGCTATATGAATTTGAGCTTCCCCATCTCTAAAATTTATTAGTAGGGTTTGGATTTTGGAAAGGAATGGTGGTGGGCATACTAATTTGAAGCTATAATATTTGTGTCATTGGCTCTATCATTTTTTCTTGACCCCTCTAAATCCCTATCATGGTATTCTAAAATAGATCTACCCTTTCCTCATTTGTCAAAGTTCTCCCATTTTTTGTCCATGGTTCATAGGTTGGCATGAAATTAGCTCTGATGCCACTATGACTCCACTCTATCTATTTTTTATTTTTAAAATTATAATGATTCCAAGAATAAAATAGGAATGCAATACATAAACAAAGAAAACCCCTAAAATATCATCGAAGTTGTATCTTATTAACCAAATCTTCTAGATTACATCAATAGATGATAATTTCATCAACATGCAAGCTTTCTATGATAGCATGCAATAACATGCAAGCAATCTAAAACAACATGCAATGTAAACAACATGCAAATACCTTGGTAGAAGATCTTTCCCTAAATCTAATCCAATGTTGTTGTATGGTGTTGCTCCACTCCACACATCACTTTTCTAATAAAAAAGAAAATGATTCCAACACAAATGAAATCCTCGAAATGAGATTTCCCACAAGAAATCAAAGGGTTTTCATCCTTTCATCTCTAGGTCCAAGGTTTTGTATTCCTAAATCAATATGTGAGTGCTACATAATTTAGTCACCCTCTCTAGGTTTGAAATTTTTGAAATAAGCATAGAATGATCCCCTCAATGTTGATTTGCCTCTATTTATTCATTGACATGCTCCAAAATCTAAGCATCTAGCCTTAGTGTCAAATAATAAAGATTATTGCTATTTAATATGACACTGATATCACTTAATAATCAAGTACCACATAACATGGTTCTAGTGTACTAAAATTAAATTGTCCAAGTAGCTAGTAAACCTAAACCTCTTATTAGTAAATCTACCATAACTTGAGGACCACTTGCCAAAAAGACATAAGATAAAGAATTATGAACAACTAACTCAAACCCAAATCCAACATAAAGTTGCATGACATGGTCCCATCCTCATAGCTCTCTGAAAGCCCCTAAGAAATAGTAATATCTTTTCCCCAAGGCACTTTTACAAACATGTATACTTAAAATTCTCTAAGGGCATGAACAATGCCAGCAATAAAGAGGTCTCCTTAGGGTAAATCCCCCATGAGGAGAATAATAGTGAGGACCTTACCTCTAACTAACCTCCTTAAATTTAGGACATGCCCCTAAAACATAGGAAATGGTCTAAAACTCATAAAATACTAGGGGAAAATGAACAGAACCAAACTTGACTATTATATACTTCTCTAACAATCACCCCTCGCACATTGAGAAGCATTGAAATGGGATCATGGGTCCCACACATGTTGCCTCAATAAAAAGATAATATTACATATATCTCGCCTACACAGTGTCATTAATCATCTATGTTAGGCATTGTTTCCCCCTAAAATTACCTACACTTCCTACTTTCATATGGATGACCACTAAGTTGTGACTTGCAAGGACTAATAAGATCAATCCAAGTGGTTTATGCAAACAATTAATGTCTTGTTAAGAACTAAACTCTTATATCAAATGGCATAATCAATAATAAAACTAAATGACAAGAAAGAGTGTCAATCTTGTGGCTTATGCAAACAATTAGTGTCTTGTGAAGAACTAGCTTCCTATATATTAAAGGACACAATCAATAATAAAATCAAATGATAAGTAAGAGTGTCAATCCTTTGGCTTATGCAAAAAACTAGTCTTGGGAAGAACTAATATCCTATATCAAAGGGAACTATTAATAGTAAAATTAAATGACAAGTGTCAATTGTGATAAAAATGGAGTGGCATAAGGAAAGACAAAGGTGAATCATAAAGGACTCTAAAATATAAGGAAACATTGGGGAATTGATAAGGTACTCCCAAGTGTCAAGCTCCTTCCATGCCAAACAAGTACTTGCACATAGACAATGAAAGAGGAGTCACCAACTACAATTGAAAATGAGAGTCACAAGATATTTAAAAATGTAATAATATTAGTCAACATTCATGTCATAATAAAGAAGGAAGTTGGTGCTCTACAGATTAGTAAGAAAGATGAACAATCATCCTCCATTGGAGCTCTTGGAGCTACATTTTTTTCTTGCAACCAAACATAGTTAGTAGTCTTCATCATCCTATGATTCATCAATACATGGATCTTCTTGGTGTCTTTTGTATTGATTTTCTTTAATGTATAATACTTTAGTTTATGTGTGTGTTTATCTGAATAATGCCCTCGTGATTTTTAAATCTTTGATAACATAAAAATTTAATTATTTTGTTAAATCTGAATAGAGGAGTCCTAAATTTTATGTTGACAAGGTGGTTGGCTTGTAATTCAAATATTTATTGTGTTATTGTGTGCTAGTCCCTTCTACCTTTGTGACCATCCCCCTTGCTCTTGTTGAAGTTATTCTATTTCAAAATCTTCTTGGGTGGTAAGTTATGATTTAATAAGTATCTTTAATGGATAGTGAGGATATTTTTAAATTGACATTAAAGGATGGTAGAAATGATTTTGTTAATATTTAGTGCCATAAAATTTGGAAAATAAGAAAGGAGAAAACCCTAGTAGCAATGTGGTAAGAAATATTACAAAAGTGTACTCAGGGCAAACAAAGTAATGGTAGTGCTAGAGACTACTAATCTTATAGCTAGTTATTACTATAGTGAAGACATTGATAAAATCTTCAAAGGAAAAAAAAAACCCAATAATAGAGGAAAAGAACTAGGTAAGGAACATTCATGCCCTAAATATCTTATCATCAATCCTAACCTTGACATGGGATAAGTGGTAAAAAAGAAGAGGAAAGGCTTAAGAGTAAATTGCAAATTTTTTATTTGTAAGAGTTTGTATAGAATGCTCTATGATATGCAAGATTTTGATATGGAGGTAGCCACCCAAGATCTAGGAGCTTCAATGAAAGCACAAAAGAGCCACAACATGAAAGAATAATTATATTCTATCAACGGATGCAATATGCATACATTATGTACTTGAATATGAAATTACAACGAGAAAACCTTGGTTATATAGGCCAAGGTGAGACATAGGACAACATAATATTATGGCAAGTGTCATAATCATATTACATGAGATACAAAAAGATAACTATCCTAAGTATGCCCTAAGTAAACTTAACTAACTAGGTGTGAAAAGGACCTGAGAGGGAAACCAGTTAGGTAATATAACTTGTTCACACCAACAACCCCTTTAAGTGCAACTTAGGGAGGACAAAAAAAATGAAAAGATGAAAATATAGGTCCCATCTACAAGTCCATGTTAGGTACCCATGTACGAAAGGTCTCTCACAAACAGAGTAAAGGTGAAAAAACTATAGTAAAAACCCCTTTCCAAAAGAGAGAAACATGCAAAACATGTACATGTGATAGAAGGAGAACTCAAGAAGACCCCCAAGGACTAAATCCATCATGAATATAAAATAAATAGCCCCCTATAAGAGGGAAATAATGAGACTATGAATCCCCCACAAAGAAGTAGATCCTATGCCAATGGTGAATGCTTGAAAATGAATGTTGGAGAGAATCCAAAACTAGAAAACAAAATTTATCCCCTTGAGAAGAAACAAATCCACTGGTGTATGTAGAATAAACTATAATTTCAATAATAGAGATGAGGGAAGAAATCTCATGAAGGATGCCTCTAAAAACTACTTAAGTGTCCAGATCTCACAATTAAAAGATGCCACAACAAAATCGGGAGCTCCAAGCCTAATCAAAGAGTGTGACAATCCAAGATAATGTGGAAACTCATGAACAACAATCTCCAAATATGAAGATGGTGTGATAATATTTGTATCATAATTGTCATCAAAGAGGAAATGGATATCCTCAAGTGTGTCCTCTAAATCTGTAAGATAGGACTCAAAAAAAATTAGCAATACATGTCAAAATGTCATCCCACAAAGATAAATCTAAAAGACAAGAAACATCATGATGAACTAAATTACTATAAGCCATAGCAACACTAAACTCTGAATAAGTAGCAGGTGGAGGAGATGGAATCTTATCATAAGTCTCAAGAACTAAAGTGGATGAAAGAACACCAAGGTTTAAGTGGCCAAACTTCTCAGAAATACAATCCACACTAGATGCATGAGTGTGAATATCGGTGAAAGGAACTACCATATCATTAGGCGGAAATGTGAAAAGGTGTACATGTCATGCCCACCCTTATACTTACCATAAGAATGGATGTGAACACAAAAAAGACTAATTTTTTTTTCTAAAACTAACTACTTGCAGAAATTAACTCAACAAATTTCAAAGGATCAAATTACCTAATAGTTTTATGAATCTCCTAGATGGTAAAGAGGTTCCTCGGGGTTTCCTTCTTGTTTGCACAACTAGAGAAATAATTAGCTTAAGTTAATCACAACATTATCAAGACGATTTACTACATTGATCTAAATAAAATAAAGTAATCTAACAAATACAACAATTTGGTTTAGAATTACAAACACTTCATCAAATTGAAATATAATCATATTCATTAAAACACAATGACAATGAATAATCACAAGGAATCTATTTACTAATTTTCATCCTAACAAAATCAGAGAATTACTAATTCTACCAATTGACCATTTTCATAACATTGAAATCTGCCAAGTAGAGTAATTAACAACATAGATAAACCATACATACATATTTATATACATACATAGATGTATATATACTCATATATATATATATACACACATACATACATATATATGTGTATATATATACATACATACATACATATTTATATACATACATATATGTATATATACTCATATATATACATACATACATATATGTGTATATATATACATATATATATATACATACATGTGCATATATATATATATATATGAAAGTATACATGTATAAATCTAAAAGTATACATATAAAAATCTGAAAACAAACAAGTATTCTTCTTGCTTTAAAAATAATTACATTTATAATGAAAAGATGGCATATATATTCAAAAGGATCGCCTTCAATGATAGAATTATATATATATCAAACAATAATCAAATGACAACATATATTATAAATCGAAAAGAATACATATTAACAGTTTTGTTGTGTAATGAAAGGGCTCGGCTAAGCCAACACCTTGCCACAGGTCACCAGCCATGGGAACAATGGTAGCCGTGGAAGCTCTACGGCTTCCATGAAGCCTTAAGGATTAAAACAAATTAAATAAACACTATTCTATTTTATAAAATAAAATAATAAAATATCAATTCATAACAGTAGGAATAACAATATACTTATGTACAGAACAACGCTTTCTTAACAACAATTAAATTTATATAGAGGTATCAAAATTACATAGAAATAATAACCAAATCAATACAATATAAATTTACAATAATTGTTCACAATTGAAACACGTTTCATATGTCCAAACCAAGGAGAATTCTACTAAACACAGAGGCATTTTCTAGCCTCTAGACACAGAGATAAACTGAGATTAAATATAACAAATTCTCTCTTGAACAATCAAATTTATTGAGAGTATTCCTTAATAAAATTGTCAATGAAACAGATACATAATGGATTAAATTTTCCATGTACACAGAGCATACATGCTCAACCCATTCCTTCTCTTGGATGGAAATGAATACCTACAGCTAAAATGAACAACCCAGTCCTACTCTCCACCCAACCATAGGGCTTGTTTTACAAACCCTCCCCCAAGCGGGAGACATTCTCAAGAACCAACAAATAGACATTTCAACCAAATCAAAATGCAGATTAAAACATATAGCAAACACAAAATTCCCAATTGGCTAACTCACTCACAAAGAATCCTTTATGGATTCTTCAAAGGGGGAGAGAGGGGATACTCATACCTCTTGGGGAATACCAACATATCACAAAAATAAAATACATTTCCTCCTACACAATTCACAACCATAGCCACCATTTCCTTATTCCTCCAAACCCCCATACCACAACATACCCACAACACCACAACCCTTCCATCCAAACCACAACACACCCACAACACCACAACCCTTCCATCAATGCCACAACACACCCACAACACCACAACCCTTCCATCCATGCCACATCATACCCACAACACGACAACCACCCCATCCACCATTATTCACAATGCCCATCAAATTTCCTCAAGAGAGGCTCCACGCCTCTCTCAACCCCACACAAGGGAGGCTCTCACCCCTCAGGGGAGATCTGTTAAGCTTAGAGAAGACAACTAAGAGGGGGGGTGAATCAGTTGTCCAAAACTTTCATTACTTTCAACACTTATATTCACTTAGCAGTATAACAATAAATCAAACATGAAACTTAATGCATTTGATCAAGAATAGAAACACATCAACACAAGAGACACCAAGATTTTGACGTGGAAAACCTGGTTAAGGGAAAAACCACGGGGTGATTAACCCAAGATTGTATTCTCTGTTAGAAGAATAGAAAGAACAAAATGGCACATGCCAATTAGGGCTCACTGCTCGAGCACACTGCTCATAAGAGGCTCACTACCTACAAGAGACACACTATCTACAAAAGAATAAGTATCACATACTTGAACTAGAAAATAGCATCTTCACCATGCTTGAGTCAGTTCCATTTAAGCCCAAAACTTCTGCTCTGCTTTTCGCTCTTTTCCTTGCTACCACATACTCATCTCCACAAGTCCCCATTTGAAATGACTTCTCAATCCCTTATTTATACATGACATCAACTTAGGAACAAACATCTAAATCGGCACACATCCACAAGAACATCCGCAAGATGTATAATTCATCCGGTTGGCCAGTCGCAGAAAGAACATCATCATCTGGAAGTTATTCTTCATTTCTGGGACTCCAATTCTAATGCAGACCATAAACATGAATTGAGCACGATCTAAGGACCTCCACAAGCTTGCGTAAAACACTAAGAACATCTGCACTTCCTCTACTTACTGAAACTCTTCTCTCCTTCATCTAGAACCTCAAGAACACAATCTACCATTACTGTCACAAAGGAATAGATACTTCCAGACCTTCAAACCACGAACCAATCGAGTTGCCACACCACACAGACTTCCAAAACACTTCCTCAAATCCACAGAATCGAAGAATGCATTTCCAGATCTCACCGGACCTATTTGTATCACTGAACATTTGCCAGAACCGGTTCCACTTGAATTGCCATAACTTCTTCAAATCTTCATGCGAACCTCTGAAATCTCTACTGGAACAACTTAAGACACATCTACAAACCCTTTAATCGGCATCCTCTGATCTGCAACTTATCTTGAACTTTTACCTTGCTGTCATCACTGTTCTTCACTATTCCTGATTGAGACTAATTTTCTCAATATCCTCAGTGTACAGCTCATCCAATCCCTCTCATTAATGCAACATGAGTATGTTGACATCAATGACAACACTAGTTAAACCCATACTTGCAACAATCTCCCCCTTTGTCATTGATGGCAACATATGATGTGAAAAACCATCAAGACAAGAACTTCTCCTTACTGTCACAACTCCCCCTATTAGCAACAACCATTCACATGTATTCTCAATCCTTTGTGAAAAACCATCAAGACAAGAACTTCTCCTTACTGTCACAACTCCCCCTATCAGCAACAACCATTCACATGTCTTCTCAATCCTCTGTGAAAAACCATCAAGACAAGAACTTCTCCTTATTGTCACAACTCCCCCTATCAGCAACAACCATTCACATGTCTTCTCAATCCTCTCTCTTTACTACTCCCCCTTTGATCAGCAACCACTTGTTTTTCACATGTCTTCTCTCCCCCTTTGACATCAATGGCAAAGGGCACATACTTGCAACTTCAGAATCACACTTGATGCTCCCCCTGAGTAGCATCTCCCCATCATCAATCCAGACCACAAGATGTGACTATGAAATCCACCGTACCGATGCACATCAGTGCACCTTAGTTCACCACCGAAGGGGCAATAACCCCTAACTTCTCCCTGAGATACTCGAAAGAGTCCTTAGGTAGAGGTTTAGTAAAGATGTTTGCAATCTAATCCTTTGAAGGCACAAACTCCAATCTAACTTCATTCTTGTTCACTTGCTCTCTCAAAAAGTGAAACTTGATGGATATATGTTTGGTCTTGGAATGCAACACCGGATTCTTGGATATGTTTATTGCACTTGAATTATCACAGAAAATTGTTATGGGCTCCTCATACTCTACTCTGATGTCTCTTAACATCTGTTTCATCCACAAAACTTGAGTACAACTTCTTGCTGCAGCAATATATTCTACTTCTGCAGTGGACAGAGATATTGCTTCTTGTTTCTTGCTTAACCAAGAAACCAATCTCTTCCCTAAAAAGAATGCTCCACCACTGGTACTCTTCCGGTCATCCACATCTCCTGCCCAATCAGCATCTGTATATGCATGAAGAGAGAAATCATGATCTCTAGGATACCACAACCCATACTCAACTGTCCCCTTTAGATATCTAAAAATCCTCTTGATTGCCATAACATGAGATTCTCTAGGATCAGCTTGGAATCTAGCAACAAGACCAACAGCCTGCATAATATCTAGTCTAGTTTGAGTGAGATACAACAGTCCTCTGATCATAGACCTATATTTTGTCTGATCAACCTTGGGAGAGTCATCATCTTTGCTCAACTTGCATCCGGTTGCCATTGGAGTGTTCATTGGCTTCAAGTCTTTAATCCCAAATTTCCTCAACAATTCTTTCACATATTTTGACTGAGAAATGAAGATTCCTTGCTTTGTTTGAGTAATTTGTAGACCCAAAAAGAAATTCATTTCTCCAAGCATGGACATCTCAAACTCACTTTTCATTTGACTTGCAAAAGTTTTGCACAAACTATCTCTTCCTCCAAAAATGATATCATCAACAAATATTTCAACAATTAATATATTTTCATGATCAATTTTGAAATACAAATTACTGTCAGCAGTACCTTTGTTGAAACTAATCTTCAAGAGATGTTTATCCAATCTTTCATACCAGGCTCTTGGGGCTTGCTTCAGTCCATACAGTGCCTTTTTCAATTTGCAGACCATGTCACCATGATCAGACAATTGAAATCCATCCGGTTACTCAATGTACACCTCTTCTTCCAAGTTACCATTTAGGAAGGCATATTTGACATCCATCTGATACACCTTGAAATCCTTGAAGGTAGCAAATGCAAGAAATAATCTGACTACTTCAATTCTTGCCACCGGAGCAAAAGTCTCTTCAAAATCAACTCCTTCAATCTAAGAGTAACCCTTGCAGACCAATCTAGCTTTACTTTTTATTACTTCACCAGCTTCATTCAGTTTGTTCCGAAAGACCCATTTGGTTCCAATCACATTCTTGCTTCTAGGTCTGGGAACAAGATCCCAAGTATGATTTTTCTCAATTTGCATTAGTTCTTCCTCCATTGCTTTTGACCAATTTTCATCATTGCAAGCTTCATTCACTGTCTTAGGTTCAATCTTTAAAATCAGACAATATTCATCTGAATTTTGAGCAATTCTCCTCCTTGTTTGCACTCCTTTGCTTTTGTCACCTATGATCTGATCTTCAGAGTGGTTTAGAGTTCCATACCTTGGAACTTTGGGAGTTTCTTGCATCTCTAATTCTTGATCAGTCTCATTGAGACATAACTCTTCTTCCTAACTTATCAGATCAACTTGACTTGGTTTCTCAGAAGAGGCTTGGACACTTTGAATCTGAACACCATTCTAATCATCTTCATCATACTCATGAATTCTTGAGGGTCTTTCAATTTCTTCATCAACCTTCACATTTACACTTTCTACTATATTTCTTAGTCTCTTGTTGTAACACCGGTATGCTTTGCTTTGAGTAGAGTAACCCAAGAATATTCCTTCATCACTTCTAGCATCAAACTTTCCTAGATCTTCATCCCTTTTAATGTAAGATCTGCTACCAAAAACTCTGAAATATCTCACAGTGGGAGTAATGCCAAACCAAAGTTCATAAGGAGTCTTACCGGTATTATTTCTAATTCGAACTTGATTGAGAGTGTAGACTGCAGTGCTGACAGCTTCTCTCCAATAGATCTGAGAAACATTTGCTTCCATCATCATGGTCCTGGATGCTTCCTGGATGGTCTGGTTCTTTCTCTCAACTACTCCATTCTGCTGTGGAGTTCTAGGGGCAGACAACTGTCTCTTTATTCCATGTTTCTCACAGAAGTCTATGAACTCACCGGATGTGAATTCTCCACCTCTATCAGACCTCAGACATTTCAATTTTAATTTGGTTTCGTTCTCCACCATGGCCTTGAATATTTTGAATTTCTCAAGTGCTTCTAATTTTTCTTTTAGAAAGGTTACCCACATCATCCGGGAGTAGTCATCAATTAGCAACATGAAGTATTTATCACCTTGGACACTCCTAACTCTTGCCGGACCACAAAGATCAATATGAACTAAGTTCAACAGTCCGGTAGAAGACAATTCCTTACTTTTGAAAGTGACTCTGCTCAATTTGCCCAACTGACATTCTTTGCACAAGCTATTAGTAGGTTTTACTAATTTTGGAAGATCTCTTATAGCCTGAGTATTGCTTATCTTGATGATATTATCAAAATTCACATGACACATCCTCCTATGCCATAACCAACTCTGATCAATTTGAGCAAATAAGCAACTTTTACCAGTACCAACCATGTGGAAGATATTACCTTTAGTTTGAGTACCAGATGCAATCTCTATTCCAGAGCTTTCAAAGATCTTGCATTTTCTATTTCTAAATCTGAGATCATAGCCTTTGTCCACCAATTGTCCGACACTGAGAAGATTGTGCTTTAATCCTTCAACATACAGTACATTACCGGTTTTGTTCTTTCCATCAAGAGAAATAGTTCCTCTACCTCTGATCCTGCCAGCAGAATTATCTCCAAACTTTACAATTCCTCCTTCATATTTTTCCAAACTTAAGAACTTATTCTTGTCACTAGTCATATAGTGAGAGCATCCACTATCAATGACTCAATCATCCTTTGTTTCAACTTGGGCAGCCAGAGCTCTTTCTTTAACTTTAAGATTGACAGATATAGAGGGTATTGGTTCCTCTTCTTTGATGGCAATAAACACCCATTCATTACCGGATTTGTTTCCTATCTCTGATTCATCATCTGTTACTCCTTCATTATCATCTTCTTCATGAACATAGTAACAATTCTTTTGAAACCTTGATCTGTTAGGATTTGGTCTTGAAAATCTTTCCAGACATCTTGAGGCAAAATGACCAATTTTATTGTAGTTAAAACACTTGAAAGGTAATTTTCCTTCATACTTACCGGATCCTCTTGGCAGTCTCTTTGCAATAAGGGCTTCAAGATGAGTAGTTTCAGCTTCTTTTTCATCCAAATCTTTTCTTGCTTTTTCATACCATGATGGGTTCCTTGAAGAATTTTCCCCCAGATCAAACCTTTGTTTCCCTTTTACAGAGGCACTGGCTTTGAATGCAGATTCAGTCTTTGGAGGATCATCTGCAAACTCAGCCATTTCAAAAGCAGCCAACTTACCAACCAATTGGTCTCTTGTGACTGTTGTATGAGCTCTGAATTCTTCAATTGCAAAAGCCTTGATTTTGTAAGAATCGGGAAGGGATCTAAGAACTTTGCCAATGATCTCATCTTCACTTAGGATTCCACCTGCATTTCTAATTCCACAAACCAGCTCATTCACTCATGGCATAAAGGAGGTAATATTTTCATCATCTCTCATCTTCAGTTTTTCAAATTTCCCTTTTAGACTCTGTAACCTTGCACATTTAACAAACTGGTCGCCTTCATGCAAAAGTTCTAGTTTATTCTAGATCTCAAAGGCAGTTGGTAGATCAATAACATTTGAGAGTTCTGAGTCAGATAATGCGCTTAAAAGAGCCTCTTTGGTCTGTAGATTGTTTTCAGCATCTGTGATTTCATTTAGGTTGTCGGACCACTCTGTGGAGGTACATAAGCTTTTGTAACCATAGACCAGTATGCAAATCCCATACACTGCAAGTGACATTTCATGTGACCTTTCCAAAGAGTAAAGTTTGTTCCATCAAACTTCAGACTATCCTTCTTGTAGGACGACATCCTGGATCTCCTCAAGTGGTTAAGCTCCTTTTAGAGGAAATTGGCTCTGATACCAATTGTTAAGCTTAGAGCAGACAACTGAGAGGGGGGGTGAATCAGTTGTCCAAAACTTTCATTACTTTCAACACTTATATTCACTTAGCAGTATAACAATAAATCAAACATGAAACTTAATGCATTTGATCAAGAATAGAAACACATCAACACAATAGACACCAAGATTTTGACGTGGAAAACCCAGTTAAGGGAAAAACCATGGGGTGATTAACCCAAGATTGTATTCTCTGTTAGAAGAATAGAAAGAACAAAATGGCACATGCCAATTAGGGCTCACTGCACGAGCACACTACTCACAAGAGGCTCACTGCCTACAAGAGACACACTGTCTACAAAAGAATAAGTATCACATACTTGAACTGGAAAATAGCATCTTCACCATGCTTGAGTCAGTTCCATTTAAGCCCAAACCTTCTACTCTACCTTTCGCTCTTTTCCTTGCTACCACATACTCATCTGCACAAGTCCCCATTTGAAATGACTTCGCAATCCCTTATTTATACATGACATCAACTTAGGAACAAACATCTAAGTCGGCACACATCCACAAGAACATCCGCAAGATGTATAATTCATCCAGTTAGCCAATCACAGAAAGAACATCATCATCTAGAAGTTATTCTTCATTTTTGGGACTCCAATTCTAATGCGGACCATAAACACGAACTGAGCATGATCCAAGGACCTCCACAAGCTTGCCTGAAACACCAAGAACATCCGCACTTCCTCTACTTACTGAAACTCTTCTCTCCTTCATCTGGAACCTCAAGAACACAGTCTACCATTACTATCACAAAGGAATAGATATTTTCGGACCTTCAAACCATGAACTAATCAAGTTGCCACACCACACAGACTTCCAAAACACTTCCTCAAATCCGTGGAACTGGAGAATGCATTTCCAGATCTCACCAGACCTATCTGTATCACTGAACATTTGCCAGAACCGGTTCCACTTGAAGTGCCATAACTTCTTCAAATCTTCATGCGGACCTCTGAAATCTCTACTAGAACAACTTAAGACACATATCTACAAACCCTTTAATCCGCATCCTCTGATCTGCAACTTATCTTGAACTTTTACCTTGCTATCATCATTGTTCTTCACTGTTCCTGATTGAGACTAATTTTCTCAATATCCTCAGTGTACAGCTCATCCAATCCCTCTCATTAATGCAACATGAGTATGTTGACATCAATGACAACACTGGTTAAACCCATACTTGCAACAAGATCTGCTCCCTATACTACCCAAACCCCAACAACACAAAACCATAAATGCCAAACAATTTTTAGATTTAACAAATTCTTCCATACCCACAAATTACATACAAAATAAAGAAAAAATCAAAAATGTAAAACCCTACCTTGATTGTCCATGTTAGGAGCAGCCCAAAATATGGGATCCAATTCAACAGCAAATCCTTTCCAGTAGAAATTTTTGCTCCTTCATACTCTTCATAAACATTTCTTCTACAACAAGCCAAATTCCATTTCTTCCTTTCAGCCCAAAAAGAGAGAAAAGCATCCACGCACGCATATCCTCCAAAAGAATGAAATTCCAATAAAAATAAATATGCCCAACTCCTCACCTCCAACTTACCAAATGGAAGTTTAAAAGAAACAATAAATCTCTTTAACTTCCTCAAACTCAAAAATCAACCACAACATAAAATAACAAATATAAATGAATGAAACTCATTTAACCCCCCAACACCACCATAATTAGAAAAACAAATAATCCACATAAATAATTAGTTAAATCAAAAATACAAGATAATTAACCCAAATAACTCTCGCCACACAATGAAATGCCTTTTTATCCCCTTATAGTATTAGGCATGGCTAAAAAAAATCAAATAACACTAGGTATCTTGAGAATGTCTCCAAACTAAAAGGATCTAGGTTGCCCACCTACAAAACTCAACTTCAAACATCAGTATATCATGGAATAGATAGCTAAAACAATGTATAAATAAATATTAAACTTCTAGAATTTCTACAAATAAAAGAATAATTCATTAAATTTCATAATTAATAAAGACAACATTCATTTTTCCAAAATTAACATCTAAATACACAATCATATAAATCACATAATTAAAAGCATTTAATTAAATTAAATCATCTAATACTAACTATAATCCAAAATAGTGAACGGGGTTGTGCTTGAATGGCAAAGGCCATAAGGTTCTCTCGATGGAGATCCAAGTTTGAATCCCCCAAGTAACATATGTGTCTTATGTGGCTTATGTGGCTTCTAAGTGGATTATGTGGTTTCTATGTTGGATATGTTGATGGGGAGAAGGTCCCCCTTGTGACCTCCACGCTTACGAATTAAAAAAAAAACTATAATCCAAAATAATGTCCACACACACACACACATATATATGCATATCTAAACATCAATGTCTATGATCCTATGAAGATAGTATAAACCATATATACACAATACTCAATAACACAAACCATAAACAAAGTATCTGAATAGTAGTCTCAATAGTAGGGCTAACTAGGCCTCACAGTACAAATGAGATGCATGATCAACCATTCCAACAACAATGATCTCTCTACTCTCCAATTTTCTAATAAACATTGAATCAGGTGTTAACTCAGCACTTTTCCCTACTCCACTGTGGGTAATCTAATATATAGAAAGGAGGTTCTTTGGCAAAGAAGGAACACACAATAAATTATTGAAAATACTCTCCCCAATATCAATAGATCCTTTCCTAATTTTATTCATATAAGTGTTCTTACCTATCAAAATAGGTGGTATAGTACAAGGCTCAAATGAAGAGAACATACCCTATGAAGAAACCTTATGATGGGAAGCTCCAAAATTAAGAAGCCATCTCCTGAACTTAAGACTTGTCGATGCAAAAATATCTTTATCCTTCATCTTTTATATCCCATTAGCAAATCTAGTTGTCTTTGACTATGTAGATGATGATGGTGTATAATAAAATGAACCAGATGACATTGTTGAAGGGAATTTGACATTTTTCTTCTAAAGAAGGTGCTTTAACTCATCAATCAATTTTTTGTAACAAATTATGTTCATCATGCCCAAGTTTCTTACAATAAGCACATGTGAGTTTCTCCTTCTTATGTTTGTCCTCTCTAGAAGAGGTGGAGGATCATTAACTAAATGTGATTATTTCTTAGGTTTTGGTTTCTTCTTGCCTTTTCCTTTGGATGATTGGGCTACCAATGCCTAACTCTTGGGAAGTGCATCTAACTTGATAAGATTGACATGTTCTCTAGTCAAACAATCACAAAATATCTCAAAAGAAGGCATAGCAAATGCATCACCCAGGGTATCCATAGTGGAATAAAAGGTGGAAGAAAAGACTGCATATGGTCCTTTTAACTTAGATAAAATCAAGAATATAGATTCATTATTAGATTTATCTTTCCCACAACCAGTCAATTGAGATATCAAAGATTTGAACTTAACCAAATTATCCTCAATGGAAGGAAATGCATCAAGAGAAAGAGATGTCAATTCTGCCTCTACATGCAAAGCACAAAATTCACTAACTTTACCAAATAGGTCTTTGTACTTATCACATACATGCTTAGGTGTTATACAATCCTCAATATGGAACAACAAGCTTTTAGAAACATGTAAAGCAATCAAACCCATAGCCTCACCAAGTTTGTTCCTGTAAGTAAATATCCCATACTCCTTAGTCAACTTAGGTTGATTATCACTCAAAGTAGACCATAAACTCTTAGATAGAAGTAATCATTACATCCTGATTTTCCATGTGTGATAGTTATAAGGAGTGAGAATATTAAATGAAATAGAATCTTCCATTAGAGAAACAAACACCAATAGAGAAAAATAGACAGTGTGTAGAATCATAAGTTTACCCCCCAAAATTCACTCAATCATGATATCCCTCTAGAAAAATTATGATCTTGGCACTTTATACTTAGTGCAGTTACAATTGCCACTTGCCAAATTAGCAAAGTGGTCTTGATCTTAGTGTATTGCAAATACCAAATTAGACCACAAAGTTGAAAGTACAATTTTGATATAGAATTGGATAGATTAGAATACACCAATAAGAAGTACACAAAAAATTATGTATCTTCACAAAATTCTTGCAAAAATGTTATAGTATGAGCCTATACAGAGCTCTAGATGGTCTCAAATAAGGAACTGCTCAACATTTGTTGTGAGAATCTAGAATTTCTAGAAAATCTAGACATTAAAATTAAAAACCATCTACACCACTGTGAAGCTCCCTAAACTTTGCCTAAAAAAATTGCTTACAAAAAGGAGTTAGTATGACTAAGAACAGAGCCTGTGAAGATCAAGTACCAAAATCAAAATATCAACCATGAGGGGGTAGGCTGGGATGAAGAAAAAATTGACATAATGTTGATGTCAATAGTCGCCTAAAAAAATATTCTCCTAAGTTGATGAAATATTCTTCCCAATGCCAGAACTACCAATAGCTTTTGAAAAACTACCTTAATCACTTGAAATAGTCTTCTTGTGTTTGAAAACCACCAAATAATAGGGAGAAACCTCTTTCAGGATTTGATAGGTGTTTTAGTGATATGGAGGATTATTTGATAGTAGGTGAACCATTGGTTAGTCAATTCTAGTAGATGGTAGGGGTCACACCACATGGTGCCCCCACACTAGTTTGTGGGTACCTGCAATAGTAGGTACGTCCTGCATAGTGTACCCTACAGAAAAAGTTTAAAAACCACAAAATAAAAATAATAACCAATGAACAAAAATTTTACCTAACAGATAAATGGATGTAATAGATTCTATTGATGCATATCTGCATAGGCAAAATATTCTATGAAATATTTTATAGTGCTAAGAATATTCTTTATTGTATAATTCATATGGCTGAGAGAGCAGAATTTTTCTCTAATGCCTCTAGGAAAAAGTGTCAAAATTTTATGAAATGATAGTTGATCTATAGGTTCTTAGGTCTTCTAGACGTGATGGCAAGGTTAGATTTAACCCAAAATGCTCCAAAATAATGGCTACCTCCTAGATCTGGAAATCATCTTCTAACTTCAAACCCTTCTAGATCTAGCCTCCAATGTCTAATTTGGACAAATCAAAAGGTAAATTTGACTTTATTGGACACCTTGAACTTAATGATGAGCTTAGATTTTCTTTAGCATGCTCCAAAATAAACCTACAATACAAATCCACAAAGAAGAAACTTTCCCAAATCTAGTATTTATATCAATTCTTTTTTATTCTCCAAGTCATCATTTGATGCAAGAGAAAAGCATACTCAACTTTTCAAGTGAAACCAAGATTTGCAACCTGGATATCTCAAAATACTAACATAAAGCAATCCTACAAGCTTTGATACCATGTACAAGAGTTGCTATATAATTCTCTATATCATGCAAGATTGGCTATGGAGGTAACCACCCAATATCTAGGAGCTTCAATGAAAGCACAAGAGAGACCCAATATGAAAGATATCAAAGGGTACAATATGCATAAATTATGTACATGAATATTAAATTACAATGAGAAACCCTTGGTTATATAGGCCAAGGTGAGATATAGGACAACATAAGATTATGACAAGTGTCATAATCATAACATGAGACACAAAAGATAACTTTCCTAAGTGTGCCCTATGTATGTCCTAAGTAAACTTAACTAACTAGGTGTGAAAAGGACCCAAGAGGGAACCAATTAGGTAATATACCTCTTTCGTGTCTTAAAATTCTTGCCGTCAATCCTAACTGTGACATGGAATAAGTGGTAAAAAAGAGGAGGAAAGGCTTAAGAGTATTAAAAAGAAATTATTTGTTTAGATAAGGATTTCTTGTCTTTTAGATGTTTTTTGATAAATGGTGTTGATAGAAAAACCTAGACTAGAGTCCAAGGTTTTATATTTTGTTTTATGTAGTAAACCATGATGCAATGTAATAAAAAGGGAGAACTTAGATATGAAATAATTAAACCAAATTATAAGAACTTATATGCACTAATATACATAAAATCATATATTAATATACTTCAATTCCATATACAATATGTTAAACATGTCTTATAATTCATTCCTCATGATTACTCTCACATTATCATCTTCCTCATTCTTCCCATATAATTCTCTTATATCTTCCACACTTGTTCTTGTACATATATAATTCATATGATACATGCTCTAATCTCCCACTTTCTCTTCCTTATATAGCCTCTTAATGCCTTTTCATGATGGTTTTTCCTTATATCCTTTCATTACCCGGAGGTGTGTAACTACAATGGCAGGGGTGAAATGGCGTGAGCGTGTTAAGAAAAAAAAATTAAAAATAATTAAATAGATGATATATTAAAATAAATAATCATAACATTAAAAAAAATCATAGCCCACAAATGCAACATTAATAATTAAAACATATATAAAATATAAATGTTTGAAAGTCTCCAATACGGAAAACAATTAGATAAATTTAGAGAGCCAAAAAAATCATGAATTACAAAAGGAAGAAGCACAAAATAAAAATCAAGAAGCAGGAAAAAAAAATCAAAATCTAAGAATCAACAAAAATCACAGGTATGAATTTCATGATTTGCTAAATAATGGTGTTAATCATGTATGCATAAATTATTTCATATTGCTAGAATATTAAAAATTTCAAATTCATTTAAATCCCTCATAAAATCCTCATTTACTTTCAATATTCTTTTAAACCCCTTTCTTGAGTATATGTATTTAGTTTTCTTTTTAAAAATATTTTATGCAAGAAGGAAGAAGCACAAAATAAAAAACAAGAAACATGAAAAAATCAAAATCAAAATAACTATTGATAAAAATTTAAATAATCTCTCAAAATTATTTTGGCTTGCTATTAATTTGTATCAAAATCAAAATAATTATTGATAAAAATTTAAATAATCTCTCAAAAAAAAATTGGTTTGTTGTTAATTTGTATGCTTTAGCATGGTGTTAATGGTGTATGCATAAATTATTTCATATTGCTGGAATGTTAAAAAAGTTAAATTAAATATTTTTTCATAATATTTGTACATTTTACAATTTATAAACATCATAATATATATTCCCAAAAAGCATGACACATGACATGGGGTCAATTAAAATCCTTGATTATATGAATTTAGCTTTCTTTTTAAAAATGTTTTATGCAAGCCCACAAAATGTCTATTTTATTTTCTTTCATAAATTTGCTTAAGTGTTATATTAAAAGTTAAAATAGTATTCATTCTTTATCTTAGAGTCTTTGATGATAAAGTAAAAACTAAATATATAAAACTAATTAATTACATTATTCATGAGCCTTTATAATAACTACTACAACCACTTTTGGAAAAAAACTAAATATAAGAAATGTATATAGTAAAAGCAATATATAGCCTATTTAGTAATTAGGGTTAGAATTAGGGTAACATTAGGAATTCCATCTTTGGAAGATATTAAATGCATGATCTTATAAAAAGTAAAATTTTCTAACTACTATATTAATTGTTTTACTTCTATCAACTCTATATACATATAAAACATTCTGTTGAATTATTTTATCAAACATAATTAATACTACGTAAAAAGAGCTTAGAATCATACAATTCTCTAACATTATAATTATGTCAATTGTTGGCATTCTATCTACCATGGTTGCATGAAAGATTATCAAGGTGAACAAATATGAAGAATAAACACCATTAAAAAGTGTTTAACAAGCTACATATCAAATCGTTTCAATAAGCACTAACATTTTCAAGCTTGCATTGAAAATATAACTATTAATAAATTGGGTTTTGGTATGCAATTCAATTGTATTGTAAAAATTCACACAACACAATATAAAATAGATTACAAATTGGAATGAAATGCACCCAAATTATGGAAATATTTAGAATACAAGCTTATTAGAATAGTTACTAAAATTTTTAATATATGATTTTTTTTTGGCTTTTAAATAAGAAAAGTTTGAACCAAAAGAGTGTAATTTTGGGGTTAAAAAAGTAAGATCCTAAAACAAGGCTAAGAGATCCAAACAAAACATGAGTGATTTGTGGAACTCAAATCAAACAACCATGAATGATTTGTGTAATTTTGAAAGGTAAGAGTATTTGCAAAGAAATAGATAAGAATATTATGTTCACAAATATTATTCTTATGTGTACAAGTACTAGGGTGGCAATGTACATGCATTGGATTACTTCATACTATATGTTTTGTTTATGATGTCAAATGATGTCTTTAAACAATTACTCCATACCAAATGGTTTTATCTATTAATATAAATTTGGGAATTAATATTGTACCAATGAAATCATTTGAAATGACCCAATCCTAACCCTAACCCTACATTAACTCAAATGTTAGAAATAGGGTTAGGATTAGAATTAGTGATATATTAAATATGAAAATGGAAACCTAATGGGATTGGAAAGGGTGGCTAGGGTGGGTAAAGGAGAGATCTCAACATAGTACAAAACTCTAAAAGAAAAGATATAATAATGGAATAATGATAAGTAAGAATATAATCCCTTAAAAAATCTAAAAAATGATAACGCCATCAAAAATCACATATATAAGACCCTAAAAGTGATATATCATACAAAATGTGTACCAAGTCAACTCATGGTGGGAAAGAAATGGGCAGGAGTCAACAATATTATAAGTTTTAAAATTTGAAATTCAGGGGTCAATTCCATGTGATGCAATATAACTTTTAAGTATTGGTGTGGGACAATGGAACACTAATATTGAGGTGAGGAATGAGTTTTATGACATGGGTTAGAGTTAGAATTAGGGTTAGAGTTAAGGATAGAATTAAGCTTAGTGATAAAATGAGGATTAGGAGTAGAATTAGGGTTAGGTCATAATTAGGGTTAGGGATAGAATTGGGGTTATTGTTAGGGTTAGAATTAAGTCTAGAACTAGCATATCTATATTTAAAAAATATATCTAAAATATGTCGAGAGATATCCTTCTCGAGGCGCCTATTCCACCTATGTGTGGTAAATTGATTAAAAAATAGGCGCCTCGAGAAGGATATCTCTCGGTGTATTTTAGATATATTTTTTAAATATAGATATGCTAGTAATAACTCTTAGTTATCTTATTTCCACAAATTTACCTCTTCCTTTATTATATTTATCCCTTTTATAGCTTATTTCAGCATATTATTGTGTATTTAAGGCTATTTAAGTGGTATATAATGTATATATGGATCTAGAAATGATCCAAACTATATGTGGTATTGTACAACCTCCTATGTGCTACCAACATTCTTTTCAAGCCTAAAATATTATCTCATCCTTGAGACAATTTGGTGAAACCACTTGTAACCTATATGCTCATCTAAGGGTCAATTATGATGGCCTTTCTTGGTATGGATCTTCATCTCTGTGAGTGGAAATTTGCACTAGGCCTCTTTGTTATTGTGACATTTTTCCCATTTTATTTTTTAGCATTTTCCTTATTCTCTAATTATGGGGTTATATTCTATGACACCCCTTTATTTTATTACCTATCCTACTTCCAAACCAAGGGAAGTATCTTCATCTTTACCTTGATTTTATCAATAAATTTGAGTTTGTATGGCCTTTTCCTTTGAGATGTTACATCTCTTGTGATCAACATTCTATCTTTTTCTCTCACTCAACCTCTATGATCCTAGGTTCTTTTTCCATCCCTTTTGTCAACCATTTCTATGTGTAGAAGGTGATTATTCTCAGGTGATGCTACTACCATTCCATGTGGCACAAACCCAATGGGTTCACAGTTATTTAAAACCTCTTGTGGTGCTACAATTATGTTATTCATCTTAAATTTCCTTTGTGTCTTTTCAAATAAGAATGTGATAATAGGTTGGATCCTTCTATGTACTTTATGTGCTTTTCCACCTTGATCACAAAAGTTTAAAAAATGTAACAAAATCTTATTTTATCTTATCCCAATCATTTGTTTCCCCCTTTTATTCTTAATGTATATACTAGGAAAAAGGTAGTGACTCTAAAGTCTAATAAAATAAGTTGAACCATACTAATTGTTTGTTTCTCCCCATTTAGTCAAAAATTACTCAATATATTTAATATGTTGTGTTGGATTAGAAGATCCTTTATAAATAGGCATCTTGTCCATTACCCATTCCTTCTTTATAAATCTTCATTTAATTGCACTCTCTAAATTTCTCCTTGTGAGGATGTTTTGCTTATGGGTTTTCCATCATCTTGCTACATTCCTTGTTAATGTAACATCTAGGGCTACCATCATAATCTCCTCATAAGATTCTTCCTTCATATTCTCAAAATACTTCTCAACATCCCTAATTCTAACATATTTGAGATCATTCTTATGGTTATGTCATACAAATATTTTGATTTTTATCATGTCTTCTTTAATCTATCTCATCATTAGCTTCAATATATGTACTACTATTTATTGTCATTGTATGTAGCAATTCAAAATTTAAAAATAGGAAACAAATGTAACAAAAATATTACTATTCTAAATATTGCAAACCTCAAATAGAGCAAAAAATAGAATTCAAATAGCAACATTCAATGAACAAAGTTACCAATCATGAACGTGTTAGAACACAAGCAATCTATTAAGAGGGGGATGAATCAGTAGATCAATCAAACTTAAAATTTCAAGCCTATAGAATGCAAATCAAATTAACTTTCATTGCAATAACATCAACAACAAGAAAGCATGCACACATGAAGACCAGATATACATGAAAAAGCCAATGTGGGAAAAACCATGGTGAGAAAATACTGCTAGGATCTATCGTCCAAATCCAACCTCAAAAATGAAACCATTGATTACAATGCTTAAGAGTACCAACTCTAAGGAGTCACCAAACCCCTGATTTAAGAGCACCAACTCCAAGGAGACTACAATCCCCTGATTTGAGCACTAACCTCACTAAATCTTTACATGTTCAAGTATGCAGCCATTTGGTTCTTCATAAACCTCAAATGCACATTTTCAATTCATACACATTCTTCTCTCACTTTACTCACCCAGACTCTCTCTGTACTAAATTCTACTCATGCCTGCATCATTTTGTCTCTATATATTTTATTCTATTACAATCAGTTTTATATATACAGTTATCTCTGCATACACTTGTGCATCTGCATGTCTGCACTCCAGTCTTTCTACATGTTTAGAACTCTAGTTTTTCTACACTTTTGCTTCTTGCATGTCTAGAAAGATAATTCTGCATATAGCATTGCACATGCATTAAATCCATTTAACTGTTGTTCTTCCATCGCTATAACCAACCTCAATCGTAGTCCTACATTTATCTTTGTGCATGCAACACATCCATCTTTATGTGTTGCTTTTGAACTGCCATCGCCATGCATCCACTATTAGTCCTTAACCACTAATTATGCATCCAGGTTTCACACCAAAAATATAGTTGTTTAAACCATTTTATTATTTAACCATCCTTTTCTATCTATGAATTTATCATTTCGCTAACCTTGGCTTTTAACTCCTCTATCGATAATTTTTGCCTTTTTCAAACTTTACTTTTATCCCCTTTTGCCTCTATCAGCAAAAGTTCATTTCTTCAAACTTTGTCTTTTTGTCTTCTTAATCGGTGATTTCTCATTTTTCTAAACTTTGGTCTCTTAGCCCTTAATCGGTGATTTCTAGAGATCTCAAACTATTTTTTCTTTGTCAGTGAAACAAGCTTTATACACACCATCACCTTTATCGCCTTTATCAGCGAAATCACTCTTTTTCGAACTATCACCTATGATGTCTTTGTCAGTAAATATCAACTTTCATAAACCATGGCTTATGCCTTCCTTATCAGTGAAGTCTAACTTTTGAAAACATAGCCCTCTGTTCTATGCTATCGACTTGTCGATGAATCTTAAAAACTAAGAACTAGTTCAAAAACTCAGAAGGTTGTCAATACACAGTCTTCACCTTATCAATTTTCCTTTGTCGGTGATTCTCTGAGATCCTAAACTAGCCTTTCTATGCCTTTATCGACAAAGTTTCATTTCTTCAAACTTTATTATTTTTGCTTCACACATTACTTCCTTTCTTTTCCCAGTTAGCGAATCGGTGAAATGCCAAACTCACAAACTAGTTCTCAAAAAGAGAACTGTCCCGACAATGAGAAACTTGCACTTCAAAACACTTAGCTTTTTTTCTCTTTCTTCTAAGTCTTCATTGAAAAGACTTTGCTCCTTCTCTTTTGTCGACAAATTGCCAAATCGGTGAACTGGCAAAATTTTTTTTATTTTTTATCATTTCATCAAGCATGCCACTACTCTTTTCAAACTTCATACTTAGGTTAATCTGATTCTTAGCCTTTTCTAAATCTTTTCTCAGAGGTACAATTTTGGATTCTAACTTTAGACATTCTTTAGATTTTGCTTTTAATTCATATCTTGTAACTTCTTCTATTCTCTTGGCTTCTTCCACTTGTGTCCTCAAATCAACAATCAGCTCTTCTGATTCTACAAGCTTATTAGACACCATATCTTCCTAAAGTTGCAACTTAAGTTTGGAGTTCTTCTTCCTAAGTTTCTCAATCTCTTGTAAAGCACATACTAGCTCTCCTTCCAAATCTACTTCTCCTTCTTCATTCTTAGGGTATTCCACATCAGTATTGTTCTGATCTTTATCAGTAGTCACCACTGTCATAAACAAGAATTCATTTCCTTCAGCCTCAAAAACACCTTCGTTATTGTCTTCTAAAATGGAGCTTTCTTCAGAGGAGTTATTGTCATATTTTGTGTATAGACTCTTCTTGTTCTTCTAAAAATTCTTCTTCTTTGGATAGAACTTCTTGTTGCTTTTCTTACTATCAAATTCATCACTTTTATCTTTTCCTTCAAAAGGACATTTAGCAGCAAAGTGACCAACCTTTCCATAATTAAAACACTTAAAGGGTAACTTACCTTTATACTTCCTAGTTCATCTCTTCAATCTTCTTACAAAATTGGCCTCTTCTTCGTCTATCTTAGATTTAGGATCTACATTACTTGCCTTCTTTGATGCCTTAAATGCAGCTTCTCTCTTTGAAATCTCAGTAACACCTGTCCTCATTTCATAGGCAATAAAAATACCATGTAGCTCATCAATAGTTATCTTATCAAGATCTTTTGCTTCTTCTATAGCAGAGACTTTAGAATCATACCTGGAAGGTAAATCTCTAAGTATCTCCTGAGCAATCACTAGCTCTTTTACTTCTTCATCTAGTCCTCTCATAGTATTCACAACTTTATCAACTCTGAGCAGGTAATCAACAATCTTTTCTTCCTCTCTCATTTTCAAGATTTCAAATCTTCCTTTAAAGGTCTACATCTTGGCTTGTTTCACCTTTGTATCCCCTTCATAGATGCTCTGAAGGTTATTCCAGATTTCTTTGGTAGACTTGCATTGCATCACTTTCAATAATTTAGAGTTAGCTAAACCACATAAAATTGCATTCTTAGCCTTAGCATTATTCTCACATTCCTTCTTACCCGCCTGGTCTGTTGGAGGAGTTGCAGGAGCAATATAACCATCCTTAATAGATTGCCATACATCGAACCCTACTGAAGTTAGGTAGGTTTCCATCCTTATACTCCAAAATGCATAATTCATTCCATCAAACAATGATGCTTTGTTTGAGTGAGATCCTTCTTGACCGGCCATGTGTTCAATCTCCCAGATCAACCTTTAGTTGTTATGCTTCTTCCAAGGAACTTGCTCTGATAGCAATTGTTAGAACACAAGAAATCTACTAAGAGAGGGGGTGAATCAGTAGATCAATAAAACTTAAAACTTCAAGCCTCTAGAATGCAGATCAAATTAACTTTCAATGCAATAACATCAAAAACAAGAAAGCATGAACACATGAACACTAGTTATACATGGAAAACCTAATGTGGGAAAAAACATGGTGAGAGAATACTGCTAGGATCTACCTGTAACGTCAGAAAATGTCCCCTTGGGTTTTTTTCCCTCATAAGGTTTAGCTCCCGGGTCTTTTGCATGCATTTAGGACATCTTACTTCATAATTTGGCATCCCAATGGAATGAGCCCTAGGTAACATGACAAATGGGACCTAGGAAGACCCCTTGAGCTTAACCCTACCCAAAATAGGGGGAGAGAACTTGGGCGCCCATGCCCTAGTCCTGCCCTATTTTGGGGCAGTCCCAATTTATGGGTGTCGGCTTGTGACCATTATTTAGGTCCTATGTTGACACGGTAAGTTTGAATTATGAAAATCTTGGCGAGAGTGTTTGTAGTTGCATATAAAAGCATGTTTAAGCATTCATTTGTAAACTAGATTTCAATTAGATGATTACTAGCAAGCTATTGTGTTCTCAAGGTGATTCAAGGCTTTCATTGTGTTGCAAGAGTAGAATTGTGTTGTCTATGTGTTTGTGTCTGCAAATTTGAGCATCCATTTCATCATGGAATGAAGAGCATCTTCCTCCCATGATATCTTCACTACAAGGTGACATTATATTATGTTGTCATCATCATTTCATTTACTTTTTGCCTCTACCTCACAAGGGCATGCACTCTCTATCTGACAACGGTGTTCAGAGACTTAAGTGTCCTCCGGGGCTTGACCGAGGCAAGCCTCTAAACACCACAACCTCCTCCCAAAGTTTTCATGGTTGTAGGTTACAAGTTGCAGAGCTGGACAAAGTGAAGTTGCAAGAAGGCATCTTGAAGTGTTAGAATTGCAAAATAGAAGGAAAAATAGCACCCTAGACTTGGGTGCTCGCTCATTAGTCCTCCAACTTCTGTGATAGGAAAATCTCTAGAACAGCAGGGAAGAGTTGCAGACTGAGTTTCCAGATCTAGACAAAAAGCAAGGCATTGGACTTGGGTGCCCGCTCTTTTGTCCCTGACTTTTCCACCTCGGAACCCCAAAAATAGGTACTCTATGATTTGATATTTTACTACCCTCTGCAAGAGCTTTTTTTGTTATTCTTCTGTCTACAGTCGTATTTGCAAAATTAGGGTTTTAATGGTTAATTGAGCATAGGAGAAGGGAAATTGATAATTAAACACCCTAATCCAAGCTTCCCTACATCTCACAGTGACCTAGGGTATGATAGTGCATGGCCACTTGACCCTAGATCCTTGAATGTTAAGGGTGAAAGGAGGATTCAAACATCTAAACACTAAATTAAACAATCCCAATTTTTACCCTAAACACTACCATCCTAATCCAACCTCACAAATGAAACCATTGATTACAATGTTTAAGAGTACCAACTCTAAGGAATCACCAAACCCCTAATTTAAGAGAACCAACTCTAAGGAGACTACAATCCCAGTCCATAGGAGGCACCAACCTCACTAAATCTTTACATGTTCAAGTATGCAGCCATTTGGTTCTTCATAAACCTCAAATGCACCTTTTCAATTCATACACAGTCTTCTCCTCTCACTCTACTCACCCAGACTCTCTCTGCACTAAATTCTACTCACACCTGCATCATTCCATCTCTGTTTATTTTATTCTATTACAATCACTTTTATATATACAGCTATCTCTACATACACTCACACATTTCGCATGTCTGCACTCCAATCTTTCTGCATGTTTAGAACTCCATTTTTTCTACACTTCTGCTTCTTGCATGTCCAGAAAGATAATTCTGCATGTAGCACTGTGCATGCATTAAATCCATTTAACTATTGTTCTTCCATTGTTGTAACCAACCTCAGTCATAGTTCTACATTTATTCTTTGCACATGCAACACATCTAGATTTTTTGTGTTGCTTTTCACTATCATCGTCATGCATCCACTGTTAGTCCTTAACCGCTAATTACACATCCAGGTTTCTCACCAAAAATATAGCCATTTAAAACATTTTATTATGTAACCATCCTTTTCTATCAGCGAATTTATCATTTCACTAACCTTGTCTTTTAACTCCTCTATCGGTGACTTTTCATCTTTTTCAAACTTTACTTTTATCCCCTTTTGCCTCTATTGGCAAAATTTTATTTCTTCAAACTTTGGCTTTTTTGTCTTCTTAATCGGTGATCTTTTCTCATTTTTCTAAACTTTGGTCTCTCTTAGCCCTTTATCGGTGATTTCTGGAGATCAAACTAATCTTTCTTTGTTGGTGAAACAAGATTTATACACACCATTACCTTTATCACATTTATCGACAAAATCGCTCTTTTTCAAACTATCGCCTATGATGCCTTTGTCGGTAAATATCAACTTTCACGAACCATGGCTTATGTCTTCCTTATCGATGAAGTCTAATTTTTTAAAACTTAGCCCCTCCATTCTATTGCTATCGGCTTGTCGACGAATCTTAAAAGTTAAGAACTAGTTTAAAAAACTCAGAAGGTCGCCGATACACAGTCTTCACCTTATCAATTTTCCTTTGTCAGTGATTCTCTGAGATCCCGAACTAGCCTTTATGTGCCTTTTATCGGCAAAGTTTCATTTCTTCAAACTTTGTTATTTCCGGTTCACACATTGCTTCCTTTCTTTGGCAAGTGTCACCCAGTCAGCGAATCGGCGAAATGCCAAACTCACAAACTAGTTCTCAAAAAGAGAAGTTTCCTGACAATGAGAAACTTGCGCTTCAAAACGCTTACCTTTTTTTTCTCTTTCTTCTAAGTCTTCATTGAAAAGACTTTCCTCCTCTTTTGTCAACGAATTGCCAAATCAGCAAACCGGCGAAAAACATAACTTTCAAAATGAAACATTGGCTGAGAACTTAAACTCTTTCCCTCTTCAAAGTTTTCATCGAGGGTGCTTCCTCTCTCTTCTGTCAGCGAATTGGCAAAGATCAGAACTGGTGAACTTGCCAATTTTTGAACTAAACTTTTTGTCGACTAAGGGAAAAATTAATGCCTTAGTATATTTTCCTGCCCTTACTACCCTTAGAACCTGTTGTGCCTTACACACACCCCATTTTGCTAAATGGAGACCCCCCTCTTTTGCTTTGGCTTGGAGTCTCAACCTTTGTTACTTATGATGATGAGAAGGTGAATTTGTGCTTAGAGTGTAGGATTTGTTCCAAATTTGAGTTTTTGGCATGTTTGAAGTGATTTGATGTCATGCATGATTAATTTGGAAGGTGTCTTGAGTGGTCTTGTGCTTGAAAGATAGCCATTTGTTGCCTTATGCACTGAAATTGGGTGTTACTGCATTTTGTTCCAAAATCCCATGTTACTGGATATTGGCCTTGAGATTGCTTTTATAGGATGTGTCATGTTAAAATTCTTAGTTTCTAGATCTTACAGTTACAAAATCGTGTCAAATTTCACTAGATTTCACTAAGGGGGTTCATATACTTTCATCCTTTCGCATGATCTTGAAACCCTGAAAACCCTGAAAAATGGCTAAGTCTGAAATCTAGTGGAACCTCAAAATTCTAGAATCTGCATATGAAATCCTATGGATCTGGAACCCATCTCAAACTTCCTGAAAGTATATTTAAAAATATTTAAAGTATAAGTTATACTTAAATATATTTTTAAATATACTTTCACCCTGGCCAATTCAAAATCTGGCGCTAAAAAACACTCCCTACTACAAAAAGAGCTAAAAATACCTTCTACTGACTTTTGCGCTAATTTCACCTCTAATTGACCTCCCTCCAAGCTACCGCTAAGTTAGTCAGACCCAAAAATCCCCCGTCGAGACAGTTTTGAAGAAAAGCGCTAAAACAGGCTTCAACCGACTTGTGCTAAT